>JAUMJJ010000222.1:0-1264375 GCA_033556795.1 Tapera naevia
TCTTTCAGCCTTCCCGCCCCCCGCCTGGAGCCCGGCCCTCGGCCCCTCCCCCTTCGCCGGCACTTGGCCCCGCCCCCGGCACACGCCCCGCCCCCCTCCGCACGGTGGCGGCGGGAGGAGGCAGAGCCCGGCTGAGCGAAGAGGAGGGGGCGGGGGCGGTGGTAGCGGCAGGGGGGAGTCCGTGCGGAGCAGTAAAGGGAGCGGGGCGGGCTCCGCCCCTCTCTCTCCTTGGCCAGCCCAGCGTCCCTCCCCCTGCCCTTCCTCCCTCCCTCCTCCCCGCACGCGCCGGGCGGAGAAGGCTGCGAGGGAGCCCCGGGTACAAACATGGCGGAGCACTCGGCCCCCGACCACAAGCACAAACCCGCCGCTAACTCCGTGGCGCTGCTTAACAGCCGCGGCGGTGGCGGGGCCACCTCGGCCGGCGGCAGCGGAGGAGGAGGAGGCGGTGGCGGCGGCCTGTCCGGGGGGCTGTCGCAGCCGGCGGGCTGGCAGTCGTTGCTCTCCTTCACCATCCTCTTCCTGGCCTGGCTGGCCGGGTTCAGCTCCCGGCTCTTCGCCGTCATCCGCTTCGAGAGCATCATCCACGAGTTCGACCCATGGTGAGCGCCGCCACCCCGCCCCTAGCCGCCGCCGCTGCTGCTTCTCCCAGGCGGGACGGGGAGGTGGGAAAGGCGCGCGTGCCTCGGGCGGGAGCCGTGCTGGGAGCCCCCGATGGCAGGGATTGGAGGGGGTGGGAGCTCAAGACGGGGGAGGGAGGATAGGGGAGCCCCGCAAGATCCCATAGAGTCCCAGAATGACCCGAGTTGGAAGGACCCACAAGAATCCCAAAATGACCTGAGTTGGAAGGGACCCACGAGGACCATCGAGTCCAACTCCTGTCCCTGCATAGGACAACCCCAACATTCACACCGTGCGTCTGAGGGCATTGTCCAAATGCTTCTTGAATATTGCCAGGCTTGGCATCGTGATTGCTTCCCTGAGGAGCGTGCATGGGGCACCCCCAAAAATTCACCCCGTCTGTCGGAGTGCGTTGTCCAAACCCTTCTGGAATGCCTCCCCCTGCTCTGCCGCTTGGCGAACTTGCGCCCCGGCTGTTCCCCCGGCCGCCGGGCGGAGGGAGCCGAGAGCCGTGGGAGCTCTGGGGGTGGGAAAGGGGGGAGGGAAGCGGTGTGGAAGGAGCCCGAGGGGTCGCGGGGCGTGGGGACCGGCAGGGAAGCGGTGGGGCTGAACGCGCGCTTCGTTGTCCCCTCAGGTAGGGTGGGAGCAGTGAACACCCTCGGGGAACGGCGAGGAGGCTGTTTTCCCGCAGAATGCCGGATTGGAGGGGACCCCGGGGATCATAGAATGGTTTGAGTTCGAAAGGACCTTAAAGATCGAACAGTTCCATTTCCCCTGCCATGGGCAGGGATGCCTCCCGCTAGACCGGGCTGCTCCAAACTATTTTTGTAATAGATAGTTTAAATGAGATGGCATAAAACCCTGCCAAGCTGAGCTTTGAAAGTGCCCAGTATAGAGGAATCCAGTGCTTCCCTGTGGAGATTGTTAGTGTTTAACTCCACCCCCGCCCCGGATCCGGCGGAGTTGTGCGGGCTGCACGCGGTGGAGTTGCGGCAGGACTCTCAGCCAGCGCTGCTGGGGGAGGAGGGGAAGCGGGGAAAGTTGCGGAGCTGGCAGGGTGCCAGGCGGGAACCTAGAGCTCTGGAGCCCGCACTCGGAATTGGAACGGTTGTACCAAACGTGACTGGCGCCCGGGTCCGCGGTGCTGGGTCTCCAGATGTGCGGAGCGGCGCTTCCGAGAGCCCTCGTCGGCTGGGGAGGGAGGAGGGCGAGGAATGCGCTGCAGGAAGTAATCTTCGTAAAAGTGACTTGAGGGATTACAGTGAAATGGGTGACATTGATTTACTGCCAGGTGTTTCAAAGCCTCGTTTCTGAGCCCAAGGACTTTTTTGCTATTTCCCACGCATCTTGATTTTTCTAAAGATTGCTTTTCCTTCTCTGGAAGCTGTGTGTTCTTTTCCCCGTTGGAGTGGACTAAAACCATTTTATGTGTAAGATCAAGAAATGCTGCACTCGTTCCTTGCAGCAAGGCAAAGTGAAAGATGAAGGGACTTGTGGGGCAGGTTTTTTAATGCAAAAACGTGACAATGAATTTTTATATTAGTGGCTATTTCATCCTAGGAATCCATGGGGTTTTTCTAGAACTTTAAGTAGGGTAAGCGGCAGATGACTTCAGAATAATGATTTTCTGTTTTTAATTTAAAATTTTATGTCTCTGGTCTTATTGGTAATTGCCTGAAGGAAGGAGATGCTTCATTCTATGATTTTTTTAAATGCTCAGTAGATAACTCTGTGTTAGACTTAATCTCAAATTATTACTGAAATTGTATTTACCTGCAAAGCGTGCACTGCACTTTCATAGTTTCAAAAGCACAACTTCCTTTTTTCTGGTTGTTTTTTTTCCCCTCCCCCCCCCCCCCCCCCATGTAATCCATTCATGAATCACGGCAGAGAATAGTGGATAGAGAACAAGGAATTGCTTTGTTTCTAAATGCTATTTGAAGTGATGCAGACTTTGTGATATGAAAGCCAAATATCTCAAAATATATTCACAACATCAACTAATTGCCCATAATTTAAGTGGTTTTTTCCTGCAAACACAAATGAATGGAAGGAATGCAACCTTTCTATTAGTAGAGTTGACAGTGAGGGGAGCACGGTTAAACACATCTGCAGTAAGACTATGAACCTGGAGTTGCATCCTGTGAAGTAGTTATCAGGATTTTCTAATCTAAATTTAAGCAAAAAGACTTTCGGTCACAGAGGAAACTTTTTTAAAGCATGCAATCTGCATTTCTATACTTACTTTTGTAATGAAGGCTCAGCCTTGTATAAATAAAAATTTTACAGTGTTGATTTGCATAACTTGTTATTAAGCCTTGAAGGACATTTAAAAAGGTGCTATGGGAGTTAAATTCGTAGCTGTGAAATGGTTGTAAAGATCAACTTCTGGTTTAACTAATGTGTGAGTTGACATAAAGTCATCTTCCTGAGTATATAAACAGAAGGCATTGCTGCCTATGCTGCTGTGTTTACCTTTGCTAATTAGAGAATAGATGAAGTTGACAAAACTCATTGATTTTAATGCAGGTCTGTGAGAAGCAGTTGAAATGTCAAGAATCATGCCAGTGTCATGTTGCTGCATGCCAGAAATGGTGGAGGCAGATGCACTTAAGTTAATTAGTAGGAAAGAGAGAATCTAGAAGGGTAGAAACCAAGGAAAACCACAGGGCTTTCTCTGTTGCAACAGCAATATTGGTGGAAAGAGTGAAAAATTTTGTTGCTCCTAAATATTCTTGAGTAACTAGGTAGGAATAGTTTTTCACAGTTGTAAGGGTCTTACAAGTCTGAATCTAATGTGGGAAAGGAGCTTGTGAAAAGAGATTAGAAGCAGTGCTCTATTTTTATTTTTTAACTGCTTCTTTAGCAGCTTGTCCAGGTGAACTAGATTTTTAATATTTTTTTTTTTGCCAAGACAGAGACTATTTTTCTGTCAAGCTTTCATAGGATATCTTGCAATGTGTTGATATTGCACTTGTTGCCTAGTATAAATTTTGTGATCAAGAGCTGAAGTATATTTGATAAAATGAGGAGCATTAGGAAAATCAATTATTCTTCTGAATGGAAAAATATTGTTGCCTTTAAGATGTGGAAATCTTTCTCATTTACTTAGGAATCCAGTTTTCTGGTATGGACATAAATGTGGGAGATCTAGAGGGGGAAAAAGGGAGTTTTGCCTTGGATTTTGTGCATATTAATTGAGTCAAATACTACTTTTTTTTCTAACATTGCTTTCAAGCTTCATTTCTGACAGTAAAGTTAGGTTTTATGGTGGGGGTGGGAGGTTTGCTTGGTTTGTAAAATTAGTCTCTGAGACTTAATTTGACTGGCATTTCTTCTAGAAATGACCCAAATGTAGTACAAGAAGCCAAAGTAGTAGTAGAGAAGACAGTTTTGCTCTTGATCTCCATTATAATACAACGCCTGCATGAAGAACAGACAAACTGGTATTTTGCGGTCACTGAACCGTCACTTACAAACTTGTAACCTGATCGTTATTGCTCAGATTTGGGTTTTTTTTTTCCCCATGCTTAATACCTCTTTTGTATAGTATTACTACTTTATTTTGATTTATATCTCATGCTTTGTTTATTTTTCATTCTTGAGCTGGTCCAGAGACTTTGAAAATGTGTCTGATTTTTGGCAGCTCCTAGGTCAGGTGGGCCGATACATGAACACAGTGAGTATTGGCTTGAAGCTGAGCTATTGACAGACCTCCAGCTTTTAACTTCAGGACTTCATTATCAGGCCAAGAACTTGAAACACAGACAGTGGTGGTACATCAGGATGGATGTGTTTCCCAGATGAAACTTGATTCATCTGTTGGCCTGGTTTGGCAGCTGGGTGGTCCAAGACCATAATTTCTGCGCTACACCAGGTGCTCAGTGAAAGCTTTTCATGACAGTAGAACAGCATGTTTAACTCTGTTATCAAGTGAGGTCATTCTTTCTATCATATGTTGCCTTAAATGCCAGCATTGCTACTGAATGAAGGCAAACAAAATTATGGAGTATTTGAACTTTATACAACTCCAGCATGCCCAATGAAATATGCTATTTCATTTGGCTGCTTGTATCATAGATACACACATAATAGTATATATGTGTGTGTACACTGCTACTAACTAAACCAGTAGCAACCTCTTGTGTATCAGTAGTCTTCAGGAAGAGCTATCAAAATAGTAACATTTGTTCTTTTTGCACTGTTGTTAATGCTTCTCACATGTGTGACGTAATATCTGAATCATTAATCGTACTCCATGACATTAGATCAAACGTATGTCTTTCTCTGAGAATTTTAACAACTAGCTTAACACCAGTTACCTTAGGAGTGAAGAGCTGCCTTATGCTGGAATGCAGAACCTTGTATTTGAGCCTGAAAACCTCTCTGTACCAGTTTGCACATACAGGATGGAGTACCTGTGCGGTCTTTATCAGTAACATTTACCTACCTGTTACTGCCAAGAATATTGTCTCCTACTGACCTGGCAGTTCCTTGTGCTGAACAGCACTATCACAAGCTCATGTACCTCTTTGCCTCTTCTAAACCAACATCATTGATCATTCAAACTGCCAGTTTTTTAACTGTCTTCAGGGTGACCATTGTTTGTGATACCTCACTGAGGTAACATAGTTGTGCTAGTGGGAAGCATGCTTTGTATATATGTGATAGCAATCCACTTTCTCATCACTGATACCATCATCTACTTTTAGTGTTCTTCAGTGAATGGGTATGAACTTGTGAAAATAAACATAAGGTTGGTGTCTTTGCTTGCATTTCAGAGGCAGATGGGTTAAAGGAAGTTAGGATTTTTGACACAGTTGAAAAGACAGGTTTTGCTAGGCTCAGATCATGTTTGCTAGATGCATTCTTGAGATGTTATGAACTTTTTCATTAATGAAACCTTAAATTGACCCCTACAAGTATGATATGAAAGCTTCATTAAAATACAAGGTATGACTCAAGTGAACATTAGAAGTAGTGTATGGAATTGATTGAACACTGGAGGCTGTGTAAATGTATTGATTTTGTTGGGAGAGAGTAAGGTTGTGGGTTTGTGTTATACTTAGCTGATCCGATGGTTGCCTTTTGGAGTATGAGTTCTCCTATCACCCACTGTGCAGTCCTGCTTTTTCCTTTGTGCTTGGTCTGAAGCAAACACAGTGAGTTGTTTGAATGAGATAAATTCTCAAAATACTGTAACATTTTAGTTCCCTGAGCTTGCCTACCATCAGAGTTCTTTATATTGCAGTTTAGTTTCTCATTGAGGAAGAATATGAATGTTGGGAGGGAATGTAAATAGCAACTAGTTTTAGAGGGTAAACTGGGATTGTGTGATAGGTTGGAGACGTGTATATGTATAAAACCAAAGCATTTTAAGACAGTGGGGCAACAGGACTGAGAAGAAAGGGTAAGTAGCAGTGAAAGAGAGTACCTTAAGCTGGTGTGGGGAGGGAATCACATAAAGAGAATGATAGTGTTGATAATCTCAATGAGCAGTGCTTGATCTGTAGGTCATGGGCAGATGTGACCTACCCAGATAATTCATCTGGCCAGTGCTTACTTGCTGGTGACTCCTCTTGCTGGGCAAACATACAGCAGATGGCACAGAAAATGTGTTGATAGTCTTGAGGGATGGCAGCCACTGTCATCTCCAAACTGCTATCTTTCCAGAGGCTTGCAGCCCATCGCATAATCTTCTTGAAGAACATTAATGTGGATCTACTTAGGGAACATTTCCCAACCACTTTAGGATTCTTTTCCCAAACACTTGTTTATAATCTTCAACAATTTCCTTGGGAAAGTGTTTGATTCCAGTCCATTTTGAATATAACCACTTTGGGTTGATTTTGAGTTGTTGCAAATGTCATGAGATTCGTATTAAGAACTTACTACAGTATCTTCATTAACAAGCTTTTTAATTCTATTAAAGTAGTAGTATTCGTTTTTATAATAATATATTTTAAAACGTGGTAATGAACAGTTGGATTAAGTATTTTATGACATTTTTCTTATTGTAAGATACGGACATACTACATTTAAATTACGAAAGTCATTTATGCTCTAGTAATACTAAGAATTTTAGCAGGATTTCAGTTAGCCAAGTAGCTCCAACTCCTTTCTGCCATTGTATTATAGTAGGAAAAATATTCTAGCATAGTTTCCAAGTCTGATTTAGCAAGGCCTGTGTGTTCTTGAAGAGTAAGTTTAGAGACTTTTCTATTCTTGGAGAGTAGCCTGCCAGATATCTTCTGCATTTTTTTAATGAGGAAGATTCAGATCAGGCGTATTATTTGATCATTTCTATTGCAATATGACATGAATTGAGAAACTCTGTTGGCACAGGTCAGTATCTGCCTTTGGGGACTTTATAGATTATAAATCCTGTATGACGAGAGACTTGAACAGCCTTACCCTGTTTAGGTACTTGGAGGGTGCTGTTTTGAAGCTAAATAATTTTTTTCTAGAAGGTTTACATGATGTTAACAGTCAAGAACATGTGCAGTTGACTGTTC
Organism: Tapera naevia; assembly: GCA_033556795.1. Lineage (NCBI taxonomy): Eukaryota > Metazoa > Chordata > Aves > Cuculiformes > Neomorphidae > Tapera > Tapera naevia. The sequence goes on from JAUMJJ010000222.1 coordinate 7,134, forward strand.
TGAACTTTTCTACTGCTTAGGAAGTTGCAGAAATTGGTAAATATTAGAAATTGATGGAAGGAGGACAATCTGGAGAAAGACCATTGGACAGAGTTGAAGACATAGCAGAGACTATGCTTTGTGAGTAGGAAGACCTCAGGCCAGATTTGATCAGTTAGACTGATGCAGCTGAAAATGGTTCACCATGTGGCCTCAAAATAACATTCACATAAGAATCAAACCTCTATCTCTACTATTGTTGTCTACCATCTTTACTTAGCAGGTAGTGTTTCTTTACTCACTTGCACAACTTTTAATTGGGAAGGAAACCTCATTAGACTTCATGTGAGAGCAGTAGAGGCGTTACTCATGAGAGCATAGGGAGAGATGGTATTCATGAAACACGTGGAAAGCGTGAGTACAGACACTGTCCCTACACTATCCTTTTGGAAAACAGGAGGTGAGACAGAATGCTTGCAAAGTGTTGCGCCTTTTCTTGATTTGTGGAAGCGAAGCAGAATGAAACTTAAAACATTCCAATACGTTTTCCTTTTCATGTAGGTTGGGTTGAACTGAACAGGCAACTTTAACTTTTTTTTTTTTAAACAGACTTTAGCACAAACAAACACTTGACTAGCTAGAGCAAATGCTATGATGGAAATCCTTGAATGGACTTTTCTTGGCAGATATCCTATTGTTTGAGCAGCTTAATATGTTCTGTTTTTTAAACAGAAATTTGATTTGGTTACATACAGTTAGTAGTTTATAAAGGTTACTATTGTAATTCTCTCTCTAATAGTCTCTAGGTTTGACAGCTTGTAATCCTCATGCTTTTAAATCTGTCTCTGGTTGAACTGGGGAGGGAAGGGGAGAATAAAAATTTTGGACAGTAAAACGAGCAGGAAAATTCAAAATCCTACAGGGCACTAATAGTTTTGAAATGGGTTGGGGGTAGGCTGGGTTTAGGCTGTTCCACAGGGATGTCTTCTGATTCAGTCAGGTTATTTCCCATTTAATGTCTATCTGTGCATGTGCTGCAGAGTTTCCTCCTTAATTTTTGAAAATTCTGTTTTTGCAGGCCCTTTGAGGTACATTTGTACTGACATTTAGGGCTAATCCTGAGGGCTTCTTTCTACTTAGCAAGAGCCATTAAAGCTGCTGCTTTCAGAGCCCGTGGAGCCTGTACCCTGTAGCAGGTCATGTACAGATGTTTTTATTATTAATAACTCTTTTAGCAAAACTTCTTCTAAGTGCCAGTCTTACTACTTGTTGGAGAACAAAGTGAACTTAGGGGAAGTATTATGGCAAGTATTGCTATAGTCTTTCTGTGCTTTACATCTGCAGTAAATTTTCTAGTGTGTCAAATAGATAGACTTTGTTTCCAGCCCCACAGCTGAGGCAGAGCTTGTGATCTGTATCCGAGCTGTTGCTGGAAATCAAGCTAGGGTGGTTTTTAATATGGGTAGCCGGTAGGTCTGGGCTTGAGAGGTACCGTGAAATTGACCCTCATTCTGCACCACACCTTATGTAAGCTGAAGCAGCCTGAGGAGTGAATTTAAGAATATAGATACAAACAAAATAGAACAGCTTCTATATTTCTCAATTTATTGCTGCTTTCCCACAGTAAAAGCTCCTTTGGCATAGGGAGAATTAAATACTTCTTGTACTGTAAAAGTTCTTGCTATTAAGTAAGGCAATATCCCTGTACTTTAGCGAAATTGTCTATTTTAAACAAGGAGTAACTGAGTGTTTGTACAGGAGTGCTTGTAAGAGGAGGAACCTGTATTTAAAATGTCTGTGTGCTATGGAAGACCCAAGTCTACTACCATATGCTGTTGCCTAAAGGGTTCATCTAGTATGAGTGGTGGGAGGATGTGATTGTGATGATGCTTATCTAACTTTTTTTTTCCTGTAGTCTGTTGTATATGTTGAATGTGCTTCCTTCCTATTCTAATCTAATCTTAAGCAGCATTTTGAAGTTCAGTTGAATAACTTAAAATTTCATAAGTATTGTTTGGAATGTATATCTTCAAAAAGACAGTTTAATCTTCAGAGTTGAAATATTTGAAGTTTATCATTTGGGTATTAAAGACCTTTAAAATGCATTTAATTCTTCTGGCAATAGATAAAGTGCTTTAAAGTTGTGATTCTTCTAATCTAGAAAGTGAAACAAAATTGCAACTTTGGCATTATTATATTGATGTAAAAAATAGAAGTAAATAGGTGTCTTTTTGGCTCACTTTACTGTAGAACAGGAGTCATAAAAGCCAATGCAGTGGTTGAGTTTTCCAAAAAGTTGTGTAATGGTACTGTGTTTTGACTATTTTATCTTATATAGGTGACTAAAATGATTTATGTAATGTCAAATGTCTGAAGTAATATTTAAAAAACTGTTGCATATGTCTCACTATTCATTTTACTCTGTAATAGTTTTAATCTTTCATTTGCCAAATAGAAAATAGATTTTGACACTGGAGAGACTGCCTTAAACATTTGCCACAGTATCTTAATTTGTGATGTCTCGGGTCAGCTGGTAATGACAAATGTAATTTTTCTGCTATTGCTAAACATGTTCAGGAGCCAAGGAATTTTCAGTGCTTTAATTTTGTAATCCACCACTACTTCACCAATGTTCACAATAATGTTCACATCATTATTTTTGCTTTGTGATAGTATGTTCCATACAGTGCTGCCTGCTGTCTTCTTTCAGGACTGTCTTCAAGAAGAAAAGGCCATGGAATAGCTTTAGATGTTGAATCGTACTTTTACCTGGGAAGTTAAGCAGTGTTGTTTTCTATCTCAGTATGTAATATACTGTGCTGAAGTACCCGTGGCTGCCATTCGCGTGTTGGAAAAAGCATGAAAGATGATTCCAAAGGTTCTTTTGAGAACCTACAGGAAGCTGCTGTGGCTGATAAGACAGTTTTGAGTAAAGTCTAACTCTGAATATCTACCGTATCACAAGGTGCTGCTGAACTTGTCTTCTCCAGTGTAAATTTGCCTTATTCTCATCTAGTCAAGCGGAGCAGTTCTGAATTTCCCATCATCTGCTGGACATACTCATAGTTTTCTGCTGTGTTAACAAGTTAAGGGAGCTCGCAGGAATCTGGTAAGTGCAGGTGTCGGGATCTGCAGGTGAATGCAGGGATAGGGAAACTCCCTTCTTGTACTCTGATCCAGTCTCAAATATCCATGGGTTCTCTGACCAACAGGCAAAGGGTTATTGAGGTGAACATGTCAATAGTTTCTCTAAAGCTCTTCTGCTGTGCTGTAACTGTTTAAAAGTTCTACCAGAAATAAGACTGTCATTGCTTAAATGGTTATACTGTATGTTGGGGATCTAGGGCTACATCCCTTTTCTGAATCAAGAAGGCTAACTCTAGTTTCCTAATTTAAATGCGCATTTGTGGAGAGAGTGTTGAGAGGGCATACAGTCTGGTGGGAACTGAAGCACAGAAGGTCCTGGAACAGACTGATTAAATTCAAGTCTGGAGAATGAGGAGAGAGAGATTTAGGTTTGTGTCACCTGAGAACTATCCCTTGAGAACTTCTACTGTGTCTTTCCCAACAACTCTCATGAATCCCTGGCAATACACTTCAACGCTGCCTGAACTGCAGCTGATCCTCTTGCTTTAGTATCTGCCTTTCCCTATTCCTTTTCACAGGCAACTAGACATTGAATTTACTTCACCCTGCTTTATATAGCAATGAAAGAGAAGGGGAAGGCATGGTACCTCAAGTCAGTACTTGTTATTTAATAAAATAGCATTAGAAGCTGAATTCATCCCTTTTGCTCTTCATTAATATACATTATAATATAATATCATATTTATAATTTTATATATTATATTGATATAACAACAGCTTCAAAGCCTATGTGTGTAATATCTCAACAGTATTGCCCCACCTCTGCATTTTATTGCATTTAATTTTTTTAAAAGCCCCTTTAAGTTTATTTCTAAACATGAACTAGATTTTACTGAAGTGACAGAGGAGCACAGTGAAATAGTTTGATAGCTACAATATAGCAAGTCTAAGGAATACTAAAAATTCCATCACGTAAGGAGAAAACAAACATGTAACTTCAATTTCACATTGTACCTGGCTGGAATTTAATATTAATTATAAATACTTTCTTAAATGCTGAGCACCACAGTCATTGCAGTACACTTAATCTGTAGTGTTTCTGTGAGGATACCTAATAAAAAACAAATAATGCTTTGTTATTAAACTTCTGTATTTCTGGTACGTAGTTTTTAAAGAAGCATTGGTAACCATTAGGTACAATTCTTAACAGGTTGAACTAAATTCAGTGAAAACTTGCATGTTTGTTTTGATTTAGACTTCTTTGAAATAGTATGAAAGATATAAAATGTAGTGGATAACTGATTTTTAGATTCTACTTGCCATACTTATTTTGGAATAAAACAGACATTGAGAGTGGATCAAGAATCCAGCATATAGTTAAAAAGATAAACTCCAGTCTGTGTATTAGAGGGAAGGAAGAAGACCACTCTCTGTCATCTACTTTCCTGGTCTTTGTTTATTTTATTGGTGACATCCTATTCCCACGTCAGATTCCTCCAGTGTGAGAATATGAAGCCGCTTTGCAAATAGCTGGAAGTCTTTCTGCCCTCAGCTGGAGGCCGCCATCCCTTTTGTGGGATTGTATTAATACATATATGATATGAGTACTCCTAATCTGCTTCAGAACAAAATCAGATTAAATAGTTTAATGATCTTTAGAGTAGTTTGCTTTTCAGCTGTGATTCAAGTTAATTTGTCTGATGGGGCACAGCAAAGCTCATTTGAAGCATAACTGCCACAGTTAAATTTGAGTGAGTGTGTAATTTGGTACAAGGCATCCTGGAGTTGTGTATCTTCCCCCACCTCCTACTCCCCTTACCATTTTGCACTTTAGGCTATATTCATGCCTTTTTCTTTTCAGTGTTACTTGATTAGGAAATAGGTAGATCTACCTCTAGGATTCTACACACCCTGGGCATATTGTTTGGTTAAGTCTGCAGATACCTATACATATATATACCAACAGCACAAAATTGCCTGATCCATGCTACGTGCCTGATGAATGTAATATTTATGCCTATGTCAAGTTACTGAAGGGTTAAGCAGAGTTTTAGTGGACATATTGAAGTTACATAGAATTAGGTCTTTAACCCAGCCTCCAACACTGGACAGAAATTGTTCAAGTTAAACTATCTGATTCTGCACTAATGATGCTTTGCATGATCCACTCTGAAACATTAATTTTTATTTTTTCACATTCATTGTAGTAAAATGTCAGTAAGTCAGTATTGCAACAGATGGAGCTGAACAGATGCACTGTGAGAGGTCCAGCTTCTTAGACTGAACATGATATACATACAGAAAGGACAACTGAAAGAAATCATAGGCAGAGAATTCAGGTAACTGAAGCTGAATTCAGGACGAAGAATAATAGCAGGTGCATTAAGAGATGTACTAAGAAGGAAATATTTAAGGAATTTTGGATGAAACACTATCTTATTTTAACTTGCTAAACTGACTCAAACTGATGGCATGCGACCTATAACACTTGAAATTTTTAAAATTTATATGAGCTAACAAAAAATATGTTGACGTAATCTGTACACAGTGGTTTGATACCTGATGTGTGATTCTGGCTGGTCCTGCTCATCCTAGTGTTACACAGAAGTTCAAGAAACAGGCTGATGAAAATCGAGGGAATGAACAAAATAGTTTCTGCTAAAATTGTTCTGTGGTGCTGTAACTGTTTAAATGTTCTGCCAAAAATAACATTGTATTTACTTAAATAGTTATATGGGATGTTGGGAATCCAGAGCCTTTCTAAGGGTCCTGTTTACTTTTTACCACATTTTGTTATCTTGCAGGGTAGAAACGATCTGCCAGGCCACCTTGCATCCAGACTTGATTCCTTAAATTTCAGTTAATGGGAAGTGATTGTGAAGTTGGTTCAACTACTTTTCACATTGCAACTGCCTTGTAACATATTGATGACTTTATTATGTATTAAAGTGATGACTGATAACAATATCACATACTCCTCAAGAATTAAAGTAACAACAGTGAAGAAGAAATACCTTTTGCTTTAGTCTGTATTTCAGACTATCACAAAAATTAATGTTGTTTTCTGGGTACTTATTAGATCTTGCTGCAGGATAGCAGGTAGTAGTATGTTTGAGATCAGTTTGATGGAAGTCCTCTGTAGTTGTTTAGGTGTTATATGTTGCTTTATTCTGTAGTAGAAGACAACAATGAAAAGAAGTGGCTTGGGAGCCAGCTATCCTCTGCTCCAAGTCACTTCTTGTGAAGTGGTCATGTTCAGCCCATTGATTTTTTTTTTTAGTATCACATTTCTCACAGAAAGATTATTTTGCTTCTTAAAATATATTATTCGGCTAATGGCCTTTTAGGTTCCATCCTGCTGACCAGCCTTTCACTTAGAAGGTCCTGCAGTTCAGCTGCCTCCACATTAAAGACAAAGTACAACATGAACGTCTTTCATCTGGCAGAAACATCCTTCTTTGAACATATTCCTGAATTTGATGCAAACCCTTCAGAGTTGCAAGATGCAGGGCTAGTGTGCCATAGAGCAAAAAAACGCATAACACTATGGTGGTTAATATTGTATTGAGCAGAGAACTGATACCTCTCAAGGAGCTGATGCTGCCAAAAGATATGGAACCAATATTGGCATCAGTATTGCCAGTCATAGTGCCGTATCTGCAGTGAAGTCTGCATCCAGTGGAGTCTACATCCTATTGAAGCCTCTTGGGAGTTTTGACTGTCCCAGGAGAAAATGGCATCATCTAAAATGTTGTTAAATATTATGAATGGCTGACCTTGCTGTTGAAGTATGTCTTTTTAGTATTGATAAAACTGCCTCCTTTCTTAATAATTTGCCTTGAGAAATGTAACAGTTCTAAAGCAAGACAGGAAAAAGTCATGAAAAAGCCCAATCCTTTAGCAGAAGTGTCTGGAACTGTAGGCAGATATATGCCCACTATGGTGATGATGGGGAGCATGTGGTGGCTTCAGGTGTGGTACATTGTGTGAAAAGTACAAGCTGTGGTCATGGAAAGCTGTAAAAAGCTTGCAGCTCTTTAGCAAAAATACCAAAGATGCCCTGGACTCTCTGAAGAAGTTGGAGGGACTGTATGCTCCCTGTAGAATTTCGTATCGTTAAGCTATTGGCGGCATGCAATTTCTGATTTTAGCACTTGCTGAGCATGACATCTTATTGTAAGCAGTGAAAATACCGTGCCAAGTACTGGCAGTAGTAATGCTGTAATCCTTCTTAAACACGTTGGGAACATTCTGATACATTTAGTAGTTATTCTATAACCATTCTGGTCTTCTTCAGGATTTACACTGAGCATGGTTGAATGTTGGACCTGAAAAAATAGCTGCCCTTCCGGTTGTGCCATCCAGCTTTTCGTTTTTTTTTTTTTTTTCTGGGCTTTCTACTGCTCTTCCACATCAGGGATTATTCTAATGGTTTTATAAGCAAGGAGTTTTGTTGCTTAGCTGGATTCCAGGAACAGAAACATGTTCCTCCTTTGACTCAATTTCCATGTTTTTTTGAAGTTAGGTGGCCACATCACTGCAGAACTTCTGCCATTTTATTATTTCAGCTTACTGTCCTTCATAGAAAAAAGGAGTCTTTGCCATATTTTTCTCTATGTGTATGTCTATTTTCAGAATTATGAAATCTGAAATCAAAAGCAGGATTGTGATCAAATTTGACACTCAGAATGATAGTACTGCTGTCATTTTTATTATCAAACATTAGACTTCTGGGTGACAGTCAACTTGCAGGATGTGTGTTTCTCTTTTGAAATGGCTCTACTTGCAACAGAAGCCCTAAAGATTAGTTGGGCCTCTCTAAATGTAGGACACACTTGGGAGCTTTCACCAAATACTTGATATTAGCTGAGGCTTATCTCACAATACAAAGAATAATGATGTATCAATATATTTTGAGATAAAATCATGAAAACTAAACCATCAAAAAAAATCCATATTTAACTCCCTAAAGATAACAGAATTAGGACAATGTTAAAGTCTACATCAACCAAAGCTTTTATTTATTTTGTCTTTCTGATGGACATGACTTAATATCTTTTTCAAATAGCTTTTTGAACTGTGCAAACATGTTCAATGTAGAATATGGGTGGTGATAATGTGTTCATGACTCCTGGGTGTTTGTTTGTCTATTGAAGTGCAGAAGCTCCAAGTGAGTGTGCAAGGTGGTGACATCTTCCACATAAATCTGTGGTAGGTGTGAAAAGAAATGTGTCCACAAATCTTTTGTTCTGAAATAGGTACTTAATTACATAGAAATATTCTAATTTGGGACAATTAATGCAGTGTTGTCTTTGTGTTTGTATTAGATTTAAGACCTAATTAAGCTGATACCAGTAGAATGATTTTAAGTCAAAAAGAAAGGAACATGAGGTTTGCCTGAAATAAAATTGCCTGGTTGCTCTTCCATTTTGCAGAGTTATGTCATTTACACGTATAGAGCTCAGTGTATGTTTTCTCCATTCTTTCTCTGAGGTCTGTAACACCTTGGGATTAGGTAGTGGATGGTAGGAAAGGCTCTTTAACTGCCATATGTACTTTTGCCTATGGGTGTTGCTGGTGCAAAATTCTGATCTTCATTAGTCGAGACTAGTTTAAATGTCCATACATACTTTCCAAGGTAATAAACTCAACCCAAGGAAGCATTTTCATGATGAGAAATACTGCCCAAGTGCATTGAATTCATTATATGATTGATGGGGTACTATCATTTTAAAAACCATGTGCAAAACTCATTGTGGTAATTGCTCATTCATAGATACAGACTTCAGTATAAGACTTTCAGGATGTTGTGCTTGTAGTATAATATCTAGGCAAGCAGGTGTTTTAAAATTTAATACGAAATACTGTATATATGTTTCTTCATTTCAGTAGAAGTTACTGAACTTTCTCATTAGATTTTCCATGAAAGTGTTACACTGAATAAATTCTTCCTTTGGATACAAAGAATATGTCAGATATGGAGACAATCTGCAGCTATCTTTTTCAAGAATCTAGAGTTGCCATCTCTAATTAGATGCTATATGGCAGAATTGATTCTGTAATCTACATTTGCATTAAAAACTGACTCCTAGAATTGCTCAGATAGATTGTAACATTTACAGTTAGTTGGTATCATTTTGTTTTTCCAAGTTTGCAGATATGAAAGTTTTATGCATCTGCAGCTGAAGACTTTTAGAGCACAGAAGCGTTTATAATTGCAGGGTTAGAAAATTTTCAGCGGATTCTGCTAGTAAGATTACATATTGTCAGATGGCTGTAGAATGCCAGATAGAAAGTCTGGATGATGGGGCAATAGTAACATGAAATTGATAGGGTTTTGGACAGTCAAGAACATTTCCCACAAGAGGCAACATGGGGTCTTGCACTCTGTTGTAAAGGGAGGGTTAAATTAATTCCATTGCCATCAATGTAATTTGCCTTAAGTCAGGGGTGTCAAACTCACAGCTCCGGCGGTTCTCCTGCTCCTGCAGCTTAATGCGCATCACACACTGCACACGTGACCAGCGCTGGCAGGAGCACAGGGGCAAGGAACTCAGCATTGCCACTGGGGAGAAACAGGGTTCTGGGCCAGATAAAACAAGGTGGAGGGACAGAGTAGGCTCACGGGCTGTGAGTTTGACACCCTTGCCTTAAATGTTTTTAAGATCTGGATGAAGTAACTGCATTGCTGTATGTGTGTTCTCTTCATATACGTTCCTGCTTTCTTGGTGTACCAAATTTTATTTGAATGTTCATTCTAAATAGTACTTCTGTCAAGGAAATTCTAAACGCAGGAATGTCAAAGTCAAAGATGTCTCCCTATAAATATAGCAGTAATTGTTGCTGGGAAGTGTTGGAGAATTCTATAGCTCCTGCATAGAGCAAGTGATTGCTGTGAATAGCATTAACTAATCATCTTGCAGCGTTACCTTGTGTCATCAAAAGAGCATTTCATAGAGGGGAATAAAAATCAAACCCAAGCATGAACAGATAGTTAAGATTATTAACAGTACATAACATAGAAGCAATAAGTTTACAGGCTTTATTTTGCAAGTTGCCTAGTTAAGCTTTCCAAATTAATGTTGCTACTAAAAAAAAAATTATGCCTCTGCCTAGTTATTTTGCTGTTGCTGCTTGTGCTCTGCTCTGTGTTGAAGTTGAAATATGCTTTGGAAATCAGAGCCATATCTTTGTTAACTCATCATCTTCAGTTGTCTCCTGAAACAACTGTAAGTATCTCCAGCAGTGCCTCAAAATTAACGGTACCATGCGTACAGTGCTTTTATGATCGTTAGAGCATCTCCCAAAAGGTTCAACCTATAATACAAGGCTAATTTAGACATTGGGACTTTGAATTCTGAAATGTACAAAGACTTAGGATTATTTGATTCCTTTAAAGCTTACCTCAGAGGAGGAGGCAGTTCAAACTACAAGCCTGACAGAAAGAGGCAAGGAGAACAGCAGAACATCACTTTTCTTCCTAGAATGTCAGCTAAAATAAGTAAAGTCAACACTTACTTGTGTTAGTCAGTTAGGTTCTGAAGAGCTCTTCTCTGATGAATGTTAGCGATGAATGTTAGCAAGTGTTTATCTTCTTTACAACATGGACTGAGAATTTGAATACTCTGTCTTTCGAGCTAAGTTCTTAATTAGGCATTTGCCTCACATAATTTTGTTCTTCATTCTTTTCAGGTCTGTCTCAAAGGGATGAGGGAGGATGGAAGGGAATCTTGGGAGATGGGTGAACAGTTCCCATACCTGAAAAAAAGAACAGTGTGAGGGTTGAGGGTGGGAGAAAAAAGGCATCCTTTCACATAATACTGCATCCTGTTTAGTCACTGTAACCAGCAGTGTACTTTAGTTCCTGTGTCTCCTTGGCTAATGCCTAGCCAGTCAGAGAGAGGGTTGGATAAAACTGCTAAATATCCCCTATTCTTGCTGCTGCTGGAGATGGAAGACCTAGGGAAGGTGGCGACACGCAAGCCTGAAATGCAACCCCTACTCAGCACTGGCTGTTCTTGCCTTCATTCTGACTCCTCCCTCAGTTGCAGCCCCTAAATCTCCAGGATGCTGGCATAGGCAAAGGTGGCACCACCTCTCATACTTTTCAGGGCTGTTTTACGCCCCTGTAAAACCTATAAATAGTTGTAAGTACTGTAACAGTACTGCTGTAGAAATACAATACTGTGGTGCTGCTTTTCAAACACAGTTTGAAAAGTACCAAGAGGTAAGAAGGTTGCCTGGCAGTGGTTTGCAGTACTTGGTGTCTGCTAGTGGCACTCTCCATTCTGGGAAATAGTTTTACGTTGTTCATGCCTGTGGCTAAAGGAGTAGAGTGTTTTGAAGTGGATAAGCAGTAAGAGCATAGTACTGATGTCATATGATTGTTAGACCATACTGCTGTCTCGTGTACTGCCCGTTAGTTGCCGCTTTGCCGATGTCTGAAGCTGGTTCTGATGTGCAGCATTACTTACAAAGCTTCTCCTTATGTATACGTATGGTATATTGACATTGTAACTTATTTCTGTTTGCAGGTTACCTAGTAGCAGGGGTAGGTGAATGAGCTTTTTGGTTTTTAAAAAAGTCGAAGTGAGGTGATGTAGTTAAGCTTCTAAATATAATATAGGTTTCTGTGGTCGGAAAGTAATTTCTTGTTTTCACCTATATGTCTTCTCACAGTGAAGAATTAATGTACTTAAAGTATTACTAGTAATTTCTACTGTAAAGATATGCCCAGCTGTTTCTACAGGCTTTTCCTTTGCAGCAAAAATAGCAATTGCGCTTTGAAATAAAGAGTTAATAGATTTATATCTATCCAAAATTATATTAGGAGGAAAGATAAAATTCTTACCTCTTAAGTGGTAGAAATAGTGCTATTATGTAGCTTTTCAATTTTCATTGATAATTCATCTTATTAAAGACTTTATGGCATGTGACCAAAACACAAGACAGTTGTTCACATGTTTCTGAAGCCAGCTGTGAAACCTTATGAGTTCAAAATACCAGGAGAATGTCAATATATATTCTTCTTGCCTATTTCATTTAAGTAATCTTTTAATGCTCTAAATGTAAACATTAGTCATACTTTTTGTAGCGTCTGTCAGTTTGAGTCATGATTTAAAAGTCTGAAAGTAATCCACATTAGTAAATCTTTCTTGTTTCTTTAAAGTTTTAGGATAACCACATTGAGTGGGTTTTCAGTGTGTTTTAAATTCGGTCCGTAGCTGGCTGGATTGCATGCTTCCTCTGGAACATGGAACTCCTGCTTTGTCTCATACTGTACTGCATGCACTTGACACTAAACGAATTAACAGTAGACTTTGCTATATTAAGATAAGAGGCTAATTTTACAGGTACAACTTTCATAAATCACCTTGTAGTTGACAGTTCAGAAGTAGAGAATTAATATTTAGAAATCTACTCAAATGGGAGTCGTTGCAGGCTTATTAGAAATAAATGTCACACTACTGTTTGATACAAAGATTTCTAGGTCAGAATAACTGATGTTTATATGAATTTTCTTGCTTAAGCATGACTAATTACTTTTGAAAGTCCACAGTTTTATCAATTAATGTATCCTATATAACTGCTTATTTACCGTGTAACAGAGTGTTCCTAAAAATACTGCATTCTGTGCTTATTTTTGATGTTACTTGACTGATACTGTGATGGTTCTGTGAGTGGCAACATGCAAATTTGCTGACATCTGGACTTGAATTTAAATTCTTTTTGGCTTTTCACTATGTATATGAAGAAATCTTTTCGTGACCTCTCTGTGATTATACTTCAGCTATTAGACTTATTGTACTGGTTAAACAAGTAGGAACTACAGTCTTAAATTTATTATCTTGAAGTGAATTAGCTCAAAGTAAACCTGTGATATTTCGGGAATCCTAGATATCCATAAGAATTTGATGTAGTTTTAAAATTTGTGTTAGAAGTGATGCGTGTTGCTGGTATAAGTGGATATTTACCCAAAGCAGACAGAATGAAAAATACACATAAGCTTTCTAGTCTGGAATACTAATCGTCTTCGGAAGTGTTTCATGGTGGTTTGCTCATTTTATCTGCTGTCTATTATGGTTTTCCATTCAGTCATCTGAGCTTCTACTTAAGTAATGAATATAATCTTTAGTAGTTCTTTAGCTAATGAGTTTCACACTGTTATCTAAATTCAAATTAGAATATGTATTAGGAGGGTTGAGTTTATGCATATTTCTTGTTTGAGAAGTGATGTTCACCCAGGCTTTTCTAAGCCTAAACTTTTTTTACAAAACTTTTCATTATCAATACCTGCAGTCCATTTAGTTTGGCTTTAGAATGATCATGAAATAGTTGCAATTTGGGGTGACTGCAGTTCTCACAGCAGCCTAATGCATAAATGAGTACTTCATTGACTTTGTAATTGTTGAAAGGTTTTGCTATCTGAAATTTGAGAAGTTGGAAAGACTATGTGCCATAAAAATGAAGGATAAATGCCTTCATGACAATCCATCAGTGTTTTTTGATGGTATATGGGCAATGTGGAAGACCTGAACTGAAGGTATGCATGGTAGAGCTGTTTTTCTGCAGGAGATTTTCTGCAGCAGAGAGTGTACGAACTTTGAAGATAAAACTTTATCTACATAGATTCTATATTGTATAGATTCTCCTCAGTTGAAAGAAGGGAATGTATCAAGGCCATTAGATTGCTAGTGAGAACAAGTACACTGGTTTCCTTTGTAGCATTTTGTTACATTACATCATCTGTCAATCTTGCATGACATAGAGCAGCAGCAGATGTAGTGGGTAGCTGTCCTGTCTCAGAATGGGAGTCTTCCATTGGTTCTTCCTTGATCTTAATTCTGCTTAAGTGGTATTCTGTATGCGGTAAATAATCGGTTGATGGACTGCATTTGAAAACTAACTTTAAAAAGGAATGCCGAAAATGACAAGAGAATTTGTCAGTGATACACTTTTTAATGTTTACCAAAAAAAAACCCACCAACCCCACAACCCAAACTGCAGCACTTCATCTGTGCATAGACACTGGCTGTAGAAATGAACAATATATAGTGGTTAGTTACTAAGAGCTTAGTAATTTACTTAGAAATGCTATAGATTTAGATAAGACCTTGAAGTGAGATGCTAAAGTTTTATTACTTTCAGGGTCTTAAAAAACAGGTGACCTAAAGTATACCTACAGCCTAGGTTCTTGAGTTTTATCTCCCCTTCTCCCCCACCCACCGCTTTCCTCTGTTTCTTTCTAGGTTTAACTATAGATCAACACATCATCTTGCATCCCATGGATTTTATGAATTTTTAAATTGGTTTGATGAAAGAGCATGGTATCCACTGGGAAGAATAGTAGGTGGAACTGTAAGTATTGTAATAATAACTTAAAGTAAGTTTTTTGAACTTTCAATACAAATTCAGCATTGATTGAAAGAGAATCTTAATAAGATATGCTTTTAATTGTGAAAACACTGCAGAGAAAGTAGCAAGATTTTTTTTAATTTTTAGCTGCAGGAACTAAGTCAACATGCTTTGGTCTTTATCCAGTAGCATACTGTGAACAAGAAATACAGAACTGAGTTTTTCTTCCTTACATATGAACTTCTAAGAATAACGATAAATAAGGGTATTCTGTCTCCTGTAGTTCTGGTACATGTGATGGAAAAAAAAAAGCAGAACAATTTAAAAAAAAAACCCAACAACTTATCTAAATCTCTTAAGGCACAAGTTTTCATAGAACCGTCTGGTTGGAAAAGACCTTTGAGATCAAGTCCAACCATAGCTGTCTACTACTAAACAATGTCCCCAAGAAGCTCATCAAGCTGTCTTTTAAACACCTCCAGGGATGGTGACTCAACCACCGAACTGGTCAGCTGTGCCAGTGCCTGACAACCCTTTCAGTGAAGAAATTTTTCCTACTATCCAGTCTAAACGTCCCCTGGCGCAACTCATGGCCATTACCTCTTGTCGTATCACTTGTCACTTGTGAGAAGACCAACATTCACCTCGCTACAACCTCCTTTGAGGTAGTTGTAGACAGTGATGAGGTCTCCACTCGGCCTCCTCTTCTCTAAGCTAAACAAGCCCAATTCCCTCAGCAGCTCCTCGTAAGAATTGTTCTCTAGCTGCTTCACCAGCCTCATTGCCCTCCTCAATCCTATAGTATGTTGCCCTTTTAATCCAATAGTGTATGTTGAGTGGACTTCATCTGTGTATGGAAAATATTAGAATTTGACTGGGAAAAGACCCTTTGAAATTAAATCAGCGGAAAACCTATATGAAGCATCAGGAGTAGGTAAGATGGTGTCGATCCAAGTTACAAGGCAGGAAAGTTATACTAAACGGTATCATCAAATCGGAAGACAAATATCATCCATTAGTAGAATAGCATTAGTAACACTAATGTAGCCTTGTGTCACTTAAAGTGTGAAAGCGCATTAAAATTTTTTAATTATAGTACATACCATTTAAAAAGCCTGTTCTAACAAATAGATCACCGTTTGTTTTAGTGTCTTAGGGATAACTTGAGAGACTCTTCACGTAACGTATGTTTTTTTTATCCATATGTGTCTTCTATGAAGTAGAACCCCTTAGGAAATAGAATTGAAACACAGATTTCATGTATCATTTTTCAAATCACGTGGTATATTATGCTTTAATAGTTTATCTTGAAAACCAGCTGTCAAGGATGTACGTAGGGAAACGGTTGGTTATCTGTTGGTTTAATTTAGTACAATGCCCTTATTAGCTTTCAAAAGAAACCAAGGCAGGTGGAGCCCTTATTAACGTTCCTAGTACATATTGATTTTTTTTTCTAGTGTTGATAAACGTGGGAGGGTAGAATTCCTATTAAAAATATTTTAATGTTCTCCAGTATTCTATGACGGGTTCAGTAGATTTGTGTGAGTCTATGCTAGCTTTCCTGGAGGACATCTTAATTCAATTTTATAGGACTTTATTTTAATCCTTCATATCCAAAGATGTCTACAGGTGTCTTGCAAATATCTAATGCTCGACTGACTGTCTGTCAGATTTTCAGCTTAAAAAAAACATTGTTGATGTACATTTTCTTTCTCCATGGGTAACAAGGATGGAAAGAGCAGCATGCTATATTTTGGAGGAAAAAATAGGGCTGGAAAACGTTGAATTTCTTCTTGTTATTTTAGGAGTTTGGTTTGGTTTTTTTTTTTTTCCTTAAAGATGTTAGCTGGCTTGAAATTCTCTTGCTAACTTTAGCTTCTGCTTTCATACCTTAACGACAAATTCTTCTCATTATATGATAAATGTCAAGCAAGACGGGATATTATCTGTATGCTGCTTATTCATTTACAAAATGGATTATATGTAATTGTTAGCATTTGGATAAAATTTAAAGATCCTCTGTTATTCAGCAATATTGTCAAAACATGATAAAAGTAGTATTAAATAATTCCATTAGCTTTACCTGCTCTCTCCTTATATCAGCTTAAGAAATGAGTGTTTCATTGCAAATTACATGCAGATAAGCCTACCATGATAATTTTCTGCAATAACCTCTTGGGTTTTCTTTTCTTCCATCCTTTTAGGTATACCCAGGACTGATGGTGACAGCGGGCCTTATCCATTGGATTTTAAATATGCTTAACATGACAGTCCATATAAGAGATGTATGTGTGTTCCTAGCACCAGTTTTTAGCGGCCTTACAGCTATTTCTACTTTCCTGCTCACCAGAGAACTGTGGAACCAGGGAGCAGGGCTTTTAGCCGCCTGTTTTATTGCCATAGTTCCAGGTTACATATCCCGATCAGTAGCAGGATCATTTGACAATGAAGGCATAGCTATTTTTGCACTGCAGTTCACATACTATTTATGGGTAAGTAATTGCTGAGTCTTTTGCTTTGGAAAGGTTTTTTGGTTCCTCCTCCAACAAAATGACTGATTTTTCTTAGAATCCATTGAATTCTTCTTTTCCTCCCTCTCATCCCTCTTCCCCTTGGCTCTTGATCAGGCAAGTACTGAGAAGTCACATGATCTGAACCACTTCATAATCACGGTCTTTAGTTCGCTATGTAAAATACTGTTGAACTGAAGTATGTGTGTTCTGTAATAGTGGCATAAATAATAATGATAAGTCTATAAATTTAAAGCAAACAGAATGATTGTTTCTGTGTTTCCTTTGGAAATATTAGTATTATGCGAGCATCAAACTTTAGCCTCTTTTATTTAGCTGGTGAAAAGCAGTAGACTGAGTTTAAAGTGTTTTCAATTCTCTTCTGGAGAAGCTGTTGGCTGTATAGAGGGTCTAGACTTTGACTTAAGCATAAAAATTAAATACACTAAACTGTCCAGAGCAAGATATTAATATTGCTTGCATGCTTAACATAAAAATAGTCTGAAGACTTTTGATTTGCCTGCTTGCTAGTGCAGCTTGTCTGTCATGCCTTAATCTGTATGTAGAATTGCATCTGTAAGGCAGTTTTGTGTGAGGGAGTTCAGGCAAGCTGGAGCTTTTCTGGACTCTCACATCTATTTTGAAAATATCACAAACGGTATAACTATACTGTTAATTCTGTGTAGACACCATCCCTTGTGCATTCATTGACTGCATATACTTCCTGTTTAGAGTGTCCACATGTATGTACATGGTTATTACATTTTTGTTGTGTGATTTTGACAAGAGTTACGCTTTTCATAAGATGCATGCTTGCAAGTTTTTTAGCTTTAGAATATTTCAAACTTGGGGTATTGTTGGTAGGAGTGTAATGGAATTCACGTTTTTCATGGCTGAGGGACTGGTGTTACTTACATGCGGGTTTTTTAAATGTGGACTGAGAATAAACTGCACCTGTTAAGATGTACTGTGGTAACAGTAGAATCAGCCTACTTTATGACAACTGAGACACAATAGCAGTTACCTGTTCCTATGGAACTCATATTTAACAGCACTGCGTAGTGCAATAATATTTGCATGAATTCTTGAAAAATTATGTGTGAATCACATAACATTTTATAGCTAATTTTCTAACATCATTTAATGTCAGTTTTTCATTCCTGTTTTTTCACACCACAATCACCACCATCAGTTTTGGACAAAAATCATACTTCTGGGCCAGTTTATGGACCCCACTATAGCTTTAGTAGTATCTGGATGTTCTCATTTACTTTAAGTGAGTTTTTCAAAATTACAGTGTAGCTCTTGTATCTATAATTACAGAGTTGATGCTGGCCAAAGTAAGCCATGGATAATCTACACTTAGAATTATGAAGTGGTGTAATATCTCAGAGAAATTAACGCAAAGGTGTTGCAACTACTTTGTATCTCAGATCATGAAGCAGAGTGTTGTGTTGTGTCCTGCTTCTGCTTTAACTACAGAGACTGATATGAACTGTTTTGTGTGTGAATGAGTTGCACTTGTGGTTAGGTTTTACATCGGTTCAGAAGCATACACATATAACTTGATACATGCTAACGAAATTCTCTTGACAGTTACTTTGGAATGAAGTTTTAGAATATTTGTCATTCATAAATACTTGGTTATTTTTAAAGGTGAAGTCTGTGAAAACTGGCTCAGTCTTTTGGACAATCTGCTGCTGTCTATCCTACTTTTACATGGTAAGCCTTTTATCTATATAGTATCTAGCTATTTCAGCAGGGCTTACATAATCAGTATGTTGACAAAGAACAGATGAAAGAGATTCTGATCTTTGGAGCTGTAATATAAAATTATTGCTTCATATTAATATTAAAACTTTAAAGATATAAGTACAAACACAGATATTTTGAAATTTAAAGTATTTAAGTAAACAAAATGAAAAAAATTTGAAAACCTGTTAAGTATGATAACTTTACTTACAAATTTATCCTGTGCTATGAATAAGTACACTGTTTCAATGGGACTTTTGTTTTGGTGCAGGTAAACTAAGGTGACATTTTGATATTCATGCATGTGTGTGTCATCATCACTAAAATGCAATAATAATATGCAACTTTGTCCATAAATTTTATATTTATATAACTTTGAAAGCTCTTTCTTGGAGTGTAATTATGCCATGAAGTAAAGCTTACCACCAGAGCTGCTGAATGAATTAAATGTCAGATGAAACAATCATAAAATCACTTTCCATTCTTCATCTATGAAAATAGAGGCTATTGCAGAGGTGTTCCTGAGGGCTAAAACAGGAGGAAAAACAGTAGTAAATTTGAGAAGAACAAACTCATAGCAAAATGGAGTATATTGTTTCCCCCTCCTCCATCTTCTGAAACCTTAGACTTGAAGAATTTTCCTGTATCAAACAGTGAAAGGTCCTTTTTTCCTCAGCTGATAATTTTGTGTGTGTCTGTATGGCTATATGAAAAATACAGTCAGGCTAATTGCTCTTTGTCATTTAAGACTGAGGTCTCAGATATTTCTACAGTCAGGTAACAAGGCTTACAAGAAAAATCTTATGAACTGTTTCACATGCCTTAACCTCTGAATTAACCTTGTACTTAAATTATCTGGATGCCTGAATTTTCGTTAGCTTTAATGTTTATTGGGTTTTCTGGGAGATTTTTTGCTTTTAATGTAGCAAATAAAAGCCCTGTGTATGTTGCCGAAGAGAATAGCTATGCCCTGTTAAGGGTACATTTATTTACTCCCCTGTTTCTCCTCCTTTTTGCTGAGTTATGAAATAAACAGTCACCTCTTTATACATAGCATTGCTTTTTATATAGCATTACAGTGTAGGTTTGGTACAGCCTTAGGTGCAGTACAAAATCAAGCAAGTAAGTTTTTGAGTTGTTATATTTTTGTTCCGTAACCTTTTCTTTATACTTTGCCAGTTTATTGGCAAATTCCTCTAAAAGTGCTCTTCATAAATATGCAGATAACAAATACAATGCTTGTAAAATTTTACTACTGAAAAATCACATAATAAGAAGTTCTTCCTGTCTTAGTCTGACTAATGTTGTGGTCCGTGGAATTGTATGAGAGGGAGGGGATGTGTTCTAGAGTATGCATGGTGATAACTTACGGAATCAGTGTCATCATCATGACATTCAATCCTAGAATGTAAATTAATGTTATTTCTTCTGATTTCCTTTCAAGTGCTTTCAGTTAGTGAAGGGTTAAGATTTGTCCATAGCTTAGCCTCAGGGACTAAATGATGGAGTTTTATTGCTTAGAGCATACCAACTTCATCCCTAGTGGTGGCTTTCCATATATTGTATTTCCCTTTGGGAAAAAGCTTTGTTAAGCAAAATGTCTAGAAGGGCATCTTGAGTAAATTATTAGGACAAAGCATAGCCGTACTATTTGTTATATGGTATTAATTTGTCTTTCTCTGCTGGAATTAGGTATGTTTTCAGTGTAAGCTGAAAATCAAATCACAATTTTGAGGTAGTAAGAGTTTTTGTGTGTGGAGAACAGCTCCTTGAAAGAGGAATGGGTATTGTATGAACTGACAGAAATATTTGTTAACTAAATCTGCTTAAAATATATACCTAACTCACTGTGGTAATTTGACTCATAGCATTGCATTCCATACGGAGAAGGGAAGAAGGCCAATGGAATCCTGGCCTGCATCAGGAATAGTGTAGTAAGCAGGACCAGAGAAGTTATTGTCCCCCTGTACTCGGCACTGGTCAGGCCTCACCTTGAATATTGTGTCCAGTTCTGGGCCCCTCAGTATGGGAAAGATGTTAGGATACTGGAATGTGTTCAGAGGAGGGCAACGAAGATGGTGAGGGGGCTGGAGCACAAGCCCTATGAGGAGCGACTGAGGGAATTGGGGCTGTTTAGCCTGGAGAAGAGGAGGCTCAGGGGAGACCTCATTGCTCTCTACAACTACCTAAAAGGAGGTTGTAGTCGGGCAGGGGTTGGTCTCTTCTCTCAGTGACCAGTGGCAGAACCAGAGGGCATGGACTTAAGCTTCGTCAGGGAAAGTTTAGACTTGATGTGAGGAAAAAATTCTTCACTGAAAGGGTGATTGGCCATTGGAATGCGCTGCCCAGGGAGGTGGTGGAGTCACCGACCCTGGAGGTGTTTAAAGGGAGACTGGATGAGGCACTGAGTGCCATGGTCTAGATGATGGTTGGTGTTAGTGTTAGGTTATAGGTTGGACTTGATGATCTCAGAGGTCCTTTCCAACCTTATGATACTGTGATGCTGTGAAGGGTTTTTCCTTGCATTTGTATTTTTATCATTTATTTGGCTTCAGCAACTTCTGCTTCAGATGACCTTCTGTGATGAGGAGGTAAAATAAAACAAAGCTTTACATTGAAGCAGTCATTGTAGTAATAGCATGTTTCCACTCCTTTTGCCAATCTAAGGATTTGCCTTTGTTTTGAAAAGTTCCAGAGTGCATCTTCAGTTCAGTACAATCTTCAGTGCTTAGATTTGGTTTAATGTTTTGATAATTAGAACTACTGGTTTCTGGTCCATGCAAACTGTCTGCTACCTGCCTCATTCAAACCTTTCCCTAAACATGACAATGTCCTCGTTGTTTTTTCTTATTCTGTTCTGTCTTACCTGTCTTCATATAATATTTTGTCTCAATAAATAAACTCACCTGTGTAATGCATGATACTTTATGCTAGTGACTTGGCAGTTTGATCATGATAATCTGAAACAAGTTTCTAGAAAATTTAGATTTCTGGTCTACTTATTTCACATTGTCTACGTCACTTATCCCAAATTTTGAAATGCTGGGGTTTTAGTGGTAGTAGCGCAAAAAAAAAAAACAAACAAACCAGTATTTGGCCTCATCTTTATTTTAGAATCTGTTCTGTAGAACATTGTCATTTGGGTTTCTTGTGGATTCTAGGACTTTAAAAATATCTACATGAATGTAAGCCCTACAGTACAACTAAAGTCTAAACCACATTAGCTAGTGCAGTCTAAAAATGAAAATCCAGGGTAGGCATGGCACATATGGAAGAAGTCTAGACTGTAATTTGACAAGAGGACATGTGTTAAAATACAGATTGTCTAGTCAACATTAGCCCTTCTAAATATGTTAGAAATTTAGATAACGCATTCTAATGATAGCTCATTAAATCTTTATCTAAATCAGCAATCAGTGATATATTGACAGCATTGTAGCATTTCAATTATAAGTACAATATACCACTGCTTCTCAAGTGCTTATGTTACTACAGGTTCACAATAACCACAATAATGTTGTGTACCGTTCCACAGTGCTCAGCCTGCATCCCTGTGCATCTACTCTCTTCTTTTTCTTTCTTACCTTGCCCTGTAGCCTGCATTAGTGACTCTGCTCCAGGCGTTCTGCTGTCAGAGGTGTGCCTTGCTCCCTCTTTCCTCTCTGACTGAAGGTGTTGTTCACTGACCCCTCCAAAAAGTGCAGAGCATGATGCTAAATTTGTGTGTCAAAGCAAAATTTTGGATCCTACTTGGGCCCCTCCACTGCCTTGTGCTACAGCCTTCATTATGGGGAAGAGTCCCCAGCATCCCATTCTTGTTTGGCAGCACAACCAGACTAGCTTTTGGAGGACTAGCTTTTTCAAGGGCAGCCTTGAAAATCTACTACTTTAATATGTGAGGGGTTTGTTGGGTTTTTTATTACTCTTTGGTAATAAATATTGAGAAAGATTCTGGTGGTATTGTCATTAGTTCTTCCTGCTTGTCTAGATGGGGGTCAGATTTTCTTGTTAGACCATCAAAATGTATACATTCAGCATTGGCTATCGAGAGAATTTGCAGATATTTAAAGATCAAATTTCCCATTCCATTTCTCCTAGGTCTCTGCATGGGGTGGTTATGTTTTTATCATCAACCTTATTCCACTGCATGTGTTTGTTCTCTTGCTGATGCAGAGATACAGCAGGAGGGTCTACATCGGTAAGTTTTGTTCATTGAACAGTCATTCTCAAGTGCTGAATCATGAGATATGAAATTAATTAATCTGATGTGTTTTGTGTCAAGTGGGAATTAGGTAATTGCATATGAGGTTGCATTTTATTAATTTGATTGCTGATTGTAGTCAGTTATTCTCTATAGCATGGTAATAAGGAGTTAAAACATACTCGCACTTCTAGAATTTTGTATATAGCTGCTAATTACTTTTTCCTTTCTAGTGCACTGAAAAAAAAAAGGATAATTTGATGTTTGAAGAATCATTTTAATACAGTTTATATGTTTGTATTATGTATATGGCTGGAATAATGTTTCATATTTTTAGCTTTTCTTAGTATGTTAAGCAAATCCTATTTTAAAAAATGTTGTGCAGTAGAAATTATGTGAATTGCTGTGGCATATATGAGAAAAGACATAGGGAGGGATTTTAAGCAGCCATGTATGTTTTATATAACGTAGACTAAAAAGTACTATAAGAGTCTGTCCACTCCATGTAAATTCGTAAGATTTTATGGGGTCAATTCCAGTTTCAGGAATATGTAAATAGTAATCCTAGGATGCTAACTTTTTAATTTATTTGGCTGACATTTAAACACTGTTAACTGTTTTTATAGAGACTTTAACGGTTTAACCAGTTGGCCATGGTGTAGATGTGTGAATGAGATAAATAATAAGCAATTCAGATATTCAAAGGTGTATAAATTAGCTAGAATATTTTTGACTCCCTTATGTGAAATCTTTGTAATAGATAGTTTGAGAATATCATTTGTATTAAAGTGTATTATCACAGGAAGTTCCGTATTTGTAAATATATTTTTAGTTACACATTTTTATACTGTTTTATCTAGAGAAATCATATTTATTTACATATTTGAACCACTATATACTATATTATTTACTTAATTTACTCAAGTTCAGTCTTGGTTTTTTGCTAACAAAACTATAAATATTGTGTTCATGCTTCTATGTTAATCTAATTATAGAATTCAGAAATGGAAATTATTTTTTAAACAGGCAAAAAAAAAAGCTCTAACCCACCTTTATTTTTTAATTCTGCTATTAGTTCTTCAATAACTACTTCTTCATAACTTAAGGGGAAAGTAATTTATCTTGGTTTGCTGTTAAAATTGTTTTATTGAATATTTTCATTTCCCAGTTTCTATGAGTTAGGTAAGAGTAAATTAAATCTACTAATTATAAAATCCTGAAGTGACGCGGTACCAGAAACAAAAAAGAATAAGTACTCTTGCCTATTCAGCTTTCAATGAAGTAGTTTTTGAACTCATCTGGGGAAAATACTACTGCAGGTTTAGATGAATTAAAGGTTTTGGCGGGCGTTTGTTTTGCAAATAGCTATAGTGTTTTGAGATTTTATTGCCCTTCAGCTGTGAGGGAGATGTTCTTCAGCAGAGTTGTCAGAATGAAAACGCAATTGCTGCTCTGCTGTTTCATTGCAACTGCTGGCTTAATTTAAGCTTCCATGATAAGCCTTACACATGGAAGTCTGCACATCTTGTATTAGTATGATTTCTAGGTCTGTTTAACAGGATGTTTTTGTAAAACAGGTAAAAACGTTCAGATACTTCTAGGAGGAAATTAAAGCGTGCTTCACTTCCAAACTATTCAGATAGGGACTAGAGTTTACAAAAGCTCATTGAAGTAGGGAGAATAAATATGTTTTAGGAGTTTCTGTGAAGTGCAGTTGCTAACGTGCCTGAAGCAGTCCCATAATTCTCAAAAAAACTACCAATGTGCAGCTGAAACTTTTGTAAGCTATTGTCAGCTGACAGTAGCTAGTAAAATCTCCATCCATTTTACTATTACTGAGAACTTTGGGGATTTTAAACTCTGCATCAGTTGCTTAATTTTTAAAGCTAGCACAAGCCTGATTTTTGTAGCCGATGAATGTTTAATCTAACAAAAATAGCATAACTGTAGAGAACAATATTTAGTAGCACCACATTTTAAGATGATGATGCCCTGGTATATATTTTTCATACAAATGTTCATTCACTGAAAAAAAGGTTAATGGGACATGATCTGATATGCCTGGCTGTGTAATTCTGAATCTCTTAGTGAATAAAAATTTCCTAGAACATGAACTTTTTGACAAATTTAAAATATTTTATGAATTGCAAGCAGATGAATTTATCAGATAATTTCTCACCCATTGGCATCAGTGGTGGTGATCATGCTGATTACATTTGAAAGCTTCAGCTTTCCTTTTTTTTTTTTTTTGCGTCTTGACAATGGTCAGTATCTTTCATTCAGGTCTCACTAGCTTAGTGTATTACCAACACTTATATAAGGTAAATAACTTTTTTATTCAGCTACAGGAACCACTGACATTATTTTCTATTACTGTACTTATAGTGTGTTTTGTCATATGTTTAAAAAATGATTTTACATACAAAGGTACTAATATATATTTAAGTCAAGCTTGCACCCTTGAGACTGGGTAATTTTATATTTGATCTGATTTTTTTCCTGTTAATTTTTTTTAAATCCATAAGCTTTACAGAGAATCTTCCAGAATTTAGAACTTAATTTCAATAATTCCTTATTCTGTGTATTGGATTCTATCACTGAAATAGTGAGCAGGCATGTATTTATATCAACTACACATGTATTCTAAAGCTTCAGTTTATTTCTGGTGATTACAATGCATTGATTGAAAGTATGTTGTCAAGCATTGGGTCATACTCTCTGGAGAAGTTATTCAGTAAGTTCTTCCTGTGTTCGTGTAGTGTACAGCAACTAAAATTGTTTGTAGAATGAGTTTATCTGTGGTTGGCCAGAATATTTTTTGTTCTTGACCTAATGAAAGTTATAACCATGAGAATAGCTTGCAGAAATAAAAATTAACTTCTTGTTTCTGCAAAGACTGTGCAAACAATAGAATGTAAAGGAACATGGAAAGTTTGTGATGATGTATCACCTTGATTTATACAAGTTTCTAGAAAAATTGTGTTGTGTAAATTGCGTGTTTTTTCCAATACCAGGCAGACATATGCGATAGCTGTTTGAAAAGAGTGGGTGTAAGGGATAGGAGGGCAGGAGGAAGCAGGCAAATAAAGTATGCAGGACTAGGCTTAAAAATGATGATTTTAAATGGTCTTAACAACTGTGAAATGTAGTGATTTATGCCAATCATTGGACTTCCACAGGATGGCAGTGTTGTAACAGTTTCTTGGTATAGTAAATGATTTATGTTGTAGTGAATTCTTCAAAAGTTGAGCTTCCTACAGCAAAAAGGTATTTTGGTGACGTCAGAGGGAATAGATCAGTAGCTAGGCCTAGTAGTGCAATGCAGATATTTGAAAGACTAGTAGGGAAGATAGCAGGAAGTTGGAAGTATCATCGCAACTACCTCTGTGACTTTTGGAAAGCGAGCAGTGCCCTGGGAACATAATCCCCCAGTGAGACCACATAGGTGCTATGGAAACAATACCACTGGTAGACAGTGAGCTCCCCAAACCCATTCTCATGGAGTTTACTGAAGAACTGTAAGAGAACAGGGATCTCTTAATAAGATCAAAGCAGTAACAAAGACAGTGGTTAATGTTTTGTAGGAGTGTTTCATAATCTGGGAGGGGGATTATTGCTGTTTGCCTCTGAAGGAATATAACTTTGTTTGGACTTCAAGTTGGCTGGTTATTTCAAATGTAATCAGACTTGTGGCTCTTCGGAATTGGTATTTCTCTCTTCCCCTGCCCTCTCTTCTTCACCCTGGAATACTGAGGACCAAATCCCTGTTAAAGTATATGAACCTTAATGCATACATAATAATCGTTCATATTATTATTACTAATATTAATATCAATTATGTTCTTGACCTCTACATTCTGGGAGGTTATGAGTCCCCATGGTTCATATAGATCCATTAATACGTATGCTTAATATTAATTTTTAATTCTATTGCTTTTCAGTTTTTTGGTGTGCCTCTGCTCTTGTATTAAAAAAGAGCAAGCATGCTTATTTGTGTTTCCTTAATAGGTAGTGGGCTCTTAAATGTTTTGGTTCTTAAAGGTCTGGTCCCTTCAATTTCTCCTCATATAAAGAGCTCTTCTCCCCCACAACTCTCAAAAAAAAAAAAAAAGGTAGCAAGAGATACATATTTCCAAACCTGAGCATCTTAGGTAGCTGGCTTATTTCCTAGGAGAAGCAAAAACAGTGCAATTGGGAACAACAGTACTTTGGTATTTACTCTAAAATTGGATGCAATAAGCAGGTGTATTCTAGTCAAAGGAGGAAAAAGTGATTAGGATGGCTGAAATACTTAGAATAATACAGTTTTATTTGTGTCCCTGAAATTGGGGTGAGGATGGACTCTACTATGGAAACAATTTTTTAGAAGTGTGTATATTCATCTTCTTCCCACCTATCTCTTCACTTTTTGGTTTGTTTTTTTTACCAGCATATAGCACTTTCTATATTGTGGGATTAATACTATCAATGCAGATACCTTTTGTGGGATTTCAGCCAATTAGAACAAGTGAACACATGGCAGCTGCAGGTAAGAAAATTAAATGTCTCCTTCCAAATAGCCCGCTTAGTACAAGAAAACCATAAACCCTTGTGGCTTTGTTTCCTTGTATTAGAAAGAACACATAGTAACAAACTAAATTGTTAGAGAGGTTCAGTTTAGTGTCTGTAGGGAAGTTTTCTTTCCAATTGATGTATTACCCTTCTTTGTGTTAGCTAATGGAGAAAAAATGTCTCCATAACACTCTTATCAGTTATGCGTTCTGATAAGCACATATTGTACACATTGATAATCCCTCCTGTTTTGCAATATAATGTTGCCTTGAAGCATTGTACAATTGAAACATTCCTTATTGCTAAACACTGTTTTTACTGAGCAGTTTGGTTTTAGAGTTGGTAGATTTCTGTAGTTTTTCAAAGTGGGTTAAGTAGACTTAAATTACTAATCAGGAGGCTGAGTTTTACATAACTGATTTCAATCTTGTTGGATTTCTTTTTATTTCTTTAAGTTGATTTTTTTAATAGTTGTTGACAGACATCTTTATTTCTTGACAGTAGTAACCTCTGCTAAGGCTGGTACATTTATGTTTAATTGCATAGTGATTTAGTTTAGTTTGTTAGAATCCCTAGGTTTTTTATCGTGTGTAGTCACTTACCAGCACGTATTTGGGACAGCAGTTGGAATATCATTAAAATTTAACAGAAAAATGCTTTTTAAAATGGAATTTTTTTCAACAATCTGAATATAATAGAAAGACTAAAGATTATCAAACCACATTTTGCATCTGAAGGATTTTACATGTGTTTAATGAATAGAGTTTGTGTCTTTAGGAATTCAGAACTAGTGAGTTTCAGCATTGTGCACCTCAAATTTATTGTTAAAGTGAGGAGAGAGCATACATTGGGTTCTACTTTCTTTTTCTGCCAGCTGCATTTTCAGTTTTGAATGGACCAATCATTGGATTGATCTGATTGTATACATTGAGATGGATAACAACAAAAAAAATCACATCCAAGTTCTGGTTTAATGTTAAACTCTTAAGCAGCCTTTTTGTGACGTGCTTACCATGTGAATTTTGGTGTTTTGGCGTTACCTTTACATAACTCAGTTGTCATATCACTTAATGCTTGTTTGGTTGGTTGCGTTTTTTTCCCTTTGTTAAATCCAGTAGCCTAATTTTCATATATTTCTATATTAGCCTTGTTTGTGTGTTGCTGGGGTCTGTGTCTTAGTTTTTCACCAGGTCTAAGTATATTAACCTATGTTTTTGTCATAATCAATATGATCTAGTTTTCAGGTGATTCTCTTCCATATGGTAGTTTAATTTGGAAGCAAAGAGGTGAGGAGTAGGAGCTTTTGATATAATAAGCAAAGAGTATTTTGGAGATTATTTTTCTCTCATTGCAGGTTTCTGTCATTGCAAGAAAATATTATCCCTGTTAAGTATTAAAGATTATTTTATACTAGTTTTTAGATGTAAGGGTGTACCTGACATTTACTTTTCTCATTCAAATATAGCTAAAGTATGCCAGTTGCTTTAACAGCTATTACTGCTTTTGAGCATTTAAACAAAAACTTTCCTCTCTCTTTAGGTGTTTTTGCACTGCTGCAGGCATATGCGTTTTTGCAGTATCTGAGAGACAGATTAACAAAGCAAGAATTTCAGACACTGTTCTTCTTGGGTGTTTCACTAGCTGCTGGTATTGTATTCCTGAGTGTCATCTATTTGACATACACAGGTAAATAAATGTGAAACTAATTTGCCTTTGGAGCAGGTAAACCAGAAGATCAACATTTAGTTTAGTCTAAAGTAGTTGTTGGCAATCTGTGTTTCTGTGTATTGGAATTCACTGTGCTTTCTGTGCGGCAGAAGAAAAAACCCAACTTTGTTAGCATCACTCCAGTATTTTGGGTTTATCCACAATCCACATAATGGTTTAAGTCAGACTGGATGAGGAACATAACTGTAGGCAAAGCATATTATGAAGATACTTACAGCTAATCTATTGATAGATTTAAGGACAGATTGCTTATTTTCTAAAATACTTGAGTATTGATTCGATTTCTGTATGACTGGAATTAATCTATAAGTTCTACATTACATCTGTAGTTCAGCCTCCAGTCTTCAAAGCAATGCCACCCAATCTCACGAAAGCAAGCTTACCTTTGCTTGGTTGCCATCCCCAGGTGCCTCGCTGCCATCTTCTGATTCCATTATATACATCCTTGGCAATCTAGTAGCATCCTTCCTTCCCTTGATGAAGAAAGCAATCATTTTCCTAGCTACATATGTCACCCATGCAAAAATGGACTTCTGCTTTGTTTAAATTACATGATCTTAATATTATTTCTCAAATACCGTTCTGTTTTGTCAATTTTATTTGGGAAAAAAAGAAACCACTTTCCTGAAACATAAATTGTTTTTATTTTAACTGACTTCTTTTGTGTACTTCTTTCTAGCAATGTTTCTGGCGTATATTTTTTTGTATCAGTTGTTTAAAGTTTTGGACTGTTTAATAGCAGTTTTATTTATGTTAATTATCATGCCATTATTCCAAAAGAATACTTAGCATCTCTATTTGTTTGAAAGTCTTCTAAAACTTGATGGTTTGATTTGCTTTTCAGTACCTTTGTGCAGGTCCTACTAATACATAGCAAAAAATTTTCAGACTGGCATATCAAAACAAAATTCAGCTTCTAATCTCAGTATGCAGTAAAATGTCTTCTGTTGCAGTTCTTAGGAAGTGTGAATTCAGCTTCTGAACTTATGTGACGATTTTTACTGCTTTACCAGATGGAACAAACCTCGTTCCCTCAGCTTCTGGTATGCTGTGCAATCTGAGATCTGTTTTCTTAACAAGCCTCTTGCAGAATGGTGCCTACATCTGGAGCCTGTATCCCAGGTGCAGCACCTGGAAAAAGGGCTGTGATGTTCTGTGTTGAAGTCCTGCCAAGTTAGGCATGTCAGCCATGCTTTTCAGTTTCGCATGCTTCGCAGTTCTGGCCTCTGGGATATTTTTACTTTTTACTAGCTACTAGCTGGACCCCAGTCCAACAAGTACTACTCAGTTTTCAGCCCATCAAATGATCTGTTTGTCCAGACACATTATTCTTTAACTTATAAATAAGAAGAGAGGAAAATAGTTTTAAAAACCTGATCTTTTAAAGAGGATCAGGAGGCTGATCTTTTCAGGAATTTGGGTTGCTGGCCTGTAGTTTCCTTGACATTCCTTCTTGCCTTTCCTAGAGGTGCAGCATTAGCCATTTTCCAGACACTAGGGGCCTCCCTTATCACCCTGATGAATATGATGGGTAGTTATCACACTGGTCAACTCTTTCAGCACCCTCAGATGAATGCCATCCAATCACGTTTTGGATACATCCGGAGAAGACAATCACCTGTAGTTCCCCACTTGCTGGCAGCTACTTCTTGCAATGGTTTGGGAGCAGGCTTTGCATCTGGAGGCTGAGGTGGAAAAATGTCTTGTTTTAAAACATTAACCACAATATTTAAATGTCTAAACTAGATATTAAACTGAAACCTTCAGTCAGATTATACTGATTTTAAGTATTAAATAGAGGAAAGACTTACTGTGTCAAGCACGTAGAGTTGAGCCATAAAAAAAGGATTTAACACTTTCTTACTTCAGCTAGTCTATAGTTGTCTTCAGAGGGAGCTGAAACAGCAAGGAAAGTGGAAATAAAATTTAAGAATGTTATTAATAACTTCTAATAGTAATTCTTGGTTTTCATCTGATAAATGATACTGTTTATTTTATGATATTGAAATATCTGAAGGCTTTGTTTAAAAAACAAAAGGTAAAGCTTAACAGCATGTCTAATAGTGGTTTTATAGTCCATGCCACACGTAGATCCATCAGTTGAGAAACAGTAGGGAACCACTGTTTCATTGAGTGGTAGTGTTTTGGCTATAGATCTTCCCTCTTTCCTGCTCAGGTGTTTCAGAAAAACTAAATAGTTTTTTTTACTTCTTTATAGAGTACAGGTTGCTATCTGTCATATTCTTTGAGCAATAATTTATTATTGCATTGCTTTGACTTTTGGAGGTGTGAGTGTCTTGATACTCAGTGACTACAGTTTGATCTTGTTTGAGTGTGCTCTTCTAAAACTAGCTTCCTCGTTGGTAGACTTTATAGCCTGCCTAATACAGTAGGTCTGGTTCACATACATTACAAGTTCAATGAAATTTCTTTGGGTTTGTGCTACAGTTTTAGGGAGTAGAAAAATTATTACATTTAAACACCTAGGCAGCAAAAGGATTTTTTTCCCCTTCTCTTTTTCAGGTTATATTGCACCTTGGAGTGGCAGATTTTATTCATTGTGGGACACTGGGTAAGTAAGGATAAAAGAGACAAGGATTTAGATATCAATAGAATACTACTGAAAACTAATTATCTTTTGCTTTTCTCATCCTCAAATCCATTTAGCATTTCAGTCAAGGAGAATTTAGTTGGCTTTAATCAGTTACCTAAAGAGAGCGTTTGTAGTAACTGTTTCATGATCTTTGCAACCATTTTGCTAATTTGATACTTAAATTCCTTGCTTCTTTGGAAGTCTCTGAATATGTAATGATATGGTTTTTGATATGAAATTGTAGTGCATCCCAGCATAAAATAATCAAAAGCTGTACAAACACTTGAGGACATGTTTAAAGGTTACTAAGAGCCTTAAACCTATGCTATTTCCATTGCGCAACATTGCACAAAGTAACAGACATGTTGCACATATGATTTTGCTTGTTGCCTGTTATAATTATATTCATGCATCTGTTTTGTGTATGCAGATGTCCACTCAGAACTATTCTGGTTTATTGATGTGTGTTTTCATGGGTAAAAACACATATTAGTTAATCTTATTTTTAGTTAAACTTTATAATTCCGTTGTTGAATTCTTTAGCCAGCTGGGAGAATAGGAATAAAACTGAAGGTATTTTCCTCAGATAAATGTATTTAAGTTGAAATTCTCATGGTACAATTTTTTTTAAAGATTAAACACAGGGGCAGGAGACCTTCAATCTTTTGCAGTTCAGGATTTTTCAGGCTCCAAAGCCCAGCTTATATAGGATTCCATACCAACTCTGTAATAAATATAATAGAATAGATGCCGGTAAAAAAGCCTCAAATTGAACATATAGGTGTTGTTCTTTGCCTGTAAATGAAGTGGTCTATGAAGTG
Source organism: Tapera naevia (assembly GCA_033556795.1). Taxonomy (NCBI): domain Eukaryota; kingdom Metazoa; phylum Chordata; class Aves; order Cuculiformes; family Neomorphidae; genus Tapera; species Tapera naevia. The sequence goes on from JAUMJJ010000222.1 coordinate 39,711, forward strand.
GTCTATGTATATACAAAGCATTAAACTTTTGAGGACTTGTCTACATTAGAAAATCATATTGTGTTAAAACACACAATGCAGTTTTGAATGTGAACTATATCTCCGTGAGGAAAAGGACATATTTTTGATACAACACCATTCTGTCATTTAGCACACCGGATTTGGTCTGTATGTATAGCTTTAATATAGAACACAGTTTTGCCCTTTTCTGCACTGAGTGTTTCACCTGTTTGTTTAGTTGTATTTCCTAGGGTAGACAATGCCTGATCTTTTTACAACATCTAAAAGAATGTGGGGGTATCAGTAGCTGATCTAGTATTTGATTCTGTAACTTTCTGTACTGAGAAAATGAGGATATTCTGTGTATGGGAGGGTTTTCAAAATATAATGTTGAAAATCTAGGAGTCTTACTGGCATGGATGATTATCTCTTCAAAATGTAACAATGAGGGTTCCATGGCTGTGTGTTTTCATTTTGGTGAGTTTGTCTTCATATTTAACCATTATAAAATAAAATATCCATAATTTTCATTCTTTTAATTATTATGGAAATAATCCTTTATATTGGTGTTTTAAATAACCCTGTACACCAAATGCTTCCTACATACAGTAAGAGCTAGGGAATTTTTTGTAGAAAATTTTATCAGATTTCTGCTGAAGAACACTTGCCATTTTAATTTGAAATGCTTACTTTGAAATTAACTACAGAATTCCTATTGTTTACTGGTTTTAATAATTTTATCTCTTCAAAATAATTTGAACTGAATTTTTTTTAAAAAAGGTATGCGAAAATTCACATCCCGATCATTGCCTCTGTGTCTGAGCATCAGCCTACAACATGGGTTTCCTTCTTTTTTGATCTGCATATTCTCGTGTGTACTTTCCCAGCAGGGCTGTGGTTCTGTATCAAAAACATCAATGATGAAAGAGTCTTTGGTAAGAGAAAACACTTTAAAACTGTCTTGAAAAATCTTTTCTACTTCAGTCTATTTGGTTTTGTTTATTCAAAACTGGTGTATGGCTTGTTCTAAGAAAGGTTTAAAAGCGATGTGTTTGAAGATGATTATTAAAAGTTACCTGCACACAGCAGTATTTATAACTATTTATAAAAACACAGACTGTTGAATTGGTGGTGGAGTGTCATCCCAAGAGGTAGGATTGAAATATTTGTCAGTGTGGTTCTGTTCTGCAGTTGGAGTTGCATGCTCTCCCACACGCTGATCTTGCAAACCACTTGCTGGAGTACGGTTCCACAGTACGGTTCAACCAGATAAACAGTCCTTACCCTGTGCAGGATGCAAGGCAACTGGCCCTTCCCTGGGTGTCTGGCACTCATCCCATCACAGATGATGATTCAAAATGCCTTTTCTTTCCAGATTTTTTGCTATTTTAGTGAACAGAATCACTTGCTGTGGAATAGGTGCTAGACGAGGCATAAGCGGAGGTGTGGGGTCTCCCTGTGTTAGTGACAACAAATTGTTTATTTGTACGAAGCTGTACTGTGAAAACAGGCTTTTAAGATTACGAATGAGATTTGCAAGGATGTGATTTGGAGTTGTAGGCCATATGGAGGAGAGAAGATCACACAGTTCTTGGGCTCCAGAATAATATAGCTGCCTCTTAAGATTGCCTAAGAGGTATGTGGGCAGTGGGAGCGTTTACTTTTTAAATCCAGTGACTCCAGGGTACTCTGTGCTCTGTGGCTCACAGTGAGTCCTTGTCTTGAGCGGTGCTGGGCAACTTGCTTTCAGCCTCCACTTACCGCATCATCCATTTAAGACAGCACAGAGACCTCTGAGTGATAGAGACATGCGACTTCACTACAAAATAGAAAATATTTATGTAGTGTAATCAGATAAATCAGTGTTCCTTGGCAAATCCAAGGAATAACCACTATTACTTGAACAAGTGTCAGATGTTCCTAACCAGTGTATACAGTTGGGTTTGGGTTTTTCCTTATAAGAAAAGAGTTTTGAATATTCTTTAATATTCTGAAAATGTTACTTAGTGGGTTTTTTTTGTGGGGAAAGTGGAGGTAATACAGTTTAGGTTAACTAGCTTCAAAATAGGGCTTGCAGTATCATGCTATTTGTCTGTATGGAATTACGATGTAGACAAGCCCCCAGTTTGATGCAGATATCTCTAACCTACATTAAAATTTGATATTTACTTAAAATTCTTAACACTTCCTTTTGCTTTTTCAATTTCAGTAACTTGTTTGGCCTAGGGCTGTTTGACTTTTTAATCAAATGAAGCTACCTACTACTCCAGTAGCACTTTTGGCGTGTGATATTAAATTTCACTAATAATGTATCTTCTGACACATTATTAATGAATACGAAAATGGGGTTGTGTTATCGTTAACAGTTGTCAAGAACAACTTTAGGAAGGGATTTGAGGTTTAAAAGGAGTAAATGTTAATTGAACTGTATCTCTGTAAATTAAGAAGCTATTAAATGCAAGATGCATACTGAAGTCTTTAAACACATAGATGCTCAACCCACTTCCAGAAGTAGTTTTATGGAGAGCATGTACATGTGCAGTTAGAGCGAGTGTTGTTTTCTAAATGTCATCAGCAGATTTGTTTCTTTGCAGTTGCTCTGTATGCAATCAGCGCTGTTTACTTTGCTGGCGTGATGGTTCGGCTGATGCTCACTTTGACTCCAGTGGTCTGTATGCTGTCTGCAATTGCTTTCTCCAATGTCTTTGAGCGTTATTTGGGTGATGATATGAAGAGGGAAAATCCACCGATAGAGGACAGCAGTGATGAAGATGACAAAAGGAACCCTGGCAACCTGTATGATAAGGTGAGAAGAGGAAGTGAAAGTTAGAAGTCCAAACCCAGCTTACTTTTACCTTTTTTTTCTTCTCTTTTGGTCTGAATATTTTAAATGCCACTATAGGTCTGAATCACTGGCATTTAAATTTAGAACAAGTACTGTTTTTCTCCCATAAGGTGTAACTGATATCCTGAAAAAAGTCAGTGGTTCCTTCCAGCTTGATCAGTGATGAGCCTTTACCTAAAGGAAGTATACAGTGTTAACCCAGCTTCCTAGAGAAGCGATGGTGAACAGTTTGTTGCTCTCCTTAACTAGTTACAGCAGTGCCGTGTATAGCAGTGACACAGAATGTCTCCATCTTTTCCTCATATTTCCTTTAAGACGTGGTGAAATTGCAGAATATATATTTTATGGAAAAGTACTTCTATACATAAACCTGCCTTCATACATAAACATCGTCATAAAGAAGACGCCATTAGGTGCCAGGTTTTTTATCTCTTAGGGTTTTTTTTTATACTAACCCTGAAAATGCATGAGTCTTGGGTTTCCACTTTTTCCTTGTATAAATACCTGTGCCTTTCTCTCTTCCACCCTGCCTTAGAAAAGGGCATCATCATTCTGAGGCAAACCAAGGAGGTTGTGCATTGACCGTCACTCAATAGGTTTGCTATTTTCTTCTGAAATAGGCTTTCAAGGAATCATTCATTTTTACAAGTTGTTGGATTGTCAAAATACTGTTGTTCATAACTAGTTAGTTTATGCTACAATGGTCCAGCTTTATATTATTCTGTAGCATTTATGGGATGCATGTGGTGAAGGAAGAGGCACGGGTTCCCTTGTCAAGGGTGATAAAGGTTGCCATAACAGAAATGTTTGGTTTTGTTTAGGCAGGCAAAGTGAGAAAACACGTATCTGAACAGGAAAAAACAGAAGAAGGACTAGGTCCCAATATCAAAAACATTGTTACCATGCTGATGCTGATGTTGCTGATGATGTTTGCTGTTCACTGTACCTGGGTAACTAGCAATGCATACTCCAGCCCCAGCGTTGTTCTCGCTTCCTATAACCATGATGGGTGAGTAAATCTACAGATCTAAATCTTTTAATCCCCCCTTATTATATTAAGGCTGAATTGTCACCTAAAAAAAAAGATAATACTCTAGTTTTCAAAAAGATACAACATTTTATGAAATATTTAATGTAAATAAATAAAAATAACCCTATCCAAAGCTAGTAAAGGTGATGGTTAAAAAAAGAAAGTTTTTTGGGGCAATTGGGAAAACTTGTTTATGAATCTATATTCAACGGGCAATGCACTTAGTCATATCTTCAGAAGCCGCTCAGCTTCTGGCCTTTCAGCTGTCGGTGGATTTAAACTTAGGACAATGATGGGAACCATCAAAGGCAGTTGAACAGAAAAGAAGATCCTTATTTGTAAGGCCAGATTTATCAGTGTGCAGTTAATTTGGTGCTAGTATTTGTACCAGTGTGAATAAAATGAACTCTATTTTTCCAGCACTCGGAATATCCTAGATGACTTCAGGGAAGCCTACTACTGGCTGAGACAAAACACAGACGAGCATGCCAGAGTAATGTCGTGGTGGGACTATGGCTATCAGATTGCAGGAATGGCTAACAGGACAACCTTGGTTGATAACAATACTTGGAACAACAGCCACATAGCCCTGGTAAGGGTGGCAGTTTTCTATGGAGTAATATCACCAAAATGTTTACAGTGCGGTAGAATATGAAATTGTAAATTTCTGTTGATATTTCTGTTGTGTGTTATTAAGGAAAAATTCCATGGAGTGAAAATGCACAGAGGTGGAAGGAGCGTATTTTTTGCATTTATTAAAACTCAAGTATAAAGAGGTTTTGGGGCTAGAAGGGAATCAATTTTGCTTTTGGAGTTAACCCTTTTGTTTACTTGGAGTTTCCAAAATTTTACCTCCACTTCATTTCCTCTTCTTTTCTTTGTGGGAGGACAGGCAAAATCCAGTGTAACCCTTCCCTTTGTGATTAGTGCTACGCCGCTTATCTGGTACCACTACTTTACCAGCACTGTCCAAACAGGGATCATTTCAGTGCAGCAGAGTCTTGGCCAACCAGATTTTTGAATGGCACGTGAAACCTGACCACATGAGACATCAAATTTTCAGGCATTTTGGGAATTAGAGAAAGTTTATGAATAGCAATGAAAGCATTGCAGATTTGCTGTGGTTTTGTCTTTTCAAATTTGCAGTTAGACAAAACATAGGTGTTTAATTTCTTTTACTTCTGAAGAGTAAGTTTAAGCCTTGTGCATGTGCTCAAAGGCAGGGTGTTAGCATTGCCTGTGGTTACAGGGGCACGACCCTGGGCAACTTACACTTCGTCAGAAACAAAAGAATGATCTAGACTGTAGCTGTGACAGTGCAGCTTTACTGGGGCGTGTGTAATGACAACCAGTCACGAGTCAGAGGGTGCTTCTTTCCAGAAGATCCATGTCATGCTACGTGGCCAGAATGGGGGAAGGGCTTGAGGAACATACTCTAGTCTTGTGTCAGTACCCAGTACATCAGTTGGACCAGATCTGCAGACCAGCAGTGTTCAAAACTAACAAATTAATCAAGCTGTGCTTTGGGCATACAAAGTTCTGGAAACATGTATTGGGGAAGGCAGGGATGATATGTATGTGCTTTTGACAGGAGCAGGGAACTCACCACAGCTGAGAGCAAGCTTGGGAAATTATACTTCTGGTGCTAATATCAGTCAAAAAGTCTTCTCATGTACTAAGGCACTTTTATTTTGGTTGTTGACCTGACAGCACTAGTGTGTTTTAGATGGGCATTCAACTCCAATAAGTCTCCCTTTTCTACAAGAGGTAAAAGTGCAGATACTATATCTAAAGCAACAGATCCCTGCAGGACGAGGCATCTCAAGTGAATAGAGACACTGGGGAAGTCATCTGTCTTACATAAACGCAGTAACCATACGCATTACAGCAATTAGCAGTGATAGTTTTTAATAAAGAAATCTCTCTGGTATGACTGCTGGCACTGTCAGATTCCATTTTGGAATGAGTATTCCATAAAGGGGGACTCGAGCAATAAATGTGTGTTGTGGCAAATACCTGAATTTGTGCACTAGATGAGGCAGCGTGCCCCAGAGACACGTGCCAGATGACTTCTCCTGCACAGAAGCAGACATCTGCCAAATAACCGCACATTGATTAGGATACTGGCCAAGAAGCTGAGGCTCTCGGTCTTATTGACAGATTGCAGCCTAACCTCAGTGTTTTCTAATTACGTTCTTAACTGAATGTTATCAGTTTGGATGCAGTATTATTGATGTTGTCATTACTCCGTTTTACTACGCCAAGACATTACTATGCCTTAAGTTCCAAGGCCTTCAATAGCAAACAAAAGTACAGAACTGACTTAAGTGAATTCTGTAAGTGTGGGAAGTGACTGGTGTGGAAGAGGTTCTGGATACAGCTTTAAAAAGTTTTTCAAGGCCAAAACTACGTTATGCTTTTAACTCAAGGATATGTCTATTCTGACATTTCATCTGCATAAGCTTACCTTGAATTCAGTGCTGAGGGTGCCCATATGCTGCTGAGTACAGTGCAGCGCGGCTGCTTCGTTAGTGAAGGACAGAGCTCAAGGGAAAAAGGAACCACAAGAAATTACTAGTGCTTCAAATATTTTATTCATTTTGGGCTGTGTCTAAAGCTTTGAAAATAAATTGGAATTAGGTATTTTCTGCAAGACTTAAGTTTTGGCAATACAGCCATGACTTGAAAACATCTGTTAGTGCCACAAAAGGAAAACCCTTATTGCTCCATTCTATACTCAACATTCATTTCAACAGGCAGTGTTTCTCTTAAAGAGGAGAAAATGTTTCAATTTAGGTTGAATTTTTAAGTTTCCAAGTAGACACAATGGCTTTTCTTTAACTGGAATGAAAATGTGGGTTTCAGTTGGCAAGTATGCATTTTGGAGCTTTGGTCTGGCAAGATACTGATCTGTGGATCTGTTCGATAGGCAGCTATGCAGGTATTTAAGATGGTTTTGTTCTGATACAGGTGGGAAAGGCAATGTCCTCAAATGAGTCAGCAGCATATGAGATCATGAGAAGTCTGGATGTGGATTATGTTTTGATTATTTTTGGTGGCGTGATTGGCTACTCTGGTGATGACATTAATAAGTTCTTGTGGATGGTGAGAATAGCAGAGGGGGAACATCCCAAAGATATTCGGGTAAGTGGAAAGGTGCACAGAAAAACTGAAGCATTCTTGGCTGAATACTGTATGTTCATCTCTGCTTTTTTGTTTCACTTAAAACCCTTATTTTTGTCATTGCTTTTCTGGTAGTGCTCATTACAGTGGAGGGAAATCTGTACTACTTATTGCAATTTTATTTGAAAAATGTGTTATGGGTTGTTTTCCTAGAACAGTAGGAGTGCAGAGGCCCGTAGCCCAGTTTCTTTCAATATTTATGGTTTTGAAAGGTCAGTAACCTCAAAAGCTTTTCACTTTTCTTGCATGATACTAAAAGTACAGGATATCTCTTGTAATTCTTGTGTGTGTCTCACTGTGCACCATCATATGTGAAAAAAATGTTTAAATAGTTGGCATTACAGATTTCTTCAAACTGTGTAATAGAAGGGAGACGAGTTAAAGTGTTAATATTGACTTACATAGAGTTTGTTATTCAAACATTTCAGAGACTGCAGAAGTCTGTAGTAATATTTGCTTAAGCCTAACAAACTTCTAGATATTGAGCACAGGCTTAAGGGAGTAGCCCGGATGCATAGTTTCATCTTGTACTGGAGATGAAAATGGCAGAAATCTCTTGCTTAAACACTGTGCACCTATGAAGTATATGGTAACATTGCAGACCTTGTACATTAACAATACAGTGCTTTTCACCTTTCTGAAGAATAGTTTTGATGAAGGCCCAACTAACTTTTACACTTTGAGATCAGTTTTCCAGTAACTGCTTACTGTGAAGTGACAAAGCTTGTATAATATATAATAATGTGGAGTTAGGAAGGTTAGCCCATTGGGGTCTAGGTTACAAGCAAGTAGTTTGTAACCTTTAATAAGCACCATCATTTTCTGTTTTAAGTCTAGCTGAAATCAGCTTTTAAACTGTAAAGTCAGTGTAGATTATTTATGAATTTATTTTTTTGTGTGTGGAAAAGGGAATGAGAAATGACCTGAAATAGAGGTTTGGTTTATACTGACTCTGTGTCTTCTTTTCTTTTTAAAGGAAAGTGACTACTTTACACCTCAGGGCGAGTTCCGGGTAGACAAGGCAGGTTCTCCAACTTTGCTGAACTGCCTCATGTATAAAATGTCCTATTACAGATTTGGAGAGATGCAGGTTAGTGTTACAACTTCTACTGTATCTTAATTTAAAAGTAAGAAAGCAAATGTTGAGCATTGCTTATAATAGCAGAGTCAGAGGTAAGAGTCAGCTTTACAAATTAAAACAAATGTAGGCGTGGTCTACTGTATTTAATCTTTAGAAAAAATCATTTCTGCTGCTAACCTACACTTGTACTTTGCTTTTTACTGTCCTTCATGTTGCCCTAGATGGGCATCTTAACTCCATTATGCATTGCGCTTGCTGAAGCATTGACTTTTATGCTGTGGAGAGCTTCAGATTTGTTTTTTTGTAATAGCAACACAGAAGTGGAACTGTTAATTGACTATTTAATATGTGTCAGAAGTGACCTGATTTCTATCCAAGTCACATCAGTGTATTAAACTCGTATAATAAGGGCATAATTCTCAGAGCTAGCTGTGACTCCCCTTTGGGACCATCAAGCGTGTCTGTGCAACCAAGTCTGCCTCGTTTGCTTTTTTCTTCCCTGTGTGCCCCCACCAAGTGCCCTTTATTCTGATGTGTTAGTACAAGAATCCTTTATTCAGCTAAAACAGAGGCCATTGGATCTTGTTTGTGATGTGAGGGAGTAAACTTAACTGATAAACATAAACATGAACTATTTCTGACTTGTATGGTGAACCATGAAAGTGCAAATCACTGCCCGATAGCAGAGAGAGTATAAGTGAGCCACTATGCTAAAAAGCTACCACAGGCTGCTGCACCTCAGACTTTCACTTACTTCAGAGGTGAAACGTCTCTGGATGCAGACATTTGTCTCGATTCTAAAAAAGGAACTGAGAGCTTTTTCTGTGTAGTAATAACTACTGCAAGAGAAGCGTTGTCCTGTGACAAGACCAGTTGAAAGTGCTGCCTTGTGGTATGAAATGACAGGTGTTTTGGGTTTTGTCTTGAACTAATATGCAACTTTAATTTTTATAGCTGGATTTTCGGACACCCCCAGGATTTGATCGTACACGCAATGCTGAGATAGGCAACAAAGACATTAAATTTAAACATCTGGAGGAAGCCTTTACCTCAGAGCACTGGCTTGTTAGAATATACAAGGTGAAACAACTAGACAACAGAGAGACTTTGGATCATAAACCTAGAGTAACCAACATTGTACCGAAACAGAAGTATTTGTCAAAGAAGGTGGGTTCCCAGTGAAGTAACTGAAAGGGGGGGTAGGAGATGGCAGTTTATTTTTAACAGCGAATCACATAGCTGGTGAATTATGTATTTCCACTAGCCAGAATGTTATGGATGCTGTTCATATTAGTGTCCAATATCAGACCTGCCTGCTGGTAATAATTGTTAATTTACTGTCAGCTTAACTTAAAAGCATGTGAAGACACAAGGCTAGATTATTATTTTTTTTAGGCAGAATGCTAACTGGAAATAGTGTGTCACTGCTGTTGCAGCTCTTAAATCTTCATGTAACTGGAAGTATAATCTCTGAAGTACATCAATTCATGTTTCAGTAACTATGGCTCACTAAGTAAATAATGTGGAAGTTGCTTTCTGACTTTGTTTGAAAGTAGTGATGCCTAGAAGTTTAAAAATGGCAATTTTGTATGAAATAAATTAAATATGAAACTTTTGTTGACGGAACTTTAGTGTCTGGCTGCTTACTGTTTGAAGTCATCTTTGTGGTTTTAAAAGTGCTGGCTGGGGTGTGCTCCTTCAGCCTGTTGAGAGAGATGTGTTACCAGGGGAGCTGGGGAGAATCTTAGCAGCCCTGTCCTTCACAATATCTGGGGTTTATATATTCAGATACACATTGTAAAAGGAATTCCACAGTCCTGTTGGAAACAAATGTGTATAGGCAGTAAACTTTTACTGTGCCATGAAAATACAAGTAAAGAATGATAGAGGGTAAAGATGCTTATTTCTGTGATTTGATGCACGTTCATAAAATGAGGTATTTGGGAGTTGCCACTGAAGCTAGGCTTGTTGTGAAAGGAAATGTTAAGCTTTACTGTGCCTATCGTGCACTTCAGTGTAGTTCTTGATCTTAAGGAACAGACAAGTCTGTATTTATTAATGACACATGCATTGACCCCACTTAAGCTGTGGATGTGTCAGTTCTCTGTCTAAGGACAGGATAAAAGTTGATGCAAATTCTGATCCATCACCAACTCCTGCAGTACAAACAGGCTCTACTTCCCATTAAGAAATTGTGGAACCAGCAAAGAACATGGGTAAATGTCTGAACTGGGATTTCTTAAATGCATTCTGAGGGCTACTTAGTAGGCACAGGTTTTCTGCAATTGCTTCATCACTGAAAATTCAGTCCATCTCCTGTCAGTCTTCCATGGTAGGAATAGCATTGCTAAAGCTCTGAGATACAACAGCATTACTGAGTATTACTTATTAGTTTGTATCTATCTCATGTTATAACAACATTAATGTTGATGTTAAAAAGAGAAAAGTTCCGTTTAATTGATGTAATAGAGCCTGCTGTTGAGCACAGCAAAGTGCAGCAAGTGTGGGAGCTGTCTCATTTCTTGTGGCAGGCATGCTGAAGGTACAATTCTACCTGCCAGGTGCTGTATTTATACAACTTTGAAGTTAATATTACCTAAGGCTAATGTTAATGCTTCCCCTCACTACTACCTTAAAAAAAAATCTAAAATATGCTGAAAATGACACAGGAGCAGAAAGCACCAACAAGCCTACAGCCCAATAGCAGAGGACTAAAACTAAAATGTGGTTATTCCGGTTCTTCTTTTTTGAAAAATGCTGCTTTGAGTAAATATTGCTGTCTGTGTCACCTTGCTAACTTTGAAGAGAATCAAGTAGTACTAAAGATACAAGAAATTATTTCCAAACACAACTTAACACCCTAAACCACGTCTGCTCTTTGGGTATATTAGAACTTTATCCTGTTTGTTAATTATTAATTGCTTCAGCACAAGCTCTGAAAACAATTCTTATGGATCTGGTGGACAGGGCTCGCAAAAGTGCGTCTCGTGGAAAAGCAAATGTTGGGCATGAAGTAACAATCCCAACATGACAAATAATCACTGGATAATACCTAGTTGAGGATTTACCATTTTTAAGCTCTATAAAACCAATCGAAGATCAGGCATTGAAATTGCACATCATTAAACTGCGGTCAAGACTAAATCATTAACTAATACATTTTATTCTGTTTTTCTTTTTAGACCTCCAAAAGGAAGCGTGGCTACATTAAGAATAAACTAATTTTAAAGAAGGGCAAGAGACCCAACAGGAAGACAGTTTAAATACACTGCTCTGATTGCTAATACGAAGCAGTTGTCCTTGAGATAACCAGTCTTTGCCTTTAGCTCAAGTCATGTTTCACAGCAACATGAGGGTACAGAACCATCATTGGTCCAGATTATTGTACAAAATTTTCAGGCAATGTCTGATTAAAAATATTGGCTTATTGAGAACAGCTGTTTTAGATTTGTAATGTGAAGCAAGACAGAGCTGCTATCCAAGTCTAGCAGCAATTTTTTTTTATTATTGGTACATATTATCCTTCAAATCTCTTGAGAATTTGGACTGACTGCACCAAAGAACCCTGTAATTTGGTCCTTGGCACATGCATACTTGTCAATCTTTTTTGGAAAACACCGTTTGGCTGAATAGCAGCAGGATGTAAACTGGAATGGCGAAATCTAAAACTGACTTGTTTTCAACATTTAAGAGGAAGCAGAGCTCTTGGAAATTAAGCTTTCAAAAGAAGTTACTCCCGTGATTATTTTTCAACTGTTTCTTTCAGTGTCCTTTTACTCTTGCTGCAGGCTGGTTTTGATCCGGAGTGTAAGAAGCAAAGCTGCAGTTTTCACAAGAGCTGACAGGACAGATTTAATTGGATGTTAGATTGAATGAGCTGCTTTTGTTTAACCTGGGATTGCAGTATTGCTGCCTTACACTGTCATTTCATAAGGTAGACAAGGCAAATCTTGCACACTGTAGATACAAGGGCTAAATTTGTATTGTCCTGAAAAATCTGTAACGACAGTAATGAATGCTATAGCGACACACAGCTGAGCACCAGGTAGTGGCTGGTGTTCAGAATAGAAATCAAACTATTCAAGGTAAATGTTTACATTGGTAACACAAGTGTAGCCTGTTTAATGGGGAAAAAAAAAAGGTTGACAGGTATACAAACCCCCTTCTTTGTGGCTGCCAGAGGCAGAGGTTTTGCAAACCTCTTCCCCCCCTCACTGCCTTCTCTTGTGAGGCTGAAAGTTTTTCTGGAAATCTGTTTCTCTGTATTTTTATTTAGAGTGCTTAAATGAATTGAAGAAAATTCCTGCTCTAGTGCTGTTTGCTTTGTCTGTCTTTTATACTGTTGGGGTTTTTTTTTAAAAAAAAAAGTGGTGAAAACTATCAGATTTAAATGCACTAAACTATAAATGGAGACTAAACACGTTCACTTTCCAGATATAGGAAAACTTTATAGACTTGAAAATTTTCTTTAATTAAAATGAAAGGGGTTTTCAGTTTGGTTTCCTGCCCCAGGTTGTAACTTTTATAGAAACAAAACTTGCATCAATCATTTGATGTAAAATGCAGAATAGTATGTACCTTTCATGAAGAAAATGTAAATTTACAGTGTTCTGTGAGAATGTTACTGCTGACTTCTTTCCCGAGGTGTAGAATATTTCTTTTTGATTTATGAACTCGTTTTTGACTCTGATGGTTTATACAGACCAATACCTACAGCTGCAACATTTTCACAAAGGTTATTAAATCTGGATTTCTGGCCCCCTATCGTTTGGAGATTTCATTTTATTTTGTTGGTTTAAAGCTCACTGCAGATGAGTTGTTGACTGTAGGGGAAAATAAAGTTAATTCAAGTTTTGTGTTAAGGGTGTTGTGTCAGTTTTGTTGTGATTAACTTGGTAACATGTTGCTTACAGTCCTAATGATAAATTAAGCCGTTCCAGCTCCGTAATGCAAATCTGCTGACCTCAGGAAGCTGCTGTAATGAAGCCACAGCAGCTACTTCACATCCTTCCAGCTTGAATTTATTAAGCCAGATGTAGGACCTCTACTGTGATGAACTTCAAGATGGCTGTAATATTTTAGAGAGAACAGCAGCCACCTTTCCCAAACACATAATGTTGTAGTGAATCCTTCCAGCAGCTGGAGAAGCTCAAGCTGTCACACTTACTTGCTTACATGCAAGGAGAAGGGGTGATTATTTGATGCATAATTTGTATTATCTTGCTTCTTCCAAGCAAATCTTGTGTCCTGCCCTCTCACCATTGCTAAGAAACAAACAGTCTTCAATGGAAGAACGTCTGAAAGTCAGCAGAACAGACACTGCTGGTCAGTCTGTGGTTTTAACCTAGTTTTAATGAAGAAAATAAAAGGTTGCCCTCCCATCTTCAGGTACCTTTAAAGCAGTTTTCCATCTTGGCTGATCGTGTTGACTTCAACAGAGCAGAAAAAAAAGTGAATCCTTTTACAGCTTTAAAAATGTTACCTGAAAGAAAAATATGCTCCCTGCAGGCATCTTAGCCAGCCTGGGCCTGAAGTTACCTACCACATGCCTGAACTTTCTTTAATTTGACTTAAGGGCTTCTGCTAATGATGTCCTGCATTTAAATGAAAAGTTGGAGTCATTAAGGAAGACAGAAAAAAACAAATTTACAAAGAAGAACTGGTGAGCACTGTATCACCCTCCTTGGCTCCACAGGCACCTGCACTCCATGTAGGTAGGTTCCCTGATTCTCTGCCTGCCTCCTAGAGATAACTGGGCTAAAGTGACTTCTGCCTCTTCTGAGAACTGATAAATGCCAAGAAAATATCAACTAAGAAAACAGTAGCATCTTGCATCGTTATCAAACCTACCTCCATACTAGTTTACTTCCTTAGCTACAGCCATCCTTGTGGTGTTCTGCTAGGTGAAGGGCTGTAAGTTTTGAAGCATAATGGCCACAGAACAGTAAAACCTGAAGGACTTCAGTTGCCAAGGTCTAAAACTGCAAATGTGGAGAAGGCAGCACTGCTGAAGTTCGGTATCACTTAATTGTCACTGCTGAAGGCAGTGAGGGCACGCGACGCAATTGGTAATTCCAGAAGAAACATTTTGACTTATGGAAGAAATTCCGTAACGGGGAGAAAAATCATTAGTAAATCTTGACAGATTTACTCTTGAAAAACCATTTAAAACTGCTTTGACTCAGCCCTCTGTACTCAGTGAAATCTTATTTGGCTACGACTAAAACTGTCAATAATGTCTTGCACGGAGTGTAGGAACTGCTCCAAGACGTGGCCTTGAAGCGATGCAACAAAAGGCAAGGAACATGACTGGGTAGTGTTTCCTGCCCCATTTGCAGCCAGTCTTGTTTTCTGGTTTGCATAAAAACAATGTTCTTGCACAACAGTTTCCAGCACTGTGGATCAACGTTTGGAAGAAGCCAGAGCTGCATTGCCTAACACTTAAAAAATGTTGATCAGGATCTATAAGGCGTCTAAGCACATTCTTCCTCCCCTTGCAAGTGTCCAAAACTACAACTCAGAATGATCATAGTATAACAGGTATCTTAACTGAAAATCCCAGTTAATGACAAAGATTAAATGAAAGTTGCTTTTCAGAAACAGGTTAAGGTGTTCCCTTATTTCCTTTCTATTTGTCGAAATGCGGCTTACGCTCCCCACTCTTCCCTAGAGCAGTGATGCTGCCCAGCCCGCTTTTCCCCATGTCGTGCTGTCCAGTTTAAACAAAAACTTACCCGTACGGTGCCTGGCAGCACTAACAGGGCAGAACAACACCCACAACAAACCAGGATCCAGCCAAGGAGCCACTTCTACCAGAACCATGCAAACAGCTCAGAGGTGGCCTGTGTCTCGTACAACGCTCCTGGACATCTGAGTAACAACTCGTGCTTGAGTGGAAAGAGAAATGGCATCCCACTACTAAATGAAACAAATCTTTTATTCATGAGCAATGTCATTTTAAATTCACAGATTATGAAAGGAAGGCAAATCAGAAGAGACTGCCAGAGCATCTTTTAAACGATAAAGGTATAAATTTTCTTTCTGAATGTTTCTAATTTAAGAAAGTAAAAGGTTGCATAGGCTTTCTACAGGTGTGCACAAAAAAAAATAGTGAAGTACATGGAGTTCTTTTACATTACAATGCAGAGTGTACATTGGCTACTTGAAAAGATTCACTTGCAAGTCTAAGACAGCTATTGGAGCAACCTACAGAATAAGGCTTATAAATATTTACTTATCAGTCCTGTAAAATATACTGAACACGTAACTATCAGAAAAATAAAATGACACTTGTGAATATTGTTCTGGAATCTCTCACTCCTGGGCTCTCCAGAAAGGACTATTTTTATGTTCGCCTCTCCCAAGGTACCTTGGGAAAGGAGCAGCCGTAATGGCACGAGGGGAGTCTTCACAGCATCAAAAGAAAACAAAACATTTATCAGAGCACAAGTGGAATGTTCTCAGCATGCAGAATCAACCAACCATGCAGACAGAAAAAAAAATCTTCAATAAATTACAAGCATAAAATTATTCAAATTTCTCTTTAAAAGAACAGCTACCGCACCTTTGTAGCTTTGACAGTCCTACCAGCAGAGCTGAAGGAGGTCCACTCTTCCAGGAGCGCAGGCCTCCATGCCTGACAGAGAGAGGTTGGCAACAGCTCTTTTCAGTGAGCATGTGGCTTGTTCTTTGGTGTGTGAAAGTCAGGAGTTCTGGGAGGATGTTCCACGTGTTTAATTCTGCATTTTTGATTGTTCTTCGTGATGCTATTATAAACAGTGTGAATATTTCTGGTTACTTATCACTAACCTCTAGAACAAGAGTGGATCTATAATAAAGTTGATTCTTGCAGGTGATAAAATACAAGTTTTCCCGATGACATTTAATTCAGTGATTACTATGACAACATCATTTTGGTCTTGTTACAGAAAAACATCAACTATTTTAAAAATAAGATTTTTTTTCCTTTAAAAAAAAAGTGTCAGTTACAAAAATCAAGCTCACACATTTTTTTTTAAAAAATAGGATTTAAATCATTTATAACATGAATCTTCCTAACGTGGAGGAAAAAAGTACATAGGAGCAGCCAAAATGGCATTTGGGAGGAAAAAAGGAGCCACACCTTCATTAAAGAGGGATCTGAAGTTTAAATGTAATATTAAATATTATGCCCGAATGAACACCTGTGTGTTCCCTCGCGTACACACCTCTGCTCAGCCTTCAGAGTTGCTCAAGAGATTTTAAGGTCCCCCCCAAAAAAAAAAAAAAACAATCAGGACGCACAAGAACAGCCGGAAGCAGCACTTTCACCTGAACAGGTTTGTGTAACATCCCTAAAGCACAAGCTATTGCATTAAGAAAGCAGACGAAAGGCACCGAATGAGTCAGTACTACCGAAAGGCATCCGCGCTACGGTGTGCTAGAAATGGGGTTCTTTACGGGCATCGGAACAGCCGCGCTGAGCAGAAGTCAGCACACGTTGTACCCTTGCCTTTTGTTGCCACTTCTCTCAAAGACATCTTTGCTTCCAACAAACACAAACTAAAAAGCAATGAAGCTTCAACTCATTTTAGAATCCCCTTCACTGAGTGTCACAGTGTTACAAAACAAGATCAAGCCAAGGGATTGTTTCCTTACTTTTTTTTTTCTTTACAAAACAAATTATAACCTATTTCATTTGTTTCCCTAAAAAGGTATCGTCCCAATGTGATGCGTTACTAAATTGTTACTTCTACATCAGAAAATGATTCATCTGAGACGGCTGGTTGTATCATCTCTGTTCATCCAAGTATTTCATCCAGAAGCAATCAACTGGGTCAAAAGCAAAAGAAATCAAGATATAGGTCTGCTTGGAGCCTGCATATGGAATGAAGGGCTCTGACCAGATGAGCTCTGTCTAATTTCCCACAGCAGGGCACCCAACCTGCTCTGGGCTGGTGGGGACAGCTCATGCCTGGCACAGCACGACAAGGCTCCCGCCCAGCCTCCCCCACCTCACCCCACAGCCTGGCATTTTAGCATGAACGCACTGGTGGTGGCTTAACTTAAGAGGCAAGGCCGTGAAGGGGACTCCTGAGGCACAGCCCAGTGGCACACTCTGCCTGTGTTGCACGGGGGTGGAAAGATGATGGAAGAGTGAGTTGGAACACCACAGCTCCATCTGCCAGAAGGGATTTATCAGAATATGTAACCCCAAAGCACTGGCAAGACAGAGAATGTTACATGGCAAGACCAGAATTCCCAGAGCAGCTGGCTCACTGGTGACCAATCTATTCCACAGCTGGAAGTATGAACAAACAAAAAAGCAGGGACACAACGGGTTAGCGCGAACAACATTATCAAGAAGGTATTGCTACTTTTTATCAGATGGGAGAAAATTGACACTTGGAAGTGACAGGAAACGTGCTCTTAAATCAGCATCCCTGGGCGTGGGCGAGCGCTGTCGGTGTATCATTCTTATGTCGAAGTGAGTTACTCAATGACTGTTTAGACAGAACGACTGCCGTTAAGTGAGACATCACATTTTAAGTGCAAAACATTTTTGGCAAAAGTGAAAAATAGAAAAACCTTAACCGGTACTAATAAAAAAGTTATTTTCTTAAATACCAGCAAAGGGCCTGATCCTGCAAGCACACAACTCCAGGAACTCCAGCTGAGTCCAGCCGGAGCTCTGTGCCCTAACACTTAGGAGGAAAAGGTCTTTAAATCACTGTCAGTGTTTAAACTTGTTTACATGTAGTGTAAATCATACACACACAAACACAAACACACGGCCTGTACATATGTGTGTCTGTATGGACGTGTGCACGTGTTTCTGTACCCATACACACAAATAAACTCGAGCTTGTGATTATTTTGAGATGCATCATTCACAGTATACAAGCTTCTCGTCTGTATCTTCTGATAACAAGACCTATCCAGTGACATCTTGAAGTTATACACTGTATCATTTTAATGCCTTTAAGGTAAAGTTAGGAGACAACCGCTCTATCTCGTCAATGGGTCTTCCAGAGAGGATTCACGTACAGCCAACCATCACCCTGCAAGAGAATTGGGGAGACTTTACAAACCAGATTTACATAAACTGGATCTCTGTGTGTCCACATAAAAGCTAAAATGCCAATCAACACAGAAAACTACCCCTGTCACCTGAAAATTCCGTGCTTAATGAATCCACAGGTAATCTGGGCAGGAGGGAAATAATTACAGGGGGAATTATAATAATTACAAGGAGGAAGAGAAGCCATGAGAAGATGCAACAGATGAATTACTGGTTTAAATAGCTGTACATAGTGGCTAACTGAGAGTCACATAATAATTCCCTCACTAAGTCTTATTTCCCTTGTGCATCCTCGGGCAAAGATGAACTTAGTAAAATCTGTTTCATTTCAAGCAGATGAGTCCCAAGACTGTGTTTAAGATGTTCATGCTTACTTTATTGGACAAATATCCCTAGATCGTGTTCACGTTAGTATGCAGAGATCAAGATTAGTAGGGGATGTGTGTAAACAGCATCTGTACATTAAGGTGTGGATTTTAAGGTAAAAAGCATCCCTTTAGATGCATAACATCAGGCACCAAAATTTCAGGCTAAAATAAATGAAATTGAAGGAAAATGAACAAGTTCACAAAATGGATTATGGAACAATCTGCTGTTCTTCTTTCAGAGCCAAACTCTGGCAAAAACGAAATTAAAGAAATAAATCCATCAGTGCTACCTAACACCACCCATGGTACCAACCCCAGACCAGCACCCCCCGACTTTGCTGCTGGGTCTTGAATGAACGTACCTCTTTGGCAAAATACTTTGGTTTCCACGGCGTTGTCAGGGCCGCGCGCTGCCTCTCCTCTGCTCGCTGCCTCTCTTCAAGGCGGTGCTTGTGTTCTGTAGCTGCATCGATGTTGCCTTCTTTCAGGGAATTGGTGACGTGTTGCCAAAGGTGCCTGTAGGATGGAGAAGGAGCACAAGGGACAGAGTGAGAACCCTTCTGCCGCAGCTGACTGCCCTGCGAGACACCGGTACAGTGAGAGGCAGACTGATGCCCTGCTCTTCATGCCATTTCTGGAAGTCACAAAGCCTGTGAACCATCACTTTACTAGGATATTCATTGCATTTGTGGACTAGATTATCAGACTTGTTCCACTCCCAGTATTTTGCCATGCAAATTAACGTTCTCATTAGATTTGTTCATGTTCCTGACTCTTTCTTTCTCAAAACAGATGGATTTATTTTGTAATCATTTCAAGAATCACACAATCATCTAGTTAGAAAAGACCTTTGAGATCATCAAGTCCAGCCGTACCTGTTCACTACTAAACCACATCCCCAAAAAAACTTGTCTACCCATCTTCTAAACACCTCCAGGGATGGTGACTCAACTGCCTCCCTGGGCAGCTGTGCCAGTGCCTGACAACCCGTTCAGTGGAGAAATTTTTCCTGATGTCTAATCTGAACCTCCCCTGGCACAACTTGAGGCTACTTCCTCTCACCCTGTCACTTGGGAGAAGAGATCAACACCTACCTCGCTACAGCCTCTTTTCAGGCAGCTGTAGACAGCGATGAGGTCTCCTCTCAGCCTTCTTTTCTCTAGGCTAAACAACCCCAGTTCCCTCAGCCACCTCTCATAGACTTGTTCTCCAGCCCCTTCACCAGCCTCGTTGCCCTTCTCTGGACACACTCCAGCACCTCAATGTCCTTCTTGTGCTGAGGGGCCCAAAACTGAACACAGGATTCAAGGTGTGGCCTCACCAATGCCAACCACGGGAGCACAATCACTTCCCTGATCCTGTTCACATTCTTTACTGATGAACCATATTTGCATTTATTTGCAGATAATTTTTTTAATTATAAGGAAATGCTAGCCAAGAGCCAGGATTACAGTAAACTGGGACACTGATCGTTCCCCCCAGGGTACTAACAGAGGAGTTGAGTCTAGGGAGCCCTTCTAGGTCTGTGCTCTATGTTCCCAGTTAACACTATCAGTCCACAACCAAACTTGTTTTTCCCGCATTCAGAAGCAATTCCTTCTCGCACTGTATTAGCCTAACAGCAACTCTGCCCAGAAAAAACGAGAAAACATCAACTGCAGCTTTCACGTATTTCCAGGGATGTTTAAATGAGTTTTTGTTTGCAATCTGATAAACCACATATCCTGCAGAAACACTGGATACTTGTAATTTGCTTACTAGTATCCAAAAACTACACTGTAGACCTACTGGGTTCCTTACATACTCCAACCTTTCTGTTCCTAAACTACAGCGAAAAAAGTAATAGAAAGTACTTAATGGGGACCTACAGGAAAGCTGTGGAGGGGCTCCTTATGAGAGAGTGCAGGGACAGGACAAGGGGGAATGGCTTTAAGCTGAAAGAAGGGAAATTTAGATTCGATATTAGGAAGAAATCTTTTACTGTGAGGCTGGTGAGGCAGGCTGTCCAGGGAAGTTGTGGATGCCCCATCCCTGGAGGTGCTCAAGACCAGGCTGGATGAAGCTTTGAGCATCCTGGTTTGTGGAAGGCATCTCTACCCATGGCAAGGGGGTTGGAACAGGATGATCTTTAAGGTCCCCTCCAAATCAAACCATTCTATGATTCTATGAAAGTAGGAAAATTATCTCAAGACACACCTTTGTACAATAAAGAAACATATTTACAGGTAATAAAATTAAGCTTAACTCCTGCTTTTAAATCCTCCAATAAAATGTTCCTAAATTCAATAATAATATTGATTTTTCTGAAGATAAGCACCAACAGTTATTGACAGTGAATAACAGAATGAGGGGTTTTAATGTACTAGGCATGTGATGAGGGTGCTGAAAGACTTAAAACCGTGTGTGTATTTATATCTTACTCTGCATCACATTTTACATATTTTGTATATTATCAAATACATAAAAAACATGACATCCAGTATAAATTATAACACACAGCATTACTTGCAACAAATTTGACTACTGCGTTACAATCAAAAAAGTAGGTGAAAACACAGCATTACCATGTTCCAAATGCACATACCAGCGTTTTTCCCTACTACAAAATTGATGTACACATCACTACAATGTAATTTATGTATGAGAGAACCAATACACAGCATTAGCTATTTGTGCCCAGCTTACTGTGCCGTAGGAAGCGAGGCTTTTTTTGAACCACACCATTTTTAACTGCGGTTTTGCATCCCCATTCTGTTCCCACCCGAGGCTCAGAAGCAGAACACTGTCACACCTCAGCCCTTACCTCGATTCCAGTGGGCCTTGCTTTGCTATTGGCCTGATCTTTTTCCTAATAACAGGCAGTTTGTTAGTGTCAATCACTTTGGTTTCTCCGTTGCTGTAAGTAAATTCCAGCGTCCCATTCCATTCTCCCTGTGCCTTGCATACGATGGTGTTAGTGGGATTGTGTTTCACTTCGGCTGTGACCCTAATTCAAGAGGGAAGAAAAATAAGCCCACAGAAATAACTGGTACCATTTACTATCAGTATATGAAAGCACTACCATGGCTCAGGCTACAACCAGCTTTCTACATCTACAAAGTATTTTTTTAAGCTAAATACTGATGGTGTCTCCAAAAAGAAAGACTCAGTCCAAGAAAGCTCTTGGAATAGCTTTCGGACGACATTCTTCCAAAGTAACCAAATTTAAAGCTCTGATACTCAGCTCTAACCCAGAACCGTTTACCTCAACTGCCTGAAGAACAACCCCTGACATTCATGTGACATTTTCAGTACACATTACTTTCACACCTGAACATAATGCCGTCAGCTACCCATGTCAAACTCTTCTGGTACCTTTATTTTCTTCTTTAGCTCTACAAGTTTACTTCTCAGCTGCTGAGAGGCAATGACTAAAGCTACCTCAGCAGTGCAAGAACTGCTCTGAGAGAATCACAGAATCACAGAATCTTCCAGTTGGAAAAGACCATTGAGATCATCGAGTCCAACTGCACCCATCATCTGCTAAACCATGTCCCTCAAAAACTCATCTACCCGTTTTTTAACACCTCCAGAGTGAGCAATACAGATAGGTAGGACTGGAAAACCAAAATGCAGGGACTTTTGAGCATGCATGTGTCTCTATGAACATTTAACAAGCCACATCTAACAATCTCAATTAACTTTTTAAATGATTAAACTAATACAGCACAATCTTCCCCAATTTTCATACACCCTAATGGCACCAATTATTAATCTACACCTTTCAGAAAAACAGCCCAAATTGATATTTGCCTGAACATAATATTGAAATGGTTGAGCAACACACAGAATTGTTATGGTTTGAGTTAAATTGGGGTTGGTTTCCTGACTCTGGCTCAGCCTAGTTTAAATAACTCCCATTTTCTGAAAGTTAACAGTGCATTTTTCAGACAGTTTCTCTCTAGAAGTGATAGCACAGGGTATTAGCATGCAGAAAGGCCAGTGTTTATTCTTGTAGTAAAAAAGGCCACACCTGCAGGGAGAGGCAGACAGGACAGGTGACCCCAAACTGACCAACAGAGTCAGTCTCATATATGTCACGCTTAGTACAAAATTCAGAGATCATGAGGGTCTTGCTCTCTTCTGCGGTGGTGTAGCAGAAATACTGCCTTTCCTACATACTTTTTTCTGATCCTGCACTTACAGCCATTTTTACAAGCAACAAAGACTGGAAGAATACATTAATTTCAGTTTAATAAAATACATCCAATTCAGTTATGCAATATAAATGTATAACTACAACAAACTGCACCCTAAAGCTGTAAGTCATCTCAGACACCAAAAGGAAAGGTATTTTTCTATAATTTGGGTATCTTTCTATAAGGTACTCCAATAGAGTATCAAACAGATGCCCAAGAGTCTTTCCATTGAAATCAAGTAGAAGATAAACAAGAATGAGACAGCAATTCCCATACCTGTGGACCTTCCCTCCATAGAACGGCTTGGTGTGGAACGTGACCGTGGCAGAATAGCCCGTTCTGGCACAATTGATGTTGACTTTCCCTCCAAGCTCCACCCATGGGATGGTAAGTATCGAGCGAGCATAGGCACTAGGCAGGGTGAAAACATACTCTTCTTCATGTTCCAGCAAGTAAAGAACACCTACGTAGGAAGCAGGTTGAAAGTGAAATGATAAAAGTTCACTGGTAAGATCTGACAGTCGCTGATCAATTACTGTCATCAAAATGTAGTTCCACAGAGAGCAGGATGTACAGCTCGCCTTGAAGAAGGGTACTGTCTGCTAAGAAAAAAAGTGTCTGCCCTCTATAACAGATGTCCTCAAACATTTTTACAACCACACAATTTGAAGATAACTTGGGGCTCTCCATGGTGCCAAAACAGCTTATAGGAAAACCTGATTACTTATTTTGTGTTATTGACAAGCAATAAACCGTTAAAGCTGGAAAAAAAAATAACATTTCCTTGCAAAAAGCCACATTGAATATTCAGATGCTCGCTCAGTGTTATACTATAAATTCTCTCCAGCAAAACTATGGGCATGGCCAAAGGACTCTTCAGTTGTCCATTCAATCAGACACAACCAGGTCCTCTCCGCTAATTTCTTACTGATGCATTTGTTGATGGAAGCAGAAGGCTCTCTCCAGGTCTGCCTGGGTGAAACTAGGAAACATGCTTAATGAAGCTATCTAGAAATTTCCTAGAAGTTTGCTCCTTCAATTCCAAACACCTGGTTTCCCCAGGAGCCTTTGCAAAAGCCTTGCATAATCAACAAGGGGCCAACGAGGGCTGCTGCTCTATTACCATCAAGTCCAATGTCTCTGCCTTGTAGAGAAAATTACTGGCAGCTCTATTTCATTCTGAAAATGTTCCTCCACTCTCAGCATTATGGGTATGAAACTAAAAACAACAACATGCAGCAGCAGTTTCAAGATTATTTGGAACCACAAAGAAAGTTGCAATGTCTGATCAGATCTTGGCCTCCCCTCGGGTTAAGGATACAGCTCTATCCCCACCATAGCTGTAGTCTGGTCTTAAGGATGACAAAGAACAGGACATGGAGCAGGTAAAGAGCACCTTAAAACTCGTACACAGAATTAGAACATGTCCAATATCCATGGTATATTTCTGATTGAAGTTTTACACTTTCTTGTGTCCCACTTAGTAACTGCCTAAAGGCAAAACTTACAACTTTGAAAATAATTTTTCACAGCAGGGATTGAAAATAATCTATCACAGGATGCACTCAGAACCCAGAAATGTTTGGGGGAGGCAGGGGGAAAATCAGGAGAATGATCTTGACATAAGAATAGTAGTTTTTCAGAAACAAGAGGAGCTTGCCTTCACCATGGGGCCAACAGAGGAAGAACACGTTGGTAATGGCATTGATTAGTTTGCCTATCATAGAATCATAGAATCTTCCAGTTGGAAAAGACCTTTGAGATCATCGAGTCCAACCGCACCCATCATCCGCTAAACCATGTCCCTTAAAAACTCATCTACCCTTTTTTTAAACACCTCCAGGGATGGTGACTCAGCCACCTCCCTGGGCAGCTGTTCCAGTACCTCACCACCCTTTCAGTAAAGAAATTCTTCCTAATAGCCAGTCTGAACCTCCCCTGGTACAACTTATGGCCATTTCCCCTTGTCCTATCACCTGTCACTTGAGAGAAGAGATCAACACTTGCTCTCCCAGAGCCCCTTTCATGCAGCTGTAGACAGTGATGAGGAAGGGTGTGTGTAAGGGATAACCACACTAATTTGGCAAAGTGCTCTGACATGTAATGATAAAAAAGGACTAAATAGGAAAAAGACACTACTACTGCCAACATAAAACGTACCCTTAATGCTGTACGAAAACACAAACTTAAATAACATTCAGCATTTAAAAGCACTGAGCACTAACAGGATCATCATCTTAAATACTGGCTCCAATTAACAGAACTAAACACACGCACAGGAAGCTCTGCAACTTGACAATTCTCCCTTCTGAATCTGTTCCACAGGAAAACATCTTTTGCAAACCGGAGTAATTTCTATGCAGTTGTCCTCAGAAATTCTGCAACCTCAGCCTGCCAGCAACAACAGAGCCAGTGCTTCTACTCCAGCAACTCTGACACAAAAGAGCTGGAGAGCGCAAAAGCACAAATGCAGAAAAGCAATGTCTTAAAAGGACATTCAATCATTTTGCCTCAGCAAGTTACAAATTCCTCATGTGATGTGCTGAACACTAACAAACAGAGACCATCCAGGACTCAGCTGGAATACACACATTTCCTGCCTCAAGCTTCCTCAGCTCCAAACCTGCAGGTAGAACCAGGCTGAACACATTGCAGAAAGGCTGAACCAACCAACCCACGTGAACATGCAGCCAGGAAGAACTCTTAACCAAAAAGACAACTCTGCTTTATCACAGCACTAATTAAATGGATGCTGTAACAACATAAAATTACTAAAAGAACAATTAAGAAGCTTTTTGACGAGATAACGATAATCAAAAAGGACCAAAGCACGGTACCGGATACTGACCAGACACACAGAAAGGAAACCTGACAGTCAGTGCCGTCGGCATTTTCCACATATAGACCTACAATAGGTTTTAGACTCAAGTCAGAAAGCTTTCCTTTCTTCTCTTCCCATTTATGCTCCACCTTCTTCACTACAGTCAAGGGCAACAGACACGTAGCAGCTACCACTGCTGCAGGCAACGGCCTGTGGTGCTACCCAGGGGGTCACGTTTCCCCACTCATAATGTTCTAAATACAGACAGAATGCTCACACAGTTAAGAAGCAGTCTGACTTCATGCACCAGGTTCCAACATGACAATTTTGGAGGTTTTGTTGTTGTGAGGTTTTTGTGTTTGGGTTTTTTTAAAAGACAAAAGGTCTAACAGTAGCATGGTGGGCAAGTGTGTGCTCACTGCTGGGGCAGAACCTCACTGTATTTACGAGCCAGTCCTCCACATGAGCTTCTCCAGAGCCTCCTACTTCCCCTGGCCCAGCCATCCTCCTCTGACTACCACTCCTTGTTCCCATGTGAGATGAAATGGCCACGATAAACATAATTTCATTCTGGGTTTGTATGGGTTTGCTTTTGTATCTCTGATGGGATCGAGTTTTTTTCTCCCCAACTCGAGTGGGAGAGATGCAGAGCTCTAATGAATGCTGCTGAGCACAATGAAAAGCAAACAGCAAACAACAGCAGTGACCTGTAATTATTTAACCATCACAACAGGTTAGATATTAAAAACTGAACCCAGCTCTCTTGGCAGTGTTTTTAGGACTCGGTAGCATGTTTCTTTAATTCCTCTAACACCTGAACAAATACATTTTTAACCAAGCGCTCTCTCACTCCAGCTCAATAATTAGACTCTAAAAAGAATAAAGGGAACATGTGAAATATCCACAATTTGATACTACTTTTAGCATTAATGTGACTGTTAGTTTTGCACTCCGTTCGCAGAGTCCACGTGCAAAACCCCATCTAACCAAGGCACCACGAACACAGTACCTGCACCACCACGCCTGAACTGAGGCCCGTGCTCTCTCTGGGAAGAAGACAACGAAAGGACATTTGTAACTGCTACCACAATTCGATTTTGTACCCTACACTGCCGAGTTTAAACCTTGAAAAATTAAAGGCAGAAAACCTAAAATCTAACAGTTATTTTTAAAAACTTTGTGTACTCTTTTAATATCTGCCTGTAAGTATCATTATACTGTGACTGTTCGAAAATACAGAGGCTAATTTTCTTTCCTTGCTTGCTCTCTGTAAAGGATTACTAATTTTTAGTTTAAAAATGGCTATAAGTAAATATACATGCAAAGCTGCAGGAGATTCTCCCATTTTCAGTAATGTTTCCTCCTCTCGCATCAAAGAATTACTTCAGAAACTGCAAATTCTTTTAAAAAATAAATCTTAAGTATTTATAGGCAGCTATTATACATGGAAGGATGCACCAGATAAGTACTGTGGGAAGAACTGTGGATTTAGCAATCTAGTTTATTAGGGAAAAAAAGCCCACAGAGAAGGATGAATTTATGCTAAACAAGTGCAGAATTTTGAAATTCCCCCTTGAAATGTTCTCAACACCACTTACTCCTGCTTTTGATTAAGGCAACATATTCACAGTCATGCTCCATTCCACAACTCCTCAGCTTGCATTAAAGGAAGGGATGTTTGCAGCATATAATTTTCCCTTTTTGACTATTACATGTCCCTCACTGATGCTGCAGCTTTGTGAATTGATTTTCCAGTAACGCATATTGACAAAACACCCAGAGGAGGCTCTGGATCAATAAGCTGCACAAGAGGCATGTGAAATTTAATGCTTCCCACTGATCGTATGGAGATCAATCTGAACAACAAATGGTACGTGGGACACAAAGAGCCTAGGGCAGTTTCCTAATTTAACAGGCTCTTCACTCATAACACTACACAAACAGGAGTAAGTTCCGTAGAGGTTGAACTCCACATGGCTGCAGTGCATCACCAGCCGCACGGATTCACGTGGGAAAACAGGAGATGCCAGAACCAGGCTCTCAGCATCTCTAAACATTCCAGTGATCTGCGCTGCTCTCCTCATTTCCCCAAAACTGGAGCCATTTGTTATATTAAGTAACGAGTGCAGTGCCATATGGAAACTGTTCTGGATCCACCAGGTGAGGAAATATTAATACAAAAATAAGCACTAGGGAAATATTTTGGTAGTTCCAGTTGCATGGAGCAGTCAGTCTTTGGGACCAGGAAATTAAAAAGTCACTAATGTCTTAGCAACAGAAATTATAGACCTGTGCATTTCAGGAAAAGTTTAGACTTGATGTTAGGAAAAAGTTCTTCACTGAAAGGGTGATCGGCCATTGGAATGCACTGCCCACGGAGGTGGTGGAGTTGCAGACCCTGGAATTGTTTAAGGGAAGACTGGATGAGGCACTGAGTGCCATGGTTAAGATGATGGGTTGGTGTTAGTGTTGGGTTATAGGTTGGACTCGATGATCTCAGAGATCCTTTCCAACCTTGTGATACTGTGATACTGTGATCTATAAACATACACACATATGTACATTTGAACAGGAAAAAAAAACAAACACAAAAATACAAGAGAAAAAACATTCATTGTTTTCAACTAGACTTGCCCTGGAAAGAGCACAGAGCCCCCTCCCTACCTAAGGAATCTTTCCAAGGTTGATTTCAATTTAAAAACTAATTTCTGGAAGCCTATGACTCATTAGTTTTTTAAAACATATAAAACAGCAGGAGCAAAACCACAAGACAGTCACTTGATAATATAAAGCAATCCACTTAAACATGCTTTATGCTTTCAGCAAAATTAACCTGTGAATCAAAGAGGACACTTTTTGTTGGATTTTGCTGTTCTAGAACAAAACCCAAGAGCCGAAAAGGAACATGCACAGCCCACACTGAGGTGTGCTCACCAGAGCCTTTTACACTAAAGCACCCTTATCCCACCACCGGTATCTATTTGAAGACTCTCCAGACCATGCAAAAAAACATCAAATATTTACATTGACTGTCCCATGTCCTGCTAATTTAAATCTTAATATAATTCTATTCATTACACTCTCTTCCTCTCCCTCACTTTCTCATTAGTACATAATTAACGTTAACTAGAATTAGGGACTGCATAGGCAATGTGAATTCATTTATGCAAAATACCCTCTCTTCTATTCAGGGTAGCTTTCTCATGAGGAAACAACACTGACTCCTCTGAAGAATGGGGTTTTGTTATAAAGTGAAGAAAAACTTGAGACATTTCATTAGCAAGCCAGTTTTAGACCTCTCATAACCACGGATGTAGATCTGGCATATAAAACAGCTTCTCACACAGATTTCCAGCTGAGCCTTCCTACTTGTTCTGTTTCTCTGGAACGGATGCTTACTTTGAATCAACAAAAATCATGCACTGAGGGAGAAAAAAAAAATCCTAGTCACTTTGAGGTGTAACACACACTAAAAATTGTAGAATTCAGACAGTGAGCTGTACCCTTTGTATGACAAGACCATACTGTCCTCAAATCCTCTAATTCTTCACATTCTTAAAGCAGCTTTTGTACTTCCAGGGCATCCAATTTCAGCATAGCCACTGCTGTTTCTAACAACACAGCATAAAAAGCTACATGCTCTATACATCTAAGGATGCTGCGACAAGTTAAAAAATATGCTTCAGAAACACCACAGAAACATTACCAGCATATTCCTTACACAATATAGGTCAAAGATTCAGCACTACTACATTTCTGTAAATAGCCAACTGCAGTAAAAAATGCTTCATTGAACTGTTTGAAGGCCACCCACAAAACCATTCTGTAGAGAGCAAAGTTTCAAAACTGATTACACTTGTTTGTATTCAGCACTAAGGTAACAACGAAGCTACAGATCAAAACTGTTCTGATAAATATCTGAACTAGAACAAGCATGGTCACTCCCCGCTACTAAATTATCCAGAACATGAATTGCACCTTTCTAATGCTCTGTTGGGCAGGATTTTTTTCCCCTACGTATATGAAACAGTACTGAATGAATGCACAGTTTAATGAAACTAAACACCACAAGAATGATTTAAATGAAGGCTCAGAATGGGTACAGGTATATGACAGGTATCAAAGAAACTACCTTTCAAGTAGCATCATAGAATCACAGAATGGTTTGGGTTGGAAGCAATATTAATGACACCAGCTTCTGAAGGAACAAAGTAAGAAAAAAAGAGGATGTATCGTCGTTGGAAAGAAGGGGACATAAGCCACGTCATGTTCAAAGATGTTGTTAAGTCGTGTAGGAGGAAAATCAGGGAAGCAAAAGCCCAACTGGAGCTCAAATTGGCCACTTCTGTTAAGGATAATAAAAAGAGTTTTTATAAATATATCAATGGAAGAAAGAAGGGCGGCAGCGACCTCCACTCCTTGTTGGATGTGGAGGGAAATATAGTAACCAAAGATGCAGAGAAGGCTGAGGTACTTAATGCCTTCTTTGCCTCAGTTTTCAACAGCAAGGATGTCAGCTCGCTTGACAGTTGGCCCTCTGAAGTGGTTGATGGGGGCAGGGTGAAATATGGCCCTCCTGCAATCCATGAGGAGGAGGTTAGAGACCTGCTGAGCCGCTTGGACCCTCATAAGTCTATGGGGCCGGATGGGATCCATCCTAGGGTGCTGAGAGAGCTGGCGGATGAGCTTGCTAAGCCGCTCTCCATCATCTTTCAGCAGTCCTGGCTCACTGGAGAGGTCCCGGAAGACTGGAAGTTGGCCAATGTGACACCCATCCATAAGAAGGGCCGTAAGGATGATCCAGGTAATTACAGACCTGTCAGCCTGACCTCGGTCCCAGGTAAAATCATGGAGCAGATAATTCTGGGTGAAATCATGTGGCACCTGCAGAACGGCCAAGAGATCAGGCCCAGCCAGCATGGGTTTAGGAGGGGTAGGTCCTGCCTGACCAACCTGATCTCCTTTTATGACCATGTGATTCACCTGGTGGATGAGAGGAAGGCTGTGGATGTGGTATACCTGGACTTCAGCAAGGCTTTTGACACTGTCTCCCACAGTAGACTCCTAGGGAAGTTGGCAGCCCATGGTTTAGATGGGAGCACTCTGTGCTGGGTTAGGAATTGGCTGGATGGCCGAGCCCAGAGAGTGGTGGTCAATGGTGTTTCATCCAGTTGGCGGCCGGTCACCAGTGGTGTTCCCCAGGGATTGGTGTTGGGTCCAGTCCTGTTTAATATCTTTATTGATGATCTGGATGAGGGGATTGAGTCCATCATCAACAAGTTTGCAGAAGATACCAAGCTGGGAGGAAGGGTTGATCTGTTATCGGGTAGGATGGCCCTATAGAGGGACCTGGACAGACTGGAGAGATGGGCTGATTCTAATGGGATGATGTTTAATAAGTCCAAATGTCGGGTACTTCATTTTGGACACAACAATCCCATGCAGAGCTACAGACTGGGGACAGAGTGGTTGGAGAGTAGTCAGGCAGAAAAGGACCTGGGAGTGCTGGTTGACAGGAAGCTCAACATGAGCCAGCAGTGTGCCCAGGTGGCCAAGAAGGCCAATGGCATTCTGGCCTGCATCAGGAATAGTGTGGCAAGCAGGACCAGAGAAGTTATCGTCCCCCTGTACTCGGCACTGGTCAGGCCTCATCTTGAATACTGTGTACAGTTCTGGGCCCCCCAGTTTGGGAAAGACGTTAGGATACTGGAATGTGTTCAGAGGAGGGCAACGAAGGTGGTGAAGGGGCTGGAGCACAAGCCCTATGAGGAGCGACTGAGGGAGTTGGAGCTGTTTAGTCTGGAGAAGAGGAGGCTCAGGGGAGACCTCATTGCTGTTTAGTCTAGAGAAGAGGAGGCTCAGGGGAGACCTCATTGCTCTCTACAACTACCTAAAAGGAGGTTGTGGTCAGGCAGGGGTTGGTCTCTTCTCTCGGGTGACCAGTGACAGAACTAGAGAACATGGACTCAAGCTTCGTCAGGGAAAGTTTAGGCTTGATGTGAGGAAAAAGTTCTTCACTGAAAGGGTGATTGGCCATTGGAATGGGCTGCCCAGGGAGGTGGCGGAGTTGCCGACCCTGGAGGTGTTTAAGGGGAGACTGGATGAGGCACTGAGTGCCATGGTTTAGATGATGGTTGGTGTTAGTGTTGGTGTTAGTGTTGGGTTATAGGTTGGACTTGATCTCAGAGGTCCTTTCCAACCTTATGACACTGTGATACTGTGATACTGTGATCCAGTTCCAATCCTCTCGCCATGGGCAGAGACATATTCCACTAGCTCAAGTTGCTCAAAGCCTCATCTAACCTAGTTTTAAACACCTCCAGGGATGGGATCATGCAGAATCTAAAATCCTTAATGATCTCAGAAAAAGTCAAAGGCACCCACACGTATCTAAGTAAACTCAAGCAACAGCCAGGAAAAGGAGCTGAATGATCATAATGGAAAGAAAAAGAGAAGGAGGGGTCAAGGAAAAAAAAAAATCAATAACAAGTTATGTCATCAATGCACAGCTGTGAAAAAAAAGGCAACAAAACCCAGGGATTTCTATGATTTGAGATGTCAGTTTGTCTCTTACCAAAATCAGGATCAGCCATACTTCAGCCTTTCCTGAAGAACTTGCTTAATCTGGTTTTAACAGTGTAAATTAATGACTAAAAACCTTCCAGCCAACCTTGCTGTCAGAAGTAGCTTGTCCTAGTAGCTAACTTCAGTTTCTACCTATGTTAACTACCTCTTCATATCCCTTCTGTTCAATAGCAGGTCTTTCCTTAAGCTACTCTTTGCTAGAGTAGTGCACCCCACTTGAAATGCTGCAGCGCATAAAATGTCTTTAAATAGTAAGAAAATCCTACAAAGGATATTTATTTAAAAAATACTAGGCTCTGCATTACCAGATGTGCAAATACAGATGTAGTTTCTCCACATTTTAAGTCCAGTAGCTACTTTTTCTTGGTTCAACAATCTATTCCCCAGTACTCACACTAACCTAAATCTAATACAGAATTTACACTTATGCAGCACATGAGAAAAAAACATCTGCAGTAGATGCTAATTTTTTCACAGCTTGACAAATCTCCACACAAACTTAATTAGGAAGACTTCCCTGGGACTAAAATAAATTTTATAAGTTTCGAGCGAAGAAACCGCACTGCAAAGCAAACATTTTAAACCGAGGCTGTCAAGTTTAGGCTGGTGTTCTCAATGCCCATCCTCAACACGCAACAGAAATGTTTAAGCTGCACTGGAGTTTCGCCATCACTTCCTAAAAATGCTGTCACCATGAAGCTGCATTCTTCTGCACTGCTTACATGAATAAAAAAGATGAATGATAACTATAAATCAGTAAACCAAAACTTGCTACCAAAATGTGCATCATAAAGACAGAAGCAAACTTTGCAACAAAAGAGTTCATTGCAGATGTTCCCCAAAGCCTGCCTCAACTCCTGGGACACCTCCAGGAAGATAAGGAAAAAAAAGGAAGTAGGGCAGAATTTGTTCTCAAAAAATACACATTAAACAACCCCTGGGTTAGGGAAGTAGTTAATTCTTAGACCCTTTCTCTCTCAAAACTGGGACACATCAGGACTTTGAAGTCTTAAATAATCACCACAGTAGACACCCTCGATCCCAGGGAACTGTGTGTGCCAGCAGCAAGAAGAAGAAATTTCCCTACTCCTACATAATCATAAGCGACTTCGTGTTTAATTTTATTTCCATTAAATAGCTCCATTCACCGAGAAAAACAGTGCTAGAAATGAAAATGTATCGGAAGAACACAGCAAGTCCGATTACTCAGACTGGCAGTGGCACAGTCAGGAGACAGACTGAAGGACCAATTTCCCTTCTGACACTCCCTTCCCAACTCCCTTCACTTCATACTAAAAGCAAAATACCTAAATCATAGGAAGAAGGAAATCGCAGCGCTGTTACAGCCTTGAACTATCACAATAATATCAAATCCAATAGTAACGAAGTCTCATGGCTCTTCTACAAAAAAAGGGAATATATTGCCATCAGGAAAGAAGCTACTGTAGCCCTTTTTACTGTTTGAGTTTGCACTCTATTTCTAGCTAGCAGAAATAGCAGAGCATATTTCTATGTTTTCACCATACTTGTTTTGTTGTTATTAAAAGGCAAACCCAAATCACTACATTTCCCACTCTACTTTTTTACCCCCTTTAACGTCATAGTATTTAACATAATGCTGACAAATAGAAGCATATACTGTTAAGTTGTCCCAATACTTTTGAGACTACTGAATAAAAAACAGTTATGACAAAACAGAAACAACCATACACAGGAAATTAACCTCAAATGGCAAAAGAGGCTGGCTAAATTGCTTAGAAACATTAAATCAACTTGTTAGCAGTCAGCGGTAAAGGTGTGTTTATCAGTTCAGATCAAGAATTTGTTACGATTCCCTGTACTTCTGAATTCTTGTTGAGCAATGACTTATCACAAAGCAGATTGCTTATATAAAGCAAATCACAATTTATAACTTGACTACGTGACTTGCTATAACAACTGAGAGAATACACTTTGTAAAACCCTACAGAAACCATGATTCTTTGTAGAACTATGAAAAAAAGAATGTTAGGCTTAAGTAAAAATGTGGGGTTTGCTATTGCTTTGTTCCAGTTGTGACACCGTCCCATACCAAATCACCTATTACTTTAAAAGTGAGCAAGACAAAAATATTCTTGCAGAATACGCTGTCAGTAGCCACTTACTACTGCAACTTAACATGAGTGTACTTTAGATATAATTAACTCCCACATAAATATAAGCACACATTTATACACGTACTGTGTGTCACATTCTGTCTGGACAGAAAAAAAGTTACATGAACCTTACAGTTACAACTCCAAACTTCTTCACTAAAGTAAATAGCCACAAGGTTCAAACAAAAGGTCAGCATGAAAATATCTGGGTTTCTGTTGACACCCACAACATTAGCTCAAAAAAAAAAAAAAACAAAATAAAAGCACATTTCTTACCTTCACCTACCATAGAAACACCTATTGACATGCCCATAAACTTGCTTTTGGTCCATACGTGAGCGTTCACACACATTTTCTTCTCTTTGCACTCACAGTAAAAGCAAGATACCGGTGGATGATGGGATACTTGTTCAGCTACAAACCTCAGCTTGTAGCACGTGGACTGGTCCTGGCCAGACTCCTTCACTGGGTCCTTAGAAACCGCAGAAGCACCATTAGTTCTGAATGCTTTCACTTTATCTTTAGGCACATCCCACGAGCAATGAAACGTTTCACCAATTATAGGGTTATAGGGCTTCTTGGCAACCGCTCCCTTTCGGCCTTCGTGAAAAGCTGTTAGATAATACTCCACAAAGCAGATAATTCTTTCCTCAGGGGTGGCTCCAGCTGCAATTGACAAAAACAGGTCTGGATGGGCCATGAAATTTGCATACATCTCCAGCAGGGATCTTTTCTCCAAAATAAATGTTGGAAGCACTACCTGTATGCAAAGCAGACAAAGGCAGATATGATTTCCCCATGATCATACTACCATGAGGGAAGGGGTGGGGAGAACAGATAAGACAGATGCAATTCTGGCCCTGACAAATTTTGGGACAGTGTATTTTCCTCCCCTCTGCCGCAGAAATTTCACTTTCTTTGCAGTGTAATTAATGAGCGAAGGAAAAAGCAGTGGCCTTGATGGCCATGCAGGCTACTTCCTATTTCATTATGATTCTTGACAGCAGCTCATGCAACAGGGACAGGCTGTTCTGCTCACGTGGAAATCTGCTTTTTCCTCTCCTCTCAGCTAACAAACCAGCCATTGTTCTCCTTGTTTACAGGGCACGAAAACATACTTTGATGTAAATTAATCTGAACTAACTAAATTAATTTACATCAAAACATCAACAAACCCAATGGATCACAATCTTCCAAAAAGGGAGGGACACATCTTTCCAAACCACTAGAAGATGGGTATTTTATACAACCATACACATCACCAACCTGTAATTAGTGGAAAGTGTGAGTACACCTAACTGTTCTGTCAATTATCTGGCCTCCCAATGTCACTTCTGGGCCTTTGACCACTCACTTGCACACGTATTAGGTCCCTTCTACCCTCTAACAAACCAAGCCAACTAGATCCAATCAAATCCTAATCTTGGTTGTGTTTCCAAGGCTAAAACTATGCCAAGGACGACTCCCAAGGGGCTACACAGGCAAGAAAACACTTCTCATTTGACTCCCTCTGCCCTACACTGTCGTCATTTGTGTCATGTCCTCTCCTACCTCTCAAGTCAAATCCCTTGCCACCTCCACATTATTCTGTCACCCCCCAGGCACACAACACATCACCTCAGTTTGAGGTTGCACCATATTACTGTGGTGGGCCCCTGCATGCCTTCACCTTATTTCAGACAAGCTGAAACAAACAAAAATTGCACAAACTGTGTCATTAATGTCCTGGGACTTGAGGGGCTCCAGGGGGCCTAAAAAATCTGCATCTGAGCTCTAGGCAGCCTGCACTGGAAGGAGCCAGCCCTGAGGGGCTTGGATGCAATCTCAAGCGACTTATCTAGCAACACAGATGTTGTGAAAGTCATCCACTTAGGAAGAACACCTTGTTAAAAGTATTCATTGAAATATCGTAGAGTGCACTGCAAGATAGACAATGGCTACAGGACCTAATATAAATTATTTCTTTCCTTCTCCCTCACCTGCCACATCTCATACAGGACCATCCTGGGGAAGCTCAGAGGTCACTCCTGCGTGACCAACAAGGAACTTCTGGCACAATCACATTGGTCTACAATCAAAGTGGCTCATTGATGCCAGATGCAGACCAACAGCTGTCCTCTATTAAAGCAACTCTTCTGCTTTCCTCTTTAATTCCTCATTGCATTTACCTTGCTCCTTTCCCAAAAGCCAGGGTTATTTACAGCAGGCAGGGAGCCTCCCTTCAATCACAAACAAATTTGCTTTCCCTGCTGCCGCCCCAGCTTCCTGTTCTGAGTGGGACTGGAACACAGTTCAGTCCTTCTGGACCCATGGATAATGAAATAGGAGCTGTCAAACTTTTAATAATAATTTAGCTCTTTTCAAAGAAAACTTGTAAAAACTAATAAAAATTGCAATCACAGCAGTCAAACGCAGTCTCAACAGCCACACAGTAAGTCAACACACCGAAACTGCAAAAAAAAACCCAGACCACAGCCCAGTCTGGTACACACATGCTGGTTCACTTTCTCCTTCTGTATATTATTTACACATAAAATCTTTTATAGGCTAATAATTTTTTACAAGTTTAGATACAAATCAAGCAAAGTTCCATCTATGATATTCCTCTGACACTACTCTGTAAGCCTTGAGGACTCTATGTGGTCTCTGGTACCAAACTAATGAGGCCCCAAAAGATGTAGGATCCTAATTTTACACTGTGTGTGGCAAACTACCTACTGAGTGCTAAAGGCAGCCATCAGTCCCCAGGGTGGTGTGATTGTGAGGGGCCGATGAGACTGTGTTTTAAAAGTGAAACATAAAAGTGCAAAGGCAGTAGATTTTCTTAGGTTCTTTTTAGCTCTTTAAACAATTCTGTCTTAACTTGCAGCATTCTCATGCTGACCAAATATTCATTATCTGATATAATCCTAAAAAAAATACAATTCATCATTACTGATCTGCAATACAGGATCTCATTTTAATATAAATTGTACACTCAAAAATCCGGTTATCCAAGTGGAAACGGGCAGCAAAACTGAGGAAAAAAAATATCATGAGTTCACTGCAGAGATGTGAAAGGGCAGAGAAACTCATTTGAATAAACAGCATTCTGTGTCTCATTATGTCCAAGTGTCTCTCGAAAAAGAGTGACCTTTATTAGTACAAATGGAGAAGAAAACCACATCCCATACTTAAGATGACGCAGATTTTATGGTACTACATTAAGACTGCTGTGTTTCATCCTGTTGGCTTGATCACATGGTCCTCATGGCTACTGTCTCTAGTAATGGCTGTGTGCTTGGCAGCTACATACTTAACACAGCTACACCAATAGAGCTGCTAAATGAGATGTTACGAATCACTGGGCTCTTATTATTCAGTTTCAAGAATCAATTTAAAATCTGAATAAAGTTGAACTCCAGCCCAAATGATCTTGCTTTAAAAGCCCAACTAAAATGGAAACTATGTCCTTAATTGTAGTAGGAAGGGATTCACTGCAAAACATAGAATAATTGAATTGTTTCTTGAAAAGGAGACAGAACTACATATGAAAAATGTTTTCAGTTTTTAAGCTCACACAACCCCAGTATTATAAAATATGCTTAGAAAACATCGCCTTTAACTAAATCATCTAATTACCTGAAAGTTTCAATATGTAACACCTCCACACATTAATACAGTCAAAACAAACAACAACAAAAAATGACACCAATCTTTTGTTTATTTGTTTGTTTTAATTATCCCTATCTTGATTTCTGCAGAAATAAGCCAAATAGAAATAAACAAATTTGGAAGCACAGAGCATTATTCTTGCCAGCGCCGCACTGTCACACACTTGTGCTGGTACTCTAACTTCCAAAGGAATGAGGTTTTCAGCTCTTCTGCAGCCAAGCAGAATGAACTGTCCAGAAAAATACACTTAGCACCCATATCCTTTACATTGGTTTTGGACTACAACAATTTTTTCTGTATTTGCATAAAAAGTCAAAACTGCCTAATTTTTCCCTCTGAGAAAAAGCTGACATGACAACCAAATGGTCAAAAGAATCTCTCTAGAACAAATACCACGTTGCTAAACTCAGAAGCAAAAAGTATCTCCTGATTGCTTTCTAAAATGTTAGAATAATCTCTGCTCTTATCCCCTCTCAGGCTCCATGCGGAAAGGAAGCAGTTTAACAGGCATTCTTCCCTTTTCATTTAGATTCAAAAGAAGACACTCATTCAAAGCTTGATCATAACCTCCCAGGTTTGAATTCACCTCTACTTAATTAGAGCTGAATGCAACTGAGAAAAATAAGAGCAAGACTTCTTAACAACCAAGATATTTATCCTCCCTACTCGGTCTTGCGTGGCAAAAGGGTGTCAGCACCCTTCCCTACTTCTATCAAAACTCTGACTACGGTACCTCTTGCTGAGATGTCCTTCCCTTAGAGGTACAAAAGCATTCCACTGTCATCTGTGTCACCGTGGGAATAAAACAGACTACCTCCATCCCACGTAATACTTTAAAATTACAAGGTAAAAGTATATCAACAAACAAATTAAAACCTTACAACATCGTGAACACACCACAATGTTAATTTACAACAGGCTTATATTCTGCAGAAGCACTGGCAGCACTTTCACACAGATTGGGAGCCCTTAAAATATATTTTAAGTACATATTAACTGCGTAGGGAAGGTAAGGGAACGTGGGGGAGTGATCACCCATCTGTACAAATTGTTAGCATTAATTTCAATCCATTAGATGCCATTTGCCAACACGTTTATCAGGCTGTCGGTGATTTTTGGCGCTATTTTTCATTTTTTAAGGTCCAAAGCCCAAACAATTCAAACTTTTTTGTTCCACCACAGAGCTTAGCTTGTTCTAGCAAAACCCCACACAGATTTAATAGCTCATTGCTGATGCTTTCCCTCACAGCAGATTTTTATTGTTTAACTCCCCATTAAAAGGCACGACAGTCTGACACATTTCAAAGGTGAAACACTTCTGCAACATTCAACATCGCTCTGATCACTGTGGGAAACTGATGTCAGCACAGGCAAGGCCAACAGTAACATAAGCAAGCACCCCGCAGGAAAAGGAAAAGATGCTGTTTCCTCTGATACAGTACATGAAGGTAATGATTACACATCCAGAAACAAAATCCACTAAGGGCTCAGAAGAGCTTTTTGTTCATTTGTGTATCATCATGTTACAATTCATGGCTCACCAAATGAACAACCCTAGGGAAGAAGGCAAGGGAAAATGGAAACATACAGAACATCCTTTGATATTGACAACTACTGTGCCACAACCACTTCCAGCAGAAGCTGAGTAGCATCAAAACTACCTGAAACCTGCTTTTCTGAAGACTAATGACAAATCAGAAGAGGTGCAGCCAGCAAATCAAGCTTTATCATCACACGGCTGCAGCCCAGAGGGCCTCATGTCAGGAAGCAAAGTTAATAAAAAAAAGCAGCCAGCTGTCTTGTAATTATTTTTTTTTTAAATCCTCAAAATGGTCAGAAAAGTGATGCGCACATGTGGCATGTCTCATTAATACTCATCATGTGTGTATTCATGCATCACACAGACTAGAGATAGACCTAATTCAGCCATATGGCTGCTCCTCCTTTCAGATTCTGGGTATTATATACAGATACCCATGCATGCCAATATTTTCCCATACTATAGATCTGATAATGTTTATCACTATCCTTATAAAATATGCTCTAAGAACACTATGTGAGAAATAGGTTATCACATACCTTTACCCTCCTACTTACAAGTGTCAATGCCTCTCTTATTTATAGGCATTTCTCTTA
This sequence comes from Tapera naevia, assembly GCA_033556795.1. NCBI lineage: Eukaryota > Metazoa > Chordata > Aves > Cuculiformes > Neomorphidae > Tapera > Tapera naevia. The sequence goes on from JAUMJJ010000222.1 coordinate 79,787, forward strand.
TTTACATTTACTATGTGTCTTTGAGGGTTTTGCCTCCTCTGTCATGACAAAAAGGTGACAATGGAAATCAGGTAAGAAAAATCTTGTTTATTCTCAAATACAATATGTTTTGAAGACAGAAAAAAACAGATGAGGAATCTTAGTCTAGTTTAAATGTTATGGACTGAGATAGCCTTAGTAAAACAACACAGAAAAGAGGAAGAGCTATGAAAAATTGAGGAATGTAAGAAACACAAAACCAAAAATGAACCCTACATAGCCCCATACATGCTAAGTGACATAAATTATTCACAAATGAAATTATGAAAATTTTGTTCTATTTAAATAAAAAAACATTAATTTCCATGCAGCTATTAAACAGCTATATTTCGGAACAGATCATGGGATTGCTCAGTCTTAAAAAACGTAAGTATTTTTAAATACTGCCAATTGTTCCAGAGGAAGCAGCAAAGACTACATTGAGAAAGCCTTACTTTGAAGAAAGTGATATAAAAATAGATTTTGATTACTATGTAAGATCAAAAGGAAAGCAGATTAACTCCAGAATATCAAAATGCCCATGAGAAGAATCTCCTGCGTAACTACTTCATGCACAAGGGTAATTCTTTGGTCATTTCAACCTTTTTTTTTTATTTGTGGAAGGAGAGAGTCAGAATGAGTTGTTCTTATTTGTGGAAGTGGGTTATAGATTTTATTTGTCTTTTTTAAGTAGAACATCTGTATGGAAGGAGAGAGTATTCTGTACCTTTAAAAAAAATCCACTTGATTCTTAAGTCCCACAAGAGGGTTTCACTGGAATGTAGCACTACTCAAAAAGAAGCATTCCCTGCTTCCAGAGCATCCAACTCATCTCAAGATTCTAAGGACTTACGGGAAAATTCTCAAACACCACAGCTTCTCTGATTGTATCAGTATGGTTAAGCTCATAACAATACCAGTTCCATGACCAGAAGGATGACCAGGAGGTAAAATTGGTGAGCTGCTTAGCCCAGACAAGAACAGCAACACACTGAGGACTGCAATTTCTTCACCGTCATTTTTTTTCCCAATCTGTCAAATAATTGAATGGAATCCAATCCACAAAGCAATAACTTGAACATGTATCTCCTTCATCCTTATAAAACTGACATTATGGCTCCTCAAACACACTATGCACCCTGACAACATACATGTAGGATACATACACAACGTACAGTTGCTTTCAAAGACTTATTAAAAAAATTAGGAAGAATTCTGAAGGTTTTTTTCTTCTCCTTTTCTCTTTTCCTTTCCCCTGACCCTATCCCCCCATCCCTGAAATATCTGATGTGGTCACTTCTTGTGAAAGCCTGCCTAGCAGAGATAGCACTCAACAGCTCTCTGGAACCACACCTTTATGAAGATGCAAACTTCAATCTGTGGGGCCAAAACACGCTCACAGGAATCACGCATACGCACATGCACACAAAACAATGAGAAGGAAAAAGAACAAACAATTATAAAAGAGATACAGCATCCATACCCTGGTAAGGTCCATGCCAAGTTTGAGCTGAGAGATGAGATGGAGAATTACACTACGTTGATCATCCATGACTCCTAAATCCTCCTCTTCATTATCTTCAGTATCTGTTATTTCATCTTCTACTAGGATCAACTCAGAAGCTGAATGCTGAAATGAAAAGAAACATCATCATCTGAACAAAAAGACAGATTGGGGTTTTTTTCCACTATATATGCCTTAAAATGGAGCTGTCTCAATTGAACCAAAAAAAGCCTCAGTTAAAATCAAGAAAAGAAATAAATTTATAATAAAAAAATCCAGTGATGGGTTCATAGACTATTCTGATCCTATCCTTAGAACAAGAGTGTAAGTATAAGACGCTAACTTACACATTATGTTCTTGTATTTATATTGCAGTGATGCTAGAAAAAAAAGAATCACAGCATATTAAAGTAATACATCTTCTATTTATTAAATAGAAGTACACAGTTGAAAATGAGTCTTTAAGAGTTTGTTTCATAAATGTCTCCAGTAATACTTCACACCTAGACATTGCATGACCTGATTTCACACTAATTTTCTCCTTTCTTCCATCCAACTTAGATATCTAAGCAAGTCACGACTATTAAATGAAGGAGATAAAAAGAAGACTATAATTAAAGAATACACTTTTGAAAAAAACACAGAGACATTAGATTTTGAGGCATAAGGCTTTGAGTCTTTATGACATTTGCAACATTACGCTGCTTCACAGCACAATAACTCCAATACTGCCTGGTTTCCAGACACAATAGCTGAAGATTAAGAGAAAGACATCATGCCAACTCCTTTCAAGAGGAACTTCACAGCAGAAAGGGATAATGCTCAGTGAAACTTTATTTCCCCTCAGGTTTTACAATATATTACTTACAATAATCCAAACAGGTGGTAGTTATTTTGTTCAGACCATTCAAAGCACTCTGTGAGCCTTCCAGATATATATTCAAGTAAGTTTTTTGTACTTGAAAAAAAACCAGGTGGGTTATATAGCTGAAAAATTTACGGCCCAGTATATTTTGCTATTCCTCAAGGTTTCCATACTATAAATGAGACAACACTACTTGCAAAAGTTAGCATTCTTTCATGCTAAGTAGGATTTTTGCAGAAACAGCTAGGTCATTACGTAAAATGAGAAAACTTTCATTAAAACCAGCTGATATTCAGAATTAGGTTTCAAAGAAATATTTCTGAATGATCACATTAGAGACCCCTCAGGTGAAGAGCAGCTTGTGCAAGGAGAGTGTCTCTGAAATTTAGTTACTTCAAATGTTCCCAAGATATTTTTCTCTTTTTAATTCAATAAATGTGTAGGTAACTATTCCCAAAAGAGCAGTTCTTTGGTGAAATGCAAGGACATTTGAAAGACACTTTACAATTACTTTACTTAGAAAGTAGAATGCGTAGATTACATAAAACAGAATCTGGTGAGCTGTAACCTCAACAGCTTGGAGCTTTTCAAAAGGACAAAACCACACTTTCATCTTCCCACTCCCTGAGAAAATAACAGGATAAAATGATAAACCCTTTCCTCCCAAAAGCACAGCATTATTACCCAACTGATACCTTACTGACAAGTTTGGTTACCATAAAATCTAACAATCTCACACAAAATTATCAGTCAGGCAGATGTAAAGAACCGAAGCCTGGCTCAGTTGTACAGGCTACGCTTCGTTTGGAGCGAGTGTGGAAAAAGCAGTATCAGAACTTACAGTAGATGCTTCCACAGGAGGTTTCCCTTTGATCCAGCTTGACCTCATTGAGAGCACTGAGCTACTGAATATGCACTGCTGCTTCCGTTACTGCCATGAACTGAGCTCGCGGCAAACAAGCTCCAGCAGGAATTAATAGCGCTAGGAAAAAAAGCAAGGGAACCTCCCCTCCTCACTCCCACCCTCTCTTTTTTTTCTTTTTTTTTTTGGCTATCTGACGAGTTGCAGAGTGTGTGCCGGATGTCAATCTGCTCCTTGTGTTTTCTAGTCACATGGCGTGGAGATCAGTGAGCTTAACTGCACACGGCTCCAACTGAGAAATGGTGCTGCTTGTTTCCCAAAGGATATCCTGGTGGGCTGTTCTCTCCGAGGGAGGCAGGAGGGAGGGGGCACAAGCGTGTGCCAGTGTGAGAGAGAGCAAGCATGCCAGAAGGTAACGAGCTTTCAAGCTGAACATATAACAGTTGCGTAACCTTTCGTTCTTAACAGCATCAGAAAGTAAACAAATTATGCATTGACAAGTTCCCAGACTAAATTATATCTTAAGATTATATCTGAAGATTGTGCATTCAGCCAGGAACAGAAATACCTCTTTCTTTCCTGCTAAAATAGGTATTAGGTTTTCCATGCCTTTCAAAGTGTTACTAACAAAACAGCAACTGCCTTACATTGCCACTAAAATGTGTACAGTGAGGGCAAGCAATCTTATAAACAGTTTAGGTGCTCAGGAAAGTATTGTTCACACTATTTTAAATGAAAGACTTTCTGCTCTTCAGGGAGGATAATTACACTGCAGCATCAGGATCAAGCATGTCGAATGACCATTCTGCAATAAAGATTAGAATTATAATTATCTCAACTCTCCCCTATTTTAAGAACATGTACAAGGGCATCAAAAACCTCAAAACTCTAACAGTAGAGTTATTAAAATACCAGTGACTTTCAGTACGTTCTGCATCTTTTCTCACTTACCAAGAAAATAAGTACTTAAGTAGCAGTTACAATTTATATCACAGGAACTGAACAATAGTCATCCTCAGTAAGCACCATCCTTCCTGTATTTCCCTCTCTCCTCATTAGCTGTTCTAGGTAATTACTGACTTGTTTTTTAACAACACAGAAAACAGACATTTCTTTGTCAACTAACACATATTCCATTTAAAAAACAACATGTAAGCACAACACAAAGTGTGTGGACACACAGCCACAAAATACAAAGCTACTGCATCTTTAAAGTGTCACAGAAGTCCAATCAGGCTTTAATTCTTTTTCTTTCCACGGAAATCGTAAGCTGCGTAGTAGTAATAACCTGCACATAAGCATTCAGTAGAATGCAGAAGATTATGTTGAGTGATTATCCTTTAATGGCAGCTTATCTGAATCATCAGATGCAGACATACATCCCCCCCCCCCAAAAAAAAAAAAAAGAAAATGCAAAGCTGACCTAGGAAAGCACTGATTTGCTCCATTCCTGTGAGGTCACAGCATAACATAAAAACTATCGAGCAGGGCACAGCTTAGCCTGGGAATGAACAGCCCGGCTGGGCTTGGGTGCTAACCCTGAGAATCAAATACTGAATCAGCTACAAACAAGCACTTGAAATTAGTTTCCCACGGTAGACTGAAGCACACATGTGCAGATTTTCAGGAAAATCTGAATGGAAAATATGAGATCGCTTCTGGAAATCCCATGAAGGGATTCACTTCAAAGTTTAAAGGCCAAAGACGTGAAAACACACAGTGGCAGAGATCTGTTTTAAACAGGTCACTTCACTAGAACTGGGATTGATTAATTTAGAGGACATCTGCTGGGCTATGAAAAGGACGTTTTAGTTCGCAGTCCATCAGAAAATATGCCAATTCTTCTTTAACAGATGAAACCTCTAACAGAAAGAAATTGTTCCTGAAATAAATATTTTGCATTTTAACAAACTATCTTCAGGAAAAAGAGACTTCTGCAAGCCTGGGATAGAGTCACAGAGTTTGAAAGCCATCTTTCTGTCAAAGGGTAAACTTGCCTCTGCTCTTCCAAAGCCTCATCCACAAGTTAATTTTCCAAATTAACTGCTATGCTGCAAATTAATTTTTAGATAATTAATTTATCTACAAGGTTTGGAGCTCAGTTTTCCAGCACACTTCACAAATCACATCGTGAAACAGGACTGTCAAGCACAATATGGTTCTCATCTTGTTTATTTGTTGTGAGGGAGAGAAAGGAATATACAGAATCACAGTATCATTTAGGTTGGAACGGACCTCTTGTCCTGCACCTTGCTCAGGCAGGTACACCTAAAGTTGGTCATCCAGGACTGTGCCCAGCTGGGGTTTGACTGCCTCCAAGGATAGAGACTACACAACTTCTCTGGGCAACCTGAGAGTGTTTTTAGTGTTCGAATATCTTCACAGCAAAAAAGTGTTTTCTGATTTTCAGATTGACTTTCTTTGCCCATTGCCTCTTGTCCTGTCAATGGACACTACTGAGGAGAGAGCAGCTCCCTGTTCTTCACTCTCTCCCATTGGGTATTCATACACGTTGGTGGCTTCCCCTGAAGCTTCTTGTCTCCAGGCTGAACAGTTCCAATTCCCTCAGCTTGTCCTCACGTGAAGGATGCTCCAGAACCTTCATCACTCCAGTAAGTCCATGTCTCTCTTGTACCGGGGAGCCCAGAACTGCACATAACAGCGCAGAAGGGGCCTCACCTGTGCCAAGTAGAGGGGGAGGACCTCTGTCAGCTCATCTATGACGATGTTATGGCAGACAGGGTCAAAAACCAGACCAAGGTCAAGGGAAACAACATCCACTACTCTCCCCACATGCACCAAGTTAGTCACTTCATTGTGGAGAGCCATTCCCTTTGTAAATCCGTGCAGAGTACTCCTGATCACCTTCTTGTCCTTCATACGTTTGGAAATGCTTTCCTGGGTTAGTTGCTCCACCACCTTCCTAGGGATCCAGGAGAGGCTGGCCAGCCTGCAGTTCCCCAGATGTTCCTTCTTGCGCTTCCTGAAGACAGGAGTGACATTTGCTTTCTTCCAGTCTTCATGAACCTCTCCCAAACACCATGATCATTTAAAGACAGTAGATGGTTGTCTTGCAGTGACACTGACCAACTCCCTCCATGCTCACAGGTGCATTCAATTAGGCCTCATGGAATTATGCATGTGCAGTTTAAGTGCTGCCTAACCTGGTCCTGCTTCACCAAGGGTAAGTCTTCCTCCAGACTTTCCCTCTGATCTCAGAGGCCTGGGGTTCCTGATGTCACCAGTAAAGACCAAGGCAAAAAAGATACGGCGTAACTCAGCTTTCCTCCATCACAGTAAAAAGCAGAGGTCGTATGTATCGTGAGAGGGACACACTGAGAACTTGTATAGGACTCACAAGGCAATTCTTCACATAATTACAGCAAAATATTGTAAGAACTTTCACTAAGGCATGAAAAAGTTTTTACGTAGTACAAAAAAGGACTGCGGTCAGGAGCAAGAGGATGAATCTTGGGAACTTAAAATACCGGGACACAAAGAGATCATTTAATAATATTCCAAGAGAAATAGTCCTTAAGTGTATTGAGAGAAAGATGGAATAAATTACTTGCAGGGCTTGTTCAGAAGCAACATTAAACAGAATTAGCATTTTCAGACTAGGCAAGGATTGCAATATTTTCTGTAAAGTCATCTAATTACAATTAGTTCTACTACTGCACATAAAAGCCAAAGGGTTCATTTTGATTTTCAGATTCCCTTCATTAATGATATAGGTTTGCAAGCATCATTTACACTTGCACTTGTGTAACTTGAGAGCTTGCAAACAGGTTTTCAGTGGGTGTAAGATTAAATATAACTCTGTAAGGTCAGAGAGCTTTAGCACATCTACACTAATGTGACAAATTCACTCCATGATTTTCAGCAGCCTTAATACTAAAATTAGAATTCTCTTTGTAAAGTAGATACAGTAATAATATCCCAAAAGCAGTAATACATAATGAGCTGTTAGCTTCTTGCAGAACAGTATCAGAACTGACAAAACTGCACTAACTCACATGTGTCACTTGCATTCTTTTCTTCCAGCATGTAGATCTTCAAAAATATTTAATTGCATTTACTACCACCTGACAGAAAAACATGTAAGCTTACTGCACCAATCACTCATTAGCAGTGATTTGAACCTCAGATGTAGTTTGTCCACTAAGTTGTACGTAAACTATTTTATATATGGACCAGCATATTAGCATACTATGAAAGGAGGAGAAGTAATTACCAAAAAGAAAACTGAAATTAATATAATGGAAACAAAACAGAAAACTTCAGTTTACTTCAACCTAAATCTTGAAACAAAACCAACAAAAATTCAAGAACCAACTGTAAAGACCGAAATCATCATCATGACCCATGTACTTCTCTAACTTCCAAATGCAGTGCCATTTACAGATTAGCAACTTCAAGCTTAACTCTAAGGTAGCAACACTTCTTTTCACACACAACAAATTCCTGTATATCCATGTGTAACCTTTTCTACTCATCAAGAACATTTCAAACAAAAGAAAATACAAAATAGTCTTCTCAACATTTACCACTGCACCATTATACAATGTAAGAGAGGAAGGGAAAAAAAGAGCGTTGGAAAAGCAATGGCAGAACGAACTCAGGTCATTGCTTAAGCCCTGACTTCCATTTTAACATAGTCTTATTTATCCGTTATTCCTGGTAGTGCTGTAACTGATCGTTGCAAAGAAAAACCAGATCAAAGCTAACACCAACATCCCGTACACCCACTACAATGTGAGCACCTGGATACCAAAGTTCCGGAGACTTTCAAAGAGACTTGAAGGCTTCTTGGTGTTCAAGGGTTGATTTTTCTTAGAAGAGACTTAACAAGCTAAGAACCAAAGCAGAGCTTAAATGGAGAATCTAGAAAACAAAACTTTTTACAGCCTCTATATCTCAATTTCATCCTGAAAAAAGGTCTCTCCGAGGTAGCAGAACAGGTGGCTCAGTTCAGATGTTTTTCTTCACTTACTCTGAATATTTCACAGAGCTGTCTCCTCTACTGCCTTTGTCAGTAGCTTTTGCTTTAATTTGCTTTAACTTCACTAAATTCTTTATTTTTTTTAATTCATTTTAATTTTAAAAAGATTAATTTTTTACTTTAATTTTTGCCATAGTAATAATTCGCAAAAAGCCTACCTGCTCACTGGGGAACCCACCCCTGCAAAACCACAACACACACATACCCACAACCACACTGTTCCTAGTACTCAATCCATTATGACTTATATATAACCATGATGAACCAAAATTAAACTTAAGATAACTTTTAAAGTACCGAAGCAAGTAATAGATGATGACAATCAAATGGGAAGGATATTACAATTAATAAGTGGGCACAGTAACTAACACACCACAATACTATGGTTTGCTTTGCTACTGTCATCTACATACAGATCCAACTAGCAAGACAGTTTCTCCTTCATACAACTGGATGAAGGAAAAATGGCACGACAGGCAGGTTTTCTACTTACCTTAAACTATGTTTACCACAAAATATCTAATCTGGACAGATAAGTAGCTACTGCATTTGCATTTTAGGTGTGAGAGAGCAGGGTCGAAGCTTTTATGCAGTCCTGTGTACCTTGTTCATTATTGATAGGTCAAAGCATAGAACATTTGGTAGAACAACCTTGCATCATGAAAGATTATCAAGGTGCCCAGGAATTAATTTCTTACCAAATCTGTTACTTGTGTTTGGTAAATCAAGTCTCCAGAAAAAATAAGATTCTTCAAACTAGGACGATCTACAATCTCATTTTTTTGAGTACAGGTAATTTATATTAACAATTTTAATATATGAATATATGCATTTATTTATATAATATATATAATTACTTGTTGTTTAGGTTTTTTAATTGAATATGCTAAACACACAGAAAAACTCTCCAGCTAGGGACAAATGCAATGATCAAAGTGTGGCAGTTTGAGCAATCTGTCTATCCCACAAAATAAATTGGATAGAACATGTAATAGCAGAGTCATTTACTGAACTGAGTGACACCTAGCTCTCTTTAGGGGATCTTTCCTTCACTGCAAAGCAAGTAAACAAAGTAGAATGCATCCTGATACTAATATTTTGTAAATATACAATCTGACATATAAATGATGCAAGCAAAGAAAATAATCACAAAACCTGTATCTTGGGTGACAAATAGGTCTGCAATCTTTTCCTTTCCCCAAAAAACCAATCTGCTAGGCATCTGGAGGCAAGCATATTATCTGGATATTCACCACTTTGAGAGCTTTATTGATGCTTTTTATGTTAATGTTGTGGAGTGCTATCTCTGGGAACGGAAGTCTTTCATCCTTAAAGAATAAGCTCAGAAAGCTCTCCCTATGCTGCAGACGTGTTTAACCCTTACCTGGGACCATAGTTAGGCATAAACACGACAATATAGCAGTGATGAGGACTACATAACACACAAGATTTGAGAAGAAAAAGGGTTGATTTGTTGTTTAAAGATTAGGAAAATATGTATGTAACATGAAACAAAGGACATCTACATTGATGTTGCAGTACAGCCTGCGTAAGCCCTCAGAAAAAAAAACATTAGGAACTAATCAAGAAAGTAATTAAGTTTCAGAATAAAGAATCAATCAAGGACTTAACATCCTTTTAAACAGAGATCTTCCTTTGAGATACTTACAGCATTTTAATCCTGTTATGCACCAAATAATGTTTGTTGGACATATTCTCTATATGTTCGTATCTCCTTCATAAGACAATTCCTGTTGCAAATTTTGACTTCCGTGAACCTAAGGTGGTCAGTTCTGAAAATCAGCTGAGAAGCAGCTAATTGCCATGTACACACTCCACAAGAAAAGATTAAGCACCAGCATCAGTCCACACACCTTGCGAGCATCTTTCATGAAATGAGAGCTACTGAAGTACAGCACTGTTTAGCCTGAATCCTAAAACACAAGAGGACTTTACAGTAATGCATAAATTCTGTAAGAAGCGAGAATAAATATTTTTCAACACTGGTATCATCAGAAAGCAACGGCAACATGAGACTACAAAAAAATGCTCAAAGGGAAAAGCCCCACGGACTTGTCCCATATTGAAGCAAAAAACCTTAAAGGCTAGCATAAATCACAACAGTAAATTTTATGCTAACCTAAAACCATGAGAAACACAGTATCACATCAGAAACAATTTTAACAAAACCTATTTCTAATGCAATATAGATACCAGTGAAGAACAGAAAGATACTCAGTCTTGTTTTGAGAATCAAATTTTTTAGAAGCAAGATGGCTATAAATACAGCATCCGACACTATCCAAAATAAGTTACTAAAGCTTACAAACCACACAGTGCAACAGGACAGATTCCCACCACTGGCCAGGTAAGACTTCAGAGATTGCACGGGGTCTGAAAACCAGATGCTTATAATTTTTGAGGAGCTAAAGACAAAAGATTGCACCGAGCTGCAGGTTGGTGATAGAGCCTAATGTGGAGAAAAGTATGGCAGAAGGCTATATTCCCTAGATGTTCACCTGTATTAAAAAGGATCCTGTTTAGAATGAGATCCTTGGGGAGAAACCTGAAGAACCAGTAGCAACTTGCCTCACATTCCCACAAAGAAGGGAAAAAGAAACGACTTTTTTGGTGATAGAACTAACAGGTGATTTTAGTCACCCACCAGACAGCACTGATAAGGAAGGACATCATACTCAAATAAAAATTTGATCTCATTGATAAAAATCCCTACAGAAACTGGAACACTTTTTGAGATTCTGGGATCTACACTCTAGGTATTCAAGATTTGACTGGACATGACCTTGAGCAAGCTGATCTGATTAGTTCTGCTTGGAGCACAGTGTTGAGCTGCAGGACCTCCAGAGGTCCCTTCCAACCTGGAGCACTCTGTGACTCCACCACAATTCTGCTTGCGAAACCCTGTAAATGACAAGTGAGAAGTAACAGAAGTGAACTTATTCAGCCAGCTATAATTATCTTCTCTTTTATCACTTTGTATGCTAGCCAAGCAAATTTATGGCTGAAAAATGCTACCACATTAGTCAACAATATAGCATTAACATACACAACGAAGGCACAAAAAGATGGACAACTGCAAATCTAACCTTTACAATCGTCTGGTCTTGCAATACTAATCTATATGTAAATCTAGTTCTCACAGTGCTATTTCTTATATGCAACATCACATGCCAGCATATTTAAAAGAGAAGATAAATGGTAAAGACATGTTAATAGAAGCAGTATTAAATATCTTTCCTCAAGGCCAACACGCTTATTAAAAACCATGCTGAGTCTTCCTGCAATTTCTTGTCCCATCCACTGTACACATTGTAATTGTTGACACACACACAAAATAAAAAAAAAAAAGACAGGCTTAAGTCTTTCAAAAGAAAAATAAATCATTATAAATGATACCATGAGAATATTCAATGTGTACTTGAAACAAATTGAGCCTAGAAAATTGTCATCTTTTATACAGCTAAATTCTTGAGGCCGGTGGAACTCTCTATTTGAAAAGCTTCTAAGATTTCTTCTTAGACTGATAAATCGCTTGGTCCATCTCAGAGTGTGAAGACAACTGTGCAGTCTCTCTACACTACAAGGTATAAGAGTCCTGCCTCTTTCATATTCTTCTTCCAACTCCTCCTTTGAGATGAAGTTTTATAAATAAATACTTTCATTCCAGCTGTTTCCACATTCAGGGCTAAGAAAAGAATCACCACAAGCAGAAAACCCTGTTTTTTTCCCCAGTAAGATCAGGTGCAACAGCTGAAGCCTGTTTGGATGACGCTTCACTAAGCAAGATAAAGCAATTCCTACCTGAGACAAATAATCATTGTAGAAAAGTCTAGCCCAGCTTACTGAAGTCTAACAAAGTTATTGACAATCTTAATGAGATGGGTAAGCTTACTAATGGGAAGTATTGCCAAACCCACACATATAAATATACTAAGAAATAATACTGACAGCACAAAGCAAATCAATTGGCACACCACAAATCAATTAGCACACATTCCTGAAATAAAATTAACTTTGGTTTCAGAGTTCATTTTGCAGAGGGCACACTTTTTATAATGAACAGAGAAAGGAATTGATCCATTTTAACTCAATTTTTAAGCCTTACTGCAAGGGAACCGAAGTTCTTTATATTCCAATGATTAGTTTTTGCTTAATTTCAGTAGTAATTATGGAACGCCACATGATCAGACCCTCATGTTTATTCAAATTAGATGCAAATTTTGTATTAAAGCTTCATATTTTTATTTTAAGCATCATATTACTCTCAAATATATTATAGACAGCAGCTGGAATGCATGCATTTTGGAGGTGGGAGTGACTCAATGAAATGCAGTGGCTTTGGCTGGAGCAAAATTTTTTTTAATTATTTACATAAACAGTTCTACTAGGGACTGTTTGCTGACACAGTAACTAATCTAGAAAGCTAGCAAAAATATAAAATCAAAATTAGCTAGACTATCTTAGTCATTGTCAGTGTTGCTGTAGCAGGCTTAGGGTCATTTAATTCTACTTTTAGTGTAATTGCACATTTAATCCTTAAATATACCTTCCCTTGATTATCCTTAAATATACCTTCAATTGATTATCTCAGATTTAATTTTTTAGATGGTCTGCTGGTGAATGGATTAACCGGTACCATCTTTGCCTAGAGATTAATTTATCTATCCAAGTCATTACAGGCCATTTAGCGTGCTCTTCGGCCCAAAAAGTACTTAATCACGCAGAAGGCAAAAAGCAGAGCACATTCAGAAATCCTGTAATGTCGTACTAACCAGTGAAAAGGGACTCTCTGTAATAACTGCAAATGTTACTTTCCCACCCTGATCTGTTCTCTTTCCATTACTGCACTAGCACTGTATGTCCATGGCTAAGCTGATCTCCCAGCATCAATTACACAGATTTATGTCATGCACAAAATGGAAACACTTGGAAACACTAGGAAAAATTTACTCGAGGAAACATTCCACAGACTTAGACAAGTCTACTGAGATACAGGTATCTAAAGAAAAGGTAAGACTAGTAATTTATTTGTATCTAGATTAGTTTCTAAAAATTGCAGGAGCACTTTCAAAGCTATTGCTTAGCATCTCTAACATATTCTGTAATAGCTCTGAAGGTTACTACATTATCTGTGAAGTATCGTCATATCAGGATGTACACTAAACTACAGACAGAAAACAACTTCAGCAGGAAAGCAACTGTCATCTGAAGAGACAAAAAGACGTAACATTTTAAAATTAAGAACTAACCATTTCAGTACCTCCTGTAAATAAAGCACTTCCTTCTTACAGCTGAAAACATCAAGGTTCAGGTCATCTAGGAGACCAAAATATCTTTAATGACCTAGACTTGACTGCCCTTGCAATCACTATCACAATTAAAACCTGGTTTAGCAGTTAGATAATCAGAGCTAAAGCTTCAATCCTACAGAGCTAAAACTTCAATCCTATTAAAAAGACACTTCAATATGGAGCGTGTATACAGCTTCTCATGCAGACAAGCAAGGGAAAGTTAGGCACAGGAAAGCAGGGAGACTGCATAGATATCGCACGCAAAGGATGTTTTATCAAAAATCAGCTGGCAGGGCATTTTAAGGCACAAAAATCACATGGAGAGCTAAATCACAGATAATTTTTGTAATAATTCTTAATAAACTGTTAGATCAAAAGAAAATGATTCTGTAAGAACAGCCTGTTTCCCATTTGTACTTGGCTGCCAGGGGAAGCAGGTGGCCTGCAGTTACATTTTGTCACCTCAGAAGGGGAACCGTGATGCGCAACATGACAACTGGTTGAACTGGAACAGTAGCTCACACAGGGAAGCAATTCACACCTTTGTTCTACTTAAACACCAAGTTTATTATAACCGAATTTACCACGATACTTAATATTTTAAAACTAACCACTGCCAGCATTTCTTGGGCAGAATTTCAAAACTATAAATATTTAAATGAAGGAAGCAGGGTCCCATTTACTGCAGAATGGAAACAGCCCATCACAGCTCTGAAGAGTCTTCTCTGGCATATTTCACACCAGATTTGTCCCTTTCTGCTTTAAGAGAAAACCCTAAATAATGCCTTGAAATCATAACAAAGCTTACACCAATAAGTCCAAAGTGGTTCACTAGGGGATGCACAGAAGTATTTTATATCAACTCACACCAGAGAGGAAACAGTTCTGTTCAGCTCAGCCCTTATCTCCACTTCCACCTGACGTTTCAGGTGGACAGACAAAAAAAATCCAAAAAAGGGACATTAACTAAAACTTGGAAGGCTTACACCAAAAAAAACCTATGAAAAATAAAAGACAAAGGTGCTTGATCCAGCATTTCACTGTCAAGGATTAGTTCTTTCAGTGAAGATAACAGGCTTTAACTTCATGTTCTCCTACATCACAATTCTTTTAAAGAAAATTCACCTGAGAAGATGGAACAGCAATATCAAGAAAGAACATGCTAAAATATGTAAGGAATACACAACAAAATCATCTCTGCCATAAAATCTTGCATTTTCTGAACTAGTTTAGGCAATATCTCAAATCGTGTCCCTCCACTTAAGAAGCAAGAAACACTCTGAATAACAAAAGCAAGTAAACACCAACATATTATCTAAATAGAAGAATCTTTAGATTAGGATTTTAGAATTATTTCATCAAGGGAGAAACTCTGCATTCCTGAAACCCTAATGGTGTGACAGACCAAAAATAAAGGTGTTACTTTAGTTATCTACAGCATCAAAACTCATTTCCAGAACTTACTATATCCCTCAAGAATGCTTAAGTATTCAAAGAAAATTGCACCAGATGAGCTTTGTTATTCCAGAGGAGAATTATAAAAGACACACTTTTTCATAAACATGTAAAAAACCCGGCAGAGAACAAGTCATTGGTTTGTTAATGATGTTGCTTAATGCACTGCTGCAAACTGTCTACATGCTGTGCTGAGAATTAACACAGCTATCACTAAACACGTTCAGTTATTTGGCCATGTTGCCAGGATACTGCTGCCACTGGCAGCGTGCTACATGGGGAAGATTCCTCAGCAGTCATTCCCCTCCCTCCAACACAATAAACATCGCTGTTTTCTTTTCAAACATCAGTGCTGATCCACGTATCTAAAATGATCTTTTCCTTATAAATAACATCCTTTAATATAAGCAGCTGAGTCGGTTGTTCCTCAAGGGTAGTTATTTAATGGCTTTTTCTATTTCAGGCTACAGGTCAATTCACAATTTGTTTGGTTGGTACATATTATGCTGAGCGGTAGGCAAAAAGCTTTCTCCTATTCCTCTGGGGTACAGCTTCTGACTAAGAGATAAGAGATTATATCATAAAAAGTACAGATTTTTTAAATAAAAACCTAGGCCCAAAGAAGAAAATGGCATTAATTTTGATAGCACTGATGGAGAAAGCAGCACTCTTTTCTCATAGCTTCTGTAAAAGCAAGGTTCACTTCTTTTGGCAGGTATATTTTGAAAGCTCGTTAATATACCACCAACTTCTCCAGAAATAAGGATCATACAGTGCTTAGATTGGGGTTTTTTTAAAGAAAATCATTAAAAGAAATAAGGTTCATTTTAACAGTACTTGTAGATTCCTTTTTTCTTCCACAAGAAGCTACCAGATAAATAAAGAAATAGATCGGGGTTTTCAATGTCAAAAATTGGTCAAACAATGACATCTAGATACATTTTCTCATTCTCTGCTGATGCCACCACAGTTATTAACAGCAATGTATCTAGACTATGAAACAAGTGGAGTGTGATGATTTGCAGCTGCCTTTATATATAATTACATATAGCAAGTAATTAGCACAGTCAGTGCTTTTATATCTTTGAAAATGAAGTGGTTACTCAGTGGCAAACCTGGGCTCCTGCCTTGGACACACAACAGGCCAGAATATATTTAAAAATACGCTTAAATCCTGCACACAGAATGGTTAAAGTGTGTTAAGTCAAACACCTTTGATAGCTTTGGGAGTTGTCAGACACTATCTCCTGAGTGACCACCTGGCTCAGAGAGCACCCTCAGCAGGGTAACAGTTACATTGCTCAAACAAATTTTCTCTTCTTCACAGCCTGTTCTTGCACCCTCCTTTCTCCAGTCACAACAAGAAGCAGCTCCAGCTTCCTGTTTGACACTTTTCTCAGCTTGGACAGCTGGACAGAACCTGCAGCGCTCTAGAAAATCTTCACCTCCTCTCCCAGAAAAAGATCCGACCACAGCAGCTGAGAGGTGTAGTCTCTGTAACAGAGCATGAATGATGAATATGGAAACATCTAACATAAGGTGGAGCTTTCATGTAACTGTTCACCTCTTCCACAAATTTTATGAAGATTTTATGCTTCAACTTTCCAGCAGGGCACTAAGATCTTGGTCAAAATGACCAAAACTGAAAAACAGATCCGGCAGATTTGAAAGAATACTTCAAACAGTGAGCCAACAGTTTCAACCTCAGACAACATGAAGCACACAAGGACTCCATGGAAGGGACAGCACAGGTTTGGAAAGAGCTTCCAGGAATGAATCCTAATTCAGGCCGCTTTCTTGGAGCAAAACCAAGCTTCTCCTTAATAAACTGTACTACCACAGTAAAAATTACACGCATGAGTCCAGGTGCTTCTTCTTGTTCCACGAGTCCACAAACTTCCATTTACTGCTCCTGCCAAACACATTACCTTCAGCTGATTTTTTTATAACTTAAAACTATATAAGCTTCTTTCAAAACCTTCTTTTTTATTTTTAAAGTGTTAGTGCCTCAGGGCTTCCACCTGCAGGTTGCTGATTTCAGGAAGACTGCTCACAAAGCACTGAAGATCCTACTACAAACAGTGCTGCTACATTCCCTTACTCATACCAGTCTCTTCAAGGGCACTCTCTTCTCAATAAATCATGAGCTACGAGTACAGCAATACCTCAAGACACACACAGTATCTCTCATTAGCAAGGGGAGGAATTTGACTTATTAAAAAACCTATAATTTAAAACAAGTCATAAATGGCTCAACTTCACTGCAAAACGATACCCTGAGATGAGTTAAATCAGGTGCTCTCTTTGTGTGCTTGCTGCAAAACCCTTGCTTCCACTTCCCATTTGGCATTACCAGGTGGTCAAGAATGAAAACATCTAAAAAAAACCCTAATGAAACAATCTGCAGTGCACCAATGAGTGCAACAGTAACTCTCAAAACAAGATTCTTAATTAGCCTCGTCTTAAAAACACGCTATAAGAACTGCAGTTGGCTTACGTTGTAAAGAAATTACACAACTTCCTAAGAAAAAGCAATTACAGTTAATTTAAACATTGTGATTAATGGACACTAAAAGTACCATAATTTGAAATTACTTTCTAAGGGAAGATCTGGAAGAGGACCAAAGTAACACATAATATTAAAATAAATATATGGTTTAGCCTTGGACTTTGTGAACTATATTCAATTCAAGATACTGCAAAAGAACTGGAAAACAAACAGCTTTATTGAAGTCCCCAGCCATTATACATTTTGTTAAAGGCATTATATTTTAACTTAAGCCATTCCAATTGCTAAAGAGCATTCACTAGTAGAAAAGGGTTTCTTCGGCTCTCTCAAAAACGTCTTCCCAGTTCTCCAGGTCTTGCATGCTCCAGGTGCCCTACAATCTGTGAGGACTCAATGTGAAGTGTTTTCCTGGTGGGCAGCACCGGTAACCGAAGCAGACAGTAGAAGCTGGAGAAGTTTGGCATGGTGAGAGCCCTTCAGTGCCTGAGATGCCTGATACGCAGCTGTGAGCCTCCTCAAAGAGTCGATGCTTCAGAACTGCCCTTTACCAAGTAAATGCCACAAAAGCACAAATCAACAGGCTGGTGCAGGATGGTTTGGATAAGTTCTGCCCATAATCACTTAACAGGAAAAGGGGTCAGAAAACAGTTTTTCAACTCAAACAAAGTCAGTTATACTCAAGACATCCAGGAGCAAACAGCAACACAGAGGAACAAGTAGCAAACAACAGTTGTGGTCCTAATGTTGCCCGTCTATCCCAAACCAGGAAAAAAAAAAAAAAAACAGGCTTTTTCTATCACCAGAGGATAGAAATGTGTTCTGACAGTCTGTTAAATGCTTTTACAACTAGGAAAGAGACTGTACGCTTGGCATAGTCTGTTGTCTCTGTCCAAAGTAACACAGAAAAGCAAAAGGACACAGCAATATCATCAAAGTATTTTTCTGGATTTTAGAGTGCACTCTTGCATGAAACTTAGCATTTTCACAACTAATTTCAAACAAATAGATACTATAAAGAAAAAAAGCACAATAACTAATTAGTAAAAGCACCCACCATCATACATGGTTCACACCCAACCAATGCCACGTCCCAGAAAAAAAAGAAATGGCCTAGGAACACATAGCATGCTTACCTCTGTATTTGGTTGCAGTGCCTGGCCATCCTGGGCTGCAGATGGTACTATTGCCCATGTAATGTTGGCACTAGCAGATGACAAGGAGCTGAGGGCACCGTTTTTCAGTTGCTCTGTGGAGTGTGACTTGGGCCCAGGCCATCCAAGGATACCTTCTGAAGCAGAAAATGGGTATCAGCTTCCAAGAAACACATTACAGATTTCTTCCATTCATCACATCATTCTAATAAAATAAATTAACTGTTATCTCTTCTCTGCTTCCATGCACAGTTTTACTTTAGTAACAAAAATACTCTAGCATCTTCCATGACAATTTATCACTGATTTTTTTAAAAAATTCAATGAAGGAAGATTTTAAAATTATTTAACAGAAACAGACATCAGAACAACTCTTATTTCTGGGCCACCTGATTTCCAGGATGGAGCAGTATTCAAGGATGCCAAGACAGAAAGAATGATCAGGTAAGGTGATTGCATAATTGTTCCTCCCTTATTGCTTTAAAACATTGTAACCAACGTTCAAATCAGTAGCCCTCAGCTTAAATTGTAGCTATTAATTACACACTGCTATAAAATGCAGAGATATTGATAAGAAATCTCAGCTGTTCAGTCATTACCATAACTTGTATATTAAAAGAAAATTAGTGCCACGGGGAGGATCTCCTTCTCTCAGCACTGACAACTTTTTAAGATGACCTGAATCAAAATGAAATAGATCAGAGAAGATGCAATTTCTCCTCTCCATATCACCTGAGGTTGTCTCCTAATTAAAGTAAATGGTTTGATCTGGTGATTGTGTACTATTATATTAGCACTTACTATTACTAAAAAATGGACCACATATCCAAAGCTGACATTCTACCAAATTCTAAAGATAAAATAATTACAGAACATTCCCCTCATCTAAAATGGCACTTGCTTATGATAACATGAAAAAACATCTCTTAACATGATTTTGTGGCACCATCTTTTGCTGAAGAAAGCATAAGCAAATAGTTAAGTATAAAATGATTTTCAAAGATCTGGGTAACCAACAGGGAAAAAAAATCCAGCTTTTTAATTTTTTTTTAAAGTGTATTTCACACAAGGATTCAAATTTCTTATTTCCAAAGGACTAACATCTCTGTGGTTCTGCTTTCAGGTCACATACTGCAAAGCTTTTTGGGTTTCAGTGACTTTGAGGGCTATGCCAGTAGATTATAAGTCCTGGTTAAGTTATGTGAACCATGTGAGAGAAATACAAGTATCAAAAAAAAGACCATTTTCTTGGATTGGTCCTACACATCAGGAAGCAAACATCTGCTCCATTCTAGTTGTGGTGTTAAATCAACACACGATGTTGGCATACACGGCAAGGAATGAAGAGTTCTGTGACCAATTTGCTTGCTCCTCAGGTCTTGAGCCAATTTACAGCTACAAACAAAGGATAACCCCAGATCCCTCAAAACAAGTCCTGATTCAGAGGATAATCTGAAAACTGTTTTGGCAGATCCAAAATGGACTCTCACTGCCTGGGAGGGAAGCATACCATCAGCATGAACAATAACAATAACACTAAATAAAAAAAAAAGTTTGTTCCATGGAAGGAATTCACATCTGTAAACCATTAAAAAAACTTTTACTCTTTTGGACGTTAGTAAGTACAGATTCTGTTAATAAGTTCAGATTTCAAAGAGCAAAAAGAAAGCAAGAAGTTAAAATTGTTTTACTTTTGAATAGTCACAAAGAGTTTATAGCGTGTGCTTATGCTTCTTGCTCTTTGCAGTAACAAATCTTGATCAATTCTGTCTCTCCCCATCAAACAGCTTAAACATTGACTTGTTCCTATTTCCCTATTATAGAGGGACTAAAAAAAAATAACTGACTTCAGTTTAAGTCAATTTTTGAAAGTAAGTCATCTGACCGTTTCTTTGGGTTATCATAGAATCACAGAACGGACTAGGTTAGAAGCAACCTTAAAGGGACACCTCCCACTAGATCAGTTTGCTCATAGCCTCATCCAACCTGGCTTTGAACACCTCCAGGGATGGAGCATCCATAACTTCTTTGGGCAACCTGTTACAATGCCCCATCAATCTCATAGTAAAAAAATTCTTGTTAATATCTAATCTAAATCTCCCCTCTTTAAGCTTAAAATTGTTACCCCTCATCCTATCCCTGCACTCCTTGATCAAAAGCCCCTCCACAGCTTTCCTGCAGGACCCCCTTAAGTACTGGAAGGCTGCTCTAAGGTCTCCCCGGAGCCTTCTCTTCTCCAGGCTAAACAAGCCCAACTCTCTCAGCCTGTCCTCATAGCAAAGGTGCTCCAGCCCTCTGTTCATCTTCATGGCCCTCCTCTGGACCTGTTCCAACAGTTCCATATGCTTCTTATGCTGGAGATTCCAGAACTGGACACAATACTCCATGAAGGGTCTCGGGAGAATGGAGCAGAGGAGAATCCCCTCCTTTTGCCCTGCTGGCCATGCTGCTTTTGATGCAGCCCGGGATATGGTTGGCCGCCTGGGCAGCAAATGCACATTGACAGGTCATGTCGAGCTTTTCACCAACCAGCACCTCCTCTTCAGTACAAACTCATCGTTTTTAAAGACTATTTACTTCAACTTGCTCCACACATTTTAGAGATTCTCTTACAGAAACTGTTAGAACTACGCGAGCACGTTTTTCCACCTCTCCCAAGGGCATTGCTGCCCTCAAAAAACAACAGTCTTGTCAGTTTAATCAATTTTTAAACAGATCTTAACAACACATTATGACCTAGCCAACACCCAACAGGATGCCAAGATTTAAGATCCAAAGGATAAAGCACATATGTTTCCTCAGCACCTCTGCATATGAGAAAAACAGTTAAGTTCTATCTGCCTGGAACTTGACTAATTTGCAGAAGAGACACATGCAGTAAGAGATATTAGTCATATGCCTAAATAAATAAATAAATAAAAAGTCAGCTCTCTGATCAAGTTGAAAAAAATTCATGCCTAGTTTCAAACTGCCATCAGGGAACCTCTGATGGTCTTTAATCTACAAATCTTACTCCGAAAGGTCAGCATGCTCATATAAACCCCAGGGAGGTGCCATATATCAACTATAGCAGCCTACTTTTCAGGCAAAAGCGAAGTATGGAGAACTCATCAGAAATTATCTTAAAATCAACTAAGATCAGAATACACTCTATAGAAAGCAAAAGGACACAATAATATGGCTTCTACTTATATCACACTAACAGCTGTACATGCAAAATGTTCTCATCTGTACTAGCAGAAATTGCCCTCACCTCAAAATCGTACTGGTAGTACCAGTACCAAATCAAATTATTCCTGTTCTTTTAAAGACTTCAAGAAGAAAAGAAAAAGATATAAAACCTAAACATAATACGAGAAAGAAAGTTTCTCTTCAGAGATGGATAAGAATAGGAAGAAACTGCTGTCATTGTTTTGTTTTAAGTCAGATTTTTGCTCTAAGTCTTACCCAAAGACTACTGACAAACAGGTAAATTGAAATCTGATTTTGATATATTTCATAATTCTAAAGAAATTTGCCAGAGAAGCTGTCACAAATTATATAAAAGCATTCACAGCTACACAGCTACTTTACCATTTGTTTTAAGATTATGAAAAGTACTACACGAATTAAACCAAAACTGTTTCTGCAGTAAACTATGCCAAAATTAGAAAGGACATACCAATTACACAACTACTAATATCAGCCAGATCTCTTCTACTTGCCCAGCGTTGGTTCTGTAGTTCCAGGAGTGAAAACCCAAGTCCAATCCTTTAAAAGCTCAGTGCAGATGTACATGCAAAACTAGAGTTCTTATAGAAAATACCCAAAAATGAGCTTCTTTCCCACTTCATTTCAACACCGATTTTCATTGTGACGAACAGGCAGCAGACAAATCCACCAAGGCACAGGAGAATGCTTCTACATAAAAGAAATTCAGCATCCAGACACAACCTATTCCCCTCTTCCTGTAGCAATGCTATGCTTCACAAAGCCCCATCTATCTCAGCACAATAGGCTGTATCCCACACAAATGCCCTCAGACAAAACGTGTTTCCCTTTCACAGGTTCACACAGCAGGAAATTCTCCCCAGAGAGCAGGTTTACAGGAGATTTCTCACTTAAGCAATGTTAGTACTTTTCTTTTATTAGTTCTGAGTTTCTAGCTACATGATGTACTTTCAAACTACATTTTTGCATCATAATTGATGCATCAAATATGCTCAACACTTACCTCAATTCTGTAACAAAAACCTTTCTATTTTTAAGTCCTCTGGTCTTGGTTTATAGACTAAAAGAACACATGTTTTTTCCTGGCACAATTGTCAGCTACCATCTAATAATAAAACTCTTACAGTATACTGTAAACGTACTCTAACAAATATCCCCTTCACAATATGATAGCAGGCCTCAAGGAGAGACTAAGATTAGATCTGGATTCCTTCCCCTGCCAGGGATGGATGTGACAGTTTTGTCTCTCCACTGAAGCCTACAGCAGGCTGAACCAGCAGCAGAAAGTGGCAGCTGCACATCTGCTGCTTCAATTAGAAAGACAACATTGTATTTGCTAATGCTGTGCAGGGACTAGAAAATAACATTAACTTCCAAGGAAAGAAGGAAGGTATAAGGAATAATGCATTAGCATTTAGATAGAACAGCAAATTGTTTTGGTTATTCTCAACAGAAACAAGTCTAGTGATGATGCACTTAAGGGAGACCTGACCAACCATGCCAAATTTAGTAAATTACACGAGTAACAAAGAACATGTTCTCCCTTGCCTTCTTTCCTCGCCTTTTTCTGCCTACAAGCATTTGTGGGGGGAGGGCTGGTATGTCAAGCAAGAAAGGGGACATCTCTGCTCATTTTTCTTTCCTCCTGCCATCTCACCTGCAGGAGAATCCCTAGTTATCATCTGTCACCAAACTGAAAGCACCTAGATTTTGCCTTTCTCATCCAACTATTTTCTTCAAAAGGTAAACAAGAAAACCTGCTACAACAAAGTTCAAGTCCACCTCCACCCCCAATTCTAGAATAATCTTCAGTTCATGACAAAATAAGCAACATTTGAACATTCAAACAAACTTTGGAAAATCCATACTGAAGATGTGCTTGGGTTTTGTTTTTAAAAAAAATCTCATTAAAAAAAAGTCTATTTTACCCTTTGGAAAAGTGGGCAAGTGAGAAACAGAAAAATAAAAGAAGGAAATCCTGTGAGGGAGACACTATATTCAGTAAAGGAATGGCTAATGTGAAAGAGCTCAAAAGAATGGATTTATCTGTGCAGGCTGGTACTACAAGACAAGATTCTGTCTGCTAAAACACTAAAAGAAAATAAGAATACTTAAAACACAACATAAGCTGGTAAAGCTACTTTAAAACAAACATTCAACTTTGGTCTATTCACAGGGAGGTAGGGATGTTAACCACAGCAGTCAATAGGCTCTAGAGATACTCCTCTGCCAAAGGCTACACAAGTGGAAAAAATAACACTAGAAGATTTAAAGTTTTAAGCAAAGGCAAAATTTTCTTCTCCAGATTTTTATTTTAAAAAGCACCTGTTTCCGTTCTGCATGCTAAAGAAAGTCAAGCTTGTCACTAGGTACCTAATGGTGATTAGCAGACACTTTATAGGTACTTAAGCAGTGACATCCTTGGCCAAATCCTTAATATTTTTCTCCCTCCTACAAAAAGAACAAGATTCCCTAATCCAAAGAAGCTTAAATAGACGCAGTTCCTCATCCCCAACTCACACTACATGCAACCAATACTTTCAGCTCATAATATCCTTCTCCAACATATTTTTCAATGAACGAAAACAAATCAAAAAGAATTCGGCCAGTGATCAATGCACATATCTTTAATAATGACAGTTAGAAATGAATTTGACATTATTTTGACTCAATAGTAGAAACATAGACAGGATTTTACTTCACTGACTCTTTGTGTTGATGTAGTTTCAAAATCAAGCACTAATAAAAAAGACAATGACAAAAACCTTTCCTTAAATGTTTAGAGTGGAAATGTAACATGTATTGACTACCCTTCAAGACATGATTGAAGATTTCAGTTTAAACTTCATGTCTGCTCATGGGCTTGAGGTCTAAGACTGACAACTCGTGAGAAACATGAAAATGAAGAGGAAAAAATCATGTCATCCTGCAACTATTCCATGACAAATACTGCCATAAAAATATTTAAAGTCAGGATCTACACAATACTAGATTCTGGATAAGATTCTGCTAAGCTAAAAGCCAAGCCGCTTTCTTTCCTACTCACAGTACTGGAAAATAAAGCAATAAAATATTTACATCAAATGAATTTTTTTTAAAAAATGATAAAGGCCTGTAAGGCTGTTTAAAATAGCTATATTTAATTATAATCTTCATGAGTGCATTCCATTAAGTACTAGGTCGGAAACTCTCAGATACTTTAAAAATAGCAAGATGGAAAAGTCTATGCTGTACAAAGAAGACAGAAATCCTTGTGTAACTGGCCATAAAGACTTCAAAGACATAAGCAGAGAAAAGGTATAGAGAAAGCAGAGCAAGTAAATGCATATATATTTTTCAGGCAGTTTTCTCTCTATGGCCTAATAGTGAGAGCTTTTAATACTGAAGGAAGTTAAACTCCAGGGTCAGTTCATATTACCAAAGGTAAACCATGGATTATTTCTCACACTCCACATGAGCAGGACTGTGCTGCTTTGCTGGGCTGAATTACCGTCATGAACTGTAGGCTAGAAGCAAGAAAATTAGTTATCAAATTCCTATCTTGTGTCTGTTTACAAAATTCTGGGGATCCTGCCCCACAATGCCCACTAGCACCTTGGACACTATGCAGCAGGTAATGAGACAGCAGCAGGATGGAAGTATTTGGCAATAAATTCCACAAGGCCATCACATCTCACTGGAAAGGCGTTTGAGACTTTCTATCAAAGGAACATACAGCTTTTAAACTAAAAGAGTCATTTTCATCTGACAGTATCAAGAGGTGGCAGTAAAGGTTATCTTTTAGTTGCACCTTTTCGGTATGAAACTAAAAAAATTCACCTGGAGGACACAGAACTGAAATGAAATACATTATTTCTTTGAATTAGAGTTTGCTAGAGAATTACTTAAAGACATTAATCTGATTAGGTATGAGTTTATGCAGCTTTGATGACTCAAACTCTACCGACTCAGCAGAAATGTTAAGTCTATCGAAGTACGCCTGGACAAGATTAAGTGCGTAGGAAAATCAGTGTTCACAACCTAGGCTAGGTTCTTTCAGGCAACGGTGTTGCATAACAAGGCCTGTGGAAAAGAAAAAAAAATCGTTTCACAGACTTTCAATCAGGAAGAAGAGACTAAATATTTGAGCAGCTTTTAACTCCTCTCTTTTTTTCTGGCTTGTTTTGTGGATTTTTTATATTTTTTTCATTAAATACCAAAGAATAAGCATTTATACACACTGAAGAATTAACTGTTTGCATTCAGGTTCTCAAAGTGAAGCATCAGTGATCAGAATGTCGGGTCCTGAAAGGATTCTTGCACATGTTTAAAGTCTTAGGAGGAACAAAAACACTTATAAGAAGTACTTCATAGTCATGGCTTTCCTTTTTTTTTTTTGTTTAAAAAAGTTGGGATTCCCTTTCAGTAATTACTAAGATAATGCTTGCTTTTCTCTGTTCTTGTGCACAGATCCTCAAAAATCATTATCAAGTCAACATGCAGAAACCGATTTAACAGAAGATTGTTTGGACACAGATTCAAGGACATGTACAAACTCAAATCATCTATCTCTGACAGCTCACTTCAATCATGTGGACATGAAAAACAACCTTCAGGGACTTTTCTTTGAAGGTTGCTTTTCATCTTTGTTCCAAATTATTCTCTTCTGCAAGTCATTTATATCAGAGTTCAATTAAGTGCACTTTATCATTACTATTTAGATATGTGCAAAGGGGTTTTGCATTTTCTACAAGACAACCAGAATAAAGAAAATATTTTTTGTTGTCTATTTATGTTTCTTTATGAAATATATCAGAATCTGGATGTGGGAAAGTCACAATATACCACAGTATAGGTGTCAAAGTTTTTACACATTTATTTTTCTAAGAATCCTTTTTACATCATTTGCATACTTCTCAGCTGAACCTCTCACATTTCCATTCTCTCCACAACAGGAATTCTTCAGAAGACTTCCTCTATATCTGTCTTGCCCTGTGGTAAAACTACTGTAAGGACACGTTGAGTGGGATGTCATTGAAGCACTTAAAGAAAACATAAAAAGCCACCCTGTATGCAGAGTTCTGCTGCTGCTGCTCCTCTATATCAAGTCCTGCTCTTAGACCAAGCAGTGCAGTTTCTGTATGGAAGAACACCGACCACCACAGACACAGAGCTGAGCGAACTGAAAAAAACTGAGCTACATCAGGACCAAAAGGTAGTTTTGGTTTTTTTTAAATAGCATCATGCAGAACTCTTTCCAAATTTAAAGAAAACCACAGACTGGAATAAATCTGCCCCTTTGTATCAAACAAACCTGTACTGTGATTTCATTAAAAAAAAAAAAAGAGAAATCCAACCAAAATGAAAAAAAAATGAAGCAGCTTCTGCATTTTCATAAAGAACACACAGGCTTATCTATGTGTTCTCCATCTACCAGGGTTTTTTGTATTGTTGTCTTCAGAACCTGATTTGAGAAGACTTAGGACAGCATCTTTTCCTCCTCTCTTCTGATTGCCATAGATTGTGCATCTTTCTTTAGGCAAATAAAAAAATTACAATACTTGAGGCTGTATAAGCTTACAAGCTGCCCACCCTAACTCACCTCTCTGAGGAATGGTTAATTTTGCCTGCTTCAGTATAATAAAAAAAACCCAAGGCACATACAATAATAGCCAAGAGAGCTTGTGCTCACCTGATGACAGTGTCCTGTTATGATGCTGGCCCACTTGATGCATACTTTGCTGTAACAGAGTCAGGCATTCTCCAAGGCAGCTCAGGGTGGCAGCAGAGGTAGCTTTTAAAAGCAGCAAGTCCTGATCCAAGGCAGAAAGAGGCCCAGAACTTGGGAGAGCTTCAATGGCTTGTACAAGATTCTTCTGTTGTCCCTCAACTTGGCTCATGATCTGTAAACATCCAAACACATCTGTTGTCATAGGAAATATCACCATGTAGCTGTTAAATTCTTATGGGTTGATATAGTGACTAAATGTGAAGAACTACCACAAATGGATGTTAATGTTCTGATCCAAACACACCATATACTCACCTACAAAAAACGAAGAGCTTGAGACTACCAAAGGCCTGTAAAAATGTCAAGACTATGTTAGAGAAAATTGTCTCTTAAAATAGTAGGTTTAATAGTGTGACTCATACTTTCTGAAAGTCTTCGTAAGGAAAAGTATGGAAATTCTACTTCTTTCTCCATTATTAATTTAGGTTTAGATTTTCTTTCCTTTATATGTGATCTGAGACACCCAAGGAAGCTATACAGTCCCTCCTCCTTCTTTCCTACATGAAATATCTAATCACAGTTTTAAGAATTGGCATTTTTCATTTCTCAAGCATCAGTAAGAAATTGTTTTTACAAATCAAGGTAACTTGTAAGTTTACAGACATGAGCATAGAATACAACTTAAGAGTATTTATTTACTATCAGATATGTAACTTTCTCCCTGGCAGCTGGTATAATCTGTTTCCAGCTTTGGACCATCCAGATGAAGATGAAATGCATGCTTGTATAGCAGATAAAAATTTGAGCAGGCTGTTCTTTAAACAAACTGGCAAGCTTCCTAAAGCCGAAAGAAAAACAAGATGTTTAAAATATCTCTCTCTGTTTTAACAGCCTGTAAGTAATTATACATGCACATGACAAGCCTCTTTTCTCACACTTACCTTGCAAATAAACTTATTGCAAAAACTTATGGATTCATACTTGAGGTATCCAAAGCTTACAAAAAAAGTATCTGAAGACTTCGTAAGCAACAAAGGTTCTAGCTCCATTTGCCCAAGTTAATATACTGTAAAAATGCATTACTATGATCTTCATTACTTTTTTATGATCTTTACTATATTTTCAAAGTACAGTGTGCTTCCTGTAGCCTCCCTAAATAGATTGATTTTTAAAAATATACATTGAGCGCACTGAAAACAGAAAACAGAAAATTGAGCTCAAGATGCAAATGACCATCCTTGCAAACAAGTTAGAGCAGAATTAAGTGAAAGGCTGTCGTTGCAAGATTTGTAAGGAAATTTAGCAAAGTGCCTTGCTGAAGGTTATAATAATGACATTTTATTAGTCAAAATATAAAACATAGGCTAAAGCTTTAGCAGAAGCCACAGCCAATTTTAATTCCCTTTGACAGAAGGCAAGATCAGCCAGAAGGTGACACAGACCCCCAGGATAGGCAGCTTTAGGGAATTGCATGAACCCCAGGCAGTACTGTCCTTTGAGAAGTTGCACATCCTGCCACTGAGCTCCATAGCACAGGCAGAGGGTAACTTCAAAGCTAAAACAAGAACAAGAGCACCACAGATACACACTCAAATATTCTTCTCTCAGGAAAAGAGCTCAGAGGCAAATTGAAGGAACAGCTAGGAGAAAAAGATACCATCCTCTCCCTGGAAGTCTGCACAATATAATTGTATGGAAAACTGCTTTCCTCTATTTCCCATCCTGAGTAAGAGCATGGAGTTGAAAACCTGACATTCTCATGCTTCACAGCAACAAAAATGAAAGCAGAACATTTCTAAGGGATTAGTTTTCCTATCTTACTTTACTTTTGTGAGAAATGGTTTACATTTCCAAAGACTTGCTTCTGTAAGAAATAAAAGGCAAAATAAAACTTCAAAAATTTCAAACATTTCTATTTTAACCTCTACCTTAATAAAGGACAATTACATTCTTCTGCAGCTAAGATAGGATAAGATATAAACTGACTGGAGAGCTTAGGAAATATTTGGAAAATCAGCTGAATGTTTGCAGTCATTACCTAGCCCACAGCTTTACAGGTTTTTATCAACTATAGTCTTCCTAGATTAGGAGACATTTAAAAAAAAAATCATTTATTCTCCATTTATCCAAAACAAGCTCAGAGTCTCTACTATTCTCTAGCTGACCTAAAATAGATTTAAAGAAGATTTTTGTTTCATCCTTTCTGACACCTAGCTTTATGTTATAGTTGGGATACCAGCTGCTGTTCTACAGACCTCACACAGCAAAAGACAACGAGAACAACCACTTCCATGTAGGATTCAAAGTATTAGAACTTGCTGAACTTTCACTGCTCAAGCACTGACCAAAACCACTCTGTTGCTAAATGAACAAAACAAAAAGGAAGAACCTCCCCAACTCTGTGGCAAAAAGGGAAGAAAATAACATATATTATTGAAATAACTGCACTTTTTCTAAGCTTACCAATATGCTTCTTTAATAAAATCACTGAGAAAGTATTTTTAAGGAGTTAAAATATGGTTGTTCTAAAAATAGTAAATGAAAGAGGAGCTAATACAAAAACACCAAGCCATGTTAGATGAAGATCATTAAGCACACTAAGCCTTAACAAGACAGACACTAGGCCATGCAGCTAAAGCATCATCCTCTATCATACTTGTGAGTCTGCTTTTTGCTGTTTTGGCAGGAAGGGGAGGCAGAGAGCTTGATTTATTAGCACTCTAAGCTGGTTTCAAGAACAGAATGAAAAGCTTTGATTTTGAGAAAGGTAAATTGTAACTTTCTTTTTCCAAAGTGAAATAACTTGCTTAATTTGGAATGACTTTGCTCTTACACAGGGTTCTTTTAGTACCTCACAGCTCTCCATCCTCCCCAGCTGCAAATACAGACAGCTCAAAGTAGTGGCTTTCTACTTTTTACAACAGCAAAGACTGTTTGCCCCCATTTTCTCAACAAGTCTCAACTCACTTCTCCTTCCGCTCTTATTTCAGCTTTGGCACCCTCTCTTCACCTATAAATAGCTTCTCATAAGATGGAAAAGAAACTGCATGCTCCCACAAATGCACTCAAACTTCAGAAATACAATTCAATGCTAGATACAAAATAGAAAAATTGAAAGGACTATTAGGTCTACATGTATATATACATATTATACATATACCTAACATCAGTAGGTCTGCATTTACCTAACTGCAAAATGTTCAGTAAGAAGAAGCCTTGGAATAGGAAGAGACCAGCCCATACGCAGGGGTTTGCTCCTTTCTCCATCTTCAGCCTGCAGCAGAGAACAAGCAGACCATATTATGTGTTCCCTATTAACACCCCTTCCTGCAGGCTGAAGGAGATTCAGACCTCTTAACCTGCCAGAAACTCTCAGGTATTGTCAGTATTCTTGTGGCACGTTAACCTTGGCTGGATGCCAGGTGGCCACCAAAACAGGATGAAGAAAAATATAATAAAAAACACTTACATCTCGTGGTTTGAGATAAGGAAAGGGAGAGACCACTCATCAATTACCATTATGAGCAAAACAGATTCAACTCAGGAAAATTAATTTATTACCAATTAAATCAGTTAAGGATAAGCCTTTCTTTCTGGGCTCATCTTCACTCCTGTTTTAACTCTTACCTCCTCCACTCAAGCAGCACAGGGGGATGGGAAATGGGAGTCATGGTCAGCCCAACACACATCGTCTTTGTCACTCTTTCTTTCTCAGGGGGAGGACTCCTCACACTCTTCCCCTGCCCCAGCATGGGGTCCCTACCATAGGAGACAGTCCTTCACAAACTTCTCCAATGTGGGCCCTTCCCATGGGCTACAGTTCTTCATGAACCATTCCAGTGTGGCTCTTTTTCACAGGGTGCAGTCCTTTAGGAATAGGCTAGCCCAGTATGGGTCCCCCATGGGGCCACAGGTCCTGTCAGGAGTCTGCTCCAGCGTGGCCTTCCCACAGGGTCACAGCCTCCTTCAGGCAGAAACACCTGCTTTGGCATGGGGTTCTCCATGGGCTGCAGGTGGATTATCTGCTCCACCATGGACCTCCATGGGCTGCAGGGGGACAGCCTGCTTCACCATGGTCTTCACCACAGGCTGAAGGGGAATCTCTGCTCTGGCACCTGGAGCACCTCTTCTTCCTCCCACTCCTTCTCTGACCTTGGTGTCTGCAGAATTGTTTGGCTCACATATTCTCACTCTTTTCTGGCTGCTGTTACACAGCAAGTTTTTTTCCCCTTCTTTCATGTGTTATCACAGAGATGCTACCACTGTCACTGGTTGGCTTAGTTTTGGCCAGAATGAGGTCTGTGTTGCAGCCAGCTGGCACTGGCTCTATCAGACGTAAGAGAAGCTTCCAGTAGCTCCTCACAGAAGCCGACCTTGTAGCCATCCCGCTACCAAAACCTCACCACACAAATCCAATACAATTCTTCTGAATAACACTACCCTGAAAGAAACCCACCACCCAATGACACCCTCACAGAAGACTAAATGCAACGGGAATAATTGCTGATGTTTTCCTGAGAAGGTCACGCACTCTCTACCACTTGCTCCAAAACAGCCAATTCACAGCTTCTGT
The DNA here is from genome assembly GCA_033556795.1 of Tapera naevia. Lineage (NCBI taxonomy): Eukaryota > Metazoa > Chordata > Aves > Cuculiformes > Neomorphidae > Tapera > Tapera naevia. Next base: position 111,958 of record JAUMJJ010000222.1, read on the forward strand.
TGCTGCCTGCTACCTCCTTATCCTGACTGATCTTAAAATCCTGTTAATAGCTTTCCCCGCTTTCCCCACTTACCCCAGCCAACTACTCCCTCACAGCCAGAATTGCACCTCCTGGATCTTCCTGTTGTGAATACACTGCCAGTCATGGGACCAAAAGCTATGTGACAAGATCCCAAACAAATGGGTAAGTCGAAATTACTCTGTTCTTGGAGTCACTCCCACAGTATGTAAAAGGTAGGCAGAAAAAGCTATGAGACACGCTAGGATTGCAGAGAAATGTACTCCAGACATAGTTGAGAAGAAAGGATATTCTTTCATACAGTGAGTTAAAACTACAAACTAAAAACAAGTTTAAGAAATAACAATGAAAAACTGAGGTGTTATTTTCTGTCCTATAAAGAAAAAATTACAGTAATTCATTATTTTGTTAAAATACCAGATGATATATTAATCTTTCCCATGCAGAAACCTTACAAAACCAAATTGCCATTTTTTTATTTAAGGCTTCAATTTGTTTCTCAAACTAGAGAGTGATTCCCAATTATTAAACATAATAATAAACTCTCTGTTAAAGATGTTTCCTCCCATCCTAAACCAAAGATAAACAGAAACTTCAAAGGAAAAAAAATTAATAGCCACACCTAAATGGAAAAGCGTATTACTGGTTTTGATATTAACTTATTTACAGTGGAAATGATTTTGTCATCCAGACTCCAGGACTAAAAGGCCTAAGTCTGTTTGTCCAGCCCAGGTGGGTATTAAGATGATCAGAACATCTTTCTTTCTAGAGTTACTGATCCTGTAGGATTTCACCCAACTAACACAGCACATCACAACAATCTAAAGCAAACATCCATTTTAAGGCACCTACAAAACTGTCCCATCCATAGCTGTCTCAGGAGCATCTCCCAAGACACAGTGACTTCAAGCTCCCTGGTGCAAAGGAAGAATTACATCAGCCACATTACCTTAGAAGGAAAGCAGACATTCCCCCTTTTTTTTATACAGGCCATGTGAAGCAGGCCAAGAAAATCAATCCTGTCTTTCTATATAATGGTGTAAATACCTCCTATCTTCCTACCCTTCTTCTGGAATATAAAACATGAGGAAGATTCTTCAGACTTCACCACTCACAAACTAATACACAATGAGCAATTTAAATTTTAACGTATGGCATTTTCCCCTTTTGGTATTGAGCTTTACATACATTAAATCCTTTTATAATAGGTATTAAGACATGCCTACCTACGTACACCAAAAAAAACAGAACATTCCAGAGAAAAAGGAAAATAATCTTCTAGTGCTGAGAACCCACAGAAATTCCGTATCATGAGGTTTCTCTGTGATGTGCAAGAAACCATTCATCAGTGAGGCATCTGGCTCCATCAGTTAATAACTTTTTCTCTGCTGTAGTATTCTCTGCACACCATCACTTGCAGCACATTGTCTGCCTACTTACCTCTAGGCAATTCCTCTGAAAGATTTAATGCAGTGATTTTTATTTTAAAATTCTGTCCATTGCTGACTGTGTGCAAGTTGGAAACAATGGTTGAAAAAACTGACAAATAAACAACATAGTGCTTATATGAAAAAAGCCGTGCGGGAAAAGCTTTGGACATTTAATAATAACAGAAATGCGACACAGATCACTTTCTTACTAACCCTAAGTCAAGTTTCTCTTGTAAGAAGTTTACTTCCTTCAAAGGCTGGGAAATAGCCAGTTTGTTTCTTCACTTTTTGGGAGCTTTTTTGGTTGATGGGTTTGTTTGTTTGTTTTTTTAAATGAATAAAGTTCTGTGAAAACACAGTATCTCAGAAGACACTGGAGAAGGACATGAGTCCAGGCCAGCTTCTCAAACCATCCTAGCAAAAGTTATGAGTGATCATATCACTCATCATATCTCATTGTTAAACAACCATACGCCACAGAGGGTTGGTTTTTTTTCTTTTCTTTAATATAAAACACTGCTTTTATTAGAAGCAAAATCAGTCGAGTGACAAGAAAAGGAAGTCCACATATAAAAAAATAAAAACCTTTATAAATCCAATACATTGGGTTGTCATGGGAACCTAATATAGTCATCAATTCTGACCTTGAGCAAGGACTCCTCTTGCAATCTTGACTTGTATTTCAGCAGCAGCAATATAAACTGTCATATTGTGAAAATTAAAAGAGACAACTAATATATGTAAAAGTATAATATATATTATACACACACATGTACCAAGTATATATCAAAATATAAGATACAGATCCCTGGAACCCCAATGTCACTAAAGCAATCATACCAGCCATTAATTTGACTCACTAGCTACCAATTCAGTTCAAGTTCACAAGTCTCACTTGGTATTTCCATGAAGTTTTCTCACTTTGAACTATTTCTTTCTGAAAAAGGAAAGAGCATAAACACATTTATAAGAAAAAAAACTACTCTAGTTACTGTTAATCCCCTGCTCGTAAGTTATAGCTCTCCAACTGAGGAGTCTGTCAAATTAATGCAACTTCTACAACTGCAGTAAAAGTGAGGGTTTTTTTCACCAACGTAATGCATTTTTGGTTTGAGTTAAGCATTTATACCCAACCACTGTGGAGCAAGAAAACTTCCCTTGGCTTTCTGAAAAGCATTCACAAACTACTCAAGGTCACTTGCTATGTGCACCTTACTACTTGACAAAATAAATTTTCTGATAAGGATTTATAGACTTCTCTCTTTTTTCAAGGTCATGTCCATAGATCACTTAATGGCATTCCATCAACAGCATGCAAGCTAGGAAGGCAAAATTACAGCTTAATATAGAAGTAAAGTGAAAGAGCTATACACAGAGGTTGCTGCTGGAAGTACTGCAATATATAACTCTTATGAGAATTTTGCATTTCAGCTTACAAGTGTCTAGTGTAGAAACATGTACAAGACCAGATGACCACAAACATCCTTAATTCCACAAGTAACGTATCTGTACACTTTTCTTACACTAAAACCTGAGCTTTTGACCTCAAAGAGCCTCCCAGAGCTGCAAACAGAAGGGAACAAAGCTTCAATCTGGATGAAGACCCTCAGTGGCCTCTGTGAACATTACTATGCTAATGAGAAAAAATATTTTAAGAAAGGATCCTAGGACACCAAGTGAGAAATTCTGAAAGCATCTTGGAAAGATGGAACTAGATAATGACATCCATATCAATTGTCCTTTCTTGATTACTGCTTCCCTCCCATTACAGAGAATAAGCACATAATTCTCCATTACTGTCACCTTAGGGTAGCAGCCAGCTTGACCTCAATTATTTTAAAGAAGCAAACAATGAACAGTAAAATTGGAATGACTTGTTATATAATAGTTATTAAGGCTTAGACACACACACACCCTATCAATCAAGTTTCAAAGGAGGAAGTTAATTTTCGCTTGGCATGTAATTTGCAGACTGAGCCACAAAAGTGACGAAGCAAACAGAACTATACTTCTGACAATGCCGATGGCAGCTAATCACCAGGGCACATTTCCCTTTCTTTTCAGTCCTTGCCTCTGCTTTCACAATTACACTTCCTCCCTTGGAGAAAAATGAAAAAAAGATCCCCCACTCCCATCCACTCTTTTGTTCTTTTTTTCCCTAACCAGGATTCCATATAATCTCTGTTAAGGGAACAACTGAAAAGCCAGTTGCTAGCTATCATCATTGTCTCAGCTAACAAAACATTATTTCCTTTGGGGTTTTGTTTGGCCTTTATTCTGCCCAGCCGTCTCATCGCACGCTCCACAGGATGGTTCTTTGTGGGGAAACCTTGCAGAACAGAGAAGCAAATGTCATTAGTACCGATTCTAAAAGACAAGTCTAAGACAACCAGGAGAAAACAAGGTATGGAGGAGGCGATTTGGCTCAGTTGTTTCCCGGTTTTAGCTACTCTTTCCAAGCTGCTGCTTCCACTGATGCCAATGCTGTTTCATTCGTTGTCATCAACACTTCCAGGGAACATGAGCTCTGTGGTGAACTTAGCACAGGATTCACTCTCCAGGGAGCAGCTGCTATTTTCTGACTCCTGCCATGCACTTTTTAATTTGGCTAGTAAATTTATTTGTGCGTTAAACTTGATCCTATGCTCCATTCTTTACACGTTCAATTCCATCTTTAATTTCCATAACTAGGACACTTGCTGCATATCCTTACAATGTAATATCATTCTATTTTGTGAAAGCATTCATTAATCATTTAATGGACTACAGACTTCTTACTCATGGGTCTACTATCCAGTAGCTTATTAGTCACAACTCCAAGCTCCCTTGCTGCTAGTTGCACAGCTACAATAATAGGACTTTATAATTTTGTAGGTCTGCATACTATTGCTTTAGCCCATAAGGTTGTTGGATTCAGGGGAGGGAGGAAAAAGGGGAGAAGGGTCTTCTTTTTTTGAAGGGTCTGAATGCCTTAAACATTCCTTCCAGTGCCAGAGGAGAAAAAGTAATCTATCTTCCCAAGAAATTTTCTTGAGGAAAATAGAGGAGAAAGCTCCTTCCCTTCCTTCAATGCTTTAAAATAAGCAGACGCTCAGCTGACCTAACTACCTGTTTTCCAAAAGCATCTCTCCATTCAAATGAACAAAAGACAGGATACACTTAACAGATCTACCTGTTGGCCACACATTGGAACAGGTTGCCCAGGTGAGTGGTGGGGTCACCATCCCTGGAGGTGTTCAAAACACATGTAGATGTGGCACTTTGGGACATGCTTTATTAGGCATGGCAGTGTTGGGCTGATGCTTGGACTTGATGATCTTAGAGGCCTTTTCCAACCTTAATGATTCTATGATGCAAATACCGAAGACTGTACGACATCTGAAATAGTCAACTTTCTGTGGAACTTTACACAGACACTTCATTTGGATGTAAAACAATCCCAAGGACAACCTGACTGTCCACTGTAAGTTTCTATGAAACTTTACTTCTCACATTGGGCAAATACAGAGACACCACAGAAAGGCTCATTACCCTTGTAACACATTCGCTAGTTAGTAGAGCAGATCTAGCAGTTCTAGCAGGATCCCCGAGAACACCTCCAGAAATACCAGCGAAAGAGCTCACCTACTTCAAGCCAAAACAAATCAGATGCTTCTCTTCACTCTCTCAGGCAGACTGCTTACCACACTTCTTTATGACCACAATTCCAAACCGTATGCTTTTGTATTCCATCTGTCCTCCTCACCTAAGAAATGAGTTAGTGAATAACAGAAAAGAAACTGGGGGTAACAGATGGAGAAAGAGAGGAATTACAGAAAAGACCTTGTGTCCATGCAGACAGACTAGGATGAAAAGTTCAAAACTTGCCAGAGAATGTTTTAGCAGACAGACAATCCTGAATCTTCTAAACTAGAGAATGCTTTTATTCTTAATCAATACTCTGACATATTCAGCTTCCCTTGAAAGGCTTGATATCTTGGGGGGGGGAGTGGGACTTTTCCAATAATCCTCCCAAATTCCTTACTTATTCTGAGAAACCAAAGTACTAACACACTGGAAGAAAATAAAATTCCCCTGACAGTGTGAGCTATCTGAAGAGAGCTTCATGGAACTATTTCACAAGTCTTCAGGTGAAAAGTTAAAGCTTTTTAGTAAGAACTGGCTGCCATAATAAACACAGAAGTCAAAGAGCACGATTCAGTCTAACTGTATTATTGAGCACTACTCTTCCCCACAAGTCAGACTGAGCGGGCTACACATCTTCTGCAAAATGATCAGTATCACTCTAGCCCTGGTCATTTTGCCACTGGAGGGAGACGTCTGGGGGATCAGGGTCTACTGCAGGAGATACGCCTTTTTTTTTGCCTGTTGTATTATCTCCCTGCGGATACCTCACACATGTAGGTAATGCATGACATTTGCTAATAGTATAAGGTTTGCACCAAAACACAATTAGGAAGTGCTAGGTTCTCCCAATGAGAGGTCTCTTCTTGAGCATCTGCTAATCTACCTGCTACATTAACCATACCCTATGAACAGCTACCTACTGAGACCATTTATTATCAAAGACTCAAAGGGAGCAGGCTGCTGGGATCTTGAAGTAAAACCACAGAAAAGAGAAAAACCAGACAGCGGCTGCCAAGGTTGTTTCCCTTGCCTCGAGTTGCTTCCAGTGATCCAGAACCAAAAACTAGAGAGGCAAAAGGACTGAGCTTGCAAATCGTGGACAGCAACTGGCTGCCAGCCAGCCAAGCAGGAAGCACATGGCTGTATTTTAAACCACAGAATGCAGTATTGAGAACACAGCTTATAAAAAACATTTTGCAGGAAATTATTTTTACCTAACTTTGCTATAAAAATTACCTCAAAATCTGCAAGGACAGTCATTAGTTCTAGTAATTAAATGTTGCCCATAAGCAGATATTACTCTATGGGCTGTCACAAGTAGCAGTTTTTCTTACACATTTCAGAAGGATCACTTCAGTGAAATTAATAGCTATAGCACAGAGCTGGAAAGCATATTTTGATTATCAGCAATTAAGACACATTTGTGAATTTTAAGTATTCAAAAAGGCATCTAAAACATTGCTGCCAGTCATTAAGTTAACATCAGCAATCAGAGAAAATTCTATTAGTTCACCATGATATAGAATACTATCCATAAAACCAGGGTTTTGTACTTTGAGTGAAATCAGTCTTCAGAAAAGAAAAGGCCAAGTTGCACTGGAACATAAATTACACAATTCAATAAGTGTAGCTTCAAGGGTGAGGAGGCTTCTCTCAGAGCACGTTGCTAGAAAATGTAAATCAATCTTTTTAAATTTTTTTTTAAATTATTCCATTCCACTTGGAAATATATAAACACACATACAGCCATTCAAAGCAGTGCAATACCCCATATCCAGATTTTCGATGGACACTTTCAGTGCTTCTTCCTTTTCCCAACAAGCTTATACTTCTCTGATCCCCCTCCCAGCTGGCCACCTAACTTGTAGTGTTAAAGCGAACAATAAAATTTTATTTATCTTATTTAAACAACTCTCAGGTGTGCAGCATACACTGGATTGATCTTCAGTTTTAATCAAAGTAGATATTACTTCCCAGTCTTACAGTCTATTCACCTCATGTTTTCTGAAAAGTGAAAGTCATTACACCAAGGCTACCTAATCTTGCCATTACTGAGCCTCAAATAACGCGTACTTCTATGACTTGTGACAAACCCACCCCTTTGACTGAAGTGATTCAACATACACCATCAAGATTTTGAGTAACTTATGACATAGTGTTAAATGGCTGTATTTCATTTATACAGCAACTTTTTCATAAGTTTTGTGTCTGCCAGCCTAGAACTACCAATAAAAACGCACTTGGAAAGCTGGGGGGGGGTCTCTGTGAGAACAAAATGTAAGCAGTCATCCCAGAACACAGTAGATACCATCAGAAGAACATGCTGAGCAGTATGTGCAAGAATACAGAACTGTTTCCTGAGCCAGAGACAAATAAATGAATCGTAATAAAAATAAAAATAAAAAATAATTACAGGTAGACATCTAGTACCAACAATACAAAGCTACTTAAAAGTATATGGCAAATACTTTAGTTTGTTGGATGAAAAACTGATAGCCATTAAGTTCTTAGTTATATTTTAAAGCATATTATCAGAAATCAGATTTGCAAGCAAGAAGCAGGTAAGCAGCTGCTAAAAAGCATCTGTGTAACACACACAAAATGCCTAAAGCATTGAGACTCTGCAAGCCAAGCAATAGAGATGGAGATCACAGTAAGAATGTGCAGCAGAAGCTGCTAGAGATCAGGTCTTTGCTAAATAAGAGATGAAAGCTATCGTGTTTCCTATTTCCCGTTTACTGTAAAATCAAAATGTTTCCCATTTTTCTTAGTGTATCATGCAGCACTTTAGGTGTTAGACAAGGAGCACAAGATTTTAGTAAGTCCCTCCATAAACGTGCATAAAAATGTAAACTGAATGGTACACTTAAAATATATGAGGCACTTCTATGGCTACTTTCTCCTAGAGGACGTTTATTTAACTACTTCCTCTATTTAATATGTGAAACTTGGCTAGCCACCTAGTAACACTTTGTCATCACCACTGAGAACGTTCACCAATATCTTCTACTTAACTCAATAAAAATAGTATTTAAGTGCAGGTTAACAAAACAGCATCTTGGAAGCAGTAACTCACGTTATAAACAGAGCTGCAGACTCTAAGTGCACCTTGTTGCGGTCAGGGTTTGCTAAGATCACCAGCCACCCACCCAGAAACCATCACTGAAAGCAAGGTTGCTTATCAAGCAGCTGTCAGATGTGACACCCTAACCTGAGAAAAGATTTACTGAAGTATGTTTAAAACTTCATTTTCAAATTGTCGACTCTGAATTGAAACTACTGTAGTATTGGTGCTTTAACTGTGAAAGAAACCAGCCTTGTAGCTTTCCAGAAATGCAGGTAAGTATGATAAGCTGTGCTGTTCTATATATGTATATAAAACTGCACACCTGAATTCTGTTGTTACATACAAAATCAAGTGATAGCTTTGAAGCCATACACAAACTGGAGACTGAATTCCCATCAAATCTGACTCCTCTCAAGCTCCTTTGGGAACTTACCATTTACTTAACTTTTAATGAAATATTTTAATAACTGTAAAGAGTAATCACAAGCTTCTCTGCAATTGCTTAAGAAAATTAATGCTGCAGTAGTCTCTGAATGTAGCTCTTATAAGCAATGTATCATCCCTAATTTATAAATTGCCATCTATTAAATGACTGAAAATTATTGTCTTCACACATGCTCAATGACTACTACACTACATGTTGCAAAAAATTAATTAATTAAAGCCATGTTTGCATCATTTCTATTTTTCAGATTTGGAGCAAAAAAAAATCAGAAATAATGATTCACTCTTGACATAACCTGCATGGACAAACAGTGTAATTTTAGTTGACCATGTGTTCTGCAATTCCCATAGCAACCTTAATTCTCCTTGTCTGGGTGTCTGGAATCCAAGGTGACTCAACCTTTGCATGAATACAAAATCAAATGCACAGAGCAAGGTGTAGTTTAGGAAGGTGTAACTTACATGCACTCTTAGTAACCTCAAAGATACCGCACTGGCAAGGCAAAGACTCAGAGAACACAAGAGTATTCAACTCATATTTATATGACTTAATAACTATTGGTTTATTGTAATAGAATAATTTACACTCTGCCATCCTTAAAGTGAGATATTTAATGCTACTTACTGAATAATTTTTATAAGCATATGCACATTTACTACTTAAGAAGGTACCAGATTGACACTGCCAGAGATTTAAGCATCCTGTTTATTCCCTGAGGAAGTATGCTTTTATTGATTTTTGCAGTACTAACTTAAGGTAGAATAAACAGACATAGGAGATGTGACTTCTACAGACAAGCAAAACATCCTCCAAAGAAACTGCCACAGAAGATACCAGATAATTTCATCTGTTCCTATATGCTCTAAATTTGCTTCTTGTCTATAACGATATGGATAGCAGCCAATCCCACTAACACTAATGAAGAGCCAAAAGAAGATTTCTGCGTACTGGCACTGGTATTCTCATACTGTACAAGGAACACACATTTCTAGAACTCTGGCCAATATCAGTTCAGAAGAAAGTGCAATGATTAACATCTGCAGCTGCCCCTTCTAGCTCTCCTGCTAGGTTTGAAAGTGGTTTGTACTGTTACAGGTTTAATGCCCCTAAACAAGTTATAATGGTTCCTGTTAAAACACAGTTGGGAGCAACCCTTTCAATAACAGCCAGCTCAGCTGTCACCAAGCTGTTAAATGTACCTGTAACACAAAATTGTATTGCAATACTTCTCAATTCAAAAAGTGTTTCTAAGCACGTTTAAATAGCTGCAGTATAACTTACACGAGCGTGTTCTACGCCAAATAAATATCAACAGCTGAATTAAGACTTACAGCTTCATGTACTTTCTATTGACTTCAGTGCACACAGAACTAACTCAAAGGTTAGTGCTACTTTTTTTCTTCACTACCAGTGGCCAAGAAGAAATTGTTGCTTTCTGAGAAAGATCCATGGCTTTGGTTTGGAATTTTTGCAAGCATTTTTTCATTACCTGTTTTAGAGTGGAGACATTAGTCCCTTTTTTGCACACCTTGCTAATTAAAATCAAAAATCTGTGTTTGCAGACTAATGGAAGTAAAACACAACCAGTCATATGAAGTATAGATGTAGAGGTATTAAGATATAACCTATTAAGCAACTTACCTTAATTTGTGACCAGTATCTACCTATAACTACAGACTATCTACATTCTATATGATGTGATGCACTTGACTGAAGATGACCAAAAAGATGACCCTGTGGGGCGTGGAGAAAGATATTTTAAATACAAGCCGAGGAAAAAAAAGGAAATCTATACCTAACAAGGGTTCTTCTCTGTATTCTTTCTGTTCTCTCCTCTTTCTAAACTGCCACTCACAATGCCACCATATTATTCGACCAAATGGATAGAAAACAGGACACTGAGATTTCAAAAGTGAAATGCTATGAACGCTTTCTGCAGTATCGATAAACTACTAAGATGAAACTACCCAGAGTCAGTCCAGATGAGGGATCTTCACAAGGCAGTACAATACCTTATAAGTTTTGAAGTGCGGGAAGACTAGTTCAAAGTCAACCACAAACTCCCACAAAGCATCACAAAGCTTATTTTATACTAAAGCATGTCTAGAAGGAAGAACAGACATGGCTTTAGGTAAATCTGCCTAGCAAAACTATAGCAGCACAGATTTCAGCAGCTGCTACAGTGGCCTCAGTCTGTAGTTATCTGGCCTCTCTCTGATAGAGGACCTACATTACTACACCAGAAAGACTGAAGTTAGCACAGTCTACCAGTCCACCCTATACCCACACCTTTGAGCTAGGTGAGCATGATGACAGCATTTTCATCTTCTAAAGCAAACATTTGGTTTATTAGCCACGCAGTCCTGAAGGTCACCTTTGTCTCAAACCTACCCCTCATCTTCCCACACTCTAAAATCAAGAGAGCTGCCAGTGAAGGCAATAAATTTAATACATAGCACTTCTCCCTACTTACACAGTTTATCAAATTAATCAAAATTATACACCTACTTTCAAAAACATTTCAGTTATTAGCAGGATTTAAGTTCCTTTTGCCTACTTCACACTGTTTATGCATGATGTCCTGTTTAAAGGTCCAAGTCAATAAGTTTTTTACATGTCCCTTACTTACTACCTAACCTTAATGCTATGCCAGACATCAAGAGCTGCAGCATTCTTTTTGTTATAATTGACATTAGATTGCTTCTCTTCTTATCTGTTGACCTTTTGATGTATATCCTTTCAGAAGAAAATAAACAAATAAACAGATAAAAAGGAAAACTTGACTTTTTCAAAGCTATACAGTAAAATCTGGCAAGAAAAAAAAAGTTTTTCCCCTACTACCAGATTAAATGCTGTTTATGAAGCTTCACCATCAACACACATCTTAGTTTATGTCTTCCTGTGTTAATATACACAAAAGGCCTACAAGTCTGAACGTCTTTCTGCGTCACCCGCCAACAATGCTGCCTGTGCAGTGCTATAACTTTGTAACAGTTCTTCACAGCTAACAGCATCCTTTTGCTCTATCAATTGCTAGTCACAGTTCCTAATTTTGCTGTCCAAATACTACACTGATGTGAAATTTTATCTGTCTGCTAGAAGAAAGATATACTTCTAAAACTTCTCACTTGAAAACTTGAAAAGTGTTTTAGAAGTATATCTTTCTTCTAGCACCCACATAAAACTGGACAATTATGGCCCCACAAAATTGCAGGCAAAACCTCACTCCGTGAAGCCCTAGGTGCAAGTCCTAGATTTTCCTGCACTGCAAAGAACTACAGCTATTTGCATAATTCCAGCAGGAATCAAAAGGTAACTACATTTACATATGGCAAAGGACATGCAAGAAGCAGCAGGAGCGTCATCTTACCAAAAAGAGTGCTCTTCAAATTCAGCACTGCCCACTGGCACATAAAATGGATGTCACACTGGTGGAGGCCCCGTGAAATCTGGATCTCAGTGTACCAGCTGTTCAGAAACACATGCTGATGACTAATCCACTGCAGAGTATCACAAATTGTAACAAACACCACATTTCAAAGGGATCAGAAATTCCTCTATCAACGCATTAAAATAATGGAAAAATGTATTCCTTTGGTTAACCCCATTTAATTTCTCTACACTTCTGTAAATCAGTTACTACAAAATGTGCACAGACTGCAATTCTTGGTTCTTTTAACAACAATGGTGACATTAGTAGAGGTTGTACAATAGAATTGTCAGCTATTCTCAGCCAAAATAAACACCATTCCAAGAAGAAGTGTGCCACTATTACTTAGTTCAGTGGCAGGTAAAACTTAATGTGAAGTATGATGTGTCCATTTGGCTTTATGTTCTAGTTAAAATTAACTGCCTGCAGTAAAGAATTCTGCAAGTGTAACTCTTACCACAAATTGCTAAGAGGACAATAATATGCACAAGTTAAAAAAAAAAGAATTCAACTTCAAGACCACACACTTAGGTTACCATAAAATCTCTTACTGAAAGATCAACTGAAACACCCTTTCAATGATAAGTTACAGCCCAAATAAAGAGGAAGAATCTTGAATAATTCTACATAAAATGCAACACAGTAGATCAGCTCTCTCAAATTAACATACGGTGAATTTTAGTTCTCATATAACGTTCCATAAATCAGTATGAACTGGTCTATCAACATCAAGTTAATAGAAGCAAAAACATGATCTAAGAGAACAATATTATTTTAAAAAAATCATATTATGTTGCGATGAAAAGTAATGCTCCCGAGCTGCTTTTCAATTCAATGCTATGAAAAGGAGCTAAAGTATTAAAAGCATAGCTTCTGTAGCAGTCAAAAGCTCCACAGTCATGCTCAATTTTAAGTTAAAACTTTAGAAAAAAGGTAAAATTCTGATTTCACAACAGAAACATTTATTACATGTGTCATTTTGGTGAGCTTTGCAGTTGTTTTTACTGCTTTACAGAATTTTACAAATCAGTTTGGTTCTAAATAGACCTCTTCGCTATAATTCATCTTACACTAAAATTCTCTATGCTATCTAAAAAAATAAATCAACCAGAACAAAAAACAGAAGGAAACAATGTATTGTTTATTCCTACTACAAAGGGAAAAAAGGAGAAAAAGAATATCAAGTGTTATGAATTATTGTTGCATTATATCAAATATAAGAGTACATTTTGTCCTGTTTGCAATACAGTGATACACTTCATTGTTTGCAAATAATATGGCCAAATCAAGAAAAATTGGTCCAGAACTGAATAGCAATTTCAATTTCAGTACTTCCTGGGGATATTGTCCAAGCTAGTGAAGACCATACGTCCCAACTGAAAGCATATCAATTCTTTCCATTGATTCAACTACTGTATTTTACAAGATGTAGTATTAGTTAATGTAGTCCTATTTATAGTACAATTTTAAAAGCTTATTTGTACATCAAAGTTTCAATGACTTCATTCTACAATGGGAACACTAAACACAGATCTATAATCCTTTTGCAGTTTCTTCCCTTCATCCAAATTACACCAAACAACATCCAAATCATACCAAACAACTTCCAAATAAAAACTGAAGTTCCTACTTCTCCTTTCTTCGGATTAAAAAAAGGACTACAACAGATTTAATGCACATTTTGTAAGGTTTCTGGATCCATCCCTTATGAATAAATTTAACAAGGGAGGGTAGATCTAACAGTCATGACTGACTCATAGGAAGCAAGACTACTCCCTGAAAAAAAACAGGGAAAAAAACTGTACTGCATTTGCTCTGGAAAAAGGAGAAGAAAATGTGCAGAGCATGACATTGAAATGAAATCTGCCTGCTTCCTTAATCTGGAAGAACAGACTTATCCTTTTACAAGACAGAAACAAGATCAGTCAAGCAACTGCTTCTTACATGAGACTGGGAAAGACCCTTTTTTCCACTGATATACTCTTCTTTAAAAAAAAGCATACCAAAAATCCAATACACAAAAAGGCGAAGTTCACATGCCTTCTTATAAAATTTTCTTATGCATTGCTCCTTTTAGTACCATTTTCACTGTATGGAACACACTCATTTCTTTTAACCTTCAATCATTATCATATGTTCAATGTCTAAGATCTTTTTAATGCAGCATTCTAAGTTGCTCTCACAGGATTTGATGCTGCAGCTGAGGTAGCACTCACATCAAACATAGCAAAATAATTATCTTCCATGATTACTGATTAAAGCCCTGTAATATTTACCTTTTTTTTGGACTGACATCACAATGGAATACACAGCAAACAAATGAGTCGGCAGCCTCCAGGCCTTTTCTGCAGGGATATCTACCCTATTATTCTGTTTTCCTATAGGCTAGTATTTATTTCCTCCTCCCCAAGTGTAGGTATTTGCATCTGTTGACTTTTTCTCTTCCCAGCTTAGTATGATCAGCATATATACTAATTCTCTCTTTTAAACTCCTTTCAGCCCCACCCAGCATCATTTGACAAAGTTGCAACAGCTCCCACTGTTTATTTTATTAATAGGTTTTAGGCACACTCTCTGAATTCAACCTGTAAGAGCAAATACATTTAATAAGGCAGAAACAACTTGGGGAAGATGACTGGTAGGCAAAGACAAGATAACCTCATGAAAAATAAACAGATGTGTGCTTTCTATAATGTAAAGAAAACACAGGTGACATTCAGACAGTCTTCAGAGCAAAGAATGACTGTTGTTAATAGAACAGAGGATACACGGGAAGTTTTCACTTTTGATGTTATTAGAATAAAAACAAGCATTCTTCATCACGATATGTTATTCTGAGCACATACTAAGAATTCATTCAAATTCTTAATATGATGTGTCTCCATTTATAAAACATTTAGAGAGCATAAACTTGAAAGTAGACTCTTGAGATTTGAAATTGCAAGACTAGAGTAAACATTTTAAACCCATGTTCTAAAAGAATGCTATAAGCAGCAAGGCTGCCAACAGTTTCCTGGGTAGAAGGGGTGGGAGGGGGACCCACAAAGGCATTATTAGAGAACAGCGAAAATTCAGACAAAGCAAAGATAACAAGAGTTGAAAGGAAGATGAAAGTGAGTTCTGCGAAAGTCTGCCATACTATTTAAGCTTATAACTCTGTACCTATTTTTGTTGTTGCGAAGACAGACTGGTGTAACAGTTATACTTCTTAAACACTGGTAAACACACTTTGAAAGAAAAATATGCTTTCTTGTTTGCTTTTCATGTGTTTAATACACACGAAATATTCTTCCATCATAAAGCCAGCAACAGAAACTTGACAACAAAGTTAAGTCTATAGCCATACAGAAACAAACTGCCGACTGTGTGTTGTGCCTTTTTTCATATTCATTCACCAGACTTATTCAAGTTGTCTTTTTCTAGTTGCATTTAAATGCTTCAGGGCCCTCTTTGCAATCTGAAAGATTTTGCTGTATGAAGCTTAAAAGATATGTTCCTCCAGCGCTGCAGCACCACTGCAAAGTCTGGAAGCTGTGCCCAAGGTACTTCTACTTCTAAGCATTTGCACATACTAATTTTAACGTCAGCATAAAAAAATGCCTGCATATACCAGACTTCAAGCTGAACCAGAACTAAGAACTGCCTTTTGCTCAGCAAGGGAATAAAAATAAAGCAGTCAAACATGAAGTAGGATACAAAGAGAATTGTTAATTTGTCATTCGATTGCTTATTCTAAAAGAAAATAAGGATTTAGAAGTTATGGCAAAACAGCAAATTTTTTTCTCTTACCTCTCTGACTTCATGGAGTTGACCAGAATGTTGGCTCTTAGCTCTTCGAGCAGCTGCAGGTGATTTGTGATGTGTGATGGTTACAACAGTTGGCCCACTTTGATTCATATGCTTCTGGCCACTAGGAGATGCAGAATTAACTGTCCCAGGCGGCAGCAGAGATGAGCTCCTACTTCGTGAGGATGAAATGCTCTAGAACAACCAATGGGATGTTGATATTAGCAATTTTTAAATAAGTAAATAATTAACAATTTGGGCTATAGATCTGTGCTGTTCCACTTCCCTCACAAACTTAAATCTGGAGGTGTAACTGTGCTCAGGACTGACTTATTCCTTCTGAACAATCTGCATTGCTCAGCAGGGATCCTCTGGGAAAATTGTGGTTATTGCCTTTGTTTCTTGGATTGCCTGACATCTGCAAAAATCTTCATAAACTCTTGGATATTATCATGCTGATAATTTCTAGATACTTTTTAGGAAAGATTAGGAAGCATTTTGCAGATAGAGGAATAACAATGCCAATATATTTTTTTTTTTTTAAGCCATTAACATATAATTCACCGAACTGGTGTGAAGAGCAAGCACGGAAAAAAAATCTTAATGCTTTCACCTGATCAACTTCTAAACCAGTGCAGGGCTCTTTTCAACATCAGAGGAGCTGCAATTCTGGCCAGGCCAATCCACACACCAATTAAACATTAACATTTAAAAAAAAACATGGCTTAAAGAGTCAACACATTTTGCAGTAAAAGCTTTGGGATAAACCCTAAAAACAAAATAGGCCAGAACTAAATTTCCAACAGTATCATATGTCTATTCTTTACACACAACATATAAAATCTGCCTGAACATTCAAGAACTTTCTCTGACCTTATCTAACAGTTTGTCAGTGTTGCCATCTTGGTTTGTTTTTTGCAGTCCTCAAACCTGAGTCTTCCTGGTGGTCTTTAGGACAGCAATTCTCAGTCAAGCTCAGATGTGCACTATAGCACCAAGGGACATCACATATAAAAGTGCAATATTTGAACTGCTGATTGCATCTGTAAGGTTAATACTGAAATAGAGTAACTCTTTACCTCATGAAACACAAACCACTTCGGAGAGTGAACTTTAATTGCACTTGAAACAAGTAAGGTAAATACATAGTCCTGTGGGTAAAATACCATTTCACCTCTCCTACAAATGCTGCACAAGTAACGATGGCAGCCTTCAACATCGCTAAGACACTTACTGTCAGTATGGGGTACTCTTGAGTCTGCTGGCATGTGCACAAAAATATTATTCGGGTACGATCTGTCTTCTTAGCCCTTACAGGTCAAACTTTGAAATTCTGTGGTAATTTCATTAAAACACTTTAAATTAAAGAGGGACAGGTTCCAACTAGCACTGGAATTGAAGTCAGGCATAATGTTACCATTACACTGACTGTAAATGACAAGGCAGATTATCTGGCATGGCCAAGAAGGGAGAGTGAAGCAAGTTACATGATCCCTCTGCCACCCCCACACAAAACGAGACTTCAAACTTTTTAAGACATTTGAAGATTTAAAATATGTGTTACCACACTCTCAGCATGCAAAGAGCTGTTCTATTCATAGAAACAGGCATTATTCTGTTGATCTGGACTTACATTTACAAATACCAAGCGTGATGATCTTACTCTAGTTTTGCAACTAATATATTCTTTACTTCCATGGCTAGTATCCTTATGATAAAAGGCATCTGTAGAATCAAATATTCAAAAACTACCCATCCTTGCTGATCATTCACAACTGCGTTAAAAGTGGATTTGACTCTTAAGGAAAAAAAAAAGCGCAGGGGATGGAACTTGTCAGAACGGCACAGAAGGTTGCCAGGTTTTTAATTGGTCTTCCATTTGAAATAGCATTGCTTAGGCATAACTACAATTAAAGTAAGAGCCAAAGCAAAAGGCATTTGGGAGAAGGAAGGGGATGAGGGAAACAGAGTGTGACTGAATTTCCTTTTGCAAATAGAAGTTTCGCAGAAAAAGACTATCCCTAGTATACAATAGAAGAATATACTTACTGATGTTTCTTTTTTGAACTGACTACCATCAGAATAATTCTAAACTAAATTTAGATTACAGAGAAAAAACAAAATAATTTCCTTTTTTTAGCAGAAGATCAACTTCCAGTTTATTAAGTTATTTTGATTTTAGAGTGAAAATTTCTGAGAATCACAGACATGCGGCAGCTCACAGCAACTGTTGTTGGTGGCCAGTCATTTAGCCCACAGAGTTTGGCAATCAGTGGAACAGGAGAGAAAAATCAGGAACAACAGCTCATCTACAGTTTCAGTAGCACGTGATGCTCAAGAAGACTACTGCTACAGGGTGGCTAGGTAACCCCGAATCTCCATATATAGAAGTTCACAGCCTGATAACAGCTGACCATATCACACCGCACAGGGTGCCTATCGTTCAGCTGCATGCCTTGCGCTACAGCAGTGCTATGTGCTCACCTCTGCTGGTGAGCCTCTTCTAGAGTCCACCCCTTCCCAGCTCAGCACAAGATAGTTATCAATCTTATGCAGCTCACTGAGTCAGGAAGACTGGCAATCTTGAATTAGAACATACAGCCACAGCCTGTGCCAATTATCAGAGCCAAATACATTGGTTTGAACTGCTCTTACAGGCCTATAAGCAAATTTTTCTCATCTCTTCATTTTCTGCCCCTTCATCCATCTATTGACCTAATGTTTCCAATCAAGATCCCAGAAAACTCCACCAACCTACAACACAAATTCCCTCCATATAATTTGGGATTATTCTTTAGACAACACCTGTAACATACAAACACCAGGACTTCTGGCTGCCCACAAAACTATCCTTAGGTCAGATTCCATGATAAAAGTAAAAAATTCCAATTCACAACTTGAAAAACTATACACACTCAAAAGCACAGGTGAATGTCTGCAGGAAGTGGTTTCTACAGCTGCTCAGACTCTTTTGAAGCGGGGCCCCACTCCACAGTGCCACAGAGAACGGCAGCAGAGCATTGTAACTGCTCCGACCAAGGAGACAGAGATGGCTTCTAATTCCTTCTGACAATTCTTTCCACTGCCAAAAGAGGCCTCTTCAGGCCATCCCATATGCGCTTTGGAATTTTGCAACTCATTGTCAACACCTATGTGCCAGCCAAATACTTGACTCTTCTTTGTCAAAACTTCATCAGATTAAACACTGAGAATGACAAGCACCTCTTCCGCATTGATAACAGCTCTGCAAAAATAAAAATTTTCCATTTTTGTTAAAATGTTAAAGCCTATGTGATGTTTTCCACGGCTAAAAGCACTCTAATTAAATATAATACTAAAACAATCACTAAACTCAGTCTCCTATGAAACCAAAGCAATGACAGTAACTGATGCATTTTTACTCCTAATCCTCTCCTCTCTTTCCCCTAGCGCTGCTGGTATGACTGATCTGCCCTTCTAACTATTACCAAATCTCATTTTCTTTGGTGCTACTGGTTTGCAAATAAATAAATAAAAATATTCTAAAAAGTCTGATGAAAGGAAGACATAAGTTTTACAACAATTAGTAATGCATGGCGCCGATAATAAGACAAGAAATCCAGCTGAATTTGGGCTGAAGCACCCAAAGAGATAACAAATACTCTTTCCCAGGTTACGCTTTACCGTAGCTCCAGCAGTTTGCCTGCTAATAAAACAAAACTAATAAAAGAATAAGAAAGACGCTAATAAAATATTAATTTTGAACTTGCATTGATTTTTGGTTTATGACCTAAAGCTGGCTACAGTATGCTTAGCTAACATAGATTTGGGTTAAGATTTTTAATTTAATAATCTGTCTACCTCCAAGACAAAAAAGTGGTATAATAAATGCTTCCATTTGGATATCAAAAAACCTAACAATAATGTAATTGTAGAACAGTAAGTTCCAACTATACTAATGTTTTCATGACTCATTCTCCCTGGAGATTGCCCTTCTTGCTCACAAAGAAGCTGAAGTGTTTTTCACCATTTACCAGAAGCATTTTTGTTTATTTTGGAAAGTAAATGCAATGCTTCTGAAATCAATAAACTAATTTCTGAAGTGAATTGTCATATCTGCTTATGGCTGATAATCATAATTTTCACAGGCAGTGCACCACAGATGTTTTCTACAGAATAATAAATACTAAGATGACATTCCTTTACTCTTCTGCATATATAAAGCAAAGAACCAATCCCTGCATGCATCTTTACAGCAGTGAGAAGGCACATGATATCAGAAAGTAATTATGGTTTCAAGTCACTACCATTCAGTACTTTAATTCCCATCTACTTTTTTTCCAACATATCCTAAGTAAACAAACACTGAAAAAAAGAAAAATATGTTCACAGATCTGCTTAATTTACATTACAATCATTCACAGAAATAAAAATGCAAATGACAATCTACGCAACATCCAAACCTCAGCATTGCAAATGGATCAGCTTATGATATGCTTTGTACATTTCTACCTTTTCTGACAGAATATAGTGTTTCATCACCTTCAGTAAGACAATAATTGTGTATCTGTTTTTAATCAAGAGACTACAATAACAATTCCATCATAAAATCTTATCTTTATCAAGAATCATTTGAGCAAGCTCATGTTCAGTCCTAAAATAGATTTTCTTCCATTTCTGCAAAAGGATTTTGAAAGCAAAGAGCTGTGAGCAACTCTTATCTTCATGCAGCTTCCAAAGGGAGGTAAAAAGATGTGAAACACACACACACACCTACAGCCAAGCACTGCTTCCTTCTCAGCCTCACCACTGTGAGGATTTCAAAAGTATGTTTCCACGTACCATTCTTTAGTTGACTTCTATAGCTCAGGCAGGAGAGGAGGAATCAGATAAGTGTAACGGGAAAGAGTGAACCTGCTCAGAAGGAACACAAGTTTGATGTGCATGAAAGAACCAAAACAACACTCACAAAGACTTTAAACTTTCACTAATCTGCCTTTATGGAAACAGTTATCATGCAGATGTTAAAAACACCCAGTGAATAATCCATTTCGAAATGTAAAGGTATCTCCATGGCCCTTCATTAATAAGGTAAGAAGAAACCTGGTAAAAATGAAGAAGGGTCAGCAAAGATCTATGATAGCCATTCTTCCAGCTACGGAGAAAAATTACATATCTGCCTCATAATAACTTCATAAAGTGTTGACTTCAAATTTTCAGGCATTACTACAGGTCCAGAACAGAGAAAGAAGCAGAGTACATTATCCAATTCGTCAGTGAGCTGGTCCATTTTAGTATCATGCCATTTTTTTCTGTTTCTGATGCCCAAGCTACCACAGGACCAGAAACACAACAAAGCCTGCACAAAGGGTGGGAGCAGAAGGAAGCAAATTGGACTGCCATTTAGAGCTGCATGGAACCAGGAGAGAGTTCAGCTGAAACATAAAACCACACTATTCAGTTTTTAGCAGCTCACTTTTGCAGCTCCAAAGCAGAAGCTGGAGCAAGAGTCTCCTTATTCTAGCACAGACCTAAGCTGAAAGTTACCACCTGAGCACAATTCAGGACAAAAGTTACTTCAGAAGATAAAGGTTTCTGTTCCCTGCCACAATTTCTGATATGCACTGAGAACAAGTTTTATATGCCAATCCAGCAACTGATCCCCTCATTGAAATTAAGAGCTTGTATAAAAACGTATATGTTTGGTTTTAACAGTGTTTTTACAGTCACCATTAAACAGTCTAGCAAATAGGGCTATGGAACAGAAGAACTAACAAGCTTCTGACAATTTATGGATATAAAGTTATTCTTGGAAGTTATCATGAAAATTATGCATAAGCCTACTTCTTCTTGGAAGTATTTTATATCACTGAATTCCAATTTGACTAATGCTTTAATTAAAACTTGTACAATAATATTCATTTAGAATAGTCTTTAAAAAAGCAATCCTATCCAGACATAGAAGACTTCTTACAACACAGTATGATTTGGCACTCTGTGGAGGGTTCAGTGATTTGTAATCAAGTGAAATGAAACGTATATGGAAATACCAGAACATTAAGATTATCTTACAGCATGGGAATTACTTGCAAGAGAATGTTCTCCCTTTACTGCTTTTTATATCATTAAGATATAAAACTTAATTAAAGCAAAGTGACAGACTTAGCTTGTGTTAAATTCCCTTTTTAGGTACACAGCTCACCTTTGGACCATTCATTACAATGCAACTAAACTTAGTCATTAGTATACAACTATTTTTTTCAAATCACTGCTCTGCTTTATTTCCTCCACCACTGCCGTCCGCAGCTGAAGCTTTAAAGACAGCAAGGCCCGCAAGTCACACAGTACCATTTTGAAGCAGGCAGTAGGTCTGAAAAGAAACAAAACCGTTGCTGAACTGGATCCAGCACATGAAGAAGGAATGCACTCCTATGAGTTTTTCACAGAAATAGTGAAACAGCTTCAGCTATGAATAACATTCTCCAAATTCTCATGTTTTCCTATAAATATCCTTCCAATAATACCTATTCAAGATTTCAAAAACATGTTCTCTCTCCAGTATGAAAGATCTATACATAACAGTTGCTACACTGATATTCTTGGGAACCTTCCTTCTACTTGACTGGCTATCCCACTATTTTTCCCAAGTTACCCTATATCCATTTGCATAAGATAAAGCATACACTTCACTGCATATTTTACACTTCTCATTCCCCCTCTTTCTCAAGTGCATGACTCTTGAAAAACAGCAAGAAATTTCTGCCTCTCATTCTCCCTGTGAAAAAGGTGAGTATAAGCTGTAGAAGAAGCTGGGAGCAAAGACTCAGGCTCCAACTTTCCAGATGCAGAAACATGAGTTTCCCAGTAGAGACAGAGCTCGGATTCTGTTCAAACTAGAGAAGCTTAAAACATGCGTATCCATCTGTCTGTTCATGACAGCACTATGAGACACAGAAAATTTGTGGTTATCACTTAACACAGCCCTCAAAATATGGAGAGACGAGGTAAGCGAGAGATGCAGCCCCACTGCCAGCAGAATAAAAGATCACATCATGACAGTCTGCTATCAATGGCAGGGCTATTTTAACAAAATCCAGAAATACAAATTTTTGCCAAGTCCTTTATTATGTAAAAGCAAGTCAAACATGTACCCTTCTCTCTCTGTCATTACAGACTTTCCCACATAATTCCAGTTCCTAAACACAACACAAAAGAAACGGTAATGTGGCTAAAACAGCAAAGTGCTACTTCATGTAAATGTAAACTATTTTAAATAGCATGCTTCCGCACCCATTCTAATAATTATTACACTAAAGTAATTTCATCTACAAAAGAAAGGCAGTAGTTTTGAAGCAACAAACTTTGAGGAAAAAAAAACCAAAGTTATAGAAATATGTTTTTTTCTAGTTTCCAGAGTCTCTGTGAAGCATCACTCCCTTGTAACCAGCATGTGATCTCCAAAGTCTCATTATTGTAACATTAAAGCTTTTGATCACCTGCTTTTATAGAGAAAAGCAGAGAGAAGCTTTAAAACTTATTTGTAGATGAAATCCAAGTCAGCACTATATGCAATGCTAGAGTCAGGGAAAATCTGCCTCTCAGATAATACTCTTAACTCTCAGAAAACAGCAGGAGAAAAAGGAATTGAAAAACAAGAGGCAAAGCTTGTCAAAAGAAAGGTTCCTAGGAATAGGTAAGCACAATATTGCCTCAAGTACAGTACACCACTGGAGTAAGAAGCAGACTCATCAGTGGTCTCATCAGAAGCACATGAATTCCCAACATTTTATTTTCTGGACTGTTAAGTTTAAAAATACAGAAGGTATAAACTCTGTTTCCTCCATGGCTCACAAAAGTGGAGCATCAAGAGTGCTTCACTAACAAATACGTCAAGTGAAAACTGACCTAATCTGATTTTAGATGCAGCCTTGTAACACAGAACTAAGGAAAAAAAATCCATTTACTTTAGCATTTCTATTATACACTAAACGGATTCAAGCTAATTAAAATGTATGACTGGTTGTACCAACCAAAACACATCTATACTGCAGAATCATATGCCAAGTTTCTGTAACTCATCGGTCTTCGAAGAAAAATGTGAGAACCCTCCTGCCGTTTGAAAAAAATCATTTGTTTGGTTCCTCAGTTATATATGTTCACCACCTTTTGTTGTATGATGAGACTAGGAACCAAAGGAAAGCCACAGCAGTGGCAGGTCACTACTCAAGAGCGCAGGAACAAGTCTAGATATGTTTCCCATTTTAAGCCTTTTTTGTTTCTAAATGTTGTCTGTTAGATTTTCTGTGACAGAGGCTGTATTTGTACTTCACATCCTCCCACTCAGTTAGTCAAGACTTTCTAATAACATTTTGCCTTCCAAACACTTTTCAAATCTATACACACTTTTGCCATCCAAAACACCCCATAATAATCTCTAGTTTTCATTCATTCCTTTTTGCTTTGAACATGTTTTCAGCTCATTTTCTTTGAGGCTCTCCCATACTGATATTAATAGCTAGCAAATACTTCTTATTCAGTCGATCTGAAGCATTTATTAACACTGTACTTCCCTGATTTGCCCTTCCCTTTCCACTACCAGAAAAATAAGATACCTGTGTGGTAGCTTCATCACAGAGTTAATTCTGTACAGAACAATAAGAAAAGTGAAGAAAAGTACTTTCCCCAACTCCAGTGTTTCCATTTCAGAAATGGAAGGGGACTGACAAAAGTGTTCAAGACAATTACCTGACAGAGTTAAAGCAGTCTAAGCATTTCACCTTTTCTTCTCTGCTCCTTTCCTGGTAATGCCAAAAATTCTATTCGCTTTTTTTGGACCACTATTAATTGCTGGTCATTCTCACAGTTATAACACCAAGACTTTTCTCTTGACATACTAATTAATTCAGAGCCTATCAAAATACGTAGATAATATTACTGCAGAAGCTCAACAAAGAGAGGCAGTATGAAAAACTCTGAACATAAATCACTGGGAAATGCAACAAATTTTACCCAAGGAGAAAAAATTATCCAAACTCCACTTACACAAAGATCTGCTTCAACTCAATTACTGCCATTCAGGAATTAGATTTTGGTATTAAAATACACACCTCTACAGAATTATTTATCTGGACCAGACAAAAGGAGAAAATCAAATCCAGTAATAAGAAATACTAGCAAACAGAGAGCAGAAGAATCAGCATGCCATTGCACAAGTTTCCAGTACATACTGAACAAGTTCTACCACCTCATCCCCATGCTAAACATTTAAAGGGACTCAAGAAGTGACCAGAAAAGTCACCAAGGAATAATTCACTCAGAGCAATTGAGTATAAAAGTTAACGTCTCTATCTAGCTCAAGGATCCCCTGAGCTGCAAATCAACAGCAACTGCAAGAGTATTCTGGCCAAGCAGGACTGCACCTTTGTGAACAGTACTGGGCCACAGCTACATAAACCCCATACTTAATTGACATGCAGAGGAATAGAAAGAGTATCAAAACACTGAAGTTACTTATTCTCCTTCAAAAGAGTTTTAATTATACCGTAATTACTTCCTGACAAGTTGACATCACTCAAAAAGAAGAAAAAAGAAGTTGGTTTCATTTTACTTCACACATTTTAATGAATGCCTGTGTCCTCAAAATATCATCCGTCTTTTCGAAGTCTAACCTTTCAAAGGCACTCAGGATCACGACTTCAGCTGCATTTAAGATAAGATTGATACTCTCAACATCTTGCAGCATGGAGGAATCCTTTCTGTTTGCAGTTATATGCATTTTTTTAAATATAGCAAAAAACAGTCATGAGGAAAGCAACATTTTCATTCTTGTATAGATACGAATAGAAGTGCTTAGAAGACTGAAAAGCGGGATGTATTTTTTTTAGTGACTTAGTAATAACACCAAAAGCACACATAAAATAAATACAATAATAATTTCTTTCTAAAAGTGTTTTTTGTTTGTTTGTTTTAGTATCTGCCACTTTCAAAGTGCATTCTAATTTAAATAGATTCATGTCATTTCTACTTGGAGGTAGGTGCATCTTTAACCCATTGTTCTGTTTTTCAAGTCCAAACATTTTTTTACCTGTCCTAAATATTTATCTGTTTGAGGACAAAAATTCTGGCATTACTTCCTAATAGAAATAAACAATATAAATATATTATGATCTCTTTCAGATTTGATAAAGAGGTTGAAGACTGATCACTGCTAAGATCCTGAAGCTTCTATAGTAAGAGCCATTAAATCTTATAAAATGAAATACCACTAATATCAGTTAATACTTTTAAATACTAGGCAGGACATCACACAGGTATTTATCAACAAACTCTTGATCCAGCCGCTCAATTAACCATGAGTTGACAGTATCTGAAATACATTTCATTAATTTATCATAAATAGGACAATGCTTATTTATTAAGATTGCTCAGATGACTTAAGCCTGCTCCAGGTAGTGACAAATTACACACCGCTTTTATTCATAAATCTCTTAACATCAACCCACAGCAACCAGTCTATCATCCAGATCACGCTGTTTGTCACCTACACCACTTAAAATGTAATGTTTACTTCTCCTTCTCAATTATTTACCTTAGAATTACCTTCCTTGTGATGTTTGGCACAGGATCTCAGCTGATTTATCCAGTATTGTTTCTCCTTTGCATCAGCAGCTAGAATAGAAACAAGAAAATGCAGGCAATCACATATAAACCAATACTCTTTTTTTGTATACTAAATGTGATGGAGTTTGGGAGAGGGAGGAGAGAGATTATTTACTGGTTAGGACGTGCTATAAATTCTATTTTACGCTACTTAAGCACATGCAAGTTCTTCAGTGCAATGCATTTAAACCTCAACTTAAGATGGTGTGATCAGTTGTAAGAGATAAATTTATAAGTTTTCAGTTATCTCCTCCAAGTGTTATTAAAAGCAGAATTGCCTCAAAAAAGTTTTAATCCACTTTTACTTCACTCATCTCTCTCTGTGAAGGACAAGGGTCACACCATAGCATTTAAACCAATGAAATCTCTACACTCAGGCTGTCAATCAGCTACCAGACAAGTTATCAGATACTTCAGTACTTTTGCTTTAACGTAGCTCAACTAAATCTCCTTTTAAACCAGTGTGGCATTTGCATGCAACTTAGAATCACAGAATTATAGAATTTTCCAGTTGGAAAAGACCTTTGAGATCATTGAGTCCAACCGTACCCATCTTCTTCTAAATCATGTCCTTCAAAAACTCATCTATCCATTTTTTTAAACGCCTCCAGGGATGGTGACTCAGTCACCTCCCTGGGCAGCTGTTCCAGCACCTGACCACCCTTCCAGTAAAGAAATTCTTCCCAATATCTAGTCTGAACATCCCTTGGCGCAACTTATGGTCATTTCCTCTTATCCTATCACCTGTCAGTTGTGACAAGAGATCAACACTCGCTCTGCCACAGCCTCCTTTCAGGCAGCCATAGACAGCAATGAGGTCTCCCCTCAGCCTCGTCTTCTCCAAGCTAAACAACCCCAGTTCCCTCAGCCGCTCCTCGCAGGGCTCGTCCTCCAGCCCCTTCACCAGCCTCGTTGCTCTTAAAAGGGGCTTAAAGACACAAGAATGAAAACAACAATTTTCCCCATATATCTGTAAGAAACCAGCTTTAAAAATTATTACAAAGATTGTTCTGCACTCGACATCTGGTGGCTCCTGTGTAATATTAATAAGTATATTTAGGAGAGAGATTTGATTATTTTGAGATTTTTTTAAACAAAACACTACTACAGTAATCCCAATTAAGAATATCAATACAAAGTGGATAATTGCAGTAAACATTTTCTCTTACTTCCTCTGCTATTAAGTATCTCAATGGTTATTGACTCAGCATAAAATTGTTCACTGATTTGTATCAAACTCATAGATCTCATTAAATTAAAAGCAGCGTATTGTAAGTATTCAGTAATTTGAAAAGCATGACAACAAAACCACAACTGTTCATTATTTCTAGCTGTGCAAATTCCAAAACATTTTAAAAGTAACTCTCCCTGTTTGTTTTTGTGTTTCGGTTCTACATATAAAAAAGCAACACACTGTCCTGCACACTCTGTCCTGCAAACCAATTGATAAACCATGGTCAGAATAAAGCAACATCACTTCAAACTTTTGTTACACTGTATTACATGTCACTTCTTTTATATATCTTTTTTAAAAAAATATTCCAAAGTAACTTTTACATACCTTATATTGTCTTTCTCACATTTGGGAACAAAGGGAAGGGAAAATTTTAAGTTAAAAGCGCATTAATTTATTCCAGGACTGACAAGAACAAAGTGTCTTAACAGTCTTCCACTGGCATTTTTCCCCTCTCCAACCCATCAACAGATTCATTACTGCATATTATCTGCAGGATAATGGCAAGGGAGTACAATATTTGAAATTAAATGCTGTGCTGTGGACAGCAATGAAAGCAGCTTTTTCTTCCCTCATGAGCAAACAAAACATCCTGTACAACCAAAATGTCTCTTCCAGTCCTGAAAGCCTATACATTGTGAAGTCACATATAGTTAACAACTCCAGATTTCTATTCCACTGTGTTTTATAATATAGTATGTAACAATACAGCTATGCTATCGTTTTTTTCTGACAGTACAGGGAAGTAAAAGAGAAATGATATGTGAGAGAAGAGGCAGAGATGCAGGGATGGGAGAGAACAACAATGAAGCAGTACTGTACCTCTCAACTTATACATCTCTCCGTTAGCAGAGTAGACCACCAACATGTGTGGCACTTCATCACTGGGCGATATTATAGCTCCAGCTAAAGACAAGGTTCCTCGTGGCTTCTGGTTTTTACTTTGCTCATTCACAAAATACTGCAGAATCCCCGTCTCAAAGTCCAATACAAAGTACCTGGTAAAAGAAATGGCAATTGTAGAGTATTTCTGTTAAAGAGGTTTTCACACATTTACTCAAAGAAGAATACAGACTGATCTTAAATCAAGACCATAAGCAAACAGATGAGGTTAAAGTCATAACTGTATTTGTAAGGTACTGTTATTTTGATCATTAAGTTTGTTTTTCTAAGGGCTGATCGTTAGGTTTGTTTTTCTAAGGGCATGTGTGAGCTATTATTTTACTCGTGTTTCTTTCAGATTCATGGTGAGATTCACATACAAGGCACAAAATCAATAAAAGGAGTTCCTGATTAAAGAGGTTTCTTTGAGGAAGTATCAGGCTGCTTCTTTAGGGATTTTTTTGCCCCCCTGCCCCTTTCTTCCATTTATACCCTGAAAGACACACTAATTTCCCATAATGACTCTTCTGAAAAGGTGACACCTTTTTTTCAGAGGGATGAGCACAACTAAAGATAGCAGGGTATATTCATCTTTGTGATACTATTTCACATACAAATGTTGAGTGTAATTTTGAAAACTGGTCAAGAGAATCGAATATTCAGTTCCAAATAAGTACTAGGTAGGAAGTATGAACACCCATATGTAAGAACACGATTAGGAAGAGAGAGAAATGAAGTCTAAATTCTATTTGGTCATTCTGCTATTCTGCTAACAAATCCTAACCAAAATAGAAAAAAAAACATTTTTACTGCTGACCATGCATTTAGGACCAGGAAATACTCAGCCAGTAACCACAAAGACTGAGATGGGGAGACGAGACACATGATGCACGTGTGTATTCAGAATCACAGTATACTGAGGGAAAAGTGGAAGGGAAGCACAGATGGGTGGAGAGAAAAGGAAGAGTGGGAGTAGTAACTCTACCTGAAAACTTTTCCAGGACTTAATATTATCACATGTAAGTGACACAGCTAAGGGACTAAAGAAATGAATCATAAATGGAAGAGTTTGATGATGATCTAATTCCTACATTGATTATTCTGGGACTGATTTTGCAGGATTCTGAGGAAAGCCTCAGGAAATTGAAACAGAAAAAGTTTTATAAAGCAAAACCAGAACACATTTAGAAATAAGTAGTTTCAAAATATATCAGAGTTCTTATTCATATTTAAACTTACAAAGCCAAATAACATTTCTTGTTTTTAGGGTGCTAAAATTTTACTCCAGTACAGCTCTGTGGGGATGGGAAGGGGCAATGGGCTCCTCTCCATGAACACAAAACAACTTTGCCTACCCTACTTCAGTCTTCATTCACACAGTTTTGACAAACATAAGCCATTCTACAATAAACTAACTGCTAGGACTGAAAGATCATACAAACAAAAATACACTATATTGCATTGTCCAAATGTACTAAATGAAATTAAAGATATTTTGAACTTGCGTCTGTCTGAAGAGTAGGAAACAAACTTTTTTACTTTTTTTCTCCCTCTCCCAATAAATCTTTCACAACAGCACAGATCTTAAATTCCATTTTCCTGTGAAAATCATGCATGCTATTACACAAAACAACTATTTAACACTTTAATTGTTTGCCAAGGAGCAGAGAGCGACCTCTTGGCTCACATGAAGTTTACTATGATCCACAACAGGCCACAGTGAAGGTGACACAAATGCAGGTTAACATCTTAGCTTCTACTAAAAAAACAGCCTACCTATCTGGCTAATACTAACATGGGTATTTGGGATGCATATTGTCTCCTACTCTCCTTCTACGTAGGATTAGCATAGGTTATATGAATTTGTGGACAATATTTCAGAAACTGTGATTATTCAGACTTCTACAGCTTTGTATAGCTCAAATTTTCTCAAATTACTACTCTGTTTTTAAAGTGGTGTTTTGTCTCAGCACTTTTTCCATATCCCCATATGCAGAACATCTCTAACCTTCTCCATCATAGACTATTTCCAGGAGTATCTTCCTAGGCTGTTCAAGTTCATAGTATTCTTGTACTCATCTCTTGATTCAAGCTACATAAGCATGAACATGATGCAAGCAACCATTGCCTAAGATTTACAGAGCTTCAGATGTTTTGCTTGGGAAAACTTCTTGTGCCACATCTATGCATAGCTCTACTGCCACCACCTCCACACCAGAGCAAAGATCAATTTCTCTTTAAATTATTCACAGATTACCATCCCCTGTCCCAAATAATTTCTAGCTAGTGCATCACTAACCCTGACTTCTGCCCTGATGCCATCTCCCTCATCTTCCTTAGTGCCTCTGCATTTCTTCCCTCACTGAAAACAAATGGAAAGCCTCCCTTCTGTAATCATGAAACACATCTATTCACCTCCTCCCTACAGAGTTTAGCTTCACCACAAAAATAAGGACTACAGAGATGGTAAGCGGAATGCCAACCACCCTAGCGTTCTCAATAGTAATGTTAAAAAAAAAAATTCCCTAAATGGAAAATGCCCAAATTTCGGAAAACTACCTCATTGACTTGTATTACACCACTCCATTACCTGCCTGTTTTGTTTCACTTTTAAATGATTTTCTAATATTGCTCTCCCACTTAGAAAACATCCTTTTCTCTTCAGGTCACTTAGTGGGGAGAGATGAGGCACTTAACTGCTGGAGAAAATAGCAAAATTGGAAAGCATACAATAATAACTTCCACATTCCATAGTAAGTTTTCATTTTGCTCATTCTTAGATTTCCTTGTCCATTTTGGGAATACCTGTTACATATTCAGGAGAAAAAGAAGAGCACTAGGCAGAAGTCATTCCATGTCTCTGACAAAATCATACAGTCCTTTCACTCTAGAGCAAGTCTTTCTGCCCAACTCAACTGACAAGTTTTGAGCAACCACACCTTAGCTTTAGCAAACAAATCTAGGCTTTATAAGTAGCGATGTCCATTCTGAGCCTGCATCATGCTCATTACAATTTCATTGCCCTTTTATTGTTCAGCTACAAATCACTTATCTCAGCCTTTTATATCAGGCTATTTTTTATCGATTACTACCTTGGAAGTCATCATTGTGGTTATTGCAGTACAGCTCTACAATTTACAAAAGGAGGAATAACAGTAAAAAAAAAAAAGGCATAGCAAAAAAGATAACCTTTCCTTCTCCTATCAAGACTAAAGTATTTGGGGAAAAAAGCTCCTCTGAGTCTATTAGAGCAGAATCTATTAAGTTACATAAACACTACAAGCACTTCAACTCAAACTTTCCATGTTAGACCAGCAAAGCACTCTGAGAATGACACTAAGGTCCATAAATATATGCTTTGCTTGGCCATAAAGCTACCCCAGGGACAGACATCAGCCTTTCAAGTACAGAATTGACCTTTACCAGCATAATGACATCCAAGAGCAGTGCCTTCTGCAAATACATACATGCAGAGGCAGCATTCTCCTTCCACATCCTTTGTCATCACAGCTACAGAAGTAGTGCTAACTCGACCTTCTACCCAACCAGGATCTATTTTATGCAGTCTCAGAAAAACAGAACATTATAAATGGCCTTATACCTTCAGTTTTCAGTACCTGTGATGACATCTCAGTTGCCCATGAAAGCATGCAACATTTCCAGTACAACTCAAGCAGTAATCTTAGGAAATAAAAAAGTAACCATTCCTCACAAGCCTTCGCATTGCCCACTTCAAGTATCCTGCCTTCTTTGTTGTCCCTGATGACCCAGATTCTATGTCCGCCAACTTTGAAAGTCATAAGAGAAAACAGAATTATCTACAGAAATATAAGCCCCAATTGACCAACAAAAACTAGTCATGTCAAACAAATAGCTATCCTGTGACTTTGGAAAGCTCAGAAACTTTTCATGATCATCCTGAAGATGACACTGTTCATATCACACAGAACCAAGTATGTGCTTTTCAAGCATTATGGTTTGATGTGCAGCTCCCCTCTTCACCTTCCACATAGTGCTATCACAGAAAAACAAGAGACTGCACAGACAAGAGAAGGGATAAAGCACTTTGAAAACTGCTAGGAGTTTTGAAAACTGACAGGAAAAGCCAGAAGAAGGAACCAGAAATTAAACGTCAGATCAAGCAGTGCAAGTCTTCACACAAAGGAGGTGGAAGGGAGAAGGAACAGAAAAGAGAGAGAAGAAACAGAAGCAGCTTTCAGAAATATTTTCTTGCATCACAGACCAAGTGATGACCTAGTTCAGACCATCAGAAAAAACACAGAAGTAATGGAGACCAGATTCTTTCACTAACTTAGGGTGGAAAGGCATCATATATATATAAAGTAGAACAGAAGTAAGAGAATGGTACATGTCCCATTTTAGAAGCCAAATGTAACTGTATCAAAAGGGCACGAATATCTTTCAACTGTTAACTTTTAACAGAAGTCATTTGTTCTGCACACCATAGTCCATCTGGGATTCAAGTGGTCCTGTGCAACTTCCAGTCTGAATTCATAATGTTCGAGGATATTTTTTTTTACACATAAAGACTTCTGCAACAGGACCACTTCAATCCCAGCCAAATCTTCAATTACAGACTAAGTCTGCTAAAATACTCTCCTTTCCGGGGGAAGCAGAATAAACTAGCCTGTATTGGAATCCATGCTTCATAGCTGGACTGTCTAATCCCAGAGCTCATCTGTTTAAAACTGGTACAGATGCTCAAATACTGCACAGTAGCATAGACAAATCCTTTGACTAAAAACTAAACCAACAATAATCTCCATACAATAAAATGGTTTTCGTTATATGATGACCTAACACAACAACCACTTCTGGATGCAGACCAGCCTTGGTTTCAGGGTTTTGGAAATTTTCTCCCAGTTACTTTCTCATTGATGGACAGAGGAGCTTTTCTCTCTAAATACCACTTTAGTTCTTCCCCAGACACCTTTTCTTCAAAACCAGTCTCAAAACAGGTACTTTAGGATCTACTTTTTATTTTGCTTTAACCACAAAACTGCAAATTGTTCAGATAAAATACATTCATTTGAAGCAGCACAAAGTATCCACTCTGATTTAAAACCTTGATAGGCAATATCACTCTCCACATCATATTAGAAAAGTAACAATTTATGCATTTCGCCTCTCAGACTGCTGAGTTTATTATTACCATGTGACAAATGCTTCAGTACACATTTTGGCATTGATTAGTGCAACACAGAAGCATTTCATCAACAGAAGAATTTTACTATCTACTCCTTCTACCACTTTGCTCTCAACATTTCTGACGTTTCAAACATGTGCTCTTTTCACTCCGTTCTTGTCTTCCTCCAGCCACTGCCAAGGCATGTTCTTCAGTGACTCCATAATCCTCAAAAAGAGGACATTTTCAAGAATAAAGAAATCAAACTATTCTATAACTCTCTTTTTTGCTGTTTTTAAAAAATTAAGTTTGAACAACCAGATAAGAATTGTAGGATTGAAAGCAAATGACTGTCAAAAAAAAGCAAATTCTATGGTAACCAAACGAGATGTCATATAGAAATATTTCATTTTTAGGAAACTGCATCATATCAAGACATACTGGAGATGACATTTATGCAACTGCTTAATTCCCTTTCTTCCCTTTTACCTTGAGTCGTAAGATTAATGGAATTATTCATGCCAATAAAGTTAAAGCATGGCATACACATTTGACACTCAAGCACTTGATTATTAAAAATCATTTCTAAAGTTGTAATTTAAAGACAGTGAGTTGGGAGAACATGCTTATATTTCAGTAACAGTTCAATGTCCTTGAGATTCCTCAATTTATCATTTTCTAACAGAAGAAAATGTAAGAAATGCAGTACTCCTTAAAAACTTTTCTGACTTTTGAATATCTCTGAATGAAAACTGAATTTTTGAAATAGTGATTTCTTTGCATTATTGTAATTGCATATCAGTCAAACTGAACTACAATTTGGATAGTTTTACAAGTGTTCCACATCTAAAATGAGATAAGAAACAGAGGAAATACTATCCAAAGCCAACAGATGGACTGGTTGTTTCTGATGATCATGCCCTCCATGATTTTTAATATCCACAGAACTCTTGCACAAATAAAATATTAAGAAAAATCTCTTTTCCTTTTTTGCTCAGTCCCAGTCAATCTTTACGTTTACAAGTAAGCCCACTTTTATGACCCAAAATGTCACTCTGTTATGCATCTGCAGAAGCTACAATTGCCACTGACCAGCTCATCAGTTCACTGACTTCTGCTTGTCATGCCAGTTACATCCATGGTCTGAAATTCTATACAGGCAGCAACAGACAAGATGACTTAAATTTTATTTAAGTAAAAAGAGAATAAAAATAAATATTTAATATTAGCTATTTCATTTCAGATAGAGTTGCTTTTTAGGACAAATGGGAGGAAAAATAAGACTTAAAAATAATGCATCCATTTTTACCCATCAGGCTCAAAATTCATAGATTTGTGTAAAAGCACATTCATCGTACTAATCTAGACTTTAGCACAATATGGCTTCTCTGAGGGGTAACAATTGCAATTTAAGGGCAAACACATAAAAAAATGGTCCACAGTTGAGGCTGATACCATAAAGAGCACTTACTGCTCACACACCATTGAACTGGCTGGCTGCCCAATGCTACTTTCTGTAATTTCATAGTCGTTGTCACCCTCCTTTTTATTTGCTCTAAATTCACTACTACTTAATAATTAAGCAGACTCCAATTTTTGTGTGGTGGATCAGGGAGAAAAGGCTAGCAGTGACATAAATCAGGGGAGAAATCTGCCAGTGCAATCTTAATTCTGGTAATATTATATTATACAGTTCAATTCAGGTCACAGGATAATCATATGCTGTCATTTGAGCACCAAATCAAAAGAAGTTGTTTTGACTTACCCTCTCTCAGTCCCACCTTTCCATCTTCTATCCAGGAGAAAGACTTTGCTCATTTGAGAAAGTAAAATTAGAGAACTACCTTGAAGTCCATATAGAAAACTGCTTCTCTGCTCCAGGTCTTTAAGCAGTATTGGTCTGTCCCAACTAGCAAAAACTCCACCAATAATCAAGGCAGATATCAGAAATCAAGCTCTTAATTTCGTCTGTTTCCCCAAAATCTGGCTAAAGTGGGTTTTCTATCAAGATGTTTGGATTTCACCTAGTCATCTCAGGAGGATGCAAAGCAGTACAACGCATGTACTTTTCTTAGTCAAAGAATATTCTAGTTGGAAAATACCTTAAGTCTATCCAGAGAAACAACTGTTAGGAAGACCTATAAGGAAACTAGCTAAGAAGTAATAAGTAAATGGGAAAAACTGACTCTGCTTTCATTGCCATGAAAAATCACCTACAAAATATAACTAAAAATTAGGGGGGGCAGGTGAAGGAGAAATGACTAAATAGTGGAAAAAAATTGAGTTTCTTCTCCAAAAATAAAGAATATATCTATATAAAATGAGACATTCAACTACGTCTGGCTTGTGAACGTAGCTTTTCCATATTAATACTTGTAATTCTCTCTACTCACATTAGCAGTCGACAAAACTGCTGCTCAGAAAAGAGCTGCATCACCACAACGTTTTAAATATCTCCCAAAACAATGCCAGCCATGCCAGGAATCCCATTGCCTATTCTTTTCTGTGACGAAAAAAAAACAAACAACCCACCAAAATTGTAAGCAACACAGAAATATTTGACCTTCCTTAAAAACTTGTTACTTTTTTTGCTTGGCACTTTCTGCAAAGGGTTCTCTAAGATTTGACAGGTTTGGCAAGTACATTTCACATCAAAAATTGCCTAGTGCTCTGCACCAACCCATCTTCAACAAATAACTCATAAAACACAGTATGAAATAAAGAGTTCAGAAGATGGCCTAACATACTAAAATACCACTCTCCAACATGCCAAGTAACAAATCTAGGAAGCCTGAAATACTGAACCAAAGGCTCTATCACATACATTAAACACACTATGACCAGCTTTCTTAAAACATAAGTATCCCACAGACCTAGGGAAGGAAAGTAATCAGAAAGAAGGCAGCATTGAATGCAGCCTCTGTGAACACAGCTGCTCAGAGCACTCCTGAGTCCAGCAGTGACACTACTCTGTATCACTCTTTCAACAGTCTGCTTTAGGTAGGGACACGCACACTCATACACAGAACAGATTTCAGGAAGGTCATAGATGAAGACAATGATAATGAAGTGAGATGTGACCAAGGGTAGTACTTTACAGATATTCCTGTCTGCTACTTCCCATATCATGCAGGAGACTTCGTGGACTGAAAAAAGATGTGACCTTAGCTTGTCTTCCTGGTACCTGCTATTACAACATCTATAAATGAATCACATATACCCATTGGACAGCCTGGTACTCATGCAATATAATGAGAGAAGAGGAAATTCAGTCACTTAATATAACGCTCCCACAACACACACTCACCAGGAGCTTCGAATTGATGGTTTTGTATGAGCATTGCCATGCAACAGAGTTTGAAGAAAACCACACCCCACTGAATTTGTGTGAGTCAGCTAGGTTTAAATCACGGTTTTATCTCAAAATACTATCACCCATTATCCAAATTCTCTGCAATTTGCAGTTACTAAATTTTGGCGATCCCAAACACACACACCCCCAAAAGAAGTCCACAAAACAAAAAATCTTTTATTCAACTGAAATACACCTCTCTTCTTCAACTTTGGCTACAAGAGCCTGCCCACTGAACTACATCAAGAGTGAAGGATACTATTACTTACAAGGACAGAAAATACAGGAAGGGAGAAGTAAATCTTCACTCACACATGTGCACTTGTCTACTACACCGTATCTTCCACCAGCCCCATACTGAATCTTTGTATAACTTCCCTCTTACAGTGTACCAGTGATGAATGAAACTTATTGGCAGAGGTAAATTTGGTTTATGTTGCTTTCACTAGTGCCTCCCAAATAACTTGCTCTTCTCCAACAGCTTGTATTTCTCACTGGTAAGAACGAACCTTAACTCAACCAGCACTACTCCTATTGGATATTAGTCCTGTCTAAGGGAGGCACCTTCACAGTTCAAACATCTGCAGATTGTAAGAGCCCAATTTTGCTGCCAAGAATTACAGACTGTACACAGAATAACACTCTGCTATGAGACAATCAATGTGACCCTGAGTTTTTATGTCAGACCTGATGTAAATCAGGATTTCACCCAGAGACAAAACAACTTCAGAGACAAATATAAATTATACAAATAACAAAGACATAGAGAGTGACCTAGACCAACAGCATGAACTGAAGGTGAGGAAGAGGTATATGCTGGATGACAAACGAAGGGATGGCACAAGCACCTCTAGACTGGAATATAAAGCAAACTATTCAGGTAATCAGACCACAAAACAGTTTGCAAAGGTAGCATAAATTGCAAGACTACTCTCAATTAGAGTAGCTTAGAGTAGTTCAGCTACTTTAAGTGCTACTTTTTACTCAATTTAACAATGACAGAAAGGAAATTATGAACATCATTCAAGTCATACCTTGAGCCAATTACACAGACAAAAGGAGTCTGTTATCTCAGCCAGAAGTATTTGGGCTGCATGTCTCCAAGTTAAAAGCCAGGGAAACTATCTATATAGATGAATGTTAATGCTTTTGCTCCTCACACGTGAATATGGTCCTGTACACAACAGACAGCCTGTTGCTTAAACGTGTACAAAGTAATGGTAACTCAGGAAACTTCAGGGAGCTGATCTGAGTTTAAATAAAAAGGAGTAAAAGTCAGTGCAAGTAAATCGGTTGCTGGAGTTCATTTCAATTAATTTTTACTTCTTAGTGGAAATTAAGGTTGCTTTAGGACAGACTGTAAAAAATCCGAAGTCACAGGAAAGGTATCTTAAGTCATGCAACTGAATTATAAATTCTATGCAATGAGATATCTGCACTACCATGGAATCACAGAATTGTTAAGGTTGGAAAAGACCTCTAAGATCATCCAGTCCGTCAGCCCAACACCACTGTGCCTGCTAAATCATGTATACATTAATATTGAAAAAAATACCTAAATCACAAACCTGTCTTCACTGTTTATTAGCTCTTCCCTAATTTTTAATTATTAAACATGAAATATAAAAAACAAGAGGATTTCATAAACTCTTTTAATAAAAAACTGACAACAACCTAAAAGTTTTCAATAGAAGGATGTTGTTGAAAATTAATTGAAGCAGACAAATGTAATGGTTTACAGAGAAAGAACATCAGTTTTATTATGACCACTCTGCTGCCAACAAGTAAGGGACAATTTAGGGACAGAATGAAGGAGCAGACAAGCAGAACAGTTTGGCAATAGCATGCCAAAAGGTTTTCAGTAAATTTACCTAAAATTAAGTAAAGAGACATCTGAAGAATTATTTGACACTACAGTCTCAAGAACAAAGCAGTCTACTAGCTAGACTTTGAACCACCATCCAGAGCAAAACGCTCTCCTTCACTGGACTATATGTACTAAAGACTAATTATTATGTTAGTGAAGATTTGTTTTTTCCCTTCTTCTCACCAAAACTAGCTCATGAACATCTTGAACACATCCTTTAAGAAAATGATTAGTTGGTTACTTTTTCCAAGGCTTATAAGGTGACCAACCAAAAAACCATTAGATCACACTTAACAGTGTGATCTAACATACCATTCTCTTAAGCCACACAAAGCACTACATTTTCTCCTGATAGCTGTGTAGTTTCAATAGACTAAGCAAGTACATACTGGAAGCAACAAAGATGTAACTGGAATACTTTGAAGTTGAAGCACTTAACAAGAAAGGTATCAACACCTAATACATACTTAAAGATGTTTTCATTCTTTTTGGCCTGGTTCATTTTCTGCCATTTTAGCAAGCTGAATTGCATGGCACAGCAAGAGGGAATGTGCAGTGGGGAGCATGAAAGGAGGTCACTCCCCTTTTGTTGACAACATGCTCTTAATTCAGTTCAAGAAACCTCATGAAACCATACTCTAACCTCTGAGGGCTATTTCAATGACACAGTGCTTTTATTGTACTTACCAGCAGTCACAAAACTGCAGAGAAGAATTCTGATCCTTCTGTTATTCTCATTTGGTCTTTTCTATTTGCACCACTACTAAGTATCATAAGTGATAGCGTATGGATTTGGGGTTTTCTTTTTCAATTACAGAGGAATAACCATAGTACTATTTTTTCTCATTCCTTTCTCTCATAGCATTTTCTTGACTTCTTGCCTTATCACCTGCTAATATAAAAAACATTTGTATATAGAAAAAGTAAACATACAAGTGAAAATGTAAATCTGTTATATTTTGTGTGTTCAACATCCTAAGGCATGCTGTGTACAGATCTGCTTATATCACTCCTGTTGCGCCTAAAGGTGACTGGCGGGCAGAAAAAGCATCCTCTTTGTTGCTTTGTGATGTATGAGACACCTATGATGCCCTCCTCCTGTCGTTATCAGCCTAGGGATATAAATTCCAGCTTTCCCTAATCTTCCTGGAAGAGTAGTGTGCCAGAAACACTGCCACAAGATAATAAATAAATAAAAATAAACTAAACCTCATTCATGTAGATCAAGCAGGGGAATATTCAAATGTTCACAAGAGCCTGTAAAGACATTCCATCTTCTATGTGCGCTCTCTCAGAATTTTTTCCATTTCAAAACTTGAAAAACTTCAGACAGGTACAATTTTGAAATATTTAAAATCACGATTATAACTGGATGCCTGTGGGCTCCAAATCCCTGCACACTGTGGCAGGAGAAGCTGTTACATCTTCCTGTTGTTTGCTCCCCTCCACTTCATTGCCAGCGATCATGCCCCCCTGCAGAGCAGCAAACAATCAACCCTAGCAAAGTCCTGCGCTCAGTGGAACTAAAACTGATGGACTGACAGCAGATGACAGTGTATCACCATGCCACAAAAATGAACCACAGCAGCCGGTGGCACTGACTCACCACCTCTACTACAATGGTTTAATGAGTGAGGAAAAAGTCTGAGTGGTAAACGTCAGAAACAGTCCTCAGTTAAGTATCAACTGAGACAAATGATCACTTCCCTCTCCCTCGGAAACTGGTTGGCCAGGCTTACTGCCACATGGAGGTTACATTTACAGATCTTAGACTTTCTTCACAAAGAAAAGCACAGTTAACATCGCTTCACAGCTGGTTGTAAAACCTCATCCAATCTTAGGCCTCACCACTGCTTCTCTTCTCTCCTTTCCCCCCTGTAGCCCATCTCTTGGGTCCTCTCTGGTGCTCATCAAACTCAGTAGGAACTAATTTGCTAAAGCAGCGGGAAAGATTTAGAAGATAGAGACAGTTGGGAGAGGGTGTCCCCCACTCAACAGTAGGAAGGTGGAACAGTAGCTCATGTTTTGGTCTCATGAAAGCAGTTGGTACAAGCTAGCAAAGGAGGTCATTTTAGACACCATCTACCATCTTGACTCAAACCACAAAGTACATTCATGCCAATTATATCAACAGACAACAACTGGAACACACAAGATAAGTTTTAACTACTAAATTATTACAAAAGCCTACAAAGAAAAATAACCAATGTTCCTTTCTTCCTCTTAACTATGCAATAACTTTTACATTTTCTTCTTCTAATCTGCTTTTCCAACATTGTTATTTGGAGGGAAGTCAAGAGACATTTAATTCTGCACAAGTTACTGATATGAGAGACTAAAGAACATGACACTCCTCTGGAAGCTAAAACCCTTCCAAAAATTATATTTCATCTGATTTACATTTGAAGATTCATCCATGGAAATGCATAAGAAATCCTCTTACAATTGTTGGCATTCTATGTGAATAATTCCATTCAAGAACTACATTATTGAAGAAAATACATAAAGTAGTCCTGGTATTTCTGAATACATACAATTCCTTTATGATCAGTAAATTAAAAATAAATTTTAAAAACGTTAAACACCAGACGAGTCCTTTAACATCTACATCACTTTCAGATAGAAATAGTGTCTTGCATGTTTACACTACAGTCCACAGCAATGGTGCAAAATAAACAGCAACTGTTCCCCAAAATATCAGTAAATTTGTCACACCAATATAACTGGGCAAAGTGAATAAAGCTTCCCTTGGAACACACAACTGAAAATCAGTTATCATCTCTCACTCTCCCTCCTCAAGGGAGAATGCTGATTTGCACCTTAAAAACCTAGTTTAGCTGAACTAGCCTTCCCCTATTTGGCGTCAGGTCAGAACCACTGCTCTGTCATCTTCATTTCATTGTTCCCATCACCATCCTGTAGAAGTACTCAGCACCACATGCCAGTATAGCTTATACAGTAATAAGAGCTGTAGTCAGCTAAAGATTAATGCACTCAGGTCAATCTTTGGGTAGAAGAGGAACTCCACAGAGATCCATTTCCTCTGCAGGTGCAAGCATTGCATGGATCCCACTGTCCAATATTTTCAGCTGCAGGTCTGTGATAGATACACTTGACCCTAGCTGTACTTTGGTTCAGGCTGACAAAGGAGTAACAGACCTCGTGCCCTGTGGTGAACCTGCAAGCTGCAAAGCTCCTGGCTCACATAAAAGGCAGCAAAGGTGCCTTAGACAAACATTCCAAAAGGTAGTTTTGAAACCCAGAAATGCAAGATAACCAAAGTACAGAACAAGCTAGCAGTGATAAAATGAAGACGTCTATACCACTGACTAGCAGCCAACTACTTCATGCTATAAATGTTACCATCAAGACGGCCCAGTTTGAGCTCTCCCTGAATTGCAGCTGGACTGCATGCCAGGTGACTCTCCCCTTGAGCAGGACACCTCTCAAGGTTTGCCATTCCCTGAAACCAACCAAGACTTCCTTACCCAAGGTGGAGAGACCCCTTACCTGTAACAAATCCTGAAGTGACTGATAGCACACTGAATTAATACTAATGAAACATTACTAATCCATGTAGCTACTCAATATTATTATAAACATTGTACAGATAATTCCATTAAATATCAACTGTTGTCCATGTCTGACACTAAAACTGGACCTAGCCACACTTAGGGTCCATAAGGAGTTTAGAAAGCAAGAGGGTCTATTCTGAACCTCACAACTCAACAGGAAGGTGTCCCTTATAATTTGTACATCTGCTCTCTGTGTGAATCATTCTAACTCAATTCTAACTCAATTTTCCTTTTTCTATTTCTTCTATGCAGTAATTACTTCGCCAAACCTTGCCATAAAACTTACTGAACCTTGTTAAACCACTGTTAAACCTTGTTAAATTACACTAAATTAATTGAACTCTATCAAGTTTTTTACCTCAATTAAAAATATTGATGCTTCTCTCTTTTGAGTGAGGTGCATTCCACCCACCCACAACAAGGCTTCACATGTTAATCGTTGTATATAGCAGTCCTGGTTGATAACTTGTCCAGCACACCGAGAAGCTCACCTACTGCCCCATTATCAACTTGCAATTGCTCAGACTCCTGGAGAGTAAGCTTTTATGCCATTACATGCAACAACTTTCTCCCAGGCTGAAAATACAGCCTCTTGCACACTAACAACTACTTTACTAATACGAATCTCAGATGGACAGTCAAAGAAAACAGATAGTAAGAACACTTTGCACCACTCAGCACCAGCACTCCTCCCAAATTAGCTCCCACTGCACATCAATTTCTATTTTAAAATTACAAGAAATTGTATTTTTCAGGAGCCTCCTACATTACCTTGCTTTACGTATGTTTCTGTCAACAAATCCCTTGTTATATCTTACTGAAATTATTGAGAAGAGTCAGCTGGTAAGTAGGTACTTCTAAATAAAATTTGACATCATTCTTAATACAAGAGCTATCAGTCTGGTCTACAAAAAGACACAAACTCACTAGCAACTTTTTGAAACCTTAACATAATTTCTGTCGTCATCCCCATAGA
Organism: Tapera naevia; assembly: GCA_033556795.1. Taxonomy (NCBI): domain Eukaryota; kingdom Metazoa; phylum Chordata; class Aves; order Cuculiformes; family Neomorphidae; genus Tapera; species Tapera naevia. Next base: position 155,432 of record JAUMJJ010000222.1, read on the forward strand.
TACAATCACGCTAGTTATAAAAACAATTCAGAAATTGCTGATCTAATCCACTCTTCCACACAAATAAAAAAGTTCCTTTGACAGAACTGAAATAATGAACTTCTGAGTTATGAACAAGTGTGGACCAATAGCTTCGAAAGAGAAGCTTAAATTCTTTACTTTTGCAATGAACTAGTACATAGATGTTAAAGAAATAATGCAAATAATGAGAATATGATAGCAAAACCACAAATATGCTGACACCACTGTTTATCGATGGTCTAAAGCAGGATCACCTGCCTGTAGATCAAATCGTGGAACTTAATTAACTTAATGAGACAAATAAAACATCATTTAAAGTCTGCATCTAGTTGAACTTCAGATTTTTATAGATTCTCTCAGGTTAGGTTTATGCTCCCTTCTTTGTGGTAAAACTAAAGTATTAACTATATTATAGCAAAACAGGAGGTTTTTCTCCATGTGATGGGAAAAACATCGTTATATTCTACTAAACTTAACGTTTGATAGTTCTAGTACAAGCAAGAATTAAAAATCTTTGTTTTAGTGCCTCAACATTCAGGCTACGTTACAAACACTCCCATGAACTTACACAGACATAATAATGAAACACTGCACAGAGATTTGGAAGAAGGAAAAATCAAGTTGTTACAGCTTAACAGTTTCCTTAACCAGTAGTTATAAGCAATATGTTTTCCTTCAGTTACCAAAAGTCTTCGGCTTTAACAATGAGAAGTAAGCAAAACTATTCTACTGCACTAAGTTCTCTTCAACAATTTGAATTCCTTTCCTTCAAGTACAGTTCAAAAATCTCTCCCTTTTAGCTTCCTCCCTTTCCCTAACTATGATGAAAAACAATGCTGTGCTAAGTGCTCCTCTATTTAACCACTTGTTTTTAGTTTTCCTCTACTTTATTCCCAAGTAGTCTTAATAGATCCTGTTCCTTAGCTGTTTGTTTCTCTTATCTGGTACCTCAAAAAGACAAGATATGATTTGAGAGCTTCAGAATGTACACCATTATTCCTCCCCTTCCTCAAAAAAATAACTCCTCTCACCCAAATTATACTCACAAATGCTCAAGCAGAAAAACACAGGGAAAAAAATCACAAAAGAAATGTTAGTCCCAACTGAAAACTGGAACCACAGGGATACATCTCTTTAACAGCCATTTCTGAAAATCTACTATTTCTCAAAAGAAAACATTGCCAAGAAGTATTACTCCTTCACCTCAGGGAGCACAAACTGTAGGTCCTGCATTTTTAACAGAGATTTGACATTTGAAGGTCACTCCTGCTCTACAATGCTCTTTGGTACCCTACTCCCTGCCTTCACTGCACTCCTCAGTACTCCCATCAGTCCTGCACTGCAGCATTTGACAAGGCACTCTCTCTGCTCTTCATCTCATTCTGAGCAGTGACAAACAGACAGCACAGGCAAAAACAGCAGCAATCATTTTACCTCTGACTCCTCTAGTAAACCCCACACTTGCTGTTAAATAGCCAGCTTGTCTTCTATGCAGCCTCTGAAATCATGTTAGAGACGTAACCAATGCAGAAGATGAATTTCGGGAAGAAATTCAGTAGCAGTGATTTCAAGAAACAGAATTTCTTTCCCCTGAAGAGAAAGGCATTAGGTGGTCATTTTTTTCCTTCAGCAGTATAAACATGCCACTACCTAACTGAACCTCTGAACCCAGTGCTGGCAAATGTATACAGAAAGGGGGTGATGGAGAAAAAAAAAAACAAACAATTCGTAGGTGCAAAATACTCTCTAAAACTGAAGAGATGCATCACAATTAGTCCAAGTACCTAATAGATGGCAATGTTATTGGGGGAAGAAGAAAGGGAGAGACATGAAACGACAAGAGACAAAAACCGAAACTCAGAGCAAGTGGAGATGATAAATAAATAAATTGCCAGAGCTGAGATCCAGTAGTTTTCACATTTCCAGAACTAAGCTGCTGTTCCATAATTCTGATATTTTCCTTTTTTAAAGCATGCAATTCAGTATTTCAATAATTAAATCCAGTTGAGGCATTTATTTAAGAAAAGTTAAAACTCAATGTGAGTAGAGCAGGTATTTTCAGTCTCTCAGACATCTGTTCCTGATGTCCTGACACCATCTCAAATCAGTAATCTGTGAGAAACTGCACTATATTTTTTCCTATACCAGCTGCTTTCTCTATTACAACTGACAGTTCCATTAAGCTTTCCAGCTCCCTCAGTTGAGACACCTGTTCCACACCCCTTGTGTTCAATCTGAACAAAACCCAAAAAGGCTTCATAAATCTCTCTGGAACTTGAGGTCACAGCTCATCCATCTCTAATTTTTAGCAAATGTAACATTTTCACATCTGATCTCCTTACTTTGAAATGTTTTCTTCTCTTCTGTCCACCTTTTACAAAACTACTCTGCCTGACACAGTATCAAAAGCAAGACCAAACAAATGGGAAAGAAGAGAGAGCTTTAAAAGACGAGAAGGAGGACTGTGGATTCATATCATTTACCTGATTCTACAGAAAAGCCTAACATTCAACTATTAAACTGTTTGTTCAGCACAAGAAGGAGGAAGACCGTATCTGGCATCTGTTCAGCCCTTTCTTCAAGCTTTAATTCCTCCATTTCAAAACTAGCATAGAAAAAAGATAAGAACTCAAGTTATGAGGCGAAGAGCTGTAAGATGCTACAGTCTGCTTAGAAGGTCCACGTATTTCCCATGGTGGGTCCTCCAACACAGAGGCTCCCACCAGAATCTCTGTGCCCAAGAGGCGTCCACCTAAGCCTCCTACCAGCTTTCACAGCCATTTGACCCCTCTACAAACGGCCAGAGACACAGTTCCAGTCCTTCCTCTACAATGACAGGAGCACAGTGTGCTACACAGAGCCCTGAACTCTGACCCGGTTTGAACGATTTGCCAGACTCACAGAACACACAGAATGGTTTAGGTTGGAAGGGACCTTAAAGATCATACAGTTCCAACCCCCCTGACTTGGGCAGGGACATGCTAAATAGATCAGGTTGCTCAATGCCCCACCCAGTCTGGCCCTGAACACCTCCAGGGATGCCTGCAGGGCACAGAAAAAATACAGGGTATGTAAAAGGATTGCTTTTGGCCAACAGCATTTAAGCCACAGCACTGAATCAAGTACACTATGCCATATCTGCAACCTGTCCACTGTTGGGCCCAGGGGCTGTGAATCAGCATAGCTCAACAACTGCACCAGTCTGAGCTCACAGGCACAGATGGACTCCAGGTCATGCAGCGCTCAGCACACCAAAGCAGGGCTGCAGGCAGCCATCAACGCCAGCCTCAGAAACCACCACATACAGAACACTCAAGAACATCCCCAAACCTGGTACCATCTGCCTATGCCCTGTAAACAGCACAGGGCACATGACAACATAAAGGCTGGAAAAGCATAAGATTACCAAAAAGTTGCAGAACAAAACTTGCAATTTGAAGCTCTGACCCCCTGGAAAGGACAGAGCAGCTGAACAAGGCTATCATAACCAACAAGTTATCAATTGCTTATTGCCTGCAACTGATTCTTATGTTTGCACTTATATCTGAGAGCTTTGCTTCAAGATATTATCTGTTCTCATAGTTCCTTATGACTATCAAGTCTAAATTGGTACCTTAATTAAAAAGAAGGATAAGAATACCAACGAAGTCATTATTTTCTCAGCATAATTAAATTTTCACTAGTTTTTTTTTACTATCAAGATACAACAACTGGAGGGGAAACTAGAAGTTCAGTTACTAAGTTATTTAATGACAGAAAAAAAACTGAGGAATTAGAAGTATTTGTTATTCCAGTCTCTGGTCGAGTTTTTCTCATCCAGGAGTGAAACCACCCAGCTACAAAGAACCACCTCCATGAGTTTTCCAGAGAAAACTACCAGTCTGCAATTTGGGACATGAGAGAAAAGGATATTCCAAAATAAGCCTCAAAAACATGTTTAGATTTAAGTGCTCTCCCAAAGAGACAAAAAAAAAAAGAAGAAAAGGGCAAAATATGAACCATATATTTTATCAGCAATCTCCGAAACCCCTGCATTTCACTACCTCCACAATGATGAATTTCCTTGGCACACTAAACTGCATTCCTTAGTGGGTGTGGAACAATTGCAGACATACTGTATGAAGCCTGGTAAGCATTAAATAAAAAGTATACAGAGACTTAACTGGACAGGACTTGCATCAATTACAGCTATAGTTTTTACAAACAGAATATGGAATAACAGAAATGCGTTATGGTGTCCAAAAAAGCCTGAATAAGCCAAACAGAACAGAGGCCTCAGCAACAGATAGGTGGGGATGGAAGGGAAGTACAGTAAAACTGCACAGTCAGTTTAAAGTAAATCCATGGAATTTTTACAGGAAGATCTTCTACGACAGGAAGGAACTATATTAGTAAAGATTACCGTACTACGCAAGCAATATTTTTCTCAGTACACATTACATTAGGGACTGGCAAGTACAAGTAGTTCATATTATCATTACGTGTTTAAAAATAGCAGAAAATGTTTCAAGTACATCCAAAACTACTGCTAATTTATTTTTAGATCAACTAGATTTCAAGTTTACATCTTTTCAATATTCAAAAGCCATTTTGTTGAAGCCAAATTTTAGGAGAACATATCAAGAGAAAGATACTGACTGCACAGTATTACAATAATGCAATCCAATGAGGTTCAAAGCATAACCATATCCCACAACCACATCCCACCAATGGATACTATAGCATAAATTTTCAATTAGCTGCCTTGAGTCAGCATAGTTTTATTGGGGTTGTATCACAGTTCACTGACTTCCTTGCCAGATTTTCATAGTTCATCCTTGTTTCGCAATGCCCTGCCTTCAGCAAGAATCATTGCCAGGAGCCAGCAACAATTCAATGCTCTTCTCTAGGCTGCAGCTAAAAACATCAAGGAATAAGAGACCTCAAGATATAATAACCTTCCTGTAAACTGAAAGAATAAAGTACAGATTTGAAAAACAACCTTGTCAATGAAAGCCAGTAGTGGACATCAGTTTTACACCAAGAAAAGTAGAACACATATACTACACCTGGTAAAAATTTAATGAGGAGAGATGTGCTTAGCTAGGGATCAAACACCTCTTCCTCTAAGCTCAATATAAGCATCAGAGTTGAGGCTTGCTCAAATTCTGTAAAGTACCCACGGTATTCTCAGATGAAAAATAAAACTTCGGGTTTTTTAAGAAAACATTATCATCATAAAAAATGGTGTTAGAAGTTTAAAAAAGAGAACAATTGCGCTATAACTTAGTTTTACTAAGTACTTTATTTTTACTGAGTCAGGTACTGCAATACTACCAAGGATGCAAGAGCACTGGTGGCTTTTTTTTCTTTAATATATTTAGGTGTGTGTCTGAAGTATTCATAACATTTCTAACAAAGCAGGCAAGTACAATAGTTTGGAACACATTTTCATCTGAAGTGTGTTAGTCTTCATCAATCCAGGTTATCAGCTATAGTGCCAATATAAAAAGCTTCTGTATTCAAAAATCTGGCTTCCTGATTTTTTCCAGTAACTCTCACATTCATTTAGCTATTTTTGCTTGTGGACGTATTTATATTACTCATACAATTTATGTGGAAGAAACACACAAAAATTTTAAAGGTAATCTCCAGGTAAAGAAAGACATACACATGATGCCAGGAGACAGCAGTCCTCAAACCAGTTCCTCATTCCTCTCTCCTTCCACACTGTACTTCTTATATCATTCACTGAGGGTATATTCTCTATAGCTGTTTCACATACAAATTATTATGATATATTCTAAGTGAATAGATGGACTATCAGATACTTTCTAGCAGACAAATGCTTTCTGAACACTGCTTGGACAGTAATTTTTGTGTGAGTTGATGGAATAAAACATCTGGTTTTAAATTTGTTCTGTGTTTTTACTGTAGTGTTTATAGCAGCTGTTATTTTTCACTTTCAAGATGCAGATAATTTATCACCTAGATTCTCAAAATTGAGCCACATGAAAGTTGGCATTTCTCCCAACTGCAAGTTTCATTTAAAATATTATTTCACTGACAGAACCTGTTCAACAAGTAATATTCATTCCATTCTCATATGCAAGTGGCTGAGGACTCAGATATGTTACACTAACACCGTTTTTTGTGAGCTGCATATATTTAAAAATATGTATTTACACAGGAAAAAAAAGGCAAAAGGCAATTTAATGTCTTGCTTTGGAATTTCTTAAGTTCTCCATTTTATGTCTTCCTTTCTGCTTGTTATTCCTTGCTTTTGAGCCTTTTTTTTTAATTTTAATACATAGTCCATAAGTCTCTGGTTGGAAAGAATGAACATATCTAAGACCATACAGTATTTTCTTCATGCATCATATGGAAGAAAATACAACATACAAAGTGAGGATCTTGCTTGCAAGACCAGTATGCTGGCTCACTTCCACCTTTTCTCCACCTCAACCAGTTCAAAAAAAAAAGCTTTGCACAAAACAGACCTTTCTTACTTGCTGCATCATCTTAGGATTGGTGGAATTTTTCAGCTTTCTGCGTCAATCACAGTATCACAGTATCACAAGGTTGGAAAAGACCTCTAAGATCATCTAGCCCAACATATGACCCAACACTAGCACCCACTCATCATTTAAACCATGGCAATGTTTCACAGTCCAATGGGGTTTGCCTTGCCTTTAGTCTTAGGACTAACAATTAATTGACCAAAACCAAGAAGTTTCTTTGTTTGGCCTTTATCCTGACAGTTGATATGCAACCATCTTCACAACAGAGTATTCTGTCAACACAGCTTCTTAGAAACATACATATTGAGTCCACCAAGTCCATGAGAGCATGGTTTCATCAATATGTTGCGAGATAGGCAGTATATTAGCCATTATCCTTCTGAAGAAAGTGTATTTAAATTTGCAGGCAATAAATACTTCCAAAGACCCTTATGCATTAGGCTGCTGCTTTATACATATATTTCTAAAAACACCACTCTGTCAAAAAACAGATCCTCATCATTTTAACAAAAAATGAAGAAGCGATACTTATAACCTTTAATAGGAAAACAGTTTCACCATCACATACATTTGAAAGAAACAATATTGTGTTTAAAAGGGTAAAGATAAGCCTGGCACATCAATACATATCCAGGTGGACACTGTCAGTAGCTTCCTCTGGCTGCTATTCAGGCTCATAGATGACTGATGTGAAATGAGCTGTGCTACAGAAGGTGGCAGAGGAAAGAAAAAACAGAAAAATCCTCACTGCACTACATCTTCTGCAATTTAGAAAACAATAATTTCCTCTATGCTTCTTGTGTGCTGCTCTTAATGGCAGTATTAAAATTAATAAATAAGAGCAAATTATCTCACTTGGGTTTCCAAGACTTCATTCTGAATTCACGTTGTGTGATTTCTAGACTTCCATTTTATTTTTTTAAGAAGTGGTAAAGGTCTGTCCTTTTGCTGTCTTCTGTTCAGTATCTACTCCTTTCCTCTGTTTCTTCCCTTTCCATAGCTCCCTTTCCCTCCATCAGTCCTCCTCCAGCAGCTTTAACTCCTTTTATAAACCTCTCACACCATCCTGCATCTTTTCTTTCCTGCCAAACTACTCTTTCCTTGTACTTGCATAATAAAACTAAGATCAAGTCTGAGACATGATCAACAGTCACAGATTCAAAGCTTACTGACCAGGTAGGATGAAATACAGGCAACAGAAGAAGAAAAAAAGGAAAGAAAAAAACAAACAAACAAACAGAAAACCCCACAATGCACCTTACACTGTGGAAGGTAAACCTTGCAACCAAAAAGAAAAAAAAAAAAAAAAACAAAAAAAGAGAGATAAAGAAATCTATTCCATTTGCAAGAGCAGCTGCTTTGATAAAAGGCTTACCACATAAAAGCACCAAAAAAACCAAAACAATCCAACTTTAGGAGAGGTTTTTGTGCCAGTGCAAAATGCACAAATGCTTGCAGCAATTTCTAACACATTTTTTAGTTCTCTATTTGGCTACACTTCAGTATCTTTTTCATGATCAAGTTCATTATCTTCCTCCTATCACCATAAAAGCAGTATGGAGAAACCCAACACAACTGTTCTTCAGTTCCCTTCAGCTCCAAATTACGGCAACAAACAAGAAATTGGCCATTTCCCCTCTTCTCCCATTTTTTAAAATTAATTTTATAAATTTAAGGAGTATAATAGCAGAACACCTAGTCTTGCCTGCACTAGCTTAAACTGTTCCTTTCTACTAGGAAGGCTTTCTGCATATTCCAAAGCTAGAAAAACACACACGCACCTCTCTCCTGGTGAGGTTAAACATAATATTCTGACTACAGCACACAGACTTCACACAGTGTCTATGTGTCCAGTACATAAAAACATCTTCCTATCTCAATGGAAGACACAGCGACCAATATAGCTGTAAGTAGCAGTGTGGCTCATAATTCCATACATAAGGTAAACACAGAAGCTTTATCAATACAGAGCTCCAACTTGCATTTATGCACTTCTTTTATCCTTTAAATACTGTTGAATGACCTAGACAAGTTGTCCCGTAGCAGTTCTTAATTGTGCTCCAAATCCGTTCTCAAGGAAATCAAGTAATTATTACTGACTGACTTTATAAAAAAATCTTTGGAATCTGATGAAATGCACACTATGTAAAGTGCAACCCTTAACACTACAACAGACAATCTCTAAACTGCTGTGTAGTTGAAGCGAAGCCCTTTCACAGGTCACTGAGAAGTAAGTACTTGATATATATGAACTTGTAGCACAGGAGTGTCAAACTCACAGCCTGCGGGCCGAATCCAGCCCTCCAACTTATTTTATTCAGCCTGGCACCTCGCTTCTTCCCAGCGGCAGTGCCGAGCTCCTTGTCCCTGCGCTCCTGCCAGCACTAGTCACATGTGCAGCATATGATTTGCGTTATGCTGCAGGAGCAGGAGAGTGGCAGGAGCCGTGAGTCTGACACCACTGCTGTAGCAGTACTTTCTTCAGAACTACAGATAAAAATTAATATGACAATCACCAAACTGACAGCGTCAAGTCTTTCTAGCCAAATACCTGAAAATGCTGTACAACACTCCTGAGTGGGTGCACTGGACTTAAGAGGTACACATCAGCAACTGCATTTAGCCTGTGGAAGGGTACTGAAACAAGCACCAAGCACATAGCTACTAAAACTACATATCAATATAGTCCAATCATTTATTTTTAAGACCATAACTCCAAATTTTAAACTGTAATTTTACGAGGATACTACCAACAAAATAGTTAGGTTTCACCAAGCGCATGGTGAATGATGCAAAATGCCAAGGTTCATCAATATTGGGTGCACCTAGCTCCTTTCCACCAAACCAATGGGAAAGTTCCCAAATGGAAGGAAACTACACTACGCAAACATTTTAAAAATAATAAATGCAACTGCATACACTGCATATGTTAACTGCATACACCTCTCAGCCTCTCCAATGCTCAACAGAATAACACAACAGCTAAGACAGCACATTCTTAAAGAAACAAAAAACATTTAAAGCAAGATAATTAAAACTAATCAGTATGCATTTACTAAAAACAAATTTCCTCCAGAAAACCTGCTAGGTTCTGATATCATAAGCTTGTTTCATAATATTAACAGCATTGAAGCAATGTTCTAATGCAGACAGCACTGCTTGTTAAGTACGATAAAAAAATTAACAAGAAATATTAAATGCATTGAATAACAGTTAAAAGATGGAGCCAGTTTCAAAGTATAACTAAGTGAGGATCTTCCAGTGAATGTATTTGTAACAGGGTTCTTTGGTAATCAGTTCTTGGCTTTGGAGTGTTCAGCAATGGCCTAGATGGGGAAAAATAAAGACTGCTGATAACATAAAAATAATCATCAGCAAACAATGTGCATTGCAATACAGTCAAAACAAAATCATACACCCAGTCACACACAAAAAAAATCATAATTATAGGATAAGAAGTTTTACCTGGAAAAGCACTAAGTCAAAAATTCACGGTAAGGAAAATCTACTGATTATTCTGTCCAAGTAATTCTTCCAAAGAATAACCACTTTCCTCAACTATATTTTAAATCTATTGTCTTCTGAAAACAAATAATCAACTCAATAACAGGACATGCACACACCATGAGAAAGCCCAAGAAGTATCACTGGAGATAACCACAAACATCCTAACCGTGGAGAGAGTATCCTGCAGGGAGACAGCTCCCACAGCACTCCTTTTCATCACCTTCCCATGCACAAAAGGATAGTTAAGTGTTGTTCTTCATTTTGACACTCCTGGTTACTATGCCATATGTTACCAGATCAAGAAGCATATCAGTATCAAGAGAAAATGGCATAAAAAGCACCAGGGTGCTGCACCACTGACAGCTTAAGCAAACCAAGTAGGAAGTGAGAAGAGCGTGGGTATGACAATACCTGTCTGGAGAAGCCAGGCAGCACCCAGGGAACATGAGGTCTCAGTGTTGTGTGCAATTCGATGTAACAGTTAAAATTACAACGCAAAATTACCAACTTAGTTTTCAAAAAAATAGAGATGAAGACCTAGAAAGCTAATGGTCTTTGAACTTTTTAAATGGAGAATGTTGAGTTAGAGGAAATAGGATGCAGTACACCTGTACTGGATCCCCAGTGCAGCCACAATCAAAACTGCAGACAGTTCTAGTGTCTACATGTGAAGAAAAATATTGAAATACCAAATAACAATCAGAACTATCACAAATTATTAAAATTACTCAGAGATGTGACTTGCAGCAAGAAAACTCCATTGGTCTATAAACACCAAATAGAAACAAAGGATAACCTAGCCTGCCCCAAAAGACTGCACATAGACATTAAATTTGGTATTTTCACTCTCAAACACAACCAGCATAATGAGATCCAGTGAAAAGTCAAAGGTTGATATGTATCAAGAACAATACATAATTTGTTAAGTAGCAATTCAAGCTGGGCAAATTGTTCCCATAGCTATGGTGAAGAACCCTCCATCACTGGAAGAAAAATTCTCAGATAGGTATCCAGAGAGAAACACAAGTGCCACAGAAATCTCAACAAACCCTATGCCTTCTGCTACAGAACTGGGTAGTTAAGGACCCACATTCTTCAGCTTTCCATTACCTGCTAACTAAATGCAGCCTTGGAAAGAAAAATGCAGTAGCATTTAGATAGCAATTTTATATGCAACAGTTAAATACTAAGCAAACTTTGCCTTCCTCGATTAGGTTCTAAAAAGTAATCAAATATCTCTGCAAGATATCCACAAAAGCCTACAAGATCTAAAGCACAATGCCAAGACCCTTGAAAACAAAATTGTGGAAGTGTACTGGGACCAAAGAAACAAACAAACTCAGTGTTTTCAGTTGAACCAAATTCAATACTTTTTGTTTCATCACTCATTTTAACACATATTGAACACATACTATTTTACATCAGAAAAACACTAGTTACGGCAATTTTTAGCATATTTTTCACTCAAAAGTTTCAACCTTTTTAATATATCATAAAGAAAAAATAAAAGAATATTAGGAGAGCTAAAGCCAAATATATTCTAATTAAACAACTGGTTTTAAATATAAATGACTGGGGAAACCTTTTAAATACTTTCCTTATATACTCATAAAAAGCCTCAGGCATATTGCTTAGTTGAACAACTTTTTGTCACTTCTCCTACATGAACAAAATCCATATTCATAAACTGATGGGTTTTTCTAAATGAGCCAGCAAGTGCATGTGTGTTCCCTCTAACCACATTTATCATTGCGTTGCTAAGCACAGAAATCACCATTCAAAAAGCTAGCAGTAGAATGAGCTAGTAATAACAAAACCCAGATAAGGGTAAGTAAGTGCTTCAGTGTTCGTGCCAACTGCCAGTTCTTTTCACGGTCTGAAAGCTAAGTGTGACATCTGGGTGAAGGGAAGACCACGCTCTATTTTGCCTGTCACTTCATTCCCTCTGGTACAAGACTGCTGCTCAGCTCTGAAACGCATTTGTAAAACCCAAATATACTGCCTGAGTAATTGCCCAAAAGAGAAAATGCCTGAGTCTCATTTGTTTTAAACAGATTTTTTCCTACATTATCATCAAGCATCCTACGCATTAGATTATTAAGCATTATATGAATTTATCCTCTGCACAGGCATAAGCTGCCCTGACACCACGTGACACAAGCAGCTGAGGAACAAAGAGCTTGGGCTACCTGCCTGGGGCCAAGAGAAATGCCCATGGCAGTTCTCCAAGCAGAATCTACCTCTCCACAGTGCAAATCAGCACAAGACCATGCTTTTCAACTTCAGACTGAGGTTCAAAGTTGTCTTCTTCCAAATGTTTCTTGTAATCATCACTGAAGGGCAGAGAATGATGGATTTCTCGGCCTCCCTCTTACCTTGTTAAAACTCTTTCTCCAATGTCACTGTTTGAAAAGCCTTCTCCATTCTCCCAAAACAGCTGGTTTAAAGGCAACAGCAAAACCTATTCAAACTAAATGAACCATCTTGTGATTAAAACCAGTCAGGTTTAATCAACCACTAACTACACATAGTTCACCTTAAACGAAAGTTCTACTTTTCCTACAAATAAATCAGGGATATACATTTTAAAAGTTTTTTTGGTTTCTTTTATTTTTCTTTTTTTTTAAGTGAGCATTAATGATACTTAATGGGTGTAAAGTTTCAACAGCAAAAAGTGAAGGAAGAAGGGGGGGAACAGAAAGTAACATTTGAATGTGATTATTTTTACTACTTAGGTTTCAGGATCAAGAAAAAAAAGGATTAGTGCCTTAAACCTAAACAGAACTTACTAATAACTGATTTTTTGACATTTTAAATTCCAAGTTTATTTGAAGCTAATGACACTAGTTTCCGCAGCATATGATAGACAAGTCCCAAGTGTTTAGCACAGAAAATATCTTGTTCATTTGTTTAGAACAGAACTAAAGCACATTGCTTTTAAGTAGTTTTCTTCCTTTCCCTGTTGTCTCCTACTACAGAATCCATATGTGAAGGGACAACACAGTTTCTACTAAAATCTATTTTGCAAGTAAAATCTTTAATAGAATGTTAGCCCAATATTATCAAAATATCTTAAAAATTTAAAGTGGTTTCACAATCCCTAACAAATTATAATCAAGCTTCCAAAATTTACAAAGCAGACTTCCAACGACAGAAGAAAAAGAGAAAGCTGCCATCTTCAGTTCTTTAAAATACTGTCCCACTTCCCAAACCCTGCAAATAAATCCTGGAATGTATTACAACACTACACAAAGCCCCGTATAGATACACCAGAAACACAGTAAGATTAAAAGATATTCAGGTGGAGGGGTTGGTGTTAATCTGATTCTAGTAAGAAAAAATTCCCATTTCAGCAAACTTCACAAACATTAACTAAGCACGTGGTTATTTTCTCCACACTACTGCTAGAATCCTGACAGTATGTTTATTCTGTATTGTAAAAACAGAATTTTTATTTCTCTAGCATAGACTTCCCTCCCAACAGCTATATTGGCATACTTATACAACTATGATCATACACTTTGTTAAGTAACAATCTACTTATTTTTTTTTACACTCGAAAAGGCCACAATTCATTGCTAGAACAATTTGACTCAAGAATTAGCAACTACCCTAAAGATTAACTACCCTAAAGCTCCACAAACTTGTGTTAATCCCAGAATTCTACAAAAGATGAGCTGGTTAATTTAGAAAGAGGGAGAAGGGGATTACAGACTTTGAACTATCTTCATTAATTCACCTTCTAAAAGGTCACAATCTCTTTCTCCAGAATATATATATAATTTTAAATAATAATAATAAAAAAATGTTCCGTACAGGTTTTTAGAAATATACTGGAACTACAGAACGGTCTTTCTGTGGTGGCAACAGTCAGTTTGCAACTGTTCTCTGCAACTACACAAGCAGAGAGACCACATTACAGCCTTGTGAAGCCCGGGAAGGAGAATGAGTGCAAAAATTCCTCACATTGCCCCAAAGCAGACTTTCGCTGACATCCAAGGCACCCCCAAAAGAATTCTGGTGGTGCCCAACAACAAGTACAACTCAAGCAGACTGGTAATACGATATATTTCTCAACTGAGAGAGGAAACAGGAACATGCCAAATCAATACTTTGGAAAACACCTGGGCTACAGAATTTACACAGAGCAGTTCAGCAACAGCAGCATCCATCAACCGGGACTCCCATTTGTTGTTGTTGTTGTTACAAACCCAAATTTATGCCCTAGCCCAAATGCAGATGATCCAGAGACTTACACCCACTTACAGGACAAAACCCTACAAGCACAACATTTTCAAGGAAAAAGTGGTAGATGGAGGCAGACCACACGTGAATTTCACACTACCTTGGGCAAACGAAGCTTTAAGACCTTTTATAACATTTTATTTTTCTAGCCAAAAGCAGGATAATAATGCCACAGGCAATAAATATTTCATTAATATCAAATTAACTCATGCAAAATACACGTGCCTCTCATAGGTCAGGCTGAGAGACTTGGGATTGTTTAGCTTAGAGAAAAGAAGGTTTCAGGGAGACCTCAGAGCAGCCTTCCAGTACCCAAAGGAGCCAACCTACAGGAAGGATGGGGAGGGGCTCTTTATCAGGGTGTGCAGTGGTAGCACAGGGCGTAACAGTTTTAAACCAAAAGAGGAGAGATTTAACTCAGATATTAGGAAGAAACGTTTTAACTGTGAGGGTGGTGAGGCACTGAAACATGTTGCCCAGAGAAATGATGAACGTCCCAATCCCTGGAGGTGTTCAAGGTCAGACTAGCTGGATGACGCTTTGAGCAATCTGATCCATTGGAAGGTGTCTCTGACCATGGCAGCAGGGTTGGAAATGGATGATCTTTAACATCCCTTCCAACCCAAACCATTTTGCGATTCTATGAAAATAGTTTTTGCATGACATGAGAGGATTATACAGAGACATATTTGTCCACCAAAACTACAAAACTCCCATTAAAAATACAAGCTACTACTCTCCCATACATGTAGAACAAGTAAATCCCAGTAGAAATGCTTTCTAGTAGTCCTTTAATTCTGATAACATAATTATTTGTAATTTCATAGTAAAGACAGTCAGGCACCCAGATGTCTCGGACCAGATGCAAGTGCTCTAACGTCCCAGTTTAATGGAGACACTCTAGATGCCCAGACCCCTTAACACCTTCATTGCTCAACAAACCACCTCAAGAAAAAAAAAAAAAAAAAAAAAAAAAGGGCAGCGTTTCCTTCTGCTCACTGTAAAGGTGAAGAACTTCACTCATTTCCAAATCAGATTGTTCCTGACCCTACTAGAGCAGAATACATTTCTTTAGCAATAGACAACAAACCCTCAGAAATTTTTAAAGAAAGAAGCAATGCAGCTCTCCAGACTGAGTGATATTGAGACTTTCAATTACTTCAATTAATGCTAATAAAGGTTGTGTTAAGCTTCAGTGTTCATACTTAGCTGCCTCATTCAAAGTAGGACTACCTTGCATACACATGTTGAATGACAACTGATAAAAAAGTGACAGTAATTTATTATAATTCATGTTAATAATTGCTTTAAAATTGTAGAGGCTATTCTGCACATTAAAGTGTTGGACTACGCACAAAAGCCTTTCAACTTGAATACTACATGGCATAAGCTAACATTAAATAAATTTAAATTATTTAGGCTAATGGATAAGGAGTTTTAAAGAAGAGCATTCCTAATCCATGGTCACTTAACTCCATCAGTTTTTGCTTTATTTTTCCATTTTACTTATATTCACGCCATCTGGCTGTATTGATCCTGTAGTTAAAAAATCTTGTGTTTTTTTTAGATGAAGTAAATTCAAAACCAATTTGTATGATCATTCAGTAACACATATACTCTTCACTGATTTCCAGGTGCCAGCTATGAAGGCACTTACCAAAACTTACAGACCGAGCTCCGATTCACAGACAACATAACTCTGTAACAAATATTCAGAAGGCAAAACAGTCAAATACCCTCAACTCCATGGATCACCATTTATTGCACATTATAAGAACTTGCATCAGATTCTCCATCCCAAACAACAGATACATACAGATAGAACTAATTAAGAGAACAAAGAAAAGTTACTTAGCCTAAAAGTTCTGTGTCCTTATAAACCCATTACTCAAACAGCCAGATTTACCAAAAGTAAAATTTATAATTGACAAATCACAATAACGCAACATTAGAAAAGACTGCTTAAAGTAAAGGAACATTAATTTCCAAGTGCTATAGTAGAATTGTTTAACTGATAGTTAACATTTTTCCTGAGATGTTCTCAAATAAAAGTCTCTTGGACATACACAGATTATAAATGCTATTTCAAGTTGTCAGACTTACCAGATCTACGTCCAAATACAACAAACAGGCAGTTCAAGATCCAAAGATTTATAAGCAAAGACCTCTCCTTTGTATTTTCATCAGATTACATGAAAATGACCCTTAAAATGACTCACAAGACTAGTCAAATAGTTACCATTTCTAAAAAACAGAAATGAAAACGTCACAGAAAAAAAGGGGAGGGGGAGCTTTAAAAACTTAAGTTTTACTCATGCATTTTAGTCCCACATTTTAGATATCAAGATGCATATATCAACACATACAAGTCTAATGCGAATCTAGCACAGAACTGCAGCAAGCCAAGTCACAGTCAAGGGCCTTCTCTATGTCTGCACTGAAGCAGCCCAGTTTTATGGAAATGAGTGCCTGTGCAAATCATTCCGGGCATATTCATTATCACTCACAGTTGGCACATCTATGCATGCTCTCCAGAGTATGGAATTAAATCAGCTCCTGAAAGTTTTCAGGAGGTACTGCTGCAGTATTTCTACCACTGATTTAGCCCCACACAAGTCAGCACCATAATACCATTGTCATTTGTGCAGTTTAACTGTCACTTATAAAAGCTTTAAAAGTACTGTTAGAACACCAAGGTCTCAGCCATTCCTATGTGATCACTTAATACAGGCAACAGCATGTTTTTGTTAGGTTTAAGGTTTTTTGGTTTTTTAAAGGTTTGTGCAGAGTCCTGTAAATGTTCAGACTGTAAGACTTCTCTTCAAAACCACCCCTTTGATACCTCACATTAAACAGCTGACTATTAGATACTCAACGTCACCCATCCACTAAGAAGACAGAGTTTAATAGTGAGAAGTAAAATACTAAGAAGAAATTACCTCTCTTGATTTCAACAGTCTCAACACAGCATTATTAATTCCACAGTCTGGCTTCAGCTCCATAAAAAAATTTGCACTGAGACACTAGATTCAAAACCAGACCATCCCCGGGACTTCTACAGATGCATATCAGCCTGTCCACACCCAACAAATTGCAGGACCAGGGCCTGTCACTGTATCAACATAAATAAGGACTTGTCAAACAGGAAAGACACAGCAACAGAAGAAGAGATCGTACTGAATACGCTGTGTCCACTGTCCCACATCACAAGTATGGCATTTTTCCCGTTTCTCTAGGAAGGCTCTCAACCAGTTTTTCATTCTTTGGTTCACAGAATCATAGAATGGTTTGGATTGGAAGGGACCTTGAAGATCATCCAGTTCCAACCACCTGCCGTGGGCAGGGACACCTTCCATTAGATCACGTTGCTCAAAGCCTCATTCAGCCTGGCCTTGAACACTTCCAGGGAACGGGGCATCCACGGCTTCTCTGGGCAACCTTTTCCAGTGCCTCACCATGCTGACAGTAAAACATTTCTTCCTAATATCTCAACTAAACTATCCCTCTTTCAGCTTAAAACCATTCTCCCTCATCCTGTCCCTGCACTCCCTGATAACGAGCCACTTTGCAGCTTTCCTGCAAGCCCCCTTTCAGTAATAGAAGACTGCTATAAGGTCTCCCTGGAGCCTTCTCTTCTCTGGGCTGAACAATCCCAACTCTCTCAGCCTGTCTTCATATAACACAATGATACATATTGCTTTTGGATACATATTACAGTGTTTGGAATTCCTTCCTGCTGTATTTCCAGAGAGTTAGAGGTGTGATTGAGTCTTTAGGATAAATATTTTATTTCTGATGTTACGCGACATTAAGTAGAGTCTGGCACGCAGGATGCATCTCAGCCTGTCCTGATATGTCCTCCAATATAATTTCATAGAAGAAGGAGACTAACACGATGAAAAATGTGCACTCACAGCCCAGGCAGCCAACCACGTCCTAAGCTGCATCAAAAGAAGTGTGGCCAGCAGGTTGAGGGAGGGGATTCTTCCCTTCTACTCCGCTCTGGTGAGACCCCACCTGGAGTGTTGTGTCCAGTTCTGGAATACTCAACATAAGAAGGATGTGGAACTGTTGGAATGGGTCCAGAGGAGGGCCACGAAGATAATCAGAGGGCTGGAGCACCTCTGCTGAGGCGACAGGCTGAGAGGGTTGGGGTTGATCAGCATGGAGAAAAGAAGGCTCTAGTGGGACCTCGTAGTAGCCTTCCAGTACCTGAAGGGGCTACAGGAAAGCTGGAGAGGGACTTTTCACAAGGACAAATAGTGATAGGATATCCGAGGGGGAATGGCTTTAAACTGGAAGGGGGAAGATTTAATTAGACATTAGGAAGAAATTCTTCACAATGAGGGTGGTGAGACACTGGCACAGGTTGCCCAGGGCAGCTGTGGATGCCCCCTCCCTGGAAGTGTTCAAGGCTGGATGGGGCCTCAGGCAGCCTGGTCTAGTGGGAGGTGTTCCTGCCCACGGCAGGGTGTTGGAACTGGATGATCTTCAAGGTCCCTTCCAACCCAAACCATTATAATGGCTCTACGCAGAGTCCAGCAGGCAGGATGCATCTCAGCGTGTCCTCGTATGTCCTCCAATATAATTTCACAGAAAGAAGGAGACTAACCTGACGGGAAAAGGGAGCTGAAAGGTGGTACAGCGTTCGGAACAGCGTGGGGAACAAGGATCGCCCTCCCCGCCCGCATCTGCGGGGGCAGCGCTGCCGTGACCACCCCTCCCCGTCCCCTCCGGCCGGGAAAACAAACAAGGACCAACGCAGGGGAGGGAAGCGGGCGCGGAGGGGCAGGGCTGGCGGCACAGCCCGAGGGGAGGGCTCGGCTCGGATGATCTCAAAGGTCTCTTCCAACCACGCGATTCCATGATCTCGGGGGTGCAGGGGGACGCGTCCCGGCCGCTCACCTGCTCTGCCAGCCCTGCAGGAGGTTCGTGTATTTGCTGAGCGTCCCTTCCAGCACCGCCTCCCGCCGCCTGCAGCCGCCGCCCGCCTGCGCTGCCCCCGGGCTGGCGGCCGCCGAGCCGGGGCTGCTACTCCCGCCGCCGCCGCCGCCTCCGTCCAGCCTCCCCGCGGCCGCCGCCCGGCCCGGCAGCCCTCGGCTGGCCGAGGAGGACGAGGGCGACGAGCCCGCCGAGGTGGGGCGGCTGCTGCTACGGCTGCTGCTGTTGCTGCCGCCGCCGCCCTCGCCCGCTGCCACCGCCTTCTCCATGGAGCTCCCCCCGCCCGCCCGCGCGGCGCAGGCTGCGAGCGAGCTCCGCGCGCGGCAAAGCCCTGACTCACGGGCGGCGCGGAGAGGGGCGGTGCCCCAGGGAGAAGGGGGCGGGCGAGGGGAGCGCCGCGCTGCCTCCTCGCGGAGCGGAGCGGGGCGCCCCAACGGCCGCGGCTGCCGGAGGCACGGGAGCGGGGCGGGCGCTGCGCTGGCCGGGCGAGCCGTGCGGGTCCTGCGCGTGTGCGGGTGGCGCGCACACAGGCGCGGGGACGGGGAGCCAAAAGGGAGAGCTATGACATAGGGTCATTGAATCATAGAATCAGGTTTGGGTTGGAAGGGACCTTAAGGATTATCCAGTTCCACGCCCTGCCCTGGGCAGGGACACCTCCTACCGGACCAGTCTGATGAAGACCCCATCCAACCTGGCCTTGAACACTTCCAGAGAGGGGACATCCACAGCTGCCCTGGGTAACTTGTGCCAGTGTCTCACTTCTCTCAGAGTGAAGAGTTTCTTCCTAATGTCTGATCTAAATCATCACACTTGCAATTTAAAGCCATTTACCTGTTCTATGTCTATGAGAGAGTAGTAGCTTGTGTTTTAAATGGGAGCTTTGTGGTTTTGATGGACAAATATGTCTCTATAATTCTTTCTTGTCATGCAAAACCTATTTTCATAGAATCACAGAATCGCAGGATGGTTTGGATCAGAAGGGACCTTAAATATCATTTAGTTCAAACCCCCGTGCTATGGCCATGGGCAGGGACAACTTCCACTTGTATCAGGCTGCTCAAGACCCCATCCAACCTGGCCTTGAACACTTCCATGAATAGTTAAGGCTGAAAAAGTCCTCTAATATCATCCAGTGCAACTGTCAGCCCAACACTACCGTGCCAGCTAAACCATGTCCCAAAGTGCCATGTCTACATGCTTTTTGAACACCTCCTGGAATGATGATCCCACCACTTCACTGGGCAGCCCATTCCAGCGCTCGGCCACTTTTTCAGTAAAGACTTTTTTTCTAATATTCAATCTAAACCTTCCCCAGCATATGACCCCACATTGAGTCCTGTGTGCGGTTTTGGGTGCCACAGTATAAAAAGCGCATAAAGCTACTGGAAAGTGTCCAGAGGAGGGCCATGAAATTGGTGAATGTTTTAGAGGGAAAGCTGTATGAGGAGTGGCTAAAGTCAGTTGGTCTGTTCAGCATGGGGAAGAGGAAACTGAAGGGAGACCTCATTGTAGTCTACAGCTTCTCACAAGGGTGGAGGAGGAAGAGGCGCTGATCTCTTCTCTCTGGCAACCAATGATAGGACCCAAGGGAATGGCAGGAAGATGTGCCAGGGGAGGTTTAGGTTGGACATTAGGAAAAGCTTCTTCACTCAAAGGGTGGTGAGCACTGGAACAGCTCCCCAGGGAAGCAGTAATGGCACCAAGCCTAACAACATTCAAGAAGCATTTGGACAATGCTCTCAGACACATGGTGTGAATGTTGGCATTGTGCTGTGCAGGGACAGGAGTTGGACTTGGTGATCCTTGTGGGTCTCTTCCAATCTAGGACCTTCTATGATTTCCTCTTGTCCTATTGTTTGTTACCTGGGAGAAGAGACCAATACCACCTTGCTACAAGCTCCTTTCAGGTAGTTGTAGGGAGTGATAAGGTCTCCCCAAATTGTCAGGCCCCAATGCACATGGCAGGGAGAGAGGAGAGCCCATCACACAACAGTGGCGCAAATAGCATCTCCATCCCTGACAGGCCTCACGTTCACAGCAAATGACATGCACACATGTGAGGAGAAAGGAAAACAGCAGCTCTGTGCAGGTCGTACACATAGAAACACCACCAGAGAAGAGGATTGGTCAGGCCACAAAGCATATGACTGACACTCGTCAAAGCTGTGTCCACCGGAGCTCAAAGCATAACAGCGGAGAAGGGATTTCTTGGTACAGACTGATGCACATCACTGCCTGCCACCAAAGAGCATGAAACCAAGAAAATGACTGTCCATGATATTGTACACCAGCAGCACAGAGTAATGCCCGCAACACAGTGAAACATCAAGAGGTAGGCAGTGTGCTCAGGAACACAACAGTCTTGCTGCACATCATGTACATCAACACATCACAACAGTCCTATCATTCATCCAGACTTTCCAAAAAAAAGACATTATTGCGGACTAAGTCACGTCCTGAAATCAGA
This sequence comes from Tapera naevia, assembly GCA_033556795.1. Lineage (NCBI taxonomy): Eukaryota > Metazoa > Chordata > Aves > Cuculiformes > Neomorphidae > Tapera > Tapera naevia. The sequence goes on from JAUMJJ010000222.1 coordinate 177,113, forward strand.
GGATGTAACCTCAAGATCACAGTAACAAGCTAAGGAGATCTTTGTACAGTCAGCTCAGTTCAGAGCTGTGCGGTTACATTCCCTCTAATCACTTCCACTGCCACCCTTGCTGTGTTAGCCAAGTGCCTCAGTTTGTTACAATGTGTATCTTCACAGCACACCAGATATGTAGTTATTCCTGCATCATTTTATAACAGGAGACCCAAAATGTGGAGGAGCTCAGAGCGTCTACCACTCTCACGGTTTAGCCCTGCCCTGGCCAGGTCAGGAGCTGAACACCAGCAGACGTGATCCCAGTCACCCCACACACACAGAGGAAAAGGGAAAAGGAAAATAAGAGAGAGACTTGTGGGTTGGAAATTGAAACTAAAACGTTAATAAAATACATACAAATAAGAAATAAACCCCATTGATGACTATATGTCACAACTAATGCTGCAGAGCCAGCATGGGGAATGGTCCTGGACTGGATTCAGTGGCAGATGGAAGCTGGACTCAGGAAATGGATTGAGGAATGCATGGATCTGAGATCAGGGGTAAGAAAGACAGACAGAGTTCTTGCTGGTCGCCAACCATTGAACAGGAGAGCCTGACCCTCATGATCCCTCAGTTTTATACCAAGTATGATGTGTATGGAATGGAATGCGCTGTTGTTCAGTTTGGCGTCACCTGTCCTGTCTGCCTTTCCCTGCAGGTGCGACTCTTTTTTACCCCTTTTACTTACAGCATTTTGCCAGCTTGAAGATGGCCTTGTTTTTTTACAGGAATAAGTATAAGCAATGGCTTTTCTGCATACCAGTCCTCCATTACTTTGGTGATAATCATAAATTAGAAGTATTATCACTTCTACAGACAAACACTGTCTGAAAGCATGCAGGTAACTTTCAGAAAATGAAGTTACTTAGACAAGGCTTAGCTGAAAAGTTAGAAAATTGATTCTACTTTAGCTCAAACCAGAACAACGACAAAATACAATGCAAGCTTAGCTACTGTGCTTTAACCTTGTGGAAAGTTTTTCACTCCTGTGTATTAGAGATCTTTGGAGCATACCGAATGTCGGATGCCCTCTGTGTTCTGCACCTCAGTAGACACTCAAATCATCTGAATCCACATGCAGTTAGAGGCCTTCATTACCCGTGTAAATATGCATAGAGATGAGGGCTCCTAACTTAGATTCTCCCAGTTTTATCTGCGGAAAATCCTACCATGTGTGTTGTGTTTGGGTAGCAGAAATGTTGGACAACCTGATCCTAAGTCTTGGGCAGTTAAACTTCTCATGTTGTAGCTAAATACTGAGGCACTGCAGTCTGGAAACCTGAGCTTTAATTTAGTATTTAATTGGTGGAATATTTAATGTATATCTCTTGCAGTACAGACAAAGATTATGGACTCAGACTCTTTTTAAAATAATTTTTTTTAGAGTAACTAATTTTTCAAGTCAGAGCTATTGCTTAAGGTGTTCATGTAAAATTCCTCAGTCGTTGCTTACCATGGAAAGAAACTCTACAACCACAATCGGAAAATCCTCATTCTTGGACTCAACTCCACTACTTCTGACAATCACAATTTTCAGAAGACATTGGAATGAACAAAGTATGCTCCTTCAGGAAGCTCAGATCCTGCTCACTGGAGATGAGGATGAGAACTTTTCATTTATCCTCATTATCAGTTAAAGTGACAGCCTAGAACAGTGGAACAATGCTTTAATGAAATAACAGTGTCATCACATCAGCCACTGCAATATGTTACCTATATACATTCTACATTATAGATACTGAATGTATTTTTTTCTGCCTTCCACAGAATTTATTGGAAGAAAACTATGTCAGGAAAAGAAGCCTTCTTATACAGGTATAGAGAAGACAGTCTGTACCTTTCTATACAATAAAACTCAACAACAGTGTGCTCATCAGGGAGTTTCTGAAATGAAAGGGACAAGCTCTAGGTATATCATGATCCCGGGAGGATTTCACAACATCCCAAAACATTCTTCACTGCTGATCAAAGAATCACCATAGGTAGTAAGATAGAAGGTCTTCTTGCAGATTATAAACTAATTAATAGATGGGAAATAAAACACAGGAATAAATGGACACTTTTCAAATAGAAGGAAACCACTACTCTGAATTAGGATCAGTCTTACTCAGCATCTTCTTAAATCAGAATCCCTTCATTCGCTTTAAAACTAGGATCAAGTGCAAGAAATAGTAGCAGGATCTCACCATAGTGACTAAATCACTGGTAAAATGGCAACTGAAATTTGATGTTGCTCAACAGCAAAGTAAAGCACATGGGGAGAAAATAGCTTTTACTGTGCATGCATAATTGTGATCTATAAATTAGCTATAGCCTCTCAGGAAGCAGAGCTTGGAGTCATTTTAAATAGTCTTCTGAAAATGCCATCGCAGTGTTCAAGGGTAATCAAGCAAACAATGAGCTATGAGTTCATTAGGAAAAGAGAAATTCCACCATGCTATATAAATATATAGTACAGCCAGTGTCTGTAGTCTCTGCGTTTAAAATATTCCTTCAAAAAGGGCAGAGTAGAAATAGAAAAGGTATAAACTCCAGCTTTTTTTATGAGGAGAGAGCTAACTGAACAGGGGTTTCAGTTGAGAAAGAGACAATCAATGTACAAAATGGTATGTAGGTTAACAGGAATGAATCTTCACTGTTTCTCGTGAAACAAGAACTACAGGCAGCAGAATAAGAAACTACTTTTTCGTATGATTTATACTTGTAAACTCATTGTTACAAGATAATTTTGATGCCAAAAGTTTAGAAAGATTGAAAAAAACAATTGATTTTTAAGAACCTTTTGAAGAATCTGCAGTCCTCAGCACAGGAAGGACATGGATCTGTTAGACTGAGTCCAGAGGAGGCCATGAAGATGATCAAGGGCTCGAGCGCTTCCCCTATGAGGACAGACAGAATTTTGGTTGTTTAGCCTGAAGAAGAGAAGGCTTCAGGGAGACCTTACAGCCTTCCAGTAGTAAAAGGGGGCCTACAGGAAAGCTGGGGAGGGGGTCTTTATCGGGGAATGCAGGGATGGGAGGAGGGATAATAATTTCAAGCTGAAAGAGGGGACATTTAGATTAGCTATTAGGAAGAAATTTTTTCCTGTGAGGGTAGTGAAGCAGTGGAACACTTGCCCAGAGAAGTCGTAGATGCCTCATCCCTGGAGGTGTTCAAGGCCAGGTTGGATGGGGCTTTGAGCGGCCTAGTCTTGTGGGAGGTGTCCCTGCCCATGGCAAGGGTTGAAACTAGATGATCTTTAAGGTCCCTTCCAACCCAAACCATTCTATGAACGTTTAAACTATATTGACTGAAGTGGTTTGGACATATTCAAAGTTCAGTAAGGTATTAAATTTGTGGCTCCTTGAAGATTGTTTATTGATTAAATAATCACTGCCCCTTTTCTCTAAGCACCTACTGGTGGAAAGAATAAAGTACTGGACTAGACAGACCTCTGGTTTAACCTGTGTGGCAGCTGTTCATATATTAAAGAATCCTTCCTCTCTTGGTCAACCAAAGGTCCTTTTGAGTCAAACACTGGCACTCTATGCAGCTTTTAGAGTGTATTTAAGTGCAAAAATATATCTAAAGTTCTCATCCCTTTTTCCTGCCCAGTATGTACATACTGTTGCAATCTAACAGAGCTGGAGAGCCTTTCACGGCAATCTTGAAATCAGTGAGCCTTTATCTTCATTTATTTTAAATTATTAATGTTCTTTAAAATGACTGAACCAGTATTTTTTCTTTTTTTACTAGTTAATGATCGGTCCCAGTAGAGCGAGACTTCAGGATAATACACTCTGACTTAGTCTGATGCAATCCTGCATGGTGTATTCTTTGTTACAAGTATTCTTAATTAGCTATTTATTAACAGCAACCTGCCTAATGAAGGTTCTCACTGTTTCCACGGTAACACAGCTGCTACAGTCCTCCTTTAGAATGTTACTTTCACTCTCAGGCCAAATAAAAATTTTGCCTCGTTTATAAAATACCCCAAAGAACCAAATAATTCATTATTTATCCCACCTTTCAGAAAGCAAAATATCTGGTAAGATAACAAATTCAACACTGTTTGCCTTTATCAGGAAAGAGAAATTTCTTTATCTTTTGCTAAGCTACACAGTTTTAGCTTCTAGAACAAGGTCATCGCCTAATCCATTTGCCGATTTCTTTTTCCTGTTCACCTTGACTTGAGTTTCTACACCTTTTTTATGCTCCCCTAGCAAATATTTTTTTATAATTACTTTCCAGGTTCTTTTTCCACCTCCTCCTCCTACCAGACTTCCACACAAATTCTGACTATCATAATCATATGGAAGAATTTAACTATGTAGTCTACAGAAACTACTTCTGCCTGGTCTGCATTCACGCATTGAACCTGTTCCATGGAAATGCCCCAGGGCTTGCTCAGTTTTATTGTCTTCACCTTGCCCTAGAGAGTCCTCCTGAGACGCTGCTTCGTCTCCTATGAGACTAAAGCCATTTGTCACTAAACTGCTAGCAATCCTTAGGGCAAAAACATACCACTGTGCACCTCTGACACCACTGTCTACAGATGTCAGCACTGGAATGACCCAGACACGGTCCCTAAAGTTCAGTTCATGCCGCAGCCACATCTGCACTGAGCCTGTTCTCACTAATGCTTCCCCAGTTGTCTACAGCAACTACCAGAGAGTGAATGCAGCTGATGGAACAGTGCACAGCAGCAGCACATCCTCCAGTCCTTCCTCTGATACAGTTCCATAGATTCTTGGACTTAAAGGCTCAAAAGAAGTTTGACCCCTCTTATCTGGCCTTTTTCATAACACAATACAAGAATTGTAATACTATGTTCTAATGGTTTAACCAGCATGTCATCCACAGTCTGACCTGAAGATTTCAAGAACATGGAGAAGTTACTATTAACTTTGCAATCTGCCAACTTCAGCATTAGTTTTCCTGAATCATGACGCATCTTCTCCTCCCTTCCTGGTACCTGTAAGCCTGCAATGCATGCTACATGTGCTTCTTTGCCACACTTCATCCTGTTATCAGCAGCTTCTTATCCAGGTTTCTCATCCACCAGCATAACCATTCCCCTAAACCTCACTTAACTTAGAGCTGGGGACAGGGAAACAGTCAAAATAGACAACAGCATGTGGCAAAAGTACCCAAACTACATTGGCTGCCAGAAAACAATTGAGCCTGGGAAACACACACTGGCATGCAAGGTAATTTACTCTGCCACAAGGCTTTGCAGATTCATTTAGACTGAGAGCTGTGCTGCCACAGCTAGACTGTCATAGCTTGTTTACTCAACTACAGTGCAGTGCTCTCTAATTTGCAGGTTAGACCAGTTGAAACAAAACTTGGTCAAAATGTCTGAGCCTTTGGAATACAAAATTTAGGGTGGTTAGCTAGAGAGAATACAAGTTTATACTACACATCTTATATATATTTGCATTGGATATCATTAAATGGGCATGAGGAAGTGACCTGTACAACAACCAAGACAAAAGGTATTTTCTACATAGCTAGAATCAACCCTTTGAATTGCAACTGGAAATAAAAAGGAAGCCAGTGCATAAAGAAACGAAATGAGCATAAGAAATTTCATGACCATAAATATCGCTATTGTGTATTTTAGCTCACGGGAACAGCCTTACTCTGTGACAGCTAATGCCTGAACAATTGTTATAGGTAATCATTAATACAGTTCTTAAAATAGATTCACTGAGGCCAGAAGAAAACACTGAGATCATCTGTCCTAATCTGCTGAATAACAGAAACCTTTTTGGGTTTGATGTGGAAATACAGATAAATGTCAGTATACCAAACCTCAACAGCATGCAGGCATTTTTAACACCTGTTTTTCAAGCTCCATAGTGAAACAATGAGAGATATGAAAAGTACACTAGCCTGCTAAAGGTCAAATTCAGTTTCAAGACTGCTGTTTTCTTATATCACGCCTCAAAACAGTGCTCAAGCTGTTATTTATATCTCTTTGTGGAGAGCTGAGTGCTTCCAGTGGAATTTGTCGGATTTCAACATTTATTATTTATAAGACATGAGGCTGTATATCATTGTAAAAACACCCAGCTTAGTGTCCATCCACTTTCTAAATGAAAAATCTATGCACCTGTAATTTTATGCCTAATTTGCAAAAACATTTTTACATCCTAAAAGTATTGCTATAGAGCACTTTTATACCGCAGAGTGTGTATTTATTGATATTATAATGCTAGCTTATGCCACTTGGGTTTTTATCTCATGCTTCACCAACAATGATTCATATAGTTGTTTGATAACAGCATGCAATATATTATAGCTTATGAACCAGTCTCATTCAAATTAGTCCAGTCTCTAATCCCCTTATTCACCCACAGCAAAGCTGTATTGACTCACACCATCTTTTGAAATACTATTTAGGTGGTGTTAGAATCCACCACAGAATGGGATGACAGTTTATAAAAAAGAAATTTAAAACTATGCACTTAGAAATTAAAAATACGACATAATCATCTACGGGGGGGGGGTGATACTGAAAAAGGAAGAAAAATTGAGTTAATATAACTTTAACAACCACTTCTGCAGAAAATGCTTTAGGTTACTTGTTTCAGACTCCTTTCAGCAAGCAGATTCACCTACAGAAACCTAACTGAAACAACAAGTTTCCAATGCAACATGACTGACTCCTTTTTTACCTCTAAATCTGCATAAGAAATACTGGTAGGTATTTCAATGTGTGTGACTGAAATATGTAGAGATGACAAAAGATGGAGTTTGTTAGAAACACCTGAAACTGCAGAATCTCCTATGAAAACAAGCAAAACGTTCACTCCCTTTTTCAAGACAATCTTTTAGAAGCTGGGCAGATTGTAGAGATTTCCTAGCTTTTATGAGCATTGTTAAAACAAAATGCAAGAACTTTAGAGAAAACCATGATACTTATATTTTAACTGCTTTTTGCTATCAAAATAAATCTCTTGTAAATTTAATAAACTGCTGAAATATATTTAGCCATTCATTTCTACATTTTAGCTCTCACCAATAAAACTAGTCAATAAGCATGTAAAAGGCAGAAAAGGCAGTAAAACCTGTTTTTCTTTTACAGTTTAGGGTTTTATAGTTTTGGAGGTTATATTTTGATTAACTATAGATTGTGTGATGTCTCCCAAACTAGGGATGATATTTTGTTTGCCAAGGTTCATCACTCAGTGTTTTTAATTTGGCTGTTAACAGACAAATTATAATAGCCTGTGAAAAATACATGAACCAAAAGTTTCTTACATATTACAATAAATAAAATTAGTTTAAAAACCAAAACAAAACACCATAAAAGGACTTTGCTGTGTATTGCCTAATTCATGCAAGTGCTGGACTAATTCTTTTGTGGTCTGCAGGTTCAATGCTGATATAACAGATGGGCAACATTATGTTCAGCAGGACCCCAGAGCACAGAGTTGACTGATATGGTAACTGATTCTGAAGAACACAAGAAACTAAGGTTTATAAAAGCCTGACAAGGTCATTTATCTAATCCTCTTCTGGTTGCTGGACAGAAAAAGACAGCCATGTTTTTTTCTCCCTCTTTTCCAGTGAACTTGCTTGTAATACTTGCTCTCTCATTTCACACTTGGCCTTGACAGGAGCATCCAGTGGAGATAACCTCAAAATATGCAAAGATCTGAGTTACGACTCTACCTCTCTGGTTTTTAAAACTCAGTTGTCAGCTTTGATCTTTGACTTCTGAGAACTTATTCTGCAAAACTGAAAATGCATTCATACATGGCTTGATACATTTGCCTTGATTTCAAATAATTCTTTTAGAATAAGCAAACTGCAAGTTCAGGAAGCTGCCATTTCTCAATTTAAGTTTTCCTGACCTTGGTCTTTTTCATAGAGGATGCCTGGAACAGGCACTCCTTAGCTGCACTTTCACAAATCCAGACATTCTGAACTCTGAGCTCTGCCAGCTTCAATCAATCATAAACTTCCCCCTAGTATGGTGATACTGTGTTAGAGCCTAAAAATAGGGCTATGCTTTCAGAAAATGAGAGAGCGTTAAAGTTATGAAAGTTGATAAAAAATATTCCAGGCACTAACAACCTGAAATGACAATAAGAGGAAGAATTAGAGGGTTTGCACACACAGACGATTTTCTTCCTTCTTTATAAAATACGCAGGAGACTGGGAAATTTATTTTAATTTTTCTGACCTCTTGTTTGTGTGCAATTAAGAAGGAATATCTTACTGTCCTATTGAGTAAAAACAGGGAAGGATGCTGAGAGAGCTGGAAATACTCATCACGAGAGGTCAGCCTCTAACTGAGAACACAAGGACTGGATCTCTAAAAGAAAAAATCTTCTCATAAGTATTTGAAAATGTCATCAGAAGTAAAAATTTAAACAAACAATGTAACAAAGCTCTGAAGGGTTCCAGTAAGAGCTTTCCCCATCCAAATTAGGCTTCACTTAATCTGCTGTCAGATTTAAAAACTCTCCACATTATTTTCAAAACACTTCATGAAAAACAAATAGAAAGGTTCAAAATTTTAATATAAATAGCAAATGGAACAGGAAAGGTCTTCAAAAGATGATGTACCTCCATTTTTTTAGAAGACTGCTTGAACAAAATCATCATCTAAAAGCTATAAATCATACACAGCATGTTCTTCATAAACTGGAATAGAGTCTTATTATGGGAAAACACAGCCCATATACTAATTTATTCTGATCCTAGATTCCTTTATGTCAGAAATCAAATTCATATTGCTTTTAGTAGAGAAGGGCATAGAACTGTATTGCTGGCAGGGAAAAATGGGGCTTGTAGGCAGGAAGAAAGACAAGAATCAGTCAGTTTGAAAGAGTTTTAGATTTTTTCTTTGCTGACTACGATGAGGACTGTCACATCACATTTGGAGCACCAGCAAGGTCTTTGGCAGTTGCTATCGCCTTGTTTTGGCAGTGAGATCTGTTCTAACCAAGTTTAGACAACACTTTGATAGCAACATAAGCAGCTGGTCTACTTTAGAATTCCCAGTGGAGGTGGAGCTGCTCCAGTGTCAGCCTAAGAGTGTAATGGGGGAGTTTGCCAAAAAAGGCTAGGTTAGATGCAGTCTTCAGAGGCTGGACATAAACCACACTGTCAAAATCCTGGCAGTTAACTACCAGGAAGTTTATAAGCCAGGGAGAAACAGAAGACAAGTCTCCTAACATAACCACAGGATTTTCTCTCTCTCATAGAGCTTCAGAAGGAAAACCAATGTTTGATGATGCAGTGCACCAGAAATAAGTCAGAGGTCATCAGCCATAGACAGAGATAACCAAGCATTTCAGGGTAATTTGAATCTTAGGAAAATATTACAAAGGGAAACAGATCTAAGAAAGCCAACCCAAGCAAGCCAACCCAAGCCATCACACAAGAACAGACAAGGATTTAAGGTGAAAAAAAAAATCTTTCACTGCCTGAAAGTAAACTGATGCCTTAATGCTGTAGGTTTTAACATTTTTCTTTAGATAAGTAGTTTTGAGGGAAAATACCACTCCTATCTACATGAATTTTATGCATAACTCTTCTGACACATTCCTTGTGCTCAAGACATTTTCTTCAGAGGATAGGAACTGTATTTATGTGTTCAGAGGTACTAATGGCCTTATTAATTAATAAATATGAGAAGATATACACAAAGAAATTTCTTGCCACTTTTTTCCTAACATTTCCCTAGTGTAAAATTAGCACAGTTCTTAAAAGTTCAAAGTCTATGAAGCTGTTTAAATGCAGTACAAGTCCTCAGGTTGGAGCTTTGCTAAAAGAAAAAAATATAAGTGAGCAAAAGCTAGAAAAATAGTCTTGCATCAGCCTCTTTCTCGGGAAAATTCTCAACTTCAGTTCAAGTCAAGAGAGAAGGTTACCAGCTTCTTTTTCTTTGGGCAAGAGCAGTTTGCTTCAGCCTGGATTGGGAGATAGAGATAAACAGCAAGCAACATACAGCATCTGTTTACAAAAAAGCGATGAATATCCACTTGTAACATAGAACCAGTTTTCATTTGCCATCTGTAACACAATGCAATTGGTGTTTATTGCTTGGAGAATAAAGTTATTTTCTTCCCACTAATGCTGTTCTTTGCTATGCAGGAATGCACAGATGGAAGGACTGACCAGGAAGCATGCACTTTCCTGTTTCACTGGCTTCTGACCTTCCCCTACATTCTCTGTGCAGTTAGTGGCACGTATAGTGAAGAGCTGCACCTTTGAGAAATTTGTGCTATATCACAGACATGATCAAGAAATTCAAGCTCAACTGGAATCCAAGCACTTAATGTAGTTGATCTCTGCTATGCATCCTCTGTGCCAAATTCTACTTAATGTCACATAACATCAGAAATAAAATTAAAATATATATCCTGAAGGCTCAATCACAGCTCTGACTCTCTAGAAATACAGCAGACAACAGAAGGAAGTTCAAACACAGTTATACTGTGTCTACAAAAGCAATGGAAATCATTAAGACAAAACATGACATAGCGTAGGTCACGTTCTTATGGTGGCTGGTGCTGAAATACATAGTACATTTAGATATCTTCTGCTAATATAGGTCAAAGGAGGCAATGAAACTGCAGCATAGAAATGTAAGAAGTACAATAGCTGTGTCAAAAAATGAAACACAAAAACATGGTTTAATCTCGGGTTCAAGATTACATTAGAAGTATCCGTGGCTGAACAAAATTTCACATAAAGGAAAATAATGTTGAAATGTAGGACACAAATAAAAAGCTTCAGAAAACACTTAAAAGACCGGCAGATTTAGAATTAAATCTGGGCACCTTATTTAGAGTCAGCTCAAGATCCACTCAGTCCTGAACAAGGCTTCTAGCAGATGGATGGCAGTCTAATTCAGCAGACATGACTGAAAATTCAAAATGCCAGTAAAAAGGACAGCTCAGGTATGAAGCTCACATCCGCAGGGTAATAAGGAATATGCATACAAAGCTCAATATTAAAGTCAAGCAAAATAATGCAAGAAGTTTTACATTCTGTGATGGCAAGCATAATCTTGGAAAACATGTCACAAAACATGCGCAGAAAGAAAAGCAAAAAACCTTATGCATTATGTCATTTTACAAGGATGCACCAGCAGAGTGCACAACATCAAAAGGAGATGATGAGGGCCTCATTAAGTCCTATTTATTCCTCACAGGAGTTGTACCAGGAGATGAATGGACTGTCAGACAGAAAGCAAATGGGAAATTTATTGCTTTGTGCACCAGTGTCCAGCTTAAAACTAATGTGTTGTCAGAACTGCAGAGTTTCTAATAAAATGCCACTAATAATAGAAAATAAGGAACAGGACCTAGATCACACAGTGGTTACCTTTTCCCACAGACTTAATATATTAATTAGGACATAGTTCTATAAATTACAACAGTGTCAAAGGAAAAAAGCTCCAGCTAAAAGTAACTAACATCCTTGGTCTTACTAAGTAGCCCACACTTAAAGGCAAAAGAAAAGGTAAATAATGCAGGTTATTGTAAAGACATCTTCCTAGAGAATACAGAAGTCCTCACAGACATAGAAAAGAGCTGGAGAAGTTCAAGCACTTCACATTTCGTAGCTCCAGGAAAGTTCCCCTTGGCCTAACATAGAATGAGAAGACAGCATGAATGCGTTATTTTGGGAGTCACAGAGCAGACAAAGAACCAAAAGAGCAAACGCATTTAAATAGCATGGAAAAAATATTCCACTTGGGCATGAATTCCAAAGAATACAGCAAATATTTAAGAAGGGAATATGTTTTGTTTCCTCAAAGGGAAAGAACGCTCAGGGAGCATGGCTGATGCCAAGGATTTTTCTTCACTGAATGCATTCTCAAAATATTCCAGATACATCTGCAATAGCCTATCCTGAAAAGCTTATGTATTCCACTTTTCCCCTTGAGAATCATGTTTTTATTTAATACAATATTCTAATAAAATCTCCAAGGTTAAAGGTGCAAGGAAGTGCCCAGTTAATGTGGTAGTTAATGACTACAAAGTCAATTTTCCATTTCATTATAGTTTGGACAGCTCACACCCTTCAGAAGACTTCTAATTGCCTTACTGATGATTAATTTTTAATGGTCAAAGCATACATGTGTTGTGCACGTTTTAGTGCCTTCAAGGCCAACACACTAAACAATTAAATCTTTCAAATAAAGACTCCTGCAAACTTGAAAGCTAAGCCATAAACTACATTACTAAGTTCATGTTATTACAGCAGATTAATTAGTCATGGAATAGAACTTATGGGCACATAAAAAAGACAATGCATAATCTCTACTAGCAGCAAATATGAAGTCCTGAATATCCAAAAGAACTGATGGCATTTCTTCTAAAAGATGCAGCAAGATTTATAGAAGTTGAGTAAACAAATATATAAAAGAGAAGAGGCTTCAATAGCTGCTGTGTTAATTTATTCTTCAATACAAATGTTTTTTACACCATGCTGGTATTCATTTTTATGTATTACATATAAACTGGAGTATCAGAGCAGAAGAGACAAGTTTGCAGATATGGGGATAACTATAGGGAGGAATCTCTTCCTGCTAATAATTGAAAATAATTTTCCTCTTTAACCAAATTAATAGAAATTAGACTATCAAACAGTTCTAGAGCCTCTCCTCTATATAAAAAGACAGTTATTTTTCCAAGACAGTAGTTTGTGGCATGCTGCTGACTTTCAGAGTGGATTTTTGTCAATGAAAGTAGACTTATCCCTTTTGCATATTATTTTCATATCCCTTTTGCAAAATTAAAGCTCTTCTACTGAGAGATATGCACTCATATTTACTGATATCTGGTGCTATCTATTATACGTATCTACTGATATTTACTGGGTTTTATTCCTATCAATAGTGACCAAAACTCAGCTCTTCTTCACCCTGTTTGTTAGCCAGCGTGGCTGCATCTTATACTCCTGTCATTTACACCAGCACAGCCCTATCAACGGCAATCAAGTTGCATGAGCTTTGGCTCTAGAACATTATTTTAGGTCTGAATGTCACATTAATGCAGTTAAGCATTACAAGCAAATAAGTTTTTCTTTCAAAATTAAAGAAAATCAAAACTAGTGATGAAATTGGTAACATCACCACAGATGATCATATTTTTTCTAAAAGCTTTCAGGGATTTATTTTTTCCTGTTCCTTCTCCCACACCCAAGTAACCAACTGAGGCATCATTCAGGAATTCTGAACTCTGAGCTCTTTTGGAAACGCCTCTGTTGAGCAGGGACCTGAGCTAGCTGCTAAAGCCGATGAAGCTATCCGTAAACTGTAGATTTTTAGTCTTCTATGAAGAACTTCCCAGTTTTTCTAAACATAAAGGGTGGAGACTCAGATTAGGTCCAAAGTCAGAGATTAATACAAATAATTTAACAATTTTAAGAACTGCAATAAAAATTGACATTAACTGGCTGTAAACTTCATTTTGTGACACATCTCATTGAGAAATGTTCAGTCTAATGTCTCCTTTGTCTCCATCTTGGTCATTTGCTCAGTCAGTTTGCATAAAATATTCTATAAACCAATAAAGTCCCCATATGTTTGAACTTTAGCTGCAAGGGACAGGATTTATTATTGGGAAACAGCAACTCCCTCTAGTGACAAAGGAGTTTCCTCCCTCACAGCACACTAAATTATTATCTCCAGTGAAAGTCATTCTTTGCTTACTAATATTGTGTTCTTGTTATAAAGCTGCATTTGAGAGTCTTCTACTATCACTAGGCTTTTTTTTTAATAGAAAAATATAATTTCTGTGTTTGCAAACCAGGATGTTGTTGAGCATTGATGATTTTTTCTTTGGAACAAATGATGTTAAGCACGCTGAAAAGCTTTGGTGTGCATACTCAGACCCTATCAGACTGGCTAGCTGCCATCCTTGAAAGCTTTTCCAGAACTCCTGGCCTCTCACTATTTATGTCAAATGCATGGTTTCCAAGTAATCAAAATCATTGAAACCAGTCACAGTTACTCTGGATGCTAAATTTGTCCTAGGTTTTGATATTCAGGAATAATAAGCATAGACTCTACCATGAAATAACAAAACAGAAAGTTGAAACACCCTCATGGGAGTTTTTATCCTCTGTAGATAAGATAAATAAAGCCCTACGCCCTTGAGTTACAAACTAGCTGCAGCAGACCAGTTCATGGGGGACATTCCATGCTGGCTTGGTATGCTGATAATAGGGTTTGAATGCTGCTGGTACTATTAGACTGCACATACAGTACACGAAGGTTACTGAGATTGTCACACTCGATACAGAGAGGCTTTTCACACATTAGGATTGCACAGCTTGCATTGTTTTCTAATGCACCACAACAGAACAGCACAAATGTTAAGTGGTATAGGCAAAAAGCAGCCCACTATTGGTGAGAAATAAGATTGCATCTCATTAAAGGCAACCAGAGACAGCACAGAAGCTGTGCGACCTCCATCACAAAGAGGTGACCAGCCTGCAACGCTAGATCTGCCCTTCATCCTGAAGATACATTAAGCACTATGGGTGGAAAAGAGTAGTAGAAAATGGGATTTATAGAAAAGATCTAATTAGACACTCCTGTTACAATGCTCTGAAACTTGGATAATCATAGAATTACCCAAGTTGGAAGGGACCCAAAAGGATCATCAGGTCCAACTCTTATCTCTACATAGGACACTCCCAACATTCACACCATGTGTCTGAGGGCATTGTCCAAATGCTTCCTGAATGCTGGCAGATTCGGTGCCATGACTACTTCCCTGGGGAGCTATTCCAGTGCTCCACCACCCACTGGGTGAAGGACCTTTCCCTAATATCCAGTCTAAACCTCCCCTGGCACATCTTCCCGCCATCACCTCTAGTCCTATCATAGGTTGCAAGAGAGAAGAGATCAGCACCTGTTTCACCTCCCTGCCTTGTGAGAAGGCAGTAAACAGCTATGAAATCCCTTCCCAGTCGCCTCTTCTCTAGGCTGAACAGACCAAGGTAATGATGTCCAAAAATGTGCAGTTTTAAACCTTTATAGGGATCACTTATTATGACCTGCTGTCTGGAGAAAAGGAAGAACACAGGAAAAAGCCAGCTGCTCTGCTGTCAGAAGGTCAGAAGCTGAAGTACAAGCTGCCCCTGTGTACGTGGTGGTCACTTACAATGCAGACCAGCACAGGACAATGCACATGCCCTGTGAAGATTCATAGCAGCTAGGTATGTCTCTGTGTTGCAGCATAGCAGAGTTTTGCACAGTGCACAAGCTAAAACAGCACAAAATCAGCATACAAGGAATTAGGGTCTCTTCAGTGTAATAGGAGGGAAGGCAGTGGGACCAAGAAATGACATGTCTATCCCTGAGCAACTACCAAGTACAATTTGGCTTTTTTACTCCTGTAGCCTGTACTTTTTTTTCTTGAGATCCCTAGCACCCTGTGAGTCCCGCATAGTAGGCTGTATGGCTTTACACACCTGATATACCACAATCTATTCTATATCAACAGCCAGCTTGGCTTCGTACTCAGCTCAAAGGCTTGCAAACTTCCTTCCTGCTATAAAGAACCACCCATTTTGAGAATGTCACCTGAGATTTAACTAAGTAAACAGCCTGACTGCCCAGGTGGAGCCATGAGATAAGGTGATTCTCTCAAGTCTCAAGAATCTGTTAAGGAAGGGTTTCTATGTCTATTAAGTACTTTGTTACTGATGAAACAGTGGTTGGCATCGTTGCTTGAGGGTTTACATTTCGAATGAAGAGTTAGTAAGCTGGTTTTTACTACATACCATATTAGTTTTGCTTGCATGTAGGGTGCATTTTTAAGATTCAATATGTTATAGATACAGATTTTGTTTATCCTATCTGATTTACTTTTAATGTGACCTCACATAATAATAGAGTGGTTTGCTCCAATTCTACAACAAGGGAATAAGAAGATGTTTTCACTTCCAATTTTAAATAGTTTTGTAATCTGGAATAATTTGCCCTTTGTACCTACCTTCCTTGTATGAGTGAGTCATGTATTAATTGTTACTTCTTATGGCCCTAATCCCTAATCCTGCATAAATTTACTCAAATAAACTGGCTCTGCAGCTGCTCAAATGAGTGAAGACAGACAGGAAAACAAATAAATCGCCTTTCTGTGCAGCTGATCTTTGTCCTTGTTAGTCTTACTCCTACTGATGGCTAGACAACTCTGCAGACACCTGGCAGGTCCAAGGTCAAACCAGGGAAAAAAGTCAGGAAGGCAACGTCAGGGGTGACAGGGTACAAGGCCAAGTATTGCATACAGACAACATAGTTCAGGCAGGAAACAGCAGCAAGGCCTGAGCTGAAATGCAGTTCTTGAAACAATGGGGTGGAGTGTGCATGGATGGAAATGTGCATCCAGGTTCCATGTCAGGTTTCTGACAGCTCTTTCTCATGACACACCTGTTCACAGAGCAGTCTGATCCAATGTTACACACTTGTGTCACCCCATAGTTGCCTGTGAACAGAGACAACCAAAGCCTGGGAGATGGAAAAGGGGTTCTAAAGAAGGCTAACACAGAAAGACAATTACAGGTTGGTTGAGGCAACTACAGCCTCACTGTGGGCTCACTGAAAGCCCCAACAGCAACTTACTTAAAATGTTTTTTAAAAACTTTTTAGCTATTCATTTCCATTTTAAAATGTAGTACTCTTCTCATATTTCTTACTCTCTTTGCTACATTGAATGTTCACAAACCCATACACACTGAGGATCTCATTTTGCTTAAATTGAACCAGCTCTTGCTTTCTGATTTTAATACTTCACATTGACTGTTTCACAGTGAATTTATGTTGTTTACTGTTTCACAATATTTACATTGTGAAAACTATGTTTCATGGTTTTCATCTGAGTTTCTCTTGAATGACAAGAGAGTTCAGTAATTTGTTCCAAAAAATGACAATGACATATAATCAAATCTGAATGCAACAAAAAAAATCAATTATGGAAGTGCATACAATTTCATATAGTCTATGTCAAGAAAAGCTATCGAAAAGTAACAAACTGACTTTCACCCACACCTTTTGAGAGCATCAGCTAAGCATATAATTGATATAGCAGGAGTTGGTAGGCATAAATATTTCTAAAATTCAGTTAATACATCTTTCTACACTAACTTTATCTGAAGGTTTTCTTCAGACTGCATAGACTGAATAGCTAATATGTGGAGAGAAATTAAGACATACATATTTAGGTCAACATTCACTATGTTGATGGAACTGCCTTCACTCTCTCAATCCTTATTTTGGGAATCCTAAACTTCACATCTTGTTCTACTAAAAAATCACAGTGAAAGCACTAGGACTGTCTTCCAGAACTGATCTATCCTGATTCCGGATCATCGGACAGTGCATCAGATTCCATTATGGATGAGAGAACTGTGCAGTCACCTAGCTGTATTTCCCATCATGTGAATGTCTGTTACATCCATGCACTTCTGATTCCATAATTCTACTTACCAGTTATTTTACATCTTGACCAGCTAGAAATAGTTTTCATTTCAAGTTCAAACACTTCTTTACTATCAGATCTTTTACCCCAACATCGTACTGGGGCCCAGTGCCTCTCCAGGAAAGCCCAGTGTCAGCATGATGCTTGCAAGGAGCACTATACCTAACAATCCAAGAAACCAATAGTCCTAAACATCAACACTAAGAAAATCCTGAATGTTGATTGTTGAGAGTTTACAAACCCACTCTTATGTTAAACTGTGGAGGCAATGAATGTGTAGCAGATCTGCAGTCATCTGTGTCATCACAGTCATAAAGAACGAGAAACAAACCATTCCACCCAAATTAAAGCAGAGTTTTCCTAATTGCTTTTAATCCTGGCTGAGAATAGTTATGTCCCATGGACACTACCCAGCACAGTTTACCTAAAGATCCAGATTTTAATTTCATAGCACCTTTTTTTTTACATTTCAATTCACTCCTTCCAAACTTCAATATTACTCTACATGTGCTTGATAATAGCACTGTATAGCTATAGAAACACAGTTCTGTGGATTGGGGCTGCACAGTAGCAGGAGATTCATTTTAAAAGATCTGGTCACTGTAGTGTCTGGAAGGCAGAGCAACTATGTAAGCAAGAGGCAGCCGCAAAGCAGAACTCAGTGAGGAGAGCAGGACACAGTGCAACAAGCACCAGAGTGGAGGCACTAGCTAGTCTCTAGCAGCTGTAAGAGTCACATCAGGAATACTGATCTAGGCTTTGCAAATTGAATGCTTTAACAAACCCTACTGTGAAACTGCAGGAAACTAGGACTACATTCTCATACCATCATCATTCTCCTAACTTCCAAAGACAAAGGTCTTTGTTGTAGTTTGCTCTGGGGTAGAAAGGTTAGGAAAAAAAAAATTCCCTGCATGCCATCGGAATGGTGCAGTGAGTAATGTGAGATGAAGACTAAATGAACCTTAAGAAGGTAAGAATAAAAGATAGAAAAGAATGATTTGAGGCCATCTGCACTTCAAAAAAAAAGAAAGGGAAAAAAATCCACATATGCAGAGCAAAGGTTGCCTTTATTTTTTCTTTTGTAAGGAATAGCTTTTATATGTGTTTATATATCAGATAGAGCAATGACAAGCAACTCTTCTAAAAGTAGTTCTCCACTGCCTAAAGACTGTAGGCAAGAAGCACTTCCCTGACAGACATCCATATTTCCAAAATCAGGTTTCTGTATTGTACCCAGCCCTTATAATTCTATCTCCGTTTTATATTTAGACTCTCTATTCCAGAATACAAATCTAATAGCAGTAAATTGCTTAGGCAGACATTTGACTTATTATGCTATGGGCTGAGACAATTGTTCAACAAACACTTTAAGATGTTAGAAAACAGACAAACACAACTAATTGTCCTATTTGATTTTCTGCGTGGACTGTGCAAATAACAACTTGTGTGTCAACACAGCAAGGGGGAAGGAAGTGCAGAAAGAGGAACGAGCAACTGGGGGAGGATGGCCTTTTTACTGACCCAAAAGGTTTGCTATGCTATGATCTCAAGTAATAATGATGCAACCAAAAGCTTCACGGAATACTTGGTAACAAATTACCATTAGTAATAGGTTACCTGAAAGAAGTACATCACGTTGGGCAGCCAGAGGAAAAAACAGTAGCAGCAGAATCTGGAAGATACTCGAAGAGAAAATCTCTATGAAGCTAAAATGAGCCATTTATTTTCCAGATTTCTCCTTATCTATTAAGCTTTGTAACTTGTGCTTGACCTAGGTTCCCAGCTAGAATAAAATCGTATTTATCTTGTAAGGCCTGTCAAAACGCAAAACAATCTCCAGGCAAAGCTGCAAACATTCTTTCTTCTTTGAGAATAGAGAGGTGATATATTTGCAAGACTGAACTATTCTGAAGGTGCCTGTCAACCTTGCATGAGGTGGGTAGTTCTCTGAAAATAAAGTGAGAACATTTGCCTCAGTGTAATAAAAGTAAAATGGCTTTTAACTGTCAAACACCTTCTTTTTCTCATTAACTTTTTATCCTCAAAAATGCAGATTGGTTAGCCAAAGTAAAGCATACCAGGAAGCCTGAAGTGAGAAAGAGGAGCATTTGAATAAAGGAGTAGAGAGCTGACAAAATAAGCACAGATAAGAGGTGTGAAACAGCTTAGGTGAAGAAAGGATGAGGAGGAATAGGCAGTGGAGTTGAGGAAAAAAAGGAATTCTGAGTTGGGAGGGAAGTCAAAATTAACATTTCCTAGTCTTCGTGTACATTTCTTTTTCAGGGACTTTGAAGCTACCCAGTAGTCACTGGGAATAAGAAACCCAAAACCTAAAGTCCAAGCCTAACTTCTTCCCATTCTGTACATTTTCTTAAAAGTCAAAGACTTCGGGACACGAAGAGAACTTTCTTCATACTGATATTCGGTTAAATTTATATTTGTTAATTTAGGCAGGGTCCCCATCCTCATTACCTTCTCTAAGATGCTTTAGAAAATGAGGTGCCTTATGAAAATACTAACTATTACATCTTAGTCTTCTTCACTTTGAGGTCTTCATGTCAGAGAGTCTGAGCCATGGCTAGGCTAAAGAGTTTATGCTACTAAAGAATTCACACAGTTTTGCCTGTCCCACACTCACACCACATCATCTATGTACAATAAATTCCTACAAAATCAGCAGAATTTAGAATGCGTCAAGATGTGTTTCAAGAACTTAACAGGTTCCAGTGCAATAATTACCTAATCATGTATAAATCAGATTCCTATCTTTTGTACAGAACACTAATAATAGAATGAAAGAAAACTGCTACTTCATGTTTTTAAATGTAACCTAAGAAAACTTTTTTTTATAATAACTTATTCAATGAGGTAATTAACATATTAAATGGAAATCTTCCAGGTAGGTAATCAGGATTGCTTTCAGAAATTTGCAATTAAAGTGAAATATTTTAAACTGTTGTAGCTCTTCTGTATTTTCTAATTGCCAGACATTTCTATTTTGTACAGGACTCTTTGCAGCTGTAGATTAGCACTGACATATCTTATTACCTCTGGGCACTGAGTTTTGAAACGCGTTTGTCAGCTTTTGAGAAATGCTTAGATGTCAGATAAATAGAGAACTTCCTAGAAAAAGAGGAACAGGCTACCTAGCAATATCTAGAACTGTTACAACAGATTAACAGATTAAGCTGTAAGTGCAGTAACTCTGCATATAAGTAGTCTAGAATATGCAACAAGAGAATCTCAGAGTTTCATACTGCCTTATATAAGTTGGTTTTGTTCCTCTCAATGGATCCTTAATCCATGCTGTCTTTTTCATCAGCGCATGTAAAATCAAATGAAGGACTGAAGAAAAAAATGGATCTCTCTCTATTGACGTTGGACAAACAAATCAAATACAGAGGAAAACTGGAAAACATTAACAGTGATCGTGTATTACTTTCTCCCCCATCTAAAATGTATTTTTATTTTCTTTATCTATCTTCCTTTATTTTTGCTGTAATGGAATTACAGGTACTAAACCATCCGCTTTCTGATGTGCACTAGATATAAGTTGGTATTGACTTAGTCTGTTGGGGTGTTGACAGATCAAATCTCTCAGATCGTAGTGGTGGTTTAATAAACACTGATGCCTGCTTCAGCTCATACTGTTGCCGTAGGAAAGCTGGCATAAGGGAACATGTGCTCCTGCCTCAGCTGCTTCCATGCAAAACCCAGAGTCTGAACATTTATAAATCATGCAAACAGTTGTTTGGCTTGATCTATTACAACCCACAGCTGTCTGTCACTGCCTTTTGACTGGTTGTTTTGTAAGGTTTGGGATGTATATTGAAGTTCCATGTTGCAGGCTGCTGGTAAGACAATAGCAATTTTGTGTAAAACACAGAATTACACACACAGCCTAAAATGTATTTTATACATTTTCACCATGAGCTAAACTGCAGTCTTGTTAAACAGTTCAAGTTTATACAAACGCTGTTAACAGGTGAAATAGTGTGATGCATTAGGGGCAAAGGCAATCTGAAAGGTAATGTCAGGGAACTCAGAACAAAACCCTCTTTTGTGAAAGAGCACACATCCTCACAGTGTAGCTGTGACAGTCCAGGTACGATCAATGAACTGAAGTCACAGATACTCATGTGCATACTCTGTTCTCTCAAATCTTGCACAACAATCAGTCAAAAGGCAGTGACAGACAGCTGTGAGTTCTAACAGATCAAGACAAGCCAAACAACTGTTTGCCTGAATTACAGATGTTAAGGCACTCAGATTCATAGACTCATTGAATCTGGGCTTTTGCATGGAAGCAGCTGAAGCAGGAGCACATGTTCCCTCATGCCAACTTTCCTACGGCAACAGTATGAGGTGAAGCAGGCATCAGCATTTATTAAACCACCACTAAGCTCTGAGAGATTTGATCTGTCAACACCCCAACAGACGAAGTCAATATCAACTCATATCTAGTGCATGTCAGAAAGCGGATGGTTTGGCACTTATCATTTCATTACAGAAAAAAAAGGAAGATTGATAAAGAAAACAAAAATTCATTTTAGATGGGGGAGAAAGTACTACATGACCACTGTTAATGTTTTCCAGTTTTCATAGAATCATAAGGTTGGAGGAGACCTCTGAGATCATCGAGTCCAGCCGTGCCTGTCTCCCCGCTAAACCATATCCCTAAGAAACTCATCAACCCGTCTTCTAAACACCTCCAGGGATGGAGACTCCACCACCCCCCTGGGCAACCTGTTCCAATCCCTGACCTCTCTCTCAGTGAAGAAATTCTTCCTAATGTCCAGTCTAAATGTCCTCTGCATTTAAGTGGTTTCTTCGTCCAACACCAACAGAGAGAGACCCATTGTTTTCTTCAGTCCTTCATTTGACTTCACACGTGCTGATGAAAAAGACAGCATGGATTAAGGATCCGTCAGGAGGAACACAACCAATTCGTATAAACCCCCCACAGGGCGGGTTGCCCTGAATCTCGCTCTCCGGGGCGGGAGCCTTCGTCCCCCTCACAGAGGCGAGTGAGGGCGCGCCGCGGGCGGGACTACACTTCCCGTCAGCGGCGGGGGCGGAGGGACACGCGGGCGGTGCCCCCTGACGGCGGGCGGCGCGGGGCGGGCGGCGCGAGGCGGTCCGTGCGCGCGCGGAGCGGCCGGCGGGGCGCGCGAGCCGCTGCCATGGCGGCGCCGCTCAGGGTCTGCATCGTGGGCTCGGGGAACTGGTGAGTGCGAAGGCGGCGGCCCCTGACAGAGGGGAGAACGGTCCCTCTGCGGTGGCCCCGGCCTGCCCTGCGGCTGTGCCTGCCCGGGCCTTGCTGTCGTGACCCCCCCACCCAGCCGCTGCCCTGGTGCCCTCAGGGGTGATGGTGCTGGTGGCACCTGGTGCTGGTGGTGGTGACACACGATGTCGCCGGCAGCTGCCAGCCGGGCTTGGTGCTGTGGTGAGATTTTGGGAGCGATTGTGCGATACCAGGTGGGCTTTCTGAGGTTTCAGTACAGGGTGGGGGACGATGTGATTGAGAGCAGCCCTGCGGAGAAGGACTTCGGGGTGCTGGTGGGTGAGAAGCTCGATGTGACCCCACAATGTGCTCTCGCAGCCCGGAAGGCCAGCCGTGTCCTGGGCCGCTTCAAAAGAAGCGTGGCCAGCAGGGTGAGAGAGGGGATTCTGCTCTTCTGCTTCTCTCTAGTGAGACCCCACCTGGAGTGTTGTGTCCAGTTCTGGAATCCTCACCATAAGAAGGATGTGAAACTGTTGGAACGGGTCCAGAGGAGTGCCTCAAAGATGATCAGAGGGCTGGAGCACCTCTGCTATAAGGAAGGCTGAGAGAGTTGGAGTTGTTCAGTCTGGAAAAAGAAGGCTCTGGGAAGACCCTATAGGGGTCTTCCTGAAGGGGGTACAGGAAGCTGGGGACGGACTTTTCACAAGGGCAAGTAGTGATAGGATGAGGAGGAATGGCTTTAAACTGGAAGGGGGAAGATTTAGATTAGACATTAGGAAGAAATTCTTCACGATGAGGGTGGTGAGACACTGGCACAGGTTGCCCAGGGAAGCTGTGGATGCCCCCTCCCTGGAAGTGTTCAAGGCCGAGTTGGATGGGGCCTGCCTTAATCTACCTGGTCTGGTGAGTGATGTCGCTGTCTATGGCAGGGGTGTTGGAACTGGATGATCCTTAAGTTTGCTTCCAACCCAAGCCATTCTATGATTCTCTAGCCCCCAGTCTCCCTTGGAGGTGGAGGTGCTACCCTGAGGTAAACAGAGGGAGAAGCAGTGGCAGAATCAAGCACACTCTTTTGGCTTGCTTGTAGGCAACCATCTGTTCTGTGCACAAGGTATTTTAGGATATTTTTAACCTGGTATTTGTTGTGTGGTTTGTACGCTGTCAGGTGACGTAACCATGAAAGATAGTGAATGTTTATTTTCAGCAAGTCATGGCTAACCAAGTGCTGCCTGTGGGGCTCCTGTAACGAGTCTCCTCCAAAAGTGTTGCTTGGGGTTTCCCGTTTTAGTTGTTTCCAAGGCAGTTCAAAGAAGAGTTGTAAGATGCTAGATTGTTTGAAAAACCTTTTCTTTTTTGAATTCATTGTGTTGAGGCACACTGAAGGCTTGAGAAAAGGTTTTGTCGCTTCATCTATGACTAACTTATAGTTAGACTTAAATAAACTTACTGTTGTGTCCACTGAAAGTAATAGATGTACTGATCGATTCTCTAAGAGGAGCATCATGTTGGTCATCCTTGCTTCTTTGATACCTCTGCCATTCCTGATCACTGCTTTTACCCTGGATCTCTATTTGCAATGAATAATTAAGTACCATGTGTTTATAGAAATTGTATCTTCACAGTTTGTGACTTTAATTGCTAATGCTAAGTGTACATCATTTCTGATGACATTCTGGTATTTAACGCTAAATCTAAATTCAGAGAAGTTTAGTGTAGAGCGAAATACCACAATTCATTAAACAAAACAACCTTCTGTCAAGGTGATCTTAGACTTGTTGCTCGCCCCCTGCCCCCTGCATGCAGTTGGCTTTTGGTGCTCTTTTGCATAGTTAAACATCAGCAACTACAAAGTTGTGGTTTTCTTTGTGATGGATTATGGAGGGAATGGCTGACGTTTCAGTGCAGGATCTCTCACTCCTAGCTTGAGAGATGAACAGAGAGATAATGTGCATTGCAATATGTCAGGAGGAAATTATACAGTTAAACCTATCTGTCTTTTAGGGGTATTGTTGTCATTCTTCCATACGTGAAATCTAGCAAAAAAGTTTTACAGTAAGTTTGACTGCATTTATGTTTGATCCACTGTGAAACACGCTTGCAGAAGCAAAAACATTTGTAGATATTGCCTACTAACAATAACCTTGTGTATATATATAGATAATATATTTTGTTTTCACCTCATTGGATCAATTCAATAACAAGGAAAGCGCCTGCCTAACGGAATGGATATTTGGGTGTAAAAATGCCCATGTCTGTGATGCTGAGAGAAAGAGCAAATGCTCTTATCTGGCATCAGTTTTTTTATTTCTTTGGGGGATAAGTGTGTTTAAATAACTGATGGCTTATTTCACATGTGATAGCAGTACGGCAGGGGTCTTTTTGTGTCATGAAAACAGAAGCCAAAGTAATCAAAATTTTTAAATTGCAAATAATTTGATGTGCAACAGTTCTCCCATCTTCTCCCCTCCTCCAAAATGTTTCTGAAAACAGTAATTATTTGAGAGGTTGGTGATTTCTTCCTCAGAGTTCAAGGGATGACACACCAAACCCTGACTACAAAGAGCACTGTGATTCAATAGTATATAGAATGGTAGAATTGTTTAGGTTGGAAAAGACCTATAAGATTGTCAAGTCCAACCCTTAGCCTAATGCTACCAAGTTCATCACTAAACCTTGTCCCTAAGCAACCATTGAATTGAAAAAGACTTAGATCTGAATGGTGTACCTGTGTGCATGTAAGTGACTTTTTGAACTAGGGCCTGTGGTCTGAAAGTGGAAGCATTTGATGCCCAAAACCGGTAAAATAGAAGGAAGTTGAAGCATTTAGGTGCAACTTATTATTGATATTTTGGGGTTATGCATTTTTGAAACCTGGATTACAGGAGTGTGTGACTGATGTTGCCTAAACTGTATGCATGTAAGTAGTTGAACTGAGTGAGGAAACTTGGTAGTTCTTAGCAGTTAGACTTAGTGAACTTAGCAGTTCAGAGACTGTGGGATTTTGGTGTCTGTGTGAGATGACTGTGTCCTACAAATGCCAGTAACTGAACGGGTATCTTTGCCTTCTCACAGCCCTTTAACCTATATCTGGGTTGAAAACAAACCCACTAAGGGAGCTTAGCATGCCAGTGACCCTTTAGAAGGGTTGAACCAATCACCTTGGGTGATAAACTACTTCGAGTCAGACTTGTTTGGTTGGTTTGGTGGTGGGAAGGTCACCTTAATAATGAAGTTGACTTGGCAAGGGTCACTGGACATATGATGGAAGATCATGGGATGGGACAGATGGCTCACAAGGCATCAAGGAGCAGGAGCTGTGCTTTTTAGCTGTGCTTTTTGCTGGCCTTGTGCAATTAGGGTTGCTGAGCTGATGAATACATGATTGTATTATGATCTTTAAGATAGGAGATAAACCAAACTTTTTTGAATGTGAAGAGAGTACACCTTGGGAATTTGACTGGCAGCCTCAGGATTCAAAGGCAGTGCCTAGATTCAGTTAAAAGATAGTGAACACTGCCTCAGGCATGTACTGCTCTTCTGATAACACTTCCAGGGCCAGTTAATAAGGTGTACACAGCCAGAATTTATCCTTGTTTTGCTGGAACCAGTTGTTAATGTATCTGATTGCCCAACTTGAACAGAAACAGTAGAGTTTGGGAAGAGATGGGAAGTTTCTGGGAAAGAGGGATTCATTAGTTAGGAACTTGCTGTAGAAAAAGGAGATATAAACTTTAGGGCTTAACTGAGGTGATTTTATAGGAAAAAGTTGGTATGGTTAGAGTTAATGATATTGTTTGGACTTGCATATTGTGACCTGCACTGATACTGGAATCAGAGCACGTTGAGGAGTTTGAGTTTTGCACTTTGATTTTAAAGTTATGAGAGGAGGAGCAGACCAGCTGTGACACACAGTGCAGGAGACAAAGTGGGTGGTCCTGCTCCATGAGTGCCAGTTCTTCAGAAGTGTGAAGTTTAAGTGCATGTGATTGTATCTGGGTGTATCTTTTGTACTCATTGCAAGGAAGAGAACTGCCATTTGGCATCCATCTACCTTGTGTTACTTGAGTAGCGTTAACCATTCCTCAGAACATCTCGGGGTTAAGGTTTATGAGGAATTCTTTCACTATGTTTTTTCTTGTGTAATTGTGCTTCTGCAGGCACCAAGTCTTGCAATGTAGCTCACATTAGAACTGTTCTTGCTAGGAATAAATTGGCTAGAATTCTCATTCCTTTGCCTTGTGATGTGTCAGGAGTATACAAGATGAGCCAGACATTCCAGCAGTGAAGAGTATTAGGGCACAGAAGAGAATATAGGCTTGCTTATTTGATTAACAGGTGTGGGGAGCTGGTGTTTCACCTTGCACAGGGCGATCTTGGACTCAGTGTAAGTTGTTTGACCTTGGTTAATTCAGTCCTACAGCAATTACTGCAACATAAACAGGAAATGAGAAACCAGAGAAGCCAGTCAGGAGAATCTTCTTGAATTCAGGAAATAAAGCTAGGCAAATATATGCTTTTTTAATCCTACATTCAAAAGCTGAAAAAAAGACAGCTAGAGCATTTTAAGTGCTAAATAGTAATGCAGTTAATGTCTCGATGAGGTAGTGCATGCTGCCAAACATTATGCTGGCAAACATTTGAAAATTCCGGTCGAACAGTTGCTTTCTGTCTTTCTTTATCAACACTAAGCACACAGAATGTGTACTGAAGTTCAGAACTGAAGATGGTGATTTACCAGGATCCAGTCTTTGTTTATAAATCTGCAGTAGTAAGTGTGCTTTTGTTCAAAGTACTTTCTGAGCAACACGTTATCTGTGTTGAATGCATTTCATATTGTAGGTGTGGATCTGAAATTTGAGGGTTGAGCTGGTGAGTTATCTACTATTGCAGTGGCAACTACTCCACATACATGCAGATCTATAATATGAGTTTGATAAGAGGTGGCAGACAATTGTGGCTTCTGTGTCACTTCCTGAACCCGGAGGAGTTAGTGTGTGAAGTGCTATTAGAGAAATAAACTCCAGTGTTTTAAGATATACAGTTGTATGGTTTAACTGAAGAGGATCTCCTCAGGATATTATAAGTTTTTCTGCCACTACTTACAAAGTGACCTTTGGCCTGTGATTGCACACGTCTTTAATATAGCACGAGTTGAGCGATATTAAAAGCTCTTGGGAGGACTTTAGTTGTTGTTTTAGTTGCCAGCTATAAGTTTATTACAAACAATGCCCACGATAAATTTGGGAGAGAGTATAACTAGATTTGTAAAGTGTTCTTAGCTCCTAATAAAATGTGCCATTTACACATACACATAAGGCTCAGATTGGTCACTATTTTTTCACATCTTTCTACATTTTTTATCTGCTTAGTAGGTTATCAATAATTATAAAACCACCTTCTTGTCTCAGGAAAGGGAGTTTGGTTAACGGGCTTTGTAAAATTGTGTGGTTTTGTTCCATGTAGCACTTGGACTAGGAATGACAGGGAAAGTTGTGTATATTCCTCTTCTTGCATTTAGCTTCAGTAATTCTGATTGCTTTCGTTGTTGCTTAGAGATTTGTGTAGTGAAATTGATCACTGTCCTGCAGTTTTCACTGTGTGCTGTTGTGCTGTTCTTGGGGAGAAAAAGAGTAATGGAATTGTTTGCCTGCAAATTTAGAGGATGTCGTTGCAATACTTAAGTTCTGTGAGGTTAGCAGCATAACCATGAAGCCTACAACTTATGCAAGGTACAAATGCTTTTTGGCTTTAATTGCTTATCAATATTGTACAGCAATTAATAGGTCGACCATCTCAGCAAAGAGGGTTTCCTCGTTCTTAAAGGTGAAAATAATCCATTTTGTAAATGGAGTATGTCACTTTTACCACTCCTTTGAAGATATAATCCAAACTTTCACTGGATAGCCAATATGCAGACAAAATAAGTAAGGATGTTTTCAGTCAATGCTTCAGTCCAACATGCTTTAGATATATTTGAGAGAAAGCAGCGGATATGAATGACTAGTCTATTTTTTCACTTGGTTTACTACATCAAAAAATACTACATATTAACTGGTCCATTATTTTCTGTTTATTTTAAAGACAAACCCTTTCTGGAGGAAAATAACTTTTTTAGAATATTTGTTTTCTTTCCTGCAGGGGTTCAGCAGTTGCCAAAATAATAGGCAATAATGTAAAAAAAATGCAGAAGTTTGCTTCCACAGTGAAGATGTGGGTCTTCGAGGAGAATATTAATGGGAGGAAACTGACAGATATCATAAATAACGAACATGAAAATGTGAAATATCTCCCTGGACACAAACTGCCAGATAATGTGGTAAGGCTCAGAAGTTCAGTTCTGGTTGTGGAGCAGAGGGAATATCGTTCATGCTGTGAATGAATGTAGAAATTTATTTTGCTTTAGAGGTTGTAATACTTCAGAGTTTGCTATTTTACTGATGAGATCAGTTGTGAACAAGTAAAATTATGCAGTCATGGAGGTAGGTAAATCCAATGCACTGTAACATCTTCTTTTTTTCTGTTTTTTTTTTTCTTCACCAAGTTTGTGTTTTTACCTTCCACTACCTGCTCATTCAAGTTTGTTCTCTTTATCAATAAGTGAAGCTTATTGCTACATTTGAAACCTGAACGTTATTTTAAAATGGTAATCAAGTGTCAGGAAAAGTGGTGTCTGGCAAGTGACTTCAACATAAGTCACCTTTTTAAAGAGTAAACAAAATTTATGAGCACAGAGAAAGAGAATATAAACTAATAGGTGTAAGAGTCCTAGAGAAGAAATCTGTGTGTATAAGGAGCTAAGGAAAGAAACTACTTTTCTTCATGCAATAATTCATTAAAAACTTGGGTTATTTTGTCAAGGAGGAAGCAGCTTCGTATTTTGTATTTTCTTACTCAAAGGAAATGTTTGAATCTTATGGAATCTTTGTATTTTCATTACACTAACCATGCTGGTGGCTGTGAAGATGTCCCTTTCAAGACATAAAATAGCTTGTTTTGAAAGCTTAGATTCGTTTGCTTTTCTGGGAAGTCTGTGTTACTGATTATTTTCAATGATGAAGCAATTATTATGTTTGTAAAATTCAGTGTAAGACCAAGATGTGCTTTTACTTGCCAGAAAACACTTGTGTATAGTGTTAATCTTAAGAAGTTATGTGGCCTTTCTCTTCCATAACTATACAGGTTGCTGTCCCAAACCTTAATGAAGCTGTACAGGATGCAGACTTGCTTGTTTTTGTCATTCCTCATCAGTTCATTCATAAAGTCTGCGATGAAATCACAGGACGAGTACCCAAGAAAGCACTCGGTATAACTCTCATAAAGGTATAATAAATACTATGCATTAATACCTGAGAATGTGTCATGGAATCTTCTAAAACGTGATGGCTTGATATTTTGATTTGAAAAGTCTCTTTGCACTTGATTGTTCTATTAAACGTTTTTAAGTGTAAGATTGGAACTCATCTCAGTCATTAGTGGATTGTTGTGCGGTGTTTTATTTTAGGTTAGCACTTGCAGGAGGAGGAAAATGAGGCTGTTCACAAGACTTTTAAAAAGGAAGAGGGAGTAAATATGTTTTGCGCCACCGAGCTTTCTAATCTCTTATTTGTTGTTTCCAAACACATCATTAGATGAACAGAGCACAAGCATAATGCTTTGATTGTTAACGCACATCCCACATGCTGAGTTGATCATTTTAAGAACTGCTGAGAGAATTCCATGTGACTGAGAGGATAGTGCTCTTATTCATGTCAAATATTACATTGAGACAAAGTCTGTTCAGCATGGCCAAAAAGACAGTTTGAGCATAGGAAACAGGAGGGACAGAGGTGCCGAAAGTGTTTACTGAAGTGTTTCTAGTTTTTGTGGCAGGAGAATGTTTAAATGTGGATGGGCTTCCCTCCCGCTCGCCCCGTGTGTATGTTTAGCTGCAAAGAATAAGCTGTTCCTACGAAGTCTGGAAGATTCTGGTTTGTTGTTGCTTTATATTTCATTCAGAGTACAAGTTTTCTCAACACGTATTCCCTTGTTTACTGTGGTTTCTGGAATGTCATTTATGGATCTATGCTTAAAAAGAACAAACCCCTCCTTCACTACTTACTGCAAGCTTGCCTCTTTAGTTTGGCTTGCTAAGCCCATCAAATCTGTATTGCTTTGTCAGCACTGACCTGATACATTGCTGACATGTATGAAAAAGTAATGCTTCCAGAATGCACTTGTTGCATTTTGTAGAAAAAATTTTTGTATTGTAGAAGGATTGCAGTGTTAAAAGAGCTGAACACAAAGCATCAAAACCACACAACTGTCCTGGATGCCCTTAGGCTTGTTGCTTTGAAGTTGTCTGTTTATGCTTCTTTCTTCTGTAAGCTCAAGATAAAGTTTGTTCTCCTTTATTTTGCTAAATGTGATTTATGTTCTCATGTCCTTAGTGACAGGAATAACTGTAATGAAATCTGGCGTAAATGAGGATTTATGTCGGCGTATCTGAAGTCAGAGTGTGAGCCTATATTCCCTTGGGATTACTGCTCTGGATATTGATTACCAGTGCTTTAATGAAGTGTTGATTAATGACTGTGTTTAAAAAAAAGAAAAAAGAAAAAGCTCTGTGTGTGTGCTTGTCTTAAAAAAAATAATCCAAACCCCCAACAAAACAAAAAGCCCTTACTTAGTGTAAGTAAAACAGTGACACCTGCCATGAAAAGAAGAGTTCATTACTAGGCAGCTTCCCACTGTCACATTGTGACACTGCTTTCTTATGTGGTCTTTTGAAAGAAATGGTGTGAGGCCCCTTTTAATTTTTTTGCAGGAGAATGCGAAGTAAATGCTAGCTTTTATGAGAGGGCATAACTATGAATCACTAAAATTATCATTTAAGGGCAGAGATGTAACACAACAATGAAACTAAGTAGTAGAGGCAGGAATGCATTCTCTTCTCTGCTTTTGCAGCTTCTTTATGCATGCTGTTCTCATCAAAGTCATTTTTAGTTGTCTCGTTATACTGAACACTGATGCTAGTAAAGTGGCTCATGTTAAGTTTGGCAGTTAAAGTTCAATTCTGCTCTGAAAAATATCATTAGTGGGACATCTTGTTTTTGTGCTTTGGCAAGTTAGCCACATGTCATCTTTTTGGGGTTTTTTTCCTTTTTTTTTGACAGTCTAATCTTCAAGCAGAGCTTAACATCTGATTAAAAAAATGAGTCCTCGGGAAATACAGGCATTTTTCTGCTGGTTAATCTGTGTTACCATTGAAACATTTGCAGCTGTGCTGCTTTACATAAGTTCTCATCACTGGTGTGTATGAAAACAAATCATTGGGTGGGTGTGGGGAGGAACCATATACAACTTACGATGCGATACGGCAGTAAGCACAGGAAACAGGGTAGGTGGAGGTCACTCAGAATCCTCTTCAGGCAACCTCAACATAGTCCTCATTTTCATTTCTCTATATACAGACCTCAGGGACTGCTCTTGCAGGCATGTTAGGATGCAAGCAATAAGACTACAGAATTGCCTGGGGATCATTGCTACTTAGTGGAGATTCCCATGTTGGAGCCTTGGTTTTTAGGGGAGGCAGAGATGATTGGGTTTTCTCCTGTCATCTTGTCATTCCATATTGGACTTAACTCTATAAGAAACAGGTGCAGCTCTCTTTGACTTTGTCAGAAGTTGCATGTGTTTCATAGCAAGGCTGAATTTGGCACCTAAGCCTCTGATCTCCTTTCATTTGTATGAATAATTGTAGTGTACATATTCATGTTTTTGGGGTTGTTCCCAATGTGTGCATACTCTTCTGTTTATTAGTTGTCTGCTTTGGAGGACGGGCCTTACAATTATTTTGTGGAGACTTTTTTTGACACTGCGAGGGAAAAATACAACATGTATATGTGTGCTTGCTTTCAGATTCTATCATCTGGCTTATTAAAGATGAGAAAGCAGAGCTGCGCATTAAGTGGTACAGTAGTTTAATTGACTGGTTTTATACAGGCATATCTCTTGATTGCACCATCTTATTTAAGGAATAGCACCTCTGGTCTGTGGAAATGCAAATTACTGCCTGTCTGAAATGTCACTGCTGACAACCTACAAGAGTCTATGTGTGTATTAGCTGCTCTAGGTGAGCCTAATTTAGCAGGGGGCTTGAACTGGATGATCTCCAGAGGTCCCTTCCAATCCTGCCATTCTGTCATTCTGTGATATGTGTATCTAGAAGTAGTAGAGGATCACACTGCCTTTTTGCTTTTTAAGTCATAATTCAAAATTGCCAGTCCCCAAAAATATCAAATCCCCAACATAAAAAAAAAACACAGTACTGTATAAAAGGCAGCATACTGTGGGAGAGAAAGGCCATTTCAGTACCTTGTCTGCCGTGCCCCTATTCTAAAAGCTCAAAAGGAGCCTGCATTTAGCAGGCTACAAGAAAAGCGGTTTGTGAGAAGAAAATCATCTCATTTGGAATTCTTGGTTGAGCAATTCAGGGTACCAGACTCTCCTCCATTGCAGCATTAATCTCTGGAGTGATCTTTCTTAGGTTCTGTTTCTGCCCTAATTTCCATGATTTATAAACAGTGTATTGTAAGTGCAGGTTAAAAATATCCTTTGAAGTTAAATTATTCTCGGTTGTTCAGCTTCCTACGTATCTGTGAATGGCTGTTCCGTTTGTAGTAGTACTTAAAATTATTAGACTGGGTTTCTACTGGTAAACTGCTGTTGGTATTATACTCCAGGGAGTCTCACTCTGATGTTTTAGTTCTGATACCTCTTCACAAAACAAGTTATTAGGATGCCATTTTTGTGAGTTTTGGTGCAATTTCAAATCCAAGCACAGGCCTGATTCATAACTGATGGATTGGTGATGCTTTACTGGTTTTGGTAAGGATACACTAATAAACAGCTGAGGTTCTGAAGTAAAAAAGGTGAATATTCAGCACTTGTTAGAATCAGGTCTTTGAGCATGGAATAGAAACTGTTACCACCATCTAGAGTTTAGTCCTATTTCTTAAGGTGCTACCTCCTATGAAAAGAGGAGAGCTTGGAGAGGTCACAACGATAGCAGAAGTTTCACCAGTAGGAAGTCTGTCATCTTTAGTCTCAATCTGAATAGGCCTTGTTGCAGTTCTCACCTGTGGACAAGACTAACTGTGATGTGCTTTCTTCTCTCTTCCATCTAATGGATGACATTTAGTAATTCCTTTTAATGTTGGCTGCAGGGAATAGATGAAGGCCCAGAGGGACTCAAACTGATCTCTGACATTATTCGAGAGAAGATGGGAATAGACATCAGTGTGCTGATGGGAGCTAACATTGCCAATGAGGTGGCAGCAGAGAAATTCTGTGAAACCACAATAGGTACTGTTCCAAGTCATATGAATGTTTGAAACATGCTCCTGTGTCCTTACAGCTGCACACCAAATAGCTTAAATTTTATTGTTTTCAACATTAGCTGGCTGTTATCAGAAACTCTTAAGTTCTTATTTTAATGTTGAATTTCCTATAATGTTTAGGTTTCCCAAAGTATTAGGACAATACTGGGAATAAACAAAAGGAAAGAGAGTAGTGCAATTTTACCTAATCTCAGTAGGGTTGTGATCTTAGCAGGTGAAGTACTAAGCATGCTTTTTATTACCCTTCATATAACAAACTGCTGTATTTTATTACTGTGTTTAAGATTTTTCTTGAGTCTGCATGGCTTTATATGGATAAATTGATATTCTGTACTCCCAGTTATGGGTGTTATAGTCACAGATGGTACCTTCGTGCATGTTTGGGTTGGTTATTTTTTTAAAGTATCATTATCTATTTTAATTTTTCAAAATAATTAGTTCTGCCAAAAGCTAGACATGGTTTTAGTTCTGTGTTGATGCCTGCACATCTTTTCAGCACAAAGATGTGCCTAATCTTGGATTTCACAGTATCTAGACAGGCATGTGTGTGCGTATACGCATGCGGGTAGTCATACATAATAGCACAGAGTTCATGACTTTATTCCAGCTTTAATTTTTAGGTTTGTGCCTTTTTAGCTTTATAAACTCTCACTAACATCTTTGCTTTGAACTTATTTTTGAATGGCTGAATTAGAAACACCTGTCGGTAGCAGTACGGTCAATTAATAAAACATCCCTGATATGCCTTTGTCAGTAGGTATTTTTCTGGAATGGAGGCCATAAAAATGATTGGTAGAATTGCACCTACTGTATTTTTAATTCACCTTTGTTTTATTATTAACTGTACTTTCTAAACAGAATGATCAAAAAAGGAAGAGTACAGAGACTTAATGGATGTGTTATATAAACTCAGTTGCTGAGCATGCAATGAATTATGAAGTCCAGAGTAACTCAGTGCAGAGCTTTTAAGTGTGATTTGGACACGTCCTTAGTCACTTAAAACAGGAGTCTATTTAGGATAAGGATAGAACAACCTTATCTCTGACTTGCGCAGGAAAACCTAAATAACACCCAAATAAATTATCCATCTTTTGGCTTTCCTTTCTCTCTCTCAACAGGCAGCAAAATCTTGGAAAATGGCCTTCTCTTCAAAGAGCTCCTGCAGACTCCAAACTTCCGAATAACTGTAGTAGATGATGCAGATACAGTTGAGCTTTGTGGTGCTTTGAAGGTAAGATTAATGGGCTGCAGTTGATACACGGATAAAATGGTGATCCTTGTAGAAAAAAAAAAGGTATTTTCATTTAAAGGCTTAGGTTTATTGTTGTTTATATAATATATAAAACTACTACATAACATTTCTGGAAAAAACAGATGGGGAATTGGGGAGTAGCATATTCTGAGTTGACTTTTAGACCCTTGTCTCACCATCTCCTAAGCTCTTTCTACGTCTTTCAATTAGCTTTCACACAGTCATGAAACAAGTGTTGATTTCATCTAATCAACATATTTCTAAATCCATTTTAGTTCCCTTTTTCTTTTTGCAGCAGTGTGTTCAGAAAAACATTGGTGTTAATCCTTTGTGTCGTTGACAAAATTATTTCCCTCTTCATTGTTTTACACAATGTGAGCGCTGTTATGTTGTATATTTTGTGGACATATGTGGACATAAGGTTCCTATGGTCACCACATACAGAAATGACCTGAATAGGAGAAAAGTTATTTCAGACAGTTATTCATCTGGAATGTTTTCAGTAACAAAATTGGTGCTGACAGGAAACAAAGGCTAGCTTAAACATATGCTTATCGCTATTTTTTTCAGGTTAACTTACAGGCTGTTTGTGAAAGGAAGGCATTAGTCACTAGGTGCCGTGGCCAATAGTACTGTAGTTTACATTATCTGATGTCTGTCATGGAATCATTTCTGATGGATGTAGTGGATTAATAAATAATTTGGCTTACTTTTTTTATGTTTTGGATAATTATTTTGTATTGCTTTACTTTCACTGTTGAAATTATGTGTAAACTACACCATTTGCTTGCAAAGGTACCAAGCCAATGAATGATGACTTTAAGCAAAGGGGTTTTGATTTCTGCACAGTGGGAAGCAGATTGATGAAATAACATAATTTCTAGCGTACTAGTTTTCTTGATAATTTTGTCTTGAGAGCTGTTGGACTGGAAGTCCTGAGGAGGAGGAGGTCATGGATCTGTGCATTGGGATCATGGGATACACTTTGGTATAATGTGCTCTGGACTCTCTGCATTTATAGCAATTTCTCAAGACTGCAGAGATCCTTCTTTGATTCTACAGCTATGGCTTTAAAATACTGTGGTAATGTGGGAGGTTAGCAGGAAGGAAATCCCTGTGTATAGACCCATGAAATTAATCAAAAGGCTTTACAGATTTATTTTTCTTTGAAATCTGCTCAGCCTGGTATTCTTGGTGTAGCTTTCCTGGTTTTTCTTTCCTGATAGGAGTTCTGTCCCAGGTAATTTTTATTCAAGACAGGCCTTGTGAAAGGGCGCTAGAGATGAGTGAGCCTGTCAAACTGAGCAGCTAATCAGCAGGCGCTCAGGCTCCACTGTAAAGGTCCAAGTTGGGCAAGATACCAGAATCTCTTTGGAACTACAGAAGAATTTAAATACATTGATGCTCTTGACCTGAAAAGGTACTGAGGTGAAACTTGTATATTTTCTTTGTAGCCTTGTTTTGTTCCTCCTTCTTGCTCCATTGTTCATGGTGCATCCAGCAGATTGAACTCTGTAGTTGCATTTCTAAAAGGCTGTCTGTATTCTGTGCACTCTGGTCATTTGGTTTTGATGGCAGTGTATTTTGTTAATTGAGTCAAGACTTCCAAAGAAATGCATGGTATGAGCTCTAAACGAAAGCAACTTAAGGATAGATTAACTTGTTTTAAAATAATATGGAATCTTACCTGATTAAAAAGCATGAACTGGTATAAAGTGGCATAGATCAGACATGCTAGTGTAGGTGATAAGTTTTAAACATACAACTTTTCTTAATCTCAAAGGAAATTTTATTAAAATTGTATTTTTAAAAGTGATTTTCCATTTAAAATTCTTTCTAGTTTAATCCAAATCTTGTGCTGACAGGACTTAAGTAATTCCTGAGCTGATTTTAACTCAAATATTGCAAAATTTTATTAATGCATCGGGAACATGTAAGCCTCTGAAAGAAAATGAAGAAGCTAAAACTGAACAGATGGGTGTGTTTTTATTGCCTGTAGAAACCAAAAAGCAAAGCTCAGATGTGACTAGTGAAATGTAAACTAGACCTTTTTTCCCTCAGAAGTTGTACCTTTTTATTACTAGGAGAATTGTTTGTTAAGGGTAACAACAAGCACTTTGCTTTTTTATTGTTAATCTGTTAATTTTTGTAATAAAAATTTGAAAAATAAGCATATTTTCCTGTGGTTGTTTTTTAGGGAAAAATCTAAAGTGTAGCTTCTGTCAGCGGATAGTTCCTTTATTAAACCTGGAAAGTTACTTCATGAAAAAATAATAAAAATCAGTATGATTTAGCTTGCTGGAATAAATTTGTATTTCAGAAAATGACAGTGTGGTTTTGTGTGAAGAGACAGTTATAAAAGGAGAGGTTCTACTCTCTTTCTATAGCTGTGCCAATTCCAAATGTCAGCAGCATCACTGCAAACTACAGCTTAGAGGACATAAGTAAGCAGGCACACCAGCCAGTCCGGACTGTCTTTTTGGATGTGGAAATAGTTGGTATTTAAAGGATGAGAAATAGTACACTAGGAGAAATGGTATATTCTCCCAAATGCTTCATTTCTCTGTAAATACCAGCTTGGGAAATCGAGGCTTTTCTGATATTTCTGGCGTAATAGACGAGATCTTGTTAAAAGTCTATACCTACCTTGCTTTTCATTTCTACAAGCCTTTCCTAAGCAGGGAAAATTTTCTATGTGGATTGTTGCCTAAAGATTGGGAAAAAATATAGAAGAGTAACAGAGAGTGCTCTGATCACAGCTTTCCCTTACAATAATGATAATTTTAGGTTTGAAATTCATTTTTTGAAGCATATTTTAATTCGGTCTGTAATAATAGGTATTGCAGCTGGGTAATCATGAAAGAATATGTGCTTGATTGCTATTTATATACATATGTATATTGAATATCCACTTCATTTACTGTATTTATTTTTTATGACAATGGGCTGATGGAGATGTACTGACATGTAGGAATCAGCACAGTGAAACTACAGTCTGGTGGCTGCCTGAATAGGCAATGGCAGTCACTTTGCAAAATGTGATGACGCTGAGGAAGAACAGCTGTCTAATGTAACTTGTCTGTAGAAATAAACAGTGCTTGACATGTTCTTCTCTATCAGAATTTTTTCTTTTGAGAACTGTATTACATTTATTTATTGTCCTTTTCTAACCGTTAAGATCAGAAATTAACAAACTTCAAAACTGGATAGTAAAGTTCCAAGGTGTCCAGTTAGTTTTACAGGCAGCCTGACCCAAGGCCACTTAGACATTCCAGCTGCCCTTTGCCAGATGATGAAAGAGCCTTCCTAGGAAGTGCTTAAAGGACGTGACACCACTGTGAGTATGTGCAGCTGTGCATACATACAGATGTGCTCCTGGATGCTGATGGATGTGATACTGCGGAGCAGCACAGACCCAAGGTCATCACCACTGCAGTGTCCTTAAGAGCTCTTAGTGCCCCTGCCTATGTGTGCCCTTACAGTCAAACAGCACAGACATGAGGCAAGACTGAGCTCATGTATAAACCCAGCAGCATACTTGAGAGGCAATGCAAACATTGGTAGCTGCCTTCTTGGGTGTAAACTATACTGGAATCGCTTATCCAGTGCAGCGGTGACAGGGATGAATGTGAGAGAAGGAGGAGACTCTAATTGCTGGATATGGTAAAATGGCCATGCTCCAGTTGCCAGATATATTTGTTTAGGGATCTGGAAAGTTAAACTCTGCCAAGTGGCAGGAGCCAGTGGCAGGAGCCAGGGACCAAGACAAGTGACAGTTACTGCAGGAAGGAAAAGGAGCAGCAGCTGTGGTTGCCTTTGAGGTTGCTTCAGGCCCATCTTTAAATCTTCTGGCTCCAACTTAGCCTCAAGCAGAAAAGTAAGGATAATGATGATTTGTTGTTTACTGTAGATGTTTTGTGGTGATTATTCTTTACTGAGATTGAATGGAAATGAAATCCATTAATTACATTCAAGCTTGCCAGGAGCAAGCAAGCAGTTTATGCTTAACTTCTTTCACAGTCCTGCTGATACTGGCTATGATTGTTGAGTCTTCATTTGACCTCTCTAAGCCATGATACGAAGCAAGGAGCTCTCAAGTTCATGTGTAAGTAAGAGGGAAAGCAGGCTGTGCTGAGCTGTGATGCTGTCTCAAGGAAGGCTGGATGTCCCAGGTGAATTAACATTTCTGCTTAGTTCTCTAACGATACATTTAATTATGGAGAGGTAATTGTTGCCTCAAAAATGATCTCTGAAGTTGTCTTCATATTCATGCCACGAACTTGCTGTAAACAGAGTAGGACTGTAAATTGAATGTTTCTGAGCAATGACTGTTAGAGAACCATCTGTCAGCAAAGTCTGCAGACTTGTTAACCTTGGTTCTTTGGTCATCTATTGACCTTGCATTTCTGAACTCTGGCATGTTTGCAGCAGGTCATGGGCAAGTGAAGGACACTCTTTCCTCATTTACTCTGACACATACTGTCAGCACTGTTTGGCATCAGCATTTCTTTACTGGAGTGTAGCTTTACTGTGCACGTGATAAAATAACTGAGTCCAGTCCTTGTTCATGCTCAAGAATAACTAGGGCTAATGGTAGCTTCTGGATAGCAGACCAGCTAAAGACTTGCCTGTTAGCACAATGTATTTTAGTAGCTTAGAACCATATGCAATACAGAAACACTCAGTGCATCTTGCTTACAGGATGCATGCTTTAATGTGAAAAGCTGTTAATGCCAAGATGGAGGAAATGTGTTTGCTCAAGCAAGAAGTAGTTTTGAGAGCTCTGAATCCCTCAGGCCAACAGGAACACTGTGTTGCAGTCATTTTGAAGTTGTTGTGACAGTATTTTTGAACCTTTGGAACAACAGGTTTGTCTGTAGGCTTAACTCATCTTTGCTTATTGGGCCTTCAGATTCCCGTGTTGTGTATGCAAATACAGTCGGTCTTTTAGCTCATGGAAACATGGCTCTTTTCTCTTGCACAAATGTATAATGATTGCATTTGCAGGAACTCTTGTAACTTTAGATGTAGACTTTGGCAGCAGGAATGTTCAGGATCAACCGTATCAGATGTCGAAAGATGTTTTGGCCAGGTAGATACATGATTCCACCCCTGCCCCATTCTGCTTCTCAGAGGCCCCACAGGGTCTTGTGTGTTAGTCTGTGCTTTGCTTATGCTTCCTCCTGACTTAGTGACTGCACCCGGAGATTTCAAGTACCAGCTTGCCTGCTTTGGTCTTGTTTTGGACAGAAAGATGACTCGATCTCAAGTTTTGTAAGGGTGGAAAGGATTGGCTCATCTTTCAGAAAGGTGTAACTTTCAATGTGTTATGATTCAGTTTTCTACAGTATATTAGACACGAGAGAGAGAGATTTCTTAAAGGATTTAAATGAAACCAGATGGTAGAGCTTGTAAATTCGTAGTTGTGTCCTGAGGGTTATGTAGACCAGGATACAAGAGTCTCCTAGGTGTAGG
The DNA here is from genome assembly GCA_033556795.1 of Tapera naevia. NCBI lineage: Eukaryota > Metazoa > Chordata > Aves > Cuculiformes > Neomorphidae > Tapera > Tapera naevia. Next base: position 217,922 of record JAUMJJ010000222.1, read on the forward strand.
TAGGTGTTCTAGAGCATGATAAGTTGTCTGATTTCCTCATTGTTTGAAGACCATGTGTAAGAACTTAGAATGGGGGTATTGTACAAACAAGGAGCTTAGTGTTTCAGAGTTGACACACAACTTCCCTTCTTCCCCATTTCCTCAGAAGTAACTAGTCTTGGTATGACTTGCTTAAAACAATATTTCTGTTGCTCCAGAGACAAATATTGCAAAAGGCAGAAGTAGACAACAAAATACCGTAGGCCAAATCATACTGCAAATTATGATCAGGTAGCCTGCTTCAAATAGGAAAGGAAAATGAAAGCAGGCAAAGTTGGAGGGAAGGGAAAGCTTTAGTACTGGGGTGTTCAAGAAGTACATAGAAAAAGCTCAGGGGTTGTTCAGAAGTGGTTTTTTTTGTTTTAGCTGACGCTAAACACTTGCAGATTTCGCTGTAAATTCCAGTTAAATAACTTATCCCATCTGAAAACTTAAATACCTGTTTGACTTCCTCTTGCTTTGCCACCAAATGAACAAATATTGGAGGTTGCTCTGGGAGAGGCAGTTGATGAAAACATACCTTGTCTGAATCATCACAGCCAAAATTTAAGTCAAGATAATCTAAAGTAACAGCTTTGAAAGTATGGTTCTGTTCCAGGTCTACTGTTGAGATATCTGTCTGCAATTTTAAGGTTATCTTTAGAACTCAGCTAGTTACTCAAAAAGCAGTGACTCATTTTCTGACCTCATTTGATTGAGAATCACTTAGCCATGACTGGCCACACAGCACTGCAGCTGCCTGCAGTTTTTGGTTCTTAAGAGTCAAACAAAACAAAACCAGCTTTTGATCAGCTTGTTGCTTTCATTAGCAGCTTGGGACTGCTAATGTTCCTTGAGCAAGTTGGTTTGGTTGGTTGGAGTTTTTCCCTGCTACATTAGTTGACGTAATGCTGGTTCTCCTGTGGTTTCTGTTGAGGACACAGCTGCTGTTGTTGCATGCAGAAAGGTGTTACTATGTCTATTGCTTCCTTGTTTGCTTCATCAGTTCATCAGAATGCCACCTCTTTTGGAATGTTTTGGGTTTGTTGGGATTTTCTTTAGTAGGGGTAAACTGACCATGGCTAGTCTCTGAGTCCTGGGCCAGAAAATAGCTTGTTTAGTCTCTTCACTCAAACGTGTGTCAACTAATCTCTATGTTTGTAAACCAAAGAAGGGATTGTATACCTGATTGTTCACAAAGAAGCAGTGTATTCTTTGTAGAAGGATGTCACTAGGTCTAAGGAAAAAAAAACCCAACTTGTTTTACTTAGGAAAGGTCTTCCTGTGTTCTGAACCTTCTGGGAACCCTTGTATAACTACTTCTGTTATAGGAACTCTGCGTACTTGAAAGTGATGAATACGATAGCTTGGCTGAATTTGGTCCCTTGGCGTATCAGCATGGAAGTCAATAAATGTTTCTAAGATTCAGAATTACTTTAATGACAAATAAAGTATGGATAAAAGAGCTGTGGGATGTCAGTCTAGCTTTACCCCTGCCTCAGGGCAAGAACAGCTCTAATCTAGATAACACTGTGTTTAGGTGTAGTGTAACCTGTTTGTTCTCCGGGACAACTTGTTCCAGAGCTTTAACTATGCTTTTATCCTTGAAAGTACTTAGTAATGTAAGACTTGTCATCTTTCTTTTTTTTTTTTTTTAAGGTTATCCTATAAACCCCAAAACCAGAAAAAAACCCAATCCCCCTCCAAAACAACAGCCTAGATTTACATTAATAAAGTATTTGCAGTTCTTAAGGACACTGGCACTCGGTCTTCTAGGATTCTGTAAGCAATAATTGACTTGTTTCCCTTTTTTTTTTTTTCTCTTCTCACTAGAATATTGTAGCAGTAGGAGCTGGGTTCTGTGATGGCCTTCGCTGTGGTGACAATACCAAAGCTGCCGTCATTCGCCTTGGCCTAATGGAGATGATTGCCTTTGCCAGAATTTTTTGCAAAGGACAGGTGTCTACTGCCACTTTCCTGGAGAGCTGTGGAGTTGCTGATCTCATCACAACGTGTTATGGTGGCCGGAATCGACGTGTAGCAGAAGCGTTTGTCAAAACTGGGAAGGTACCTTATTCACTAGGTGAAATCCATTGTTGCAAATAGTAGCACTCTTGTTTTGTTGGAGTGATACTACAGTTATCTGAGACATGATAGCAGTACTGAGTGAGTACCCTTCTCTTCCCTCTCATTTTTGAGTGTGTTGTAACATTAGAGTAGTGTGAAGGTGTTAAAAAGCAGGGCTTGTTGACAAAAAAATACGTTGGAAGGATAACATGTTGGGAAATGCAGATTTAAGGAAGAGAATATTTACAAACAAGAATAGAGAAGAATATGCTTATTCAAGTACACTTTTGAGAAAGGAAAAACCCTCAGTAACATCTTTTTTTTTTTTCCATCCAGATGATCTTGTCAGGTTTATGAAAACTTTGTCATAGCACTCATTTTCTTCTTTCTGCGGCCCTTCCCCCCCCAACCCCTCTGTTGTTTTTTAGTCTATTGAAGAATTGGAGAAAGAAATGTTGAATGGCCAGAAACTGCAAGGACCGCAGACTTCTGCAGAAGTGTATCGCATCCTCAAGCAGAAAGGAATGCTGGAAAAGTAAGAACAGATAAGCAAGTTCCAAGTACCTTGTTTTTCTCCATAACTCTTCTTGCATTTTTAGTCTTGATATCTTCATGAAGGTATTGGCCAGAAAGAATATCACTGTAATAAGAGAAGGTTAATCCCCAGTTAAGAATTGCAGAGAGAAGTGAATAAAATCTCAAAATAGTAGTGCCATAGACAGAGGTAATAGTGTGACATGAGATTTGTAAACACCCTTCTGTTTACAGAATATACTGTTGCCTCCTGCTATCATAGAAAAACATGGCAGAGTGTGTTTTAACATGTGAAAAGAATAAAATACATGAAAATAGAAGCTGAACTTCCTAAAGAGACTTGTGAAGAGGCTCTGCGGCTCATTTCACAGTTGAAAATTCTTTGCTTATCTCCAAGGAGGTATTTTCTTGTTATTAAGGATCTGTGTAGCTGTGCTGCTTCTGTAGTCGTGGATTCTAGTTTAGATACCATAGTTCTGTTTCCTAATGTGACTTACAGTTTGCTGTAGGATAAAGCCTGCTGTCTGCTTGTGTAGGTCAGAGTTTTGGTTTGTATGTTTTTGGGTTTTTTTGCAATATGAAATTAAGCAGGTTGTCCTGGCTTGTTCATTTGTATTCGAGTCAGAACCTGTATGATTCTTAAAGCCACACACACAGTTGTCTCCTTATAAGATTAAGGGATGCATTATCTTTAGCTGTTCCTGTTGTAGAAGAGGTAAAATCAGAAAATAAATGACTGACAGTTAGAAGATCAAGTCTTGTTACTTTTCTTTCCAAAACAGATTTTAAAGTCTAAGTTTAATGGATTAGCTGCATTAAATTGCTTATTTTTTAACATTATCTTTGGGAGTAAAGCACTTACGTCTGTCTCTGCAGGGTACAGTAATTAAGCTGACTGCAGAAAAAAAATCTAATTAAAATGTTGGCTTCAGTCTGCTGTTCATGATTCCATAGATGAGATAGGATGGTGTGTTTGGGGGTTCTTTTTGGTTGGTTGGGGGTTTTTCCCTGTATTCTGTCTTACAACAAATCAAGTGCATTATAGAAGACTGTGTTATGTTTCTAATGAAAGATGTAAAACCAAAGTTACTAACTTCTGTTTGGTGTACCAACATGTATGTGTCAGTTCTTCATAAAAGGTCTCATTCAACAAGACCTTTGAAAACAGTGTGGTTTTTTGAAAACTCTATTGCTACAGTAAAAAAGCCATGGTTTAAAAGTGAAGAGGTAACAGTATAGTAACAGTAGAATTTAGTACTCTCATCCTACAAAGAGTCCCAAGGCTACATAGAAATAAGCAAAAGTCAAAGTCCAGTAGAAGAGCCTTGGTAGCAGGATAGTAGTTGATATTTACAGTGCATTCTCTTTTTTAGTTTAAACAGTTGTAGAACTGTTCCTCTTAATGTGCTCAAACATAAGATGCCTTTGGAGCTTGCTGGCCATGAGCGTACAGTCAGCCTTGATTCTGCTTACCCCACATGAAGTGTGGCAGACCCATGCACAGCAGAGTAATGTTCTCTGTGACAAACAGCAAGATTTATGTACGAAGATGTATCTGGATCTAAAGCTATGTGAATATTGAAACTTGTTTTTGCTTCAGAAGGTTCACATGTTTAGTGGCTGCCTCTGGTAAAATCTCCCATAGGCATGACAAATTTTTAGTGCCTGCATTTAAGTTTTTACCATAACAGCAAATGTAGCCCCCCTCAATATATATACAAAATGAGTTATAAGTGAGGAATGTTACTTTTACATTTGTAAGTTTTATTTCTGCATGTTTCCTAGTAAGGATTTTGCAACCTCAGCACCATAGCATTGGATTTGGAAGAGCAGCCATGTAGCTATATGCTAGTTTTGGTTCCACCGATGAAATGGAAGCAAACATCAAGTCGGTTGGATTGACCTGAGTAGTTTTTGCTGTTGCTGCTATTTTTATCTTGTTCTCCACAAAAATAAACTGAAAGAAATGGAGATGCATTCATTAAAGTGTTTCAGATAATTCAAAATGCAGCATTTTGTTTTTGAGCGTTTGCAACTAAAGCCATACAAACAATGCAATAAATTCACGAGAATGTCCCTTGCCGTCCTTTTTTCCTTTTTCTCCCTCAGTAATGTAAAGTGTTGCATTCAGCCAAAAGCAAATCTTGCATCTGTCCCTGAGAATGTAGTAATTGCCATGCTATAATGGTACTCCTGAATGGCTCATGGCCATTGGTTCGCTTTGAGGAGTTCAGAGCTATGTGGTGATACAAGAGTGACCTCAGTAGAACATGTGCCAGCACAGTGTATGCGCAAGCATATGTGGTGCTTGGTACTGGTTGGGGGTTCTGCTCAAGGCTGAATTTGTGCCTTATAGATAAAGCTTTAGAGTAACAGATGGGACCTCTTTCCTGAGCAGAATGTCCTATTCCGTATGCATTTTGAATTTCACCATCTCCAGTGCTCTTTTTTTTTAATTGAAGTCAAAATAAAGTAGTGTCTGTGTCAGGATTTATCAATATAAAAGGCCACACTGAAATGGCGTATCTGCTCAGGTGAACAGATAATTAATCTCTAAAATTCACCAGGTTCTGTGTGAAAATGGGACTTTTCTGGCTGTCACTGTCCAAGATTGACAGAAAGCATATATAAATTTCTGTAAAGAATCTTGGCTGTAACAAGCCTTCAGATTATCAGAGAAGCCTGGATGATTTTAGGATTGTCGGAAATGTGGCCAATTTAAAAAAGAAAAAAAGAACAGTTAGAACTTGATGTTTCAAAATCCACGTTTAATTTTGGACTCTTATTAAAAACATGACCTTTAATTTCTTCTCGGGTCTCTCTGTGTCATATTCTGCAATTGTATTATCAAATTATTGCTCAGAGGTAATGCATAACTGATGCACCAGTCATGCTTTTTAACTGTAGGTGTGTACTGCTGTAAGAATGTGGAGGAAAGACATGAATGTTTATAATTTTTTAGATCACTTAATTATTGTGCCATACATAATGAATGTTGCAGGCTCTGTTATAGCTGGCCAGACTTCTGAGAGTGACTGATTTTAGAGATACATGCAGAGTCTGTATTTGTCTAGTGGTTTTCAGCCTACTTGACAAATACTGAAAAAAATTGCTGTTTCAGTCTCTCTCTTCCTCTTCCCTCTCTTTACTCCATTTTATTTCTTCCATTTAAGAAAATGTTACGGAATAAACTTATATTGTGTTTGCTTTCCCTACCCTGTTTCCTCAGGTTTCCACTGTTCACTGCTGTGTATCAAATCTGCTATGAAGGGAAGCCTGTCAGAGAGATGATATCCTGCCTCCAGAGTCATCCAGAGCACATATAAAATCAGCAAGGCCATCGTACTAATGCAGCTTTCTGCCTTTCAAATTTATGTCTGGGTTCAAGTGGATGTATCATTAAGCTTCATTCAAAGCTGCTCACTAGTCAACAGTAACCACATGAATGTCTCTGGGTATTGTATTTTTGTTTTACAGCCTAGTTGGACACAGCATGCAGTGTTGGCTTGGTGATTGTCATTTTACTGGCTGAAATACAACCATTTTTTAGATGTGCAGTGCAAAAGTTGCACTACATATCTCATATATACACAAGTGTACATTGTGTGTGTTCCTGTATCATAAACCACAATGTTCTGTTGTCTCTCAGTAAGGCCTAGTCTAAAATCCATTGGACACCATGGGAAGAGTCCCACTGGTTTTGATGTAGACCAAGTCAAGCCTATAACCTTGAAATATCAGCAGTCTTTCTATTAGAACTTGGTTTTATTCTGCACACTCATTGAAATTTTAACATTTTGCATGTTTACGATTGTATTAATTTTATTTAATTCATGCAAAACAAGTTGTAGCAGTTATTCAAGGGGCTACGCGGATATTTTAATCAACTTGGGTGAAGAATATTTTAATTTTTGAAAGTCTTTAAAGCTGTCAGACTATTTTGAAACCAGTTTCTAAGTGAATTTAAAGTTTTTAATTACACTGTTGTAAAGGGAGTCTGCTAGAGGGGGATCATTACCTCCCCTTCTGTTTTTTAATCCTTGCGTTTTTTGTATTTCTCCATTTCTCCCTTCCTGCTCCCAGAAGTTAGGCTCTTCTAGAATCCTGTTCCCACAAACAAGTGGGAGATGTTACTTGAGGATTCTGAGCCCTGGAGCCTAGTGTTCATTTTTAGTGTTGTTGTACCTGTGGTTGTTCTTGACTGGTGATGTTTGGTGGGTGGGGAAGGATACTCTTGGGTATCCACTGCTCAAAATTGTCATGCTGTTTCTAGCTTAACCATCAGCTACAAAGTGTTGCACTCCACACAACACTCCGAGGAGTGTTTGAGGAATTCCCTGGTAGATCATACTTGAATTGTCAAAAGGGTTATGAGCCAATATGCTGACTGCATTTATTTCAGTGCCTGCCAGTCTGTGACTGCCTCGTCAACTGGACTGTAGTCCTGAACCAGCCTCTGCAGAGAAATGATGAATTCTGAAGTTGCTCTCTTACTGGGCAAACCAAAGAGGATGCCTGAGAATAATTGTCATACTTAAATAGCCAGGATTTCTCTGAAGTACGTGAGCATTGGGCAGCTTCGTATAAACAGGAAGATGCTTCAGCTCAGGGGTACCATTTCTTGTGCTCCTAGAATGTTTTACATTAATTTTTGGAAGATCTCATGAATGTCTTCAGGGATGTGAAAAGTTTTTTTTGCCTTACTTCTGATTTAATGCTAAATATAACAGGTGGCCAAGAGGTTAAGTAATATCATACATTTGTGGCAATTGAGGAAATAGTTGTTAGAGTTGACTTAGAGTAAGCACTCTGCTTAGACAAATAAAAGGGTGTGTTAAGATTGTAAGCACTGTTACACTAACGCACACAAGGAGCATACACTCCTCATTACTGCATAACATTCAGCGTGTCTGCTTATGCTTTGTGTTGGTCTTTTTTTTTAGTACCAAGCTGACTGGTTTTGCCTTCGTTTGTGTATATATACATACATAGAAACTTTTTTTTACATGCGGTATGTAGAACAGTAGCATTTTGTAAGATACATAAAGGGCTATATGAGCTAAATGTGGTAAATTAATATATACTTTAAGATGATTTCTTTATTATTCCAATACTACTTCTACCACTGAAACCCCAAAATCTTAATTGTTCTTGTTTTGTGCAGCAGCCTATTTATTCTTAGGCAAATCCAGAGAAAAAGTTTTTATGGAATTCTTTCTTCCAGTCTGTAACGATATTCTTGTTCTTTTCAGACAAAAAGTGAGGTTTCAGTAACTAAAATAATTTATTTAAATTTGCTTTTCAGTGCTTAAGAACATTCAGTTTGGCACTAGGTATTTTCCCCCTACTAATATTTACTGCTCTTTAAAAGACTGTGATATGATACTGGAATTGAATTATTAGAATCCTGTTCTACAAACGCTCTGTTTTGCCTAGTTCTGCGATACTGAAAACATAAACCCTTGTGTAAGATTTTTGTATACAAGGCCATAAAATTGTATTTCTTGATTTGTGAGCATTACTTACTAAGGAAGGCATTATCTTCTAACGATACCTACTAAGCTGGCCCTAGACATGTATACTGATTTTGTTTAAGGACTGTGAATGTATACCTGTTTGAAGAGTTAATTCCAATAAACATTTTTGACTTGAGAATCATGTTGGGTTTTGTCTCATTTTACATGGTTTGCGATTAATATTTTATTCACTTGATAGAATGTAGGTTTCTGTGGATGTGGTATGTAATGATGGCAGATATAGGATTTCTCTGGAAGAACTTAAATTTTAAAAAGAGCTGTTTGACATCCAGATGTCAGCATTTTGATTTCTGTCCGTTGGTGAAACAGTTGTGGTGCCTTTGACCCCATAACTGGGTATTGTCTTCAGTTTCTTGAATTGTTGTGTGAGCCACTGGAGGGCACTGGTGGGTAAGTGACCGGTTCTGTCTGCTCCGCAGTTCCCCTTAGTTCTGAATCGCCTTAGGTTCCTGTATGGTTGCGGCTGTCTTACACTGCATTCCTTGTTACTTAAGATGCATGTGCAGTAGATCCACTGGAAGGGAGAGAAGAAGCTTGCTATAAAACACACAAAACCTTAATACCCCTGCCCAAGGTCCTGCCCTGTTTAGCCTGTCATCTAAGACCCTCCTAGTACAGGGTAACAGCTGCTATCTCTGCTCTTGGACAATATGATCTGTGAGGACTTTCAGAGTCCATTGGGGTCCACGTGCACCCAGCAATGCTTTGTTGCATCTTGAAGTTACAAGAGCCTGGAAAATTATCATAGCACATTGTGCTTACTTTGTCAGTTTCTACATCAACTAAAGGTGTGGGAGGTATCACAAGTCTTTAACCACAAAAAGACAGGTCGTCTAGTAGTGGAGCAGCATATTGCAGAGGAAACGGTTCTTTGGTGAAAAGTATAATGCACTGTCTACCTGAAAGTCTCAAAGCATTTCATAAAAGAAATGTCCTGATTCTTCAGTTATAGACAGGGATACTGGGACAGGTGAAGGTGGTTGCCCAGTGAACCTGTGACAGGATGCATTTTATTCCTAATTTTAAGCCAGAGTTTCAGCCATTAGGTCATTTCTCATTGTACTTTAAGCTAAAAAATATATTTATTTTAATGGCACATGAAATCAGCTGTTAGAATAAATATGTAGGTATCTAAAATGTACCATCCAAAGGGCCTTTAATTCTACTAATTCTGAATCAACAGGAAAATAAAAACCATCACAAGAGAATTAGGATGGGATATGTTTCTTTCACAGGGCATTATTTTCTGAAGGAGTGGTGCTTTCTCACTAAATCAGTGCTTACAGGCTGAGTGTCTTTTATTGTCTGACTGTAAATAACACCCAGGCTGGCCCTGAGATACAGGAAACGTGGCAGACAAGAAGTCCATTTCCAACAGCCTGCCCTGATGCTTCTTCATAATGTTCCCCCCCTGAACTTCATTGTAAGGCTGGAGTTGTATGAATTAACTATTATACATGGTTATCACAGGGGCTACTTGATGCTGAAATGAAACATCTCAGAACATGTAGTACTTCATATTATTAGAAAGCGTAAAACTTTCTCTTCTGCCTGTCTCCTGGCCACACAGAGTTGTCTCCTGTGATTTACCGTGAGCTCATAGAAATCTGAGAAGGTAGCACTTCTGTTTTGAATAATGCATGAGAAGAGTATCTGCCTTCAATCCCAGCATGTGCAAAGGAGAGGTGTCTGGCATTCAGGTTAAATGAAGCCTAGTTCTCTTGTCAATCTGTTCTAACTTGATTTCAGATCACTGCCAATATGCTTTAGTTAGGGACTTAATACTCTTGATCCATCAGTCTAGTCCTGCTCTTATTGAAAGCAATTGCAGATCTGCATTTTAAGACAAGAATGTTAGTGGGATGCCCAATGGAATGATATCACTGTCAGAGTTCCCTACGTCTGAATTTGATCTACCTCTTTATTATGTTTACTTGTTATCCACAATATTTGCTTCAGAGTGATGTTGCAAAGGGCAATTGTAGGAAACACTGTTGATATTTCAGTCAGTTACTAGAACTGCTTTTAAATGCTTGTTCTTCTTGGTAACTCATGCTGTAGGAATTAGGGAATAATAAATTAAAGACAGTTCTGGCCTATGAGCAGGTCTTAATCATTCAGGTGGCGATAACTGCCAGAGTCTGCTCAGTATAATCCATGTTGCACTCTGTGACGTTAACACTGCTTGTTAACACTGAGCATTTCATTTTCTGAACTGGATGGGAGTCATTTAGTGTCTTTCACCCTACAGCTTTTCTTTGTATCTGTTCTGGCTTCCTGCTCATCTTTATGTGGCTGCACCTGTATGTGCTCTTCTGTAGTGAACTTTAAGAAGGGTTCTACATACCAAAAGGTGGGGGGGTGTACCTGCACATGCATATGCTCATCTATACAGGTAAACATCTACCTACCTTTTATTGAACATTTGTGTGTACAAGTAAGCATTGTAAGGAGCTGGGAATTTTTCACAAGCTTTTAGCAAGGCTGCCAGGAAGATCAGTGTTCAGCTCCCTTTGCACTAGCTGTGTCCTTCCATTCATTTAAAGCTGCTTGGCTGTGAAGCTAGTGCATGGATCGCCTCCAGACCATCCTACAGCACCTGGGATGGCAAAAAGTCAGCTTGGCTTAATTGAAAATATTGCTACTATTTTAGGGGAATAGTATCACATCTATGCTGCCGGTTACTGAAGGTCTGAGATGCCATGCATGAAAAAAATAGTGCAAATCTCACATTTAAGTGAAAATAATAATGACATTAATTGAACTAGTTTGTCCTTTCTTTCTCCAAATCCTGGTTTGTTATAAACCTCGTTTTAAAAATTGCCTACTATCACATCACGTTATTGTCAGAGAAACGTGTTTCAGCTCTGTGTGATGGATTCTTTCTGAATAGTTTGTTTTGAGGACTTGGTGAATATTTTCCTGTTGATGATTATTAAGCACAGGCATGTGGTGGGCTCAGAAAGTACGGCCTTGGGGATTTTTACTTTGCTCTTTTTGCGTTTTGAAGGCTGGAGAGAACTGGCAAGCAAGCCAAATCTGTTAGCAAGCACTGGCTGTGTTCCTGATCTATGTAAACAGTAATGTAGAGACATTTATGAAGCATTAGCTAGTATTTAAAATGAAAACTTCAAACCCAAGTAGCTGCATCACAGCTCCTCATTAACTGTAGGCCTTTTTTTTATAACATGCTGTTCTTTATTGTGGTACCTACTTCCTATTATTTGCATCGAGATGAAGCAACGTGTTGTGATACATGATGCTGGAGGCTCAAAATACTCACTTGAAAGCATTTTAGCAAAGTGAGCTTGAAGCAAGCTGCTAAGTATTGTTACAGCTGAGCAGAACCACTGCTTTGGATTAAAGCCCAGGTTAGGGGGTTTCTAATTTCCACTTACTACTTACTGTGCAGAGTTGCATTTGAATGTGATAGAGATGCTTTGTTTTGTGGGTTTGCGTTTTTTGGGGGGGTGGAGGGAGGAGGAGTTATTTGTGGGGATTTTTAATGCAGACTTCATCAGCATCATTTTCTCCAAGCTTCAAGTTAGGTACTAATTGCAGTAGCTTTTAGTTATGCTAGTCTTTCCTTAACTGTGTTTAGTCTTATCCTCTGGATTTTTTCGTTCGTATTTTCTTCAGGCTATAGGCTACTACAGAGAAGGAATGCCTTTTGTCACTCCCAGAGCTTTAGCCAGCACAAAGAAAGATCAGCTTACTGCCATTTGCATTTAGACTTGTCTTATGTTTGTTGCCCAACAGAGAGGTTAAGTGTGGAATAAGATCCTCCACGCTTTCATACTGTTGGGTTAAATTCTTCATTCACTTACATCTTTCTTCATATACTCATTGTTTTAAAACAGCAGAAGCTCAATTTTCATTCCTTGGTGCTGTTTCTCAGGCTGCTTTGCTGCTTTAAGTCTCTAGAATATGTGATCACACCAAAATCTCTGTGGCTGAAAATGCTCTTTTTTACGCAGGCAGAGTCCTTAAACTTTCTAGCAACTGCTGCTTAATTTGATTCTGATGTATTGCTACTCTAGAGACATAGTGCCCTACCCTTAGGTTTAGGGTACATACTTACCATTCTCATTCAAATAAGCCTTTTTTTTTCCTCTAGGAAGTTTTGTCTCCAACTTCTCCATTACTATATATAAATCATAGGTATATTCTACAATTTGTAACACAGTTGCTTATAACCATTCAGCAGAGGAATTTCTAGGTGTGGCTTTTCTTCCGAAATGGGGTTTACTTGGCAGAGCTGGGCAATGAAGTGCAGCGGAGGTGTTTTCTAGCAGGGACAGCTGGCATTCTGAAAGCAATCGGATTAGAAATAAGAGAAGAGAGTGGAATGGGGTTAGACTGCCTACCCTAAAGGTGAATCATTTAAAGTGTAACTTCTTATACTATGTGTAGAGGAGAGAGGGAACAGAATTCAGAATACTGCACTTCTTGTAGAACAGGGAATGATACCCAGTTAGTTTTAACCAGTGCAAGACCTGGTAATGCAAGAACATGCACTAAATTGCAGGAGGTGTTAAGACAAAGCTGTTGAGAGTTGATTTGAGCCCCTTGTTGGCCTGTCATTCTATACCAAGCATGGCTTCACGGTAACAGCTTAATGCAGCAATGTTCTCTTCAAGAAAACCAAAACCTGGGAAATGTCTCCCTGGAGAATTTAGTGGTTGCTCAAGTGGAAGCGAGGTTTCACAAGCACCCTTGGCATTATCAAAATGCACTGAGATATAACAATTGCTATTGAAGTTCCCCCTCTCTTCCATGTATCTCTCTCCAAGCAACAGATGGAAAACTCTTGAGTTGAGAAAAATATGCTGTTCATGCACTCTAGACAGCTGATATAGAGGAAATATGCACTTTGCAGTGGGATCATGAGAGTTCTTAAAAATGCACCGATAGTCTTGAGAAAGTCTTGTCAATAAAAATAACTGCAGCCTGCTTGGAGTAAAGAGCCCTTTTTTTTTTTTTTAGCATGTGGGGCAGTTAACAAGTAAGAAGTAATCAGAAGTGCTGGCTACCTCTTCATCAGTTTGATTTTTCTCAGAGCTAAACTAAGCAGAATTGGGTCTGACTAAGTAGTCAGTAATGGCAGAAAGATGTGCCAGGTGAGGTTTAGGTTGGATATTAGGAAATGACTCATCACTCAGAGGGTGCTGGAACACCCTTTGCACTGGAACAGATCCCCAGGGAAGCTGTCACAGCACCAAGCCTGACAATATTCAAGAAGCATTTGGACAACCTCTTCAAGTGAATGTTGGGGTTGTCCTATACAAGGATAGGAGTTGGGCTTGATGATCCTTCTGGGTCTCTTCCAACTCTGATAATTTTATGATTCTATGAGAGAGGCCCTGAAAGCAAAGCTCCTCAAAATGATCTTCCTGAAATTCTGAGGGAATTTTCTTCCTTCTCCTTTGCAATTGCAGATTCAGAGCAAGAAGAGAGATCCCTAGTAATAGCAAGGTACCCATACCCTGGCCTTAAAGTTTTTTTTATGTGATCTTAACAACCAAATAATTATAATGCTATTAGCAGCTGTAGCCTGGTGTTACCAGAGGTTGAGGTTAAATGATAGAACCTGAGCAAGAACACTCCAGGGACACTACTGACTCCTGATCCATTTTTAGCCATCTAAAATAGGTCCTGACCCACAAATCGGCTGGAAGTCTTGCTGGTTCCTTTCACATGAGAACTTGTGAGTTGTGTACAAGCACTCCACTAGCACAAAACCAGCATCACCAGTTTTCTCATTGCTGCTGTAATCAGCCCTAAAGTGAAAAGTAAGGGACTTGGTTTTGTGATATGGGAATTATTAAATATTATGGTGATGGGAGCACAAGAAGCAGTTCTGTGAATGATCACATTTAGACAGAACCTGCCATGTCAGCGTGTGGGGTGATGTCTAAGCATTGGTAAGCAGATACTGGGAAGTTTAGACATATCTGCTTTTCTAATGTTGGGATGGTAATTAGGTTGAGACTGGATGGACAGATGTTTTTTATGAAATAGAGTGGAAAGGCCCGATATGGGAAAATTTGAGAAGCACAGCTCCGAGTTCCTTTTTGTAATGACTGAGTTGAACTAGATGGATTTGAAACTCATTGTGTTACAATGACTGGGAACTCTGCACGTGGCAATCAGGCCTTGGATGAGTCCCTCTTGAATGCATTGCTAAAAATGGCGGTGGTTTGTTGTCACAAGAAGGTAAAAAAGCAGGGAACCTGAACTATTTAGGACAGCCTGCTTGAGTCAGGGTGAAAGCATTTCAGCTGGGTTTTACAGGGATGTTCCTGGGATTGCTGACTGAACATGTCCTAAAGAACAGGTGACTTCATTCCCCAGGACTGTTTTCTCAGTGTGTTAAATCGACATTTTAAAAAAGGAGATGCGTGTACATGCACAGACAGCACTTAAGCAGGGAAAATGCTTAATTTTCAAGTCTGCTTTCAGGTCCGATGTATGAGTATGATGTATGATTTATCTGATGTATGATTTATCTCCGTTCAATGCAATTTTCTTGGGCTTACCCAATCACACATCTTTGCATAGCTAGATGGATCTTTGGAAAGATTATTTTGCTTTCAAAAGCCTTGTCTGACCTGAGGTGATTAGTAAAATATATTGAAATCCAGTAGGCAGATCTCAAGAAATAACTGATCTTCACATGCATTTCAATACAGATTTGGAGTGTTTGGGGTTGGTGGTGTTTGGGTTGGCAAATTTTTTATTCCCTATACTGCCTTTGAGCAAGCACAGCCTAGTGCCTACAATTCAGTCCAGTATTGTTGACTGACTATAACATGTTGATGGCTTTTTTTTAGCACAACTTATGTCAGGGGACTCACTGCTGCACAGAGAGGGTAAGGACTGCTTCTCTGCTTAGTGCTAATAGAAAGATTGTGCCTCTTACTGTCACTCTTCTTATGGCTCAGGGCTGCTAAAAGTTATTTTCAATCACATTAATGAAATACTGTGTAATAACTTTTTCAAGGCAGGGATACGTACAGAGCAAGTGTAGGGGGGATGTAATTCTTTAAGTCCTGCCTCTTTTTCACCTCCCCAAATCTGGAGGTGAACTTGAACTGTGTCTCTCGCACTCAGGTGAGGTAGACTGTGGGCCTGCTACCCCTTTGTTCCTCTCTCTCCTGGAGAGGCATTTGTCATGTGTCTTCACACCTCACCTTCTATGACAAGAGGACACAACTGAACACTTGTCTTTGTAGTAGAGGTGGCTTCACCAGCATTTCCACGCCCCCTTTTTTGGTAATTTTTTTTCCTTTCTGCTGGTTGCCTTACACACAGTTGCTTTACAGCTGGGAGTACTATTGCAGGCTGAAGCATGTCACCTATAACTCATCTTCCAATTAGACAGACACTTTGAAATACCCCTTAAAATATCCCTATTTTGTTCATTGCTGTTTATGAAGGTAACGTATTAAATCCTGCATTTCACCACTGATGAACTTAAATAATCCCCTTATTTGTATTTCTCTCACTTGCGAATTGTCAGGAAATCCTTCACTGGTGAATTCAAACAGCCCATGCAAGTAGCCTTCTAGCACAAGAGGGATGCTTGTATGAAAGAAATAATCACAGATTTCATCAAAGTAACACCTGGTTTGAATATATACTTGCTACCTTTGATGTTTTTCCTTGTTCTGCCTGCTTGAACAATGAAATCTGAAAATATGACCTCCCTGATTAGTACTTCACTGAAATACAATCATAACATCACTTAAAAAGAAAAGCTCAGCATTTTAATGCATGACCTTCATGTACACCCACTGATAGAGCTTGTTTCCTGAGCCTCTGATTGAGTCCTTGGGAGGAAGGGATGTTAAGAAATTATTTGGTTGGCATATTCAGAGAACTACACTGCTTTTTAAAGATCATATATTTGATATATTTAGTGACTATTTTTTGTTAAATAGTAATCTGAGTCTAGGAGACATTCATTTAATTATATAGATACGTCTGTGTATGTGCGTACGTGTGTATTTATATATGAAACCAGGTTTCTGATGTGTTGAGGAGATGAAGGTTAAGCTGTTGTACTACCTATCCTTATCTTTCTTTGCCGTATTTTAACTTATTGGTCATTTCCAGCTGAACATGAGAAAGTAGAACAGAAACAAAGATGTCAAATTCTTGAAAATGCCAAGAAAATATGCTGAGGACACCCTCTTAGCAGAAAAAAGCTACATGGAGTAGACTGACCTTACAAATACCCCCACCGCAGTGAGTACTTCTGATGGAATTTGAATTTTCTTGAACGTTAAGGGGAAGCCAACTCAAAGTTCACAGTAAACAAAGCTTTTTAATTGTAGGGCTTATGGTGACAACTGGGTTATAACAAATCTTATGTCAGAATTGTCTCATAGTTAGCACCAAGCCAGACATGCACAAATATATGATGGGCTTAATTTACCTCAATTATTTAGAGCTGAATCCATCTCAGAGCATCTTCCATTTACTCCAAATCTAATACTGCAAACTGCAGGGCTTTGCCAATTCGCGTAATTTAAATATCTAAGGTAATGAGGTTGCCCTTAGCAGAAAGGCTGCATTTTAGCTGCACTACAAGCATTTAGTAAAATCCTTCTTGGTGTGGTTTTTTCTCATGGTTCAAAGAGCTTAGATAGCCTAACTCCCATCAGCTCTTCCCTCAATCTCCGAAAATCCCTGACTGAAAACCTTCCTTTCTTCTGAAATTCTCTATTCCCTCACTGATCTAGCAAAGAAGCATTATCCATGCTCAGTAGCTAGTTAGTAGAGGGATAAATGACTTGACAGGATAAGCTTTCTCAAGACGTCATAAATGGGATAAACCTTTGTTCTGAGGAAATCCCAGTCCCTCCCAAAGGCAGCCCGTCATCCACCCCCATGACTGCTCTGCAGACCGATAACTACAGACCATTCTCACACTGCTCAAAGCCTGCAAATTTCAAAGCAAAGTGAAAAGAGAAATTTAAGAGAAGTTGGCTTTCCAATTCCTTTAAGAATCCCAGCAGGTTTTGCTAGGCAGGCAACAGAAAACGCACTCTGTTCTCAAGAAATACATGCAGCCATAATAGAAAAATCTCTCCTATTTATCTCCCATTTCTCTTGCAGCAGTTGTTTTCAGAAACCTAGAACAGAAAAATGCACAAAGTATCTTTCATCTCAGCCGTGCATGAAAAAGTAAACGCAATAAGACATACCAGGTATCAGCAGCTTCGCATGCTTCTTTTGTGCATACCTGTAACAGTAAGGCTTTGAAAGCCTCCAATAATTATTTATAGCCATGAGCACTGTTCTGTGTATTCTAAACCACTGGTGCCTGCACCTCTGTGTCCTGTGTTTTGTGCTAGGGAGATTTGTTTCTTTGTTTTTGTTTTGTTTCAGGGCTAAGACTGTTCCATGAATACAAATAATGGGGTCATTGTGTTCTTTTGTGTTCATACAAGTCTTTTGGCACTGGTCTACTAGCAAAGACAAATTGCCAATTTTAAAATACTGATACCATATCACTCAGTTACCTGGAGATCTCAGACCATTATTTGGTTTAATGTGTTCCTCTGATAACATTTTCCTCTCCTTCTGTTGATGAATAGATGTCAAATGTCTTTCTCCCGTGCTAAGAGAACAGTTGTGCAAACCAGTGCGAAGAGTGGTAAAACATCTGCCTGCGATTCTACACCTTCTCCTTCCACTCTTGTGCTCTCCAAGACTTAGATTAGTGCACTGCCAGCCTTCCAGTTCTCCTTTCCTGCACTTCAGCCCACTACAACAGGGCACGTACGCTCCGGCAGCTTCCCCCAGCCAGCTGCCACCCTTCTCAGCAGATCCTGCAGGCAGCTCGCTGGCCCTTCTTCTTTCTCTGGATGAGGATTTTCCACCCATAAACCTTGCAACCCGCCTGCATAAAACTGATTCTCCCTGTAGAGCACTTGCTTTACCCAACTAGTGGCCAGGGGTGGCCCAGCTACTGAGATTTGTGAGATCCTTTATTCTCTGACCACTTCAGGTGATGTGTCAGGCACGTATATATTGCATGTGTATCGTGCAGCTGGGCGATGACAACATAACAAGAGTGTAGATTTATGGAATTAATTGGAGTTAATTTCTGTGTTTCTCAGATCACTTCAGTCATCTTTTGCCATGCTCTGTATACACAGACCACAAAAATCTAGCAATGTAACATTGGTAAAGAGTATATTTTAAAAAAATCCATAGTTTTGAATTAGAGATTTAAAATGGAGAGTATACTGCTTTACTTAAGAAATTATTCACATAGCTAATTATGCTGTATTAGAAACATAAATTAAACACCTCCAAACAACAAAGATGCTTTATTTTCAGTCTGAATTTGTCCAGCTTCAGCTTCCAGGTATAGGGTTAGGTTTTTGCCTGCCAGTTACTGGATGCCTTCTCTCTGCATGTATGCACACACAGCAAGCTCAAGTCACATCCTAATAATTTAGCTTAATCTAAAGTACACTTTAGGTCTCAGGCATCTTCCAGGGTGTTGTAGCAACAAGAAATAGCTGTCTGTTAACAAAGCCTGCAAGCACAAGCAAGCTGATGGCAGAAGTGAGGTGGTGGCTGTACACTCTCTCCCTAAACATAGATCATGCTGTGGTGAAACCATGGTGGAATTTTTTAGACTTTTATTAATTATCTCAAAACAAATACAGCATTGACAATTGTTGAAGGTGTTCTTTTCCTCCAGCTGTTTTGCATTAGGCTGGTGTGCTGTATAAACATTACCTGCTGTGATTTACATAAACATTTTAGGCAAGCATCATCCTCGAGGAGTAGAAACATACATGTCTTCAGTGGAAATGTTTATATTCTCAAGCACTGTACACAAGCATGTGTTTGTACCATAGTAATATTTCAAATTGCACAGAGGGCTGGTGACCCCAGTGCAAGTATTTATGAGTCTGCCTCAGGGACAGACTGTTCGGACATGCTCAGGGGCAGAATAAGCTCCTTCCTGATGTAACATGACACTGGACACCTGAGTATCCAGGTGACTTGTGATCTGCAGGTGTGAGAAAGCATGGCCACCAGCTGCACTTGGAGCTGTGCTGGCAGGCTCACTGTAGAGAAAGACAGCTGAGAAGCAGCCTGTGAAATACCATATGGGCATACCCTTGCATTATTACAGATGTGATGTCCCTGGCCTCGAAATACAATAACCAAAACTCCCATTCTGAGAAGATTTGTACATAGTTTTCACGCTCCTCACTACGAACTCTTAATATGAGTAGATGCGCTCTCTGCCCTGAAGTTAAGTGTATGTGTACAGCATGCAGGGACAGTGTTCTACAAACAAATCTGCTCTGGAGAAAGTAAGCAATTTTTCCTCAGCACAGAATTTAAGACACATTTGTGTTTCAGGGCTGGGAGGGATTTTTAGATTCCCAGAGCAGATAAAACAGCTGGTGAAAGGCTAACGCACAGAAAATACATGGCTTGTGTACTTTCTGATTTCATTCCTTAGTGCAGTCTCTATCACCAAACAGTTTACTTAGTGTCACAGTAATGGGTTTCAGACATAGAAAAAGAAAAGCAATCTTAAAGTCAGTATGTTACTGTTTGTAGCATGGAGTTAATTCTCTGCATGGCAATGCATATGTTCTAAGACAGCTTTTTGGCAGGTAAAATGTCTGTGTGTCTACAGTCAAGCCTTTGTCCGTAGCAATCAAGTAAACTTCACCTAAAAAAAGGAAATATTTTGAGAAAACGAGTACAGAACACAAACAGCTCAGTTTCGCATTTTCCAGTATTAGGGTAGTAACTTATCTCTCTCTCGTGATCACATCCCATGTTCTGTCATTACTCAGACTGTAGTTTCAATTGGCATTGATTTTATGTGCATTAATTTTGGAGTGCCCAAGGTGCAAAACCAAACAAGCCTCATGTTCAGAAACCCCAGGTACAAACACAGATCTACAGATTTGCAAAATAATAGCTATTTTGAAAATATGGGCATCTCCTTTATTCTCTCACTGTTACAGTAACATTAGAAGATCCAAGTACCTCAACCATGAAAACCATCTTTACTTTGCAAAATACAGTCCATACACAGTCATTTACCTTGACTGATCATCAGGCATACCTGCAGCACATGTCACTACCAAAGTACAAATCAAGTATTTCTGGTTTGGGTTAGTATAAATCAGCTTTTCTATACAGTTATAAGCTGACAGAGAGCAATATATGTTATTAATTATTTACTTAAAAACATTTGTAGCTCAAAGCCTACACTTTGCTGATTCCAAAAAGCCATTAGGAAATATTCCAAACACTTCTTGATTTAATGCTAACTAAAAATATCCGATTCTCAGATCAGTACAGTGAGATGTCAAGGGCAAGAATATTTCTCCTGGACATCCGACATGAATACACGTTCCTTGTGTATGAGCTGAGTTCTGCAGAAAGTACAATTCCCTTCTTGCCCTTTTCAGAATAAGTTCTTTTAGCTTTCTTGGATCACTCCTA
Organism: Tapera naevia; assembly: GCA_033556795.1. NCBI lineage: Eukaryota > Metazoa > Chordata > Aves > Cuculiformes > Neomorphidae > Tapera > Tapera naevia. The sequence goes on from JAUMJJ010000222.1 coordinate 238,579, forward strand.
GGAGGTGCAAAAGTAGTAAGTTTTTGTTGTTGACAATAATATGCTTCATATGTTTATATGTCTGAATAACGTTGACATTTAAAAATTCTAGGATTTGGGAGGGGAAAAGGGAAGCTATATTTCAAGAAGAGAAAACCAGTTCAGGAAATTGCAGTCAGGTCTACTCCTTGGGCCAGTGAGCCTACTTTAATTAGCGCTTCCAGTTGGCCAGATAGTTGCCAAGAAGGTAGTTCTAGAAAGCTCCATGAGTAACCTCAAATATGTTGCTACTTCAGGATCTGAGGACCAAGCCAGCTTAAGTGGAAGAATCTGTTAATATCAAAACATTGAGGAATAAGCCCGTTACTTAGAAACCTGGTAATACTTGTGTCACCTATTTTGCTTTCACTAAAACATTTACATTGAAAGGTTTCACCAAATTACATATTTTTTCTAATCACAGTTTACTTCATGACAGCAGTTGACAGACAGAGGTAAAAATCTTGACTGGTGTTTAAAAGCCTCAGAAATCCTTCCCTTGAAAGGTTAATTTAAAATACAGAAAACGGGCCACCTTCTTCTCTCTTGGTAGTTCTGTAATAAAAGCTTGATTGTTCAAGCAGCAGCATTCAATTATTTTGTTTCTGATGCTATCTACATGTAAAAAAGTCTAGCTAAGCTCAGCTGGTCCCTGCAGGCTTTGCTGTTCTAGTCTTCTGTGCAAGGATTCAAAACAAAAAAATCAGAGCCTCAGTTAACATTCAAAATGTTTACTATAGTGTGCTGTCAGGTTAAAGAATGAAATTTCTTCCTGGAATGTCAGTGATACAGAAAAGCTTTTGGAGTGTTTGCCCTCTTTTTTTTTTTTTTTTAGTGAAACTCATTCCTCAGATACATTTGCCAGAGAAAAATGTGCTAATGAAGGGAGTCAGAGTGGCAGCCAGTGTTCAGAGAAGTTGCCCAGAAAGGTAGCAATCCAGTTCTTGATGAATTAGTCATGACACTAGACCTCTTCAACAGATATTGAAAACTTACACTATATTATAATACATTTAATATAGTTGAAACAGAAAACAAATGTTTCCCTATCTGTGTTTTAGTTTTACTTTGTTTTCCCCCGTGGGACCTGGGATGCTCAAATGATAGATGGGCTGATCAAAGGCAATGAAATTTATTGCTCAGATTGTGATGGTTGAAAGAGAAACCACTCTGATCTCCAGAAGATTAGGGAGCAAAAAAAATACAGAGCTTTACCATTATGCATCAAAGTTGAGACCACTGAATAACATCCTGGTAAACACAGTGAGAATATACATCCAGTGTAAAATAAATCAGCTGTCAAGGGGAAAGTGATGTGAATGACTCAAACCATTTTGAATTGTGTGTTATTTTTGCCCTTGACATGAATTTTAGCCCCACATTTACTCACTTTTACTTATTGATCTTGTAGGTGGGAAACTTTGAAAAGGCAAGAGACTTTCAGAGAAAAATCAATGCTGCAACAATGGATCCTCACTAACAGCAACAGGGGCACCTCAAAGCAGCTCTGGCATTGGAAGGAAGCTTGGCAGTGCTGCACAATCAGATAAAGCAGTTTTTATTCACAAGCCAGTTGAAGCAGGTCTCTGAACAGACCAGGGCACAGATGTGTTCTTTTCCTTTAATATCTCAACTCTTATTTAAGGGAAAGGGATAAAACAGGAACACAACCAACACAGAAATGCTGATAACTCCACAAGAAATTATGTTTTTGCCAGAAGGTATAAAATTCATTGTTTGCAATTGAGATGTTGCATTAAATGGTTTGAGTGTGTGGTTTGCTAATGGTCTCTTTTTCCTTTTCCTCACAAAGAAGGATATCTGCAAATTATATCATGTCTAGCGACTGGCACTTCGTTCTGATGACCTACAGCTCAAGTTTGCAAAACTCTGCCACATTTCCTCTGCCATCTTAAACAAAAGTCACCCATGCCTACAAGAAGGCCTCACAGAGCCTCAGTGAAGATACACGTTCCAAGAAGCCCACGGAGCCTGTGCCGTGACTCACTTGCACTGTGGTCAGAGGCACAATCATACAAGATAACCAGTTCCTTTGGGTAATTCACCTTTCCCATATTTCTTGGAGAAACTCTCCCACCTTCTTCCTGCCTTGCCAGCTGATTCAATCCTGTGCTGAAAGGTAATACCACAAAATCCATCCTTTGTTAGCCAGCAGCAGAGCAGCAGTAAACAATTCAAGGACAATAGCCACCAGACATATGGAAAACACTTCATTTTTACTGAGCTGCCACATGCAAATGCTTTGCTAATGAGAATTCCTGAACGTTAAAAAAAAACAAACAACATAATCTGCTTGCTTGTTGTTTAAATACTGTACATTTTGTGGAATGGAAGATCACTTTAGAAGCTCTTGAATGACCTGGAAATGATTGTTTTTAAAAGGTTTGATACTTTAGGCTGGAAAAGTACTAAAAAATACAGGTTAGGGAACAGCTCAACACTGTCAGGTAGTAGGCCAAAAATGACTTCACACTTTCCACTTCCAGTAACTGTCGCAGAAGCACAGAATCGTTTAGGTCGGAAAATACCTTTAAGATTGAGTCCAACCATTAACCTAACACTGCCAAGCCCACCACTAAAACATGTCCCTAAGCACCACATCTACTCGTCTTTTAAATAGTATTTCACACCATGGAGACTCTTGGTTATTTGGCGGATCCCAGCTGAACCCCCATTTCCAGCTCTGAGTGGGCTGTAGTATCTGCTAGCCTCTTCCTCCCTGCCCACAGCACTCCTCTTCAAACAGCCTGCCACTGATGAGCAGTGACAATTAGTGGGGATGACGACCAAATGTCTCCTCTCAACAACTACTGCCTATGGAGTCAGGGGCAACAGCCTAGATGGACAACAATGGCAGGTACCTGGAGTCGGACTCTCCAAAACATGCTCACCCATGAGGCTATGGCATGGTATCAGAAGTAGTGTGGCCAGCAGGACCAGGGAAATCATCCTTCCCCTGAACTCAGCATTGGTGAGATCACACTTCGAATACTGTGTTCAGTTTTAGGCCCTTCATTACAAAAAGGACATTGAGGTACTGGAGTGTGTCCAGAGAAGCCGACAAAGGGTCTGGAGAACAAGCATTATGAGGAGTGGTTGAGGGGAGACCTTATCACTCTACAACTGCCTGAAAGGAGGTTGTAGCAAGGTGGGTGTTGGTCTCTTCTCCCAAGTGCCAGGCGATAGGACGAGAAGAAATGGCCTCAAGCTGTGCCAGGGGATGTTCAAATTAGATATTAGGAAAAATTTCTTCACTGAAAGGGTTATCCGGCACTGGCACAGCTGCCCAGAGAGATAGTGGAGTCAACCATCCCTGGAGGTATTTAAAAGATGAGTAGATGAGTTTTTCAGGGACATGGTTTGGTAGTGGACAGTTACAGTTGACCTTGATGATCTCAAAGGTCTTTTCCAACTAAATGGTTTTAGGATTCAGTAGTTTCCTGTGTTTTTTTTCCAGCCAGCTCAGCTTGGCTCGTGAGCCACACTGCAAGTGGACGTGGTCACAGGCCTGTGTGCGTATAAAAATCCAGGAGATTAGGAGATGGTTTCAGAGGAGTCCTGCGTTGCCCACTCAGAAGGGCCCTTCCTTAGTGCTGAGGATCCCCCAGCACCACCCAACCAGGGCCGGGAACCCCCACACCAGCCTTGCCACCCCTCAGCATTCTGCTGCCTGCCCCGTGAGATGCCTGCCCCCTCCTGGGGCAGCTGCAGGAGGGCTGGATGTCCGGTTCCCAGGGCAGTTGTGGAAGTGCTGGATGCCCCGTTCCTGCCCCGGGGGCAGCTGTGGGAGGGCTGGATGCCTCGCTCCCACCTGGGGGCAGCTGCGGGAGGGCTGAGTGCTCTGCTTCCAGGGTAGTTGTGGGAGGGCTGGGTTCCCCGCTTCTCATCCCAGGGGCACCTGTGGGAGGGCTGGATGCCCCACTAATGATCCCGCAGCTGCGGGAGGGCTGGGCGCCCCGGGGAAGCTGCGGGAGGGCCGAGTGCCCCGCTCCCGGGGCAGATCCAGGAGGGCTATGTGCCCCAATCCCACCCCAGGGCAGCTACGGGAAGGGTGAGTGTCCCACTTCTGATCCGGGGGGCAGCTGCGGGAGGGCTGGGTGCTCCAGTTCTGATCCTGGGGCAGCTGCGGGAGTGCTGGATACTCCACTCTCGCCCAGGGGCAGCTGCGGGAGGGCAGGGCGGCTCCGCACCGGACCCGCCTCTCTGCCCGGGGCCGGTCGCCCAGCACCCTCCTCCCCCTCCTCCTCCGCCGCGCTGAGACCACACAAAGCAGCGCCTTTCCCGCCGCCCCTTTCGCTGCCCCCGCCGCGGCGCCGGGCTCGGGGCTGGCCGGGTGGAGCGGGGCAGCCCCGGGGACGCCCGCGATGGAGCAGCCGGTGTCGCCGCCGCCGGAGCAGCCGCCGCGCCCGCGCTCCCACACGGTCACCACCACTAGCAGCTCCTTCACCGCCAACCTGTCGGGCAGCTCCAGCACCCTCGCCTACGACAAGGAGTTCCTGAGGACCCTGCCGGGGCTCCTCATGGTCACCGAGATCGTGAGTGGCGGCCGTGGGGGTGCAAGGAGGGGCGGGGGAACTGGGGTCCTGGGGAGCTCGGGTTGTTCCCACTCAGTTCATCACCTCGTGCTGATACCGAAAATGCCGATAAATAAACTCCTTAAGATTGATTTTAGAGTTTTAGGAAGCAGCATCCTTTATTTCAGCGCTGGACGGAATGATTTCCATCAATCATGCGCAACGAGACAAGAAGGTATTTCGCACTCGCATGCATGTGTATAAATGTTCCCAGAAATCGTATGCATATTCTGTTACTTTCCAAGGACTAATTTTAATATTATTATGAACTTCACAGCAGCCAAATCTCTTGCTAATTGGAGTTTTGGAGCCAGCTCTCTGTCTGACCTTACGTTTTAGATAGGGAAAGAGTTGCAAACAGAGGTGATTACAGAGGATGGCACATCTGTTCAGCGCATACCATGCTTAACACAAGATGTTATCATTTCTCTCTGAACAGTGTCTGGAAAAATGTTTGAAAAACATATAGAAAACATGCTCTCAGAGGGATAGTCTATCTAACTTCCAAAAAAATATAGTTACTTAGATGAAACTTTACTTCAGCTTAAATCAAAATATTCCACTTTTGTAAAGTAACTACCTCTTGTATCAGTGCAGCTTCAATGCGGCCACACCACCAGGTGAAGTGGCTGGAAGGGATGGCTTGGAAACAAGGGTGTGGCTGTACGGGACAGGGCACACAACACTCCCACCTGGAAAGTATCGACACTTCCTGAAGTGATACAGGGCACAAGTGTTCCTCTTAGTTCTCCCACAGGGTTTGTGGTATTGTCACCTCTTGTAGAAGAAGAAGTTTGGGCACAACAGGAACTGACTTTTGAAGGACTTTCTTGGTTGTATACGCTTCATACTTCTTAACTCACAGATATCCATGATGTGAGAGTTTAATTAGGCAGCTTATCTTCATTTTGTAGGTCAATAAAACAGTTTCCTTATATTCTTAGCAAGTAGCTAAATCTGTGCAGAGAAGGGTATGAGCTAACACCTCTAGGGTTTGATAGTGATTTTATTTTTTGCAGGTGCTTGATAAGGCGTAAGCAAAGGTGCAGATGGCTGGGCAGTCTGGGCTTCAGGCCCTCGTCTCAGTGCAGGCAGTAAACGTGCAACACTGGGATCCGTCTGTGGGCGCTCCTGCTTTTGGTGTGTTGAGCAATAGGTACTCAGTATCTCCGCTTCAAAATAGTGTTTTTAAGTCTGCTCATCTACATTGTAGTTAAGATGGGGCAACCAGCTCTTTAAGTTCCTTTTTTTTCTTTTTCTGTATGGTATTTTTGCTTTGATGATGCTGTGAGGATTAACTTATCTGACCAGATTCATTTTCAAAGCTTGAAAAGATTGTGCTTCACCAGAGCAGTGGAATGAGTGTTGATTTTGCTGACTTCAAAGTGAAAATAACCAAGTAAATCTTGAGGCTTACATGAGTTGGCAATGTGTGCTTGTAGCCCAGAAGGCCAACTGTATCTTGGGCTGCATCAAAAGGAAGTGTGACCAGCAGGTCGACGGAGGTGATTCTGTGTCTCTGCTCCACTCTTGTGAGACCTCATGCAGAGCCTTGCATTCAGTTCTGGAGCCCTCTGCACAGGAAGGATATGGATCTGCTGGAACAAGTCCAGAGGAGGGCCACACAGAGATGATCAGGGGACTGGAACCTCCCATATGAAGACAGGCTAAGAGAATCGGAGTTGTTCAGCCTAGGGAACAGAAGGCTCTGGGGAGACGTTAGAGCAGCCTTCCAGTACTTAAAGGGGGCTACAGGAAAGCTGTGGAGGGGCTCTTTACCAGGGAGTGTGGGAATAGGATGAGGGGTAATGGTTTTAAGCTGAAAGAGGGGAGATTTAGATTAGATATTAGGAGGAAATTTTTTCCTATGACAATAGTGAGGCAATGGCGCAGGTTGCCCAGAGAAGTCATGTGTGCCACATCCCTAGAGGTGTTCAAGGCTAGGTGGGATGAGGCTTTGAGCAACTTGATCCAGTGGAAGGTGTCATTGCTCATGGTAGAGGGGTTGGAACTGGGTGGTCTTTAAGATCCCTTCCAACCCAGACTGTTCTGTGATCATGTGACCTCTGGCAGGAACAGTGCAGTCAGGTTTGAGAGAGGATGCACATAGAGATGCCAGCTGATATTGCCGACAAGTAGTGGTGAGGATGTGAAGTCAGAGCCCACTAACAGCTGGTACCTCGTGTCAGCATGTTTGGTAGTTCTGGTAATAGCAGGTAGATGGTTGTAGGCTTGATTCAGTTGTTAAATACAGGGGATGGTTCTCTGTCAGAGTTGTGGTATATTTGTGAATAAACAAGTCAGTTTTTGAAAGAAAAGCTTTTTCAGTTACTAATTACAAGAGACTTATGAACCCTTCTTGTACTTTATTTGAAGAGTGATTCCCCTGTAGATGTTAGAGAGGTGCCCAAGGCATTTCCCAAGCCCTGCTGGAATGTTGTATATTCAGCCTGCCTTCGAATACTGCATCAGCTGCACTTACATTGAGCTACATGGCCACAGGGCATGGACAGGCTCTTGCTGACTCTTTGTTGGAAGTGTTTTTTCTAGTTTGTGTGGACAAGTGATGATAGGCAAGTCTGACAGAAGTTGAGTATTGACAGATACTGCCTTTGAGGAGATACTTCTGGTTCTTAACTTATTTTAAAGCAAGTAGAGTAGCTGTTCTTTATGTGTATGTGTGTGTGTATATATATATGTTTGGCATTAGGTTTTCATCAAACCTTTCCTATCAGTTCCATATTTTCTTTTTTTTTCTGAGAGGAAAATGTATTTTACGAGAGCATGACTAGATTTACAAAAGGTCTTTGTTTCAAAATTGACTGTGCATATTCAGCAGAAATGGAGTTGTGTGCCCTAAATCAGTCATCCTGCCGGTTCTGATCATCCTATAGGTATATAAGTTGTGGCTTGCCTGCACAGATTGGCTCTTCAGGATATTACTGATCCTCCAGCTCACAGAGCACAATACTACTTCTAAGGGTTTGCAAACTTGTGAGTGGTGTCTGGATATGTGTCTATACTTCATTCTCAGGGGTTTGCAGCCTGATAGACCACTTTCAGTGTAAGCACCAGGCTCAGAAGTGCAGCAGCTGTGGTAAGAGCTTAGCTTTGCTTCTTCTCCCACTGCTCTGGAGACACCTGCAAGATGGACAGCGAAGATGACTGGTTTTAGTAATATCTGTTATCACTGCAGCTACTCATCTGCCAGACTCCGTTCATTAGGATACGATGTTAAAGCTAAGCTAGGGTCTTTAGACAACAGCGCTCAATGTTCTGAGAGTTTGCACTGTGGGGCTGCCTAAATATTTGATAATTTCCACTGTCAGTCAGCGATGTGCATGTGACCAAGGGGAGTGTCATCCGTGACTCCTGGCTTTGAAATGGGAGCTCTCCTGTCTGTATAGGCAAAGGGCAAATCTGTGTTATCCTTCAACCAAGGAGAATGGAAAAGCACAAAGTTACCACATAAATTAAACCTTTCAGTCCCTTACATCGAGGATCTTGATCAGCTTTTGCTTTTATCTCCCTAATTCGGGTGCTCTGAAGATTAATTAACTGCTGCATGGATTTCCATGTACACTGGTAGCCGCCTACTTTTGTGCTGAGGCTGTGGTTTAGTTGGCACAGTAAATTCAGCGTAACATCTCCTCCTAAAAGAGTCTTTCCAATGCTGCGAAACACTGGTCTTGCTATTAACTCAGCCTGCTGTTTCCAATTTATTCAAAATGAGTTAGCTTTTTAAAGATAGGTTTTATGATGGATTGGGCATTATCTGTCCTTTATGTAGCTGCTTTAAAGCTAGGATAAATCTGTGATGAGGTTGACTCTGCATATTCAGCAGTAATGGAGTCACGTACCCAAACCTGGTTCAGCCTAATTTTGTAATGCCATTTGGTCTAGCGCTGCACACATCTAGTATGAATGAACACAGAACTGCAGCCTGAAGTGCAGGCTAAGTTACCTGGTGCTGACAGATTTCCATTAACTTCTACATCTGCCTCCATGACCAGAGAGCATGCAAGGTTTCCTGCTGCTTACTGGGAAACAAGTCCCAGAGCAAAATACAAAATGCCACTGGATTTCTGAGAGAAGCCTTTGGGAAATGGCATATAGCACAGCTTTGGTGCGTGGAAGCTTATCTAAATTACTTATATAGAGAAGGAATGATGCTTGCAGAACAGTACAAGGGCTTCTGCCTTGGGAGATGTGGATTTACTGGCCTTAGTTGGCTGATGACTATTGACGACTGATTAATCTGCATGAATGAATTCTCTGTTCATAGAACATGGATACAAATCTTTGTAAGGCACACTCAAGTCTGTTGTTGAAAAGTAGTATGTGAGATGTAAACAGTGTTATATGAAGTCTTTAATTCAGATGTTGATCACCTAAGTTCACAGTGCAGTAAAAATATATCCTATGGAAGATAATTGATACTTATTCCTGTAGTGTACACACACGCTGGAGGATTTATATTTTCAAAAGAAGCAAGTGTAGCAATTTCCAGAAGTGTCCTTTGAGTGTTTCTTTTCTGTACAATGATGGCCCAGAAAGACTGTATATTTGTCTTTCTGGGAATTTTATGGCCAAGATAAATGGTGGCTAGTGATACCTTCTCACAGCTTTAAATCAGCTTCTGAAGTCAAGCATTATGGATCACTTTGCAGAAGTGGAGAGTTTTGTGGTTGCTATGGAGGTAGTTATAAAAAATATTTACTTTCTAGTAGAATGGCATTGATTACTTCAGATTGTTGCCTCACACCAGTATGTTACTAGATACAGTCTCCCATAAAACTTGCCCTACTAATTTTAAGGCTTGTGATAGCTATTTATCCTTAACAAAAATGCATACTACATAGTTTGGAAAGGTTTGGAAAGTTATGCTGCTGCTGCAAGTGAAAGCTCATGAAAGTATGAATTTCAGTAAATTGTAATTACAGTTGCATTTCCTCGTGCGTGCTGATTATTCTTTGAGTGAAGTGCTCAGGATAAGATATGTACTTGAAACAGAAGCCTCGTAGGAGACTATTATTGGCACCACATAAAGTTAGGGTTTGAAATTAAATTTTTGGACAATAAAAATCATTTTGATCACTATATCATTATTCTTCAAATGTGAGGCCTTTGAAAGCTTACTTGAGAAAAGAAGTATAATTGAATTTGTTTAGTCTAGTAGAATGGTGAGCCTCAAAATACTCAATAGATATTGAAAGTTACCGGAGTCCTAAGATATTGAGGTTACCAAAACCGTAAAACTGAACATGTCCAAATGTTTGTGGCTTTCCCCCACCTTTTTTCTACAAGATGCATCAAAATCTACTGATATTCAGATTTTGAATTAATTTAACAATGAAATAATCTAAATGTTAAGAAAAACAGAAGAAATACAGTGGGACCATCTACTGTGACAAAACTAAAACACAAAAATTGCATTTATTTTTCTAAAGCTCTCCTTGCATTTAGCTTTTTATCTTAGTCTTATGCACTCTCTGACTGCAGGTCAGAGTTTTATGTATAGATCCCATGCTCCTCCTCAGCCCACAGTTTTGGATAACCCTCAGAAACACAGAGGGAGTTTCATAAAGCCCCTTTCCTCACCTGAGTAGCAGCAAATATTTCTCTTTTGTCAGGAACTATAGAGTTTTTTTTTCCTGTCTGTTTTTATTTTCTTCTTATAATGTGATTTTTTACTCCAGTCATCGCACATCTACTTGCATGTAGTTTACAACACTGAGGCACTTTTTGATGTGTTGAATGAGTGATTTGCCTAGAGGAAGTGTATGTAAACATAATCTTAAAACAATTCACTTTGAGTTACTGACTGAAAATAAGTATTCTGTGCTAGTCAGTCCCTTCATCCAGTAGCTTCATCTTCCTGGGCATGAATAAGAAAACACACAATATAAAGTGTAAGCTCTCTCTTTCCTTTGCTCTTGATCAGACAAAACTCTCACTGAAGTCAGGTTTTTCTTCTCCCTTTTTTAGGTGCTGTTGTTCTCAGTGTAACTTTCCTTTGTGTAGTGGATATGTACATCTATATGGTTTTCATCCTCCTCTGGAATTGCATTGTTGTTTTAAGTTCTGTTTCCTTAAAGGTCTTTGGTTTCCTGGACAAGATCAAGGAGTTTTCTTGGGAAGAGAGAACAGAGTTAAGGGGACACAAGAAAACGGAAGCTTTGGGAAGTGTTGGCTGGAATATGCTCCGAGTGCGGATAGCAGAAGTATTGGGACTGACATAACAAGAGTGAAAATGCCTCTCAAACTGAACGCAAATATTTTACAAAAGGTCAAAAATGCAAAATGTTCTCAATACCTCAAGGTTAAGCTGGAATATGTATGAAATGTCATTATCTATTCATAAGAATGCTTTAAAAACATACTTATACATCAACTTTGTTCTTGGGTGGATAGTGAATATAATTCCTTCTGCCTCACCTCTCCCAAACAATAGAAAACAATTTATTTCTTTCCTACCTACCTACAAAAATTCTTATGTAACTCATAGCTAATTTTAAATAATGTTTTTAGCCTCCAGTAGCCTGTGTCTCTGTGTCAGTGAAATGTGCAGTCCTCTCATTATTCTTAATGGAATAGGTACAAATTCCTAGGTGCTGAATTTCAGCATGCTGCTGTGGATGTGTGTGTGACTGATGAGGATGAGTGCTGAGGCTAAAACCGTCGTAGTCTGAGGACAAAAGTTGAGGATATAGTTGGAAAGAGATAGGAGTGCATCCCTGAAAAAATCCTATTCTCATCTATGTCAGCTGGTTCAACATAAATCATTATGGAAGGTATAGAAGATGTTTGATTTTTGGTTTGTTTTTTTTTTAACCCCCAGAAGTCCCAGATCCCTGTGTAATTATACTATGGGAACTTAATTGCTTGTGAAGACAGTCATATTGTCAGATGCAACAACTGATGGGTATATTTAATTCTGTGTTTTGTCCTAAAATGAATACAAATCCTGGACTTGGCTGTGACCTTTTTCTCTGTGATTGTTTGTTTGTTAAAGTTTTTTCTTTCCCCTCATGTGACATTCTTTTTTTTCCTCCTTCTGCACTGGGTTTCTTGCCTTCTGCTTGTAATGATTTATTACAAACTGTTTAGACCTCAAATTATAGGATCTTAAAGTTGTGTATGCCTATTTAAAAAACAAACAAACTTTTTCCATGCTGCATGTGATGAAGAGGTGTACTTGTTGGCAGAGTAGTAAGGATGTGAGCAGGGGAAGGATGAAGACAGAAAGGTTAATTGACTGGGACTCACACAGGACTCTTACAAAATCAGAAATGGCCCCCAAGTTTCTGACTCCTAGCCTTAACTCTTAATGAGTTGTACAGCAAGAGCAGTTGCCTTTCGCTCTCTGCCCTAGGATGCTGGGATCGCTCCTCCATACCTGGAGAGCCTATGGGATATATCCGCTCTGTCATATGTTCTGCGCTGACTGCGATAGCAGCAACAGGCAAGGTTAGAGCAGTGGTGGCCCAAGGATTCTTCTTAAAAATGGAATTCTCAAACCAACAGAAAAATATTTCTAGGACTTTGAGCCCCTCTGAATGGAAAGCATAGCAGGAATTACGATATACTGCCCTTGTTTGGTGAGTGCCTCTTTCATCCTGCTGCTCTTTCCTGTTGTCTCCTGGGAGCAACAGTAGTGCCATGTTGTTTCTGATGTTCTTGCTTTTATATATATATATATGTACGTATATTTTAGATTGGTTTTATTTTGGATCAAATACATACTGTAACAATGTGATATTTCTGCACTTGTTTCAATTCCAGAAAAGTAGTAGAAAGTGTGTCCTTGCAGAGGGGAGCAAGCCGTCTTTTCTAGGGTCAAATAGCAAATAGATTTTGACAGCCATCAGACCTTTGGCAAGGTAATTCTGTTTATGTGGTCTGAGCCTGTTTCTTTGGAAGCTACTGGCAACGATTCACCTGAAAAGAGCAACTCCGGTATAAGACTGGTAAAACTCTAGTGAAGCAGGGACTGAGTAAGAAGACAATCAGGTCACTGCTTTCTGTGGGAGCTAGGTCTGGTCCAGGCAACACTTGTCGTTAAGCTTACTAAAAGAGACTGGGATCTTGCTTTCATGTTCATTAATACTGAATCCAGGCTTTGCCAGATTACTTCCTTACATAGACTCAGATCAGTCATGGGTGCGGCTACATTTTTGCCAAGTTAGAGCGAAATATTGAATCTTTTACTGTTTTTGCAAGGTATGGGTGTGCAAACCCCAAGTTTGCTGAGATAAAACCTTCTAAGAAAAATAAAAAACAATTTTAACAAATTGGTATCATTAAAGGGTTGCTGGTCCCAGCAGTTTGTTTTGGGCAGCTGTAATGTTTTCAGTCCAATATGAGATGTGTTAAAATTTTAGAGAACTGAGGCAAACTAAGTAAGCAAGGTAATAATCAGCAAGGTGTTGTCAGTCTTTGGATATATCAAAACCTAGTTACAAAGAATAAATATATTGAAAATATGCTAGGTAGGACTGGGAAGAAGCCATGTGGGGAAAGCAGATTCTCTGATCATGCTTGGGTAATAGTTGGTTGTGTTTGGCTGATGACCTGATGTGCACAACTTGAAAGGAAACCTGTCAAGAAGTTCTGCTTCATATCTGAAAGCAAGACTGGTTTCTATCATCGGCTTTGAATGTGACTGCTATGTTCAGGCCTGGATTTAAACATATTGAAGGCGACACTGTTTTACACAGACTCCCATTTATTTAGCCTGGAGGCTCTACAGCCACTAACAGGGTTCCCGTTTTTTTTTTTTTCCTTTGTGTATGTATGTAGTGATAACATGAAAGGGTCCCTTCAATATGTATTTTAGCATCTGTTATCTTCATTCAACAGCAGTGCTATTCCCAAGGCTGCAGCTCCTGCAGCAGGTAATAGCTGAACGTGACAGCACAGTTTTGAGAGGAGTGTGAGGAACCGTATGAGAGATTTAAAAATGGAGACATAGAGCATTGTAGACAGGAATTAAGGGGAACAGCGAGGAAAAAAAAGCCTCCAACAAAAGGAAATCCTCTGCAATATATCTTTAAAATGACACTTGAACAGATAAAATCAGCTTTGGTTGTTTCCAACTGGAGGCCGCTGCTGTAGGGCAGACTCTGACAAGGATCAGGTGAGGGGAGTGTGAATCTGTGGTTGGATGCCTGGTATTACTGCTGTAGATTGGAAAGCATAAACAAATGCATAATTGTCCTCTACAGGGTAGGAGCACAACTGTGATGCGTGGTAGGGATGGTGGTGCTTTTATTCAATCCTTGGAGAAGAAAAAAAAAACCACCCAAAAATGACAGCATCTGCATTAATTTGGTTTTAGTTTTAATTTCTAACCATGATATACCTTGCTGCTGGTAACATCATATGTTGTTTCAAAGAACTTGCGTGTGTATAGACACGCACCAAACCATGAAAAAAATATTGTTATAGCTGAAGACTTTGGAAATTCAGAAGCACCAGAACTGATGTTCACCCTGGCAGTGTTGGTTCTGTATTGGATAGTGTGCAGACACTGGAATCCGATCAAAACCTGCATGATCATGTTATTTTTATTGAGAAACTTCAGTCACGGTCGTCGCATAGGAGTTTTTCTGGGAGTTACTGGGCTATTGTGCATACAGCCATGAATAGGGAAAAGGATATTCAAAGAGAAAGGAAGGTCTTCTGGCTAATTGCTTCCTTGGTAAATCTGATTTTTGTCTTCTGCTTGCACTGCAGTGTTCTTGTGGGATGCTAGATAAGGCAAGTAAGTGTGCTTGCTTTTCTCCTTGCTTTCTGGATCTGCAAATTTGGGTCTAAGATACAAAAGGAATGAGCATTCGCAGTTGTTGCTGAAGTTGGTAGGAGCTGTGTTCTGAAGAGGCAAAATGCAGTACCATGTTAAATGGTGCAGGGAAAAGAAAGTGAAATTTGGCAAGAAGTATTTTGACCTTATTTTTACTGCAGTGTCTGTACAATGGGGATACCATACTTCTTTATCTCACAGAGACGTGTTTAATAGTTTACTGACTACTTGTGAGAGAATTCGGATGGATAACGCAGTATTTTTAAACAGCTCATGTGGATACAAAAGTACAAAGCTCTGAGTTGCATGCTGGGAACAAGTCTACAGGCTACACAGGTAAACAAGGGCTAAGCAAAATAATGGCAAGTGTTAGTTCTGAAGAAGGCTTTCTGTTCTCTTACTGCATGCAGGTGGTGGTGGTGGTGGGGGAAGTGTGTGATCATGTAATTACAGACTATACCATAATGAATACTTAACTGATAATAGAAATAAGATGTGTGAGGAGCATTATTTCCAGCATTGTTGCATATTTAAAGTGTTTCAACGTGTATTTGTGCCTCTTTCTCGCTCTTGCACTCTTCTGCCTCTTTGTCACAAGACCTATCTTTCCAACTCTTTGTGGAGGTTTATTTCTCCCTTCATTCCTTCAAGCCTTTCTTACCTAGCAGCTCAGGGTAACTTGCTGAAGGCCTGTTTTGCACAATCCTCATCCAGACTACTCTTCAGACGTGACACAAATAATCAAAATAGAAGTATAAGAACTTGACAAAATGAGGTCTTATGAGAGGAATGTGTGAGACAACTGAAAGAACAGGCTCTGCTCAGTATGAGACATTAATTTTCAATGGCTTCATAAAGATGTAGGAGGACAAAACTATGAAAAATACTATAGTGTTTCAGAACAATATTGGAAATACGTATACTGATATAGCAATTTGGGAGGTTATTGGTGAATATTGTGACACATGTGGTTCTTGCATCGCAGCAGGTATTTTCTGTAAAATAAACAAATGCTTTTGGCTGAGTCATAGACAGAGAACAGGTAGAACGGAGTTGCTTTTATGTCACACCTACCACGGTCTTGTCAGGAGCTCAATGAAGGATTGTGGAAAAAGGCTGAAAAGTTCTTTAATATGAGAAATTCGAGACACTTGGAAAAGTAGGATCTATGGGATTTCTGATTTATATTTTGAAGCCTCAACATTTGTGTACTGCATGTTCATTGTATTGTGCAATACAGTTGTAGCAGTTATTTCTGTTATGGCTTGCCAGTTAACCTCCCAAGATGAAAGTATTTCTTCTTCCCTGTGGTATTACTAAGTTATAGCACAGTACAAATAAATGCAGTATTTGTGGTTTTGAAGTCTCCAGTTACAAAGAGTTTGAATAATATCAAAGACTGGATGCCATATAAGATTCCTACTGGACAGAAAGATAGTTGTCATCGAGAAACTACTATATTTAAGTTCAGAAAAACAGAATCCTTATTTTACTGTTTTGAATAGATTCTTGTGTGAATGACGTTTGACTTTAAAAGGCAGTGTGCAAGAGGAAAGTAATGATCTACTTGAAGACATGGCTTCTCTTGTGGCATGTTTTCTGTTTGAGTTATGACCTCCATCTGAAGATGTATAAAATCAGTTTAGAACATAATACACAAGCCTATAGAAGTGTAATTGAATGATGGGACTTACCAGGAGTGAAGTAATGATACACAGGGAAAATCCTTTAAATATACCAAATGGAACAATGAAGATGCAATTAGTAACATAAGTTGTTTATCTTCTCAGCAAAAAGGGTAGGAACCTTAGCCAGGAGAACAAGGTTTCCAAACACTTTGTTCAAACTTGCAATTTCTTTCTAGACTTCAGCAATCATGATACATAACCAGACACCTGTACAAAGAATTTGACATTCTCTTTATGCAGTAACAGAGAACACTCTAGCAAATGTTTGCCTGAAGTAAGCAAGTCAAGATAATGTGTTAAAGGTGAGAGGGGGTCTCTTAGAAAGTGTTTTACCAAGTCAAGTTAAAATTAAAGAGAGTACACAGCAATAAATGAAATGGAATGGAATTCTCTAAGCTTGGTTACATCTAATTTTCACTTTCTTATTAAGCTTAACAGTGGAATGCTAGTTTCAAAAAAACCCCAAAACCCAAACCAACCCATATCTGAAGTAATTTTCACTTTAAAACCTGAGCTTTACTGCAAAATGTTTTTTCAATTTATGTCCCAATTTGAAAAATCACATGGTAGAGAAGTGCATTTTAAAAGTATGCTTACTTTTGACTGATGGTCAAAATTTACTTAGGCAATATAGACAAACAAGAAGATAACCCTGAGAATAGGTGTAAATAGAGCCCAGATGAGTTGATGAGAATGAAATAACCAAGATATCATGTACGCAAAGGTATTGTTACGAAGAGAAGGTTATAATGAATTGAGTTTTGATACTGTGAAAATCTTTTGCAAATTTCCAGTTGACTTTGGTCATCCCAACATATCCACACGTGAAATAAAAAAGAACATGAAAGCCTACCTACTGGGAAGGCTCTGCACGCTAATTGGCGCTTATATTGTTTGTCGGGCTCTTAAAGATCAGAAGCTCCTTTCAGATAGTCGTTTCCTATCCATTTGGTAAAGGGGCGGCTCTGCTATTCCTTCCCTTCAATGATGAACAAACGTGTGTATGCCCAGAGTCTTCCCCATTTGTTTAATTTACCAGCTCTATGGATTAGTCTGATAAAAGAGATCACCTCCCTTAAGACCTTTCATCTCCAATACCCCTGTGTGGATGGAGTACTTACTGTCAAATTAGACTGAGATTAGGAGTAGCCTAATTAACTCTTTTTGCCGCCCCCCCCCCCCTTTTTTTTTTTGTGTTGACTTATTGTGCTAAAACTGCTTTGGGGAAAATTAAATGCAGAGTGAACCTGCTTGTTATCAAGATTCCCCTCAATCTGCTACCAGCTTGTTTACCCATTTCATAGGTGTGGTTTCTTTGGCTTGAACAAAGTAGGTGATAGATGATAAAAGGAGAAGCTGTGCAGATCCATTCCTCAGACATGCCCTTTTATAAACCAAATATCCAATTCACATGTTTTTTTTTTAAAGCTACCTGTAGTTATGTATCCCACAGTACAGTAGGTATCGTATTTTGTGGTGATGCATTAGTCATTTTGTTACAACCACATTGCTGTAACTTCATGGTACTGTTAAATCCTGGATATTAAAACAGCTCAACATCACAAAAGTCAATCTAAATGTGTTTCTTCAATCCAACAAATGAGTGTGTCCTGTGGCTTTCCTGCCTCATCACTGGGTTATCAACTGACATATGCCTTCTCCTGCTTGAAGGCAAATTGCAATGCATGCTGTGTTCTTCCTGTTCCCTTTGTGTGAACTAGCAAAGCTCCCACCTAGTGATGTCTTTCAGTGGCCTAATTCCTTTCTTCTTTCTTGGTTTTTCTTGCTAAGACCTGTCATATTGTTGGCAGTAGGAGGTTACGTTTCATGCCTCTGTGTTTGAGCCTGGTTTGTGATAGCTTGAGTTTTCAATGTGTTGATTTGAGTGTTTTGATATAGGAATAGTTGGTAGCTTGAAGAAAGGGGTTCCTGCAAAATGTTACTTTTGTAGTCCAATTGTTTGAGTTTTCTAAAGAATTTTCCCTCTTTGATTTTAATTTTCCCTCTTTGATTTGAAACTAGTAATATCAATCTTTGGAGGGAAGAATGTACTAAACATCTCTTGACTGCACACAGACTTTTTAAACAAAAAGCTGCCAAAGATGGCCTTCCCTTCCCCCCTCAGTGGGAAAACAGGAACTTTTGAGTGGGAGGTAAATAGCTGAAATACTGAACAAAGACTATGTGAACAAAGACTGGGAACACCTCTTAATTCTAGCTGCCCTGTTGTCATTCTAGGGGAGAAAATACTGGGCAGAAGCAAGTTGTGATACAAATCTGAGGAAAGAGGAAGGGAAGAGGTGTGGAAGTTAGCTAAGTAAATATAATTTAGTTGATTGTGTATATCGGGGATGGTGTAAACATAACTACAGGAAAAGGCTTGCATTTTTCAAAAGCACCCCTTGGGTGGGAAGGGAGCCTGCTACCAGAGCAGAACATGCTGTTAGCTCCTTGGCTTTTGTTGCCTTATCTAGAGCTCTCCTTCTTGTAATGTTTGCATTTATGGTGCATTGGTGCTAATGAATTGCAAGTCTGATGCAGATAGCCTTCAACAAAGTCAGTCACTGTGTTTTGGATGTTGGTACAGCCAGCTGCCTGCTGGGTCGGGTCATGGCTGCCTTCGCTGAACCAGTAACTGGTCACGGTTCCCATCGCCTTAAACCTTAATGAACAATGACCTGAGTGCTGCACAGGCGGTTGACTGGTAAGCAGTTGTAGATTGAAGGCTGACAAGGTGACTTCTCTCTAGTTATCTGCCTTACTCATTTGCCAGTGGTAGTTGGTGTAGTGGCCTTGTTCTCTTGTTTCACAGATTAGTCCATGCCTTATGCGTAAGACCATGCACTGAGACAGAGCTGGTGTCCTGGGAGGAGGATGAATAGGAGAGAGCAAGCAGTGCTTATATTTTTAGACCAATATTTTGATCTCATGCTAAGGATATTTGCCTGACTCTTAGGACAAACTTCTAGCCTGTGCTAGGACTGTGGGCACGTTTTGCTAAGTGATGGCCCAGTTGCAGTAGGACAAGAAATAATGGTTTTAAGGTAAAAGAGAGTAGATTCAACCTAGATATAAGGAAGAATTTTTTTTACAGTAAGCATGGTAAAACACTGGAACGGGTTGCCCAGAGAGTTGATAGATGCCCCATGGAGACCTTCAATGTTAGATTGGACAGGGCTCTGAACAATGTGGTTGAGCTGAAGATGTCCCTGCTCACTGCAGGGAGTTTGGACTAGATGACCTTTAAGTGTCACTTCCAACCCACTGATGATTCACTAAGCTGTAACAATCCCTGCAGTGTGCAACAGTTCTGACATCTGTGAACTGTATTGGAAAATCAGCTTTAGAGAGAGAAATGGAATTAAGAATGCTTGAAAACCCAAAATCTATTTGCTGCATTGTGGGGACAGTGAAGCATAAGTGCATGCAGCGAGAGCTGCAGCAAAGAAGGGCTTGTCCCTGCTTGTTTCTTGATTTTTCTGTGTTTATGTACAGGAGGCAAACACAGAAATTTTGATTTCAGGCTGGTAGCTCTTAAACAGAGACAGCTGAAAAGGTCTTCGTGCCTTGCTGTTCAGTGCATTTACAGCTCAGTATATGGTGAAAACCCAGGCCAGTGATTTGTTTACCTTTGATACACTGGGCAGTGGAGTGCAATAATTCAGGAGCAGCTTTGTATGCAGTCACCCTTGCAGGGCAGCAACCTCTGGCAGAAAAGCAGAGCAGACATCTGAGGGACATTAAATAGTTTCTGCTCGCTTATTTAAAACTGAATAAACCAATGTCTTCAGGCCCTGAAATATCTTTTCTTGATTAGAGACATTGTTTTTCCCCTTGCACTAGAAAGCTGACAGTTGTGGCCAGTTGTTCTGTTCTTTGTTTACACAAGACCCATTGAAGCAGTTGGAGAACTTTTTAAGCCTCTGTGTGAGGCAGGGTATATACTTAATTTATAACTTTGGTAGTTTGAATTTCAAGTGTTGGGTATCCCACGGAGCTTTTTACTTTGTTCTCTTGTGCTGCATGCACCGCTTGAGTATTTATTACGGAGAGCAGACAAGCTGTGGGAAGTCCTTCAGGCCTGTGGACTTTTTTCTTCAGAACCTTAAAGTTATGAAGCACTGTAACAAGGACTTCTCTATAAGCGTGATTCAGCTGCAGTGTCTTTTTACATGTTTATCCCATTAATTTTCTTCCTTTAGCATTAGTATTTTCACTTGCATAGAATTATTCATCTTAAAGCTGCTTTTGTACACTTGACTTTTCTGCAAACATTAATTATGGGACAGCAGTAACACTACTTAAATAACTATTAAAAACAATTCTGGTTTTGCTCTGTTTCTGATTCCTTCAAGAAAAACTTACTGCAGTGGAAAGAAAAAAAGAGAAAGATAAAAAGGAGAGGAAAAAAAAAAGCATTGCTTGTTTTTAGAAGCAATATTAGTATTTGTGTATCGCTTGTTCAGTTGTGTCTTGTCAATAATTTTAAACCCACCTCTTAGTACAAAGTTATCTTTGATATATCAGTGACAGAGTTTTCACAAAAAGACATGATTGAAATCTGACCTCAGACAAATTCAGAATGAGAAGTGCGGCTGAGGTTTTTTAACAGTGAGAGCAATAGACATTATGGCAGCTTATTTAGAGACAACAGGAATCTTACTGTTGCAATTGTCTATGCCAACATGTCATCTATTTCCATAAAGCGTGTTGTATGTTGAAATCTTTGTTCTATTGCCCACTTGGCCAAAAAGGTCCTTTCTGACACAAATGCCTACAGAAAAGCATATGCAAATGTTAAATATTTATGGGCATGCTGTTCTTTCTTGATAATGCAAAAATGTATTCAGGAAGGAAAACAATTTTGCCGGAGAAGGAAAAAGATTTTTCAATGAGATATTTCTGCAACATGAGGATCAAACTTTGTAAAATCCTTAATCTTCACCTAAAAACATGGATAATGGTTCCAGGGGTTGGACTTTCATATCTGGGACTCAACGTGGAAATAGTCCAGAGGTACAATAAGCTTCTAAATAGGCAGACAGCAACAGATCTGGATGCAGACTCATTTTCTCTTTTTTGTTTGTTTGTCAGTCAAGGTGAATGGTTACAACATTTGGCAAGTAGAAGATTTCATCTCACAGCAAAAAAAATTGTGTTGTACAACATCAATTTCAGTTCAATCAGAAATGAAAAGATACTTTCACTCAAATTTTTTTTTTGAATGAGCAGTTAATGTTTAAATGGATGTAAAATGCAGCAATGGCCTTTCTTAGCAAATACTGTCTTTAATTTTTCCATTGCATCATATCTGGCTTTATGACTGTGTATTCTAACGATAGGGCAAAATAAACGTTATTCCCAAGGAAGTAATAAGCTTTCTATTTTAATGTAACAGCCAAGATTTGTGAAACAATGCTGTGTGTCCGCTAATTATAGGCATCTCTATTTACATGGCCTTACAGGAAGATGGAAGAGTAAAAATAGCAACAAAGAGCCAGTGACATTATTAATAAAGCAGCTGTATACAGCATTGTTCTCTTCAAGAATGTAGACACCAGTTAAACAAAGTGGACTACATAAATAATCAGTCATAAGTAACCATTGTTAGGAATTCTCTTTTTAAAATAGTTCACCTTATTAACGTACAAACGATGGCAGAATGACTTCCTTTGTGGGTGTGTGCATTTTATGTGTACACATGCACCGAATGTTAAAAGTAACTTAGAGAAGTCATAGCCATTTATTGAGAAGCTGGTATTTTTCTGCCCTTCAGAACTGTATCCGTTCAGGGAAGATGGGAGAAAGGAAGATAGAGTGCTGCAAAACTTCTTCCAAAGGAAAAGTTTTTGTGTGTAGATAGCCTAGGCCAGATCAAGGTAGAAGAACACATAGACAACTCAAACATCTTTTCACTTACATGAATTTATTTGACCGAAAGAGCAAACCCTTCCTACTATCATCTTGCATTAAGAAACAAAGGTAGTTTTATTAATAGAAACAGTAATAAATAGCTACATTGAGGAAGATGCATGCAGCCAGGCACATATTACCCTGTACCTTTTGAGCTCAGAATCCACTTCTGAGTTTTTCCACTTGAAATAATTTTTAAAAAGTAAAAAGAGATTACTGAAGATGACAGTCCTTTTTTTCTGAACTGTTCTGTGCACGGGGAATAATTTTCCCACAGTGCACTTCCAAAAGTATCAGATTACCATGCATTCAGTGTATGCAGCGAGTTAAACCTGTGCATTCACAGTTTGTATGTGTGCTTTAGAAAGGAGAAATCTTTTCAGAGCACAAGTACTATACCACACTCCTATACCATGATCTTTACCTCCAGAAAAAGAGTCTTTGCTATTTGACTGGAAGACCTGTGGACCTTCGCAGAAAAACTCCTATATATCTGTGAACCAGTCACTACACTTGCACAAAAAAATATGTAGTGTGCTAATCTTGTCATCTGCCCCCCAAGAAACACCCCCAAAAATTCCCACATTGTGGGGGGAGCAGACCCTATCCCACGGTTACACTGCAGCTGCACTCCTGAAACCCCTTCTGTCTGGAGAACAGATGCAAAATTCATCATCTGCACAAAAGCAACCAGTAGGAAACAGAGAAATATGTATTCTGTGCCATGTGTGTCTGTGTGACTATTTTGCTTTGTGATTGCTTTAATATTCATACCCAAAAGCAACATTAAGTTACAGTTTCCTCAGAAGGTAACTGAAAAGGAAGATCATGTTAGGTCCAAACACAAAATAATCTTAGTTTGCCTTTTCCTTTCTCTGCTGCTGAAGAGCAAAGTATAGCAGGAATTCTAGTAATTCCCAGCTCTGGGATACTGTGGTGTTTGCCGTAGCAGTACCACTTCTTCCGTCTCTGTCAGGAGGCTGTCGAGACAGTGAATTTGAAATGAACAGCATTGATGCGCAACAGCAAAGTGTTTCTTATTTGGGAAATGCCAGGTGGTGGGAGTAATCCCTGCTGCAACCAGGCCTTGCTGAAGTGGAAGGAAAAGAGAACAATAGTGTGTCTTTTCTTTGCATCCCTCATAATTGCCAGATAAGAGGCCAGGTGATCTCCTTGTGTGTAGGTCATGTTTAGAGACTAAGTGCTGTGGAGGTCGTTGCCTTCCAACAGTTTCACTGACTGCACTTCCAGTGAGGTGAGCAAGTGCTTTTTAGGACAGGCTGTTAGTCTTTGTTAGCGTTTTGCACCAGCCCTCTTTATTTTTACATTAAATAATGGCCCTGATGGAGCCACTGATAGCAGTAACCAGTGCGTTCTCAGTTAGCTTCAGCAGTTCTGAGGCTGATTGCAGGTCTTTATCCTGACTGACCTGGGATGGGCCCATGGCACTGTACTTTTGTCAGGTGATAGAACACTATGGATGAAGATGAGGCTGTTCTCTCTGCTGTGGCTATGTAAATGAAGTGATGGCTAGCACTGTGTTAGCATGAGCGTGTAAGTTAATACATGTGTAGTGCATAGCAACGTATATAAATGCCTCTGTGTGTGCAGAGCCTCAGGCAAAACGCAAGCGGAAAGTTAGAATTTACAGGCATCAGTAAACAACAGTGTGCTCTTTAATGCAGCCCTCAAAAACGTTAAAGCATTTAATGTGGAAAGTGCCCTGGAACAAAGACCAATCTTGATGCTTTGTACACATTTTAATCACCTGTTAATGATCAACCACTGCTCTGCGGAGAAGATAGATTTTTATGATGATATAATTCAAGTCGATTTCTTCACCATTGCTTGAGACTATTCCTCATAATCTACTTTAGAAACAAATGATATGTTGATGTGACACATAGTTATCCCACCCTGTTCCATTAATGCTTCTGCAGCTTTCAGCACTCGATTGCCAGGGTCTCCTGCAGGAAAGTAAGGCAATTAAAACCAGAAGTTAATAACAGTGGTTGTAACGGATCTGGTTACTGGTCTGTTTAGTCCAGTGTTCAGTCTCTGATAACTTAGGAAGTGTAAGAAGGAGCACATATAGCAAGGCTCTTCTCTGCTTTAGTTTTCTAGCTTCTAGAAAACTGCACGTTTAGGAATTTCCAGAGCTGAAAGTTGTGTCTTGACTATCACGTGTATAGGTATTGCATACGGACAGGGCTACTCTGTCTTCCAGGAGCGCGTATGATGTTTCCTTCGGCAAATAATTCTGTCATTTGGTTATGCATTGCTTTTTTTCTTCTTGATTTTTTTTTTAATACTGCTTCCTTCTCTTGTTCAACTTTCTGCCTGATAATTTAGCTGAATGCTTCTTGTATTGCAAGTCTTAATCCAGTCCTTGTTCCTTTCTTTATGCAATGTGCCATTCTGCAGACTTCTATCATATCCTCCTTCATTTGTCAATAGAAAATTTGACTTATGTTTTTTCCAGTCGTAACATTATTTTCTTGCAGGAGCCATTCTCTGTATAACCCCACTGAACCATTTCAGAAATGGGAGAGAGGAATGAACAGAACATACTCAATGCATGGGTGCACCATTGATTTATAAAGTACTGTGTTGTCTTCTGTTTGGTGGAATTTTTTGTTTCATTCCTTTGCTGACAGTTTTTAGTCTTCAGTTGTGATGTTTTTGATCACGTGGAACAAAATTTACAAGCCAAGCAGAATTTTATTTCTTGTTTACCTTCTGAATATCCACTACCCCTACCTCCAGGGTGTTTTTAAGTCAAAACTTCCTGAGAAACTATAAGTAATAAACTCTTTTTTATAGTGACTTTACAATTTTGGTGTGAGATGGGATGGTCTGTGTGTTCCAGAAAATATCTCTCAGTCTTTTAATTTAAGCTACCTCTTTTTAGTCTGTGTTACTGGTGTAGGCTCTGGTCTCACACATTCCATGCATATTTCTCAGGTGAAGCAACGTTTCAGTATTGTAATACATGTCTGGAATGGACAGCACGGTCTCCTCACTCTCTCCCACCTCGAGCTGTTTTACTTAGCTGTCAGCTGCAGTGACTCAGAGCATCGTATCATAGGAGACTCCTCACACGATTGCAGTATGGTCTGTGGAGGCTAGAGAAGGAGAATCTTTGTGACTTATTCTTTTTAGTAGGCAGTAAACTCATTAAGGTAGCATGAAACTGGGGGTGCTACTGCATTTTGCTGGGATACTGTTGTCTTTATGCCTAGGCAGCACTAAAGTACTGCAATATCCATTCTGATCCAAAAAATTAGGTTTCCCACTTGCTTGCCAGCCTTTAACTGCCTCCTCCTCTCTGCTCTTCCCAATGAGACTTTATAGCTTCTTGGGCACTCCTGCAAGTTGGCTCTGCCTCTCAGTGTGAATCCTTTTGTAAGTGCAAGCGATACCCTTACTTACACATGCTGTGGCCAGTTCAGTACATCTTTGTTGCATGACTAATGAACATCAGGATGAGCCCTTCTTTACTGGCTCAGGCATAGGTAGGTCTGGTCCCCATTTTTTTAGGTGAAAGTGCTCTTGGACTCTTTCCTGGGGAGCTGGAGTAGGTGTAGGAGGACTTCCCTGCTCCATGGAGCTGTGAGAAAGGTGCTGGAGGTCCATCAGCTGTTGAAGGGCTTGGTCTGAATTCTCACTCCAGAAGAGGCGTGTTCCCTATCGAATGAGGTGCCTGCCATCAGGCCATGACCCATTTCAAGCCTGGGTCAGGAGTTTTTGATGTGTGACTGGTAATAGGTTTTAGGCTAAACTCTGGAATAAGAGAGTTCAGTCTTCTGTGCAGATGTTCTTCTGGAGCATACTTTGGTACATGATGCTTCCAGGAGTTTTCTTTCTCAGGAAACTGATCATGAAAAACAACTCTTGTGGGGGAGTTCTCTCAAATGATGCTTAGTGTTGCCAGTAATTTGAGCCCTTGCATTTGGTCTGAAGGGTGAGGGGTGCTTGCTGGTGCTGCCATGGAGCCAAGAGCATGACAGAAAGTTTGAAGACTTATGGGAGGTTTCAATGCTTAAAATGGTTGCAGTATTCAGGCATTTTTTTAGAAATTCTGTGAAAGTAAAAGAGAATGAAATTTGCAGTTTTATTACAAGCAAAAATGTTTTCAAAGGCAAGAGAAGCAAAATCTGTAGCTGCTACTCAGTTTGACACTCAGAGTTATGCTGTATAATAATGAATTACTTAATTGGTAAGTCCATTATGACCACTGGTGTGTTTCTGTGACTACTGTGGGTTCTTTAATTCTAGGAAGGCAAAGCCCTGGAAAATTTCAGCAAATACAATAGCCCTTTCTTTTATTTGGTGTTCCACCTGCAAAAACATGCAGAATTCAAAGATTTTTTTTTTCCTATATCCATGTAGAGCCTGAGTTCTCTTCCATGAGACTGTCTTGCCAGAGGACAGTCTGCAAGAATCACAGAGCTTCCCTCCACCAAGGAGCTCTTAGCAAAATAAGCACTTCCAACTGCTGATGGCACCAAGTGCTTATGAAGGAGAAGTGGTATACAGTGTTATTGGTGATGAGGAGCAGGACAGTAGTGACTGGTTGATGTCAATTTGTAATGCTTTTGGGTTAAAAAAAGTGTTTGAGACTGGGAAAGAGAGGCAGGAGGCTAAGGCAACGTATTGATTAAATTGTTACAGAGTATGTTATCATGGTCCTTGAAATTTCAAGGGCACTTAAGCAAGGATCATATATCTCAGAAAAAGGTAGCTGAAAGATGTTTTTTTGTTCATCATATTTGCATCTTTGTTAATAGAAATCGTATTTGAGTTTGAATCCTTCTAGTGTTAAAAGCTAAGTTTTAAAACGTGTTTATCAGTGCTTCCCTGACTGCAGCACAAACAAGATTTTTCGATTTTTCTGTTTTAATCTGGATTGATACTTGTAGGCTTTCACTTTATTTTTTTTATTGTTATTGTTATTTTGGTTTTGGTTTTGTTTGTGTTTGTTTTGTTTTCCAAGTAAAACAAATAAATGATCCTTTCTTTTGAGTAGTTTATGGGTAAACCTATGTTTGGTGTTGCTGTTGTACCCAGTATGGAAGTGAACCTATCTATATTGGTTTGTGCAGACATTTTAACTCGGCATGACCCTTCTGAAAGATTTATATATCTGAATCCCCTGAATCCTGCTGCCAGCGACCCCTTCCACAGCGTTTTTCCTGAACAAAAGCGATGGCTGTGCTCCCCTCAGTGGCAGGAGACGAAATTGCCGTGTGTCACTTCATGTGTGAGAGCAGAAAGACTTCCACTTAAAGACATTATTTAAGGGCAGCGCAAACATTTGCTTCCATTAGCCGTAGCTGGAAGGGAAATAAAAAAAATAAAAATAATAATTCTGTATCTGTCAAATATAAGACAATGAAATCTGTATGTTCTTATGACTGACTGTCCTGGGCGTGTCTTACAGGAAAAATACAGGAGGAATGCTCTTTTTTCTCCTCTTTTTTTTCCCCTCTTTTTTCCCCTCTTTTTTTTTTTTTTTCCCCGGTAAATAACTCTCCCACACATCCGGATATTTTGATTCGCAGTATAAGATCCTACATTTTGATGTGTGATCCATGTCATGAGAGGTGTGAAAGAAAAATCTTACCAAATGCTGACAGATGCCCGAGGGTGAGTTGACTACTCAACACCCAATACGGGGAGTCCCTATAGTGCTGATCTGGCTGCCCCTAGGGATCCTCACTTACCCTCTTCGTGCCTGATGAAAAGCATCTCCAATCTTGTCTTCCCAAGGGCCATGAAAGGTGAGATAAGAAATGAGGGAACAGGCATGAGAAATGTTCATGCACTCCCTGCCAACAGGAGGCTTCCTGGGTATTTTTTCTTTGCCTGCAGAGAGTAGCTAAGGGGAGAAAAGGGTGGAAGTTGAGACATTCATTGGCTGCTTGTGCTGCTGATGAGGTAGCTCCTAACTGTGATTTAGTAGTGAAATAATGATGTGCAATAATTTAGAGTGGTCTCTCTTTCTTCTTGGCATAAATCTTTCTCAGGAAGGAGAGGTGAGATGTCTTGCTTTCTGCTTGCTGGATTCTGTCCGTGTTTAGGTGGCTTGAATACAGCCGACACCTGTTGCTGCAAATGCACAACTCTTCTAGCTGCCTCCTCCAGTCATTTTCATTTGTACCAGTAGAAACTCTGTATAAATCCTACAGCACTTATGTGTACAGAGAACTGAAATGGTCCTAGGACGCATCTCTAGGATAAAGAATGGGAAAAGCTTCAGGCAAACCTGCTAAATAGATTATTGGTTGGGTTTTCTTTTCCCATGAAACTAGATGAGGTTTTTCTCCCTGTCGGTTCTGCCACAATGAAGCTTCTTTTTCTTTTGAAAGGGATGCATACACATTTTTTAATTGTGTTGCAGGGTTAATCAGTCAAGATGAATGCTGCAGAATTTCTAATGCTAACATCAACTAGAGAAGAATCTCTACGTCATAGGTTTTTAAAATACAGTTTGCATGTACAAATTAAATTCTGCAGTTTTTAAGCTGCTTCAAAAAGCAAAACTGGAAACACAGATTCAAGCTCACACCTGCTTTCATACCTGCTGACTTGTACCAGCAACATGAAAAAAGATGTCTGTCACCCACTAGGCAACAAAACCTTTATTTTTTTTTTGAAGTGACTAAATCGTCTAATACTTTTGAAGTTCTTGGCACTGCAGAAAAATTATGGCACTTATTTAAGGGTTTGAATATGCAATTAAGCATCTAATTATAAACCTACACACTCAATAATATTGGACTTTGCTACAAAGTTATTTCCTTTTTACGGTATCTGCCAGCTGCTGAAGTATGCATTAGTACATTTGACATATTAATGCATTCTAGTAATGGAGGTACCTGGTCAAACAGCAGCCAAATGATCACAAAATAGATGTCTGAGGTAAAATTAGAGACTGCAACAAACAAGGGGAAATTGTTTGCCTTTATTATGTACTGATGAGTGGAATCCTGAAACCCTATCTCCCATCTGACTTGAAAAACTGGACCCAGTTGGTGGAGCCTTTATAGTCTTGGAACCCAGCATCCCCTCTCATCGACTGCCACATGCAGTATTTTCTTCAGTCATCTTAATGCCTTTCTTCCCTTTGTCAGAGTACTTTTTGACAGGATTGTGGTATGTTTCTCTAATTCTAAATAAGCGTGTTCTGGTTTGCTCATAAATTAAAATCAAATGCTTAGCTATTCCTAATACACCAACATATCTGGTTATAACAAGATACAGAGCTTTCCCAGTTACCACATGAAGCTTTCTCCTTTGTCGTTCAGCTAATTGACAGAGAAGGTAGCTGTGTAGGGTCTGTACATGCAGAATTACTGTGGACGCTCCTCAGGTATTGCAGTTGCTGGTCTTTACAATATCACATACATATCACTCACTTGCCAGATTCTGTACACTAGATGCTCATTGAGATGGCATTTGAATATAGTCCAGTTATTCCCAGTGCGGAGATTTGTTATCATAACAGCAGGAAAAGCATCATTCTCGGCTTGAGCCGATACACAGGTGTCATCCAGTTTGTACTGATCTGTTGAACAGCAAACATGTAATGTAAGGGACAGTCAGGATATTACGAGACAGGCTTTTAACACTGCAGAAGCTGTCTCAATATTTAACATGCTGAGAAGACAAGGTAATCACACAAGGCTTGTCTAGATGTCTATGTTCCTTTGACTCCTTAGGTATTTTGCAGATTCTGACGGCCAGTGTGAACTTTAAATCAATTTATTGCCTATGTTTACATAGGCAATAAAACCATTTGCCATATCATTTAACTCTACACAGAGTGAATTGTTGACCATGAGCTGTGATCTGACCTTTTCAGGTCTAATCAAGAAACTTGAAATATTATTTCAGCCTGTCAGCTACGGTAATGTGCAGTAAGAGTATCTGGATCTAACTGAAAATGTCAGATGAGCTCTAATATGCAACCCATCAAAGTTACGATGCACATGAGCTAAGCCAAAGAAATGTAAATCTGGAACATCAATGGTGAATGTCAAATTGCTTAGATAAGTTGTTGTGCCATTGATACAGGCTATCTAAAAACACGTATTGAAAGCAATTCTTTGTAATACATGTGGTACATACAGCTGCTTAAATATTACGATGATCTTGAAAGAGAGGTGGTAACACCTTTATTACAGGAAAATACCTGAGAATACCAGTGCTCTAGTTAATGTGTTGCTAGCTTTGTTGAGTGATGTAAGATTAGTGGTCTGATGTAAGGTCAAAATTTTCCTTTTGAATTTTAATAATTTGCTGTTTCCAACGTTTTTACTTTTTTCCAGA
The DNA here is from genome assembly GCA_033556795.1 of Tapera naevia. Classification (NCBI taxonomy): domain Eukaryota; kingdom Metazoa; phylum Chordata; class Aves; order Cuculiformes; family Neomorphidae; genus Tapera; species Tapera naevia. Next base: position 268,932 of record JAUMJJ010000222.1, read on the forward strand.
AATAATCTATTATATAAGATGAAGTGTCTTCATCAATCGTATTTGTGTTGAATTTAGTATTAAGCTTTTTTTGTACTCTTGTGTTTTTTTGTGACAAAGCCTACTTCTACTTTTAAAAGCTTTCTAAAAAACGACACTGCTGTCAGGTTATGATGTTTAATTTATGTGTTTTCTTTGTCTCATCTTTGAACTTTTTGTTCATGGTACTTTATTGGATCTTCAGATCTAGAATAGATCTGTCTTTAATAATTAGTTATCGAGCATGAGAACAATCGTTCATTGGTATTATTTCTGGATGATCAATTTAAAATTTGAATTAAAGTGGATGGACATAATGAAAATCAAATTTGTATTCTAAGAAAATGGTATTTTGTTAGCTAAACAGTCTATCAAGATTGTTTAATCTTAAAATAGTTGTTACACTAAAATTGAGTTGATTTTAATCTAATTGTGGATGGCTTGTGCAATTTGAGGCATTATTAACTGAATTGCTACTATCAGTAAAATGTTGTTGGAACTAGAATTAATATGAACTACGGGGAGCATTGCTGAAGTGATAACTCTGCATTAAAGAATAGTGTATATTTTAAGCCACCCAGATAATGCTGTTTGACCGGTTCTTATGAGGCAATGCTGCCCTCCCCTGGTATGCTGCGGAAAGTAGGGATTTTTATCCCTGTCTGAGGAAGTTCTAGGGTTTCCAATTAGAGAGAAATTGGTGAAGACCGTTGAAAAAAATGCTGTTAAAAAGATCATTATGTGCCTTCCCTATTACATGGCCAAAAAAAGTGGAGCAGACATTTGTTCATGGTGCAGATGTTGGTGAGTGTAGAAATAATATGCAGGGATGTACCATGAACACACAAGACCACGGACTGAGGGCCAGATTAAGTTAGGGTGGCAATTTGAAGGATGACTTGAAGACAAAATAAGCAGGTACCAGGTATCTGCTGAAAGCTAGGGGGGACAGTTACAATGACACTTTTATCAGTATCGTTTTGTCTTGTACGTAATGTTTAGAGATCTTATCATTAGTGATTAAATATTCAATTGTGGAATGCAAAAGTAAGTGGGATCATGGCCAACAAGTTGCATGGGAACAGGATTAGCTATTGTGTAAATTGAGCTGTAACAAAACCATCATCTCCTGTCAGGGGCCATTGATTACAAATATACCACAGTAGGCTCAGGAAATCCCTCCACTGCACGTTCCTGAGAACTGAGGAAGATAGTCCAAGGAAATACTACTACTACATGATCTATTGTTAATTTATTTCTTCAGACATCTGTTTTTCACGACTGCTGGAGACAGAATATTGGAGTAGAAGGTTCTTTAGATTGTCCAGCTATGGCTGTTGTCTCTTAAATAAGTATGTTGTTTGTTTTAATTTTGTCTTTAATTTTGTTTTCCGTTTCTCACTGCTATGCAGTTTCACCATAATCCAGGTAGCAAGAAGGGATGAGCCTTGCTTTAAATATAGGAATTTTAGTTCCCACATCTGACTTGGTAAAGTGTGTGCAGTGGAGTTTGGGTGGGTTTTGTTTGTTTTTAAAGTATAAAATATCCCTTTCTTTTCAAAATTAAGATTTTTCTAGTTGCTGGACAACTTGCAAAACTCACAACTTTCCTTCCTATGGCATATGATTTGACTTCTGTTTTGTTTGCTGCTCATCCCCTTTGATGAGCTGGTCATCGTATAACACTATATAAAACTGGAGACTATGTTAAAATCTCTGGTTCACTTATTTCTTAATATCTTGGATGTGAACAGATTGCCAGATTCGGCATCAGAAGGGAGAGTTTTCCCCAGACAGGTTTGCTTGAGGATTTTGCTTGAATGCGAGTTCTTGTTCACTGCTTAGGGTCAGGTCACTTGGAGGATGTTGTAAGAACTGTGGAATATAATGACATTCCCAATCTGACCTGCCCTGCTCCAGCAGCCTATTGCAGCAGTGGCGGCTGTTGATACTTTGCTGCTACCTTTTATAGTAAGGTCCTAGGAGCTGCTTTGTGTCTGTGGTGTCTGCCAGTCTACGGAGCTGGTGTGGACCCTTTTGAACCAGACTCCAGCTACTCAGTTACCTGTAACTGTGGAAGATGGGACCTGAATATCCCAGCGGTCCTTAACAGGCTTCTGTTTCTAAAGTGACTTCCCTGACTGCAAAGCAGTAGTGTTTACCTTCATGCATATATGGGACTAGGCTATAAGTAATCTTTTTGAAAGCTGGTATGCGAGTATGACTCCGTAATAGTTAAAGGTGAATGAAATCAATGCTAAGAAACCTCGTCTGCCTTTCTGTTTGTGACAAGCTGCCACAGCAAAACCAGTTCTATATGTTCTTTTTTGTTAGATTAGTGTTCTGTCAGTGTAGCACCCCCAAATCACCTGTGAATGGCAGTGGTGTCGTTCCTTGACCTAGAAAAAATATGTGAAGTCTAAGACTGTTTAACAGTTCTCTTTGTTCTCCATAACTTTTGCAGGTGTTGGGGCTGCTGGTGTGGACCCTGATTGCTGGAACAGAATACTTTTTATACCCAGCCTTTGGTTGGGTAATGTTTGTAGCTGTGTTCTACTGGGTTCTCACCGTCTTCTTTCTGATCATCTACATGACAATGACTTACACCAGGATCCCCCAGGTGCCATGGACCACAGTGGTAAACATACCCATTCTTTGTTGTTTCAGGTTTGCTGGGCTATGGAGAGAATAAAATATTGATGCATTCCGTGGGTGTAATTAACTGACTGTACTTGTGCTTTTTGCAGATTTTTCCCTAATTACTGTGGCTGCATACCTGCAGCGTTTAACCTTCATACTACCCAAACACTGTTCAAACACTTTTCCTATGATGTTTCACCATTTTGTTCAGTGGTTGGAGTAGTGACTTGATTTTTAATAATGTGTGTGTGACTGATAGTTATGCACAGTGGCCTCTCTTTCTCACTGTAGTGATTACGTCCCACGAAGAATAAGTCTGCTGCTGCCTCTGATCTAACAGAACTGGCCATATGGTTTAAACAGCAGAAATCTTTAGCTGAATCAACACCATGAATTGGGAATGGGACTCTGGCTCTTAAAACACAAGTCTTCCTCTGCTAATGTAAAAGAAAATGTGGTTCAGTGGTAGCAACAGTCTGACAATCTGTATATGGCCTGCTGTGAATGTGGTGCTGAAAATTAGAATTATATATATATGTAAAATACATGTAAAAGACATTCCTTTGCTTTAAGCCCAAGACTTAATGCAAATCAGATAAACAGCTAATGTAATTACAGAAAAATTTCACAAGTACTTGAAGTTCAGATCCAGTTTTTGTGGTTTGAACAAACCTGGCTAGCTGTACCTCTCAATAGTATATTTTTACATGATTTTCATAGCAGGCTAGCGTTCAGGTTAATAGATCATAAAAAATCATTGTCATCTGAGCCAACTGGCTATTTGTGACCCATCCAAGCATTATTAAAAATTTTAGTTTTGTATTTGTCTGATACAGTGAGATATTGTTCTCTTTTTTCACTAGCTAAAGGTTATTGACTAGAATTCAGTTATTTTTATGATCTAATATATTTGACTTCCGTCTTGCAAACAGCTTGTTATCAGCTATACTGTGTACATGACTAAAATTGAATACTCTTTTCTTCTCATCTTCCCATTTGCTGCTGTAATAAATAGCCAGCTACAGCAATTGCTAATAAGAACAACCAGGATTATGTTCAGATAGCTTCTCTGTTCTCAAGTTTCATGGCCAGCAATTATCATTAAGGCTCTAACACTGCTGTAGAAATGTTGGATTATTTCAATTACAGCAGTAATGTGTCTGGGTGCATTTAAAGGTGTGGTGGTTTTTTTTTTTTTCCCTGATGCATTAGATGTAAGTAAAGTACATTCAAAGGGAAAGCATCTTTGTATCCATTTAGATGCAGCTTTAGCCATTACCCTTCTTTCATCAGTTTGACACTGTTATCAGGCAACAGCTACACATAGATCAGGGGCAACTCATTTCTGCGGTAGACAAGCTGGAGTATTTAATTCGATTGAGTGTTTCTTGCTCTAAGTTCCAATCACATAAATGTACATAGAAAGGTAGTCTCCTTTTATAATAAAGTGTAATATGAGGAGACAATAAATGCAAAATAAATAAAAGATCATAGAATCATAGAATGACCTGAGCTGGAAGGGGACCCACAAGGATCATCAACTCCAACTCCTGTCCCTGCATAGGACAACCCCAACATTCACACCGTATGTCTGAGGACATTGCCCAAATGCTTCTTGAATATTGTCGGGCTTGGTGCCGTGATTGCTTCTCTGGGGAGCTGTTCTAGTGCTTCACCACCCTCTGGGTGAAGAACCTTTTCCTAATGTCTAACCAAAACCTCCCCTGACACATCTTCCTGCCATTTCCTCATGTCCTATTATTGGTCACCAATGCTCGCATTCCAGCTCGTTTTGCTCTAAGTATTAAAAGAGCTGTTGGGAACAGCCTGTGAATTTGACATCTGCCACTCCTGATTGGCCACCATTGGGTCTCTTCTCAGAGAGATGTTGTTAATGTCTTCATTCAAGAGAGCATGACACACGTCTTTCCGAGTGAGTGAATTTACACCCACCTTCCACCATTCTCTGAAATGTCCTCAATTTCAGTTTTTGCTAGTTATTGCTCTGCCTCCTTAGGCGACAACTCAAACTGTGTCTATTGTGTGCAGTATGCAAAATTACATCTGGACTTCTCGGTCATAAATTCACTTTTTGCAGGTTAAGCACATTACCAAATTGCTTAAGATGCAGTTGCTTTTACTGCAAATTAACCCAAAGGACATGCTTCAAAACTGACTCTCCTTAATAATGGAAGTTCTTTGCTAAAACAATCAATGGAAGCTTTTAAAATCTGGTAAATCTGAATTTAAGAAGCAGATGGTAATTTAGCATGAACCATTTGGTTTGAGTAATATATTGGCAGTAAAGGTCCAATCAGCTTGCATTGCGTTCCATCTTCCCCAACAGTGTTATTTCCCAGAGCAGCACTTCTTGAAAATTATGTGCTTTTTTCTTTTCTACATGACAAGATATTGCAGGGATTTGTAGCTTTCCAGGGTAATTGAGTCTTTTTGGAACAGGAAGTCTAAAAATAACAACAAGTTCTCTAGGCAATCAAATTTGGAGTCTGAAAATCAGTGCTTTACAGAAGTTCACCTGAACCTGCCAATTGTTGGCATTTTATCCTAAAATCGACTGTTTGACATTTTATTACTGTAATGCCCAGATAAAATGGGAGAGATGAGATCTGTGGGTAGTGATAATACCTTTTATTAGATCAACTGATATCGATGGGATAAGCCCCACTCATTTATGTACGAATCAAACCTAAGAGTTCTGAGACACTGCCCATGGTTCCCTGTGGAAAAGTTGGGTAAGCAACTCTTTTCCAAAAGCCCTGATGCTACACGGACTTAGAAACCACAGGAGGATGTGTGTGCCCTTCAGCCTGCTCTGATACTGTAAGAAGGCTTTTTGCCTGGGAAGCCTCATATAGGCAGTGGTGACCTGAAGACTGGCACTTTGACAGGTGACAGCACAACATGCTGCTCTCTGGAGGGGCTTGCTGTTGAGAAAGCACATGTCTGAGGGATGGCTTTCCCCTCAGCAAGTTTTGGACCCTGTGTATCATGGGAATGTGCAGCAGTGGGCCAGACTGCACTGAGTCTGAGCTAAACTCCGCCAGAACCAAATGTCCTGGAGATGAATGTGCAAAGCTTCCATACCAACCACTTCAAGCTGTTGATTCGTGCTTTAATGCACTGAGGGAATTGCTGATGTGGATAGAGCTGCTGTCAATGCCTTCTGAACTTCTCTTCCTGGGCTGCAGTTCTTTTTTCTCCAATTCTGCCAGCCAGTGACTAGTGAATTCAGTAGTGAATAATTGGTACATGTTCCCTAGCATCCACCGGGTCATCCCATGGAAATTAATAAGTTGGAGCTGCACCAGTATGGCAACATTTAGAGACAACTGGGGCAACAGAGTTAAAGGGTTGTGATATTTTTGTGACACATGGGAGTGCAAATATGGGTCTGGAAGCTGAAGGAAGCAGATCATATACAACATTAGGACCTGTTCTAAATTGATTTACTAATTTCTGCAGTTGTAACTAGGCACACAGCATGTCATGTCAGTTCACCTTAAATGTGGCACCAGTGAACTAAAAGAATATTTTATGGCCAAATTCAAATGCTTTAGACAAGTAGCAGAATGGAGTCTTGGGGGAATTTTAGAAAAATAAGATTGAACTCCCTATAGCCATCACCAAGTGGTGAATAACTAAAGGACAAAGTATTATAAGTACTTTGGTGAAAAAAAACCACGTACCTTTTTATCTATCTTTCATCTTCTCACACTTCCATTCTCCCATTTCCTGTTCTCTTTCACATGCAAAACCCAAACTGTTCTTGTTTTTCTGTAGTGCTATGTGAGAGCAATGTTATCTGCTTTGCTTATTTCTTAGTAATGAAACAAGTGTAGGTACCCTGAGACATTTTTTGCTCCTCGGAAGAGAAAATGCAGCATCTGCCATAGCTGGGTCTTGGTGACCCATGTAGTCCATTCAGACTGTTCTCCTCCTTGGTTTTATCTGTTTATTTGTAAAAAATCACAGCACATCAGCTTTAAGACTCTTCTAGATTTAGTGTGATGGAGAGAACAGATTGTCCAAACTGTGCTTTACTGTTTATATATCTTCAAAATAAGCAGTTAAATTTTAATCTTACAGATGGAAGCTTGGAAGAGGGTAAAAATAGTTAAGAATCACATTTCTTGTATGCATTATATGTGTACATTATATTTCAGAAGAGAGTTTTGTAATGTTGTAAAAGAAAAGACGTAACAAATTCATGTGCATATTATTTACTTATGTTGTTTGGATTTTCAACAGGGTCTGTGCTTTAATGGAAGTGCCTTCATTTTGTACCTCATTGCTGCCATCGTAGATGCATCTTCAGTTACCAAAGAATTGGACAGTCACAATCACAACAGCTGGGCTGCTTCTTCAGTGAGTTTGTTTTTCATTTAAATCAGTTCTATGTCTAATCTAGTTCCACCAGGAGATGACGGTCGCATCAGAAAAGGCTGTAATGTTTTTAAGATCATACTGCTTTTCCCCTCCCCTGCCCCTGCTTATTACAAGCTCTCTGGCAGAGATTATAGCCTCCACATCAAAGTAGACAAAACAGATCGGGTGAGCACCTAGTTACCTCAGTGCACTTGGACAACTTCAAAAGCAGTTTAAACTAACTCAGGTAACTTGGCACACATGTGGATTAGGTATATTCAGCTTTTTGTGGGCTGAGCCATATACACAGCATATACTAATTGCTGTTTTTACAGTGAACTTGCTGTTACAGCCTCAGCTTCTGATAATCTTTCTTCTGAATTTGTTGGGCAATGCCTGAAAAATCATGTAACTCCTAATGCTTTAATGATTTGCACCTGCTTTAACTAGTCTGACCTTGCTGTTTTACTACCTAGATTTGGAAAGTTAAAGCAATCAGTCAATGTGTAGGGGAAAAACAACTTTTTTTTTTTTTCCAAAGAGTCTTGTCACTTTCTGAGTAGCTGAACGCATTCTATAAACCGAGGTGAGGGAGTTCTAAAAGAACTTTTTGCATGTAGTGGTAACAGTAGTCAAATTCAATTGTATAGAGTTACACCGGATTACAGCTACTTTGCTGACTGTGCTTCTGCAGTTATCCTCTCTGGACTATTCACAAATCCTGTCTTCTATCTGAAGGTTATTGTATATGGCCTTGAAGACAGGGATTTGAACACCTTCTCTATTTTGATCTTGGGGAAGTGGATAGCTACATCCCTGTCATTTCAGTGATGTTCAAGGTCTTCTCCTCTTGGCAGTTTCTAACTATTGATCTGTTAGTCTGTCACTGCTGTTGACAGGAACTTGCTTGCTGCTAGATAAGGTCCCATGCTGATTCAGGTTTTATGCAAAGTGCATGTGTCTCATGGGGTGTTTGGAATCTCTTCTAATGCCTCCTAATAGTGTTTATCTAATGCACTGTATAAATAAACTATTAAATGTAAATTCTTGCTTTCTGAACCCATTAAGTGTTTCATGGATGGAAGTTTGAGAATTTAGCATATCATCTGTCTCCAACAGTAGTTCTCAGTTGGGAAGATTTTAGATGGAGCTTTTATTTTATAAGAAACACAAATATTAGAAAAGAATGCTACAGTGTCTATCGTCATAATACTTTACATGATTATCTACAATTTTTAGTGCCACAGATTAAATTTGCATTAGACCAGACTCACCAAGAGCCCTCTGTGAGAGGGTTTAGATTTACTGCCTGTAGGCATGTTTAGTAGTGCTCTGCTCTCAGAGCTCTCATTGCCCACCCAGGCCAATGAGGGCAAGAAACGTTGGTAGAATCATGATGTATTTTTAGACTGGATGGGACCTCTGGAGTTCATCTAGTCCAACTCTCTCCCCCCTCAAAGCAGGACTAACGTATCAGGGCCTTGTCCACTTGAGTATTCCCAATCATGGCTATTCCGCAGTGTCTCTGAGCTTTTGTTGCTACGTTTGATTACTCTTATGGTGATTTTATTTTCCTAATATCTAAATGAAATTTCCCTTCTTGTAACTTGTGATAGTTCCCTCTTGTCCTGTCACTGCTCACGTCCAGGAAAAGTAGCGTTAATCCTATTTACAGTGTCAGCTTTATTTGGTTCAGTTACCAGTGCAAAACATTCTGGTCTTATCATAAGACTGTTTTGAACATTGTCTATTTTGAACACCATGCAGTGATTAGGAGGAACTTAGCCACTGGTGCTGAATTGGACTTTACCGGTACAACTGAAATAGTTCACAGCTGTTCTTTGGCTTCTGTGTGCATATGCTGCAAGGACTGCAGAAGCAACACTGATGATACTGTGTGTTTTTAATCTTTAAACATAAAATAAATGTAGCCTGCTACAGAAGGTTTATTCTGTAATCACTTTCTGACAAAGTAGTGATATCTCAGCATGGTTGTTGTCACTGTTGTTTGTGCTGAGGAATACTGTAGAGAACCTCTGGAATTGATAACCTAATCAATAACTGCTGTTTGAGAATATGTCTGGGCCTGCATTTGAATCCAAGTTTTCTCTGTAAACAAGCTATTCTGATGCACAGCATGCTGAACTGAGGTACAGATGGGCTGTAGGCAATTCCTGGAACACAGTGGTGGCACAGGAGCGTTGGCTTGAGCTCACACTGTCCCATGGACTTCCCCTCAGTCTTTACCAGCAATTGATGTTACAACCAGCAAGAATAAGATTGGTGGGAATCCAGCCTGTAAGATCTATACTGAGGAAGTATAATGTGGAGATGTGAGTGGACATATGCCATGCTTTGCCTGCTTCCGGGCCCCTACTTCTACACATATAATATAAGCTTACTCACACAGCATTGGCTGTGATGGCCACACAAGTGCAAGGAGGTTCAAGAGTGCCATTCTACTATTTCTCATTTTTCCAAATCACATAACTATTTTTGATAGACATTACTGTGCTCTCAAACATATATTGTTTTCTAATATATTTCTCCCCCTTCTCTCTACAGTTCTTTGCCTTCGTGGTTACCTCCTGCTATGCTGGAAATACGTATTTTAGCTTTATATCTTGGCGATCACGAACTTTGCAGTAAATATCTTGTTAAAATGAATTCTGTAGTATAAAATATCTTCGAGACTATACTCTTGAGAAAAGCTTGGAAGAAGGACAGGGTCTTTTTGAATATCTCTGTTAGAATTGACACAAAATATTTTAAGATGAGATTAAAGCGATTATTTATAATACAATATCGCCTTTAGAGACATCTAATACTGACTTTGTATTGTATAATAAAATTTCATACTGCTTTTAAAATTAACATATTTTTCTAGACATTATATAGATGTTACTGCTAAAGCTTTAATAAATCTTACTCAAGGTGCCAATTTTGTAAATGTAACTTTTTAAGTGTTACAGGTATACTTTCGATACTGAATGCTGCAAATCAAAAACTAAGATTGATCCTGTCTCATTATGTATAAAAAGTGACTCTGTGCAGAAGAAAAAACACGCAAAGCTTTAAAAATAAATAAATAATTGACCCAACTGTACATGTTTTATAAACTGAGAGTAGAAGGTTGCTTTATAAATTTCTTTTTCAGGGTAAAATATATACTACTAAGAATTCTGATGATCCTGTCTGTTTGCATATTCTAACAGCCTCTCATAGTCATGATATTGCTTTTGGAACATGTTACTGTAGGTCTGAAGCTTGTAGAAGGAATGTTGCTCCTGAAACACATTATCTTAACAGGTTTCTCAAATCCAGCAGGCTCCAAGGCATAAGTCTAGACAACAGTCCCTTAGTGCTCAGTGTTTAAGCTACTGAGAATATCACTTAGAGGTAATACATTTTGTTTCTTAGGGGACTGCATTTCTCTCTCTTCTCCTCAGATTAGTTGATTAATCTGTCCTAATTAAAATCTGGGCTTCTAAATCCTATTAAATTATATAAAGATTAAATCCGTAGAAGAATTGTCAAGATGCCAGTGCTAGAAACAAAGAATTTCATCTCTCTATTCCTGTCTGCTGGCATCATCTGTGTCAGTTTAACAACTGAATTTTTAATTTGACACTCATATTTAAATAGCTTTGAGTCAACCAAAACTATGACAGAAAATTATGACTTTCAAAACAGAAACTTTTGAAAATGACTTTCAAATACAAATTACCTAAGGATTTTTTTTTTCCAGGAATTATGTGGACGGTGTAAGATCATGATTATGTTGTTATATTATTTGAAGTTTTCCTCATTTAAAATGACCCTGGATTAAGAAGATTCGGACTCTTCTAGTCTTTAAAAACTTTGTTGGATTATTATATGTAGTAATAGAGAAATCTTACTGCTTCAAAAAACTTCCTTATTTCTCCCTGGTAGCCAAATGGTGTGTGCTTACTTACATGCATGCCCTGCAGCAAAGAAGATTTATCAGCAGCCAGCTAATTCTGTTCTTGATCACATTGTCTTGTTCTTGATTATCTGTCAAGAGTCACAGGATTTCAGCATAAGGGAAGCCAAGATATTATTTGAAAACCTATATTTGTCTGCAAATTGCATCTGGCCTGCACAACAAAGGTCAGGCTGTCTGCTGCTTACTAAAATTATCCAGTTGTGAGAAGAAAGAAGGGCTACCAACTATGCATTTTATCTACACAGATAAAATGTCACTAAAATCCCATGTGCACTTTTCCATTGCTGGGAAAAAAAAAATCAAAGGCATAAAAATGATCCAAATGTCAGCTGGTAGAATGTAACTAGAAATATAGCCAGAATTAAAATCTCATAAATAAGAATGCTTTAGTAGTAATAGAAATTCAAAAGAATGTGGCTATGTTTGCACAAGTGTTTTGTGATTTTGTGGTAACTGCGATGGTCTGGTCTAAAGTCAGAACCCAGGCAACATTTCTGGAGAGAGGTCGTAAGAGGGAGTAATGTGTTTCATCCAGTTCACCAAAAACTATCACAGAAGCTGTGTGTTACAAAACAGCCACTACATGTCAGAATAAACCTGATGAAGGACAAAATCACGCTATTAGCAGTTAGGGCATGATTCTGGCAAAATACCTACCATCTCTCCAAGTATTCAGCCCTGATCCTCAGGGGAAGAGGTGTTGGATGTCTTCCAAAGGCAAAATTTGCTTTGTGGTTGGCCTTGCTCTTTCCTTTTAGAATGATAATTATCTTGCCTCCCATGCTCTTTCTTATCTGTCGCATTTCTCATCTGTTCCCCAGGAACCGAACCAACTGTCTGTTTTTCAAGCGTTCTGAATATTTAGTTAAATATTAGAGGAATCAGTACAAGCTGAGAATTACTTCTGAAGTTTGCTCCTCCTGTTTCAGGCCTGAAGAAAAATATAAGCACACAAAAGGTTATCTGTTTCTTTCGGTGCATTGGTCTTAAATACTGATTTGCAAACTATGACTTATGCCTTTGTATATTCTAATATTGATAAAGAAGATAAGCTAGCTGTGTTTCATTATTTAACAATTAAAACAAGATTTGTGGCTGCAGGCATTGCTTAGTGTTCCTAAGATTGAAAGAAGCCTTATTTAAAAGAACAATGGGTAATTGATGAAATCAACAAATTCTTAATACAGATATTTAGAATAATAAACAAAATGCTAATCAACTTGCAAAATAAAGGTATTTGACATTATAAATTACTTGTCTCAGATAAACAGTCTGAAAAATCTAAGTCACACCCACATTTAGAAGGAACCTGGATGTCAACTTAGGGTCATCCAATTTCATTTATTAAGGAGTTGTCAGTACCTTTTTGTCATCATCATAGATAATGGACTAATATGCAAGTAAATAGCATGAGAACTGTAATCAAAACTTCAAATTCAGCAGTGTGTTAGGCTGAGTTTGTGCCAGCGGTTTACAGAAGTTGCCTGCATTTCTGCTTTGAAAATATGACTTGTTCTACCTGTAGTAATTTAAAAGCATTTGTTTCACTGAGCTGACCTGAGATCAGCAGGGTCCCACTCATATAAACGCTTCCAAAAGAAGTTAAGAACTAAAGAAGCTGACTCAGTGGGTAAGAAAAATGTATTAATAGAATATAGTATAGAAATTACTAGAGCCTTCCTCCATAGGGCTTGCAAGAAACCTATAAATGTGCATGCCTCTGGACTTGAATTGTAAGAAGAAAAAACAGAAGTAGCTGGTTGTTAAAAAAAAAACCTCACACTTTCTTAGCCACAAGCATTTTCCTCTTATGTAGATTGGCAGCGTAGCTTTGATATCTAATGACATGATATAAAATTTGATGGGACAGGTAATATCTTTTATTGCAGCTACTGGCTGATTTAATAGCAGCCCGAAACTATATACTGCTTAGACCATTACAGACCACTGCCTGCACCAGCAAACCTTGTCTTGCTCATGTGAATTACTACCAGTAGCCCCTGATTTGTGTTGGAGATCATCTGGTCTTACCTGTTGTCCTTCCTAAGACAATTTTAGCTGCTGAAGGAGCTATAGCATACTACATATGATCAGAATGTGCATCCTAACTGCAGAACAGAGCAGCAGAAGATGGGGTTGCTCCTCCAATCAGTATAAAAAAGGTATCCTCTCAGCTCTGAGGCCTGCTATTACCTTGCTGTCAGAAAGCAAAACAAGTTATTTTTAAGCTTGAGGAAACATACAGCTTCCTTTGCTGAGTTCTGTTAGTATCTCTGCACATTTAAATAAAACAACGGGGTTGAGACATTGGGACAGTACAATTTTGCCTATAGCTGCCTATTGAGTGCATTTTATCTTATAGAAGTTCATGCATTAGAAGGTTTAGGCTTTTTTTTTTAGTGACAATAAACATGTGGGAAGATGCTGTTTGCAGCTGCCCCTCTACTACAACACACTGGATCAGCTCCTCTCCAGGAACTTGTCTTGTGAACTCTAACACACAGAGATGTGCTGTTTCATAGAATCATGGAATGATTTGGTTTGGAAGGGACTTTAAAGATCACCCAGTTCCAACTCCCCTTGCAATGGGCAGGGATGCCTCCCACCAGACCAGGCTGATCAAGGCCCCATCCAACCTGGCCTTGAACACTTCTAGGGAGGGGGCATCCATAACTCTCCTGGGCAACCTGTGCCAGTGCTTCACCACCCTCATCATGAAGAATTTCTTCCTAATATCTAATCTAAATTTTCCCCTTTCCACTTTAAAGCCATTCCCCCTCATCCTATCACTACATGCCCTGATAAAAGGTTCCTCCCCAGCTTTCTTGTAAGCCCCCTTCAGGCACTGGAAGGCCCCTATAAGGTCTCCCTGGAGCCTTCTCCAGGCTGAACGACCCCAACTCTCTCAGCCTGTCCTCATACCAGAGGTGCTCGCTATTTTGCAACAGAGGGCGAAGTGAATAATTCCAAGGATGGAGAGGGACACTGCCAGGTGTGGGGTCCCATGAAGGGAGCTGGGTGCTGGCGTGGCCCCCACAGTGTTTTGCACTTATGCTTTTTAATATTTTCATTGGTGGTATAGACAGTAAATCAAGTGCATCCCTAGCAAATTTCCAGATGACACCACGCTGAGTGGGGCAGTTGTCACACCAGAAGAGCGTGATGTCATCCAGAGAGACCTGGACAAGCTGGAGAAGTGGGCCTGCGGAACCTTGTAAGGTTCAAGAAGGCCAAGTGCAAAGTCCTACACCTGGGTTGGGGCAATCCACAGTTTCAGTACTGGGTAGGGGAACAACATGATTGAGAGCAGTCCTGCAGAGAAGGACTTGGGAGCTCAACAGGAGCTGGCAATGTGGGCTTCCAGCCCAAAAGACCAACGGGTGTCCTGAGCTGCATCAAAAGAAGCATAGCCAGCAGGGCAAGGGAGAGGATTCTTCCCCTCTACTCCACTCTTGTGAGACCCCACCTGGAGTGCTGTGTCCAGTTTTGGAATCCCCAACATAAGAAGGATATAGAATTGCTGGAATGAGTCCAGAGGAGGGCTACAAAGATGATCAGAGGGCAGGAGCACCTCTGTTGTGAGGACAGGCTGGGGGAGGTAGAGTTGTCAGCCTGGAGAAGCGAAGGGTCTGGGGAGACCTTATAGCGGCCTTCCAGTACCAGAAGGGGCTACAGGAAAGCTGGAGAGGGGCTTTTTACAAAGGCAAGTAGTAACAGGATGAGAGGGAACGGCTCTAAACTGGAAGGGGAAAGATGTAGATTAGACATTAGGAAGTAATTCTTCACGATGAGGGTGGTGAGACACTGGTACAGGCTGCCCAGAGAAGCTGTGGATGCCCCATCCCTGGAGGTGTTGGAAACCGAGCTGGATGGGCTTTGAGCAGCCTTAAATCGCAAGCGGGAAGATCCCTCTCCGCTCTCCCCCCCCCCCCCCCCCGCCGCAGCCGGGGAGCGAGGGCGGGCGGGGAGGGAGCGCGCTCCGCCCGGGCAGCCCCGGGGCGCCGCCGCCCGCCCCGCCCCGCCCCGTCCCGTCCCGTCCTGTCCTGTGCCGTATCCCGGGCGAGGGGAGCGCAGGAGGGAGCCATGTCTCACGGAGCACGGGTGATCCGCACCGGGGTGAGCAGCGCGGGACCCGCGGCACCGCCGGGTGCCAGCGCCGCCGCCTCCTCCTCCTCGGACGGCGAGCTGATGGACGGCGCCTATTTCCGCTCCTGCGCTGGGATGCTGAAGGTGGCACAGATGGTAAGGGGCGAGCGGGTCCCTCCTGCTGAGGGGGTTCTTTTGGTTCAGGTCGCGGGGAGCTCGGGGTGGGGCTTGGTGCCGTCCTGGCCGCGGCGATGTTGCTGCTCAGCTCTCGCAACTCGCGGGAGGAAGGAAAGTCCCGGTTCCTCTGGCCAAGCAAAGTGTGGAGGTCTGTCAGACGCCTTCTTTCGCCTCTCCGTAAGGCAGGAATGCGCGCTCGGTTTCCGAGGGACCTATGAGAGCCCGGAGTAACGCTGCTTGGAAGAAAGTCTTCACCGTGAGGGTGGTGAGGCACTGGCACAGGTTACCCAGGGAAGTTCTGGGATGCTCCCTCCCTGGAGGTGTTCAGTGCCAGGTTGGATGGCGCTTTGAGCAGCCTGGTCTGTTTGGGAGGTGGCCCTGCCTGTGGCTGGGGACTTGGAACTTGAGTCAAGATCCCTTCCAACCGAAACCATTCCATGATTCTAAGAACTGCACGGTGCTATTTTGATAATGGTAGGTAATGATAATTTTTAGTATTTACAGCTTCTTCGAATCAGTAGTAATGGTCATAGAGTCATAGAATGGCTTGGGTTGGAAGAGACTTGCCCAAGAGAGTTGGAAAGGTCAACCTAGAGAAGGGAAGGCTCCCAAGAGACCTTAGAGTAGCCTTCCATTACTTAAAAGGGGCCTACAGGAAAGCTGGGGAGGGGCTTTTTATCAGGGATAGTGCAGGGATAGGATGAGGGGGGAACAGTTTTAAGGTGAAAAGGAGGATGTTTAGATTAAATATTGGGAAGACATTTTTTATTGTGAGGGTGGTGAGGCAGTGGAACAGGTTGCCTAGGAAAGTTGTGGATGGCCTGTCCCTGGAGGTGTTCAAGGCCAGGTTGGAAGAGGCTTTGAGCAGCCTGGTCTGGTGGGAGGTGTCCCTGCCTATGCCAGGGGACTTGGAACTGGATTGTCTTTAAGTTTCCTTCCATCCCAAACCATTCTATGATTCTATTACACCACAATGCAAAGGCTTATCATGCTTCAGCTGAACACCTTGTTCTTTTAGCATGGGAGTTTTAAGGAGAAAGCCAGGGTCAACTGCCAGCGCCGACAATGGGTAAGGGTAGGCACCACATCCGAGACTGCTCATCCAGCTGGCTCCATGCCCTGTCTGCAGGAGACCTTCAGGCAGTGCCCCGGTTACCTGGGGAGGGATTTGATATGTACGGTTGGAAAGCAGAAATACAAAAGAAATCAATAGTGGAGCACTACCAGGATTTGAGCTGATGCTTTAACTTGACTGAATGCAGGGAATTTTGCTCCATCTAGATGTGGAAAGGATTAACAGATGCATAAACTCTCGTTTCTGTGGCATGTAATTATGCATGGAGTGATTTGTCAGCTTAATTCCAGTAATGGCAGTGAATAATGAGGGGTGGCTAGGAAAAGCATGGAAGACAACATATAGGTAATTCTTCCTCACATGCAGCCTCATCCTGCAAAACCTTGTACCTTGACAACAGTTTATGGTGGAGTTTTGCTTTCATTTTTGATAGCCCACAATGCCTTCCCCTTCCCCCCCCATTTAATTGTCTAGTCATTTTTTTAAACCTGTTATTAGCATCCACAAAGTCCTCAATTGACATTAGAAGTTAGGAATCATTTTATCCTAGGTTACAGTGGAGTAATATCAGATCCTGAAGTTTCTATTTAAAAGACACCCAGTTTATTCCAGTTTATTAACAGACATGTAGCCTCATTCATCAGTTGCCTTTAGAAATGAGCCTTGGTAGCGAGAGGCCTCACAGAATGTGACTGAGCATGGCTACCTGCACCTGCTGAGCATTTGCACTCCACTTGTGAAGCCTCAGAGTTGTCCCTCACTATGAATTCAGTTTGGTAGGATTGCAAAGAGTTATCTGCTGCCCTCTCTTGTCTTGGGTTGTCCCTAGACCATCACGTGGATCTGGAGTACCTTTTCAAAGGACAAATCACATTCTTTTGAGCATGAGTCTACATTACAAACCTGTAGTCCTAAAATGGTAGACTTGCCCTTTGATGATTAGCTGAAAGTTTATAATTTTGATTTCACCACTGTGGAAAAAGTTCCTTTTATGGACTAGAAATACCTAGTCCTCTCTGCTCTCTGTCCTGCTGTGGCATCACTACTGCTGTGTGACTTACAGCTAGCACAGGTGTGCTGATTTGTGCTGAAATTTCAGGTTTGGTGCACATGTAATGTATGTAAATCTGTGTAATTGTTTCTAATACTTCACATACTTTCTATAAAGTAATATTTTATCAATGCTGATGAATATCAAATTCATCAGAATTTAAGCTACTGGTTTTCTGTGGTGACTTTAACAGAAATTAATGTAATGTAAATGAAACTCGTCCAGCTTCACCTTCTTATGTTTTTCTGTTTTCCAACTTGCCTGGAAATAACATTAGTAGAAGTTACCTCTGGTATCCAAAGTACTTTGAGCAAATGACCGTCTTATGCTGCAGTGTGTAGAAACAAACAGGACAAGTTGCTTCTGGATTAACTTCTGCACCCAATCAAATACAGAAAGCTAAATATTATTCCTTTATGGTTTCTCAGACTGTGTTTCCACTATATCCATGGATCCATTTGTGTTCACATTCAGTTCTTTGAGTAAGAAGTGTTTGCTGTATCCTTCTTTGAGAAGAGTTCTTTATGCTAAATCTGTAAACATTCCTGCATTAGTGTTAATGTAACTGGTGGGAGAGTGGTCTTACTAAGAAGGTGAACCATTATGCTGGCAGAGGACAAAGATAAGGTCTTTTGGGTTAGACATGCATCACACTAAGTTGCATACTGGGACTCTGTATGGTTGTGGTTATGAAGAGGGAACGTGACTGGTTCTGTTTTCTCTTTCTTCCTCAATCCCTTTTACCAAGAAGTAAACAATATGAGGGAGAACAGGAAAGAAACATTTCATCTTATACTGCAACATTAAGGGCTGTTTGCAGTGCTCACGAGCTAAAAGAAAAAAATTGTGTGCATTATGTGCATGAAATAATAGATGACATCAATGAGCTATCAAAATTATATGAAGGAAACGGGAAATAATTCTGTTACAAGTGTTCTTCTGTAAGAAAGATCGTAACACAAAGACTAAAACCCAACAGTCTTGGACAGGATGAAGGGATGGTGCAGCAATCTGACCATTACTGAATTGCTGCTACTGTCTGCATGTCACCATTGATCAGTGCTGTGGTGTTTAGCACAGAATTAATTTAGGAAATGAAGAATGTGTTTCTTGCCTGTAAGTCTACAGAAATTCCTTTACTTTTTTTGCTAGAGAATTTCTTTAACCTTGCAAAACTATTATAGCTTTGAAATGATAATGTTTTTTATGCATTGATTTCCTGGCTTTCTAATACTTAAGGAATGGTCTGTAAATATTTGAAATGTAGAAGAAAACGTAGTTCTGTGACTTGTGTATTTTACATGGCAGTAAAACAGCTTGAAAGCTGTTTTTCACGCATAAGTATTAGTTAAGGTTAGTAGGGGCTTCATTTTAACAATCCAGTCTGAGTTGACGTTCTTGTTTTAACAGGAAGTTATGAAATATTTTCAACTTCTAATTCACTTCAACTGGTTTAACTTGATGGTGATTAATATAGCTTTGTGCTTTTTCTTTTCTTTTTGTTATTTGCAGTTTTGCCAAGATTATTTTTATTCACAGTGATACACACAGGATCCTGTTGTGGCCACCTTGGCTCTATAGCAGCAGTGTACTAAGTAAGCGTGCGAGTGGGTGTGTTTCAGTGTGCATGATACACTTACACCAGAGAAACAAAACCGCTGAATTTTAAACAGCTTGGCAAAATGGAGTTGTGTTGGAGATCTCCAGTCTGCCACGGTAACTGTGCTGATGTCTTTAAAGCATGTTTGCTCTGTGCCCATGCTACCTCTGGCTTGTTTTATTGCAAGGCTTTCTAGGAAGCAATGTTACTTAACTTCGTAAGTTCTCAGCAGATGGGTTCTTGCAAGCCTTTTGAGGCATCCTGTGCCATTACAGACAGCAGTATGAATTTTAATTGGTATTGTTACCAAGGTGGCTCAAGTGGCAGTGTTCATAGATTGAAACAAGTCTGATTCAGCTGAATTTCTTGTGGACCCCTTATGTGCCTTTTATATTTTAACAGCTGACATCTGGAGGATGCCACAGATGCTGCACTGGGCTGGGTCCTGCTTTCAGCACAGCCCGTGTTTGACAGTGGAGCCTGTACAGGTATCCCACAGTCTTAGGCAGGTGGCTGCTAGGAATGGCTGTGATTGTATCACCTGTCCATGGCCTATTTTGCTTCTGTTTCCCCTCCTTCGGGTTGGGCCAAGCTTACTTTGAGCACATTGTTCCCAAAATAATGCTGCTATTACTTGAGTGGACAATCATTCTGGCACAGTAAGCGTAGGTTCAGTATACACGGTGTTTTAACCTGAAAACAATACTGATTGTTTCAGCTCAACCTGAAGCAGGAAAAAGCTGTTTTCATCAGATAGAAAAGGAGAAAATCCAGATTATCTTCTCAAGGCTGAGCAATAAATTTGCTAACAATTGTAAGGTAAAGAAAGATAAATTCAATAAAATTTGGCTTAACAACATCATTTTAACTTGTTAAAAATGCTAAGGCAATAGTTAAAGCTTTTCTGCTGAGTATCTGTATAATTTCCAAAGTATGTCTCAACAAAAACAATTACATACTTGATATGTGCTTTCAGCACACTTATCTTGCTGGAGCCAAGATAAATTTCTGAATGTGTTGGATGGTATCAGACAAATTTGCTGGGCAGCTAAATTTAGAAGAAGTTAAAATATGAAAAGAAAGCAAGATCTGTTAATGGAAGAAAACCATTTCTAATCAAAACCATTGATATGGGAAAAGGAAATTCACAAAAGCAAATGATGTTTGGAATGGTTTGAGAGTTACCCAATCTTCTGACTTGCTCTTGAGCCTGAAATGTCTACTCATGGAGGCTGTTGAAGTAGAGCATCTAATTCTTTGCAGCAGCATGTCAATTATGTATGATTTTGCTTGTATGGTAATGATGCTGCTCAGTCAGAAGAGAGGGATTCTGGTGATATGTAGAGATGCTGAAATTGTAAGCCTGTCTCTGGGTCCCGTGTAGACCGCACTTTCAACTTGCTCCTGCTATCACTCCGTCTATACTTCTTCCAAAGGAAAAGCTTGTTCAAAGTTGCTGAACGCTAATCTGCAAAGCTTAGTTTCAAACAGTTCTGTGTTCTGCTAGACTCTTCGTCTGCCTGATAACAGAAAACGTGAAAAATAATGCTGTAGTAGCTATCACTGATGTCTTAACATAGACAAAAAGTTATTTTGAGGCGTGCAGGAGGCATTTTATGTTTGCAAAGAAAAAATAATTGAGGAAAACCACCCCAAGAATGTGCAGGTGTCTTCAGTCTGCAGCTATGTAATAAACTACTGGCAAACAATAAGAAATGGGACATGGTTTTTAGCAGCAAAGTTTTTCTTTTCAGGCCAAAGTCTGAGCTGTGTGTTGTAGCTGCTAATTATTTTTGTTGTTTTGCGAGAAGCTGCAGTAAAAGGACCTTGCTTGGCCTGCTGGGTAAAGAGGGAAAAAAATTATATAAGTCTTAGATGGCTCCAAAGTAAGCAGGAGCACTTGAGTGAGGAATGTCCATGGCTTGTAATTAAAACCAATACGTCTGGGAAGTCCTGTTATTTCCATTCTGAGGTCACTGAAACAGGCTGGCTTGGCCAGTTGTGTTTTTTCCATGCCTCTGCTCTGGGTGGCAGTTTTAGAATTTCTGCCCAGGTATTTGCATAAGAGCTGGGAGCAAACAATGTGTTCACTGTGTGTTAACCAAGGAGCTCCTAGTTGTAAGCTGACACAGTTTTCATTGATATGAGAAAAATTCACAGGCAAAAAATTCACACCAGTTTAAGGAATTTTCCCTTTCTGTCTCACCTCCATGCAGCCATTGTCAGCTGCAGCGATGCAACTGTTCACAAGGTTATGTGGTAAACAAGTCCAGGGAACTGGTGTAGCTGCACTTCAGTTCTCCTTAATTTTTCTTTTCTCTGTAAGAATTTTAGAGAACCGTGCAGCCCTAGAGACTCCTGTGAACAAGAGCAAGTGTCTGGCTTATAAGGGCAGGAGCTACTTAAGCCTGAAGTGGTTCCATGTGCTTCAGACCACAAGCTGAGAATTTAGTCCTGTTTCTCTTGGGCAGGGGAAGGTTTTGTACCATCTGTTTTAATTTCTATCTCAGCAAAAAAAAAAAAAAAAGGCAACTAGTAATTTTTCTGATGTAGAAACTGCTCTAGAAGGAAAAAAATTCAGCTCCAGTACATTTTATAAAAAGACAATTATAGTCATTGTTAAGCACTAGGGAATCTCTGTTTTGAATGTGTTTGGAACATTTTATTGGTATCTTAGAAGCGGCTTCCTAAAAGCACAAAGTTGGAGCTACCTTTCATTGCTCATTTGACCCATCCGTTCGGGCTTGCTGCAATATGTTCATTAGCAGCCTTAGTTTGTGTAGTGCTCTTTGTGCAGAGGTGGTTGAACAAAAGTCAGCAAATGCATTTTCTGCAACAACAACAACAAAAAAAAAAACAAAAACAAAAAAACAGGAAACGAAGCCTAGAAATTTATCACATCACCTGAGACACGTATAGTATGCTTGAAAGAGCAGAGTGAAGTATTGACACTGGTTTCCTGGCACATTTATTTTTCAGGAAGTTAGATTTGCAAATGCCGTTTAAAAATCTTTGTCAGTTGTACATGGTGCCCAAGGATAATAAGATGTGGTGAAAAGCATGGATTTTTACTGCTCTGTGACTTTCCTTCAAGAGATGCAAGTGCAGCGTATTCCCTCTCTTTACTCTCTTTAGAGATGGTGTTCCTTTGAACATCCTCCTTTCCTGCCACAGAGGAACAGAAACCTGGGATGGATTCTTTCCAAGTGCAGTCTCCATCAACTCAGAGAGTATAAATGATAAAGCACATCTTGCGAAGCATCCCTTGCTGGGTTCCAGAGCTCCAGATGCTGGCACAATTTGTTGTGTCTCATCGTGATGCAGTAAATCTGTGGCCGTACCTCAATGAAGACAGTACATCTGAGCGTGGGGTTCTCCCAGGTACCTGCTCTGCATTACTGGGGTAATGGAGTATTGTCCCCCAAAGCCAGACAGTGCTTACAAGCTATGAGGAAGTGTTTCCTCCACTCCCCTCCCTGGGGAATCCTCGTGAGGTATTCGCTCAGTACTGTGGCTGAGTTGTCTCCTTTGCGTTGTTGTCACATCAAGCACGCTGTGGCCGTGTCCTCCTATTTTGTGGTGAGATGTAAAGTGTACAGCAGCCAGAAATTGCTACTTTCTGTACACAGAGATCAAACTCTAAAATTGCTGTGATTTCCTTTTACCCACCTGTGGGATTCCTCTTTTTTTTTTGCGTAACTCAGATTCCTAAGGGATCATCATGGCTGAAACAACTCCCTGCGCTGCAATGCTGGTAATTTGATGAATGTAATGGCGAGGACAGAAATGTCTGACTGGTCAAAAATAGGTGGCTGTAGCTTTTAAACCCAAAGCAAATTTGGCTGCTGTTCTTGTAACAATAACAGCAGCTGCAACTCTTGTGGCTTCCTCTCCTGCTCATAGCTTCCCTCAAGGAAAATGGAAATGCGGTGGTGACAAGACTGAGAAACTGCTTAAAGGGGACATTTTCTTAAAATATTTTTGGTAGTTTGTTGGAATTTTTTTTTTTTAAATGCAATTGGTGATTTCAGGAAACAAGTGTGACTGCTGGGAGAGAAGTGTGCTGTTAACCTGAGATGACCAGCAGCTGCAGAACCACAGAAAGACTTCACATACTTTCCTACAAGTCTGTAATCATGCTCTGGGAAGACCACTCAAGAGCTCTTTCATCTGTTTGGGAGAAACACAGTCCGCACTTGCTGCTTGTCACCTGCTGCCTAATTGAGCCTTTTGTAAAAGGCTTGAGTGAGGCTTCTGAGTAGACACGGAAGTGCTGTCCCAACATGTTTAGGAGGCCTGCCAGTCTCCAGGTGATCACTGAAAACTATCAGCTCTGATAGTACCACTGGGGAATCTCATCTCTTCTCATTTTTTCCCCCCTCAATCATTGCCCTTCACTTCCATGGCACTTTGCCAAGCATCAAGTGTTTGCATTTAGAAAGGATTGGTCTTTTGTGTGCTAAGGGCCAGTCTGATCCAGCAGCTACATTGTGATGATGCCAGTTGGTCTGGAAATTGTCATGGTGTTAGCATTTTTGGTAACACGCACCTGTTTTTTTTCCTGATAAAAATTATGAAGTGCCAGCACAGCTAACAAAACAGACTTCATGGATGTAAACAAGTCTTCCGCTTATTTGAGGAGACCTTGCTCAAGGCTCTGTTGCCATAGCTAACAAAGCCTTTGCTGGGGGTGGCAGATATGAACTTTTAAACTATTGTCTGTGCAACTGCCAGATGCCAGTGTGCTGTTCTCTGGGGCAGGGAGAGATATGGCAGGTGTTAACTGAAGATTTGAATCAGTCAAGCAATAAATGCCTCAGACAATGAGAATGGTTTGTGTGGTGAGCAGCATCTGTAAGGGCAAGTGATGAACAGATTGCTTGCTGAGGCTTAGCAGGCATAGGCACTGAGACTTCACTGAGTGGTTCACAGGTATTCCTTATCTCGGTAACTGCTTCCAGGAAGATAAGATTGTATATGCTTTTTATTTTTTCTGCATCTAGATTGATAGGTTACTAGAATGAATGTTGCCATGGGGTACTGGTTTTCTGTTATGTCATAGATTCATAGAATGGTTTGGGTTGGAAGGGACCTTGAAGATCATCCAATTCCAACCCCCTTGTCATGGGCAGGGACACTTTCCACTAGAACACATTGCTTAAAGCCTCATCCAACCTGGCCTTGACACCTCCATGAATAGGTCATCCGCAACTTTTCTGGGCAATCTGTTCCAGTGCCTCACCACCCTCACAGTAACAAATTTCTTCCTAATATCTTGTCTAAATCTCTCCTCTTTCATCTTACAACTGTTTCCCTCATCCTGTAACTCCACTCCCTGATGAAGAGCCCTTCCTCAGCTTTCCTGTAGGCCCATTTATGTTCCTATTTGTGTTTTAAGGAGTTGTATGCTATAAGGTATGTATTTGATATCCAGGTCAAGGGGAAACTTTGGAGCTTGCTGTGCAGAGTTTGTGGGTGTTTGTTAATAATAAACGCTGTGTACCCTGGGCTTTGAGCAGTCAGCCAGTCTGAGCCAGGCATGGCTGGTCAGCCAACATGGGCGGCTTCTCTGTAGGTGGTATTGCCATGCATGGTCAGTAAATCCATTTTTAGACAGCCATGAACATTATGTGCAAGAGCTCTACAGCTCACAAGTGAGGATTAAGCTCTTTCTATATTGTATATTACTGAAAATATGGGACTTTATTGACTATTTATTGACCACTTTTCTACAGTTCCTTAGGACAGCTCAAACCTGTTAATATTTAGCTTCTACTAAACCCACTTTTGCTGGCCTACAGTTCTCTTCTCCTCCCAGTTGTTTTCTTTTTTTCTACCTCAGAAGCACCTTGTGTGCTCCGTTTCCACAAACCCACCCAAATTGTGGACGGTCTTCTCCTGTCATTCTAGCTGACCCTTGGGTTTACCAGGCTGAGAGAACAGTTAATGTGGCTCTTCCAGGAGGATCTAGATGTTGGAAGCACTTGCCTTGCAGAGAAGAGAAGAGAAGAGAAGAGAAGAGAAGAGAAGAGAAGAGAAGAGAAGAGAAGAGAAGAGAAGAGAAGAGAAGAGAAGAGAAGAGAAGAGAAGAGAAGAGAAGAGAAGAGAAGAGAAGAGAAGTAACAATCACAGCTTGCTGTGCAATTTTTGAATCTGCAGAGAGTTAGTTATATTAATCCCTACATTTTTTGTTGCTGTCACCAAATCCTCCACTTTTTACTAGAGGAGTCTGAAGATTCAATTTTGTTGCAATGTTTTTTGCTTCCTATAATCTTTGCAGTTGTGATACAGGGATTCTCCCTACCATGCAGGATAGGTGGTCTTGTACAGGGGAGTGAATTACAGCAGAATCCACATGATGGCATGCTATTTGCAGCAATCAGCAATTGACTTGGTGCTGTGGGACACAGGTTTCTAACAAGCACTACAGCCAGTACCTTACCTGGAAGGAGGGCAGAGAATATAGGGTGAGCCAGTCGTTTTGTCTGTGCATCTACAGAGAACAATTATAGAGAACATGTCCCTGCTCTTGCCTGAAACAGCAGGTTCATATATGATTTGGGCATCACAGAATCATAGAATCACTTGGCTGAAAATGGCCTTTGAGATCATCAAGTCCAATCATACCTGTCCACTACTAAACCATATACCTAAGTGCTTCATCTACCCGTCTTTTGAATACCTTCAGGGATGGTGGCTCCCCCACCTCCCTGGGCAGCTGTACCAGTGCCTGACAAACCTTTCAGTAGAGAATTTTTTCCTGATGTCTAATCTGAACCTCCCCTGACACAACTTGAGGCCATTTCCTCTCATCGTATCACCTGTCACTTGGGTGAAGAGATCAGACTTGATTTGAGATGGGAGAGACCACTGGAGTGGTTAGCAGGCTGGCTGCTATTTGGGGGCCAGTGCCTGCACAGAGGAGCGATTCCTCATGGACAAGCTACCTACTCGCAAGTATAGGGTTGTCCTGGCTTTATCCAGAGTAATGCCTTTAGTCATTGCAGTTGTCTAGAAAGACATGAGCACCTCTTTGAGAGTTAGCAGGAAAGCAGCTGTGTTTCCCAGAGTTAAAACCCTGCCAGGACATTGGCTGTATTTAAAATCCTGTTCTTTTCATTTGCAGACATGCTAAAAATCAGCTATGTCATTAATACTGTTTTGCAATGAGTTTTGTATGTCTTTGTAATTGTGATTTGAATTGTGACTTGTGCAGTGTTACTCAATTATTACTTACATTGCTGCAATATTTTGAGCATTGTGTGTACATCTTTTATGTAGACTGGAAAAACTAGTGCTTTTAAAGTTGAAATGTTTTAAATTTAAGTTGATTTTGAAAACAAATCTGTTAATATTGGATTGGAGAGGAAAAAAATGAAATTAGGAGGTTGTTTGTGGTAGCAAACTTATATTGTGGTTGAGGTTTTTTAGTTTGTTTATTGCCTGACGGGAATATAGTATATTCTTTGCCATATAACTGTAAAGTCCTCAGCTTTCAGTTAATAACACACAGGATTTTATGGTGTCTTTCAGTGTGGTTCAGTGGCGGTGGAGGCAGCTGCAGGAATTGAGGCAGGGAGCTAGCTGAGCGGGCAGTGGTGGGACTGAAGTATTGCATATGCTGTGCACAGTGGTAGGCAGGACTTAATTGTAGCTGGTCATTACAAAGAATTGCCTTTTTAATGGTTGTGGCTAACACCCTGTAACAATGGCTCTTTAATAACGTTATTCATGTGCTAGTTCTGTGCTTACCCAACATCCTTTTCTACCACTGAGGCCTGTGCGTGAGCAGATAGATAATTTCTTATTAATAGATAAAGAATACCACTTGCTTGTACTTAGGATTGTCCTCTTATCTGAGTCATAGAGGGTCTGAAGAAGATTATTTCGCCTTTTCTCACCCTCCCACTGTTTTTATCTTCAATAAATGTCCTGTGGATGGTGGTGCACAAGAGAAGTCACTTATCAGAGGCCAGGCAACCTCTTTATTTTAGCAAAGCAACCAGACAAGAAGGAAATCTGCCCAGACGCAGGGGCTGAGAGATTGTTGTGCAAGCAAAGACTGACTGCTTCACAGAACCATGCACTTGAAGGCAGCTGATTTCATCTGACATTAGTAAAGTTTTAAATGGACTGGGTTTTTTCATATTCTTTTTCTAGTGGGGTTTGGCTGTTACAGCTCACATTTCCAACACCACCCTGGAAGAAGGAAAGCTCAATTACAACAGCAGTCAATGTTGGTGCTTAAATTAGCTGAACCGGTCTTGCATGAACTACAATTGTAACCTCAGCCTATGCTTCACTCATCTTTCTGTTTTGTGAAACTGTTCAAAAAAATTGTTTTATTCTGTCCAGAAATACGTACCTAATAATATATGGGGTGTTGCTTCACTGTGTTGAGATGTAACATTAAGAAATGTGCAATTGCAGTCAGTGATATTTCTGCAGGGCATGGTTATCCTGATTGGCTCACTAAGGGATGGAAAATTCCACTTACTAACTTGGCTGGTGTCACAAGCTGGAAACTTCAACTTTTTTTAGTTCAAATACAAAAAATATTTAGTTCTTATTATTTATTTTTTTTTAAAAAGGCTGTAGTAAAATTGGATATGAGTCAGTGCTGTCCCTTGCTCTAGATCTGCAGACAGAGAGTTTCTGTAATATTGCTTGCACTAGAACTTGGGTAGGTTTTAGGAGACTGGAAATCAAACAGTTTTTATCAGTTTAATGGATAGTTCTCAGGGTCCCACTCTTTTCAGATTCAGGAGGAGGGATCTTAAAGCAGTACAAAGGTTCATCAGTGCTCCAGCAAGTACAATGGAGAAGCT
Organism: Tapera naevia; assembly: GCA_033556795.1. Taxonomy (NCBI): domain Eukaryota; kingdom Metazoa; phylum Chordata; class Aves; order Cuculiformes; family Neomorphidae; genus Tapera; species Tapera naevia. Next base: position 296,760 of record JAUMJJ010000222.1, read on the forward strand.
CTCTTCCCAATGATGTTTTGCAGCAACCAGGGGAAAAAAAACCAACTGTTTATATCTTCTAGAGCAGGGGTGTCAAACTCACGGCTCCCACAGCTCTCCTGCTCCTGCAGCGTAACAGGTATCACACACTGCACACGTGACCAGCGCTGGCAGGAGCGTAGGGACAAGGAGCTCAGTGCTGTCACCAGATAAAACAAGGTGAAGGGCTGGATTCAGCCTGCGGGCTGTGAGTTTGACACCCCTGCTCTAGAGGATTAAATTGTCAGAGAAGGATGGAAAGGAAAAGCACTTTCAAGTATTGCGAACTAGTAATTGGAGACTGATGAACCAGAGCTGCTGCCTACAGTCTTTGTACAAGTGCAGTACTATGCTGAATCCTGTCCCCTGATCTTTTTCCCCTGAACTGTGCTAATTTGTAATTAGTTAGTTGCAATGCATCTCCTAATGCAAGAGATTGGGGAAGATGATAGCTAGGAAACATTAAAAGAGAGAATTATTGTGCATTTGCACCACATGGATGGAAATTTGGGTGGGACAAAATGAGGCATATAAAGGAGAAGAAATACGTAGTGTAATGTAGGGAAAGAAGAGGAGAGAGGAATAAAGAACAGGAAAAAAAAAAAAGCAAAGGAAATACTGGAGACAAAAAGTAATAATACAGCTTCTTATGGGAGAGTGCAGCAGAGGGGGCTACCATGAAGAAAGATAAGAAAAATTCTGAGAAAAGCAAGAACGTGGTTATATATTGCATGGAAAATAATTCAGTGAAAAGATAATGCAGTGCTGGGTGGATTATACGTGACAATGTCTGTGTCACAGTATTATGGTAAATCTTTGAGATAAGAGTTACAGCGTTTCTCTACAGTAGGGCATCTTGAGGCAATTTTGCTTCTTATCAACACTCTCTTTCCTCCCCGCGGTTTAGTTGGCATTTCACATCTTAGTCCTATATAGAAAAGGAAAATTGTTTTCCACAGTTAAAAGTTACACAGTAAGACAGCAGTTTCAGCCTGTCAGTTCAAGATATGATCTTGGGATTTGCAAAACCCATGTTCAGTTCCTTTCTGCAATGAAGATTTTGAATATTGTTCTTGGTACTATTGCAACAGCTGGAAGTCCCAGGCAAAGAGTAAGCCACCCACAGTGGGTTAACTCCAGTCAGCAGCCAAGCACTCTCCCAGCCTCTCATTCCCATCTCCTGCAGGATGGGGAGAAAATAGAAGGAAAGCAAAAAGATCTGTGGATCGAGATAATGACAGTTTTATAAGGAAAGCATAGGCTGCACGTGCCAGCAAAGCAAAAGGAGGAATTTACTCACTACTCCCCATCCGCTGGCAGGTGCTTAGCCACTTCCTGGAAAGCAGGACCTCAGCATTTGTGGTGGCTGCTTGGGTAGACAAACACCATAGCCTTGAACATTTTCTCTTATACCTCATTTTCTTGAGCTTTTAACACTGAACATGACATTGTATGGTCTGAAACAACCCTTTGGTCAGTTGGAGACAGCTGTCCTGACTGTCCCTTCCCAACGTCTTGCCCACTTGCAGGCCTACTTGCTTTGGGGTGAGGAGAGGGAAAAGAGAGACAGAAAGCCTGCTTCTGTGGAAGCACTCTTCAGCAGCAGCCAAAAGATGTGTTATCAACACTGTTTTAACCACAAATGGAGAGCACAGAGCCATATGAGCTGCTGTGATGGCAGTTAGGTCTATCCCAACTACTGCCAGTACATCACAACTGTATGGGGTGTTGTGCACGCACAGTGGGAAAGGGGAACTCTTACTTTGCTGTCCTTAATGAAAGAACAGCTGGATACAGGCAAGTGATAATATGTGTGGTACAGAGCAGTCAGGAATAGTCAAAAGGATAAATAATAAAGTAGCCTTAGCATTGAAGATGGTGGTTCCAGTTAGAAAACAGTTTATTTGCAATGTCTTCTGTGTGGCAGATTTTTTTTGCAACACATGATAACAAATTCAGTTGTAAGTAAATAAGTGGCAGAGAGGAAATAAATACCAATTCCCATTTTACAAGTGAGCTAGGACTCTCTTTTTTTTTTATCATCTGGTGTAATGGCAACAAATCAACCAAAAAGAATAAAACCCAACTCCTTGAAGACCAACTTTTTCCTACTTGTTTTTCCTACTTGTTCTGTGGCATCCTCCTTGGGGGTGTTAGGGTCATTCCCACACGTTCTCACCCGTGCTTGTCTCTTGCATCTGCAATCTGTTGATTGTTGATTTGGGCTTTTTGGGGGGGAAGGGTTTGTTGTTTGGTTGGTTGGTTGGTTGTTTTTTTATGGGCATCTATTCTCATTCACACTATAAAGGAAACCAGTCATCTTGACCTAGAGGTGTATTTGTGGTGCTCAAGCTGTGCTCAGCATTTTTGCTTTATTTTACATGTTTAAAGGGTTTTGAAGGTGAAAAAGTTCAGCACAATATATGTGAAGTCTTTATTAGTCCTCATTGGGGAATGGGGGAGCTGAAGTAGCATTTACAGGATTTGAAGTAGCAAATACAGGATTTATCAAAGTTCAGACAGTAGGATTGTTACTAAACTGGAGTCAGAATTCAAGAGCCAGTGACATTCAGTTCCTCCCTTGTTGTGTCAGTGTTTGTGGAAATGTGTCTTTAATGCTCAGAACATTGGGTTTTCCTTTACAGTAGGTTATTGGAGATCATGCTGGATTTATGTTTGTGCAGGTAGCTGTGCCTGAAGAAAATTTAGTTCTCTCCAAATGTTACAAGAGAATTAAGGATTGGTAATAAAGCCAGAGCTTTATTTATTACACCTATTAAAGCAGGACAGTAGAAAAACAAGTAATACAGAGCACTTGCACAGATTGATTCCTGGGTTATAAAATTGTTCTGTGGTCAAATAAACTGCAGTTTTCTACCACATGATTAGAAAATGCTTAGTGGGTACCTAGATAGCAAAACAAGTCCTTTCTTATGTTGTGGTTCCTTCATTATCCTCAGGACACTACTGAGGAAAATAGTATCTGTAATCTCGAGTGGTGGGCAATGCCCTTCTGCTTGCCCCTCCCTTGGAGCAGGTGGTTCTCTGTTTATGTGCTTTGAACTTGCCAGCATATTCCAGGTTCTTCCATCTTTGCTGGTACGCTCCATCACAACTATGGTAGTGAAGAGGAGTCCAGCCTATTGGTCCTGAGATACAGGCAGCTCTTGGGCAGGTTCACGGTGGCCCATGTGAGTGATGATAGGACTGGAAACTGCAGGAAGATCTAGCCACCAGAGAGGCTGAGGATTGTGTTGCTGGCTTGCTCTCGGTCTCAGCATCATGGCAATTCCACTCCTGAGAAGCTAGGAGTCGAGCTCTGTAACCTAGCTGCATCTGCAGGACTACAGCCAGCCAGGAGTAAAGGCAGGGAGTTAGGTGGAATTCAAACCATGTGAAATCAGTACAATGGCATCTGGGCCTAATGCCATGGGCCTTTTCTCCAGTGTACATTTGCCTTAGGAGTAAGTGGAAGCTGGATCTTCCTTCTGTATATAATATCTTCTTTCCTTTAGAAGGTGCTGGATTTTCCTGCAGTGGAAGATTGACTTCCTTGAAGTCTAGTTACACATTTTCCTTGTTTTTTACTGAGTGTAATCAATGACCAATGGACTTTAGAAGCTCATTCTTTGACAGGGACAAGAAACAGGGAGGAAAACCACTGATTTTTAGAAAGGAAAAGCATTTCTAGAGAACACTTAAACTAGTATTTTATAGCATAGGGAAAGAGAATTTATCTTGTCCAGTCCTTCTTTATCCTCTCTGGCCCGAGAGGTACAGAAGAAAAGTGTGCCATTCTGGACAGATTGATGTCATCTCTATGGGCAGAAAGGAAATTCCAGGGAAGTACAGATTGGTCAGCCTCCTCGGAAAGTGATGAAGAAAATCCTCCTGGAGAGCATTCCAAACATGAAGGACGAGAAGGTGAACAGGAGCAGTTAGCATGGATTGCAAAAGGGAAATCATGCCTGACCAGCCTTACTGCCTTCTGTAGTTAGGTGACTAGCTTGGTGGGCAAAGGGAGAGAGGGGTGGATGCTGTTTACCTTCATCTTAGTAAGGTTATGGTCTCCCGTAACATCCTCATAAACAAGCTGGCAGAGTATGGGTAAGTGGGCAGTGAGGTGGCTTAAAAACTGTTTGAATGGCGAGGCCCAGAGGGTTGTGGAATAAGGTCCTTGGAGGCCTGTAACTAATTGTGTACCCAAGGGATCAATACCAAGACCAATACTGCTCAATATCTTCATTAATGACCTGGACAATGGGGTAGAATGCACCCTCAGCAAGTTCATAAATGATAAAAAGCCTGGGAGGAGTGCCTGATGAGGGTTGTGCTGCCAAGGATAGGGACCTTGACAGGCTAGACAGAGAGGAATCTCATTAAGTTCAGCACTGGGAAATGCAAAGTCCTTCATCTGGGGATATGAGGGTAAGCCTCTGTGCCAGTACAGGCTGGGGAGCAACTGGCTGGAAAGCGGTTCTGCAGAGAAGTCCTTGGGATCTTGGTGGACAACAAACTGGCCATGAGCCAGCAATGCGCTCTTGTAGCAAAGAAGGCCTGGGCTACTTTAGGAAGGGAGTTTCCAGTGGCTTGAGATCCTCCCCCTGTACTTGACAGGTGAGGCCCCTTCTGCACTGTTGTGTGCAGTTCTGGGTTCCCCAGTAACCAGAGAGACGTGGACTTACTGGAGTGAGTCCAACAGATCCACAAAGATGATGAAGGTTCTGGGTTCTGGGGCATCCTTCACATGAGGAGAGTCTTGATAGAGTTGGGACTGTTCAGCCTGGAGATGAGAAGGTTCAGGGAAGGCCACCAACATGTATAAATACCCTGTGGGAGAGAGTGAAGAACAGGGAGCTGCTCTCTTCTCAGTAGCGTCCAAAGACAGGGCAAGAGGCAATGGGCAAAGAAAGTCCATCTGAACATCTGAAAATGCTTTTTCACCATGAGGATGGTCATACATCGGCACAGGTTGCCTAGAGAGGTTATGGAGTCTCCACTCTTGGAGACAGTCAAACCCCAGCTAGACACAGTCTTGGGCAACCAAGCTCTAGGTGTCCCTGCTTGAGTAGGGGAGTTGGGCAAGATGACCTTCAGAAGCCTCTTCCAAACTACACCATTCTGTGATTCAGTGATGTTTGCTGTGAATATAAGACACATAACGATCACATTTACATTTCACTCATGTCAGGCTTGTGCTGTGGCAGCCCTCTCTCACCCCCCAGCCCTGGGCATGGCTGTTTGGCCAGGCCCATGCCTGGTCCATGGAGCAAGTGGTGTCACAGCAGAGGTGGAAAAGGCTCTTGAGCCTTACCCTCATTGCTTAAAGGCAGCAGCAGCAGCACAACACCTGGCCTTTGTTGTGTAGATTAGATGTCCCAGCCCATGATTCATCTCCCATTATGTTCCTTGAAAGATTTTTGCTTATTCACCCTTTTTTTTAGGGTCCATGGGTTAGCTTTTAAAGGAAAAATGTATCAGGAAAGAGCAAATTATGTTCCTTTTCTGGTAGAGCTGTGCTTGCTTCAAATCAGAATGGAATTTAGACTTGGGAGCTTATGTCAATGCTATTCAAGAGCCAACATTTTCCACAGACACGGTTGCAGAGGATGTGATTGCCTCGTCTCCAGCTCAAAATAGAGAAGAGAATGCAGCCTCTTACCATCTTTTGCATTTTATGTCTGTTCTCTCTGGTAAGGTGTTAAGTGCCTACTGGCAACTGCTGAGTGCCTTTAGCTCACATTGGCTTCACTGTGAGATAGTTCCTGATACACACCAGTTCCTAAACACACTTCATCACTCCCTTCAAATAGTGGGTTCGATGAAAAGTCACATTTAAGTCAGTGATCTTCTGTGAAACAGAGTAAATACAGAACTTTATTTAAATCCAAAATTCCCTCCTTGGAATCAATTGATGCATATGTTCCTTGCTTTCCTTTTCAGAAACTGGAAAGCACTTAAATAGGGGTTTCCTGCAATGTATCTCTCACTCCTTTTTATAATGCATGTCCAAAGCCTTGTTATATTTTGTGGAGCACAGTGAAATCTTCTAATGAGCCCGACCATCATTTAGCCTGTACTTCTGGTCTGACTAGCTTGCTGGCTATGGGTTACATGTCTGCTGCTCTCCTAATCTGTGAAATACTGTATTGAAATGGATGTGGCAGTGACCTAATTTTTTTGTGCCTCTAGTTTTTATTTTCAAGATGTATTAACCTGCTCCTCTGAGCACAGAGGCATAAAGAAGACTCGTGACATTTGATCATTTTAATGCTTTGCCATTCATTTCTCTTTCTCTCTGTGCCACAAGCTGACTTCTAAGATATATGTTGAACTCTATCCCAGACAGTTACGTATTAATCATTTTGTCGCGCAATTTCAAGTTCTTTGGAAACATGAATTCTAGGGGGAAAAAAATACAGTCATCACCCAGTATATCATGACAAACTAATATCTGGTGAAGGAACTTTGATGTTCATCACTTTTAAAGGACAAATAATATTATGCAGTTCCGTTTCCTACATTTGTTAGCATTCTTGTTCAACAGGTGAATTTTAAACTCTGGCTGTACCTGCTAGCCATACAGGCAAGATAGTGTGGCAAACCTGGTATAGCTTTGTGTAAAGTTGTGGATACAGTCCCCTTTGCACTTGCCCTGTGAAACATCATTCTGTGTGATCAGAAAACCCTTGTTAGCAATTGCCTGTAAATCCCACATTGTGAAATTTGTGCTAAGAAAGGAAATCTTTGAAAGAAATACTTCTTGCCATGAAGTGATTTCTTCCTCCCTGTGTGCTGAGGCAGATCTAAAATTAAAGAAGGGAGAATCTTCACTAATTGTTTTTGGGGTTGTTTTAATTTTGAGGTTCACTTAGAATGAAAAGCATGTTTGTTCAACCCATGTTTCTATCCTGTTCTTAGGAGCTGAACAGATTCTTCACTGACTGGTTGGTACCTTGTGTCCTCTTATTTCTGAGGAATATAACACCTCAGATGAATTTTCTGACCTTGTCCTTGGTTGGCTCACCTTCTTTACACTTCTTCTCAGTTTATTATACCTTCAAGTGAAAAAAAACCCCTAACGTTTATGTGTTCATGAAGGTGAAAGAACTTCGTCTGGTTTAAACTAAGGGGTTTTTTTTACCAGTGCTTCTTATTATTTGAATGGTGGTTGTACTTCAAGGATCCATTCCTTCTTACCCTTTGTACACAGTAAAAAAGTAGCTAAAGTTAATGATTCAGGCATGAAATGAGCCAACAGGCAGATTTAATATTTCTGTGAATTAGTGCTTCCTTCTTGATTTGTACAGTATAATTGAAACTGAGAACTGGTTATTGTGAAGACACCTGAATATGGGAGACCTCTTTTAGCCCTTGGTGATTAGAGAAGTGCTTTTCACATCCCACCTTTATTCAAGAGCAAGACTGAACTCTTGCTGTTACTTCTTGTTGAGTCTTCCTATAGAATGAATTTTCATTAAATTTAGTTTTCATTTTCTCCAGAAAATAATACCTGTGTGTCTTGCATCACTTCAAGTGTTCTCCTAGATTATAGGGTAGATGACTTGCTGATCTTCTGATTGTTCAAGTTATTCAACACCTAAGTCAGATGACTCTTTGCTTAACTGTCATTAAGATTCAAGGAACCGCGATGGACAGTCTGCGGCAGCCTGAGCCAGCGTGGTTACTGGCTGCTGCCATCAAGCTCAGTCCTTCCTATCCTTTCCCTTGTAGTCCTAGCTTCTCCATCACATGTCTTTGCTCACCTGACCTTGCCTTGTGTAGAAGCAGAGTCAGTACAGCTATTTGCCTTTTTTAATAGTTCACCTTTCTTCTGGCTTAGTACACTGAGGTGGCTCAGCATAGATGAGTGGAGAAGTCAGTACATGACAGGGAGTGAAATCAGGGTGAGAAGGAGAAGGTGACAAAGGCTGTGGCCCCTCATGAAACCAGAGCCTAATGCAGACCTGATGTATGTAGACACAGGTTGGAGAAAACTTAATTAAAATTACCTCAGAATTAAAGAACTGGACCAGAAGTTTTACATGCTGAATTGTGGAGAACATTGCTTTGTTGTTTTCTAAGAAATGTACCATGACAGAAAGCTCTGCCATGTACAAGTTGCAAGACTTTGTGCATTTAGGACTCCCCAGTGGCTCAACTGTGAGACCCAGAGAACACACATGGTACAGACAGAAACACTAAACATGCAGGAAGCTGCTGTGATGTTATACACCCAAACCAGAGGGCAGAAACAAATTTGGAGAGTCAGAGGCGCAACAATATTGTGCATTTTCAAAGGCACATGTAACCTCCATTCTTAAGAAGCATTGAGCATGATCTAGTCTTGCAAAGTTCTATTTTCCCTACTCTGTATCTGTTTCAAAGATGTAGGCTTACGCTAGTGCAGAAGCTTGTCACTGACTTGGACTGAGCATCGCTTACAATGCTAATATCGGTTACTTGGAGTATCACGGTAAAATTAGTGGAACTGGACCTGACATAACAACAACTTGGCCACTTGTGTGGGAAAAGATCCCTCAGCATTGACTTTTCTCTTTGGAGCCACCTTTTTGAGGTGGTTCACTGCAGCAACATTGACGTGGCTGTTTGGATACAGTTTGGCCAAAGTGGCGAGTTCTTATGTGTGTGTAGAGCTTTTGGTTGCCCTGGAGGATGCAAATGTTTAGACTGTCCACTTAGAAACATGCAGGTGAAACTCAGTTAAAATTACGGCAGGAAGAATCTAAGCTATGTTGTTTGGGTATTGAGGTTTTTTTTTACCTTTTAATCTTAAGGAAATTATTCTAATAATGAATACTGTTGGTTAGTGATTTGAAAAATGAGTGTGTAGGAAAGGATGGTGCAGTCTTGAAGTGCTGGCTTCTTTAGATCATTTTTTTAATGTCTTGGAGAAACACTTGAAATGTGAATCATTACTGCTCCAAGCTGACTTTGGTTCAACTAAAATTACAGTGACTGAAAGCATGCATTGACGAAGTCTGTAATAAGAAAATATTTGTGTGTATCCTAGGTAGATTTATTTTTATCACCCACGCTAGCCAGGCTCATAGAAGCAGCAAGATTACTAAAAGAAAGCTTTAGATTAAAAACTAAAATAGCTTTTGTCCTTTGCAATCCTACAACTGAAAGAAGTTGTACAAAAATGGTTTAAAGTTTAATGTGACAATGTTAACGTGTTAAAGCTTTATAACTATTGTATTGGAATGGGGTGAATCAATTAGTTCCTCCAAATGTTTATACTATTTGCTATGATACTACTTTATAGTCTGCTAATACTCCTGCTCTGCAGGCTCTAGAAAAGGAAGGGTAAAACTGTTAGCTCAGTTGCAGCCAGGTCCTCCATTTTTGCATGTGAGAAATCTCGCTAAATGGGAGTAAAGGTACACACGTTCATGGGCACCTTCATTTTTATAGCTCTCAGTGCTTTCCTTTGGAAAGTCTGTGGGGTTTATAGGCTTCGATCACTGGTGCAACTCCAGGTATTCAGTGCCTCTTCTCTATTGGGGTTGTTCAGCCTGGACAAGAAAAGGCTCCAGTGAGACCCCATAGTTGCCTTCCAGTGCCCGGAGGGGCCTACATGAAAGCTGGGGAGGGACTTTTTACAAGGGCTTGCAGTGATAGGATGAGGGAAATGGTTTTAAACTGGAAGGGGGAATATTTAGATTAGACATTAGGAAGAAATTCTTCACCATGAGGGTGGTGAGACGCTGGCACAGGTTGCCCAGGGCAGCTGTGGATGCCCCATCCCTGGAAGTGTTCAAGGCCAGGTTGGATGGGGCCTTAATCAGCCTGGTCTGGTGGGAGGTGTCCCTGCCCATGGCAGTGGTGGTTGGATCCGGATGGTCTTTATGATCCCTTCCAACCCAAACCGTTCTATGATTCTGTGATACTATTTGTGTTGTACACAGAGACTTCTTCAGGTTGAATTCGTCAGGCTGAAACTGCTGCTTACGTCCTAACAGGTGGCTCTTTCCCCACTCCTAGTGGTTGCTATAGCTCATTTAACAGAAAAAAAAACCCCATTATTACCATGCTCATTACTTTGTCCTCCATTTTGTTGGCCCAATCCAATTTACACAAGATAGTTGCCTTCTGTTTCTAAGTGCCATTTGGTTGTGTTTAAAATCATCTCTTCGGCTGTCTCAGCACTGTTGTAAAAATCTTTATTGTTCCTTTTGTCTTTCAGATCGCACTGCTGGTTGGATTCATCAGTGTAAATAATTCTCCATGGACGGATTACAGTGCATACAGCTACTTTCAGATTGTCACCATGTGTGACTTGGTTATGATTTTGTTCTTCTACATTATCCACATTTTCAGAATCTACAGGAAGCTCACTTGCGTTAGCTGGCCACTTGCGGTAAGCTTTTTAGATGGTCTGGGTTCCCTACCTCTCTTGTCAGGTTGTGTTTCAATTCCTTAGGCCGGTTTCTTGTGCTGTCACACAACAATAGGTTGTCTTTCCGATAATTCTTTTTGCTTTGTATACAAATCCTTTTTTTTTTTTGCTTTTGTTGTTAGTATTAAGTTCAGCAGATGCTGTCAATTTTTTAGCTGATTTGGATCTGATCCTGCCCTCCTTTACTCAGGTATAAATCCAGATTAAATCCAGGGAAGCCAATATTGTTATTTGGAGACAATTGGAAAAAAGCTGCTGATTATCAAGCCGTGAACAGCTGAGTCCTAGCTCAGGTCATTTTTAGCAGCTAAGGGATTGCTGGAGTACCAAATCATAGCATTAGAATTCGTGTACTACATCCTGTCCCAAAATAAAGTTTATGAGTACTATTTAAGTCAAATGTGTCTCATTTTGGTATGGTTTCAGGTACCTTAAACAATAGCAAGAAATAGGAGCCTCAGCCAGATTGCCATAGCCTGGCCATTTCTGGGATATCCTGCAGGATGTCCTCACATTTCCCCTGCACATCCATCTCTCATACTTAACAACTAGCACAGAAAATGTGAGACCTGAACTTCCTCAGTAGCCTTGCGTCAGGTCAGCTAACAGTGGTGTCCTAGTGTGGGATGGTGGATTTTAATAACCTCTTAGAACATGTCTCCTGTGTGCATAGTCAGATGTTGGTTCCACAGAGGAAGGACCAAAGTGATGGGGAAAGCCAAATGGAGAAGATATAGAGGGATTTTGAAATCCAGGAAGTGGTTGGATGGCATTTAATGGAAGCTATGTAAGTAGTTTACAGATCTAAGATAACGGTTTGTCCATCCACCCATTTCAAACGAGAAAGAAAAATTTAGTTTGCTTTCTCTTTTTAGCTAAAGAATATGGTTGCCTCTTTTAATATCTTTAAAAGTGTAGCACCACTGTATATCTCTAGAAAGTCCTTCTTTATATAGAGCAGAGATGTCAAACTCACAGCTTCTGGGGCGTAACGCGTGTCACACCCTGCACACATGACCAGCGCTGGCAGGAGCACAGGGGCAAGGAGCTCGCCGCTGCTGCCAGGGAGAAACAAGGTGCTAGATCAGGTAAAATGAAGTGGAGGACTGGATTCAGCCCGTGGGCCGTGAGTTTGACACCCCTGATCTAGAGATAATACAGATGCAGGGGCTGAAATAAGAGATTGAAATAAGCTAATAAATGACAATTTGCAAGGCAGTATTTAATATGGGCATTCCTGTAACAGGACTCTGCCATTTTGACCTCTGCATTGGCTAATTTTGGTCTTTGTTGTACAGTTAATTAATCCAAAATGTTCCAGAGTCACTAATTTAAGGCACTGCAATTTATTGCTGCGCAGCTTTGGGTAGCTTTGTGGGATGGGATGCTTGAACATTGCCGCTCTTTTACAACCAGCCTCCTTCTTAGTTACGTATTTAAATATCTTTAGGACAATATAGGAAGACCTATAAGGGACTTTGAGCAACTACAGCTGGTGTTTGGCTGAGCCTCCTGGCAGGATCTCTGCATTGCAGTCAGGGGTGTGATTTGTAGTCGGGAAAGCTGCCATGGTTCAAGAGGTTGTTCAGCACCGGCACCTTTTAAAGCTTGGAAGTATTTCTCTAGAGAGGCATGCTCCCAGCCCTGCCAGGGCTTGGTTCTCCACGTAATTTAGCCTTTGATGATTCTTCTGCACCTTTTCCAATCTTTGAGATTCCTCTAAAGTCGTGGCCTGTGTACACTGCTTTATTTGGTGTCTCTAAGGAGGCAGTGGCATACCTTATTTGCCTGCTGCATCATGGACTAACCAGAGAAGCCTCCTCATGGAAATAATTTAATCTAGCAAAAGTAAGAGTCCATCACTTGGTTACCTGAAACAAAGTTACAAATGAGGAAAGTAAGTCTCAGACTCAGAGCCTACTTTATGGCAAAAATCTTCCTCAGCTGTTTATAAACTCATGAGCAGAGGTAACCTGTGGTGTGATATGATAGACTATTTCTCTTCTGGGATGTCATAGAACAGTTTCCTTTCGAGACTACATTGTCTCTTCTTCAGTTTGAGACAGAATCTCTCCTTTCCCTTACACAGAGCATTTGCTTGGTTCATGCTGGCAGTGCAACAGAGATAAAGTAAGCAAATACCCTCCTGCCCACCCACCATGCAAAAGAAACAACCCGTGACAGGAGGGTGGAACTGGATGATTTTTAAGGTCCCTTCCAACCCAAACCATTCTATGATTCTACGTTCAGTTTGCAAACACCCATACTGGCTAACATAAGCTTTGTGAAGATTCAATCTAAATCCACAGATAACCCCTGCCAAGGTAAAATTGATATCTGGATGGATACTCGTCACACTGGAGAAGGGCTTAAGTACAATGCCTCATTGCTCTCCCAGGAAAAAACATGGCATAATGTTTTACCACAGGACAGCTGCAGCCATACTTACCAACTGAGGAGCCTGGCTGTTGGTTAGGAGTGACTGCGTAGTTGTGCTTTTTCATGGCTTCTCTCCTGTTTCCAGTCTTGGTTGATGTAGGCTGACAGTAAATCCAGCAGCAGATCCAGTGCTTACTTTCTAAGATGATGATAAGTAGGAGCATTTCGTTTTCCACTTACGCTATTTGCTGCCATTCATTGCGGTTTCATATAGGCTAAAGAAATATGGCCTTGAGGCTTCTTTCTTCCTCCAGAACTGTCTCTTTGAATGAGGTACATTCTTGATGCAATAAAGATCCACGTTTCACCCTCACTAATGTACCATGTTGAATTGAAAAGGTTGCGTCCACACCTAGTGAGTAGACCTTATTCCAGTGACTCTAGTAGGCCTGAAGATCGGATCTCTCTCCCTTTTTGAACAGAAAATCAGGTGTTGTACAAAACCCACTCACAAGGTGGGGTCTGGGGTCTTTTTTTTAGCCTTTTAAACTTTTTCTACTTTTTTTTTTCTTTTGACTGGTGTTTTGTCCTCCAGCTTTGAGCAACCTGTCAACTTCTTTTCATTCTGAGGCATATCCAAGTGCTTTCCTGATAAGTTTCCCTTCTGATGCGAGCTGTCCTTGTATTTACAGGAGTTTCTTCATTATTTAATTGGTACAATTCTGCTTCTCATTGCATCGATTGTTGCAGCATCCAAGAGTTACAATTTGACTGGACTTGTGGCTGGAGCGGTAAGACTGTGTTTATTGGTCTTGATACCTTTTAATTGCAATATATATTAAGTAGGGCGTTGGAAATCTATTTTATTTTCTTACAGACTTGCCTTGCTTGTGTCTTGGTTGGGAGAATTACCTTCTAGCTGCTGTCAGGGAATGTTCTGTTGCACAATGCCAACAAAAATATTTTGTTATGAGACTCCAGACTTCCTAACGCTACTAAAATGGGTGTTTGTCCTGTCAGAGAGTTGAAACCAAACTCTCCTGCTTTAACTCACAGGAAATAATATCTTCAGGGGGAGAATGACAACAATTCAGTTTTGATAAATGACTGTTGTAGCAGTTAGAAGTTACCTGAAGGATTTCAGTCCAGTCTTCAGCTTTTGATGCCTCCTGTTCCTGAATAGACCCTGTTCAAGATAATATCTCCTGAGCTAAAACCCATTGGGGTCCTGGACTAGAAGATGCTCTCTGCCTCTGTTGGCTGGAGACCTTTACAGAGAAAGGAATGACTTCTGAGCGTGGGTAACAGTATTTTCACAGCAGCAGGACCTGAAATACAACTCCTCCAGAATAAAGAATTGCTTTCAGAAACTTAGTTAATGATGCAAATGGACGAGAAGACTTACCTGGCTTGTTGATTTGGAAGATGGTAGGGAAAGGCTTGTTTGAATGGGCAGTAAAAGAGCAGCAATCAGAGGTGTTAGAAATAAGTTTTCTTTGTTGCAGACCCCCTACTGAGAACTCTGGAGGCTGGTACTCTGCTGCTGTCCAGCTTTTACTCCCTTCCTTGCATATAACTCTCAGACTATCCTTTCAGCCACTGTTTTGGCAAGACATAAGCTGCCATGATAGTGTGGAAACTTTTTGTGTTTTAGTATGTTGGCAGAATTGAGTAAAAAAAATCACTTCTTTGAGTCTTTTCATGTCATAAAATGTGTTGCTGAATATGCAAGAGCGTCCATACTTTCATGGAATATGTGTCATCTTGTGTTCTATAAGTATTTGTGGTTTGTTTGTTTTCTCACCTAGACTTTCGGGTTCCTGGCAACAGTCCTTTGTGTTTTAAGCATGTGGTCATCTTACAAGGTTTCGTGCATCACGCAGTCCACAAGTAAGTATCATGCTTAGTAACTGCCAGAATGCTTCCCAAAATGAATATTTATATTTTCTACCACAGGGCAGTGTTTACCTGGGCTTATTAACCTCCTGTTCCTTGTTACTCAAAATTACTCACAAAGCAATAATTCCATATTTTCTGTCAACACAGACCTATCGCAGCTACTCACAGCTGTTAACAACTAACTAGAAGAGCGGAATAACTTGATTGTAGCAAGCAGTGAATGTATGAGTGCTTTCTTCTCTCCCTCCCCTACCTCCTGTGTGTTCCTTAATCAAGTAGATGGATTTGTTTGTGGCAATGCAAGTGACAGTGTCTTCCTTTTCAAAGATGCATCTGTATGACTCCTTCATCTCTGCAAGACGTCTGCCTTACAAACTAGGATACCAAAGAGGAGCATCCACTACTGAGGAGAGAGCATGGGTACTTTGTTACTAGCCTGGACAGCCGGTAGCTTCTGAAGAACTACTTGAACGCCTGTGCAAAACAATGTTGTGAACCAAAGTTTTTTTTGCTCCCCCCACTTCGCCCCCCACCCAAAGAAGTTTATAATGGAGAACTTGCGTTTTTGAGCTTTACAGAGAAAGATGACTTCTGTCTCACAAGCTGGGTTGTGGTCATTTCCAGCTATTTGCAATAAGTGCATTTAAAACTCATTTGGAGAGTCCTTTGGTTTTCCTTTCAGAGGGTTGGAAAATTTGCTTCTGATTTCCTCCCACTGTTTACAGAAGGGAAATCCTGAAAATTCCTACCTGATCCTTAACTTCCAAGGATGATTTGTTTAACAAAGGAACTGTTAAAAACTGATTTGTGCCTGGATGAGCTGAACCAAGTCTTTGTTACCTCTTTCTGTCAGAATCGTGGACTTCTACCATCAGCTCAGCCAGCATCAACAATTTTGAACTGCAACTTGAATACATCACTGCAAGCACTCCCTGCTAGCCCCAACAGGGCATGATGAATCAGATTTTTCTCCATTAATTTTTAAAGGTTATTAACAATCAAAGATTGTTCTTAAAATTTCCCGCTGCCAAATACAGCAAAATACATACCCAAGAATATGTGTATTGTTTTGTAGGATCTTATTTTTTCCTTTTCACAAATACTCATTTGTAAAATGGGTATTTGTAAGACCTACTCTGTAGAAAATTTCTGAGCATTCCCTATTAATTATTCTCTTTGACAGCCTGACAGTGTTTATTGGAGGCCCATTGTGAATGGAGCAATGTGCTATTTTCTCTCTGTTACGCGTGGTTTGTCCCTTCCTCTGCCTCTGCTGCGATCTGTGCTTTAGAAGACCCTGACAGAGCCTGGACAGGGACAACAGTTCAATTTTGTCCAACCTGGTCTTGTTGTGACATTCTGTGTAACTGTGAGGCTGACTGAAGGCCTTCTTGCCATCTTTGTCTTTCTCTCTTTTGCAGTCCATCTCTGGCAAGCCAGAAATTCTTTGCAGGAAAAAAGGGAAGCACAGACCACTCCTCCTTGGTGCTTCCCCTTCCATGTCTATCTGTGAAGTAGAACTCGTGCTTGTAAGTTGGTCTTTTCTGGCCTTCTCTGCATTTTTCTGTTGTCTGAAACTCTGCATCAATATTGCTAAGTAATTTAATGGTCTTCTCAGAAAATACCCTGTGCCTCATAGCAGGTCATTCATACATTGACATTTGTTGCCACCTTATTTTTTTTCTTCCATCCTAATATGGGTGTCTTTACTTTGATGTTTTCCTCACTCTTTTACAAGGAAAAATTGCTCAACTGCTCCAAGTGTCAAAAATTTTGAGTGAGTAAATGAAAACAACAAAGCAGATAATCTGGAAAGGTAGAAATCTCCCCCATCATGGTGCACATCTTCTGTGATTCTTCTTGCTGTTTCTTTTCGTAAGTAAGTGTCCTATTTACAGCAACGTAGAGCAGGGAACAATTTGAAAGCACAGAAGTCTGCTGTTTGTGGACGAAGATACATATATTCACTCCAAGATAAACTGCTTTGACATTCATGTTGAGGATTATTCAAATAAAACTATATAACAGGCAGGTATAATGTTATTTATTTAATATTCACTATATTTTATTACTTTAGAATGTCCAGCTTTGGCCTGCTTTTCTGTCGCAGACCTTCAGATGACACATTTTGTGTTTGGTCAGAAATGGGCCACTTTTTTCTTTGTAACAACCTGAACTGAGCGTGCCTCAAAGGCTCTCTGGCTTAAGAGAACAGACATCCTTCTCAGCTAGAAATCCACTGTCAAGCAGAGTCAGTGATGTTTCAGGCTTCCTTGCCCTGCCAGCACAGGACCAGTCCAAAGGAAGCACATGACAAGAGGCTTCATTCTGGGCACTTTGAGTGAAAATACCTCCAGAAGGTGGTACACACACACACGTATACACAGAGGGGTTCTTGATCACTAGTTCTCCTGCCAAGACTGGCAGTTTTTGGAAAACAGCACTCGGACTTTAATTGGCACTGACGTAGATATCTAAGGTTACAACTTCTTCTGTTCCTCCCCAAGGAAAGAGAAGTGCTCTACTTCTCCTTCACCTCCTGAGATATTACCTCAGATAGATAGTAGACACTTTCCTACAAGCTTTAACCGCTCTTGCCAACCCTGTGGGAAAACAATGTTCTGCTGCAGAGAGTGTGAATGCAGCTGAGCACTCAGCACTGCGGTGGCAGTGGGGAGAAGCACCTGCTAAGGACTGGGGCTGGAGCCCGAGCTTACTTTAAAGAAAAGTCCCTTTCCACTCTCTGCTGGAATAATGCCACCTTTCCTGGCACAACATTAGCATCATTTTTGCAGCCTCCCATGCCACTTGTCACCATGTGGGTAAGGAAAAAAAAAAAAAAACACACCTTAAGGGGAATTTCATGCAGTCTGATAACCAAAGAATTATGTTATGACAGTGCTGGGTCCACAGACCCACCAGATGCTCTTAATGTGGGATGTGTTCAGGCTGGAAAACTGACACCTCTGCTGCCAAAGCTTCCTCACTTCCCTCAAATCCTCCTTCTGAAACACGTCTACCAAGAACAGCATAGGTTTTTCTGGTACAACCAACCCTACCAGAGGTCTCTGAATGACAGCTCTGTCTGGCAGGGACTTTGGCACCTCACTACTGTAGCTTTGCCAGCAAAAGTGTTGTAAGTATCCTTCAGTGTCAACCTGGTTCTGAATGCTCCATCTGTCTGCAACTTTGCCAAATATGGGATTCCAGCTGTTCTAAAAAAAAAATAAAACTATGTTGACCCTTTGGATGATGTGATGGCTTTGAGTATCAGATTCTTGTCTTGCCTGTTTTTTTTCTTCCTCTACAAAAGCAGTGACTTTTTCTCTGGGGAGTGTCAGAATACATGCTGTAACTGCAGGAGAAGAGGTAGGAGCCACAGAAAAACTGTTCCCCTGCCCTTGTTTGTGGGTATGCTGGTCTCTGACTATCCCACCCAAAAGTGGTCCATTCTTTTCAGCTCCAAGATGTGTGTAATATATCTCTTGAGCCAACATAGATAGAATTTGGGGTTCAGCTTTACTGAAAACTACAATGTAAATGTTAGGAGAGGAAAATAGGTAGTGCAAACTGTTTCATACTGAAAAAAACCCCTGATGTTTGAGTTCTGGGCCTTGAAATAAGTTAGAGAGTAAAGAGTGCTTTTGTCGGGTAGAAACTGGGAAGATGAGAGACGGAAATGAAACTTCTAAAAAAGGAGGAAGGGTGGCTTTGAAAAGCTCAGGGACCACAGTGCTGGATGAAGACACTGCAGGCTGTGTGACAGCTTGCACACTTTTTCTTGTTGCTCTGAAATTGGTATGTTTTGCAATGTGTGAACCGTGAAGGAATGGGTTCCTTGCTCCTAAAAGGCTTTGGGAACAAATCACTGGGTGGAGTATGGAGGGGATGGCCAGACACTTGGATAATGATCACTTACTTTTATGGTTTTAATGACATGGTGGAGGGAAGGTATTGAGTGGTGCTCCAGGGAAGAGGACTAGGAGCTTATTAGGACAAAAAAAAGGAGCCTGGCACAAGGACAAGCAAACATGGGTAGAAAACTTATAAGGGAAGGAACTACTATGAGCACATTATGCACTAATAGAAATGCAGGCAGGTATCAACAGTTTCTGGCAGTGTCAGTACTTAAAGGGAAGGCGTGCCTGGAGTGATAGAAAAGTCTCTCTTCTTACCTGCTATGTGTACTTCACACCCTGCATCTGGGATTTTCATGTTCTACTAAAGCTGCAGGAGGATGCACTAAACCTGGCCCAGAAGCTACGGAACACGGCATCAAGGTGCCAAGTGTTCTTGCCCCATTTAACTTAAAATTGCTGAGGGCTCCACTGTTCTTAGAGACAGCATGGAGCAAAAGTGCTGCTGAGCAGGAGAGGCTGTGTGCTGGCCCATGACCTTGGCCAGCCCTCTGGTTAGGAGCAAAAGTACAGACCTGCTTTTAGACCAAGTGTCATCTGAAAGCCAAAAAAATCTGGACCTATAATATCGCTGGGTCCTGCTGATGAGTTTGACGCTGGCTGGCATCAAGGGGATGCTGCTGGTTGTATGAGATGGGGAGAAGCAGGTACCAGTGGAAGGGTCTGTAGGAGGCCCACGACCTTTTCTTTCTGCCTGCAGAGATTTACACCCAGGTGACAGGAGAGAGCTCTCACCACAAAGCTCAAGGGTATTGTTAAACACCCCTCCTGTTCAGGCCATTTCAGTTTTCAGGCTGGAGCACAGGTGTGGGTGCCGTGCCCTTGGCTTACCTCCTGCTCCTCTGCAGATGCACAGGGCTGCACACTTGCGAGGCCATCCCATGACGAATAGGCAGTTCTTCGTTTCAGTCCCTGGTCCTACAGCAGGGGTGTCAAACTTCTGGCCCATGGGCTGAATCCAGCCCTCCACCTTGTTTTATCCAGTCCAGCGCCTTGTTTCTCCCCAGTGGCAGTGCCAAGCTCCTCGTCCCTGCGCTCCTGCCAGCGCTGGTCACATGTGCAACGTGTGACGCGCGTGATGCTGCAGGAGCAGGAGAACGGCAGGAGCCGTGAGTTTGACACCCCTGTCCTAGAGCTTGTTTAACCCTGCTATGTGGAAGCAGGTCAAAAAAGTCACACTGGTCATCTTTCTCTCCTGGAAAAGGATCAACTTTTTTTCCAGCACAACAGCAGCTGGAAAACAGGAAAAGCAGTAAGTGCTGTTGGCTGCTCCTTCCTATGCTTGTCCCTTCTAGAGGTCACTGATTACCCACAGCTGGCTACTCCAGAGTTTGTTTCGATACTGCCTGTCCCATCAGCCTCAGCCACTCCCCTGGGTCAGCACTCTGGTTTCTCATGGCCAGTATGGGAAGTATGTGCTGTTGTTTATTGTTAGGGAGCTTGCATCAAAAATAAAAAACAAACCCCGTACTTATAAACAACTAATGAAGTAGTTTTATCCTTTTATTGTCTCGTATCTGCCCTGGTTTACTGGGTTAAAGACTTGCCAATTTGTTAAGTTTCAAACAAGCTCTCATCACCTGCCTGGACCAGCCCCTCTGCCTTGGGGCAGTTGGCATAAAATCTATTTGGTTTATGCCCTCTGCTAAGCTTCTGTCTGAGCTGCACTGTCAGTGAAATGGAAGCTGTCTGGCAGTGCCCAGAAGCAGCACTTCACGCAGGTAGGAAGCTTGAAAGTTAGAAGAAAAGAAGAAAACAAAACAGTTACAGCCCCACAGGAGTTTCCTGCCTCAAGGGCAAGGTGGCTGCTAAGACAAGTGTTCAGTTTTACTTGGAGGCAGAATTCAGATACTGAATTCTTCGGCATTGTTCTGTCTTAGTGCTGTGAAAGCCTGGCTTTAAAGAAGCCAATGTTGAGTAGTCAAAGGCAGGATACTATGGATGCTTGTTACGTGCTGGGGGGGGACAGAAGTGTGGTAGGGAGGGTTCATAACAAGGAGGCTGGAAGGGACATTGCCTTTTGGGTTGGAGGTGGTGGGCAATAAGGAGGGCAGAGGTAGAAAAGGAAGTGCAGATGAAGAAGCTAAAATCAAGGACTACAGGAGTAGCAGTGTCACCCGACATTTCCTGAGCGAGCAGCTCAGAACAGTGCTCTTCTGTGGGTTCATGATTTCATATCACATCCTGAATATGATATGACCTCCAGCAGCATCTGGTTTTTGCAAATTGCTGAAGTACGGTGGTACAAAAAGGGGCATAAAGCAGGGGTGTCAAACTCACGGCTCCTGCCGCTCTCCTGCTCCTGCAGCGTAACGTGCATCACTTGCTGCACACGTGACTTGGCAGGAGCACAGGGGCAAGGAGCACAGGGTCTGCCGCCAGGGAGAAACAAGGTGCCAGGCTGGATAAAAAAAGGTGGAGGGCTGGATTCAACGCACAGGCTGTGAATTTGACACCTCTGGCATAAGGTAAGTATTTGCAAAGGCAGCTTTCTCACTGAGTAAGTGCCCAGTACATCCTTCAACGCACTGAACAGCCACAAAGCCCAGAGGTTTTGAAGCAGAAAAAAGGATTAGGACACAGATAAAATGCCTTCAATTAAAATATTTTTTTTGGATCCTGGCTTGAACTGAGTTGAATTCCAAATGCCCAGGATATTAGAGATTTCACATATTGCTCTTCAGATATTTACAGACCTAAAATAACAGCAAGACACAAAGCAACCATTTGAAAGGAATGAACTGCAACCTCTAGATCAGGGGTGTCAAACTCAGGGCTCACGGGCTATATCCATCCCTCCACCTTGTTTTATCCAGCCCGGCACCTTGTTTCTCCCTGGTAGCAGCGCCGAGTTCCTTGCCCTGCGTTCCTGCCAGTGCTGGTCACGTGTGCAGCGTGTGACGCGCGTTACGCTGCAGGAGCAGGAGAACAGCGGGAGCTGTGAGTTTGACACCCCTGTAATAAATCCTTAGCAAAAGAGGAGCAGCCCTGCCCTTATCACTGTGATAGGAAATTCAGCCAGCAGTGTGAAGTGACACAGGACGGCATGGGGCGTCAACACTCTATGCTACAAACCCCCCAAGGTTACTCTGACTGGCCCTACAATGGTTTCAGCCCTGTTTGGTACACAGAGGCACTGCCACATACATCATCTTCCAATTCCCTTTCACTTGTGATTCCAGGGAGGTCCATAGGCTGGGACCACACAAAGGTAGGCAGCTGTACGGGAAACCAAGCACCTGGGGAAAAAAGGGAATAGCAGAGGAGAAGAGGAACAGACTGAATGCTGTGTGCTTTCCCTGTGTGCGTATGTGTAGAAAAAAGTAATGTGTGGTGGTGAAGGAAACACCTGTGTGTTTCTGTGGCTGCTGAAGGGGCTACCAAAAAGACAACAAGACTTTGTCAGCTTTTGAAGTGGAGCTGGTGTGGGTTGGGGATGATGCAGTAGACCAAGCAGAATGGTGGGGCATTTCTTCCCAAGGGGTGAATATCCCCAAGCCACTAATGTAAAGTCATTGCTAAATTAAGTATATCTGAACCACTTGTTCATTTCTTACATGCTTGCGCTTGTGCAGGAAGAGCAACAGCAGACAAGTGGCATAAGAGGAATTGTAGTAAGGATCTAGAAACCCTGGGGGAAAAAACCTCACAGGTGTAGACATAGAGGCACCAAACCCTTAGGCATACAAGGACAGACTATGAAATTAGAGAGAGCACTTATCCTGCACTTATTTTCACAGGCCAAAGAGAGTAAATACCATTCTCCCAGGGAAAAGCACAGTGTCTCTAGGGGACTATTTGCATGGGACCAGCCCTAATCCCCAGCCATTCTCCCTCGTGTATTCAATGAAGAAAGAGAAGTGTAAGACTGACTCACAGCAGCAATGACTCAGACTGCAGAAGTTACCCTTTCCCTCTGATTCACCCCTAGATGTGCCTCTTCCTCCATCAGCTGCTGAGGGGAGCTTGGCCTCCCAGCTGGAACGGCTTAGTGTAGGGGTAAGGAGATCCCCCCTTTCGCTTTCCCATGTGGAGCTGGGGCAACACCTAACAATCTTACTTCCACCACTTGCATCTCAGCATTAACAGAGCCAAAGCAGTAGCTGGGTGGATACGAAGCGACCAGTCTAGGGGTTGTGTATCACCTCAAAGCCTCTAGCTAGCCAAAGGCATCCATTTGCAGCTTCCTTCTATTAACATCTGCTGGCCAGCTGTAACAGTAGGTACAATTTCCCCTCCTTCTCCAGTACGGCCCTGCCAACTCACACAATTATACTAACACAACTTTCTTTTATTGAAACTATTGGGGGTTGCATGAGGTGGGTCAGTGCCGGTGGCTTTGTACCACCATGAGTACGACTCGCAGCTCTGCTGGTATAATGGCTCCTTTTAAATCAGAAGTGCTTCATCCATCTAGCAGAGTCTACTGTTATTTCTACATCTGTAAATCATTCTTAACATAAAACTTAATGATCTGCATCCCTCTTTTTCATGAACCCCAGCCAAACAAGAGCACAATGCTGCAGCTGTAGCTATTAAGCTATGGTGGCATCAAAGCACTCCATTAATACCTCATGCTCAGCAGTTTGTGATGCACAAGAGCTGAATAATTATGCCCTTGTTACCCTCAAATGAGAGGCACAATTGCCAGAAACAAGCGTTTACAATTAAAAAAAAACTGTATCAAGTCAAGGACAACATTTGTTCATTCATAAGCCAAGCCTTTCGGAGCAAAAGGACTATGAGGCAGAAACCAGACAGGCTTATGTTAATGAGACGGTTGTTTCTAGGGCAGTACTGTATCCCCTCAGATAGACCTCCATAGCCACTTTATCCCAGCTGTTTTGAGAAACCAGCAGGCAGAGCTTTAACCAAAGCTCTTGTTGCTATCAATTGTACTGATAGGGAGGTTTAATTTAGATTTGAAGGACAAGAATGAGAAGCAGGGCTTTAATAATGCGAGTAGCAATAACCAGCAATCTGCAGCCTTTTGAAAGAGAGCAGACAGGAGAATGAAAATAGATGTTGGGTTAATAACAAAAATGGAAGTAGTGAGAGTTTACCCTCCCTTCTAAGTATGGCTTTTTGCTCCCACCCAGGGCAGCAGCTCCACATCTTTGGTTGGCGCCATGCAGAGACCACAAAACAATTAACTGTTCCGTCCTCACCTACAGCTCAACATGAACAGGGATTTCAGAATCATGTTTGCACTGACATTTCTGGAAGAAGGACAGCTGATACCAAGGAAAGAGTTCAAAGGAGGTCTGTAGTGCAGACACATTTGCATTATTTTGAGCAACATTCCACCATTCTCTAAGCAAGGGTAAAGCATATGGTAATAGAAAACCTGTCATGCTTACAATACTATACTTCCACATGTAAGTCCAAGTGAGGCCTAGAAAGAGTTCTATAGTCCACCCCAAACTTGGCACTGCAGAATACCACATCCCTTCATGCAGCACATCTAGCAACAAATCCCTGACTGGATATTTGCTGTCCTCATCTGGCTGCACATGAGTCACACTCACAGAAGAATGTGCTTATGCTGTCACCTGCTTGTGAAGCCCTGACTCTCACCTCAGGACTTGCCAACATCAAACCAGCCAAGTCTGTTTTATTGTCCCAGTCCTGATCTAATATTCAGCCGAGAGATAATAGGTCATAAGAAACAAACTGAATGAGTGATCAAGACACGTGGGCTGGTCAAAGTGAGTTTCCCTGAGGTGCCTGGAGAGGACCGGAATTGCAAGAAGCCGTGTCTGGCCTGCTTTACAGCTACATTCGGCAACATTTCTCTTTGTGGACCCTGAAATTTTTCCAACATGCATAATTTGCATTTTTTTTTAATCATAAGCTTCTGTGATTTAACTTCCTCAGTGTCCAGGAAATGCTGAAGTACTCCCCATTCCTTTCTTCTCCCACCCATGATCCACAGACCTTTCATTTAAAACCACAGCGTAGTACTGACCACAAAAATCTTCCAAGCTGCAGTGCAGTGTTGTTGGTGCAGATGTAGCCACACAGCTGAAGCTTGACTTTGTAATAAAACAAGGAGTTTTATAAACATCTCTCGACAGGTTACAAACCAAAAGGAGTATAAGTAAAAGCCTTTCAAATTTGGGTAAAGTATTTTCTTGAGACAAAACTCGTCTGATTATATTATAAAAATCCTTCAGGCAACATTTTGAGAAATAATAAAATTATTGGAAACTGAATCACTAAAATATACAGTTCAATTTTTAGCCACAATGGCAAAAGAAGAGGGTAAGGGGGCTTTAACTCCAGTGAAAATGGGAAGAGGGCGCCAGATGGGAAGAGGGCCAGATGGGAAGAGGGCGCCAGACTAAGTATTTTCAATCACAGGATCATCTTTGCCCTCTTGTGGGCAAACTTCTCTCCTGCAGCTTCTCAGCAGATGCCTGTGCAGGCAAGTGCACTGTGCAGACTGTATGAACAGAATGCAAAAGTCATTGCTGGCCTTCTTGTGCTTCCTTTAGCAGGAAAAGAACAGCCAAGTAGTTAACCTTGCTTGGTTCCTGCACGACAGCACAAAGGAGGCTGTGCAATAAAGCAGGTGGCTGGTCCTTGCTGTAAGGAGAAAGCCCATCCAAAAGCAAGGAAACACATACATGCCTTGAACAATGGATGCACAGACGGCAGCAACCAGGCAGGGCCTGCGCACTCAGACAGGAAAGTCACAGACTACCTGCAGACATTCTGCCCTGCTTTACTATTCTGAGAATTTACAGTCAACTCACTTGGATTTCACTCCTGAGAAAGAAAGGAGTTGTCTCGATTCTAGTGATACTGAGTTTTAAACTCTAAATTATTAAATCTTTATTGATGTTTCTTAGGATTTCTGAGTTATTTTCTCATACTGTGTAAGTCCACCACTGATGTACTTTTTTAATATAACATTTTGCATCAATTTTTTTCTGCATCTAGTTTTCAAATTTAACTAAAAGCATTAGAAACCTTTTTCCCTTAAGAATCCTTAAGGTTACACTCATCTCCAGCAACTTCATCAAACAGACAACTTCACTTTTAATGTTATAATATAAAGAAAAATTTCAGTGCTGATAATGAAGAAAGTGCCATTCTCCTCCTGTTTACATCACCACCACCAGGTAATAAGCCAGGGGTGTCAAACTCACGGCCTGTGGGCCGAATCCATCCCTCCACCTTGTTTTATCCAGCCCAGCACCTTGTTTCTCCCCGACGGCAGCGCCGAGCTCCTTGTCCCTGTGCTCCTGCCAGCACTGGTCACGTGTGCAGCGTGTGACATGCGTTATGCTGCAGGAGCAGGAGAGCAGCAGGAGCTGTGAGTTTGACACCCCTGTATTAAGGAATCTGCAAGAGTATGAAACAAAAAAGCTACCCTGCCAGAAAAGAGAGTATATATGCAGACTTATTTCCTTTTCCCTGTCCTGACAATCACACAAACTTTTTAAAGGACCCAGCTGCTCCCCCTCAACCAAGTACCTCAGTCACCTGCATTTTTCTACACCAGAAATTATTTGCTTTTAACACCTTTTGCTAATTTGCGCTCCTTCCTTTTACAAGTCTGTCACTTTATTTTTTCAGCTCCAACTAATCAAGATGATAAGAAAGCAGCACTTGAATTACGCTCTGCACAGTAACCTACAGACCATGGTTTGTGTCAAGACTTTTTCAAACTAGTTTGGTTGGACCCTGTGCAAAGAGGCAATACTAACCTTATCAGACCTTTCCTCCTGGGAACTTGCAGTGAGAATATCCAGCTTTGCAAGTTGGACCCTCTTCCCCAGTAACAGGCAAACACAATGCAAGCTCCTTCCTCCAAACCAGGAAAAAAGAATGATGTTATTTCCTGTGGGGTGCTCTGAAAGAACTACATAGAGACACAAAACCACAGCAGCAGTAAAAATGAGAAACACTTAAGTTATTTAATAATATTTTATTTAAAAAATTATTACAAAATATTTTAGAAAGTTCTTACGACAAAAAAAAGATAATACATTAAAAAATTCCACAGGTTTAGAATGGAAAAAATATTTAAGCATTTCAAAATTATTTAAATGGAAATTCAAGGCAACACTGCCAATAAAACTGTATAAAATTGTTTTATATATAGAAAACTACTGTATTATCATTTTGATTTAATAATCATTAAAAGTCACTTAAATTCTCAAGGGTATTAAAAGTGTGATAGTTCTGAACAGCATAAAATTTAATATCTAGAGAACTGGTTATGTTTACAGCAAGTCTAAAACAAAGATTAATTCCCATCTAAAAGGCAATACCAGCATCTTTATTCATTTCAATCTCATGTAATCTTTCAAAAATTTTACCAAGTATTTCCCTTCAGTGTATAAAGCCTGGTATTTTTATTGCACCTATTTGAATGAGGATCACCATGATGGCCATTATGCAAAAACCATCTCGTGCAGAGCTCTGAGAACTGTGTGAGATAGCTCACTGCTTTTTCAAGCTGGAGGGTGCAAAGGTAAAACTTAATTGTAACAGACCAGAACTCTTCCCTGCTACTTTTAAGCACAGAGTACAAGTAAGGCATAATTACTTCGCATATTTAAAGCCCGAAGGGCACTGGTAGTATTGTGATTTTAATGTGGACTAAACGCCAGACACAAAAATTAACATTCACAATCTTCACAATGCCTATGCAGAGAAGAAATCCACAGTCCAGCCACTTAACAACTCCTCACATACCCTGGAGAATCCGCTCCACTGATTCTCAAGGCACTGTAAACAAAGCCTGAAAGTGGGTGCAAAGCCTTTCAATATTTTTGGAAGGGCTCAGCTGGAAAAGATGAAAGCTTTTAATGTGTCTGAGCAGGCTCACAACACATGCCAAGCACTATGGTGAAAAAGGGAGAAGACAATCCCTAGAGAGATGTTCCGGGCCAGCTGCTTCCTTCCACAGGTTTTACTACCAGTTAAGATGGTAGAGAGATGGTTACTTTGCAGACATAAGAAATTTGAGACAGTTAATTTTAACAGCACTTTTTTCCAGAACTCCCACCACTCCCCTGAACAATCCCTAATCCACTGCAGTCAGAATCAGCCACCTTAATGTAAGCAATTTAAATAACTGGTTTAAATAAAGGAGGCCGACATACTTCATCAGAAGCAGGCTGGGAAACAAGCAAATGGCTTTGCTGACAGAGCATGGGAGGGGTAACAGACATCCAACCGCATGTGCAGAGCTCCTGCAAAACCAGACATTTAATCCAGCTCCAACGACGTTCTCTGGGATCAGCCTAATTAAAAGGCAGACACTCAAAGCCTGGATCTGACACCAAAGAGAGGATCTGACATCAAAGAGGGCATTTCAAGACTGCAGGAAAGCAGTCTGCGCAGCCCAAAAGAAGTCTCTTCCCCCACCTAGCCTGGGAGAGCAGAGGATCTAGGGCCTGCCCCTTTATCTTAGGAAGATAATACAGCAGTGAAGGAAACAACATTGCAGAAGCAGAGAACAGCACACACACCAGCAAAGCTGCTTCTCAACAAAAAGAACACCTCATACTTACAAGCCTACAATTACCACCATGCAGAAACTGCTTTGTTAGCCAATACCTGGATTGGAAGCTACAGTTTAGCAACTGCCTTGAACTTGTAACAAATATGATACTTGCTTGTAGCACTGAACTGCTATGTGACAGATTAATGCCAGCTAAACAGTATCTGGAGTGCAGCAATATGTGTTGTTGTAAAGAATAGCAGGACTCTCCTATTAGTCAGCTCCTGTGACATACAGGGAAATAACTAAACAGTTTCCCAAAGGTTACTGTTTGTCGTTTTCATTAGCTGACGGAAATGCTTGCATCCCTTTCAGTCAGAAATGGAATCTGATCCTCAAACCATGGATGAGTCAACTGGTAAGAGAATGGGTATGAACTACATGGAACAACTAAAATGAAAAACACGTTAAAACTACCTCACTAACAAACCCAAACATGGCTCCTTGTGGCACCTCTTCATAAAAAGAACTTGTATTTAAGTCTCTCTGTGCATTTACCATCAGTAGGTATCATAGAGAGGGAGGTGAAGGCAGAGAGATGACTTCACAGATCCTTTTCAGTACCAGTACCTCCAATTTGGGCATGGACACAAAGCACTAACGTGGGCAAAAGTCTACAGAAAAAGCAACCAAAACCCAGAACCCTCTTGATATATTTTCAACCTGAGAAAAATTACAAGAAAAATTATCCCAAGATAAAAGTCCCATCATGGTGCTGCATTGCTTATTACATATCAGCAGCACATTCTTACTCCTACCTTATATTTACAGCTTTAAATTATAGATTGAGATTTAGAGACTACAGACATTCTGATGTGAAAACAAAATCAGTAGAATATTGGGCAGC
The DNA here is from genome assembly GCA_033556795.1 of Tapera naevia. Lineage (NCBI taxonomy): Eukaryota > Metazoa > Chordata > Aves > Cuculiformes > Neomorphidae > Tapera > Tapera naevia. The sequence goes on from JAUMJJ010000222.1 coordinate 325,763, forward strand.
AAAAAAAACCCCAAAAATCTTCTTTTGAATGTTAATCATAGATTTGGACAAAGTCCCTGAAATAAGAAAGTGCAAATGACAGCAGAGATATGTCAAGTTTCACATCATCAGTAACATTGCTTGTAAACCAAATATCTCTAATCCACCCAGCTTTCAGAGACAACTACAGCAAGCTCTGTTAACCTAGACTGAGATCAGGTTTTAGTGCAAATGGACACTAATAAAAAAAAAAAAAAAAAAAGCCAGTCCAAAGAGCATTTCTTCTTCACAAAGCAGGAAATTCTATGAAGGAAAGCATGGCTTTTATTATGTATGGCTCTGAAACCAATCTACAGCTTAAACTTGATGCTTCACACCAACTGTCAAAATTTTACATCCTCCAAGCAAAGTGTAGTGTTAGGCTTAAGTCTCAGAGCTTAGAGAGAGAACATCAAAAACTCCTGTTCATCACAAAGCGGCAACACTGGAAAAAAAACTCTGACCTTCTTTTACAGCCCTTTGTCTTACAACAGCTTCCCCACTCTTTTCCAAACACAGCTTGCCCAGCCAATTTCTGGAGGGCTTAGTCTCAATGCTCCCACAACAGGTTACAGGACTATAAATTTGTCAGACTAGGGTATGGATGAAATGGAGTTAATGCCTGGAAGATACAGCACATGTAACAAATACTCAAACAAAACCTGGTTTTGCACAATCAGCTTTTTCTCATTTGCTTTGGTATTTTGGAATATCTCCTGGCTTACAGCAATTTGCTCTACTTTTGAAGGCTTTAATCTTAAGTGAGGTCTAGCAGTCTGGCTTCTACATCAGAAATCTCAAAAACGCCTTTTCACCACTTCATTTCTTTTACAGCCACCAACATCTGGTCTGATACAACCATCGCTTGTCTGATACATATTGCATCATTTTTTCTTGCAGTCCTACAGCCTGTTGCTTTTAAGACACATCAAGGGTACAAGTGCTTATTTACCTATTTACCAACTCACCTAGCCAGTAGCAAGAAGTCACGGTACCACAGTATCACAGTAGTCTCAAGCTAGTGCCATATTTCCAAGCTAAGAAAATGGTGGGGTCCATAACCATTCTAGCAAAACCCACCATTAACTATGCAGAAACAAGCTGCATATGGCATTGACTTTGCAAATAACATTCACCCGGACAGTACCAATGTGCTGTAACGTTTTTCCCACTGATGTTTAAATTGCTGCTTTTGGGTTATTTTGTGAAAATATTTATTCTTCATCTTTTTCCCCTCACAGCTAGCTTTTCAGGTTTCTTCCTGCAACTTTTACAGCTTTCAAAACAATCTGAAAGAAGATTCTGACATGTAAGTCCAAATGTTGACAATCACAGAGTACAGAAATCTGTCCTTACTAAAACATTACATTACTCTGCTCATAAAACCCTTGCACTCAGTATTCCATTAAAGTGATCTCCACAGACAGGACTGAGACATATTAATAGTCAAAACAAAACCCCTTTCGTAGGGATAAGCATTTCTGTAAGGCTCCAATTAAGTAACATTTTTACATCCAGTTTGACCAGTATATACAAAAATGAGATCTGCTGTACTAATTCATAACTCGTAACAGAAATATCTAGTCCATTTATATAGAAAATATCTTTAGGGTATGGTTAAAAATTCATGCATCACACAGTAACCTTTATTAGTCACCTCTGTCAAAATCAAACTGGCACACTGTTCTCCTTAAGTATTGTATTTAGGCACAAGGTTTTTTAGTGTATGTCACCTGGACACATGGCTGGACCAGTTATTAAGCAGGACCAATAACCTCAAAACATGATGCTCAAGATGCTGTTAGTTGACCTAATGACGTATAAAAAACTGTGATGAGCAATGCATACAAAACTGATAAGAATGAAGAGACAGAAGTTGTTACCTACAGTGCATTAGAAGTTCATTTTAGTTTGCTCCATTAAAAAAAACAATTCCAGAAAGTTAGCTTTGCTCATTCAATGGCTGATTTTCTGTGCCACTCTGAGTGTTGGCAGGATTTTCTGGGTGTCCATCAACGTTTTGTTTCCGACGGTGAAAATACTCCATAATAAATTCAGCTAAAAATGCACCACTTGCAAGAAATCCAAATGCCTGTGAAAGTGAAAGGTATATATGACTTTAAATTGTACAAACTTTAGTAGTATTCTAACACTGTATGGAGAGATCTGCTAGACTACTTACATATGTTAATAAACCTCATATATTAAGACCACAGTCCTCCCTAAATTGGTTCCATTTAAATTACAAACAGATCAAAAATCATAGTTCTAGTACATTTTATGCAAAAGTTTTTACAGTTCTTGTTCTCTTAATCAAGTGTGAACCTTAAAATATGTTCTAAACAGTCCCTAATAGTTTTATTGCAAAAATTACTTATTAAAGAAGCATGACATTGGTGTTACAGCAGACTATTTAGCTAAGAGACAGCTGCTAGTTAAAGGGAGTAAGTGAAAAGCAGTAATACATGGAAGATGAAGGGAGATAAGATCTGCAGAGCCTAAGCAAGTTCTTATTGGGTCAGCAATATGTTAATTGAAATGTTAATGACATTTCATTATTAGTCAATGCAAGATAGTGATGAGGAGATGGTTGTTTTTCGCAGCCTTTTATCAAACAAGGGAAGAAACACGTGCATCATTCAAAATTCTCCCTAAAATTCTACAACTGTTTCGCCTCAAACCAATTCGACACTAGTAAATCTTAAATCACAATAATTTTTGTTTCTCCAGCTTCAGAAAAAAAGAAATGAAAGACTTAATTCTCAAACCATTAGGTCTGAATATATCAATATCGTGGAAGATGACTTACAAACATGTTTAACTAATAACTCATGCTGCACGTGGAACTGGTTTGCTTTCTTTTCCAACTCCTTTTTTCTTGTTCAAGAATAAAATCAAAATCTTTTAAACTCACATGTTCACAGTTCCAAGGTTATTCAAAAGAATATGAATAGTGAGCCAAACAAGTGAGGAATTATGACATTCGCACCATCCCAAAGCCTCTTCAGTGCCTTGCCCTGTGCCTCTTCACTGTTCCCCAGGAGATGTATGTCCTTTTCTTCTATTTCTGTCACTGAGAAAACTGCTGCTCTTTTTGCAGCCTTTGCAAGCCAGCATTCTCCCCATATGCTTTATAACGCCCAGCAAAAGACATGGTTTCTTGGTGACTTTGTGAGGGGGTGGCATTAGGAAAGGACAATTGAGGAAAAAATAGCCATTTCGGAGATAGGGTGAGAGCTGGGGAAGCTGTCAGAGATGTCAGTGTCAGAACAGTGACAGGGAGCAATACAAAGCCAAGGCAATGAAGTCTTAGGAACCCAGAAGCAAGCCACAAAAGTGGGGGAGCTGCAAGTGCATGCAAAGCTTTCATCAGTCCTGAGTAATACCTACTCTTAGGATTTCCTACAGTAGTTTCCAGAAGGTCTGAAATAGTTAATTCCTCATAACATTGCAATGCACTGAGTTCTGGTCCCTGCCCAGTTTCTACCTTGCAAATCAAGCAGAGTTTAGAGGGCAGACAAATTAATGTACAAGAGAATTACAAAGTAAATCATGCAATTTTAAGACTTACACATGCAGCATTTTCAAGAGCAGTTCCAGTGCTGGTCGCAGCAAACACTACTGACGCTACCAGAAAACAGGCACCTAGGGCTAGCATGGCCCCAAAATTCTGTAAATATTAAAAAAAAAAAGAAATATTATAGAACTGTAGCTACACTAACTGAAAAAGAACATGCATCATAACGGCAACTGACTTAACCTGCCTGTGAATTCATGCTTTGAAACTTCGATGCCAGTGGAAGCTTCAGAAAACATGTTGTATAACTACTTTCCAAAAAACATTCAACATTATCTACTATTTAAAAGTGTTTGCAGTATATACTCATTGTTTTTTGTCTTCTTCAAGTATTTCATTAATTTCATCTAAATTTTTTCACAATCAAATTCAAGCTCAAATCAACTGTGCTAGTATTATTCCCTATGTAAAACATTTGGGAAAGGAGAAAACTGTTAAGTAAACGTGCTCATTCCAATCTCTTGCTACACTCCCTTATCTGTACTGTCACATAAAGAACCCACTGTTCGCTCTGAAGACAAATAGAAAAGGACACTCATAAGACAGTATAACATTTTTATTGACTTTACAGAGCAACTTTGTACCACTGCTGCATCTTCTGAGATATAAAAGAATAAACTGTGAAGAGAAGATTATTACCAAAAAGGAGATTGGCTACACTCAGTAAGAAAATAGATAGGGTAAACAGGCAAATTACAAGAACCATGCTGGCAGTAAACTGTGCTCTGTATACATACGTATATGCAGTGACTACACAGTAGCATTAGTCTGCATGAAAGACTTTCACACAATCCTAAAATCCTGCAAGTAATGAACATGACAATTTTGACAAAAAGGGCTCTCAAAGTAGACTCATTTTTTAGATATAAACAACTTTAATCTATGCTTTAATAGAGAAGAAAAGGAGATTCATTCCACATAGCCTTTTTAGTCCACAGCAGTCTTTAAGCATTTACAAGAAATGGTTTGTTTTAAAAAAAAATAAATTCTTACCACTCTCTCTACTTTATCTTCCCCCAATGCTTCATATATATCAGTGAAATACACACAAAGGATCAGGAGGCTCAAAAGGAAGGCACTGCAGCTTGTGAATTCGAAGAAGTAAAGTCCTTCACACTTGATACAACTTTCCACAATTTCTTCACAGATAACAGCAAGAAGAGAGAGAATCTGCAAACAAATAATATGCTTAGGTTGGATCAAGTCTGTAGTAGCTTCAGCAAATAGACATCTCCAATATGAAAATTAATAAAGGTAGCTCTAAGGGCAATCCTCAAAGAACCCAGTAAAATCTTCACTATATTCTTACAGGCAGAAATAATCATACAGTGACACAGTTTACACCTGCTGTTAAAGTTGGTCAATAAATTACACTCGGGTAAGCTGAGCACACACAGCCAAACACAGGCTTCTTGATTGGACAGTCAAGATTCCTGATTTGTGGCTTTGTGCAGATGCCAGTTGGAAGCAGATGAGGCAGGCAGCATGGAGAGCACACATCCGCACAGGGCAAGCAAAAATGTTACTTACAACTGCACTTAATTTCAAATGCATTTGGGTTCAGGGCAGCAGGGGAAACTCGACAGCACTAACACAGTCAGCTACGTCCCTGAAAGTCTACAGCTGATGTGCCCTTCCTTGATAAACTTCAGAGAAAGTGCATGTAGCTTATGGCTCACGTGCTTATGACCACCCAGTAACAACAGAAGCTCAGCTCTACTCGTAGGAACCAAAACCTTAAACTATGTTTAAGCTATGTTGGACAGTGTTTAATCTATGCAGAGACTTATGTTCACCTTCCTGCCACAGTATGTTTGGAAGAAAGAACACAATTTAATTCCTGTACAGTCACCATCCATCTGCTGCTGTATTTTCTACTATTTTATTGTACAAGAAATAATATTGCTTTATTTAAATGCTCTCTCATTTTTCTTGCTGGTTTCCTTCATCTCATAAAGCTGATATAGGATTATAGATCCCTGTAGTAATTTGTTCATCAAATTGAAACAAAATCATTAGTAGGAATCAGACTCAGTCACAAATTGAGACTAACATAAGGATGATGACCCTATTTTTAATAATAATATATGGGCAGTCGTGAGGTTAACAGTTCTTCTTAAAAAAATAAAAAACAAATTCTCAGAATCAGAATTGGGTTTTTTTCCCAGTAATTAGCAACTGCAGATGTTTCATCTGCACCCTATTCTGGGAAAACAACCACCAGCCTTTGGTTTCAGTTTTCTGACAGTAAAAATAAGAACAGCAATTTAGAACCTAAGAACTGTAAATTCTACCCACTATACTAGACCTCAGAAGGGTGTTTCAAAGCATCATGTTTTTAATATCCTGCAATTACATAAAGTAAACAGGATCTCAGAAAGGGAAAGAACCTGAGTTAGTAATACTGCAGTTTCCCATCATGACTCCACATACTTCCCTTCTCTCCACAGCAGATGGCAAGGCAAACTTCTCAGCCCTCACACCTAAAGCACTGAATACAAGGGCTGTCCAAGGAATGTTCTGAACTCTGACTTTCAAAATTTTAAGTATATTATTTTTTGCATTTCAAAAGACTTGGTTACAGCAGCTGCATCCAAGAACTTTCAATTTCACATTTTTCACAAGTGCGAGCTACATTTTCACATATTGTTCTAGCACTTCTTATCAGCACTGAAAACGGAATGCCATCACTTTCACCCGGGTTGAAACGGAACAGAAAGGACATAAACTTGCCCTTACAAGAATTTATAAGCCCAGATAACCATATTATGATCTAAATAACTGAAAAAACTCTCTCTGCTGAGTGTATAAACAAGAAAAAAAAAAACCTCACTCAAGTAGCTATAAAGGGTTCAGTGTAAAATAAGTAAGATTTACCAAGTGGACTCCTGTGTGGGACTTCTCCAAGTCACTATTCAATATTTTATTAATAAGCTGAACAACAAAACAAAGTACATAATCAAAAAAGCTTTGGTTTGAAGAATTATGATTAAAGTAGTGTATCAGCAGCACATTTATAAGCTGCCAGAGAGTCTTGCTTGGGTTCCTTAACTTGCTTCTTGATATCACTCTGAGAAACAGAAGAGATTACTCTGTTGTCCTACTATTATGAAACCAGGATAATTTTAAATACTACTAAAAGAATGGTTCCTAAATTCAGTTTATTTAGTTACAGCTATATAACATAGCATTAGTTTTTTTCTACTATTAACCAGAAGACTATAGTCTCTATCATTCATCTGCATTTTAGTAACATCCTACTCTTAGATGCAGTATAAATACATGAGCAGCTTTAAACAAGTCAGGGGATTTTGCATTTCATTCAGTTTCCCGAAGATCCACCTTCATCAGTCAGTTCTAGTCCCAGGATGAGTGCAGACCTCTACAGGCTTATACGAAGCAGCCAAAGCTCCATCTGTTTTGTTTTTATAACTGCCTTCTCCACACTGATCCCATGGAGAATCCTTAGCAGTCAATGCCCAGAATATCACTACTGCTTTTGTCTGAGCCATCAATAACAAGTGAAGAAGGCCAACTCACATATTTCTCATTTTCTGGAGAGAAAGGCCTTCCAGGTAGATTTTCTTTTCACCCTGAAGCCCAGGGTAACACCTGCAGACTAAAGCAGGCAGCTGCAGTCACCTTCCTCCCCCCTCATCCAGAGCCCTGCAGATGCAGTGGCGGTGCTGGTGGGGAGGCAGAGGTTACCAGGTAGGTAGGTCAGGACAGGGTTCAGAGCACGTATGGGCTGCAGAGAGGTGCGCGGGGACATGGACAGGCTGGCACCAGGCTCGCTGGTTCCTGCAGGAAAAGCCACACCTCACCATATGCATGCACTGCTTGATTTCCTGTGTGCTGTAAAGCGAAAAGAATCATTGGAGATGCAGTTTTTAACTTTTGCTTTCTTTTTAATTATTTTTCCTACTTGTCCATGAGTACCTCAGAAATTAAACATCTTCATCCATCTCTTACCAGCAATAAGAATTGAATTATGGATACTGACATTACTGCTGGAAGTTGCTACACAAGTGTCAAGTTCTAGATTTAGTAAGCGAAAGGCTACAAAAGGATGCTATAAAAATATAGCAGAACAATGAACTTTCCTACAGGCCTGTACAGCTTTGGTACTCCCAGTACAAAATCTTCTGGTTCAGATGGGTAAATATATGAAGTCTGTAAGTCTCAAAAATGAGGGTTGCTATAGGAAGCGAACAGCTCAGAAAAAAAAGAGCAGATGTTTAACACCAAATTACAATTTTCCTTTCCAGCTAGGGCATTTTTGTTAAAGCCAAACAATAGTTGATGACAAGTATTTCTGTTTTAGATAAGAATTTGTTCCTACCTCAAGCTTGGCACAATATGTGCTGTGCAATTTACCTTTGTGCAAAATTTGAACCAGTCATGGACTAACAAACATTCCACTTACAAAAAAAAAAGCATGCCCCCCAGCATCCTTTTGGCAACCATATTTTCATAATTTCATTTGCCCAAAAAGCTTTAATAAGGCAGGCTAAAGTTACAATGTATGCCATTATTAATCAGAAGAAAAACATTTCTAAGGTCTAGAAACAAGTTTTCTGCAGGTGATTTCACACTACGTTGTAAAATAGTTGATTGCTTCTATAAGAAAGACAGTTGATTTTCTGAGTGCAATAAACACCCTGTTCAGCAGTCCACACAAGCGATTATCAGTGCGTAATCCCTGTAACAACTCCCAATCGCTGTTGTAACACAAGGCTAATAGATGTTACTGTCCATCACCATCACTGGCATTTCCAAAAATCAACACCTTCCCAAAACAGGAACATTTCTTTTGCTAGAGATACTGACACTCCTAACCTTCAGTAATTTCTGGGGCTGTGTTTTCACCAAAAACTCGGAGATCTGTACATTTTGGCAAAGGTAAACAAAAAGGGGAGAAAAACTGTTGGAAATTAGGAGAGTTCTCTTACTGAAGGACAGGTACAGGACATAAACAGCTCAATATTTAGGGGCATATCAAGCAGCTATCCTTCCCATTTACGATAATCAAAATTTTCCTTTTTTCCTACCAAGAAAGCTTTTTAGATAATGCCCTGCCCAAGTAAACAGTTTAAGAATTCAGTACACCAGTAAATTTGCATATGAAATACTTTAGTTGAGTTGGTGAATATATTTGTATAAATGATCTGCTTGTCTGGGAGCTTGAGCCAACAAATCCTACTTTATTAATCTACAGTTAATACAGTAAAAGTTTATGTCCTAATACATTAATTTATTTAAAGCATTCTTGGGTATGATTTTTTTTAAACACACTGAGAAAGCATAATTTTTGGCAGCGTTCCCATTACCTTTACCAGCACTCAAGAATCTTATGTTTCTGGTTGAGGGGTTTCACTGTGTGCAAGACAAAGTTTAAATACCAAACATCCTCTTTTCTGCCATGGTGAAGTAATGAGAAAGAGATGGAAATCACCTATAATTCCTTTGAGTATGAGACATCTGACTAAAAAGCTACTTTGCTGGCTAGAAAATGTACCCTGACACATATTTACAGTCAGCTGCCCTTTCCCACTGTCGGTTTCACTACCTCCTTGTCAGTACTTAAGAATGATGCTCCTGGTGTCCTTATCAGCACAATTCCATTCACAAATTTTGGAAGAGCCCATGGCCAAGCACAGAACAAACAGAAGTCTGAATCAGGTACCCAAATGCTGAAAGTGTTCAGGTATAACATTACACATAACAAAAAAACATGCAGAATATAAGCCTTTTATTTCCTGATGGACGCAGGACTGCCCAACACAAAGTGATTCTCTGCAACATCTCATACAAGAGGGAGATCTGAATCTGATGACCTAGAAAGCCCTTGTTGGTTCTCACTGCCCTACCCTGAGGTTCACCCAAAGTCTTCTACCTCCTGTTTCCATGCAAAGCTGCCCTCAGAAGAAAATAAGAAGTTTCCTGTGAGGTTTCCCTCTGGTTTTAAACCATAACAACAGCAGGCAGCTGAACCATGCCAGCTGCAGCACCAAACTGTGGGTGCACGATGCACGCAAAACCATCACATGTCAGCACCTACTCCTGGAGCTAGAACATAAAGAAGAAATAAGCATTTTACTTCCCCGTCATAAAATAATCTGAATCTGTAGCAACAACGGTGTTGTAAGACATCATGTCTTCTTTCCAGCCAAGTTAAAAGTCTGCACAGATTTAGCAACCAACAGTAAAGGTGGACATCTGAAGTCAAGCTTTCTGGCGGAGACAGCCCTTTGCTGACTGACAGAAGTCATTCTCCTGAAACCTGTGTACAGGACACCTCCTCCAGCCTGCCCTTTGCCAGTGAAGAGCTTAATTTTTAAACAGCAGGGGCTGTTGCCCTGAATCATAGAATCATTAAGGTTGGAAAAGACCTCTAAGATCATCCAATCCCACTGTCAGCCCAGCACCACTGTGCCTACTGGACCGTAGGCAAGCGTTTTCAGTGCCACCAGGGATGGTGACTCAGCCACTTCCCTGGGCAGCCTGATCTAGTGCTTCACCACTCTTTCAGTAAATAAATTTTTCCTAATATATGATCTAAACCTTCCCCAGCACAACTTGAGGCTATTTCCTCTCATCCTATCACTTGTTACTTGGGAAAAGAGACTGAGCCCCACATCACTAAAATCTTTCTCTCAGACAGCTTGTAGAGAGCAATAAGGTCTCCCCTGAAGCCAGAGGTCATCACCACATGCTCACTCCCATAGCAAAATTGCACTTTTGGCAAACAGGGACAGCCAGCAGGGCTCATCTCTGCGCTGGCCTCAGCCCCGCTCTCCTGGTGAGGCTTTTCACCTCTTCTGCCCCCTCTCGCTCCAGGCACCCATTCTGCCATGAGGTGCTCACTCCACACAAGGCTCAGGACAGCCTTGAGCCACAGGGATGGGAGGACACGGATGCTGCCTTTGGAGGGAGAGAGGGAGGGATAGAGGGAGCGATGGAGGGATGGAGGGAGGGAGAGTAAGAAGGAAGACAGAGAGGAAGAGAGTGGGAGAAAGGGAAAGTAGGAGGAGGGAGAGAAAGGGGCGAGGAGGGAGAAGGGGAAGAGGGATAGGAAGAGGGGGTGAGAGGGAGAAGAAAAGGAAGAGGAGGAGGGGGAAGGAGAGGGGGAAGGAGAGGGGGAAGGAGAGGGGGAAGGAGAGGGGGAAGGAGAGGGGGAAGGAGAGGGGGAAGGAGAGGGGGAAGGAGAGGGGGAAGGAGAGGGGGAAGGAGAGGGGGAAGGAGAGGGGGAAGGAGAGGGGGAAGGAGAGGGGGAAGGAGAGGGGGAAGGAGAGGGGGAAGGAGAGGGGGAAGGAGAGGGGGAAGGAGAGGGGGAAGGAGAGGGGGAAGGAGAGGGGGAACAGGGAGAAGGGAGGAACAGCGAGAGGGGAGTGAGACAATGAGAAAGAGGGAAAAGAAGAGGGAGGGGGAAAGGGAGAGGCAAAGAGAGAGGAAAGGGGAGAGGAGGAAAAGGAGGAAGGATAGAGAGAGGAAAAGGAGGAAGGATAGAGAGAGGAAAAGCAGGTGAGGAGGGAGAGGGGGGAGGGGGAGAACAAATGAGAGAGAGAGGGGAGGAGAAAGAGCAGGCAGAGGCCGGGCTTACCGCCTGCAGCGCCTTGGCCAGCCGCCGCCCGCCCCGCAGGCGCCGCGCGGAGCATCCGCAGGGCCGCCGGGGCGCCTTCCCCCGCGGCTCCGTGGTCTCGTTGTAGACGGCGCCGCTCTCCACGGCCGCGCAGCCCTCCATGGCCGCGCCGAGCGCCGGCTGCGGAAAGCGAAAGCAAAAGGGCGGTGGCAGGGGCGGGGAGGGGGCAGGCGAAGGCGGTGGCGCTGCTGGTCCCGCGGGAGAGAGGCGGCTCCGGCAGGGAGCGGGCGTGGCTGCCCGGGATGGAGGGGCGGCCCTTGGGGACAGCCCTGCGATCAGGGATGCTCACTGGGGAGAGTTTACAAGATTATTTGCTTTCCTCTTGTCACACGAGATTACAGCATTGGAAAGGGGTTTTTTTTTTTGTAAGCAAAAGCTCTCGCTGCTTGCATTCCTCATAGAACAGAACGAGAGAATCGTTACAGTTGGAAAAGACCTCTAAGATCACCGAGTTCAACCGTCAGCCCAGCACCACCGTGCACACTAAACCATGTCCCGAGGTGCCACGTCTACACGATTTTTGAACATCTCCAGGGATGGAGACTTCATCACCTCCCTGGGCAGCCCATTCCAGTGCTTCACCACTCTTTCAGTAAAGATATTTTTCCTAATATCCAGTTTAAGCCTCCCCCGGCACAGCTTGAGGCCATTTCCTCTCATCCTATCGCTTGCTACTTGGGAGAGGAGGCCAACACCTGCCTCACTACAACCTCCTTTCAAGTAGTTTTAGAGAGCAATAAGATCCCCCCTCAGCTTCCTCTTCTCCAGTCTAACTCACTGATCTCATGATTGGTGTGGGGAAACACTGGTATCCCCGGATCTCTGCTGATACACTGCCACACCTTTGCCCAGATCAATCTTTAGAATCATAGAATGGTTTGGGTTGGAAGTGACCTTAAAGGTCATCCAGTTCCGACTCCCCTGCCACGGGCAGGGGCACCTTCCATTACACCAAGTCACTCAAAGCCTCATTCAACCTGGTCTTGAACACCTCAAGGGAAGGGCTTCTCTGGGCAACCTGTGCCAGTGCCTCACCACCACAAAAGCTACAGCTTTTGATGCTGGCACAGGAGTAGATCGAGCCCTTTGTATATGAGCAAAGATGTGTTACATTCACTTTCGTATTATTAATGTATTATCCACAGAACTACTGTGGCCCTTAATAGTGAAGTTCAGAGGTACTTCACTTATGTAAGTTCAGTCAAATACTATCTACTGGTAGAAAAGATGGCCATTTACTTTCTTACCCTTAGCTTAAGGAACAGTTTGTTCAGACACTGTCTCTCAGAACCACACAGTGTAGTGGAAGGATGTATGCTATAGTGGCCCAAGAGGTAGGTGCTATTCTTATCTTGGCCAAGGGTCACTGTTAAATGGACAGATGCAGTAGAATGGGCCAGATAAAAGCATTTTGGGTCATACTGTGCTAAATGCCTCTTGGCAGGCCACACGCATGACCTCTGCCAGTAAGAAAACACACAAGCTAGGATAACATTGCGGCATCCCCAGGCAGGATGGTACAGGCTTGTCTATGCCATAAATAATATTTGACTGCAGGAACTGCCTTGAGAGGCAAATGAGTAAGGCAAGTCCCATAATTCCCAAGGCATGGGAGGTTCCACCAAAATAAGTGATGTGTTGCCATGGGTGTGCCCTACCTTCTGCCTGGGTTTGGAATGAGCCTAGCCTAGCTCTGTTGGCAGCGTCTCAGACTGCAGGACTGAGCAGGCAGATGGAGTCCGTAACATTTACTGTTACCGCTTATCAGTTCCCAGTGCCTTTATTACCATTTTTTTACATCAGTACATTATAAATAAGATTACATTACAGAGGCTGGCATCTCTCTTCTGAAGGTAATTTCTTTCTCAGTTTGTTTTCTGGCTGAACAACTCCAAAGCCACAAAGTGCAGGACAAGGCTATACTCTGCTCTGAGGGAGACAGCACTAAACGGAGACAGAGGAACTCTTAATTCTCCCTTTAAGGTGTTTGTTAGCACCTAAGGCTATTTTGTAGTTGTTCTCTTTTGAATCTTTACCAGTGTCTTAATACAGCGCTGCTAGATTCTGAACACAGATGTTAGTATTGAAAACAACTGCCTTGAGGACAGACTGCTGCTTTTCAATGAGTCACAGGAACACAAGACAAGCCTACAAAAAATAAAATCTATGGAAACTTTTTGCTAGTTAGTGCTGTATTTAAGAGTGTTTTTTCCTGTTCAGGCCTTCTCCAGGAAATGTATATCAATGATGCATGAATTATAAAGGCTAGCTTGCCATTTAAAGCCTAGCTTATTTGGGCTTATTTATTTATTAAAAAGAAGGTGCATGAAAAACAAAACACAACAAAGCTACAGGAACTGAATGATTACCTAACAGAGAAGGAATGAAAACTGGATGAGAGCATAGGGCATGATAGCTTAAAAATACTTCAAGCATCATGTAAAGACATACAAATGCTGCTATTCATGCAAACTGCAGGTGTTCTTCACCCTTTTTATCAGAACTGTCTTTCAAGTACAGTATCTTTCCTTTAAAGAGGGAATGCAAATCAAACTGACAGTTAGGATAAATAACAAGCCTGTTTAATGCAAATAACTGTAATTAACTGGCTGTCATGTAATGGAAATCCTATTCCAGATGTATATATATTAATCTCCTTCTGTATATGTGCTACACCTGATACAGTTTTAAAAAAAAAGAAGTCCTTCTTACCCCACCATGGCCTCTTCTGGAATGGCAGAACCAAAGCTAAAGGCAGGACACGGCAGCAGAGAAACAGCCCTGAAGTTACATCCTGTGCTATGGTAACATCTCCAGTCAGCCAGGCAGGGAGTGGGAAATGGGTGGAAGCAGATTAGTGATGAATGACCTAGTTTTCTCTCTCATTATGTCTTTTCCAAAGATACCCACCATAGTGACCAAAAAGCAATAGTAATTAAGTTGAGAAAGCCACCTCATTAGGGGAAATTACAGTGTACACAGTGTAGCTGTATGACAGTTATCACCCTTGCCACTGATGTTGAACTAATTTACAAAAAAGTGTGACTGGAGCTCCAGTTGAGTAAATGCCATCCCGTGGAATAAGGTGGATAGAGGCCAGGGCTGCATCATTGTTTTCATAAAGTGATGCCTCAGTGGCTCTTTGGCACTGGCTTTGTGCTGTGTTACAGTATGATGCTAAAGCTGAAGTCCCTCACACTACTCAGAATTAGCAGCAGGGCTCCACTTATCTGACTTGTCCCTAAAGAATATCCTCTTCCTTTTTTCATGTTCATAAATGCCGTTGTGGGGCTTCTGTTTTTCTTCTCAAGAGTATGAGGGAAGAGGAAGTAGGGGAATGGGAAAGCAACTTAAAATCCCAAGCCACTGAAAGATCTGGACTCAATTTCATTTGAAAGATTTATTGCTGCTTCGCAATTTGGGGAGCGCCAATGAAGTCAGCCAGCTAGAGGCAGGGCATCACAATGGTTTTTGTTCATGAGACTAACCCTGCATATTAAATGGAATAAATACAGGATGACTAGCTAGCAAATGGAACACACCAAGTACTGCAATAAAGAGCTCACAAAAGACTTGAATGTGTTGAATCTTCAGCTCTTGAAGCTCTACTTTGGGGCTCTATATTACAACTAAACTTCACAACCCCCAATTGCCATACTAACGTGCTAGAAAGTGTGATTTTTAAACAGCTGAAGATGAAGAATTAACATTTTTATCAGCTATTTCTGAGTATCCCTTATGGCACAAGAGAAAAAAATCCCCTCTACTCTCCACATTTCCCAAAGGCAGGGTTAGGCCAACTCTTTGTCAGTGATTTTCTGCATGCATCTGCATGGCAGAGAAGCATAAAGCTGTAAGGTATTCCAATAGCTTAATGTCCAAGTGGAGACCAGTGATGAGTAGAATTTCTCAGCATTCGGTATTGGAACTGGTGTTTAATCTTTGTCAGCGGCACAGACAGTGGGATCAAGCGCACCTTCAGCAAATTCGCCAATGACACCGAGCTGTTGTGGTGTGGCCAGCATGCTGGAGGGGAAGGTTGCCATCCAGAGCAACCTTGACAGGCTGGAGAAGTGGGCCTATGCAAACCTCCTGAAGTTCAACAAGGCCAAGTGCAAGGTCCTGCACCTGGGTCAGGGCAATCCCAGGCACAATTATAGGCTGGGCAGAGAATGGATTGGGAGCAGCCCTGAGGAGAAAGACTTGGGTTATTGGCTGGTGAGAAGCTCAACATGAGCTGGCAATGTGTGCTTGCAGCCCAGAAAGCCAAGAGTATCCTAAGCTGCTTCAAAAGAAGTGTGACCAGCAGGTCAAGGCAGGTGATTCTGTACCTCTGCTCTGCTCAGGCACCACCTGGAATACTGCATTAAGTTCTGCAGCCTCTAACATAAGCAAAATATAGACCTGTGGAAGTGAGTCCAGAGGGTGATGAAGATGATCTGAGGGCCACGGCACCTCCCATATGAGTACAGGCTGACAGAACTCTGGGTTGTTCACCCTGGAGAACAGAAGACTCCAGGAAGACCTTATAGCAGCCCTTCAGTACCTAAAGAGGGCCTACAGGAAAGATGGGGAGGGACTCAATCAGGGGGTGTGGCGGGAGGACAAGGGGTCATGGTTTTAAGCTGAAAGAGGAGAGATTTAGATGAGACATTAGGAAGAGACAGTGGTGAGACACTGGCACAGGTCGCCTAGAGAAGCTGTTGTTGCCCCATCCCTAGAGATGTTCAAGACCAGGCTGGATGAGGCAATGAGAACCTAATCATTATAAAGGTTTTCCCTGTCCTGGTCTCCACAAAAATAAGGGCACGTAGCGAAACAGCTGTTCATCTATTACACACCTAGTTTTCCAGCTTCAGAAAGGGTGTTGTACTTTGACATATGCTCAAGCGAACTACATTAAAGATCACAAGATCTGAAATTTTCTTTCAAAAACCTAGAGTACCAACGAGTTCGAGATGTTGCCCTAATAGCCAAGGTTTCACTCTACCAGCACTTACGACTGCGGCTGGACGAGGAAGAGCACTGGTGATGACAGGAGCAGGACACATTCTCTCAAGCACATTTCAAACTCTGTTTCAAGAAGTCTGCATACAGGATCTAGAGAACAGTTCTGATATTGATGCATGCCATGCATCCATGATTGGAAGCTTTTTTTCCTTCAAGACATACTTTATTCTGTACAGTTGTTCATCAGCAGGTCATGCATTTCTCCATGTGCCATCTTTATTGAATCATTGTCATAAGCAAAACTGTAAGGACTCCAGTTTGAACAATTGATCCATGGTTAAGAATCTCTACTGAAACTTGTCAGTCCACAGTTCAAGACTGAGTCAATTTTAACAAGTACACTTAAATTTAGGGAGTTCTATGTGCAACAGGATGTAGCTGTTCTTAAGTAAATTTAGGTATTTTGAAAATATTAGGGTAATTCACCAGAACCACCACAGAATACAGGAATTGGAGAACAGTACCATCATGTTCAGAATAAACAGGATTTACCTCCTCCTCTTCAGTGTTTCAAAATTAAAGAGAGCTAGAAAACCTGAATTCATTAAAGAAGTCTCTTGGCAATCATTTGATCAGGATATCCTTTTGTGGCTGTTGGCAAAAAGTGACCATAAACTTTACACGGAAGAGTAAAGCAATGCTCAACATTGAGTAACTGCTTAACCAGACAATACACCAGAGTCAGCAGCAGGATCCTCAATGCCACCAGAGTGCTTTTAAATCACACTACAGCAGAAAGCATCCAAAGTTGGATAAGCTAGAATAGTTTTACTCCTAGGAACAGACACTGCAGACTTACCCACTTCCTTCCAGAAACAATGTTTTGAGGAAGTTTAAATATCTAACAGCGATAATATTCGCTGAGGGGTAAAACATAAAAGGTTTTAAGACCTTTTACATCACATCTTTAGATTTAAGTGTAAACAAACAAGAATACCATGGCTTCAATGGAAGTTATTTAAATTTGAATGCAGAGAATACTTTATTAACTGATTACAGTTTTGATGACCAATTTTAAACCATAACTAATGTGGGAAACATAGTGGGGGACATTAAGGCTGAGCCATATATATATAGACAAATCTGGATACTGATAATCTGTACATTTAACCTCTGATTTTTCTTTACATATCTTTTACTCAGTGTCTGAAATTAAACAAAGAGAAACACCAAAAAACTGGCCGCTAATTTAGTCTTATATCTGGAAAGAATTTCGGCATGGGTTTTTGAATGCAGTGTAAATCTCAGTGGAGATCAAGCAGATTTATTTTTTAACCGTACTCCAAATGAAGTGTCCAAGTATAACTGGAGTTTGTTGTTGTTTTTACAGCTTTGTGCAATTCATTTTCTCCTCCAAAAACTGGTACTTGTTCTCTCTTGTAGAGGTTAATCTATTGAAGAAAGTATTAAACTTGTTTAACAGGTTGGGAAATCAATATAAATTAAGTGCCTGTGGTGTGTATCAGTTTTCCTGCTGTAAAGCAAACCCTATCACTTAAGTGAACATACTTGCAAATTTACAGGATTACACTGACTTTTCAACAAAGCCCAGAAAATAATTAATTTGCTATCCTTGCACTGTGAACAGTACTCTTACATGATGTGATAACTGTTTTCCATCTGTACAGCTCCCTTTTGTAAAGTTGGGCAACACATATGACAGAAAGACAGACATCGACTCTTTGTGTTCTGAAAGATAGTTCAGTTCTTTAGTTCCAGTCACTGAAGGAAGAGGCAGAGGCAAGTTTGAATTATCCCAGCAAAGTGAATAGCTGGTTTTTATTTGGTGTCTTCAAGATGTTTCACCTTCTGTGGGAGATGTAGGTGTTGTAGGAGAGACCATTTCAGGTTTTCGTGAAATTCTGTCCAATTCTGCCTGAACATCTGTTAAAACTGGCTTCTGACCTACAAAATAAATGCATATCATTGTCATTTTTATGAAACGGTTTTGGGAAAGACTATAGTATCTTTAACTGTCAAATCAGTTAAAGTGTTAACTGATTTAAGTTTAAGTGTTAAAAATTTTTAGTGCATGCTTTGTGTGCAGAGTAAAGACATAAAGGCCAAATCCCAAAACAAATAGAAAGGAAACAGTAGAGAAACTCATATCCTTCTATATTTCTGATTTCTCAAAGAAACTTCCATAATTGAATATTAATTATCATTATACGAAGAGTTAGTGTAAAATATAAGATACAGAGAAATCTCTTAAGGGTAGGAGTCATGAATTTGTCTACACAATTTTCTCCATCATATGTATTTTAAATAATTCTGAAAGTGAATCAAAGGTTTCACCACAGGCCAGTGAAGTCATTTCTACATACTTTGCTAGCATAAACCTGACATTGCTGCTCATGGGCACACACATACCTGCAGATGGCAAATCCCTTTCTCTCCTCACCTGTTGGCCTCTTCCCTAACTGGAACAGCACAAACATTTGTGCAGTCATGCTTAGACCTGATCCAAGCTTAACACACACCATTTTTCCCCACCATTTTACTCTTAATTCTTAGTCCTCACTCTAAGTTTCTATCCTGCCATGTTCTATCACAAGAATGGAGAAGACAATATGGGAAAAGGCAGTGCAGAATAATAGAGTCTAACACCATGACAAGTCTGCTGTATCTCAGGCTGTAAAGGAAATATTAGTTGCTAATATTGCAACTAATAAGCAGAGGAATTTCCCACATAGCTGCCGTAGGGAAAAGTAATTCTCAAATCCCAAATTATCATCTTAGCCGATTTTCAGATTTGAAAAGTAAGTTTTACAGATAACACTAAAAAGACAAGAAATACTGAGGAAGGTGGAGAGCCCACACCTAAGCCATTTTTATTTATGGAACTCCCTGAAAACCTAGTCCTTTGCCATGTTAAATTTGCTATGCGCTAATCCTTCACTTGTTGCAAAGTAGGACATTTCAGAGATCGGTTTTTTTTCTCCTTAGTATTTTAATTCTGTTTCTGCCACAGCCTTGGACACACCACTTCTCTGGAGCTCTGCCTCCATATGGCATCACCCGTATCCACTGACAGCCACTCCCCATAGGATTTTTAAGTGGGTGCTCCCTGCATCTCATATTGCATCAGCTGCATTTGTTTGAACAATCTCCATATGCTGTTCAAACAAGCACTGCTGACTTTGCCTGCAGCAGATTAGGAAGCACTCAAACTTTGCTGGAAAACTGAGCTTTGCATTTAAAAAAGGGAAGTACAAACATGTTAAAAACATTTTCAGGGTCAAATGTTAGTGGGAAGGGAGGTGTTTTTTCCTAAACAGTAACATCAAGTACCAGTGAAACACCAGCATTCACACCTAAGCACAGGTTTGCTAACCTCTGAGGAAGAGGTCTCTACAGGTATGCTCTTAAGTAACACAAACATTTTAATCCAAATAGCAAGACACACCAGAGTAATCTTACATCTAGATTTAGAACAGTCACTACTAGACATTTTTAGATTAACACTAATTAATAACATCATGTAAAAAAATGGCTATCAACAGAAAATACATAAGTAGCTTTATATGCTGTCACCAAACTCAACCAACAAAAACCTTCATCACATCATAGCTACATCACTAGAAGAAGAAAATTTAAAATTATTTTAACACTGCCAGTATTATTTAAAAAAATTCAACCTGAAATTAAGTCCCAATATACCTGAGTAATACTAAAAATGGCTTACAGCAAGGGTGTCAAACTCATGGCTCCCACTGTTCTCTTGCAGTGTAACGCACGTCACACGCAGCACAGGTGACCAGCGCTGGCAGGAGCGCAGGGGCAAGGAGCTCGCCGCTGCCGCCGGGGAGGAACAAGGTGGAGGGCCAAATTTAGCCCACAGGCCGTGAGTTCAACACCCCTGGCTTATAGCATAAACCAATTGCTGGGATGGTGGGGAACAAAGGAAAAATGAAAGAGTCATGTGGACACAATTCACACTTAAACAGATGAAAAATTCTTCTTTGATCCTCTGAGACCTATAAAAAGGCAATATTAAACCACTGTGAAAACGTCACACCCAATAAATTAATATAAATATAGTAGTGTTCATACTTTTAATGAACTATACTAATAGCAATGCTAACCCAATTGATTGATCTTTTATCATTGATCATACCTGACTTTTTTGCTGATGGTGGTAAGTTGCTGGCACCTCCAGTGCCACCTCCTCCTGGACTGCCACCAACACCACCAGGGCCACCAGGGGAACCAGTTTTCTTGCTCAGGAGACTATTGAAGAAGTTAGCCAGGACTCCTTCACTAGTAGCTCCAGCTACAATGCGAGGGAGGGGAAAAAAAAAACCACAGTAAAATCTAAACCAAACAAATTTTCTAAATGTGTTGATTGCAAAGCAGCTATTTTACTTCCCTAACGGTATTTGTGCCCTCAGAAGAAAAGTTACCTTTCATATTGGGATCAATTTTTTTTGATCCAGTAGGGATGGGTGTAACACTGGCAACGTTTGATGTTACGGATCGATTTGGTGTCCTTGGAGAACCTCCAGGAACTCTTGGAGAAGCATCCTAAGCAACAAAAAAAAATGATAAACCAAAAAATCCAAAGTTGAACTACTCAATCTTCTACAGAATTAAATCACACCATGCAAGAGCACAGAAAATTAAGCATTTTTTTCTCACAGCTCCTAATCTTTTTTTTCCTAATAACATAGGATCCCATACAACTGAAATGACACAGGATTAGATACTGATGAATGTGTATAAGTTTCTTTTACACTTGTACAACATTCTTACAAATAATAACTTTTTTGCAACTAAAGCAGCAGTGAAGCTTTTCATTTTATGACAATGAGAAGCCTGAAAAATGCACCTGTTACTCAGAAGTGCCTCTGGACACAATGAAAACTGCACTGATTAGATCATAGAGAAACTCCACCAGGTTTCTTGGAAAGACATCACATACCACCAGTACTGTGGAAAGGACTAAATGCAGCCCAGGAGAAAAAGTATTCATTACTTCAAGGATAACAAGTCATACTTCTGTATAATTGCAGTTAACCTAAAAAGATAAAACTACCTTTATAAGATCACATGCTCCCCATAAAACTTGTGTTACCTTGTAGTTATTTGTATTTTAAATGCAGACAATGTCATAGTTTTCATTTGACCTTAATTTCATGCCAGAATCTTAATATTCCTAGAGATACAGTGCCAAACTTAGGATACAGAACTCACCAAGGCAATTCAGCCAGCATAGTTTGCTCCCTGGGACAGAAAGGCGAGCGAACTAACGGCTTAAATGCATTCTAACATAAGAAAAGTCATAATATTTAGCTCTTGCTGTCAATACAAACTGTCATGACTAGCTGTGAAGAATTGTCATAATTTTAGAACAGTATACGACGTTGACTTTAAATTCCATGCCATTTTTAAGAAATTAGATTGAAAAATATTTGATACTGTATTTAAACCAAGCAACCCTCTAAATATATGAAAGTGAATAACTGTCATGTGATGATACTTAAAATTTTTATTACTAACCACTGGCCTTCCCGCAGCAGTAGGTGGTTGCTTCGCCAACTGTGACTGCAAAAAGCAAACAAACACAAGTTGTGTTAGATAGTACAGAAACTAAGAATACAACCCAAAATTTTTATTGAGAATAATGTTAAATGAAACACTGGCTGCTCCTTTTATAAACAGAAAATTACCTGCTGCTTCATAAGAAATACTTGGTCATCCTCTGCTACAATTTCTTTTTCATGAACAAACTGCAATAAGAAAACATTAACATGATTTTAACTAAAAGAAAGAAACAAACTTCCTTTTACACTGTGAATGTGCCTTTCCTGGTTTCAGCTGGGATAGAGTTAACTTTCTCCCTAGCTGGTATAGTGCTGTGTTTTGGGTTTAGTACCAGAATAATGTTGATAACAGACTGATAGTTTTACTTGCTGAGGAGTGTTTATACTAAGCCAAAGACTTTTCAACTTGGCATGCTCTGCCAGCAAGGAGGTGCATAAGAAGCTGGGAGGGAGTGTAGCCAAGACAGCTGACCCAGGCTGGACAAAGGGATATTTCATACCATATAATATCACGCTCAATATATAACCTGGGGAACTGGCCATAGTGGGAGGGGGATTGTTGCTCAAGGATGGGCTGGGCATCGGTCATTGGGTAGTGAGCAACTGTATTATCTATCCCTTGTTTTGCGTATTCTATTATGATCCTCTCTCCCTTTTGTTGTTCTATTAATCTGTCTTTATCTCAGTCCATGAGTTTTACCTTTTTTCCCTGTTCTCCTCCCCATCCCACTGTGGGGGGGAGAGGGAGATTAGCAAGTGGCTGTGTGGTATTTAGTTGCCAGCTGGGGTTAAACCATGGCAATGGCCAAGGCACTCAACAATGAAGTAAATGTGTGAAATACTACATCGACTGCAGACCACATTCTCTGTATTAAGACCTCTACCTCTCAATTCCATTTCAGCTAAATTAATTACAACTGAAATAGATCTCGGGATCTGTAAGTAATGTTCACAGATGTACACACTCTGCAATGTGCTCACATCTCAACTTATCAAAGCCCAATCACGGTATTATTTTATAGATGACTACGGCAAAAGTGACTCTGCATGTGTGTTGTATCAGACTTGTACGTGAACTGGACAGACACCTTAGATCCCAAGTCTACGCACCAAATCACAAGCACTCTCCCTCTAAGTAAGGTCACCACAAAATCTTTGTGAAAACAAGCATGGTAAATATCAGTAACAGAGTTCATAACTCAGGCCTGAAACTTATAACCATGAAAAAAATTGTCAGTTATATTTTCCTTGGACACTTTCAATATAACATACTACTACATGCATCTGGGTTTTTTCACCCTAAAGATTACAGAAAGGACACTGTATTAGTTTTCTCAGTGAAAGTAATTCCCGCTTGGAAATACAATCAGTCTAAATTCTTAGCTTTGTTAGAAAAAGCTATAGAACTTATTGCCTTCAATAACTTCTGTACACATGGGGCCTGCTATTGCTGCCATTTTGCTTGACAGTCCCACCTGTGTGTGTTTTCAGGTAGCTCTGTCAAAACCTTTGGCTAAATAGGACAAGAGGGAAAAATATATTGAATATATGCAGAATCCATTTTCACATGTTTATTTTTGATTTTACACTGCCCCAAGCCTTCTTATTTTAACTAATCCAACAGAAACAGAAAGCATTAGGAAGTTACAAGCAATCTGGAGCAAAATGGAGCGTTCTTAAAAAGTAATATTCAACATAGAATCAGACAATGGTTTGGATGGGACCATAAAGTCCACCCAGTTCCAAGCCCCCGACCATGGGCAGAGACACCTCCCACCAGACCAGGCTGATCAAGGCCCCATCCAACCTGGCCTTGAACACTTCCAGGGAGGGGGCATCCACAGCTTCCCTGGGCAACCTCTGCCAGCGCCTCATCACCCTTATTGTGAAGAATTTCTTCCTAATGTCTAATCTAAACCTCCCCCATTCCAGTTTAAAGCTGTTTAACCTACCAACAGTTAAACAATACTTAGACTTTTCAATACAAATATGCACTGAAAGCAAAACAAGTATATTCGTAGTCTTGATCAATGTAACAGCAGCAGAAAAAACAAGCGTAAGCTGGAGAAGAGTTATATAGAACAGAATTACACAATGATTTTTTGATAATTAAAGAAATTTAAGAACCAAATAAAAAGACAAAGTAAGAAAAAACACAGGCAGTTTATCACACTCATGATAAACTGGAAGCAAATTCAAAGAAAGCAATAGTCAAGAAACTGACAAGTAAATAGATAGGAAGTTGAACGCCAAAAGAGCTCAATTTACCTTTCTGACTGGTGGCTTTGTTATGATATCTTCAAAACCGTCTTCTGCTTTTAGTGTCTGAAAGTTCTCGTGCAATATACCTATCTTCTTGTCATTATCCCAACCTGCAGGACTACATAAAAGATTATTTTGGCTTTAAATTGTTGTTACTTCACATTATTCTTCTATGCAATCCCGAGCTGCACAGTACTGAAAACCAGGAAAGTTGTCATAGATCCCATTCTGTTGTGCCAGCTAGTACTTGGTTAGTATGACTAGTTAGAGAGTGATTCACCATAACAGAGAGGAGCAAATCTCAGAGCTTAATATTTCTCTTTGGGGCAGTATTTGTAATCTCAACCCACTGGCACTCACCAAACTCCAACTCATTAGAATGCTAAATGGAACTTCAAGAAGCATAAACAAAAAAAGGCTCTAAATGCTGTTTTACAGTCTTGCGCAGATACATTTTGTAATCATATACACTTAATAATGCAAATAACTTACATAAATACTGCATCTTTTTCCACAACAACAGCTGGAACATTGAAAGGAAATCCATACAACTTCTGGACTATATATTTATACACTAAATCAATGTTTTTGTTCTCCTTTACTGAAGTGTAAATAAGCGCTGCCCCATCTGAACAAACTTGTTAAAGAAAACTCAGTTTAGTGGTTAGTATAGGTCAAAAACTACTGACAATTTTTGAAAGAGCCATTTAGCAATTTAAATCTTTCTGCATTTTAGGCCAACTCAGTTATTGCTTTTACAGTGAAGTTCAGGCTCTTCTCATTTTTAAATCACACAATACCAATGGTTTCACCATGGTGCATGTCATATCCTTGTTATCTTGCCATTATTACACACAGCAACACAGACACTACAGCATCTAACGCTAGAACCTTCAAAAATGACAAAGATCTTTCAGTTCCCTATCTCAGTTTTCAAACTAGAGGAGGAAGCTCTTACATTATATAGCGATCTGCTTTCACACAAAATGAAGGCAAACAAGTTGTGCTGTACATCAATTACTAAAAGACCAAAAGAGTGCTCAGTATTCCAGCATGGTTCAGCATCAAATTAACAGAGCTTACGCATAGGATTAATAAAAGCAGCCAGGGAAATTTTGAGTAATTTTTACTTTGGGATTATAAAAATGCCTAACCCCTTGATTTATTTCTACACGTATGCAATTCAAATTCTAGAAGTTATTAATATTTAATGGGATTCAATTCCCATTCAGTGAAGTTTGTAATACAATTCCAAGTTGTACATGGCATATACAATCAGAGACTAACTCCTACTAATCTTTCATATTCTTCCTCCACCCACAAGATTTATTAAAATTACCCATAATTACATTTTTAAAAACTAGGTCTTGGAAGCTTTTTTAAAGAAGTGCCATCTTACTACTCAACTGAGGTCTCAGATTCTTGAACTAATTCTTCCATCTGCTAACTGTTGTTTCTCCAATAGCATTTAAATTTCCTTCTACTGCAGTGTAAATGATGATGACTCAGTGTAGGCATATTACTGGCATCTGAAACCTAGACCTCACCACATCTAGGTGACTAAACACCACTAAACAGTATTTTATGCACTTCTTTTAAAAAAATGTTTAAAAATAACAGCACAGTGACAGCTTATGTACCTTGTCTCTGAACTAACATAAGAGAATCTAGTGGATCTTCCCTACAGCAATTCCCTCATTGCCTCATCCTATGAAATTGCTAAACACTGAAGTGACTGCATATTTGGCCAAAAAGAATAACATGTCTTATGTGCATTTGAGGCAAGATCACACAAATTATCTTGTGGTTATTATTTTAGGGATCGTGTCTCCTAAGAAACGCTGATTGGAAACTGACACCTAAATGTGGAAATGAAAGCAAGTAAAGAAATTCATGGTAAGGGGAGATGCTATACTCTTCCTGCAGCTCTGTAAAAATAAAAAAGAAATCGGACAAGTTTAACTCAACCTTGTCTTGGGGCTAGCTGAAGCAGATTGGCAGCTACAGTAAAGGAGTTACACACTACTTTGGTACAGATGCAAATATTGTTTTAAGCTAGTTGTAATTAATGCAAAGATCTAATTGAGTCATTATTGTCTTTATGATACATTAAAGGATACATTGTAAGCAAAACCGTCTGATATGTGACTGAATGAAGTCGAAGTGTTCATCTCTGTAGTCATGCTCTTTTTCCAGAACACTGATGGCATCGCACTGTCAAGATAAACACAAAATTAATACGCTACTTTCCTTTGAAATAGCAGTGCTGCTACACGTCCAGTTCACAACTGGGCAAGGGGGACGGAGTGGGGTGGGTGGTGCAGAGAAAAATAAAAACCTGCTGAGACAGTTTTGAAGCATAACTGAACACATTTTTGTTTTGCTTTGTTTTTTTTAAATAATATATAAGCTGATGGGCACGCGCCGTGGTCAGCATTAACTTGGGAGTTAAACTGATGGCCATTTTTCATTCACTTCCCTTCCCCAACTCCAATGCAATAACTCAAACTCTCTTCTGAAGACTGACCCCACTGAATGACACCACCATTTCCCGCACAACTATTTGGAGTTTGTTGTTTGTTTTTTTTTTTTAAACACTGTGATATTACAGGACACGGAGTTTTTAATCTAATTACTCACTAGCCCTTTGCAGAGAGAGGTAAAAGCAAGAAACGTGGAAGCAGAAATGAAAAGGGGGAAGGAGAAGAATAACAGAGAGCTAGCAGGTGAGAATAATAGGTGCTTTTCAAATGAGAGGATTAGCCTTCCAGTGAAGGAACAGCATACGCACCAAAAGGTTTATTGTTTCACTGTGGGCCAGCAGAGGCTGTGGATGCAGTATGCTCAATGCCAATGAGAACTGAAGAGCCAGGGGTGGGGATAAAAAAATGATCCAAAACAGCCACAGGAGAACTGCACCATTTTTTCTTTAGACTAAGAATTTGTTACATATCTAACAGAAACCAAAACAGATCACAGAAACACCCTAAAAACTGCGGAAAGTTAAGAGCAGCACTTTAACTGGAACCCTCAAATAAATCTTCATAAAATCTTCATCTTCTTAAAAATATCAGAAATATTAAAAAAACCCCATCATACCTACCAATACACTATTTGTTGAATAAGGAGCACTATGGAGATCAAGGGGAATTCTAGATGTTTACTAGCTTACTTCTGCAAACAAAACCAGGTCAGACTACTCCTCAATTCCTTGAAAACTGGTATAACCAAAGAAAAAAACTGCTCCCAAATTACATGCAATCAGGGCTTCCTGAAGCTTACTAACTTGCAACATTAAACATTTGTAAAGGATTCTTATCCAAGGTATTCAGGATGACTTAAGAACCATGTGCTTCCCACCCCAAATCCACAATTGACAGAGTTGCTTAAATAAAACAGACAAAAAACCTAAAACATGAAACAAACCTTTGTACAAACTACTACTACTGGAATGCCTAAGTTACATGTTAGTGTATCTGCACCCAGGGGTAAAATCACACTGTCATCTTTGTCTTCCTGCAATGAAGTATTTCTTCTCTGTGGAGAAGCTGGAAAATCCTCGCCTGGTTCTACATATTCCTGGAAGTCTCTTACCACTGAAAGTAAAAAAAGTTACATTAAAAGATCAGCTACTTTATTATTTCAACAATGATTTCCACTGCCATTGATCCCTAGCACTGTTGACTCTATAGTAGCAGTGTTTCTTTATGCTAAAAAAAATCAGCACATACCAGGTGCTAACTATTTGCTCTGAGAGAATTATTAAGTTTGAGATCTGCTTTATCAGCAGCCAGAACACGATCAGATGAAACTGCCCATAAGGACAGCATTAACCTATTTTTATTTTTTCATTGTGGAACCATTAGACAGTTGCTATTAACTATTATTGCTCCATATGTTTCCCAAAAGGACGTGTTTTCTGTTATTCTTCTTGACAAAATTAATAATTTACTAGAATAAATAGAATTAAGCCTTACACTTATTGCTTAGCTCCTACTGTATGCCAGGTTTTACCTAAAATCCCTTTGTCCGCATTTCTCTCTGCATACAGTGAATCTACAGCAGTAATAAGCAAAAAGAATACACAAATATTAGTTATTAACTAGTTTTATGATTAATTAATAGCATATTAAATAGTTGGTATTTTTTACAATAGATCAGATACTACTTTAAAATTTAGCAAGGAGGGTAAGTCAGAATACAAGAAGAATTAGAAAAAGAGATAGTTACAAGTGTAACTCTCCTGTCAGGTTCCAATGCATACACCCACGCCTCCAATTACACAGTCATTTCCTATTCCTACAGCCCAGGATGCAATATTAGGCATAAAACATCTGTAACTTTCACATCTCAGGTCCTGTTCCACACAGCCAAAACAGGATTCTACCAGACCCCACTACTGATTAGTTTTCCATGAGCAGCACATCCCGATTCAGCTAAAAATCAATCAGGCAGCAAGATAATTCATCTGCATCATGTACATGAGCAGCTAATTACTCTGGTACATCCTTATTGCTTTGTCTTGATTTACATTAATTCACCACTATCCTCACTAAATTGACCAGAGCCCTACGAGTGCATACCTAGAAAAGCATTAGTTGAACTAACAGAGCAAGACTTATTTCACCACCCTACAGAAAAAAAGTGTATCAGGTGAAGATTATTCAACTTTGCAATAGATATTGGAGTTCAGAATAACAAAAAGCACGTGCAGAGAGTTCTTTGCTTGAACAGTCAACTCAGGCTTTTATTCACTGAATGCTGCTTACTTCAGCCTGGTCTGAGAGCTACTGAGAGCCTCCCAAATAGACCATGTTTTAAATCTAGAGTTCTCACCAAGTTATGCCAGTCACTCAAGGGAATCTTTCACAGCATCCTGTCTGTTCTGGGATAACTACATGATAAAATAAAAATCACACCATCCCAGTGCTAGAACTCTTGCAGTGTATGACCATGACATACTAATCCTTGTACAAGTGCAGAAAACAGTAAAAGGGAGGACTGATATCAGAGCTCAAAGACTCTGGAATACAATCTCAGGTCTTCCTCAGAGACACAATAAAAATGACCAGGCCACAAGGCTTCATCAGACACAGCTGAACTCAGGAATGGCTACTCTAACCTTTCACACACACCTGCTGTGTATTCCCTAGTGCCTTCCCATACCAGTCACAGTCATCAAGGAACCTGTTTCTGAGTGGAGTTACTTTGCTACAACTGGAAAACAAACACAGCAGCACATCTCCAGAAAACTACACACGCAAACCCTCAGTGGAATTCAGTCCTATTAGCAACTTAAATCAGCTCGCAGGAGCCTCTCAGGAGCACAGATCCTGACACAAGAATAAAGTAGGAGCATGTAGCCACAAGTCAGGCAGGCAAGATTCCTCCCTCTTCCTTTTGGCAGTGTCAAGCTGCCGCCCTCCTAGCAATGCACGAAGCCACATCACAGAAGGTTCACATCAAAACCAGCTTCCGGGCATAGCTGGATTGTGTCCAGGGATTCTATTATACCCAAAATGCAGTCCATCAATATCTATAAGAAGCAGACCAGATGATAAAAGAACAAGAGAGCAGGCAAAACTTTTAACGAACAGCTGCTTTTCTTTTACATCACTTAAATTTTCTTGATCTTGTAGTTTCACTATTCTGTTCACTCAGTAAAAAAACAAGACTATTAGCTCACACATTTTTGATAACAACAATATTGTATCCTTAGGATTTTACTGGATGAAGGTTTTGGGGGTGTTTAACACACACACACTATCCCCTCAAAAATAAAGCTGAAACAAAACCAATGCCGCATGCAAAAGAGCTCAGCTCCTTCTTCCTAAACAAGTTCTTGTTATTGAAGATATTCTCAAGGATGATACTTCCTTTAGAAGAATCTCTCTCAAAAGGATAAACAAATCAACCAACCGTCCTCCCCCATTCCAGACTATCTACAACTGTGACCTTGAGGGCTACTTCACCGCAGCATGGCTACAACCTGCCTTTCTGAAAAAGCTACTCAACAGTCTGGCAGGCAGTCACATTGCAATATACCAGTTCCAGAGCAACTTCAGACATATAAACAGAGTTTAATTGTGCCATTTCATCTTAACACACAGCTTTCTCAAATGCCCTTCCTTGTAGCAATTCACTGAGAGATGAATGGGAAAGACTCACATTTTAGTACCCCAAGGGAAATACAAAGGCTACTCAGAAGTAATATAGAGCTATGATTTTAACGAGTTTAGCCAGACTGTTTAAAGGAATCCTGCACAATTTGTGTTCTGTTTAAAACTAAAAGGACAAGACACTGATAGAGCCATATCATATTATATCCATTCCAAAACAAACATATAGCTGCATCAGCGTCAATAATAACAATGACAAAACTCTTCAAGTAGAAAGGGCCCAGACATTACCATGTTGTCATGACTCCTTCCAACATATACACTTCTGCAGGGCAGGGAATAAGTCCCAAATTCTCTAAACTGACTAATTACAGGAACAGTTAAGAAGCTGATGTAGTGATTGGCCTTTAAAATAAAAAAAAAAACAAAATGAAAACTGAAAGCCAAGATGTTTTTTCACTTGGATGTGTAAGCAGCAAGATTGCAAATTCAATCCATGTTGTGTTCATCTGAAAGCTTTTTTCCTCCCCCCTAAACTAAGGTACTTCTGTTAGAAAGAAATATTGGTATTGTTCATACAGCTACTTGAGACTTATTAGTTTGACTTGCTTGATAACTCCTAATTAGAAGAAACATTTCCAAAGAATGAAAAAGACTGTAATGGAGAGACTAAATGGTGTAGAATGCATTAAGTATTTGATTTAAATGGATTCCTATATATTTGCAGAATACTCACACTTTTGTTCCATTTCTTTCATTTCTTCTGGAGGAATTTTTAACTTGTCAATATGTTCTCTTACAACACTTGCCCATTTTTGTAAAGAATCCAGTGCAGTCCAAGGCCTAGACATGTCTACTGCCAACATAATTAGAGTGTCCTTTAGACAGCTTGCATCTAATGCAAATTTCAGAAGACCTTTGTGATACAGGTCACCATCCAAAATCCACACATTGCATCTTGTTTGGTCTACAAAAGAATGGAAAAAGATTTTGAGACTCACTTGAAACAGTCCACTATGTAATGGCTATTAAATCTTCTTTAGACACGTAAAACACAAGGAAGAAAGCAGATGATGTGTTTCATCAGCCAACTGAACACACACACAACAACCCAGCAAACTGCAGTTTGTGGAAGCCGTCCTCCTCTTCCAAACCCTGGCTGATAACTGAAGATGTTAAATACATTATCTGAAACTGAGAATCCAGAGACAGCATTTAATATTTCCAAAATTAATGTTCACCATTCTAGAGATGGAAAATGTTTTCCTCAAGCTGCAACTCAGAAGGGGGAAACTGGCTGAATTTAGCCATCCCTTCTCAGCACTTGACCTGCTCAGCTCTCCCCTTCAAAACTCCAATGTGATATGCTCCCATAACTCTTAAAGTACAGAACACACCTTGGCCTTCAGAGAACTGGAGCAGAAGTGTAAGCTTGCAAATTACTTAGATAGACTTAGCAGGCAAGAAAATTATTCTTCAGATTTGCAAATGAACAATCACCATATAAACAGACCAAGAGTGTCAAACTAACGGCCTGTATGCTGAACTTGGCCCTCCACCTTGTTTTATCCAGCTCAGCACCTTGTTTCTTCCCGTTGGCAGCACCGAGCTCCTTGTCCTTGTGCTCCTGCCAGCACTGGTCACGTGTGCAGCATGTGACACGCGTTATGCTGCAGAAGCAGGGGAACAGCGGGAGCTGTGAGTTTGACACCCCTGAAATAGACCATCCCACTGATCTTTTTCCCCGCAAAAACCCCACCATACTACAATATTTAGAGACACTTCTGCAGTAAATGAAGAGCTGGTGATTTACAATTAGATAGTTTAATACATTTACATTTCGCCTTCAGTAAGTTTTTATTACTTCTTCCAGAAGTTCTGAGGAAGATATTTAGACCAATCCCCCAATCCTCTTGAGCCTAGTCAAGTCGTCTTTGAGACCAATAGCTAGATACAGATACAGAAGATACAGAAGTCAGGAAAGCACACTATTTCAGAAACAGGAGCCAACTTCTTCTGCTTCTCTTTCTATCTATATTTGTTCTTACAGCATGCACAAGTGTTTTCCCCACAGCTTCCAGTATGTCCTTACTGGCACCCCACTCCTGCAAGTATTGCCTCCAGATAATTCATCCCATCTTTACTACAGGACCTGGTCATAATCCTTTCCTTGCTCCCCCCATATATATGCATTAATTATCCATTCCATAACTGTAGGTATTTGAGGTCTGGATCTTAAACATGTTTTTTACTTTCTAGCCATAAGCCAGCTCAAACCACCTGACACATAGCTGCTACTTTACTTTCTCTTTCCTCCACATTTTTGTGTTGGTGGTTTGGTTGGAGTTTTGTTTGCTTATTTGTTTTAAAAATCTCCTTTAGCACTGTGCACAGTTTCCTACCCATCAATACATGACATGCAGTCTTGCAGATTCTGATTACACCAAGACAAGAATTTCTCTGTATGTCCAAAACCAAATACTTGCTACAATAATTGAGAAGCAAGATAAGAGCCTAGACACCTTTTCCTTTAGGCCTGGGGAATGTTGCAGCTATGTCTGCTTCCCTGGTCGTTTTAGCCTTTTCACTGATTCCTCTCCCTCTCTACCACTTAAGTGCTCATTTCATGGCATCTACTAGAGGAATTACATTAAAACTTCCCCACGATGCAAAATCACTCATGGCCTAAGCTGTACTCCTGTAAATTATCAAGAAAGAAAAACATTCCACTGTCATTCCAAGTATCACACTACTGAAGCACTGCTTTCAAAGTGGTTTAAGATGTAACTAGAAACACAAACTTACCATCACGATCTTCATCATGCACATTTAAATACAAATACTCCAGTCCTCTTCCTTTTTTGTATTCCTCAATTCCTTGAATTTTTCCTATTAAGCTAGTTTTACCTGCTCCATCTTCACCTGTAGAGACAGAAGTTAGACACCACTCAATTTTTAATCGCAGTTACATACTTAAAACCACCTGGGGCAAGAAGGAGATCATATATTAACAGGGTGAATGAGCTCTTTAAAGTTCAGACAAAGCAGGCTTTGCCCAACTCATCCATCTGTTCAAAGTACATGCCTCAGCTGCCATTCTTATTTCTAACTATTGATAAATGCAATTATGTTATCAACTATCCTATCTGAAATAGGCTCTTACATGTATCTTTAAAAAAGACACCTGATGAAACAGTCAAGCACTTCAAACAACTTCAGTCTTGCAACTGCAATCAACATGGTAACAAAGTCTTTCTAACGTAGAGCTCAGGTCACAGTAAGCTCATCTTACAATCAGAAGAGTATGATTTAGAATTCCCTCACCACCAAGCTCAGTAAGGCAGATCTATTTCCTTAGCTTTTATGGTTTGGTTTCTTCAACTCTTTCCTCTGTTTCAGGTATAAGAAAACCTTAAAAAGAGGTCAACAGTAAGCTTATCACCTTACCAATACATGTGTATTTAGGTACACACACATAAACAAGCCTGCAATCCAGATCAATTCATTCCCATTTTCTCCCCTCCAAAGGGAGTTCGAAACAACCAGAAACTAACAGCACAACCACAGTGTAAACACCTCAACTATTGCCAGAGACTCCTCTTGAAAAATTTCCATTTCTAACATGCAGTTTTTCCAGTTTGAAAGAGTAACCAAGCTGAATTTTGACCTGAAGCAGAGTTTTGCCGCTCTAATTCGGCAGTATGATGGGCACATAACAGTTAAACATCGGGAAAATTATTGGAACTCACAACTTATAAAATTAAATCCAAGTTCCAAAGAAGAGTACCTTACCAGTTTTATGCCAAACAGAACACTTCTTTTCCCAAGGCTCCTGTATACAGAAAGAGTCTAAACACTCACTTTTAACTACATAAGAAAAGAGTTCAAGAACATTTTTCACTGCTAAACTCAATGGTGAAGTTCTTCCTTTAAAGGGAATTGACCATGACCTTACAGGCAATATTAAAGCCACATCAAAAAGACTAAAGATACAACCACAGAAATGAGCAGAAAAGTCACACTTTGACACTGATTTGCCAAGATTACTGCATGAAGTCTTCAATTTGGAGTTCAGCTTCAGGTTCAGATTTCATTAATAGTCTGGAAGTTACCAGAAAGCATAAACTGTTCACTTTAAGTACCCCAGAGGATTTTACTCAATGGAATGAAAAGGCATTAAAAAAAAAAAAGAGACAAAAAGACTACCTGAAATTTAAGATCTCGCCAAGTGTAGAAAAGCTAAGTGAAAAATGAAGTCGTATCTGTTTAACTTCTACAACATTTAAGCATTTGTTTGGTATATCCTTAACTTTATTAAATCAAGATGCACCTAAGAAAACAATTATAGCTAATTTTAAATCAACATAGGAAAGCACAGCTATTTTTTATTCAGACACCAAGTTTTCCCTCTACTTGTAGGAATATTCTTGGGCAGAACTTTTATTTAAAAGAAGTTAAGAGTTCAAACTTCTCTACCAGAGATGAATTACAATTCCTCCTCTTCCCTCACCCAGGTACCTATCCAAGCTTCTTAAATGTCATTTGCAAATAATTGGGGAGATTTTATTACGAGCTGTTGCACTGACATGTCATGCTGCTGAAGCTGCTATTACTTTTGCCAACAGTTTCTGTATGATTCATTCTGTTATTTTACCTTTTTGAACAGGCAGCTTTTCAATTCATTTATTCCAGCAGAAGGCTCAAAAGGTAAAACAAAACAAGACTTGCTATTGCTTTTAAAGAGGGGTTGCCCTTATCAGCTTTCCTAGTTTCTTAGAACAGCTGACCTCTTAAGTTCTCCTGCATACTAGTTTATTTCACATAGGTAGCAATAAAGATTACAACTTGTTTGCATTGGGAAAGTTTAGCATCTTCTGCAAAAGTATTTCTGCCAATTCTAAACAAAAGTGGCTGCAATTTAAGGCTAAGAAACTTCTGTGGTTATAGAAAATTCTACATATGATAAAATATACACTTAAGCAGTCTAAACTAAAACATACTTACACAAATGCTACTATCTACACAACTTTATTGTTTGAAAGTGCCCATACTAAACAATATAGGCAGACTTGAAATATATGTCCCACAAGCCCCTTATCATGGCTGTGTGTTGTGTGATTTCCTTCCCTCTACCATATTTCCAAATGCCTGAAGAAAACTGAAGTTCAGTACCCTTACGGTAATGTCTTATGGCAAAATAAGAGCTGGAATTTTATTTTCCCTCTTCAAGTTTTCCAGTAATTATCTTCAGAGATACACAGAAAGAAATTTTATCAGTACAGCATAAGACAAGTTGATTTGATGCAAAGTTAGTACCCTTGAACACATAAGTACACACAGTCACCATTTCAGCCTTCCATTATGGAACTGGTTCATTTTAATCTGTTCTGTGAAGAAGATGCTCTATTCCCTTCTCCTTCGCAAATATCCACCCATTTCAAAACATCATCATCAGGTAGGCAGATCACTGACATATGTAACTGTATCGTACAAGTTACTGCATGCAGAGAGTAGTGCTCATCATTCACTAGAAATCCAGAATGACGCACCAGAGAAGTCTGAAGGGTTTGGTACTACTTTCATTAATTACTCCGGTAAACGAAGAGAACAGTGCAGTTTGCAGATAACAAAAAAAAACCCTAGAAGATCTGCAGAGAAAAATATTTGAAGTAGTACTGACAAGTTTCCAATGCATAAACCAAGCAGTCTACTTGCAAGGATTCAGTATAGTTGCTGAGCTTAATGTGCCCAGTTTCACAAGAGATCCAGAGCTCTCAACAGATTGAAGCCAAATTAGAGCCAATAGCATGGTAAAAGCTGCCAGAAAGTAAAACCAGGATCACCATACATGACATAAGACTTCCTGCATTTTGCCCACACAATCAATTATAAAAGGTTAGGAAAAGATGGCAGCCTTAGCCAAGAGAGCACGCTAAGACTTGAGGCTTCATCTACCTCTACTTTCTATTTTCAGAATGTTGCATATACCTCCTTAAATTAGGACAGCTGCAAATGTATTTGTACCCTTGTTATTTATTGTTTTGCTAACCTAAAGTCTTCAACATAAAATGCCTGCAAAGTGAACACACTTGGAATATATCAAGTCACGCTGGGAAAAAGCAGCAGTATAATTTTGCTTTGTAGTTCTCCTCAGCAAGAATATCAAAATACAAATCAATCTAAATCAGTGCTTATCTATAACTCTTGAACAGCTATTACAAATCTCATTAACAAACTGATTCTAAGTGCATGCAATGCTAGCTTTTAAGACTTGTCAAAACTCAAACATTTTATCTTAAGACCTTCAGTACATATAGAAGCTTCTCTCCACCAGAGAAGGGGGGGAAATATTTGGAAGAAATTGAAGTCTATTAGCGATTTCAGGTCTGATGGTAATGTACAGCACAGTAATGCAATTAGTATTAAGAAGTAACTGTGACATATATGAAAGTATGTATGCTTTTTTAAAAAAAAAATTTCTGAATTACAATACATATACACAGAGTGTCTGGCATATGAAATTACAAACTCTGAAGCACTTAAGTATATTAACTTTTTTTAGTTAGAATTATATAATTGTTTAGGTTAAGATAATCAAGTCAAACTATTAAGCTAAGCATGTCAAGTCCACCACTAAACCATGGCCCTAAGCAACACATCTACAGGTCTTTTCAGTACCTTCAGGGATGATGACTCAACCACTTCCCTGGGCAGCCTATTCCAGCACTTGACAATCCTTTTCATGAAGAAATTTTTCCTAATATCTATCCTGAGCACCCCCTTGCCACAACTTGAGGCTCATTTCCTCTTGTCCTGTCACTCACTACTTGGGAGACCAACACCCACCTCGCTACAACCTCCTTACAGGTAGCTGTAGAGAGTGATGAGGTCTCCCCTCAACCTTTCTTGCGCCAGGCTAATCAGCCCCAGTTCCCAGTGCTCCTCATAAGGACTGTGCTCCAGACCCTTCACCAGCTTCGTTGCCCTTTTCTGGATGCGCTCCAGCACCTCAATGTCTTTCTTGTAGTGAGAGGCCCAAAACAGTATTCAAGGTGTGGCCTCACCAGTGCTGAGTACAGGAGGGACAATCATTTCCCTGGTCCTGGTGGCCACACTATTTCTGATACAAGCCAGGATACTATTGCCCTTCTCAGCCACCTAGGCACAATGATGGCGCATATTCAGCCGGTCCACCAAAACTGTGGACCAAAATGTTGACCCTGACTACAAACCAAAGCTAAAAACAAATAAAAGAGGGACAACAGATTTAATTTTGAAAAAAAGTCCAGCTAGGAAGCAATTGAAACAAAGCCAAACTGATCTGCATACATGCAGTATTTCACCATCTTGTTAACAAAATTTGAAGTCTTGCATTCAACTAAACAGAAGCCGTTTCATGTTTATCCCCACACTGCTACACTACACTCCGATGAACCCAAGTTTAAGGCCGTGCTTGTCAAAGCTTCCCTGTCCAAGGTGCTACTCTGCCTACAAACACGAGTCTGACAGCATTCCTCTTGTTGCTGCCCTCAAAGATACAGGGAGCCATAACACAAAACCCTGCCCAGCCTCCTCCCTTCTCAGTGCTGCAGGAAAAAGCATGTTTACAGAGCAGAAAATGAACTATCACTGTGTTCTGCTACAATGCAGAATTTAGCAGAACGGTTACCCATACAGAGGAAGGATGGGCAATGAGGTGAATGAATCGCCTTCTGTGAATGCAGACAAGTAGGCACTCATCTACAAGCCACTACTTAAACCACCCAACCATAAACTATCACATTAGAGAGAACTTGGTCTCTCTATTACAGATCTCCTCTAAATTTTCAATTAAACATTTTAAAATTAAAAATAAACTACCCACACTTCCACATTTCTTCCCATTTAGAAAATGAAAACAGAACTAGATTTTCATTTGTCTTTCTTTTCACAGAAGTCCGTACATGGATGAGCAAGCAATGTGTTATCTCCAGGAAAGACGCGAGTTTTGCCTTTTTACTTAAATTGTTTCTCCGCTGTAAAGCATTGTGTTTAAAATATGTCAAGGCAAAGAAGCAAGATATAAATGTTTCTTCTGTGTCATCAATACTGTTGTTCTGTCCCACTTATATGATTTTTTTCAATAGCTCTTTGAATGAATAGTCCTGGATGCCCTTGATTGTGTGTGATCCACAATCCTACTGTTCTTTGACGGAGTTTTTTGTTTACTTTCTAAAACCATTGATTTTATTTTAGCTTGATAACTCATCTCTATAAAATATGTTCAAGCAAGGCCAAGCAAAACTGGAGATAATGGTTCTAATTAACCTCTTCCACCCCCAAGAAAAGATATATTTTGGGGAAGCAGTCTATACTTTCTACAGAACAATTCTTTAGAACAATTAACATTATATAATATTTCTAAAATAAAATAGTGAATATTTTTATTAATAGAAAAAAACCACCTCATTTAAATATCATAGGAGAAAGCTTTCAAACCCAAGCCCAAGTTACAAAATGGAGCAAAGATGCCTTCCCAGAATCACAAAGTGATCTCTATTCCACAGTGTGGAATGTCTGAATCCTAAAATAGTCGAGTAGAGACATAACAGTCATCTTCCTACTAAAACCAAACGCATATGTACTACAGCTATTTTCAAGATAAAACACTTATCGCATGCTAATAACTGTCTTTTCCACAGCTGCATATTAGTGAAAGAGACTTGTTTACACACACTATAGTAATTGAAGAATGCCTTCTGCAGAACAAGACGAAAATAATCACGGTAAGCCAAATTTAGTTTGCTTTAAGAGAACTGAAGAACAATTAATCACGCTGATGAGATCCTTCTCTAGAATGCCTCAAAACAACATGGAAGTTCACTGTAAGTAGATCATATCAAGGCTTCAAGTAACTTGCCACTAAATCACAATTTGCTCATTGGACAAAAAAAATACCCCTCTCAATTTGTTTTACTTCATTAGTTAAGTCTTTCCCCTCACACAGGATTCATTTGGTGTCTTTGGGGCACTAAAAAATTAAATAACTTCTCTTAAATTGCACCTCTGCATTACAACATGGGAGAAACTATCCAGCATGCCTTTCGTCAAGTCCTGCACGGCAAGAATACATGGCCTGACTGCAAACAGGTGCAGCAGTAACAGTGTGCTTGAAGAAATCCACAGCCAGAGAAAGCCAAATATCACAGAGAATTCTATAGCGAATATGAACAGCACACATCTGTAATGTAAGCCTTCTCCTTTAACACAGCAGTAAGTCATCTCGTGTAGTTTAATCAGGTTCACTACCAAAACAGAATAATCCCATGTTACTATCAAAGGTACTCCTGCCATTAACCTCCCTGGAAAACACAAGAAGCAAAATTCCTTTCCCCGTTTCTTGCCTTCAGAGCTGTTTCAGAGACAGATCCAATAACCAGCAGCACCTCTGGCAAAGCAGAGATAAATTAATATGTATGCAAGTAAAGAATTTCAGAACTTCCCATGCTGTTCTAAGTAAGTTTTACTACATAGCACCCACGTAACTCTGGCTTTTTGGAAATGCATAATAGCAGGAAGGACACTACAAAAAGTACTATTTAGTTCTAAAAAAAAAAAATGTAGCTGTAAACCAAGCAATTAGAATTTTACCTAAACTGGCACTTTACAAGTATAACTCTGCAGACTAAAAACAAACTACATTTGGAAGTCCTTTGTTGCCTGTAGAAAGTGAAGAAGTTACAGGATTAGGAGGAAAAGAAATGTTTAGGAAACTTTGCTTTTTTTATTATTCACAGAAAAATGCTTTTATACTACATGTGGTGCCAACCAAAGTTTAAAGTCTTCACAGAAAAACATTTATTGAAATAATGTCCGTGAAATAATTCTGAAGAAGTAAAACTGTAAGTTAATCTACCTTTTTGCCAATTTTGAGCAGAGAATTACAAGTATTACATGTCAACTTTCACTCCACAAAACCATGTGCTGTACCTAGAGATTAACATTTGGCATCCTAGTTTCCTTTTGTTATTTCTGTGATGCCTTGAACTGCTTTCCAGGTTCTCAAAAATGAGATGTTAACATAACTAAAAATGAAATAGCAGAATTAGCATGCCAGACATAGTCAGGTCTCCAGAACAACTAGGCATACAAGTACATACAGTGTTTGAAAAACATAAAAGCTGCAGGCAAATTAGAAGACTAGTCCTAGCAAACAAAAGAACACTAAGTGGTGAGATATTCTTGTGGGTATTTCTGTGTGTTTTTTTTCAGGGGCAGTGGGGGTCAGTTGGAAGCTAAGTTTGTTTTTTTTTTTTAATGCAGTCTATATTGAAATCAAGCATTCATTTGCCACTACTTATCATGGTTCAGCTAGAAAGATTTGACCAATATACCGTTTGTACTGCAAATACTTGCCTACCACAAAATGAGTAAAAACCAGCAAGGCCCTGGTCAGCTTTACAACTCCTGCTTAAAAATATTCAGACACTGCTGAAACTAAAACAGTCATGGCAGTAAGTGATCTGTTTTAATAACAAAAGCCAGTACAAAACTATCTAAAGGAACAAA
Source organism: Tapera naevia (assembly GCA_033556795.1). Taxonomy (NCBI): domain Eukaryota; kingdom Metazoa; phylum Chordata; class Aves; order Cuculiformes; family Neomorphidae; genus Tapera; species Tapera naevia. The sequence goes on from JAUMJJ010000222.1 coordinate 366,482, forward strand.
GTTTAGAAATAGAGGAAATATGAGATAGCAGAGAAACTGCAAACACAGAGCTTCAGAACCCGAAGAGACAGAACTTCACATACTGAATCCACCTAATAGAGAATACAGAAGACCTGTTCTTCTCTGTGCCAGTGTTCTCCAGGAGCAGAATCATGACTCACAAATAAACAGCAAAGCACAACATATGGATTAGGTATTCTCACGAAAAACATGGCCATGGACCTCACTGGCCAGCCCTCATATCTGATGCTCTTTTTTCCTAAATACATTTCAAACTTCTTTTGCCTTAGACCATGGCCTTCTAGGAAACACAATTCCTAAGAAAGAACTAGAATTTCTCCTGCAAATCTGCACATATTCTAAAAAATCAGCCAAAACCAAAAAGTAGTGTTAGATTAAGTCATTCTATAAGCTCTATGGAAACTGGCAAAAAGAAAACTTCTATACAACATAATCACAAACTATATGAGCATTTGAAACATTCTACAGTGCCTTCTCTAGTTCTGAAGAAAGTACAGTTTCCAGTTACTGAGTACTAAGGAAAGCCTAACTACAAAGGGAGGGGAAAACAAGGGTGTAATCACCTTGGCAAGGATCACAGCTTGAAGAATCTTCCAACTTCAACAAGAAGAGTCATTCAATTTAGTTTCAAAGTATCACATAAAAAGCTGTCAATCATTATAAAATCTCTCCTTTCTTTAAAAATCAATAGAACTTCCAATCTCAATATCCCACTTAATTACATAACCTAAAATGGAACAAATTAAAGAGCAGTAAGTCCTATAACAGGTTCACTAGGCCACCCACCATCCTTGCATAATTTACTCCTTTGTAGTCAGTTTTAAGCCACCACTCAGCTTTTTAAAACAGGAAGAAAAAGGTCACAGCGATTGCTTTTATGAATATGGAAAAAAAAACTAACTTGAAAAACCTCAAGAGTCTACAAACCACAAGACTGCATAGAATCATAGGATGCATAGAGTCCACATGACTGTCTTTCCTGGGTTTTAACTATGTTTCCAAATGCTAACACACAGTTCTAAAGTTTTCAATTTTGCTTGATCATTTTTCTTCTTTCCTGCGACATTAAGTAATAGCTGAGTCTCTCATTATCACCATATCAAAGTCCCATTCTGTAACTCCTAATCCTTGCCAAATGCCAGGTTGGACTAATGCACTGGGTGGAGATAACAGAACACAATGAAAGCCAAGCTGCTACCGCACAACTTGCTGATGATATTGCTGCTGACAAGCTCAGTGCATGCGGGCAGGACTCAACCAACACGCCCATACAGCCTACCCCGCCCTCCGGCCAACAGGGAGCAGCCGTCATTGATACGGTACAGGCCAGGGAAGCAATTCCTGCATTTGTAAGACACACCATAAGGAGCAGCAAGCACGAACAAGGGATGTTTCAGAAAAGGCTGAAGGACCTGCAGGCACCCTCAAGTCAACACTAACCAGGGGAAAAAGATAATAAAAAACACCTTTCCAAGCCATCTCTACCTAAGGAATCAGGGCGGGTGAAGGATAGTAAAGGTATTATGGCAAGGTACCTATTGAAGGATAGTAAAGGTATTATGGCAAGGTACCTATGATGAATGGAATATCCAAACCACCTCTGGACGTTGGATATGCACAATGATGGAAAAACATTTAAGGGAAAAATGCCTGCTCCTCGACACTATCACCCCCCGCCCCCGCCATTCCCTTCGAGCACTAAGCAAGAGAAGCTCCAGATGCCCAACACAGGGCTGAGAGGCAGGCATGCCTGTGAGGGGACGGGAGAGGGGACGGGAGAGGGGACGGGAGAGGGGACGGGAGAGGGGACGGGAGAGGGGACGGGAGAGGGGACGGGAGAGGGGACGGGAGAGGGGACGGGAGAGGGGACGGGAGAGGGGACGGGAGAGGGGACGGGAGAGGGGACGGGAGAGGGGACGGGAGAGGGGACGGGAGAGGGGACGGGAGAGGGGACGGGAGAGGGGACGGGAGAGGGGACGGGAGAGGGGACGGGAGAGGGGACGGGAGAGGGGACGGGAGAGGGGACGGGAGAGGGGACGGGAGAGGGGACGGGAGAGGGGACGGGAGAGGGGACGGGAGAGGGGACGGGAGAGGGGACGGGAGAGGGGACGGGAGAGGGGACGGGAGAGGGGACGGGAGAGGGGACGGGAGAGGGGACGGGAGAGGGGACGGGAGAGGGGACGGGAGAGGGGACGGGAGAGGGGACGGGAGAGGGGACGGGAGAGGGGACGGGAGAGGGGACGGGAGAGGGGACGGGAGAGGGGACGGGAGAGGGGACGGGAGAGGGGACGGGAGAGGGGACGGGAGAGGGGACGGGAGAGGGGACGGGAGAGGGGACGGGAGAGGGGACGGGAGAGGGGACGGGAGAGGGGACGGGAGAGGGGACGGGAGAGGGGACGGGAGAGGGGACGGGAGAGGGGACGGGAGAGGGGACGGGAGAGGGGACGGGAGAGGGGACGGGAGAGGGGACGGGAGAGGGGACGGGAGAGGGGACGGGAGAGGGGACGGGAGAGGGGACGGGAGAGGGGACGGGAGAGGGGACGGGAGAGGGGACGGGAGAGGGGACGGGAGAGGGGACGGGAGAGGGGACGGGAGAGGGGACGGGAGAGGGGACGGGAGAGGGGACGGGAGAGGGGACGGGAGAGGGGACGGGAGAGGGGACGGGAGAGGGGACGGGAGAGGGGACGGGAGAGGGGACGGGATGCCTTTCTCACCCAGCAGGAGGACGTTCTTCCCCGAAGGCAGCTTAGACCGGGAGCGAGTGGACACCTCACTGAGGATGCAGGACCTGGTGCGGAGATACGACAACGCTTAGGAGAGGGGGGGGTCCCGCTCCCTCCCGCCCCCCATCCTCACCACCTCCAGGGCCGGGTGGGGAGGCGGGATGGAACCCAGGGAGATCGGGGGCAGCGCAGGAGCTGCCACCGCCGAGGGGAGGAGCACCCCCCGTCGCTGACTGAGAGGGACTGAACGCTAGAAGGGGGGATTGGCCAGCCCCCCGCCTCCCCGTGAGGGCAGGGAATCGCCGAGCAGGCGGCAGCGGGGGCTACCGGGCCGCGGGGCGGGGCGGGCGCCTTACCAGAGGTTCTGCCCATCGTCCTCATCCCGCAGCTCCGCGCTGTTGTTGGTGCCGGTCGTGGCCGCAGCGGCGGACGAAGGAGGAGAAGAAGAAGAAAAAGCGGCCGCCGAGCCGAGCGCAGACGAGGAGGAGCTGAAGGAACCGGCTCTCCCCACCGTCGCCGCCATCTTCGCTGCCGCCGCCTCCTCCCTGGCCGCCGCCTCCCCGGGGCGCGGAGCGGGCGGCGGCGCCGCGGCGGCTGCCGGGGACCCGGATGTGGGGGGGGGGCGCGCGGCGCGGCGCGCAGGGGCGGGGCGGGGCGCGCGGAGCCGTCCAGCGCGCGAGCGCGTCCCCGTCAGCCGCGCCCCGAGGGGGAGGGCGAGTGTGCATCGCGGGATCGCGGAGTGATGTGCTCACAGAATTATAGAAGCAGAATCACAGACTCATACACTCGTAGGATCATAGAACCACAGAATCTTTGAATCATAGAATAGTTTCAGTTGGAAAAGACTTTTAAGATCATTGAGTCCAACCATCGATGCAGCCCTGCTAAGTCCACCAATAGAATGGTAGAATCATAAAATACTTGACTCCCAGACTCATAAAATGACAGAATCATAGAATCACAGAATACTAGAGTCTGTAACAGAGGTATAGAATGGTTTTGATCTGAAAAAACCTTTCAGATCATCGAGCTTAGCCATGGATCCAGCCCTGCTAAGACCACCATTAGTCCATGTCATGGCTTAAAGCCCATTCAATTCCACCTCCCCGGCCATGGGCAGGGCCACCTCCCACCACACCAGGCTGCTCAAGACCCCATCCAACCTGACTTTGAACACTTCCAGGGAGGGGCATCCACAGCTTCCCTGGGCAACCTGTGCCAGTGCCTCACCATCCACATCGTGAAGAATTTCTTACTAATGTGAAATCTAAATCTTCCCCCTTCCAATTCAAAGCCATTCCCTTTCATCCTATCACTACTTGTCCTTGTGAAAAGTTCCTCCCCAGTTTCCTGTAACCCCCTCCAGGAACTGGAAGGCCACTATATGGTCTCTCTGAAGCCTTGTCTTCTGCAGGCTGAACAAGCCCAACTCTCTCAGCCTGTCCTCATAGCAGAGGTGCTCTGGCTCTTTGATCATCTTCATGACCCTCCTCTGCACTCGCTAACAGATCCATGTCCTTCCTGTGCTGTTCTAGAACTGAACACAATACTCCAGGTGAGGTCTCAAAAGAGCAGAGTAGAGGGGTAGAAAACGATGCCCATTCCCAGACTCTCTGGATATACAGAAAGGTATTGGCAGTATTAGTGACTTATGTATGCTAGCAGTTTGTACTTAAGTTTTTTCTTGCTCCTGTATTTATTTTTTTTTTTTGCCAGAAGAGACTGCTTTTTCAGTAACATTTTAAAACAGGAAAAAATGATCTGTTTCTTAACCTCTGTGTTTCTCTCGGTGGCTTTCTGTTGCTTTGCAACTCAAACTGTGGACATTCCTTTAATACATTGTTTTAGTAGGGATCAGGAGAAATTTTGTTGGAACTTGTAGGTCACTGTTCATGAAAGTAAATTTCAATAAGGTCCTTTAGGTATAAAATAGCTGAAACAGTGGTAGCCATGCACTGAATTACAGGTACTTGTCTTAACAGGTGCACAATTATTGGTCAGAAGTATTTTGTTGTGGACAGAATGCAGATACAGAAAACGGGCAAAGTTTGGTGGAGCTGTGTCATCAGTTAACAGTTACCACTGAACAGAGGAATGGTGCTGAAAAACCACCAAGAAAAAACTCTTGCTGTATGACCCTAAGTTTACACAAGACAGAAGAGCAAGTTGAAAGAGGGAGATTATGCTCTCACCTCTTCCCCTCTGTCCTTGTGGCCTGCTATGAATTCCCTTCTTTTAGTATCTCTGGGTTTCCTCACTGTTGGGTCAACAGGTTTAAATCACTAAAACATCAGAAAACTGATTACTAGAACGATAGAAGAACTCTTCCAGTTTAGTGAGGTGAATCACTTTTGGAAAGGATTTGATGAGTGGCAGAGCCAGAACAAAGGGTGGTGAACAGAACTGACCAGAGAGAAGGAAGAGCAGAAAGAAGGAGGAATTTGAATTTGGTAAGAAGTGGAATGGTAATGCCCTTTCAGTGACAGCGAACAGTCAGGTCAACTCAGCTGCAGGTCAGGTTTTGGTTGTAAGAGAAAGGAAAGAAACAAAGAACCCCCCTCAACAGATTCTGTAATACATTTCCTAACTGAAACAACTGCCAAGTCCAAAATTAGCTACCTTCTTCACTCAAAAATCATTGATTTTAACACAACTTGACATAGATTGCTATTCATCTGGCTCTGTGGTCTTGAGATTTTTGTGAAGCTTTACTAAAAAGTGGATAATCTCTGAAATTCAATTAATTAGCTTTTAACACCTCACTCACAAAGTCACTGAAGATAATTAGAGTTTCAAGCTACTTCAAGTTGCTCATTATTTTAAATTAAGTTTCATATCATACTGTTTGCATGTGAATGATATTAAACTGGGGTACGTAAATGATATTCCTTTAAGACTTTTTTTGAAACCAGAATGTGTATGACAGCAATTAATATTTAAGTATGTGGAAGTAGTAAGAAAGAAAAAAGCTGTATAGAACAATGGTAATAAGAGCACATTACTTTGTGCTGAGGAACATATTGATGTTTACAAAAGACAGTGCAAATTTCCTTCTCTTCTGCTTTTATAGAGGCTAATGTTGCCAGCTGGAAGTAAAAATATCTGGTGGTTATAAATCTACCAAAGATTATTCACAATGAAAGAGAGTCCACCTCTTTTCTTTCTCCCTTCCTCCTTCCCCTGACATCCATTCACTCTGGATTCTTTTTAAGGTGGCTTTCACTGTCTGTTCCTCTTGGTAATGGAGGGTTTTGCTGTGTGCCTTTGAAAGAGATGTGCACAATCAAAATTCTCTGAGTATTCACTTACCAGATTGTCACACCTGACAATTGTGATGATAGTTATGTGGTCTATTTGCTACCTTTACCAGAAGCAATTCCTCCCTCCTATTCTGCCTTCTCTCCATTTTATTTCTCTCTCGGGAGCTGCAGAGGAGAAGGTGAAAATGGAAATGCTTGGTCATGATACTCTCAGGTTAGGTTAAAAGGAAATCAAGGTGGAAACAAAAATGTTGAGAATATCAAGTCTTCATCAACTGTGCAGTATGCTGATACTGTATCTAAATTTAATTATTCATGGAGTTAGCTGTGCAGCAGGATAGGAAGAGGAAATTTAGGAAAAGCCTGTAATGAAGATGAAGCAACCACAGAAGCGGGGAGGGGGGAAATCAATAAGACATTATTTCTTCTCCTCCTCTGTAAAATAAGTTTCTATCTGGTAAAATGATCTCATGAAGGTATGGCAACAGCCATTCCATGCAGCCTTTTCTGAAAGATAACTGTAAATAGGAACTGATGTTAATGATGCTCAACAAACGTAAAAGCCTTATTTTCTCCTACCTCGGGCACATTAAATATAAGATTTTCCTTGACTATCAAATTGTAAGATTTTAAGTTATAATTATAAAGTATGTTTTTTTTACTTAAAACTGATTTGACAGTATCTTGTACCCAGTCACTGTTACACTTGCAGAGGTAGGTGTGACTGTACAAGACATGAGAAGATAATGAAGAATTAGGTCCATCAACTATGAAAAATAACGTTGTTTCAGCAGCTGATTGTTAGCAACAGCTTTAACTTGAAAAAGCATAGACAATGGCTTAACTACATGAATATGTAAAGGCAAACTATGAGTACATATCAGGGATAAAACAACATAATTTCTTAACACAGACATGATCTACATCCCTCTGTGAGCTGCCCTGAGGTGATGCCAAAGTGCAGACCCTGAGAGGGAGTCTCTTGTGTAGCTGTGAGATGGATGTGCCATGTTGACCAAGGAGGGGCCAACAGGAAAAGACACCTCCTGTGCACAGCTGGTTAACGGTAGCAGGAATGGAGTCTTGGTTTCTTTCATATGCTTTTTTGGTTTCTGACAAGGTCTCATTGTTGGCTATCTCTCTTCAAATAAGAACTTTTGTCTGAGTTAGCATTGTATGAAATCGGAAAAATAACGGGCCAGCTTCTCCATCTGCATGTATTGCCAGTGGCCAAATATTATAAAACTGGTTGGGAATTTAGAAGCCTTTTTTTTTCATAATCCTATGGAAATGAATTGTTATAGTTCAATTACATTTAAAAGATCCATTTTGGGTTGTTTGAGAGATTTTGCCTTTAAGGCACAACTGGCTTTTTAGCAATGTTGACCTTGTTGTTGAAGCCAAAATCATAAAGGTCACAGCGCTCAATGCATGAGAGTAGCTCACTGTGCAGAAAGCATCTTTCTGAAAAGGCAGGAATGAAGATGCAGAATACACAGAATTTCCAACAAGATGCTTTGTTGCCTTTGGCTGTGGTTTATTAAAAAGTACAAAACTAAACCTTAAAAAGAGAAAGACAAATGTGATTTTCTGTTATTTGTTGATCTGAATTTGTGGGCAGTTAATAATCACAAAGCATTAATGAAGATGGTAATGATTTTTGGAAGTGCTTTCTTGTAATACTAACAGCTAGTCCTCTGAAACTTAATCTTGAAAGTGAATTCCTGATGATTTTCTTGTTTACAGTGCTCAAGTCATTCTGCCAGGAAATGAAGAACTATTGTATGACTTAGCTGAACAGTTGACGATAGCACAAATTGCAAATGGATAACATTGACACAGAATTAATATTTCGATCTATATGCTGAAATTTGTTAATATAAGCTGTACAAATAATACTTAAGAATAACAAACATGTCTCAGGAGACTTAATGAGATGAATCCATAAGAAATATTAGACAATGAACAATTTTGTGCATCACATTTCTGTATTTCATTTGATCAAGTATAAATCTTGTTATTCATCCCATTTTTTTTTGCTGGCTGGTAATACAAGCTCTGTAGACCATGCAGCAATGTCCCACTTACTCCTAAATTTATTTTCTACAAACTGCACCGTAAATTTTTAAGAATGTGCAAGCTAACTAATTTTATGAAGCAGACCATTATAGCCTGCTGCAAAGGAGACAAAGACTTTATTGCACAGACATCATTGTTGTTTTTTTTATCTAAATTTGTTACCATTCTGCAGCAGATGCAGCAAGAACACCTTAAACATTTAAGTGAATCCTTAAATTTGCTTGAAATCAATGGGATTTAAAATCTGTTTTACATATCTGGCTGATGATATGTACTTACTATGCATTTATAGAAGATAGCTGTGGAGAATCTGATCAGCCAAGAGCTGCATGCCCTTACTTCCCATTGGGAGACCAGGTACATTCCCTCCCAAGGCGCATTCATCTCTTTCAGGGCCACACAAAGTAAGTATGATTGTTCCTTTAGTCTGAGCAGGATTGTTTCTTCAAAGACAGAAATGTCTTAGTTTTTGGGTTTTTTTTTAATGTAATGCTCTATTCAGAACAAAATATATACAAATGAATAATTTCTCTGATTACAAAGAGACAGCCAGCAGAAAGCAATTCCTTGTGCATTATTTGCAATTCTGCTTCTTTAGTCAGTCCTTTACCTCGGGGAGCTGAGTGACTGCTTCTCAAGTAGCTGTTTTGCTTTATACTGTTTTTTTTGGTTGTCAGATGGCATGGCTACTTGGATAGGATACCATAAAACAAGAAGGGATGTGTTTGTGGTGTGGTAGCTACTTTGTACATGTTGTCTCAAGGTATCTGTGAAGAAATTGTATTTGCTCTGTCTTCAGTAGGAATGAAGACTCAATACTCCCCACCTGGAGTACTGTGTCACCACCTGGAGTACTGTGTCCAGTTCTGGAATCCTCAACATAAGAATATGGAAATGTTGGAACAGGTCCAGAGGAGGCCACAAAGATGATCAGAGTGCTGGAGCACCTCTGCTATGAGGACAGGCTGAGAGAGTTGGGCTTGTTCAGCCTGCAAAAGACAAGGCTTCAGAGAGACCTTATAGTGGCCTTCCAGTTCCTGGAGGGGGTTACAGGAAACTGGGGAGGAACTTTTCACAAGGACAAGTAGTGATAGGATGAGGGAGAATGGCTTTAAATTGGAAGGGGGAAGGTTTAGAGTTACTACAGAGCAAGAGTGTTCACAGAGAAAATTACTGCAGAGTAGTTAAAAAAGCATAAACTTGTGCTCAGGCTACCTTGCAATAATGTAAACATTCTCTTCTAAGCCACGGGTTGCCAAACTGACACCAAACTGCTCTGCTGCGTGGTCTGAGAAGCTCTCATCTACAGGACTTGGTTTCTAACTGGTCATTTCCCTCTGGCCCAGTCCTTGGGCTGTACTTCCAAAACTATTTATAAAAAACATAACAGGGTCTAATTTTTCAAAATTCAGAGTCCTCCTTTGAAGACATTAAGCATTTTTAGCTGCCACCTAAGTAAGCATTCTTGAGTGCTTAGCTTGGAAAGAAATATTCTATATAGTTTTGTGAGTATAGTATTAAATATGAGGTTTAAGTTTTCATCACCTCTGTAGCTTAATGTTCTTGAGAACTTCTCCCATTTTATCCTGCCTCTGCACAGGAGAGATTACTTGTTTTGTTGTAGGTTTTCTTACAGGTTTTGTTACTTGCCAAAAGACCTCTCTTATTTTCAGCTTGCTGTCCATTAAAAATTGAAAACTATGGAATATGTTTTATTTGTTTACACAAACCAATGTGATTCCCTCCATTTTTCCCTTAAAAATTCTAGTCATTGAAGGCCTACAGAGTTCAGAAATATATATATACACTTCCTTAAGCTACTAGGTTAGAAATTGCTATTTTAACTAGGTAATACGTTGCTTTGTATGTTGGGGGAAGACATTCCTTTCAGTGTTTCTCTTCTTGCAAATAATATCTCTGGTAAGGTATCATTGTTGTCAATGAAACTGCCTGTTAAATTCATCCTCATCCTCAGAACTGTGCAAATGGATGACTTTAGTTAGTATAATCAAGTTATGCATGTAAGAATAACCTGTGTAGACTAACTATGTAAGACTATTCTCTGTGAATTGATAGAAAAATGTAGACTGAATAGAAAATAAAGATGGACAATATGAATAACTGCCTTACTTCACAGTGTCTTAGCATGTCTTTTTTTAAAAAATCCAGAACTTATTAATGTAATGAGAGGGGAAAATACTGGCAGTAAAAGTTCTCACTCAAAAGCAAACCTTACAGAAATAATCTATTCAGTAAATAGATCATAAACGTTCTTGAGCATGGAAGAAGGCCTGGTCGTTCGGGTTTTTTTTTTTGGTTTTTATTTAAATCCTGAAGAAATCTATCTTTATATTGTTTTAAGAGCTGTTATGCGCAAAACAATTAGCAGAACTGCACCCAGAGTGCCAAGAAGATGTATTGTCCAGACACATTTTTAACATATAGGGCAACATTTAAAAAGTAAAGAGGAAAAAAGAAAAGTCAAGTCATGAGTGGAGAAAATCAGGTCTCAGCACCAGGCATTTGTAGTTGTACTTGAGATAAACAGAGTAATGGGACAGAGCCATGTGACGGCCCTTTGCATGGGCAGCTAAAAATAAACACTGTACACACTTCATATGCATCTCTCCCTTTAACGTGTGGGAGGACAGAAAAATCTACCCAGGAACAGATGCTCTGCTCTTGTCCCTTTCACAGCACCCTCCCAGGCTCTTATTCCTGCCTTTCACTCAGTGAAGCTACACTCAAGTGAGAGACCTCTGTTTAATTCTTCATCCCTATATGATGGGAGCAGGCCTATGGATGTAGCTAAGGATGAATTGGTCTTTAAAAATAATGTTAATTTTATCTGTATTTAAAAGTATGCAGTTCAGGATTTTATATAGACAAAAAAAATAAAAAATTAAAAAAACAAACCAGAATATTTTATAGATTTGTTTACTCACAATGAAAGAATAAGTCTTGCGTCTCATGGCTAATAAAACCAAATTCTCATTACTTTGGTAAGAATCTTGCCAGTGTAAAGAAAAAGCATTGAATCTTACTCGAGGGAAGTACTGTGCTGTGAAACATTCACAGCAGGCATACCCAAGTGAGCAGAAGTGTCAAGGAAAATAAAGGAAAGAAAGCAAAATTCTTGTTTTATTCAACATCATAGAATCATAAAGTTGGAAGAGACCTCTGAGATCATGGAATCCAACCGTGCCTCTCTCCCTACTAAACCATATCTCTAAGAAACTCATCTACTTGTGTTTTAAACACCTCCAGGGATGGAGACTCCACCACCTACCTGGGCAATCTGTTCCAATCCCTGACCACTCTCTCAGTGAAGAAATTCTTCTTAATGTCCAGTCTAAACCTTCCCTGGTGCAACTTGTGGCCATTCCCTCTTGTCCTATCACTCGTCACTTGCGAGAAGAGACCAGCACCCACCCTACCCACATGGCATAAAAAATTAATAAAAAATTCAGATTTCTTTGCCCAGAAGTGTTTATTGATAGTTGTCCAGTAATCTGTTTCTCACTATGTGTTTCTGGGTTTGGTTGAATTTTTACTCCGAATTATTTGCAAACTGCCAATGTAGCCTCTGTCTTTAAGATGATGACTTATGGTGGAAACTTGCTGGCCCTTGACTGGAAAAATACAGTAAAAGTATTTTAGCCGGGTACTCTGAAGGATTTGAAGTGAATATTGACATTTATTAATGCAACGCTCCATATTTTGGAAAGAGATTTACTGTAGCACTTCAGTTGAAGAATTTTGCTGGTTCACGTCACATTACATTCAGATTCAGATTGTATCTGAGCTCTCCGATTGCTTTGTTTTGCATTTGGACAGGCGTTCAAAACGCTAGTCAGGAACATTAAGGGGTTGTTGCATAGGTATAAGGATTCAGTGGTGGTGAGGTACCTCGTGATGCCGATTCTTCTCTCGACTTGAACTAAATCAAGTGAAACCCCATTTAAGCCAGAGGTATTGCAGCAATGCAAAACGAGTGTGAAAGGATGGTAAAGCACAGAGACTTCTGCAGGCTGTTGTCTCTTATTTATTCATTGCTTCAACATGTGAAGAACACAGAAGCCAGGTACAGTGCCGATAAGACACCTATCGTGATGGCAGAAAGGAAATGAGGAAGTACCACTGCCTTGCTTCCTCTGCTAAGCAAATACAGATCTCTCTCTAATTATGTAGTTTGGTTTCAGATACATGTTACGGATTTCCAAAATATAGATTCATAGAATGGTTTGGGTTGGAAGGGACCTTAAAGCCTACCCAGTTCCAATCCCCCTGCCATGGGCAGGGACACCTCCTACCAGACCAGGATGATCAAGGCCTCAACAACTTATATCTTAAAAGCTGCATTTTTTAAACAGTATAAAATACTTTAAAAACAACATTTAATGGTTTTGTATTGTGGTAAATACATACAGACTGCATATTATCATAGAATCATAAAATACCAGGTTGGAAAGAACCTCAAGGATCATCTGGTCCAAACTTTCTTGGCAAAAGTACAGTCTGGAAAAGATGGCCGAGCACCTTGTCCAGCCAAATCTTAAAAGTGTCCAATGTTGGAGAACCTATCAATTCCCTGGGGAGATTATTCCAATGGCTGTTCGTTCTCATTGTGAAAAATTTTCCTCTTTTGTCCAATCAGAATCTCCCCAGGAGCAACTTGCACCCATTACCCCATCTCTTTTCTATGTGACTCCCTGTAAAAAGGGAGTCTCTACCTTCTGTGTAGCCAGCCTTTAAATACTGGAACATAGTGATAAGGTCTCCCCATAGCCTTCTTTTCTCAAGGCTCTCTCAGTCTTTCCTCACATGGGAGGCTTCCCAGTCCTCTGATCATCTTTGTGGGCTTTCTCTGGACCCTCTTTTTTGCATAGTGGGGACTAAAACTGAACTCAATATTCCAGGTGTGGCCTAACAAGCTCTAAGTAGAGCAGGAAAGTGACTTCTTCATCTCTGCTGGTGATGCTCTTGTTGATGCAGTCCAGTATCCTGTTGGCTTTCTTTGCCACAGCAGTGCACTGTTCCCTTGTATTGAGCTTGTTGTCCACCAGGATCTGCAAGTCCCTTTCCACAGAGCTGCTCCCCAGCTTGGTAGATCCCAGCCTGTGTTGCACTCCTAGATTATGTTTTCCCACGTGCAAAACCTTAGACCTGTCCTTGTTGAACTCACAAGGTTCTTGTCAGCCCACTCTTCCAGCCTATCCTGATCTTTCTGCATGTGGCTCTCCCTTCTGAAGTGTCCTCTTCCCCACTCAGTTTGGTGTCATCAGCAAATTTCATCAGGGTACACTTGATCCCATCATCCAGACTTTAGAAATATTTTGCCTTGCTTTCATAAAATTAAATATGCATATACAACTATTATTGCTATGTGGTTGTATTCAATAACTAAATTTCAATTTGTGCGGTAGGCCCTAAATTTTTTTTTTTAAAAACTTAATTTTAAGTGTTTTTCAGCACGTCCTTTCTCCTAACCCACCGTATCTTTCTCAGCCCTTTTCCTCTCACCATTTCTAATTAATCCACAAAATATGAATGCTCTTCATCTTCTTGTTCACCAGGTAACTCTAGGTCATTAGGGTCCTGGAGTTTCTCGTGCTTTTGCTTTGCAATAAAACTCTTCGTACATCTCTTTTTTTTTAGAGCTCTTTTCTGCCCACAAGTCTTCTATTAAGATTTATGTTGATCTTTGTGCTGCTCTTCCCTTCATGCTTGTGTCAAGATAGAGTCCACTGCCTAAGAAATTTTTTTCATTCATGCTCCTAGACCCCCGACCTTCCTTAGTTCAAAATAAGTGCTGACTAACACGGCAGGGAAGCATTCAGTCAGATAAGTGGTAGACTTCCTGAAACCACATTCTCCAGGCAGTGTCTGTCAGTAAGGGTGACTCACAGTAACAAATCTGCAGTGTGGAATGGAGCCAGAAAACTGTGAGGAATGAAAGATGTCCATACTACCTAAGCAAATTGGATTGCATGGAGGAGAGATAGGAACATGTAAGGAATTAAGATAGACTGTTCTTAAACAAAGACAAAAGCACCCCCAAAAAGAGTACAACCGATGTCAAGTGTTCTGTCAGTCTTCCTTACATACTCCTTTAAATGCATTTCTTCCCTTCTTAGGCATCTCTTAGGAACTTGGTGACGATGATATGAGTTATCTGCCAGTACTATATTAAGGAGATGTTTCTCCAAATGATAAGAAGTGATACCACTCTCATACTAGAGTCGTCACTAAGCTTCAGAGTCATTGTGACAACTTGTAGGGCTAAGCATTCCAGCAAAGCTGTCAGTGCAAGCTCTGAAAAATGTGTTCAGTTTTATTATTGAAAATTGTCATACTTTGACATGTATGAAAAAATCAGAGTCTCTTCCATGGATATTCTGCCTTCCACAAGGGCAAATTAGTACAGAGTCAGTGAGGAGAGAGTATGATGATCCATGGGATCGCAAGTGTACAGTGTGAGATTGGGAGCATAATTATACTACACAGTGAGGTATGGTATAGAAATAACTGATCTAACAACCACTAAACTGTTTCCAGGGGTGAATCTGTACAGCCACGTTGATTTAGCATTGAATACCTGTTGAGGAAGATTGGCTGTCTTGGTGACAGGGCACATCAGCTTGAGAGGAATGTGCTAACATAACAGCTCACAGAACCAGGGGCAGAGTGTCTGAGTGTTGCACTGGCTGGCATGGTGTCCCAACAGGCCTGAATTTGTTCACACCTCATACCATGTTGTAAGATAGATGTGCTGTGAAAGAGCTTGACTTGATTAACCAAGAAAAATTAATATAAACAGAAGACATTATCTCTAAATGTACCACCACAGAGGTAAAAACTCTGTTTGAACTGTGGGCTGGTGCTAGTAGAAGAGGATAAGTCGTTTACTGACTAGGAATACATCAAGTTCAAAAAGGATTTTCAGTTGCCAGAGATGCTTTGGGACTGCTATTGGTTCGAGTAGTTATAAAAGCGCATTTGGTCTGTTCCTGAAAGGGGTTAAGTGGCATGACTGCAAGAGTAAGTGTGGATCTTTGCAGAGATTTAGGAGTTCCTTTCTAGTCCTATGTTCCAATGTCTCTCAATTCTCTTCAAGTGTCAGTGTCAACAATAATTCCACCATTGAATAATCTGGGAAGAGCAGGGTCCTATTTAAAACCCTACGGAGTAATAATCTGCTCTTGTGTTTATACATACATTTCAACTGTTATATACCTATATTGCAGTTAAGAGAGTTGAAGGGTGAAAGGAGTGGGTTCTCTGGTAGCCAGAATATATGACCTTGAAAATGTGTAGGGATTTAGGCTTCTTCAGTCAAAATTATTATTATTGTATTGTTATATTTCATTATTATATATTATAATAATTATTATTAAGCTTCTTTTTTTCAAAATTATTCATGAAATAATTTTGTTTAATCTTTTCCAAATAACAGTGAGAGAACCAGATCCTGATCCAATTTACTGTAAAAATATGCCCAAAAATATATATAATTGTTTCAGTCTTTCTAGTCACGAGGACTTGAGAACTGCTGGATTCAGCCAGATAAGAAATCCACCCAACCCGGTAACCTGTTTTACTAAGTGGATACTTATGGAAAAACTGTACGGAGGCAGTCATGCTTACAGTGATTTTTTTTCATCATGCTCTTCCAGCCTTCAGTGACTAGGAGACTCTTTTGTTTGATTGTAACTGCTGACCTACTGAATAGAACTGCTGGATTCACGAAGTCATGACTTTTTTTGATCCATGTACAATTCAGAACTCACAATATCTCATGAAAATGAGTTTATTATTGAGTCTATTATTATCCATTATCTATTATTACTATCTATTATCAAGTCTATTACTACAAAAGAAATTGTCTATGCCTTCCTTTATACTGTGAAAAGCAATGAATAACTGTTCCCAGCTCACTTTTTCCATAAAATTAATGACTTCATATATCTCTATCCTACCTTTCTTTGGATGTTTCTTCTAATTCTGCCTTGACCTTTTTTTTGATAACGGAATGACTTAAACTGCGTATAATATTTCTGTGGCCTGAATATATACAGGACAGAGTTTTTGCATTTATTCTTTATTAATTTTAAATAATTCCTAAGTTTCTACTGACTTCTTTAAGCACCAGATGTTTTCAGATTTCTTTATTGGTGATACTGACTAAGAGCTCATGTAATGTGAGTATTATGTGTATTTGCCCTTACTCTCTTGATGTTCATTTCACTTACTGACACTGAATAGCCTCTGGCATTTTATCACCGATTCAGTATTGAACCATCCTCTGTAGCTTTTCATAGCCAGCTTTAGATTTCCTCAGCCTAATAGTTTTGTGTCATCTGGTTTTGTTTTATTATGTGTGTACTTTTCCACATAATTTATGAATACGTTGAAGGGCCCAGATCTCTCAGTCGAGCTTATGTCAGTGAATTCTGATACTTTCTTACTGTAAATACTTCTTTGTGAAGAAAATAATTCGAACATTATAAAATCTGACCTATAAAAATCATATTTTTTTCTTCTTCTTAAAACGAATTTTAGCTTCATTGTTTATTTATTGCACAAGTAGATGCATTTTTAATTAATTTTCAGATATAGTTCTCTTTTTCAAAGGATTCATAGGATAATGGGAAAAAAGACAACAGAAATTCACTGCTATTTGATGATTCAGTTATCACACATGTTGAGTTCAATGGCTCTAATTAACATATTTAAAATATGGGATTCTGGCATATGCTGACAATTGAGAGTGATTGTCAGGAAAAAGTATGTAAAAGAAACTGTTCTTTTTGTTTACTGAATATTAGCATGTAAAGGTCATCTTTGACTGTCAACAATCTTCTATTGGCTTAATCCACTCTGCTTACTTATTAAGCTATGAATACCTGCAAATCCTTTAAAGGATTAACTGTATCTGCCTGCTAAGCTTTCCAAGACAGTTAAAAATAACTGCAGGCTGATTCTACTGACACACTAAAATTGGACCTGCTCTACATTTTATGTTGTACTTGATGCTGCTTTGATGGATCTAATACAGTCAGGAGCTGCTTAAACCTTTTGTGAGTATTCAGGTTGACCAAGTGCTCTCATAACCCCCATTATAACCAGCAGCTGTTTTCCTTACAGCCCATAAAGAATTAGCATTTTCTTTGTCTCATGAAAAACGCTAGTGACTAAGGACATATAAGGTAAAAAAAAGAAATTCAGCTTAAACCAATGCATTAAATAAAAGTATCTTCCTCTGCAGAAAAGGCGATGACTTGCAGCAAGTGGTCTGACCAGTTCCTGCAGTGCAGTCCTTTATGTACAATAATGGCTTTTGCTAGCTGCAGTCACTGACTTCAGAAAATGTGGATCTCTTCCACATTTACAGAATTGTTGCTATAATCTGATACAAGATGAGCTAGATACAATATACTGGATATTACTAGATACTATTAGGAAGGGAGCCAAACAGATTAGATTCGTTATGGCGGGAGCCTTACAAGGAATGCAGTGTGTTTTGGTGCTCCAGGGAGCACATGACACAGAACATGAAAATACGTACTGACTGCCTCTGTGGTCTATTATTCCTGCTCACTATTGGGGAAGAAGTGTTGGCCTTCATCTTCTTCCTTGGTCAAAGAAGTTAAATTGTGGAATATATAAAATGGAAACTTTGATAACAGGCGTTTCCTTTTTCACTGTTGTTTGCTGGATATTTTCCCTCTAATGTCTTGTGAAATTCCAGGTTACAAAAGGTTATCATACATGCAGGTATTTTCCTGTTGGCAAAGGACACAATACCTGATGTGGTTCCCTCTTTGCTCCAGTGATTTCTACCCTCCTTAACACGTTCTTTAAGTTCTTGCAAAAAAAGCAGAAATTAAAGGGCACATAACAGATGAAACTGGTTCTAGCACTTTTAAGAGCTGAAGGAACGTACTATGGCATAAAGATTCTTTTCTTGCAAGTGATAGGCCTCAGGCTAAAAAGCTCTTAGATGGGTGCATGCGTCCTTTTATATATTCTGAGATGATGAAGGAGGAGTATTGAAAACCAAATGCAGTGAGATGTAGGTGCACAAGGTGCACAAAGGAGGCAATTTTGTCAGCAGTCCTTATAATGAACTCCTAACTTGAGTCATGGCTTGCCAACCACCTGGTCAGACTGTAAAGCATTGACAAAAAAGCAGAGGAAAATTGGATTCATCACTGGGAATTCAACCTTCAGTCCCAAAATAATGTTTTAAACAGAAAGGCTGCTAAACTTCTTTAGAGTTTAGCTACTCCAAGAGCTAAGTAGTTGCTACTTAATTACTTAATTATTACGCTGTTTGGCAACAGAAGGGCTGTATATTTTCCTGCACTTCTAAGTCTATAAGCAAGGTCTGCACAATCCAAGCTGAAGGATCTAGCTCGGTTGCAATAAACAACACAACTCCATCAACATTAATATGTGCTACTTAATGTCTAAAATGCTTTCGGAAACTGGTTAAAGTCTGTGCTGAGGAAACCTCATTTTGAGGTAACTCACATTATTCTTTTTACTAGCTCTATCTAAGGAAATTCAACAAAAACTTGGGAGACTGATAATATGTTAGACCATTTTTAGGGTCAATGTCTATCCATGCATGGCCTTAGCCTACCTGAGGAAGTGCCATGGTTAAGCAGGAACGTCGCTTGTTATATTTCAGCAGTGTCTCTTAGAACTAGTGGCAGAATTTCTACAATGCATTGTAGTGCACTATGCAGCCAATAGATACCATGAACTTAACCAGGTAGATTATATGGTTATAGATTATATTTCAATGCTATTTTTTTCTCATTAAGCATGTGTTGCTTAATGTGTGTTTTTATCTGAACTTCGAGAAAAAAAGGTCAGGTTAAATTTTGTTCAACATGTATTTTGGAGGGAGAAAATGGACTTTCACAAAATGCACTTCTAATATAAACTATTTAGTACTTTGGTATGCATAGAAACTGGTATTCTTACATGTTAAATAAGAAATCTTGTGGAATCCAAGCTTGTCATATTTCTGCCAGAAACTTGCTGATTCCCTGCCAGCTCCTCTACCCATCCACTTGGCAGGTTGCCCAGCCTTCCAAAAGCTGCAGCTGCCTCTGCGTCAAGGATGGCAGCACTTCCAAGGCTGCAGGCTCCAGAGTGGGTGGCCAGATGGACTTCCTCTCAGGTGCTGTGCAGACAGCCTTCCAGCAGAGTGCTGTGCTAAGGAACTTTCAGGTCTGGAGATGTCTTATTTTGTGCCAGCTTTTGGTAGTTTTCTAAGAAATTGTTTTATAAGTGTACATCCTATTCCTGTCACTAAAGAAGACCTTTTATCTGAAAAGTGCAAGTATGCATTAAACACATTGCTTTGTAGCAGTCCTGCTTCCAAGGTTCATGTAGAAATGACAAAATACAATAGCATGTCCAGGGGAATGCTGAGTTGGAGTTTAGCTTCTGACAGAGCATTAGGTTTTGTTGGAGTTTGTTGTTTGTTTTTTTTTTATCTTAACAGATGTTCTTGTTTCTCCTATAGATACCTAATCTCATTTAGATTCAACCAGACCTCAGCAATATCTTGTGGACTAACATGCAATTTTTTATCAGTCGGGTATTTATGGTAGTTAATACACCCTTGGCATTAATAATGTATTGTTGAAAGGCTGTAATAATAAATAAAGCTGATAAACTTTAAGTTAATGTGTGCACGGTTGTTGAGCTTAACAGTGTTTTTCCTGTGCTTTAGTGCTGAGAACAGTACAATTTAATAGCACAGACCAATGCTAGTGAAATTTTGTGGATTGTAACTTGCCATGTTTGAATAAAAGTAAATGCTAACCATTACTCAAACAGGTTAATAATAAAAATCACACAAATAAATTTTGCTGTCTTTTTCAGATTATTCTTTAATAGTTCACTACATTTTAACTAGCTTGTTAGAAAACTTAACTTCCCCAACAGAGTTCTACTCCAAAAAAAATCAGTACCACAATAGCAGGCATGGTTGGAGAACAACTTATTTTTCTGCTCCAGCTATTGCTTGTGGGTTGCTAATAGAGGCCATATAAATAAATAAATTTCTGGTTTACTGAAGTTAAATAATGATATTGAAATAGACATTAATGTCATGAAACAACTGTGATACAACAAATATTTTATAGACTGCTACCTGGAAATGATAAACTTTTTTATAATAACCCTCAAGCAAAATTAATGAATAAGTTTTAATTAGTGTAATGCACTACAGCATAAGATAGTTAAGGCCTCTTATCATTAATTTGTCAAATAGAAACAAGGTTACTATAAAATATGGTGTTCTGATAGCTTTTCTCCAGTTAGTAAGTTTTTCAGCAACTTTATGCACTAACATTCCTTCATACCTTGTCCCACTAAAATTAGTAAATCTATTCCTGAAGTTCCTAGTGAGGTAGAATAGTGTTTTCAGAATGTAGGTGGAAAATGTTTTTGCTTATACAGTGTTATCCAGCAGTGCAAGAACTGAAGGACCAAGTTGCCTTCTTTGATCGGACCAATGGCTCATCAAAATCAGTGTGAAGAATGGAAGCACTGTAATGTGAAATCCTATTTCTCAGCTAATACAATATGTTGGCATGGTGAAGGCTGGTCTTGTGTGTTTAGCAGATACTTCCAGTGAGCTCTCCAAAATGAAACTAAACTCAATTGATTCACCTCTGTGCTACTCCAGCTTTATGTGTATTGAAACATTGGAGCTATGCTAATAATAAAATCAGAATTAAATAGAGGTAAATCACACACACTGTCTGTTGCTGAAACCATGACAAGTAGTTTCTCTTCAATTTTATTATTCTTTTGCACCACAGAACAGAAAAAATTTGCTAACGAGTTTTTCACAGCATTTAGAGATTCAAAGTAGTTGCCAAAAGCCATTTCTGCTTACAAAATTAATAACAACATGCTTATATAAACTAGACGATGATGGTCATATCTTCAGCTACATGCTGGCATAGCTCCAACTGCATAGCTGTTGACTTCTGGAGGATTTAGATACAAACTTAAAGTTAAGCCCATGCTTAGCTGCTTTGTCAATCAGTCTCTCCCTCTCCTGTTGCTCTTAATATCATATAAAATCTAGAAAATTTAGCTCATTTTGATATGTGAAGGAATGCTCTGCTATTTCTATATGATCTTTGCACCCAAAAATGTGGTTGATTTACTCTTGTTCAAAGCCCAAAGAAAAGACTGGTGTAATGACTTACTAGGTCCATTGTGACTTCTATAGTGGTACACACTGTGTGTGTGGATGTATCCTTAAAGGTGATGCATGGGCCTCTTGCCTAATCAAAACTTCTGTAATCAGATAGACTGCATTTCAGAATCAATCCTTTCTAGTGAATCTGCTCCCAAACTCATGCTCTTTGCAGTAGATGTAAATGAAGTCCTCTTCTTTTGTGGCTTTTGATTTAAATCACCTAATATTTATCACAGTTATTGACACCTGTTTCTCATTGTATTTAAAAACGTTTACAGCAAAAATATTGCATTGGTAACAGTAGGAAAGATTCAGAAAGTGTATTGCACAAGAGCTATTTAATAGCCTGAAACGGTCATCTCATATACAAAACATAAAAGTTATTACACAAAGGGAAGTATAATAAAATGGCTGTAGGCAGTGGCTTTAATAATACTTATTAAAATAAGAGATTTTACTAGAATTGTAAACTCATATTTCTATGATTTTTGTGCCTTTTTCCCCAAAATAGAATTAATCTACAATAAGATTTGCTTGGGTATTTATGCCTGACCATACTAATAAGTGTGATATTAGATCGTCTAGAGAGCTATGCAAATATTTGAATAAAAGATTTGTAAGTCCTCTAATTATCTTGGTAAGTCAGGAGCCAAGTGGCGATACTGATGCAGATTATAATAAAAAAAATATATTTTAAGCATGCATTTCCTTAAATTTTAGTTCCCAAAAATTCTGACAGCATATCCATGTGTCTCTTCATATTTTCAGTATCTGCAAGATATGCTGTAGTTTCTCCTGGCACACATATCCTGCAAGGCAAGGGACAACAGAAACAAGAAACAAACATCTGACCATGTCACAAATCCAATTAACTCTGACAAGGCTAGTAAAGTCAAGTGAATAACAAAGCAGTGCTGTCTGGGAGCAGCTTTGTATTTTAGATCATACTGGAGATGGTAGGACACCAGCTGGACAAAGCAAAAATACTGCAGGCAGCTGAATTTCTGCATTCACTAAGACCATCTTATACGCTGACGAGGTCACAGCGCTATAGCATTTTCAAGTGTCAGATCTCATCTCTTCACTGTTTCTAAGCAGCAGAGAGGAGGAGGGAAGCATTCCCCTCATAGAATGTAAATTATGTGCTAATGTCATTACAAGGAAATGCAGTGAAGCAGAAACCGAAGTTAGCACCACACAGCCTCTCCTCAACCATCACTACTACCACGTTTGGTTATCATAATAACCTTCAGTAGGTTTCAGGGGAACAATCCTCAGATGGAAATTCTGGTAACTGTTTAATCCCACAACCTATGTGTGTTAAAAGTATCTTTCCTTTTTCTAGCTCTTGACACACGTAGTTATCCTGTGTTGCATTTAATGAAACCAAACAATCAAATTATTTTTCTTCTGGTCTGCTGTGTTCGTTCATTCAAGCTTCAGACTCAAAAATGCAGGTTGATTTCTCATCTCGAGTATAGCAGTATCAATCTAGTGATATTCTTTTAGCAAAATTATTTTGGATTTATTTTGAGAAGAGAATCCCTTCTCTGACCTTCTGACTATAAATCTATATTCCTCACTGCATGTTTCCACGTAGAAAGGAAATACATACTCCATTTACTTCATCTGTGTAACTCAAACAACACTGTATGACGCTTAGAAGTCCTACAGCTTTGTCTCTCTTCTCATTCAAATGTATTTCACAATCATGCAGTACTCTCAAGTAAAATTTTAACTTTCCATTTACACTTGAGTGGTGGATGAAATTTTAGACCCATCAAGTATTGGACAATATTCACTGTTATTACTGTTAATTGTCAACATTATTTGCAGCTCATAATAAACTGGTTTTCTAGTTGCCAGAATAGTCAAACATATGATTTATCAGCTGTAATATAGGCTCTAAAATAGTAACAAACAGGTATCCTAAACTTTGGAGTGGAAGAAGGAATGTTGGAATATTTGTTTGGAAAACAACATGAGAATTTGAGTTAGCTCATATCTCGCAGATAGTTTGCAGCTGACCATATGTTCTAATATTTATATTTCATTGAGAATAAAATTATATTGACATCAGAAAAATTTTCCAAAGGGAGATTTCTCAGGTTTAGAATGAGATTTCTGGTCTAGAAACCAGAAACAAATGACTCAGTGATAATGTTATAAATAATTAGATCTGGAGTAGGGACTGAAACCATTTCCCTGCTCCAAATTCCCCATGTTCGTGTGCACAGCATCTTTTGAATTTTTTCCTCCTGCAGCTTGCAGAGATTGGAGTTTCATTCTCAGAAAGAGGCAAAAAAAAAAGCAAAAACTTCAGAAAGCCTGTAGTGCCTGTTTTCCAGTCAATCTTAGTGTTGGTCTCACCTTACCTGACACTGAACATGGGGTGAGATGTGTAGATTTATTTTATCTGACAGAAGAGTAAGGGAAGAATAAACAATGTGCAAGACTGTTTCTACAGTAAAATAAAAATTAAAGATATCATCATGCTTCTACATTTTTCTATCTGCATTGAAACTTGATCTTGTTGCTACAATTTTGGACACAAATAGAATTTAACAAATGGATATGTGCTGTAGATGCAGCACAGGCATATGCTGGCATACAATTACCATATGTCAGTCCACAGTGATTCTGTAGCTCCTGAGACATACTCCATTCTTTAAATAGATTTCCATCTTTTTAACGTTTTGGAACATGTGACTATTTTCATTATGATTTTTTTCTCCTTCATTTGGAGCCCCATGGATTTACAACTGACTTAGATTAGGAACTTGACTTAGATTAGGAACTTGAAGAACTAACACAAACTATTGAAACAAAACAAAATCTTCCTTGATCTTCGCAAGTAAACAAAATATTATATGGATTGGGATTTTAGTCCTGAATTCATCCAGGATAATTTACAGTATTTTGTTCCTGGTATGTAACACAGCAAGCTAAAATTTAATAAAAACAAGAGAGAGACTTCTGTATTTAATTATGTGTCATTAAATACTGAGGTCTCAATTTGGAACTGGAGACCACCTAAGTCAGAACTTTACAGCCTCACACAGAGCACAATGGTAGCTGCCAATAGGGTATTTCCTGTAGATTTTCACAACAAAAAAAACAAACAAAATTAGGTATCTTCATATGATTTGCAGATGTGCAGTATGAAAGCATTTAGATGCAACTTTTACAGAGGCCTACTGTTTTAGATACATAAACTTTCCATCTCCCAAAAAAACAGCTCCATCAGAATAGACAACATCTTTCAGCAAATGGTGTGACACATAAAATACATTCAATCTTATGTTCTTAAAAGTTTTGAAGGAAAAAATACTTTAAATTTACTCAGATGCCTGTAGGAAATCTAAAAAAAAAAAAGGCATAATGAGAACATATACAAATATTCTGCTGCATTGTGTGAAGGTAGAAAAACTGTACTGAACATATTCTTTGGCTTTTGCAACATTTCATGTAGGCTTTATCAGTGAAACCCTTCATTTGCATCCTTAGTGAATAACAATTGCTTTATACTTCTCAAGAGAGAAACAATCTCTTTCTGAATGTCTGGAGAAATGTGCAGAATACTAACCATAAATTAGTTATTAGTCTTTTCTGATTTGTAGATTACTCCTGCCTGGAGCCACTATTTCTCAGTAAACTCCATTTCCTAACTGGTGCAATACCAAGGATATCAAGCATTAGACCTCTCTACAAAGTATGTCTTAAGACTAGGCTGAAAGAGACAATGTTTACTCAAAGCCTCTGATTTGACACAGGTACATTCACTTTCTATTTCTGCATCATAGAAAGAGTCAAGCTCTGCAATGTAGAAGGGCATAAAATAGTGCTTGTCACATCGGACATGAACACATATGTCATGCAGACATTCTACTGTTAGGAATAAATCAGTTCCTGATTGTGCTAAAAGGCGCTGATATAATCACAAAATGCTTTAGAAACCTGATCCTTTTGCTCTTAACTGCATGCTGCAAATTAAAGACTAGGCCTTAGTATACTTCTGCAGAAATGAAGGATTTTCTGTCACTTTGAGTGTTTAAGTGGAAAGTAAAGCTCCACAAATTTTAGCTGAGCCTTCTCTACAGGAAAGTAAATAACCCAAAATGTATGACAATGTGTATATAGTTTTCCTTCCATAACCACCTTGAATTCCAGAGTAACAGTAACTGGGTATGCAGATTTCTTCTGACACCAGAAGAAAAAAACAGCAAAGATGATACAAATACCTTACATGGCACAATTTAGGCAATCCCTGGACTTAAATGCATTAACAGGAAAAATAATGGTGTTGTTAGGAGTGCCAAAGGGAGAGAAAATACATAACAACACCATTTACAAGCAAAATCAGAGCAGATCTAGAATGAGGGAAGGAGTAGGATGTAAGTACTCAAGTACTATCAGGTACTATAATGTGAGGAAAAAGTGAGCATCTCTTTTCAAAAGGGGAATCATAAGAATGTGTGGGTATTGTGACATTATTCATTCAAATCACTTATGCTTCATTGTTCTCTGTGTTTCCCAGCAGTACCTCCCTGCTCTCAGAAATTTTGCACCCGCTCTTTCTCTTTCCATGTCCCAGTGTTGATGAAGCCCTGCCAGCCTAAGCTTGTCTCCTAGGTTCAGCATCACTACTTGACTGTGAGCAAAGCTGTCACAGTGGTAAGTGCTGTCAGAAAGATATTCTGCCTCTCCTTTTTGTCTGTGAAAACAAGGTGTAAGAAGGGCTTGCTCAGGGTATTTTCCAGCTACTGCTACTGTGGCTGCAGGGTGAAAGCAAACGTTCCTCTCCTGCATCATCAAGTAATGTGTGTTTCAGCGTCAGGGTGAAGAGCAGGATCAGAAACAAATAAAAGAATGTCACCCAGAAACTGCAGAGGTGAGAAAAATTAGAAGGCTTCCTTCCACCTGTGAGGTTTTTATGTTGACTATGGAGGCTGGTGTGAAACACCTGTGTGTGACGGGTGAAAGCTACTTCCATGGTTGAAGAAGTTTTGTGAGATAGCATTACCTCAAGGAGTTTTAAAATGTGTAATGGTGATGTGTGGCACTGGGTACCACATATGGAATACCTGATGCCAAATAACCTCTGTGTGAGGATATACTGGAGATGTGAGATACCTCGGCATCAGTTGTGTAAAGCTGTCAGACTACTCCTGCTGCTTCAAGTGAATTGCTAAGGTAAACACAGACTATGCCGGTTTATTCACTGCTCATAGGCAGAACAAACACTGTAATAGTCTGTGACGCATCATAATTTTGCGAGAAAATACATTCCATAGCATTCTGAAAGGAAAAGCTCTGTATTTAAATGAGATTCACAGCAGTATATTTTATTGAATTTGAGAGACAGATTCAGGGAAAAAAAAGCATTCCCAAGCTGAGACTAATAGCTGCATTCAGCATACTCAAATCTACAGTAGTTTACATTTTAATTAGGAACTCCATCTGTAGGGGGAAATAGTACTTAAGCACGCCTCACTTTGTTAGGTAGTGCCACCTAGGGGTAAAAAAGCTTTTAAACTTGAGAGTCGCAAAGGGTAGGAAGCGCCATTAATAGCAGAGAAAGTATTTATTAGAATAATTTATTTGTATTTTGGAATTTACTGGGCAAACAAAGTCTTGCTGAGATTTCCACACTGTATCTGGCAGAAGAACTGTAACTTCCAGTTTCTTTTGGAGCTGGCCATACTCTCTCACTCTTCCACAGTCTGGCAGTGATTGAGGATGTCACAAATCCTGATTTTCTCCTCTACTAGCCACGTCTTGCTCATATGATCAGTGGAAAGGTTATCTGCACCTACTGCTGCAAAGCTGGGTAGGAGATTGCTGTCTTGCTGTTTGTGAGTATCACACAGTATTACAATATCATAAGGTTCTAAAGGACCTCTGAGATCGTCAAGTCCAACCTATAACCCAACACCAACACTAACACCAACACCAACACTAACACCAACCATCATCTAAACCATGGCACTCAGTGCCTCATCCAGTCTCCCCTTAAACACCTGCAGGGTCGGCGACTCCACCACCTCCCTGGGCAGCCCATTCCAATGACCAATCACCCTTTCAGTGAAGAACTTTTTCCTAACATCAAGCCTAAACTTTCCCTGATGAAGCTTGAGTCCATGTTCTCTAGTTCTGTCACTGGTCACCTGAGAGAAGAGACCAACCCCTGCCCGACTACAACCTCCCTTTAGGTAGTTGTAGAGAGCAATGAGGTCTCCCCTGAGCCTCCTCTTCTTTAAACTAAACAGCCCCAACTCTCTGAGTCGCTCCTCATAGGGCTTGTGCTCCAGCCCCTTCACCATCTTCGGTGCCCTCCTCTGAACACATTCCAGTATCCTAACATCTTTCCCAAACTGGGGGGCCCAGAACTGTACACAATATTCAAGATGAGGCCTGACCAGTGCCGAGTACAGGGGGACAATAACTTCTCTGGTCCTGCTCGCTACACTATTCCTGATGCAGGCCAGAATGCCATTGGCCTTCTTGGCCACCTGGGCACACTGCTGGCTCATGTTGAGCTTCCTGTCAACCAGCACTCCCAGGTCCTTTTCTGCCTGACTACTCTCCAGCCAAAAGTCTGCAAGAACTTAAAATAGAGCCTTGAAAAGTTTGCTTTTTGAGGCCAAAATCCTAGAGGAAACCTGGCCTACTTCTACTCAATCTGGTCTACTAAAGGAACGTACTGTAAAAGGGAGAAATGAGATGCTGAGATTACTCTCTGTGTGTGAGCAGATATGCTTTATTCCTCCTGAAACTTCCCCCCTTTCATAATGCACATTACAAATTACAGTTGGCTTATTTTGATGTAGCCTAGAAACACGCAAAAGAAACCTAAAAAAAAATCTGCCCATGTGTATGATGTGTTTCATTTTTCAGACTGAGTTTGTTTTTTCAGAGTGAGTTTTGGGCTAAAAGACTAAACCGGTGTCATTTCTTTCCTGAAAAAAAAACCCAAAACTACAGGAGAGGTAATATTTTAAGAGAAGTATTATTTTCCACACACTTTTAAAACTATCTGCAATGGTATTCGGTTATATTCTGTAACAGGTTCCACAGCAGGTGGCGTACCTGCCTCGCTGAGACCAAAGACTCTTCCTGTGATCTGCTGACTTCGGAGATCTGTTCTATGCGGCAGAGAAGGCACGGACCCCGATGCAGGTTCAAAATGAAATCCGAATCGGAATCATTTATTTGTAACACAAACTGCTCTTTTATAACGATCTTTTTGCAAAGTCATTTTCCACGCGCCAATTTAACATCGGTGATGGGGTTAAAGCACTTGTGCACACACCTTGAGCTGTTTCTTAATTGGTAGCATAAATTCTGTTTTTCTTTACCTAACCCTTCCTGATAAACTGCTCGGGACTTTCCACTACTTCAAGGTTAGCCAGTTCTCAGCTCATTATCAAACTCTGTCAAGGCCTCTGTGTTATTCTCTGTTACTTCCCAGGCTTTAACCCCATAGTTCTACTTCAGGCAGCATTCAATTTATATGTGTATGTAGGCAAGAAAATGTGTCCCATATATTTAGAGGAAGGTAGTGACGCTATCACAATATTTTTCAAGGAAAAATGTCAATAACATTTTTGATTGCATGACTGTATGCTTGAACGGTAATGCTAATGAAGGGTATGGGCCTCTTCCATTCCTTCAGTAACCTCCACACACACAAGCAATTAAGATTTAACAATTAATAAGAAGGGAAGACATGAGTTTGTGTTAAGTTTCCTTTTTAGAATTATCCCTACTGAAAAAAAAAGAGAAAAAGGCCAGGTGACAAAAAAAAAATTGCTTTGTTTGTTCCTTAGAAATGGGAGGAGAAAATATTTTGGAACCACAAGCCACAAACATGGCCAAAAGATGCCACAAGATACGCCAAATGTTGCTGTCAGCATGCCTCAGGTAAACAAATTTTGTAGTAAAATCACAGCATGATGGATAAAGCAAACTCTTACGACTTTCCTCTAGACGTCATGATGTAGAAGAGATGAGAAGATGGATACCTCCCCTAGTACATCTTCCCGCCACTCCCTCAGGTTCTATCATTTGTCACCAGAGAGAAGAGATCAGCACCCGCTCCTCTTCTTCCTCCCCTTGTGAGAAGCAGTAAACTGTGATGACTTCTCCCCTCAGTCTCTTCTTCTCCAGGCTGAACAGACCAAGTGACTTCAGCTGCTCTGATACATGAAGTAGTTACTATTACAAAAGTGGAATATTTTTATTTCAGCTCAAGTAGTTGTTTTATCTAAGTAACTGTATTTCTTGAAAGTTAGATGGAATGTCCCTCTGAGAGCATGTTTTCTTTATAGCATGGGTTTTTTTCAAACAGTGCTTTTCCAGACACTGTTCAGAGACAAATGATAACGTCTTGTGTTAAGTATGGTAAGTGCTGAACTGATGTATTTTCCTCTAAAATCACTTCTGTTTGCAGTATTTCCCTATATAAAATGCAAGGTCAGACAGAGAGCTGGCTCCAAAACTCCAATTAGCAGAGAATTGGCTGTTTGGAGTTCAAATAACATTAAAATTAGTCCTTGGCAAGTAATGGAACATGCATAAGTTTTCTAAAATTTATACATCTGTATGTAAGTGGGAAATACATTCTGTCCCCAGCTCTTATCTTGTTACACATCATTGGTGGAAATCATTCCCTCACATGTCCAGCACTGGAGTAAAGGATTCTTCTTTCTAAAACTCAAAAAAAAAAAAAGTCTTAAGAGAGTTTATTTGCCAGCATTTTTGGTATCAGCTCCACATATGGCTTCCCCTCTAAACTCTTCACCAGCTTCATGGCCCTTCTCTGGGCACTCTTCAGTAGACTGATATCCTTTTATATATGTCTCCTCAGGTCCTATCATCAGCATCTGCTTCTCTTCCTCCTTCCCTTGTGAGGAAGCTGCAGATTGCAATGAGGTCTCCCCTCCGTCTCCTCCAGGCTGAACAGACCAAGTGACTTCAGCTGTTCCTCACATGGCTTCCCCTCTAAACTCTTCACTAGCTTTGTGGCCCTCCTCTGGACACTCTCCAGTAGTTTTATTATCCTTTTATAAGTCCTCTCGGGTCCTATCGTTCGTCACCAAAGAGAAAAGTGCCTGCTTCTCCTCCTCCTCCTCGGAATAACCTAAAACCAGCCTCACAGATGCAGCTCGCAGCCACTCCCTCCTGGTTGCCCTGCTCTCTCTCTCCCAGCTGACACTGGCAATTGCCTCAAGCTGTGCCACGAGAGGTTCAGATTAGACATCAGGAAAAATTTCTTCACCGAAAGGGTTGTCAGGCACTGGCACAACTGCCCAGGGAGATGATTGAATCACCATCCCTGGAGGTATTTAAAAGGTGGGTAAATGAGGTGCTTAAATAGGGTTTAGTAGTGGACATGTATGGTTGGACCTGATGATCTCAAAGGTCTTCTCCAATCAAGCGATTCTGTGATTCTTCGCTCAACCTGGCTGTGTGGGTCCCAGCAGCATCCTCTGTCTTATGAGGATCGGCTGAGGGATCTGGGGTTGTTTAGCCTGGAGGAAGCCGAGGTGAGACCTTTTTACTGTGTACAACTGCCTGAAATGAGATTGTAGTGAGATGGGTGCTGGTCTCTTCTCCCAAGTGACAGGTGATAGGATGAGAGGAAATGGCCTCAAGTTGCACCCGGGGAGATTCAGATTGGGTATCACGAAAAATTTCTTCACCGAAAGGGGTGTCAGGCACTGGCACAGCTGCCCAGGGAGGCGGTGGAGTCTCCATCCCTGCAGGTGTTTAAAGGACAGGCAGACGAGGTGCTCAGGGTTTAGTAGCGGACAGGTGCGGTTGGACTCCATGACCTCAAAAGTCTTTTCCAATCAAGCGATTCTATGCAAACCCTCGCCCTCCCCGCACCGGCCCCTGATGCGGAGGGGGCTCAGTGCGCGTGCGCATCACTGCCCTCCCCGCCCCCGGCGGGTGCGAAGCGTCCCTGACGTCACCCGCGCGCTCCCCCAGCAACGGTCGGACGTCGCGAGGCCGCCGGGAACCCGGAAGCAGCGAGTAGCGCGGCGCGCGCCGGGCGGCGGCAGCAGCAGCAGCAAAGTAGTCCCCGGGGTGGGGGGGGAAGCAGCGACCGGTCACCCGTTGTTGTTGGAGGTGGTGCTGCCGCCAGCGCTCAGCGCAGCACGGAGGTGAAACCACGGCCCTATCGGAGTGCGTAGCTGCACCGCGGGGGAGATGGCGGCGGACAAGGCTGCGGGTGAGTTGCGAGGGAACCCGCCGCGGCCGCCCCAGGCCTGGGCCGCCTGGTGCGGAGGGATACGGAGCCCGCCGGTGCGTCCCTGGAGGAAGGAGAGACGGTGCTTTCGCCTGTCCTGCCCTGTGCTGTGTCCTTCCGCCGAGCAAGTAGTGCCCCGGGTGGCCATGGGGCCCTCCGTGCCCTCGGCGAGGCGGCTGAGCTCTTGCACCTGC
Organism: Tapera naevia; assembly: GCA_033556795.1. NCBI lineage: Eukaryota > Metazoa > Chordata > Aves > Cuculiformes > Neomorphidae > Tapera > Tapera naevia. The sequence goes on from JAUMJJ010000222.1 coordinate 398,251, forward strand.
CTGGCCTGGGAAGGGTCGGTGGGAAGGTGTCACTCACAACTTAATAAACACTGTAGAAGCTGAGCTTATCAGCTGATTTGTTAAGCTGGGGCGTTTGGGAGGTCCTGGGGAGGTTTGGGTACTTGGTGTTGGTACTGAGTCTCTGGAGTTCAGGCCGGTGCCCTCAGAGTGGCCACTTTAGTTTCAGGGAATGAATGGGCCTTCTCTAATCTTGGGCCTGAAATTGTGGAATTATTGAGGTTAAAAAATAAACTGTCTTCTTGTAAACACCCCAAACAAATCTCAAAGTGCAGTTGCTGTGCAGCTCATTCGCAGTGGTAAGCAACTGCTCGACCATCACCTGTACAAGTACCCTTTGTACAAGACATCCTCTCTGCAGGAAGCCTCCTTCCCTCCGATGACAACTTGATAAGGACCAAGAAGAGGGCAATGTGGAGGAAACCCAATAGGATCTGCTCATGTTCTTCGTCTTCTTCACCTGGTTTTATGTGGTGGCAGCATTACTTAAAATCACCTCAGGTGTTTTTCCTCGATGCTAAATATGAAACTTCTCAGTATCTGAAAACAATTGCGGGAAAAATAATCTACTGAGTGATATGTACAAAACTATCTTGTGTTTATTTATGTGTTTCCTAAACTTCAAAAAAAAAAATCAACATGAAATTCTTTATATGGCTTTCGTTGTTATTATTGGAAATCTTGAAGGAACTTTTCAGCTGTACTTGCTTAAAAGAAAAGTGCGTGCCCCAGTGGATCAAAGGCATGAGCTATGGCAAGATATTCTATGTACTATGCTTGTTTGTAGCAGTGACTTACAAATAACTTTCCACTGAGAAGTATTTGCTTTTTATTGTGCAGCATTGAAGAAGTCTGCTATGTTTATACTAGTAGTACAGTGAAATATGTAGGCTTGGTGGCGCAAGCTGTCATTATCTTATAAAGGTTGAACACTCTGTCTGGTCTTCATACCCTTCAGAATGCTTTTGGATGCATTTCTCCCTTTTGAAGGAAGAGATTATCTCTGTGCCTGTGCAGTTTGGAAATAAAAAAGTAATTCCAGAGATGCTCTGGTATTCAACAGCACAGTTTCATGCAAGATGTAATTTACAAGGTCTGGGAACAGGAGAGCTCAGGAACAATAGTCTTTGGAGAGAAAGAGGACAGATATGAGAAGGATAATGACTTGAGTCACTCTCTAGGTGTCTTTGGGTATGTGTATGTGGGAGATGGGGCTTCTTGTTGCCTATATATGATGTGGCAGAAAGCTGATGAGGAGAGCAATGTCCCTTTTGAGGTGTCAGTTTCATGCTTTTCCTTGCTCTCTTGTAGAGCCAGTTTTCTCAATGTTCTCCTGTCCACCATGATGTAATGTCTCCAGTAGGAACAACTACTTGCTTGTGCAAAGCAAACAAGCCTCTGTGACTTAGTGTTTCTGCTGCTCAGCCCCAGGATTGCAAACTAGGAAGGTTATTTCCTGACTTGCTTCTTTAACTTCAAACTCAGTGCAGCTTCCTTTAGATAAAAATCTGATTTTTACATCCTTTTCCAGGTTGTCCCTTTTTTCCCCTGTCATTAGCTGGACAAATATTGAGTTTAGACTTGCTTGGTACTTGTGGAAGTTGGACAAAATGAAAAGTTAAAGAAACATGTCTATGTGGAAATACAATTTACAAGAGATAAGTTGTCCTGTCATTTGTAAAGCAGAAAATCTGCACTGTTTTGGATATTTCAGCTGATAATTGTAGCTACTGTTTGGATAGGGGCATGCTGGTAGTGACTGGTGTTACCCACACCACCTGTTCCTGCAAGTATGCCAGAAATCACTAAATCTGAGTGGACAAGCAGCATGGTGTATGTTTTACCAGAGAACAGTGTACCTACCTGTTTAGTTTTAAAATGCCTTAAGAAATATGGAAATAATGGTTTTATTTGCAAGCTCTTGATAGCCATCTGCAGCCAAGAGAGCAGGAGTACTTTTTTCTCCCTCATTTAAGTGAAATTGCAAGGTTCTTTTCAGTATCTTGTGCCAGGCAGCTTTTGGGTGGCTCCTGTCTGTGGGATCTCTCAATAAATAAAGATCAGCTGAAGCAGTAGGTCTTGGTCTAAACGTGAGTGGCAGGATTGCAGTAGATTAGAGGGACCTTCAGCTCTTTAATAGGTTTCATGTGTGTTGAGGCAAAAAAAGGGTAGAGAGTAGTCAAGATGTTTTTTTTTTTTTTTTCCAAAGGAAAGAGCTATGCTATGAACTACGTCAGCTGGACTTCATTTTTTTTTATTCTTTTTTGATAAGTTCCCAGTTCAGGTTTCGAAAAACTGCTTTGTATACTGAGCCATACTAGGAGCAGTTGATTGGATTACAGCCATAAAACTGACATAACAGGAGAAGGGACAGCTCTGACTTTCATTACAGAGTCTCCAGTTTAATTTTGGGTTTGTTCTTTTTAATGAAACAGCAGGCTTAAAAACAATGAAATCTGTAGACCCGTCCTGATTTTTCCCTAGGAAATACATCAAACAGCTATGTAAGTAGTGCTTTGGTTATATAACTTGGACAACAGTCTCTTTGGGTTATCTTTCACTTAACTGAAGACATTTTACTTCAGGATTCAGACTTCCATAAGCTCACCATTTGAGATGCTTGTTTTACAAACTTGCGTGCAATGACAATATCAGTAAAAAACACAGTAGCTGATGGCAATCTGTGAGACAAACTCTACATGAGAAATCTCTTGACCAGAGTTTTACTGACTTCAAAAGTTTTAGAGCGTCAAGTCTCTGCACTAAAGGTACTTTTACCAGCATCTGAAAGCCATGCTGAGCAAGTAGAGCAGATGACATTGCTGTTAGCCTGAACATTTGAGGGGAAAAAGAGTTTGCTTATTCATTGCTGTTCTAGAGATCCTTGGAGGCGGATAGCTTTCTGTTCAGCTGCACAACCAGAAGATTTGGAGCAGGAATCTGATCTAGTCTATATTTAGGTTGAAGGAGAGGTGCTTCTTGTTCCTTTCCTCTTTTGCTGCGGAAAACCTTGGCACATCAAAACTTTTCTGAGCTTTTTAGTGGTTTAATTTTCTCTCCTGCTTTTTCCTTTCAGGGAAATGGCTGTACAAGTGATGTTGGTCAATGACTTATGCACAGCCAGATTGTATAGCAGGTACCTGCAGTTCTGTAGCCCCCTCTGAGGACCCATCCCTCCAGAATACTGAAACTGCCCAATCCTGAATTTTGTTTTAATCACAATGGATTACTTTGTAATTTGTATGTCTAAGACTCTAAAATCTCAAGAACCTTAACTTGGGTGAGAGCTTAATGCAGGATGAAAGTCACAACCAGATATGCACAGTTCTTGCTCCAATGTGTTATTGCATAGGGCAATAGAATGTATCTTGCTGTCTTTGCAGCAAGAAGTGCAAGCTATGAATAGATTATTAAGTCTTCTTTATTCCTACTGTGGATGTTAAGTAATGAATCTTCTGAGTTTTGGTTGCTTCGTGTTGTTGTTTTGTCTCATATTTGTAAATTTTCGTAGTCAGTAGCAGATGATCCAGATATATTGGTGATGATGGGATAGTGGATTTTGAGTGGAGCTCATGGATAAGTGCTTTCATTTGTTCAAAGTGAGGAGAAAATTAGCATAGTTTGCATTGCACCTGTGAATTCTAGGGAAGAGAAAGAGGACATCAAATTTACAAAGCTTACCTAGCCTATTACGAGAGCAAAATGTAGGTCAGAGCAAAGCTTCCACTGTGAAAGTCAAGAAATAATTTTCTGCAAAAATGGAATCAATTGCTGGTTTATAAAGTCTGTGTTTCAAAAACATTAAATGGTTTCTATATGTTCTAGCACATGAGTTAATACTTGTGGAAATAAGCTGTCTGATGTAGTGGTTGTGTGGTGTTTTGGGTTGGTGATTTTTTTTTTTCCATTATGTTGTGTTCTGTACACACAGAGGAATAGTTTGGTGGGTTTTTTTCAGCTTCTTTGACGTGGAAGGTGTCTACTCTGTTTTTTCATACAACTTCACCGAATTCTAAGTTATATAATAATAAAAGGATTCGGCAGACTCTTTTCAGAAAAATATGCTCAATAGTGATGGAAAGGTAAAATGTTAGGAATTCTATGTAAAAGAAATTTAAGACAACTAAAACCTTGTATTGCTATGTAAATGCTCAACAAGGCCACCATCATAGTTGCTACATGCGGTTCTTGTCTTAATCTGGAAAAGGATATAGTGGAACTGAAGAAGATTCTGGGAAAAAAACACGTGAGGAAAATGCAAAATAAACTGCCTGCTCACCTTGGAGAAGATATGCTGAAAAAAGAGTGAGGCTGAAAAAGGTGCATAGGCAGCATTTGTTCGTGTATTGCAGTATAACCACTAGGTAGCATTTGATGGAGTATGTTAAAAAGTACAAAAGTATAGAGAGTTCTGAAAAAATATATTGGGTCTGTCAGTGATTATTAAAAATGTTGGCTGAATTGCAGCCTCTTATTTAGGGATGCTTATTCTTCCAAAGCAGGGAGCTGGGTGGAGTGTTTGCTCTGTTTTTTTATGTTGTTCACTTCATCCCTTGTTTCCAGTTTAGGAAGCAGCATACCAGATGCATGTTTTTTCTTCTAACCCAGTGTGGTATTTATTTTGTGATGTGCGGCCTTCACCGCTCATTTTTGTGCAAATAGAGACAAAGCTGGTGAATGGTTGCAGCTTTAAAGGGAAATCTAAAATTTCTGCATTGTCAGTTAAGTTTACAGGACTTTGATTATTGATTTAGCTGGGTTTATTACATTTACGTTTTATGGAGAGCATTTCACTAGGAGTATAGGATAATTTGAGACATTTTAGTGTAGCAGGGAGACAGTGCTGCAGTTATCTGTAAAGTTACTTGTTTGGGCAGAAGGATCTTGAGAACTGAAAGAATCAAAGTTTTTAAGCTGAATAGCTGTCATCACGTTTGTAAACTGTCTTATAATCTTCTGTCCACTTTACAGATCAAGGTTCCGAGAAACACGAAGGAGCAGGAAGTTCTGGGATTACTGACCAGGAAAAGGAATTGTCAAGCAATGCATTACAAGCTTTTCTGGTAAGACTAAGCCAAATTCTGAGACTTCCCATTTACTACGTAGATGCTAAATGGGCTTATATAATTATTTTCCCTGTTTTCTTAGCACAGCTGCAAATGTATTAACAGGGTATTATAACAAAAGGAGCCCTAGTTGTGTTACAAGGCCAGCACATGCATTTTATGTCTGCTATGATGTGGGAAGACTGAAGGGGATACTTGAACAAAGTGTGCAAGAGCACGTTTAATCTTGATTCTCAAAACTTAGTAGCCTTAAAAGCTGTATAATGAATTAATTAGAAGAAGCAGGCTACTATTCTGTATCAGCCTTGGAAATCAATCATCTCTCAAGATTTAATCTCTTCAAGCTAAAAATACTGTATTAAAAGGTTTAAAGGAAACATGTATTTAAAAAACAGCAACCAAACAACCCTTTTTCATTTTATCATCTTGCTATATTCTTTCACAAAAAGCATTATATACTTTAAAACGTATTCTTCAGCACCTAACAACCTGCAGGCAATATTTTCTACCTATTTTGTGTATCTCTGTGTACACAATACCTTGCATAAATCAGTTTTGGAAATATTAAATAGATCAGGAGAAGAAATTAAATACTGTCTTTTGAGGTTCCTGCTTGTATGTTTCACTCTACTGTTGTCTGGAATGTTGTGACATGGAGTGCATGTAGTTGGTCCTTTAGCTGACTACAGCTGATCTTCGCTGATGTCTTCTTGAGTGCTTTCTATCAATTAATCTTTTTCAATAACTTTTTGCTCGTTGGCATTTGGTCATGAGAACTGAAGGAACAGGAAAGGGTCATCTCTTTTCAACCTTGCCCACAGATCTACATGCCTAAAATAATTTTGAACTGCTGATGACTCCATCTTTAGTTTTATACTGGTCCAGTGTATCTTATTGCATTTTTTTTCTTGCTTTAAGAACTCTCCAAGTTAAAAGCATTGTGAGGTGATGACAGATGTCAGCAGAATTAGTCTGATGCCTTGCTTGTCAATTTTCCTTGCTATTAAGTTACTGTAAATAGCTTTGCCAACTGCCTTGCATGCTGCTTGATCATATTGTGCTTCCAATTTCAGTTGTGATAGAGATATGATTAATTGTATATCATATTCTAGATCCTGTCTAGTAAAATAAAGCACTGTTGGCTGAGGAAAACAGTCACAAAATACGCTGAACATCTAAGAGTTCAAGGGTTTTTGTCCAATTGTGGTTAGAAACTTTGTTGCTGTGATCTGAAAGCTACTGCTGTTGAAGAGAAGCTCCGAGTGTGCAAGTGTGAAGAAAATTATTGGGAGATGAACTGTGTTAATTGAAGAGCAGTTGAGTTGCAAGTCCCTGTGTTCATGGAAGTCATCACTAAGCAATCCATGCTGTTGATACTTTGAGTTGTAGAAATAAAGTGTGTCGATGTCCTGCTTACATCTCTGTGTATTCTATAACTGCTTCCACAGGAGACTGAAGGAACTGGGATGGTTCTGTTGAATGTAGCCACAGAGTGACCACTTTATCGGGAAGAGCAGAAGTACCAAAGAACCTTCTTCTGTTGTAATTCTTTCCTTGATGGAGGTTAGGCAGAAGTCTAGGAGAAGCTCTGTGGAACAGCACTTAAAAAGGAGGAGTAAGCAGAAGGGTGGTCATGGTACTTAAGCATTGCTTTTGATTGTGAAGCATTGACAGAGATGGAAGTGATCCTGCTTATCTGACTGACGAGGCTGGAAGCAGCCCTGATACAGGTGCAAGTGATTGTTCTTTTATTAGAATTGAACAGTAGAGAGTGAAGGATCATTTAGCTTAACATAGCTGAAAGACTAGGGAGCTCACTTTCATTACTCAGTGCCGCCAAATTCCTTCTGCACAAACACAGCGAAGATTAAAACTGGAAGCAGAAAGTAGTGAGCCATTCTGAAGCCTTTGCCTGTTCTTAAGGTCAAAGAAAAGGATTTCTTGATTAAATCACACCTCAGAAGAGCATCATGCTTGGTTTCTAGTTTCTGTTTACGCATGCGTATGTGATTGAATACTTCATTCAACAGCTAAAACTTGTAAAAATATTTTAAACCTGTACTGGGAAAGTGACACTGTCGTTTTCCAATCTGTCTTAAGCTGACTTCCACAGACTAAGCTGTAACTCACATTCTCTCCAGATCAAGTGAAAGAATGAACATAAAATGACAGGCTAGGACTTTAACATAAGCAACTGCAGCCACTCGAAATATGTGTGATGGGGAAAGTTTATGAAAACTGAGGAAATAAAGAGTCCTGAAACTCAATGTGATGAAGAGAAATCAGAGTAACACTTTACTGAAACATTTGTTTATGCTAATCAGCTACTCCGTTTGTCTTTTCTCCTCAAAATGCTTTTTGAAGTTTTAATATGACCTCAACTGTAGCCTTACTTCTCATAATTTCATTATTTATGCAGATTGATGTGTATGTGTGTAGATGTTTTCTTTGCTTCACTTGCTGTTGATAAAATAAATACTATTATGCTCTCTAAACTTACAGAGGATACTTTCATTAAAACTTAGTAGCTGGCTTGTTTAAGCTTTGTAACATTTAATGCATATTTCTGGTATGTGCAATTTCCAGGCTGGAAACTATGATGCTTGTTTACAACACCTAAATACCCTTCAAGACATAAACAAAGATGACTACAAAATAACTTTGAATACTGCTGTTGCCGAGTTCTGTAAAAGTAACCAGACTACAACAGACAATTTGAGACAAACCCTTAACCAGCTGAAAAACCAGGTAATGCATGCCATAGGACTTGATTTTCAGTAGTATTAAAGGTAGTGAGACCTTCCAGTGAAATAAGAATAAAACTTCTGCCACTTGTCCCCTAGATTTAATAAAGAAATGAGAAAGAAACGTTATTTTTAAACCTCTGAGTCTGTTTAATAATTTAGGACATTTCTTATAGTTGTTTTTAGTTATTGTTGAAATTGATCTGAAACTGAAGTGTGTTGGAGATTGCAACTGTAGAAAGACCTGCTATGTTCTTTTTATAGAAATACCTTAATCTGAAATAGTTTGTGAAATAATGAAAAAGGGAAAATGTTACTTTACTACTCAGTTGATGGCTTTCTATTTCATTGTAATTTTTTCTGGATTTATGTTGAAAAACAATAAAGTTTGTCAGCTTATAACTTACTAACCTAACTTCAGACAGATTAATACCATTGGGTTATTATTTTTTTAATCGTTTACACTTTTCAAAACCATAGGTATTGAAAGTTTAATGAAACGAGTGGAGTTTTTTTCAGGTTCACTCTGCTGTTGAAGAAATGGATGGTTTAGATGATGTTGAAAACAGTATGCTGTACTACAATCAGGCTGTTATTTTGTATCATCTGCGTCAGTACACTGAAGCTATATCAGTTGGGGAGAAGCTGTACCAGTTTATAGAGCCTTTCGGTATGTAGAGAGAGGAGTTCTGTTCATGTGGTAACTACAGAAGGAACATTCATTCTTTTTCACTCTCAGACAAGTACTTTGTAAGTCGCATAAAAAGGTTCTAAAAGAGTAGATAGGCTTTCAAGTGAAGAATGTTTTACTTGTGTAGAATGTTTTACTTGTATCGAAGACAGCAACTGAATTTGGGGGGATACTTCAGAGATTTAGCAGACAAATACATCTAAAATATCTGAATAAGAAGTCCCCAGCTTTTATGAGCTGTGGCACTCTGTATAGTGGAATTACCATACTTGTATGAAGTAACTTCATAATCCTCGTTGAATTTTAGAGGTGATGAGGCTGAAGGATGTACTTAATAAATTAAGTAAATGCTACTGTGTTTCTCCTTTGATTCCTCCCAGTTTTCACTATGCCTATTTGAGACTTACTCTGTGAAGCCATCCAAAGCAGAGAAGTTTTTGCACAGAATCCTTTCAAGTTCTGTGGGATTCTGTGTATGCATATGGCTCCATCTGTCTGTTTAGATGCTGGATCTTTGATGCTGGTCTGTTTAGACTGCTTCTCAAAATCTATAAAGATGAAATACATGTAAATCTGTCTTTAGCCTGTGTTTTTATGCTGGTGTCCTTTGTAATGAATTACCTTTTTTTTAGGATATGTACTTACCTACATTGTGTAGATGTCTACATTTTTTCTTACATAATATATTGTTTTTTCTCAATGTTGCATGGGTGTACTTCATAGTCAGTTTTTTTCTTCAGTCCTGTTTGAAAGGGTTGGTATTAGAGCTGGAAAATAATTTTTACTCTTTTGCTTTATACAGAAGAGAAGTTTGCCCAGGCTGTATGCTTCTTGCTTGTAGACTTATACCTGCTAACTTACCAAGCTGAGAAAGCTTTGCACCTGCTTGCTGTTCTGGAAAAGATGATTTCACAGGGCAACAATAATAGCAAGAATGGAAAAAATGAGGTAAGTTTGACATCTCAGGAATGCTACCAAATCTTTAACAGAAGTATGTGCTAACTCAGTCCTAAATTACTCTTAAAATACTTTTGAATTACAAAACTATGTTATATCGCCTGTAACTTAAGACAGCGACTTATGCATGTTGCAGCTGAGCTAATTGTATACAGCAGTTGTTTCTTCCCTCCCTTTCACCCTTTTCTCTTATTCTCAGAGAACTAAGTGTCTCTTAAGTCAGAGACTTGCATTGAAAAGACAGTTCTCTTCAGGGTCAAATATAGTGTTTTCCTTGTTTCTCTTGGTTTATGAACATATGAGACCATAATTTTGAAAGGGAAGTCAGTGTCAGAGGGGAATTGCAGTTGTATACCATAATATGGTTGATCAAGCATCTTTTTACATAGTATCTGAAAGTGTGCCTCATACTTTCAAATGAAATCTTTTGTATATGTCTTGTGTAAAAAACCAGCAGAATGATTAGTGGCCAGGAAGTGAAAAGAAGATACTTCAGTCTTTTCTTGTTGGTGGAATGTCACAGTTGAAATAAAACATTTTATCTTTAAGTTTATTGTAGTTCTACTGAAGAAAATATTAAAGAGAGACTCTAGAATGTGTATATTGCCCTTCTGAGTAAGAGAATTCTTAAAATACTCAGCTGCAGAGCAACACAGCACAACACGAATATAGAATTCTACTCTTCAGAGGCTGCTGTGGTTGTTCCTGGATTTTGATTATTAAGCTCAAGTTACAATATTTGGTGGGATGTATATTGTTTTACTATGAAATACTTGTTTTTCTTCATGTGAGAGCGATAGAAATAGGTTATGAAAGAAACTGTAAACTAAGCTTAAAAGATGACTAATAGTAACGCTTTTTTGTTTGACACTCAGTCAGGTAATAATACAAATAAAGATTCCTCAAATCAAAAAGCTGAAAGTGGAGCTTTAATAGAAGTTGCTAAATCAAAGATACATCAGGTAAGTATATGTACTGTTTATACAAGAACATCAGTTCAAGTTTTTCTTGAAATCGAGTGCCATCTGCTTCAAGTCTATTTAAGCATGAATTGTGATACTATGTTCTTGAATTTAATGTTCTAAAACAAATGAATTAATTTAACTTGTATTTTTTGTAATATTTGTGTACAAGAGAAACTGACTTCACACAAAACCACCTAATTTCAATTCCTGCAGTTTATCATATTCTTATTAAAGTGCAGTGAGCTGCATTGACTTCATATCTGCTAGACTTCGAGCAGCCTAAATCAGCTGAGGTTTTATTTCACTGTACTGTTTTGTGGAAAAACCTATGAAGATACAAAATGCTTCTCTATCAGCATTCACTTATTGGTGTTTTCAATTTAGTAGGTAAATATCTCTGATTAAGAGGTTAGGGTAATTTATTCAATTTGTCATTTTAAGTGCTGGTATCTGCATTTGAACATAGAGGAGCTGTTGACCGTGGAACAAAGTATGCATTTGCTTACTGTAGGGGCAGAGCCTAGGAATTTGATGTTGACAGTCTGAATAGAATTTCTTTTTTAGGAAGGCTTTTTAGTACTGTTTTTAAAGTGTATATAAATGATTCTGTGAATCTCTAGATACGATTGATCTTGCAAACCTCCATAAGTTATTGGTTTTCATGTTAAAAATCTAATTTTTTAACAGTACAAGGTGAGAGCCTATATCCAGATGAAGTCACTAAAAGCGTGCAAAAGGGAGATCAAGTCTGTTATGAATACAGCTGGGAATGTAAGTATTCTTAAGGCTGTTGTCTGTCTGTCTTAAAACTGAATTTGCTAGTTTTCTTTACAAAGAAAGGTCTTTTTGAGGATGGATGTCTGAAATAATGCTTTATATTGTCATTTGGGTTTGTAATCTCTTTTCTGCAAGTGTAATTAGTGTAGAATATTCTTATTTGTGCTTGTTTCAGTTGCTCAGAATGAATACACTTGGCTGTTAATGATACCAAAGTAACAGTGAAACACTATATAAAAAACAGGTCCAGATTGCTTTATAAGCAGTGCAAAATAAATTTTAGTTTACTATAAATGTTACAGGTGTCCAAACTTCTGATGACATTGGTGGGTTAAATCAGTTCATAGAATATTAATGTTGGGATACGTAGATTTGGGGTTTTTTTGTTGAAATTTTTTGGAGGCTTAACTCTTGCTAGAGTAGGTAGGAGTTCTCAATTCAATTACATCCACTATCCCAGATAAATTCTACATTAACTGAGGAGCAGGGAATAGGAGGAGAGCACTTCCCTTTTGTTGCCACTCTCAACAGGTGCTAGTTTGACAGAAATCCTTCTGGATCATGAGGTCTCTGCTGACAGATCAGGAAGATCACAGCCGAGAAGGAAGGTGTTGAGCTCCACATGGGGAAGAATGTACTAGAAGATAGGTTGGATAAAGATCCTTGTAAATAAAAAGGAGATCCTCTTTGTTTAGCCGTTGCCGTGACAGAGTTCTCCAGAATAATGTTGGGTGTTAGGGCAGAAACATGTGCTAATCAAAGAAATGCTACTTCATGAAAGTAGTAATGTCTAAGCCCATGTATTTTAAAAATGGCAGCAGAGGCAAGGTGTTTGTGAACGGATTTAACACTAGTGGTAGAAATTATAAACCAAGAAATAATTAATTATTGGTTTCTCATTCACAGTCAGCTCCTTCTCTCTTTCTTAAAAGCAATTTTGAATATTTGAGGGGCAATTATCGTAAAGCGGTGAAACTTCTAAACAGTGCAAACATTGCTGAACATCCAGGCTTCATGAAAACAGGTAAAATAAAAACCTTTCATCCTGCAAGTACATAAATGTTTAGTTATGTACTTATGTAGTTAATGTCTCATTAATTTGTAAATTGTTTGTTTCTTGGTTGTTTAAATTTGTGGGTTTTGGTTGATTTTTTTTTTTTTTTAATAAATGGTAACCCTATAAAGCTTCTCAACTACCAGGAGATAAGTCAAAAGCTTAATTTTCTGTCCTTTTTTATTTAGGAGACTTTTAAAGTGTTACCTGAATGTGATGTGTTTAGGAAAGAGTGCATTTTATGCTTATATGGTTAAATTGATGTATTTGTTTATTTTATGAAAATGTAGGCAGGTAGCAACTTGACAGTTTCATAGAAACACAGAATGGTTTGGGTTGGAAGGGACCTTAAAGATCATCCAGTTCCAACTCCCCTGCCATGGACAGGGACACCTCCCACTAGACCAGTTTGCTCAATGCCTCATCCAGCCTGGTTTTGAACATCTCCAGGGATGGAGCATCCACAACTTCTCTGAGCAAGTGCTTGTGTGCTAAGTAATACAATAAACTCCAGGTGAACTTCAATTTGCAGCCTATCAATTTGCCTTTATACTTGGCTTTCTTAGAATGTGGTGTATAAGAGCTGGAAATCCGTGAATGCTTATAAATAGGTCATTTCAGGTTAACTGTCCAAGGGAACTAGAGTGGTGTACGGAAATCTGGGTTACTAAAATGCTTGTGAGGAGGGAGGTAGCAACATAATCCATGAACATCTCACTGAATAACATGTTTAAGAAACTACCATCATATGCTGCCCCTTGAGAGACTGGTGGGACCATTGTATGGGCTCAGTGACATGTTTCATTTTATGAAAATGGTCTTTTGCTGTTCTCTTAGGTGAATGCTTAAGGTGTATGTTCTGGAACAATCTTGGCTGCATCCACTTTGCAATGGGAAAGCACAATTTAGGAATTTTTTACTTTAAAAAAGCCTTGCAAGAAAATGATAATGCGTGTGCACAGCTAGGAACGGGCAACTCAGATCCAGGTAAGACTTTCAAGAGGTGAAAATAGGTGGTGGAAGAGGGGTTGGCAAATCAAGAAGGTAGAGGATAGAAGCTTTCAATAATTATCAGCAAAATTCCTGTTCCATCTCTTTGCAGAAGACAGGATAAGGATGGTGACAATTTTTATCGTAACTTGATTTCAAAGTAGAGCTGCTGTTGCCAAAAATAGATGATGATGAAATATGTTTTTTTTCCATTTTCTTGATCTATCATGGGCCTCTGGCAATTGCTTCTCTCTTGTTTCTTGTCTTTGACGGTCAGTCAGGGAGATGTGATGAAATAGTTTCTGTGACCTATTGTGCATCATTAGAAATCTTGTTTATAGTCCTGCTGACAGTAGGTGGAATCATCTTTAAGGACTTTAAGGATGTGTGGGTGGGGTTTGGTTGGTTTTGTTTCTTTTTTTATTAACTTGAAAGATAGAAAATGTGGAAGATACAGAAAATGTGGAGTGCGGTAACACTAAATTAGCGTTTGGAAGGTGCCGTGTCTCTCAAACTGTCTTACTGAACAATTCCCAGAATTACGTGAGAAACTTTCATCTATTATTTAATTTTATGGTTAGTTTTATCCATGTATTTCTGTTGTAATTATACAAAAGACAAGAAAATAAACATTATAATAAGTTTTCTTGCTTTGATTATTGATATTTAAGCTATTTTTTCTTCCAAGTAAATGGTGTCATGATGAAGTGATTTTTTTTCATTTTTGTTTCTTTAAAATAGTTTCTTTAAAATCTTCAAAATAGTTATTATGCATTATGTGTTCCCTGTTCCTCCCCTGGCCCTGTACTGAAGGTACCAGTGTCAAGACTGAAAATGTTTTATGCTTGTTAACAGCAATGTGTTTTTCTTCTGGAATTTTTATGAGTAACAAAGATGTGTATTCTCACAAATCTGGAATTCAGTATTGTTATATAACATTTAACTTGAGTGACAAGCAACACACATGGTTAGCATTTAATGTGCTTCAACCTTTACTAAGAACACAAATTAATTTGTCTTTGGTATCAACTTTGATGTGGAAGGAATTTATTTACAGAGGGAGGCTAGTGAATTTCTGTGATGAAAGAGGTTTTTGGTAGTTTTGGTGTGTTTCCCACAGTTTCCCTCCTCCTCCTCGAGTTATGTTTTCTGCTCTCCTGAGCTGCACATCCAATATGATGTAATCTTTTTCTGCAGGTAAAAAATTTTCAGGGAGACCTATGTGTACACTACTGACTAACAAAAGGTATGAGTTGCTCTACAACTGTGGAATTCAGCTCTTGCACATTGGGAGGCCCTTAGCTGCCTTTGAATGCCTGATTGAGGCAGTCCAGGTTTATCACTCAAACCCTCGTCTTTGGCTGAGAATAGCAGAATGCTGTATTGCTGCCAATAAAGGGGTAAGTAGATTTGCAGATTCCTTATTTCAATTGTAGTTATGAAATACACATGATCACAGAAAGGAAGAAATAATACCTTGAGTTGAACTATGTATTTTAAAGGCTAAAGTTGCAACACCATTATGTAAGTCCAGATTAATTATTTTTGTGTATATATGTTTGTTTCTTTAATCTGAAGCTGCAGTTGGAGGAAGACCACCATAGAAAGTGTCTTGAGATCCATTGTTTAACTGACTTCTAAGGTCAGAAGAATTTGAGTAGGCTGTTCAAAAGACTGTCATGAGATGAAATAAAAGTACATAAGTAGCTGTTAAAGCTGCTCTTCTATAAAGTTACAAATTTTTTGCTGGTGAGACTGGTTAAGTGTGATTTTGTGTTGGCGATTTACCATCACACTGCTTTGGCATTCCAGCTCATAATCAGAATGGGCAATCCTGAAGTGATTTGAAGCACACTGGATTTCTCAGTCATCTGATGGTTTACCTTACTTTGTATTGAAATAGTTTTAGAAATAAACCTAAATATTTTGCTTGGAAAGAAACTTGGGTTCTCTAATAAGGCATCACTTTATAACAGGAAGCAATGTGTTCTTTCTGTAGTGAAGCGCTCTACTTAAAATGATACAATATGTTAGAAGTTTGACTATTTGTGGATATCCTCACTAATATTGGTTGCAAAATCTTGGGGTTTATATATATTTATCGATAGATAAACAACATAGAAAACCATATGGTATGTATTGAAATCAAGAAGCAACATCAACAAAACAGCCCCACAAGTAATTTTATATTTTTTGTGTGAATGGAAGAACTAGCTTGCTCCAGATCTTTTCTCTGTACTAAGTTCTGTACTTCCAAGGATTTCTGTTCCTGGTTTGAGGAAATAGCAAGGTGAGACTGGAGTCAGTGACCATTTGCAGTATCCAAAGAAGGAAAATTTTTGCGGCTACTCTTGAAGGTTTGATGCTCACCTTGAGGCTTGATGCACAGAAACAACTTCAATTTCTGTTGCTGATACTCCGAGATGGAGTTTTTCTTCCCATTTTGGAAAATTTTTGACTGAAACATCTTGAATTTTTGTATTTAGACTCTAGGAGTTGCTTCACCACTTCTGAAACAATGAGGTTCTACTTTAAATTTTAGCTGGAATAGTAGGAGAAAACATACATTTGTCCAGGAGGGATCCTTTATCCCTGCTTGAAGGCTGTGTACTACAGTGTAGAAGATATGACTGAAAATGTATTGCTACTATTTTAGCAGACAGTAAGGTTATTGTTTTTACATTTTATTGTATACGGTTATTGGGTCAGGCTGGTCAATAGTAAACAAATATATAAACAAATACATAAATATATAAACAAATATAAACAAAATGTAGCACTGTGTCCTAGAACTTTACTGGAAGGTGCAAAGACTCTTGTAGAGGTCTACTAAAAGTTTAAAGGTTAAAGAGAAGCTTCCTTCCTGGGATATTCTTAATTATTTACAGTTTTCTTCATGTACAAGTGATACAAACATTAAAACTCCTTATTTTCTGTCTACTGCAAATCCACTATCCAAATTCAGATGTGGCTTCATTCTGTAGGATTAAACTAGATGAAGATAAGATGTGCAAATCTTTGCATGTGATCTTCTTTCTCTTCATGCAGCCAAAACTCATCTGAAGTTTCACTCTTTCCTCACTCAGTTGCTACTAGAGGTTGAGGGGGTGAGACTGCAGTGTGACCAGCTTAAAAGTGGTGTAGGCTGAGGAAGCAGAGATCAGCTTCTCTGTCCTGAAGCTGTCATGATCACAGCTGCTGGGGAACAGAATCCCCTTACTCCTGAGACTTGTCGTTCCTCTGCTGGCAAAGTTTGTGGAAACCTGCTGACAGCAGATGTATTGCAAGTCCTCTCGGGCATTTTGGTTTCAACCTGTTGATCTGTGTCTGCTTAGAATAAGCCTGTATATTAAAATTCAGAGGGGCGGGGACAGGATTGCTCATTCTTTTGAACAGAAGACTAGACCAGAATAGTGCGTCTGTGAAATTAGGAGATACTGTACTTGATTCCCTGTTTAACTGTAATTATCATTGTATGTGTGGATGATATAATGTATAATTACATGGTTCCATGCAGGAATTTCCACTGAACACTCATTTCACTCGGTACACGGGATGGGTGGGATTAATCGAAAAACTACTATATTCACTCTGTATTTTTTCCACCCCGAATTCTTTTTCTTTTCATTCTTTGAGTGACCTCTTGTGCCTTTCTTTACCCCACACTTTCTGAATCTTTCCAAATACAAAATCCATAAATTTTCCCTTGGGAGTTTCCATGGTGCTCATTATTTTGGTGTCTCCTGTTCAGAAAATTTATGAAAGATACTCGCAGCTTTATAGCTTTAGAGATGAGGTTTACTTATATCCCCATTTCAGAGGCACAGCACTGAAGTTTCAAGATGGTTGGGTCAAAAATATGACTTTGGGTACGTGCTAGCTGTTGTCAAATAGTTTTGAGTTTTATAAAGCACCGCCAATATGGGAAGAACAGCTTTCTGATTTTGCAGTTCTCTGTATCTAAACTACTGGTTACAAATCACACACAGATAAAACACAGCTGATCATCTCTAGTGGAAAGCTGGGTATGGAAGTCTGAATTAACATAAGTTTTGTGGCAAAGTAACAAAGCTAGGATTCTGCTTACAAGGCCTGTGTTTAGCAGTCTGGAAAAGGGAGAGACACCCTCATGGGGTGCTTCGTTTACTGCAGGCTAGCCAAAGCAGTAGATCATGTCAGGCTCCTGAAGCCTAGCTTTTACCTTCCTACAGTTGTGATGTTGTGTTGTATACCAGGGAGCTTGAGTTCAGGTCACAAAACCAGTTTGCTGTTTCCTAAATTTGTAATCTTACGAGGAAAAAAAGTAACTTTGGTTGCTGTCAATACTAAAGGCAAAGGAGAAGTGTCTTGAGATTAGGAGATAGATTTGCAACATGACAAGTGAGGCCCTAAAATCAGTAGTATATTTAATTTGGCCTTCTAACTCAATTTGCAGTAATATTCCTTGATGTCTAAGTATGGATTCACATTTATGCTCTGAACGCCATAAAGAAAAGTAATTTGACTGAAGCTAATTTTCACCTGCTCTAGTACTTTAGTTTATAAGATGTAGATGAAAGTTGATTCCCTTCCTGCAGTTTAACACCTCTTCTGAAATATCTAAACTCATGGTGGTTTTTTTTGTGACAGTAAATGCCGTTATAATGTCAATATTCTTCACAAGAGATTCTAAAAATTTTCCTTAAAATACAAATTAGAAGTTTTTCCTTAAAGCTGCAACTCTTCATCACTAACTTTACTTACGAAAGTTCAGATGGGTCATGGTAGAACAAACAAACCCACGCAGTAAATATGGTGCACAGATAATTCTTGAGGCTGACAATTAGGGTGCTCTTAAGTTTTTTTGACCCCTAGAATGTCTGCATACTCAAGTCTGTTACAGAAGTTAATTTAATATAACTTTGCATATGTTGCGGTTCAGCTTCATGGAAGGTTTGAGAGCAGCTTTTTCAGAGAGCATTTTGAATGCTGGGTAAGCAGGGAGAGAAGACAGCAGGTGTTACAGTGCCAATTTTGGATGCTGGTTGACTGATCATATGATTTTCTTTTTAGATATCCTGACAGCTCCTTTAATACTATTGGGTTCATTGTTCTTTTGCTTTCAAAATAGGCGAGAAACTAGGTCAGTAGGCTATCAGACAAACTGTCAGAACTAATCTGTATGTACACTGTGTGCTGTGAAATCCCTCTGCAACACAAAGACAATAGAAGGTGCCTGATCCTTTATGGTACTTAAGATTTAAAACTGTACCCATGTAAACTATTCTTACATTTTAGCAGGGTTCAAAGTTGTCTTCCAGCTTTATCTGCTTTTGTCACCCTCTCATTCAAAAGCCTTGATATGTTAGTCTTTTTTTTTTTTCTTTTAGACATCAGAACAAGAGACTAAAGGTCTTCCTAGCAAAAAGGGAATTGTACAATCTATAGTAGGTCAAGGATACCACCGTAAGATAGTCCTAGCATCCCAGTCAATACAGAATGTCGTTTATAAGTAAGTATGTTTTCTGTGGGCTCTTTAATTTTGTTATCACAGCTTTGTTAAGGATGCGTATCTGTTTATCAAGAGTTTTTTAAACTGTCATGGAATAAATGTTCATTTTGGATTTATCAATGTAGTGATGAGAGACAGCACATTAAAATGCTTGATGAGTCCTACTTTAACAGCATTTGGATGCTTCCTCTATGATGGCCAGCAGAGGGCTTAACTTGTGTGTTCATTGTAACTAGCGATTAAGGCTTAAAACTGAGTCCTCTGAAATATTTCTAGTTATCTAAATCTGTCCTCTTTTTCTCACTTTATAAAAAAAAAAAGCAAACTATTTTCAGTAATGCACTTTAGATAAATGCAGGAAGAATCCAGTTGCTCTGTCATAAAACTTCAGGAAGTGAAGTAAAAAAACCTGAGAGAACTTCTTGCAATTACGTAGTTGAATCTGCCCACTCTGTTTGGGCATTGTGAAATACTTTCCCTATATGACAACAGCAAGTTACAGAAGTCTTCATAAGTTACATCTGTAATATTAAATCATGATTTAACTTTTTTAGGATATTTCACTTTTTTTTTTAGGCCATTTCACATTTTTCTGGAGCTGTGCTTTTATTTTTTTAATTTAGTAGGTGTGTTACTCATGGACTAACTTCTGTGTCTCTTTAAGTGATGGGCAGTCCTCAGCAATACCTGTAGCCAGTATGGAATTCGCAGCAATTTGTCTGAGAAATGCCTTGCTACTACTGCCAGAAGATCAGCAGGAGCCAAAGCAGGAAAATGGATCTAAAACTAGTAATCAGCTGGGGGGAAGTACAGAAAACACTGAAAGCAGTGAAGCATGCAGGTAAACAGAATTACATATAATCCTTTCTTTTTGCCCAACATAACTCTTGGCTGACAGTCTGTGTTTGCTACGTATCCTATTTGGCCAGCATAAGAAATAAGAAATATCCAAAGAAAATGGTTAGCTGCTCGTTGTTTTAATTGCTTGTATGCTAATTTGAGAATAAAACACTGAGTTGATTCCTACCATTCCTACCAACTTGAATAAATTAGACAGTGACATTCTTTTTCACTGGCCACCTTGTTTTTGGCGCTACAAATGTTATGTTTTTCCACACCCTGCTGCAGTGCATATTGATATTTCTCTAATTGTAAGTGAAGTTGCACGTGTTCCAGTGACTTTGTGTGTATGTGCATGTGCACCATATACTTCAGTGTAGAAGTGTCTAGTGATTCAGTTGTGAACATTTCCCCTTAATCAGATATGACATTCATCAGCCCTATTATGCTTTGTTGTGTGTGTTTTAGACTAGAAATTTAGAAGATAAGTAGGAAAACAGCATGGAACTATTGCTTAATAAATAGCATTTTACAAAAAGGAGTTTAAGAAAAATTTCTTACTTTTTCTGAAACTTTACCAAAAAAAAAATGTAGACAATGTATGCCAAATATGAAATAGCAGCAATGTGGTTTAACTTTTTGTATTAATTACGATGTGTTCCAAAGTTCCTTTTGAAGAGTAACTTTGACCATAGCCTGCACTTTTATTAATGACCATTTTGAAAAGGGAAGAGTTAAAATAACTGATCACGAAAAAGTGACCGTGTTAGAATTTGCTCTACTTAGAGAGTAATGGAAAAAACATGTCTTTTTGTCAGACCAAAGTACAGATAAATTTTAAGAAGTTTTCAGGGTTGACTGCACATACACTGTTATTGTGTAAGCACAAGGTGCATCTCCGTATATTCTGAGGTTGCCTGGGGGTAGACTGGGGCTGGGAGTTGGTGGCTGCTACTGCCACAGCCATATTTGAAGGCTGTTTACTGTTCTCTCCCCTTTTTTCCTGATAACAGTCTGTCCTGTCAAGTGACCAAATTTCTAAAAGTCTAGGAGTTTTGGTGTGTTTATCTCTTTCCTTGCTGAGTTTGGAGATTGTGAACTAACTTCCTCTGGCAAGCTGTATGAGATGAAGCTTTTCTGGTTTAAATGAAAATTCAACTTTAGGCTTATGGGGCCCACTGAGGGGCAGTGATAAAACAAAATGGTGGCCCTTACTCATACAAGACCTCCTTTTTTGTTTGCGGCGGGGAGGGGAATCGGTTTGTTTTTGTAGGAGTAAGGAAAGGAAAACATGACCTTTATGGGAAGATCCTTTATTTTCTTCTTCTTTCTAAACCAGATGCTTCTTCAGCTTAAAAAATAATTTAAAAAAATCCCCCCTCATATCTCCCAGTGATCATTGCCAATTTCAAAATATCCATTAACAAAGCAACCTCGTCTTGAATTAGTGTGTCACATTCTGAAAGGTTCTCTAAGGATTTGTTCCTTCTGACAAGGGACCCTCTACGAGAGAACAGTAAAACATATAAGGCATTTGAAGAAAGTCACACTAATTGAACAGGATGGTTTTGAAGAAAATCCCGCTAATTGAGTGGGCTGGCTCTGAGGCAGATTCCTCTCTTATTCACAAGAAAATGTTGAATACTTTCAGTAGTTGAGTTTTCTATATCTGATTTTTGACAAAGGCTGTGGCGCTTTATGGGTTATTTTTCTAGGATATTGATGTAGTTTTTAAGATATCTTGGGATGGAACAAGTTTGCTGCTTTTCTTACAGGCTAAAAGAAGAGAAGCTGAAATGCAGCAAGTTCTGTCGCCAGTTCAAAGTTGTCCTACACTGAAGTCGAGAAATAGCTCAGGGCTGTGGAGAATGGAATGGGTTGTTTGGTCTGTCAGTGAAATCCTTCCCAGCAAATGTCCCCGTTCTCAAATAGAATAGTTAGGATATGAGCGTGTGCCTCAATTTCTGCGTAGCTTCATTTCCCTGGTTTTTAGGGTATAGAAGTTTTGCTGTCCTTTTAAATGGAGTGAATAAATAACAATGCTTATTACACTGAGAATTTTTGAATTAATTTAGTCACTCCTTATAATTAATGCACTGTTTTTATTCTAGCAATAAAAGTCACGAAGGAGATAAATTCATTGCAGCTCCACCTTCTTCACCTTTGAAGAAACAGGAATTAGAAAATTTAAGGCAAGTAAATAATATAAAATATTCACCTCTAAATGAGCCCCCTCTTAAACTGTGCTATCATTTTGGAGTCATTCCCAGCTTTTTTTTTTTTTAGGCACTTGCTGTGTTGAATTGTAGCTGTTAATCTAAGAATGCCTTCTTTTCAAATGCATGGGCTTTCTTTCTTCTGGGCTGTGACTCTGAACAAATAGAAACAATCCAGAATTTCAGTTGGGAATGTACATCAGTTTGTTTGATCCCACTGTTACAGGCTTGGCATTATATGTTGGGCAGAACTAAAAGAATCAAGTCCCGTAAACAAAAAAGCTAAAAGTCTGAGAGTGGCTGTTGTGGTTGGTATAAAGTGTGGAAATTGCTGTATTGTACCTTTAAGGCCTTGATAAAGGAAGTTTGGAATTCAGCCCCCACAACATTATATGCTTGTTGGATGGAAAAAAAAAATGAAAGTGGTAAAAGGAGCTGTGTGCTTTCAAATGAGAGTGTTAGCGGAGAGCTCTCTGCTAACAGCAGCAGTGTTCCTTTCAGCAGGAATAAATCCACAGCTTGCATAAAACAGAAATGAAAATTGCTTCCGTCCAGGCATTTCACTTCCTTACCGTGGAAGAACATAGGTAAAATTTGAATGAAGGTTTTTTTTGTGTTCTCAAAAATGCTTAAGGTGCTTGTTCAGCATTCTGAGTGCTCTCCAAACAGAATAACTCCCATGTGTCTAAATAAGTATGTTATCTGGAACCTCTTTACTTTTCCCTGACAAGATTATCATTTGCTGGCAACGTTAATTATTACACTTGGCTGCCGGCCCATTGAAAAATCTCTTAATATAAAGCTTGCACCTGTTTAGAAAAAAAGAAATCTGTTTTAAAGTTTTAATTATGGACAAAGCATACAGTAATTTCCCACTTAAACTCTTGGGTAAACACTGTTCCAGCCTAACTCCGAGTAACCTGTGTTTTATAATGACCAGCTTAACCTTTACTTTGCTCCAGTGCATGTAGCAAAACTACTTGTATTCATTTAAAAGCAATTTAGCAGGAATCTCTAAGGAGACATTACTGAGACCTTGATTATTTATTCTGAAGTGGTGCGAGAGTATGCTGCTCGAAATAGAAAGCACTGGATTAAAAACAGTGTTGTGGGTTGGTTGTAGGTTTTTTTCTTCGTGACAATTGAAAATGTGGCTGCCACTTGTCAAAATTACATGATGACACATTGTGATTTTTTTTTTTTTATTTCATAGTCTTTTCTTTCACATCAGCTGTTGTTATTGTCTGATGAAACCTGACAACATGTCAGGAAAAATGTACCCATTTAGCGCGGATTACACTACTTCTGGTAAAGAATATTGTACAAGAAAAGGAAAGGAGAATTTTTGCAGTATTTCCTTTGGTGGTTAAACATAGAGAACTGGACAGAGACCTGCTAAAAATGTTTCTAGGTTTCTGCAGATAGCTGTGAAAAACAAAAGACGTTACATTCAAATGTTGGTGTATTCATGTAGTCTTGCTCACTAAGGACCTCAGAGAGAAAATTTAAATTCTGGTCTAGTCTGGGAAAGTAAGAAACAATACCAAATGTTAGCAAGGAATATTCTGAGGAATAGGTGTCTGTTCAATTCAGGTTTTTGCTGTTAAATCACTGGATTGAAAAACTTCTGTTGCTCCTAGAACTGAGACTAAATGCTTTTTTTGCACGATTTTGTACAGTTGCACATCCTAATAAGAGTTTAAAATGACTGATTTTGCCCTTAAATAGTTCTTAAAAATTAAAAACTCTAAAAAAGGCTTATGTTGTATGTAGTGTTTGATACTTGTGCGCAGATTAGTTCAACAGACTGTCCTCATAATAAGCAGTAATTCAATTGCAAGATTTTAAAAGCATCAAGAGCAAGACTGAGGACATAAAATGTTGCATAGGAAGTAGAAACTCCAGATTTTTCTTTTGAGTTTCTTCTAAACAATTCTGTCCCTTGCTTCTTCTCATCCTCTGAGAAGCCAATTCTCCTACTTTGCTCTCCACCTGTGGAGTTTCACCACACCAGAACAACCCAGCACTGTTAGGATACATCAAGAGTAAAGGAGTTCTGGTAGACCACAGTGCTACATTTGGAAAATTTTGTGGATTTTGTTGTAAAAGTTGAGATGGAAAGCACCTTGTTGTAGCCTTTTTCTCCCTGGAAAATATGAACATCTTTGTGTGAAATGTTAAATTTCCCCTTCGAAGCATCTGAAGATAAAGGAATAATTTGATCAGCTGTTTAGTCCTGAAGAGATTTGAACTGCAAGTCCTTTCTATAAGGCACCTGATGAAATTTTACTATTTTTGCTTTCTTTTGACTCTTCCATTGGCCCTCTCCACTCCATCGTTATGGTTTATTTATTTTATTTACTTATGTGATTTTGAAGTGTGTCTATCCCAGTATTTCCAGGAACATCACTGACATGGCTAATAATTTTACAGATAATACTGTAAAGACCACTGCTGCCCGCCAATACACCTTGTCTCTTCTCTACACCTACCTAGCATTGCCTCATTTGTCCACCTAAAGATTGCAGTATCTGTTTGGCCCTGTCATGATAGTGCAAGCTTGCAATGATTGTCACCAGTAGTCTTCTCCCTCACTGTCAGCAACTGCATGGTTCTCACCCATTTGCCCTTCACTGGTGCTGAATTTCCCCATTAAGTCAGCACAGTCTGCATTCTGTATGTCTGGTATTTTGGATTGTTTTGTCTGCATTGAAACATAAAAAGTAAATAGCTTATATCCACTATTGTGCTTAGCTATTTTAAATTATTTCAGCTTAGTGATTGTTTCTAAGTGGTTTAGAAATGCAGTATTTGGTGCCTTGGTAGTTTTGAACTGGATTTACTCATGGCTTACCCTTGGTCTGAGAAATAAGCCAAGTCAGATGTGGGGTTTGGGTTCTGTAAACCTGCAGTCAGTGTGGGCTGACAAATCTTGTTGCCTAGACCTACACAAGAGGCTGTTTAACATAATCTGGCAGTTTAAAAAAACATTTTTCTTTTTCCTAGTGCAAAGGCAGTTTTATTTAGGGCATGCGGAGGCTCAGTGATGCTGGAAGTCTGCCGTGCTCAAAGGCGACCTGTGGAGTTTTGTCAGAATCCTGACCGGGGTGAAAAACTAGTTTGTCTTTTCCCTTGTGGTGCAATTCTTCTGCTCCGATTAGCTGTCAGCTCTCTTGAGCATTTGGTTTAGCCGACTCAACAATGGATCCAAGTGTGCAAGAACAGTACTGCAGGAGAGAAAACCTGGATATTTTCCTCCTCTTTAGATGGCTGTTGCTGAAGAATCTTGCCAGCTCTCACATGGCTTAAACAGTCTTCTTAGAGTGGAGGAGAAGGTTTCAGTTTTGCTAGACTTGCCTATCCTGTGATTGGAGTGTGTCTTGTGTTTGAATTCACATGCTCAAAAATAAAAATAGGCTTTAAAAACAGTTGTGGGGAATAGAAGGCACATATTGATGTAAATGGCAGTAGCAATCAACTCTCCGGGCCTTGACTTGTGTCTAAGGGTATTCAGCAGTGATGCTTAGCATCTCTGCTGGCTTAAATGCTGTCCTTCCTTGAGGCAAAGACAAAAAAGAGGCTAGTTAGAAGCAGGCTGTTATTACAGAGATGAGGGTTTTTTTGCCATTCCCTCCCCCTCCCTAGTCACAACCTTTCAGAAATATTTTAGGTTTGGGACTTGAGCTGGGGAAGCTTTCCTCTCGCTCTCAAGCTTTTGTATGTGTTCAGATTTGATGTGACATCTGGGCACGGTGGAGAGGAAGTGGGGGGTAGGCAGGAACACTGGAGAAGTTTCTTCTCCTGCTTGTGCATAATTAAGGAGCATGCCTCCTGGGAAAGGGGAATAAAGGCACCCCAGGTCCTGCCACAAATTACGTGACTTACTGCTGGACCAAAAGTGGGCTTGACAGTTGCCAGAAGGTTGGCGCGGTAATAGCCCACCTACCGGCGGGAGAGTCGAAGGCTCTCCTCCCATGCTCTCAACGTGACACCCCACTGAGAGGATCTGCTCTTCCTCCCTGGAGAAGGACAGAGTCTGTGCTCACAGCAGGGTGTTGCAGGCAGAGGCTTATGCCTAGAGGACAAGGCAGCCTGCGGTGAATGTCTTACGAAGTGGAAAATATCCCCAAGTGCTGTGTTTGTGGAGGAGGGGAGTTATCACAAAGTGTGAAGCTTGGGCTAAGGATGGTATCCTGACAAGAGGTTATTGTTTAAAGATGAAAAAAGCAAGTAGTTTGGATTTCATTACAGGAACTGTCAGATTTTGCTGTTTTGGAAAGATAAATTCTGTGACAGCAGCAAAATGCCACATATCAATCAAAGTCTTGGCAGCAGATTACAGCTCTCGATTGAACACAAAAGTGGAAATGCCAGATTCTCCAGTGTTTATTGTCTCACTGTGTGCAAACATTGCACAATACAAGAGTGAAATATGTTACAACTTAATTGATTGCTACTATGTGTCTATGGATTGTACCTTACAGAAATCTACAAATCTGCTACGCTTTGCTGCAGCAGAAGGGGAGGGTGGGGAGGTGCAAATGAGAGAGCAAGGCAAAAAGAATAAAAGGAGGGCGAGAGGGAGACTGTCCATGAGAACAGTGACACATGTGGTGAGGTGCATCTTTTTTTAATCTGTTTTATATGGACAAAATTGCAAAACGTTACTGAGCACACCTGTGGTGGTCCTTGTTTTACACTGGTAGGACACAATCTCCTAATTCAGAGAATGCTATTGAGGGCATAGATAAAGAAACAGCAGCTCCTTTACTTCATGGTTTGATGCAAAGACATTATTGAAAATTTGATTTATTTCTTCAACGCTTAACAAAAAAACAAATTTAACAGCTACAATTAGAATATCAGAATTCTCCATTTAACACATTGGCTTTCTCCCCCTTCCCCCCTTTTTTTTTTTTTGTTTTTTTTCTTTTTTTTCCCTCCAGGTGCTCAATACTTGCGTGTAGCGCGTACGTGGCTCTGGCTTTGGGTGATAACCTTATGGCATTGAACCACGCAGATAAACTTCTTCAGCAACCAAAGCTGTCAGGGTCTCTTAAGTAAGTCTGAAGTGGTTTCTTCTTTCTCCGCCCTGCTTTTTGCTGCAGAGTTCTGAATTGAAGCATCCAATGTCTGTAGCTGCTTGCCAATTCTGTATCTGATTCAAAGAATTGCTTGGCACGCTCCTGTTCATGTTGAAACCCTGACTAAATAAATGTTCATTGACACGCAGGAGCATGAGTACCCTCATTTGTGTACAAATTCCATGTAATTCAGAATCTATCGCTGCTTTTGTTGTTATTTGTTGATTTCCAGCTTTGGGTAACAGGCAGTGGAAGGACTGTCAGATCTCTGTCCTGATTCACTGTGGAGCATGGCACAAGGGGCAGGAATGAGCAGCTAGGAGTGGACAACACCAGCTCAAGCTGGCATGTTGCTGCTGAAAGCTCACTTAAGAAATGACAGCCTTGGAAGGGAAGGTTTGCTCAGTCAGTAGGGTACCAGACCTTGGATGTGCAGGACTTCACCTGCTGCTATTACTTATATGGGTTCCATTCTTCAGTTTCTTTTATTCTTTTATCATCTGGCACTATATTTTTGGAGGGAATTCAGAGCTCATTCTGTTTCTAGCCCCCAGCTCTCATACATCTCTGAAAATTCAAAAAAAGGCAGCTTAGTCCCATCCTTCTGACCTTGTTTGTGCGTTTAACTCCTGTGTCATAGACAGCATGAAAAATACCTTTACTACCATCAAAACCTCTGCTATATTTTAAAACTAGTAACGTACTTGTGGAAAGCAAGCTAACTTGTGCTTATTTTCATGTGCTGCCAGCACATTCAGAAATGGCCTGTGCCAATTAAATTCTTCGGCTCCCATGCTTGAAACTAACACAGAAGCTCATCTTTTTGCACAGTTATTGTATAGGCAAAATCTTAGAGGAGTTGGCAAGGTAACACATAATTTAGTGAAGGCAGTGGTACCATTATATAATGCAGATGAAATTTTTTTGCAAGGGCAGAGCACCATATATGTTGGTCCCAGGAAAGCAGGCTTTTGTGCAGCTGGGAATATTGAACTGTTCTTGTTTCCCTAAGGGAAACAAATTGCATGTGAAAACTTAATGTTTGCTGTATCATATCTAAATTGCAGCTATTATTCTGGATGATTGATATTTTACCTGAGGTTTCATTCATTACAACCAACTATACAGTCAGTTTGAAGTGTACTGTGTACAGCTGCATAGAACAAGCATGAACTTTTTTGCTCAGCTTTCAGATTAAGTATTTGCAAAATAACTACACTCTCAATTGACAGGATTCCTTCTGTTCCAAAGTTGAAAATGGAAGCTGCTGATTAGTTGAGCTGAACTACAGTGGCAAACACCAGACTCAAGTCTTTTGCAAAACCTGCAGTTGGAAATGTGTTTGTGCCCCATGGACAGACCTGTACAGTTGCTGTCCTTAGAAATGCAACTGTCTTAAAGTATTAGTTTGATTTTTATTGAATGTGAAGTCCTTTAACACCTCAAATTATAGAGGTATCCATATCCTGGGGTGTCTTTCAAGGATTCATTTTTTAATTCTGTGAGATAAAGCTATTCCAAGGTACCGTTTTTCTAGAATGGCAATTTGTGTGCATGATGGAATTGTCATTACTCAGGCATAGATTTTTTTTTTCCCATAACATTTAGTGCCTAAAAGCAGCAAATGGCAGAACCGGGTATTAATTTATAAGCAAACTAACTTCCATGCAAAAATGTCAAGTAATAGTTTTCACGTGCTCGTGTTAAAAACTGCATTCAGTTTGTCTTACATAACTAATTGTGGGGGTTGTTTTGCTGACATCTGTACCTAACCTTTGCTGTTGTAGGTTTCTTGGTCACTTGTATGCAGCAGAAGCTCTCATCTCTCTGGACAGAATATCTGATGCCATCACTCACTTGAACCCTGAGAATGTCACCGATGTTTCCCTCGGGATCTCTTCAAATGAGCAGGATCAAGGTTAATGAATCCACACTTCATTAGAACTGGTTATGCTTTCAGCTGCCTTCCTGCTGTAACTGTCTGTATGCAAATATAATGATGATTAAGACATCTTGTTGTGAGACCGTAGGTGGTTTGGGGGGGAGGTTTTGTGTTTTTGCTATGGTTTTGTTTTTCTAGTTTTTAGTCCTACTTTGTGTTTGGTTTGTCTTTTGCATGTTTGTCATTCCTTTGAAGTAGCTAATTTTGTGACATAAATAGGACTGTATTGTAGCCTTCTGGCTTGTTTGAAGGTAACTTTTGAAAGCTGCTTTTCTTAAATGTGCAATTACGGTTAAGTTTGGGCTTCATACTTTCTCTTCTAGCTTTTTAGTCACTAAAGTGGGCTTTGAAGTACCAATGAAGTCTACGTAATTGCATTTAGTGAGAGATAGGGGAGAACTTAGTTAATCTGTATCTCAGTCTTCTTCCAGTATTTCCAGTTGGGAGTTTGTATTCTGTAACAGGAAAAATACTTTAGTTAAGTTTACAGCAGCTCTGATTTCAGTTTAAACTTCACTGTACTCATCTGCAAATCTAAAAGCAAAACGTTGAAGACAGGAAGTCTTAAGTGACATAAACTCTTAAGCAAACTAACATATTTTCCCTCTTTAATATCAGACTCTGAAGAAAGAAGCACATTGGTATCTTTATTACTTTTGTAATAAGCTTTTTAAAAAGCTCAGAAAATGTGAGTTTTGTATTTGTTGTTTTTTTTACAGGGTCTGACAAAGGAGAGAATGAGGCAATGGAATCTTGTAAGTACCAGCCACTGTATTCAGCAGAGAACTGGAACTTACTTGGCCAATTTGGAATAAAAATGTAAGGAAAAAAAAGGAATATATATATTTTTTTTTTTAAATTGCAGCTGGCAAGCAGACCCCACAGTGTTACCCCAGTTCGGTCACATCTGCGAGAACAATGATGTTGTTTAACCTTGGAAGCGCTTACTGTTTGAGGAGTGAATATGACAAAGCTCGGAAGTGTCTTCATCAGGTATGGAAAACAGATCTCCTGACAGTTTGAGAGACAAATGGCCTTCTTTCAGAGTGCCAATTTAGATCACAGCAAATCCCAGTGAATTCATAGCCTGGGTTTATTTGTGGGCTTTGCTGAGATTGCAACTCTCTTCTGCCAGTCTCTATTAGCAACATAAATGAAGGATTCCAAATTTCTTACTTGTGGAAATAATTCAGTACCACTATGTGTAGCATATTTTTTTCTAGACCAAAACAGTGGAGTATGAGTAGAAAGCCTTTTCACTTTCTTTAAGTTTGATTGGGATTTTTTTTTAATGATCCAATAGTATATGTTATATTTCAGAGAAGAAAGTTCTTGAGAACCTTGAGTTTACTTCTCTCTGATTAGTTAATAACTCTCCATCTAAGCTATTAACTTTCAGGGCTGTGAGAATGAACTGAAGTTCTGTGGGAAGCACGTTCCTTGCCTGCCTCTTGTCCAAAGAATTCTCAAATACTGTTTTGAAACTCTTCACTTGGCTTCTGTCATTGTTCTATGATACAGCTGGGATCTGTCTCTTTCAATGATGATGTTTGTCTCTCTTTGCAGTCATTCCTGTCTGTCAGGAAGACCACTCAAATACACTGTTGAACCTCAAACTGGAACAGCAGTCTCTCAGATCACTTCATAGTAGTTGTGTAGGTGAACAGTTTGAATTCTGTGAGGTTCTCAACTGCTTAAGGTGGTTGTCTTATTCCTTTTCCTCCTGAGACTTCTTAGGGCTGGGCAGGTGTCTGTGCTTGGGCACCTTAGCATATGTGGAAAGCACAGAGGAGTGTAAGGCCATCTGTGGAGGTGAAGTATAGTGGGTCTCTGCATCTACAATAAATTCATTGAGATCATAGCTGAAAAATATTTGTATATGGAAAGCTGATGGACAGTCCTTGTTGACTTTGTGTTCTGAACTTTGGAGCAGGGGATGTTCCACCTTTTGTACCTTCTCACCAGGAAATCACAATAGATTGGCCCAAGAATTAGAGACTCAAGCATACAACAGATGGTGCTGCTAATTGGCGTGAAGCAGTCTTGCAAAGTGGATAATCTTTCAGGCTTTCCTTGCATGCCTTAAATCTGAGGGAGTGTATTTGCAACAATATCTTACCTTACTTTATGAATTGTTTTTTTGGTTTTGTTAGCTAAGATGGTGGCAACAGACTTGTCAAGGGGCACTTTTTTTGAGCTGCATGTTTCTCCTAAACACTTCTCCCCACCCTCTTCTTTTTCAATAAGGCTGCTTCGCTGATCCACCCCAAAGAGATCCCTCCAGAGGCTATTCTGCTGGCTGTGTATCTTGAATTACAGAATGGTAAGGAAATGAACTTTTCCCCCAGTGTTAGAAAGCCTAACTTACCAGATTACCTGTAGCGTGGAATGTAACAGGGTGTTTTTTAACATTTTACATTTTTTCATTGAAGTTTACAGCTTCCCCTCCTAGGCAAAATGTTAGAACAGATTCATAGAATCATAGAATGCTTTGGGTTGGAAGGGACCTTTAAAGGTGATCTAGTCCAACCCCTGCAGGAGCAGGGACATCTTTAACTGGAGCCCTATCCAACCTGACCTAGAATGCTTCGGGGGAGGGGGCCTCCCTTAACTCCCCAGGCAACATGTTCCAGTGTTTCACCACCTGCATTGTAAAAAATGTCTTCGTTATGTCCAGTCTCAATATTCCCTTCCTTAGTTTAAAAACAAATTCTTAAGTTTTTAAATGTTCTACCAACCTAGACTTGGCATATAAGGGTAGGAGGGCAGTAATCATCATTCCTAGTCTTTATAGAGTTGGGCCAATATTTTGAATGAGACCCTTTAGGCCCTGTTTCCATTTACACTGCTATGAATCCATGTATCCGCACCTTCGTTTCCGTTGTTGATTGCTGTCCTGTTCTTAAAACATTCCAGACTTCCTAAATGTTCATCTTCTGAGATGAAATCTTCTGTGCTTTGTGCAGGAATCAGCAGCCTTGGATAGACTCAGTAAAACCCTTAAATTGGAAGGATGAGATTTAGATTAGACATTAGGAAGAAATTATTTATGCTGAGGGTGATGAGGCACTGGCACAGGTTGCCCAGGGAAGCTGTGGATGCCCCCTGCCTGGAACTGGATAATATTCCAGCCCAAACCACTCTATGATTCTATGAGGTTTATACTGTAAAGAGAGCTTGAAAAGGCTTGTCCTTAGAAGACAACTGCAATCCAGATTTCCCAGAGAAGCCATATCAAGGCCTATGTAGCAGGTACCACAACAAAGCTTGTAATATTGATAACTCCGTCTTCCAAAATCCTTCCTGTTGAAGGTTCACTGTGTTTGCAGGGGGAAAAAAAAAAAACCTCAACATAATGGGACACTGGAAAGATTTCACTTGAATTCTGCAGTGTGAGCAAACTGGTGCAGCTGCACTGTTGAAGCTGTTGTGGTTGTGGACCTGTGTCTAATATCCTAATGTTGTGAAATGTTCAGTGTGCTTTTTCCTCTTCCATTGTCTTGCATTGCAGGCAGGTAAAGGACTTGAGCATTTGTATTCAGAACTGAGATTTCTACAAAGCTTTTCTTATAAAGGTGTTTCTAAGTTGGAATTGTATTGCTTTTCTGCAACAAATGAGTACTGGGTAGAAGAGAGTAGAAAGTGGGATTTACATCTCTTGCACTCTTAAATGTATAACCAAAAGGAGCTGAAGAATATCCTTGTGAAGTATTTCTTCATAATGTCTAATTTATTTTGGTATTTATTTGAGGGAGTATACATACATTTAAAAATCAGATTTCTTGATTAAAACCATGTTTTATATAAACCCTTGACACTTTCATTGGTGTCTGTAATGTCTCATTGTGTCAGATCTAGAGTCTCACTGTGCAGTTGGGAGAGAGATGTGCCCTTTGGGGCTCTGGCACCTTCAAGCTCTGAGGTTAAATCTTGATGTCTTCACCTAAGAATAGGTAGAATCAAGCAAGACTACTGTTTCAAATTTACTTTTATCTATTAATTTTCATGTCCATGTCAGCATTTCAGTGAACAGGAAGAGAGCTGCTGTTATGTGACCTGGGCCCTAGGCTGGCTTGCCAGCTCTAAGGACAGTGACTGCTAAGTCATACAAAGATACTTCCTGTTTTAATCAAAAGTTGTCTTGTAGGTAACACCCAGCTGGCCCTGCAGATCATCAAGAGAAACCAGCTTCTCCCCTCTGTGAAAACACTCTCTGACATGCGGAAGAAGCCTGTCTTTCAGCCAGTCCACTCAATCCAGCCTATTCAGATGCCAGCTTTCACCACAGTTCAAAGGAAGTGAGGTCACGCTTCAACCTGCTGCTGCCCTGCCCAGGAGGGCTTGAGATTTTGTATATTTTTTTTTAACCTAGGACACCTGCATACCCCAACTGCTGGAGTGTGTTCATTTCTGTAAATTTTTAATAAAAAAATCTAAACCAAAAGAAAGCATTCATTGAGGTGTTTGCAAAGGTTATTTAATGAAGGAAGAGAGATTGTGATCTGTTTTGAATGTGAGGGGCAGTTCAGTTACTGAAAAGAAGTGGTTAACCAAGTGTGGGATGCTGAATTTTTGTAACAAACATTAAATTTTGGAGAGAATAAATGGGAGGAAAGTGACTGGAAGGGAAAATTACCATTTACCTGAATTGTGTTGGCTGCTCTGTTTTGACACATAGTTCCTAGGAGCTTATATTCCTTGAAGAAGAGCCTTTGCTCTCTTGATGTAGCTACAGTCGACTGCCCTCCAGCAGCTTGGAGTTTGGGCCTTGCTGCAGTTGTAGCTGCCCCATCCGAATCATAGAATGGTTTGGGTTGGAAAGGATCTTAAAACTCATCCAGTTCCAACCGCCCTGCCATGGGCAGGGACACCTCCCACCAGACCAGGCTGCTCAAGGCCCCATCCAACCTGTCTCCATCAGGCATGGGGGCGGGTGCATGTGTGGGCATATGCAGCTAAACGGCCTTGGGTGCAAGGAAAGGAGCGTGCTCTGCACATCATAGCCAAAAGAGGAAGAGATTTGTGCCCCTCTCTACCCTTGGCCCTGAGTTTCCTGTGGTTTCCTTATTAAGGTTACTTTAAGTGCAAACAGCACAGCTCCAGTATTCACAGTGCAAGGCCTTAGTGCCCAGTCCTAGTGTTGCCTTTAATGTAACCTTTCTGTCCTTAAAAGCAGGGGCTGAAACAATTAGGTCACGGGAGCAAAGAGGTGGTGGTGTAGGGACACACCAAGGCCCTTAACAGCCTCCACCATGGCTCTGCAGTGCCCTGCCAAACAGTGGTGCCTTAATTGTTGTTAGCTTGTGCATAATTAGCACAAGCTACCCCTGAAAAAAAACAGTCTGTGCCCCTTTCTGGCTTGTGGAGTCAGGATGGCAGTCTGAGGTAAGAGAGAGTGAGCTGGTGCTGAGCCTTGTGACCAGAGCGCCTCTGTTTCGTAACAGGGCACGTGGGACTGAGCTGGGTAGTAAGTTGATGCGTGCTGGCTTTGGTGCTTCGCTACTATAAACCAGAGGGGCTTTGCCTGCTCCTCCTGGGCTCAACAGGAGCCAAGAGCCCAAAGGCAGTTTGCCGAAATGGGAAAGGTGTGAGAGCTGACTGGTGCAGCTGCCGAACCTCTGCCAGTGCAGGCAGGGGCTGGGCTGTGGGACAATGGTCACAGCAGGCAGTGGGTGTGCTGAAGGGACCAGTGCTGGGGAACCTTGCTCTCTTGAGCTGCCTGGGGGTAGGTTGGCTTTGGGTCTTTCTTCTCCGTGGTTTTCATTCATCCATCCTCGAGGAAGTTGTGATGGTGTATATAGATATAGATGGAAGAGTGTCTGGCTGTAAGAAAAGGGATTTTT
Source organism: Tapera naevia (assembly GCA_033556795.1). Classification (NCBI taxonomy): domain Eukaryota; kingdom Metazoa; phylum Chordata; class Aves; order Cuculiformes; family Neomorphidae; genus Tapera; species Tapera naevia. Next base: position 432,929 of record JAUMJJ010000222.1, read on the forward strand.
AAAATTCATTTATTTATAAATGGAGCTTCCACTTTAGAGGACTATTTCTTTATTCCAAAACATTTTCAGCCTTTTAACCCTCTGTTTAGTGGTTGTGAGCACAGCAGAAGAGCTGAACAATCCCCATCCTTCCTTGGGACCTAATCCAGGCATAAGGTAATCAGAGCCCAGCATGGAGAGCAGCAGCTTTTCTCACTTCCCCTCCCTGGCTGCCTCGTGCCATTTCAGCTACCCTGTATCTTTGCCCCAGTCATCTCCAGGGTAGAGCTGGGATAACCCTTTATCTCCCTGGGCTGCTGCCATTGTATTTTGCCTCCAGCCCCCCCCCCCCGCCGAAAGGTCACATATTTCCAAGTGGCTACCTGAGGTGCAGGTCCTAAGTAACTTGAGCATTAGATACTGCAGATGAATCCAGCACGACAGTCCGGGGTTTGCCGCCAAGATCTTGAACAACCACCAGGCCACAATTGGCACAAGAACAGCAAGTTTATTGGACAACATGGAAGGTGTAGGAGTACAAGGGTAGCAGGAACACAACCAGCATGAAGCAGCACAGCAGAAATCTTGAGAACTGCTACTGTTCCTGTTCTGCTGGATAACTGGCTTCTCTGCTTTTCAGTGCTTCCAGAGCAAGGACCAAGTAGACGCCAGACATTTTCCGTAACTCTTCTATCCATGTAGGTGGTGGCACCCACTCTGCCCTCAGGTGAGGGCAAGCAGTTTAGAAGCATTGGGAATACAAAAAAAAAAAAAAACCAAACCAAGAAAACAGTACGTGGAGATCACCTTTCTGATAGAAGGGAGAGAGGGAGCCGATACATCCCTTGTGTCAAAGTAGATTGACTGATTAAATACAAAAAGATTAAACATGCTCGCTGTGTGGTCCCAGGCCCTGAATAGGGAAGATTCTTCTCAGCCCTTCCCGCCTCCCCCCCAGGAATGTGGGGTATTCACATGCAAAAGATGCTAATGCCACACTCCAGCAGTGCCCAGCTCCACCGGAGGCACCCAGCGCTCCCCTCCAGGCTTGGAGGATGAAGGATGCAGTTGTTTTTCCCCAGATACCTCAAACCTTATCACAGCTGCATTTGCATTTGAGCAGCAGCATTGAGTCCCAGCTCTCCTCTAACAATGACTGCTCTTCAGCGATCAAGACAGCCCTGGGATTTTCCTCCTCGCTTTTCCAAAAGAGGACTGAGTGACTTTCAGCTCTTGGGTTTCATAGTTTTATCACCAATAACAGAGGAGAAAAATATCAAAACACATCTAGGAAGGGAAGGGGTGAAGGACCTCTCTCCCCCTCTGCCATAGACCTACAGCCCACTTTTACCTTCTCTCCTAGTTGCTCGAGGTCGAGGTCAAGTAAAACTGCAAGCTTGCCTGTGCTAAAAGCAGTGGGAGCAGGAGCAAGAGAGTCTGGGCTGTGTGTTAAGTCACTAAAATCTTATTTTGGTTTGTGTCCTACTCCTCTTGCCCTCCCCTTGCCTCTAGGGCCTCACCCCTGCAGTCAGGTTGTGGTGCTTGGGCAGGGGGAGTGTCAGTGGGTGCCTCTCTTGCTGTGCCAGCCTCCTTGCCCACATGACAGCAGAGGCTCAGGGTGGGAAACGGTGACCACAGCCACGGGGCAAGGAGGCTGTAGCACTTGTTCAGTGTCCACAGCCATCTCATGGCGCTCAATGAGCTTCCAGGTTCTGGTTGTCTTTAAGGAGAGAGCACAGAGAAGCCAAAAAAATCCTGACATAATACCACACCAAGGTGGCCACGGTGGTAGCCTTGAAACTCACCTGAGCAGCCTTTTCCACCTCCTTCACAGGCTCTTCTCCCTCCCTCCTTTCAACTTGAATTGACCTCTGTACTGCTGACAGGTTGCCAGCTGCTCCAGCAGAAAGAAAGAGCGATGGTCTTGACAAGGACCTTGATGGACGGAGCCCAGCAGAGTGCTGAGCTGCCCTGCAGCTGTACACAGCTGGGGCAAAAACATCTCAGCCTTGAAGAACTAGCACAAGCAGCACTTTCAAAGACTGGGATTCACCTCCACTTCTGCTCATGCTGGGACCTCACTGGTGATCTTAATTCTCAAAGCTTTCTTGCTGAAGAGCATCTCCCCATACTCACCATTTCTTCTCAAACTTTTATAAAGCAGAGTAAGGAAAAATAAGAGCACCTTTTCTGCTTACCCAGTTGGCAGGCTGCTCTGCAAGGTGCCAGATACACTGTGAAATGTTCTGGTGGCTTTGCTTTATGCTGCCACTCAGAAAAAGCATCACTTTCACAGTTGCAAAGGTAAAACCCCCCTAGAAATGGACCTTTAAACAGTCAAACCAGGAACTTTCTGGCAATATACTGGGAAAAGTACATGGTGTACTGGTGGTGACTCCAGTATCAAAGCAATTTCCTCCAACCATGACAGTGAAGCTGTTTTTTTTCTAACAGACCAGGCAACTAAGTTTGACATGGCATCAAAACTGTCTTTAAAAAACACCACCCTGCCTCACTTTTCTTCAAAGCACCCCAATATTTCTCCTCTCTCCTTTCAACACAGATGCCACTGGTTTCAAGTTGTCCATAGTCCTCCCCTGGAGCCAGTCAGGTTTTTTTTTTTTTTTTGCATCCTGACAGGAGAGAAGGCTTTGGCTGGGTAATACAGAAACACACAGACACAGGTTTGCCATGAAAAAAAAACCTCCTCACATTTATTTGATTAAACAAAAATAAAATAAACTGCATAGGAACATTTTAAAGTCCAGAGAGACACTGACTTTGTTTTAAGGCTGCCAGTAGCTGATACATTGTCTCCTCGCTACATCCTCCAGCCTTCCCTATGGACCACAAAGATACATTCAGAAGCCTCCATTAACACCAGGGTTCTAACATTTTGCTTCACTTATTCTACGTTACAGTTTGCACATAACCTGTCATGCTTTCCTCTCTGCAGCACTCAACATCTGACATCTCCAAATGTCACTTTTTGTTCAAGTAGAAACGTGATGCCTGTTTTGGAGCATGGAAGTTCTTGTCACAGCCTGTTTCATTATCAATTAGATATAAAAGCTCTGAGCAGCTCATTAAAAGCAGAGCACTGTCTGTCCCGCTGAGACATTTTTATTATTATTAGGAGAGCAGCAGGATTAATCACTAAAGCAGAAGAGAAACAACTGCAACTGAAGAGGAAACGACAAACCCAAACGGCTCAAGATGCCCAACATCCAAGGACTGACAAAATCACTCTGGATCCAAATACAAACCTGCTCCAAGGCAATGCCACTCATACACTGGTAATGAAGTTGTATAAGACAAGGCCATGCAGCTACAGTCAATTAAATGAAGGGAGAGAAACACATGTTTGATATTGGTTTCACACGGACAACCTCCATTTTGTTCAAGGCTTCCAGTTTCTACTTGACTTAAATTGCAGGCGTGTGTTCACCACCCTCAGTGCTCCAAGGAATTGTGCAGGCACCAAGCAGCGCATGACAGGCAACGCACAGTACAAGAGTCACGTACAGCAAGAAACCCCCACCAACTCCGGTGACTAAGCACACCTTACAAACTAGTTAAAAACTTTTTAGTCATTTTAGAAAAGAAACTAAAAACAAAACCCAGAAAACAGACAGCTCTCCCTTGGAAGGAAAAACTACTACATTGTCTGAAAAGTACTCTAACAAACCTATAAAAGGACTTTTTAATTTTTTTTTTACGCTAGTCTGGTAGTTAAAAAGGAACTTACTTAACTACATCACTACACAGACACTTAACATTCAGTCAGTAAGGCTCTATGAAAAGAGCTTAAAAAATTATCTACCTGAGTTTGTACGTTGATACAATCATTAATAGAAGGTCTAAGACCATGCAGGTACACAAAGCATTTTTAGAACCATTCTTGGTTAAACAATGATGGAAAAAGATGCCAGTCTGGCTTGTTCACCCGTAAGATCACTTAGAGACATCAATGTACGTTTTCCACCATAACATTTACCAAACCCAACACAGCCTATTGTTATTGGGGTCTCCTGTCCCCACTTCTCTCACCCCCTAATATGAGCAGGGGGGGAAAGATAATTTTTTTATTCAATATAGTAATCTGAAAATGTGCTTCTGCAACTTTACTCCACAGGTAAAACAAGGGGCACATTGCCTGTCGCTCTTAAAGTTGCATAAACCCCCAACGTATTGGTTTTAAACTGCCTCACCTGAGAATGTCTGAACCTAAAACTGCCCTCCAGGAATAGGAACTTGGTTGCTTTGTCATGGTGGAAAAAAAGCCCATTGAGTCAAGAAAGCTACAAATACAATCACCAAGTCAAAAAACATATCAGGATCTCATTCCCTTCAAGCATTTGGTATAGCATTGTGTTTACAGCAATCGTAACGTTAAGTCTTTCCAGAAAGGACATACTCATAGGCATGCAAAAAAAGTTTTTCTCTTGTAGAGATAAGACCTAAAGGTCTTACGGACATAAGAACACTGCAAATGAACATGAAGTTACCATGTCAGCCAGTAGTGTCGTAATACTGAAAAGAGTTTACATTTCCATACTTTGTAGTGAAAACAGAACAAACTCAAACTGTTTCAGATGTCTCAGTCCAGTTTGCCTGAACATTTGGTTTTATTTACAGCTTCTCTAGCAAGGGCAGCTTAATATTTCCATGGGCAGGCAGCAAAACCAAAAAAACCCAAAAAAGCAAGCAGTCACTGCATTGTACACACTTAGCATCTCCGTTTCAATTAAAATGCTTGTCCAACAGGCAGGATGAATCCTTCCCCCAGGCAGAGTCTCCCTTATTTCTCAAACCTGTCTAATGCTAAATTGAGGTAGATGATTTACTTCTGCAAAGCGAGGTAGAACTTCAAGAAAAAGATAGTGGCATCTCTAGCTGTGCATTTTGTACCACAGCAAACTGGGGTTTAAACTCCCAAGGACTTAAAGACCAGAGGTACAATATTTGTCTAACGCAAGTACCAGTGTTCATTTTTTATACAGCTCCAAACTGTTTGTCTAAATATCTCTACTTTTAAATACCCTATTACCTTTTGGCACCATTTGGCTTACACTCCTTTAAAAAAAAATAAACAAAACACTTTGGCACAATTGTTTTTTAAACCAGAACCTAACAACGAAATCTTACGATGAAAGTTATGGCAGGGTAAGCCTATAAGCCTACTCTCTTCAGAAATTAATTTTGCTTTAACTGTAGTGTAACAGACTGGGCCCATTTTCCTGCAATTCCAAGGGAATGCCACATCCAAATGCCTTGTTCTTTCTCCCAGCTTGGTTACGGCTGGCCCCAGTATGCATTAGGTTTTGGGTGTTGTCTTCAGTCCTTCAATTCTTCACAGGCTTAAGGTTTATGGGCTTCCTTAAGGAAGTTCTATTTAAAAGATACTAAATGAAGGAGTGAATTATTTGAAGGACCTGCATTATCGAGTACTGAGTCTGCTTCAGTTTGCTACTGAAGTTCCTGCTGAAATAGTTATGAGAAAGTACGAGATCGCTTCATGTGCTGAACCCAAACCAGTCACACCGATTGCTGATAAAGCAAAAAAAGTTTACCAAGAGCCAGTGGTCTAACCTGGCATAGTGAAATTCCTTTGGGAGTTCTAGCAGACAGGTCTGTCACCTACATCTGTTGTTCCCCAATATCAGAGCCAAGAGAAAGAGGCACAAGCTCACCCTCACCCTTCTCCAGGCCATCGCCACCAGTTAAGATTACTCTGAATGTTCAGTTTGCAATCCAGCTTCAAAGCCTTGCTTTTTCTCTCTGCATGTACATTGTGACACTTGGGCATTAACCTGAGAACATGCATAGCCTTACAACATGCATGGAAAAAACAGAGCAAGGTTTGAATCTCACTGAAGTATTATTTTCTAAAAGCCCCTATGGGGCATCTGATATTGGCATTGTATATTATCGTTACTTATTTTCACTGCATATAAACCACTCCATTTTATAAGCTACACTACCACTTTTCAGTGAGACCGAGTGTGCTTAGCACTATCTGTGACAAAGAAATTATTTTGGGTAGCTAAAGAGTAGTGTTTTTAAAACGAAAAAGCTCCCCAACATGTGAGGTCAAACACTTGACGTTTGGTTTGTAAGCAAATCCCACTGAATTAGACAGCAACTTAGAGTTAAGTCACTCTTCTTCCTGACAGAGCTGGACTTGGGGTTTGTGCAGTGGCTCCAGACAAAACAGCTAAGGACAACTTCAGAGCCTGGCACCTTCTGCATGGTGCAGGATGGAGAGGAGCAAAAAGGTTTCTGAAGTTCAACACAATCCTAAATGCACACCATTTTTTAATGCTTGGAAAGCAACTCCCAGTCCTAGAGAAGGGGCGGGGGGAAACAAGTATTAGATCACAGGAGCGTTTCTAGTATTGCTCCAGCACTGTCAGCCACTCTGGTCAAGATATTAAAAGACCTGGCATTTTTAAGACATGATAGGATAAATGCAAGGACACTGCCAACTAAACATTAAAGCTTTTAAAACCAGTTTTCTTTGGTATCTAGATCTTGCAGGCTATTAGTTTTCACAGCCCAAGTAGCAAATAATTCTTGGGCTGAATGATAAAAGACAAACATGGACATCTGTCACAGCTGTAAGGCCACCCCAAGACGGGAAGCACATACACGAGCAGAACTTGAAAAAGGTGAAGGTAAACTAGGTTTCACTCATACCTATACTTTGGGTGGCCACACAAATTTAATGACAGACATCTGTATAAAAGATTATCCTTTAAAGACAATTTTTAAACCATGCTATCCTAAGATTAAGCCCAACTGAAACATACTGCTTTGAAGAGTTTGCTTCCTTCAGTCTTTGGCTGAAAGGCAGCATAGTTATTTCATCTTATCTCATTTAGGTGTTTTTCCTCACCCTTATCTTGAAAGAGGTTTTGCCATCTCACGAATGTGTCTTTCTGGTCCTTTTGTTTAAGCCTCCTCTAAGTAGCAGCTCTCTGTCTGCACGCACCATCAGGATTTCTACAAAACCCAGAAAGTTAACACTCCTTGGAGGGGAAAAGCAGCAAGAAGGAAAGTGCACCTTGTGATTTCTCAAACTTGTAGAGAGCCTTTCAATCTCAGGTTGCTTTTGTGCATTTTGGCTGGCAGAGATGAACCCTTTCCTTGGAGGATGTTTAAGGCTGTTCAGACTTTTTGATAACAACCAAGTTAACGTTTCAGAGATTTCTTGCAAGTGGTAAGGTAAATCCCATCGCATTTCCAAGCCTAAGAGTACTGACACATGAATTTTTCCATTGTGGAGAGACAGAAAAGCCCTCTGTTCCCTACTTGAACCAGTCTTGTTTGCCACCCACTAAAGGCCTTATCCCAAGGGTTAAGCAACAGCTCTGTTGAGACCACACCTGCATTAACAGCTAAACGAGAATGCAAGAAATTGAAGACTAAAACCAAATACTTCCAGGGACTCAAAGTCACCTTTTGCTAAACAGATCCCTATTCTCCACAAGAAGTTCCTACTTCTCAGAAAGCCTTCGCTTTTAATACCCCTGAAAGGGCTAACTTCCTCCCTGCCTCCAAGCTTTTAAGGATTATATGCATTTATTTTACACAGATTTCTTTGGTACTGCCCTGGAAAAAAGCAGCAAAATTTCATCTTGACACAGTTTGCCTTATGCTGGTACTGGTAGTTTTTCACTTGGATCTGTAGCAAGAGATACACAGAGCTAAAGGCCCTTCTCACACTAAAAAAACTACAGTAAATCTTCTCAAATTTCAGCCCAGCTCTTTGGGGAAGCCAGATGATGAAAAAAAATATATTTGTCACTGATACAGTTATTGCAATCCTCTTTAAACACAAAAAAAACCTGTTTTCTCCAAAACACACCCTGAATCTCCAAAGCTGTGCTTATTTCTTACTTTTGGAAAAAGGTACCACTCTTGTTCTAACACATCCATCAGGCATTTTTCCCTTAAAGTCTCTCTATAGGGAGGGGCAAAAATAAAAAAGCTATTAATTTCACAACAATTAAATCAAAAAGGTTTGATTTTCCCTCTTCCACTGCTTCTTGTAACCTCATCTGTTACCCAGATTAGGTGCACTGATAAAAGAAACAGCAACTTTTCAAAAACTAATTTAGCTTTCAGGTGAAAGGGTAAAAAAAACTCAATGATAGCATACATTAAAGGAAGCCTTGCTTTTTATCTAAACTCTACAACAACTGCATTAAGCCACTAAAATGAACAATTTGGTTTAAACTTAAAGAATTTTTGTGCATTTTCATCAGCTTTACTTTGTGCTGTTGGATTACTGTGTTTCAGAAAAAAATACACAGAAATGCCAAAAAGATGCAAACTTGCTCTTCCCTGCGAGTGAATCCCACTCACTTTCGCAGAACGTTCAAAGTCATCTGGGAACAAGACGCTGTGCTCACCAGTAAATCAAACACACTGAGGTATAAAAAGGAGAACAGGAAAAAGTTCTCTGCTGCAGCAGCAATTCAAAAACAAACAAAAATCCCCCCTCCTGTGTCCCCACCCACAGAACTGCAGTATGGTCAAGAACACAATTTCTCTACAAACACCTACTATCATTTTCTCCATTAAAAAAAAGTTCAAAGACTTTTTTTTTTTTTTTTGCTTAGTCTACAGAATTCACCACACAAACCACCTAATGTGCACAGCAACACTTGTTTGTGCATGAAACCCCATCAGGGGAAGAGGTAAAACGTTCCGAACTGTGAGTGTGTAGGGATCGGGAGAGGGCGAGAAATCAGGGAGGGAAGGAAGGACAATGAGGTAGATAGAATTTAACTTTACAGGCTCACTCCCTGCAGAAACGATAAGTACATTCATCTGTAAAAAAATTAAAGATGAGGTAGGTTTGAATTAACGTTGTATTTTTTTCATTTTCTTAGAAGAGTTTCCCTGAGACAGTTTCTTCCTAATTCAAACACAGATTAGAAGACAAGAATTCGATTGTTTCCAAAGTCGACCACAACAATCATGCCATCAGGGGTGATGGTTATACCTGAAGGACGGTCCATCTGACCAAAGCCGCTTCCCTGAGTGCCAAACTTGCATAAAAAGCTACCATTTGACTCAAATATCTGCACCCGGTGGTTCCTGGAATCGGCCACGATGATGCGCCCCTCTTGATCCACCGCCACTCCCTGAGGGCGCAGGAACTGGCCGTTCCCCGTGCCCTCGGAACCCAGAAAGCGTGCTGACTGGCAATCTGGGTGAATGACCAGAAGGCGATGGTTGTTGAAGTCTGTCACTACCAAGTGGCCCTCATGATTGAAAGTCACACCTCTGGGGGAATCAAAGTGCTTCCAGAGTGCCCCTTCGAAGCCATACTTGTTGAGAAACACCCCATCAGGCCCAAAAAGCTGAACGCGATGGTTCCTCGTGTCAGAGACCAGGATCTTGCCCTCTGCATTGACTGCCACATCCCATGGGTAATTGAACTGACCATTCTTTGTTCCTTTCTCCCCAAACTTCAGAATGAATTGCCCCTCAAACGTGAAAATCTGGATGCGATGATTGTCCTTGTCAGCCACTATGATCCTACGCGAGATGTCGCAGGCGACGCCAGCAGGCCGATCGAACTGGCCCGGCCGAGAGCCCAGTGTGCCAAACTTGTGATGGAAAGTCCCGCATGGTTTGAACACCTGGATGCGGTTATTACTGCGGTCAGCAACGATGATGTAGCCTTCTTTGTCTACACTGACGCCCCAGGGGCGGCAGAGTTTGCCATCGCTATCTCCCTCACTACCAAAGGAGAGCCCCGGCAACCCAATGCCTATGTAACTGCGCCCAGATTTCACCACAACTTTGAAGGGGCTGTTCTCAATGTGTTGGTTGCACATCATCACGGATACCAGGTGTTCTCCCTCTAGCTGTGGACGGTAGCTGACCAGATAGGTCCCGTTCTGCTGATCACTGACATCTGCCCCAAAAAGGTTTCCATCTGGGCCCATCACCACTGCAGAGATCATGTCACCTCCTGAAAGGCGAGGTTCACCATCATGGTCATAGCCTATCACTGTGAAAGAGGCCACTTTGCCCTGCAGCGCACGCTTGAGGCCTTCCCCAGTGGCTTTGGTCAAAGGAGCAAAAGCCCCGCTGCTGACAAAGCCCATTGATTTAATGGCCATATACAATGCCTGGTCAGGGGGAGTGAACATGATCCTGTCATCTTCCTGTGGCTGGAGAAGGCCTCTCACATTCTTCAGCTCCTGCACTTGAGCCAGCATGCGGTCCCGAGCCAGAAGAATATCCATGGTCCGACCCTCCTCCAGGACCTGCTGAACAGCACTAATGGTGTTGTCCAGCTTATTTAGGTTCTGACGCAGCTTTTCAACTTGCAAGTAGAGTGACTTAGCCTTGACTTGACGAATCTTTTCCACCTTGGGGGAGAGAAAGCCACATTTAAATCAGAAAAGAAAACCCGTAACACAAACATTTCCTAACGTCACTCTTCTATATAAAAACTGCTTGTGCAGATGTTGCAGCACGTCGACACAGAACCATAGAACATGCCTCTAAAAGCTGTGACACAGAAACCAAAATGAGGGAAAAGTAATTACTCATCCAAATCTAGGATTATCCTTCTCTCCCACTCTCCAGCCAAAATCATTCTTGCACGCTGCAGATCTGCTGCACCAAAACATCACTTGAAAGGAAGAGTCATAAAAACACAGAATGGGTTGGGCTGGAAGGGACCCTTAAAGATCATCCAGTTCCAACCCCAAGGTGTTCAAGGGACACCTTTCACTAGGTCAGGTTGCTCAAAGCCTCATCCAACCTGGCCTTGAACACCTCCAGGCATGGGACATCCATGACTTCTCTGGGCAACCTGTGGCAGGGCCTCACCACCCTCACAGCAAAAAATTTCTTCTCAATATCTAATCTGAATCTCCCCTCTTAACCCTCAGCTTAAAACCGTTCCACTCACACTCTCAGGACACTGCCTGATAAAAAGCCCCTCCCCAGCTTTCCTGTAGTCACTTGCTTATTAATAATGATTTGCTTCCTCAAATGCTATTCTATTTTTAAGCTGCAAGTTACCTGACAGATCATCTGAAGGTACATCTTATTTTTACTTCAGGGAGGAGAGAGGTTACCACAAGTTCTCAAGAAAGAGCAGCGGTTGAGGTTTCTCTAACCAAAATTGAGACCAATTTCAGAAGGCAGGCTGTTATCACAAATCTGAGGCTGAGAGTCAGCATCAGCTAATGCTCATGGGCTCTTGTCATTCCCCTGCCTGCCAGAACTGTTTTCATGTGACTGGATAATACCAGACATCTATCTCTAGGGATTTTTAGGGTCCAATTATTTTAATGTTTTCTTGCAAATACTGGCAGTCATGCCAAGCTAGTGTTTTACAACAGGCTGCTTTATAATGTCATTTCAAATGACACAGAGGTTGCTGCCAGTCCCTGCTTGGGGGACTAAACTCAAGCAAAAATGGTTTATTTGTAACTATTTTTACACAAGCCTTGATTTACCTTTACTTTCGAAAAATCACTTTAGAACCATCTGGCAAAGACACCTCCTCTGTAAAACTAATGAAACATGTAATTGTTTTATTGTTGCAAAAATACATTTCCATATGTCTGAAGACCTGCTTGGCTGGAGAACAATCCTAGAAATGCATTTCAAAGACTGACAACTCACTATCTGAAGATTCTTTGGTTATAAACTGACTAGATAACAGATGTTCAAACGTTATTTCATTTAAAGTCGAGGCATCCAAGTTTTACCAGACCTAAAAAGTCAGAGATGCTGCCTCTAATGGACTTCCAGAAAAATTTACTAATTTCAGGGTCTAAGTGAATATTTTTGGGTACCAAGGATTAAGCTAACACCCTTCACAAGGGGGCTTAATATACTCAGCCTTCTTTGCTAAAATGATTTACCATCAAGTTCCCTTCTTAAAATAAGCTTCATAACCTGAGGAGAACTTGTTCTCAGTGCAGACGTTCCAATAAAGCGCATTTATGCAGCCTCTCAGGATACAAATAGCTTAGGGGCAGCTCTTAGTTCTCCTGTACCAGAAATACCTCAAAAGAGAAGACTGACAAGCTTCTTGAGGAAGGGAACTCCCCTCCCTCAATCCAAATACAGCATTGTAAGCACAGTAACTATATAAAGCGCATTTTTAAACCTTGCCACTTATAGAAGTTCTAGAGAAAAACAACCTTTTTTTTTAGAGAACCATCACTGTACCTGGAGCAGTTCCTTACAATAAACTCTAAGAGCAGTCATTTTGCTGGCAATGGATATTAAACCTGAAAATTAACTGTTCCATGTTCCCCTCAGTGTTGACAGAGAAGAGGCAGGGGAGCAGTACGTTAGCAGGATGCCATTGGCAGCACGTGCCTCATCAGCTGTGCCAGCAGGGGGAGTGCCCACTCTACTTCTGGGGCTGAGCTTGTGTGAGTCCCTACAAAAACTCAACTCAGATAAGCGGTACCTTCAGCATAAAACCAGCCAGGACCAGAATCCAGTATCCTGCTATCTACACAAAGTGAGTTCACAGTAGACTGTAGGGTTTCAATTCAGTATTTCTTGGGAGGATATCTGGACCCAGTCATGTACTAGTTTTCAGTTTGAAAAGGCACTGGTCAGCAGTTCAAACCACAAATATAAGGTGCATACCTTCCAGAGCAGCTCACACTCCCGCTCTTCCAAGGCCTTCTTATGTCTAGTAGTCACTGCTTTGACTTCAGACTGTACCACCTTCGCTTTCATCTCAACCTGCTCTGCCACAGCTTGGGCCTGTTCAATACTCAGCTGGGAAACAAACAAACAAAAAAGACAACACACTTAAGGCTCAATGAAACCAAATGCTGCTTAAATTTTACTACAGCTGCAGGTAAAGGCTTAAAGTGACAACTCCTGTTTTTACCAGGCCTTCATCCATTTCGTACAGAGCCTGAAAACTGACATAAGCTATTACATCTGTTACATGTTTATACCTTTATTGCATCGTGCAACAACATCGCAAGGCTAAATTCCCTGTGCAACTCCAGCAAGCAGCTAGCATGAATTCAAACAAGAGACTCTCAGAAATTAATACTCATGTTTTCCTATATATAGGGAAATCCAATTTGTTTTGTCCCTCAAAATGGTTCAGAGCGTTGTGCCTCTAGGAAGAAATGAAACTGTAGAGAACAGACTGTTTTACTCCTAATAGAATGTGAAGTTAATAAATTTTTAAAGACAAAGTTTATGGGGTTATCATTAAGAAGCATTCATCTAGTCACTCACACCTTAGATAAAAATCCGATTCTTTCAAACACATCCTTGTAATACTAGTATTTTTAAAACATTCTGCAGTAGGAACATATCGTCACTCCCCTCAAAGAAAATACTTTAATTTAAAAATCCTTCCCAAACTACTTTCACAGAATATTACAGAAAAGGGGATAAAACCCAACAAGATAAAGAGCAGGAAAATTCCAAGGATCACAATTCCTGACAGAAAAGGTTCAATAGCATCAGTTAACTGAACCTTTTTAACACCCTTGTCATACAGGGAGGCAGATTGACATGCAGATGACGTTTTAAGAGGTTAAAGATACCATTTCCTAGAACAAAATGATGGTATGCGAAGGTATTTAGCCTACAAAAGAGAAGGCTGAGGAGAGAATCTTATCACTGAAACACAGGAGGTTCCCTCTGAACATCAGAAAGTGCTTTTCTACCTGTGAGCCCTGACACAAGTTGCTCAGAGAGGTTGTGTAGTCTGCATCCTTGGAGATACTCAAAAGCTGTCTGGTCATAATTCTGGACAACTGGCTCTACGTGTCCTTGCTTGAGCAGGAGAGTTTGACAAGACCTCCAGAGGTCCCTTACAATATCAGCCATCCCAGTGGTTCTGTGACTGTACCATCAAGCATTTGCTTTTCTCTCATCTCATTAAGGTTGGCATTTTATTTCTACAATTTTGGTATTCATCAACATACGAGACATCTGAACCCCTACCAACACACTGCACACTGTAGCAGCTTGACCAAACTTAAACTGTTGACAGCTGAGAATGTAACCCAAATTCACCTGTTTTTCATATAAAATACTGAAAGCCATGGAAATAGTCATGGGTATTTGTTTTTAAATACAGCATTTTAGATGTCACAACAACTTTCCTTCACTCTGGGCTGAGAAACTGGCCCATTTCAGAACTCCTAAGCTGTTTCAGACTAGGTAGCAAGGAATATCCTAGGATAAAACATTAAATCTTCAAAAATGAAGGCTTGATAAAAGTAGGCAAAAACGTAACTTGAAGGCTTTACCACACATTCAGGGCCTCAAGGAAAATATGCTCAGTTTAATTTTGTATATGATTATGCACCTGACGTGACGATCTCTGAATGTGATCCACCTCTGTCTAGAAAACCTGACAGGGGTTTTAGTCATCTTTTATGGCATTAGTTGATAGTCTAATCTGGTAAATTCAACAGCATCTAGAGTTTATGCCAACAACTGCAATACTAAAACATAAAAACAGATGTGTACTGTTACTTGGACATTTCATTCCAGGTAGTTATTTTAAGACAACTGGTTTGAATTAGATGTATTCATCCAGATTATGTAGGAAAGAACTGAAAGGAAAAAGACAGCTAAATTAGTCAGGTTATTAGTCTCTGGAGACAAGACAACCCCGAGAAAATAAGACAAGGCAATGTTTCTTATCTTTAATCCAAGGAAGTTATCATGCAAACTAGCAGAGGAAAGTAGGAGTGCTACTTGACAGCCCCTCTGCAGCACAGGGCTCAGTGAGAGGAGCAAGTCTTCCAGCTCTTCTTTCATGCAACTCCCAAGTTACAGTCACTTTCCTTACACTTTTAACAGTGAAAGTCATCAGACTCACAGGCAACCTAAATATCTCAGTTCTGCTGGAGGCAAACCTGACCTGACTTCACATAAAGCTTCTGGCAGACAAATTTGACTCAACAATTCAAGCTGACAGGAAGTGAAGATTTCATTACAACAATTAGCAAAGATGACACAATTGGCCACAGATTAAGGCTTCTTAAAAGCCATTTCAGTCTCAGTTGGAAGTCCATATGTAAGGATGCTGTGCCTCTATCCCCCCTATTTTGCCATTCAAATACAGAATCAGCTTCTGCTGCAGGGAAAATATATGTATTTTTTCCCACACAGACCTGTGAGTACAGCAAAACACCCTGTTTCTCTTGCGAAGTGGCATCTTCTTAAGAAGTGTTAAGGAAACTATACTATACACATATTCCAAGTGAAGCAAGCACGTCCACGAAAGCAGGAAAGTCTTGCTTTACTTGTTCAAGCTTTCAAGAAGTCCATTATAAAAAGAAAGTATTAATGCCCTGTGGAGGCTGTGATCTTTCATGTTTAAGAACCAGTTATGGCAGGGAAAATAACCATACTTCAGAGGTTGTCTACCAACAATCCTCATCATCAACACAATTCATTTTTACTGGCCTGAGTCTAACAGCTCAGATCAGTGATAGATGCCCAAAACACTAAGGCTCCAGTATTGTGAAGTTTGGTCAAATACACGTGATGCTGCCAAAGCAGGTTAGAACAGCCTACGAAGGCTGACCAGCACACACACATGGAACAGCAGGCAGTGGTACCGTAGGAAAAGTACAGCAATAGGCAAGTTATCTATCTGAAGCAAAATCCAAGAGCTTCAAGTACAGCTTTTGGAAGCCTTCTTTACATGTAAATCCCTTGCTCCCTTTGATTCCTGTAAGATAACACAGCTTTGCCATGATAACTCTTCTCCTGCTGTTCTGCAGGAATTTCCTGTGCAGAACTTGTCTTCAGAGAGGTCAGCTTTTCAGGAAACATGTTAAGCAGCAGCATTTCTTGTTCTGATCAGGAACCACACAATCTTTTTAACACTCATTTTAAAGAAAAGCAGCTTTTATTATGCACTCTTCTCTTCATGGTATGTCATAATTATTCCAGCGTTAATGAATAATTGAGATTGTGAGCCAGTTTATGTGCTTGGGAAACAGAAGACAAGGCCTGTTGTTTAGCACAGATCTCACTGGGTAGTTGAATTTGAGACCAATAGCTATTGTCTCCTGCTATTGGTTGATACAGTAAGTTGCCTATTTGCAGCTGTACCTATTCACTCATGACTTCTCGGGGATCCAAAGATGGCCAATACGCTGCCCATTCCGTTAGAGATGTGTGACACTTTAGGGTTGAAACTGGTACTTTCAGTTCCTCAGAATAAAATTGAAGTAATGACAGTGTGCACAGTTGATACATTCCAAAGAACCGCAAAGGAAACCTTGAATATAGAGCTTCCAGTGGGGCACAAAAGCATGTTTTGAAGGAAAGCAATGCAGGCATCCATCACACGTTATCGCTACCAACTTCTTACTCTTTTCCACAAACCTACACAAATAGCAAAAAACAACATTCAAAGCACACCCACACTTTAGCAGAAGGGGATAATGACATGGAACATTACCTGTACTTTCAGATTACAAAGCATTTAATAATCCTCTTTAAGTGTGCAGTTCTCAAGGTTTTATATTCTGGACTTTTTGTACAAAACAGATTATTTTGTTAACATATCAAGATAGCTAATCCTATAATTCATACACAATTTTACATCTTACTAGACCTAGCTCTGCATAAACACACCCCTGCTTAAAGCGTCAGTGATACCCAGGGTGCCAGTGTCTACACAAACAGAACACAGAGTCATAGAATTGTTCATTTAGAAAAAACTTTTGAGATCAGAGTCCAAATTTACCTGTCCACCGATAAACCATACCTCTAAGCATCTTGTCTATCCATCTTTTAAATACCTCCATGGATGGTGACTCTGCCAGTGCCCGATAACCCTTTGGTGAAGAAATTTTTCCGTAATGCCTAATCTGAACCTCCCCTGGTGCAACTTGAGGCCATTTCCTCTCATCCTATCACTTGTTATATCACTTGTTATATCACTTGTTACTTGGAAGAAGATATAAGCAACACACAACAATATAAACCAAACACTCCTTTCCAGGATAAGACAGCAGACCCAGACACACTTGGCTAGTTCCCTCACACTCCACCCAGTTTTGAACAAAAGGTGAAGAGTGAAGTCATACTGGAATCCAAGTATCCTTACAAACCCCCTTTAGGTGGGCACCTCTGAGCTCCCCTTTAGCTACATTTAACCAACTGAGAGAAAAACTACAGAGCTAAAACTAGAGCTTTCTACAGTGGCTCTGACACAGCAACTGATGCTACAACACAAAGGTATTATGAAACCAACTGCAAGAGTCAGAAGTAGCAAAGCAGTATCATAGAATGTGTCTGCCTACAGAGGACCAAATTAGGATTTGCTGTTTTGTAGACTGGCAGTTTTCAACCATTTTTAACATTTCTTGTCTTCTACTGGACATTAGAAACCAGAAGCTCAAGTGAGCAAGAAGTTATCTATAATTTCATCTTAACTTAAATATTCCTATGGTATATTTAAATGTAATGTTCTAGAAATATCACTACTCCCATTTTTTCCACTAGCATTGCTTTTTTAAAAATGGAAAATTATGATCAGAAGCATAAAACTGTCCAAGAGAAAGAAAAGCCATTACAAAGCAGGTGCTCTGACAGACTACAAGCAAGAAATGCAGAGCTACTGTAAAGGTGGGGATTCCCTTGCTGCATGGTTTCCACAGTCCAACACGCAAATCAGTACGTCCACAGCTACAGCCACACAGCACCCAGTTATTTAAAGAGGGTAACTTATGTTTCTGAAACAGAGCCTGATAATCCATATGCTGAGTTGTGACATTAGATGATATCAATTCAGTTCAGTAAATCATTCTTTCGAACAAACTGCAACGTAACACACACCTGTGGCAACACCATGAGATGTGTAAAGGTTGCTTACGGTAACTCTACTGCAACCCATCAACACTAGCTTCTTAAGCACTTTTTAAGAGACCCTTAGAACTATTAATTCTATCCATCCAATGACAGAAGGGAGGTCTCATTTTTCAGGCATCAATTCTCTCCAGCTTTTAAAAGCACATCAAATACAAAAAAAATTTAGAAATAATTCTGTATATCTCAAGTGAGCAGTCTTGTACCAAATGCTAAGTGTCCCATCCATCAATAGTTTGTTTTCAGTTCCTTACGGTAACAAAAAAGCACAGAGGGCTTGCTTCAAAGAACTCTCCCAATTAATTATCACTGTTTCAGAGCAGCACCTTAAAAACCAAGCTTTCTCCAGCACCAAGAACTGGATATATACTTCCTAATGTTCTTAATAGTAGAAAAATTAACTGGAAGACCCTTACAAAGTATAGTTGCAGTAAAGATACTTGCATTAATAGGCTTAGCAGCAGTAGTATAGCTGCAGGTATAGCACAAATCACAGTAACAGGACAAATTTAAATGTTTCAGCCTAAAGAGTATAAAAGGCTAAAAAGTCTTCAATTAAAGGAAAAATTCTCACAAATGGAGAATTTTAAAAGAAGCTTTGACTGGGCTAGAGACCAGTTTAACACATGTCAGAAACAGAAAATCAATTTGGTTTGTATTACAAGAACAGACTTTTAGCCTAAAATTTTAGGGAGGACCATAGTTCGGACAGTGATACATGCCAAATCTGCCTTTCCCCAATAACCATCTGCTTATATGTTACACTGAGGAACTCACAACACAAAATAACTAGAAGTACAAAGAAATTCAGCCTCTGTTGATATAAATTCTGGATTTAGAAAAGCCATATTGAGTCCATTTTGTTTACAAAGCTTCATTTCAGATTCTCAAACCCGACTTCAAAGCCACACACAAGGGTGCCTGAGCTAACTCAAAGTGACAACCCCAGAACAATCCCTTGCAGCACAGCGGTGCCATCCTTCTCAGGTATCGACCTCCCAGCATCCCAGATCCATATGGCAACCCACAGGGAAGCTTCCACTGAAGAGCAGAGGGCTCAAGTCAACAGATCAGCTTCCTCCTCTGGCTGGCCAAGTTTCTTACAATACACCCTCCCCCCTTCCTTAGAATAAAGACATTAGTCTACTTCATATCACCTCCCCCACAATTTGGGAGAGAAGAGGCACTTGTTTAATGGCTGACCCACCTTACCATCAACTCTTAAGCCTTTCCTGCTGGTAGATAAAAGACTCACTCCCTCTAATATTCTGCACATGACCAGTCTCACTGCAGGCTTCCAAGTTTAAATTAATGCCCTGACAAACAACCCAGCAAAAACTATAGGCTCAGCTAGGGAAGAATTTTTTTGCCAATAAAACCACTTAAGACAACTGATATGAACAGATCAAACGGTATTTTAAACACATTCACTTAGGGAACACATACATTTAGAGAAATTGACCCTAAATCGGAACAAGCACTCAATGCTTTACTGTTACGCAAGTGCATTAGATTACAGACACATACATGCATATATATACTGTTACACATGTATAGATGTATTTTAAGAACATGACATTTTGAAAAAGCCATCTATCTTTCAACATAACAGATTTACGTCCAGTTTGTGACCCAGTCCTTGGAAAAAATTCTGAAAGAAGACAGCTAAGTGTGTGCTTCTGTGAGGTAAAACAAGGCAGCAGGACAAGATCTCCCATATACAGAGGCAGCAGTCCCACTCCCTGCCACCCCATAAATCTAACGTCAGCTTTCAAATCATCCTGTGAATCAAATCAAGACTCTGAAAAGGCTAGAAAAGCATCCCAGGAAGGAGGATAGCTTTCCACTGTGATAAGAGAGAGGTCCTACCAGCAGAGCTGGGTGTGTCTGCTCCGTCCCCTGGCACCGTTGGCAGTCCTTATAGCACTGCAGTGAACGAGCCAGGGGCTGACACAGCCAAAAAGTAATCCTATAGAAAGATTGCCCTTTCAGATGCATCAGCTCACCACTCAGGCACACAAGCACAAGTTCTTGTGTTAGGGACAGGATCTGAAAAGCATGATCATGGCCAGCGCAGCACAGGGAAGATTTCCATTGCAGTAGAACCTCACTGAGGATAAAATAAGCAAGCCTCTTGCTACCAGGCTTACTATGTCTTACAGAGGACTTCAACTCCTTTGAAAAGTGAGGTTGGGACTTTTCAGGAGTGACAGACTAGATCAGGCTTCAGTGGATCAAGAGACTGAAATGTATCCCAACTCAAGCATTTTTTTTTTTTAAGTCTGAAAAGCAATCTTCCCTCCAAAGCCGCAGGAAGAGTTTAAATAAACATCTCTTCCTAAAAGGCTTCAACTTTGGTTAACCAGATACTCTCCAGTCAGTTGACTCATGGCTTGATTTCCTCTCTCCTGCAATGCCTTTCAAATTCCACATTTTCCTCTTTACTCTTAACTACCCCTCCTCCTCATTCAGCCTCAACATCTCATGTCAGAGAGCTATCACTTTCAGAGCCTATTAAGAAAGAGTTCCTAGTGCAGCAGTATGAATCAGTCCCACTAAAAAGTGTTACTACACAGTATTACTTTTCAAGCCTCACAGAGGTCCTAGTCTATGGTCCTCATATTGCAGCTTGTACTGGCATCTAATTCCCTGTTGACTGTTTTCAAACTTCAACAAAATCACTCAAGGTGATTTTTTAATTTAGAGTCTAGTTACTTTAGAGTTTGTTTTAAAATTCATGCTGACACACTGTCTCCTCCCTGGGATAAATACATAGCTTCACAGCCCTATCACCTAAGAACAAGGAAAGCTTTGCTCCATGAAAACTTTCCTATGCAGCAAGCTCACTGCATCAACCTCTTGAGAGTCAGGCACCTCTGCTTTTAGCTGCTAAATGTGCTCTTGTAGTTGTTGCTGATATTTTTTAGGTAGCAGCTGCCTTGAGTTGTACCGTCTTCCCATTCCTGCAAATGCCTACACAGGCTACAACCACTTCAACTTTAACACTGATCTTGCCAGCTAAATCTTCCTTCCTGTACAGCAGTCCAGATTAAAAAGCCCACTAGACTAATAAGACAGCTCAGTGCTTCAGAAACATGGTTCAATTTTACAGAATCATTACAGAAGCTGCCCAGTTAACACTTTCAAGACAGCCTCTTAACCCTAACAGGCTATAGCTAGAACAAGGCAACACTGCACAAACTCAGTTCAGTTGAGTTGCTTTCTGGAGTTACATGAGCACAGCCAGCATTCCCACCTTTTACCTGTACCATCATAAAGTAGTCAGCTCATCACAATGGCAAGAGTCTCTAAATTTAAGGAGTCTTAAAGCCAGAAGAAAATGGGGGAGGAATAACCTAAGTAAACCTAGGAGGAAACAAGCAGACACAAAAGCATTTACGCAATAGTACCATGGCACTCAAAGTTATTCTGCTAGTTTCTACTGGAAGAGTCTGCCCCTTCTTAGATTATTTATCCACACCAGTTAGATGATTAAGAGTCCTGGGGGTTAAAAGCAGTAACTGAATTACTAA
This sequence comes from Tapera naevia, assembly GCA_033556795.1. Taxonomy (NCBI): domain Eukaryota; kingdom Metazoa; phylum Chordata; class Aves; order Cuculiformes; family Neomorphidae; genus Tapera; species Tapera naevia. The sequence continues at coordinate 454,312 of JAUMJJ010000222.1, forward strand.
CGGACAAGCCTGGAGAAATTCGGAATGCTGAACCAGTGAGGTTCTCCAAACTAGTATAATCCCTTTCTTCTTGCTCATTTTGGGAACATGTTAAATGCTTCAGTTTGGATACCGCTAAAGAGCCTTATAATCCGATTTAAAACAAATTGTGGAAGAAGCTAAGGTTTGCAGGATTCTGTCTTACAGTACAGTTTCAAATTACCAACCAGCTCCATCAGCTCCGTGTTTGCTGTTCTGTTGTAACAAGTTAACATCACAAGCTAACAGAAGACATAAACAACAGTTTACTATCTATCCCATCATAATAATTATTTTACCCTACAGGTGAAAAGACTTAAGGAGAGAAGAGTCAGCTGCTCCTGTCCCACTGAATAAGTTTACTTGAAGAGTTGAAGCTATCTGGTCAATATTTACGGCTTATTCTCACTAACCAGTACGGCAGAAAAACTGTCACATCACAGAAGGGGATATGACTTTGTAACAGCCTGTCCTCAAAAAACCACAAACCCTACACCTATTAACATGCCCAGAGTACACAGGAATTCTGTGGCACTACAGGAAAAGTGAGAAATGAGAGACTGAAGGAATGGTCACTGCCAACAACAGCAGAAGAGATTTAACAGATTTTATTCAGGAACAAAATCTGAGAGATCCACTCAGACCCTCATCCACTAGAAACAATGATGGGTGAACAACGGGTTTGTATGTCTTAAAAGATTGTTATTGTTTGTACCATGTGTCAGAAAAGCACACCCAATTCAAAACATAAGGTTACCTCTTATACATCACATTATTCATGTTTACTAAAAAAAATATTTTCAGTTAAATTACACAGAAGTGCTCAGTTTCAGAATACCCAGCTCAAATCTAGACCTTTTGAGTCTAACAAAATGAGAAGCCAGTAGTGTGTAACACAGCTTTCCACAAAGTCTCTTTATACAGGCAAAACAGCTGCTAATACCATGTAACAGTTACTACTAGATACTATTCAGCAAAAAAACCTTTCTACATATCCCTGCAGGTTAATTCCCTGAGTAAATTTCTTCTGTGATTTGAAGTACTGAAGACCTTCTTTCCAGTCCTTGTCTGGTATTTATATTTGCATTATAAAACATAGCTGAGGCAGAAGGCAATAATAGGCAGTCACAGTAGGCACCTGTGTGCACAGAGTAATGCTTGAATATGGAGGCAGTTCCAGATCCTTTGTACAGGCAGGTTTGGAGTGTCACACTAATCAAACAGTTGATTAGCATTTTGTATTTGGCGGCAACACTGAAGACGTAACCAGAGTCATAGGTAGCTACAGTGCAAGATGCTGTACAAGACGACAGACAGCTGAAAATAAGTCTTAGTTGTAAAAACAAAACCGGGCTCGGCACTGCTATAAAAGATAAGAACTTTCTTGAAAATGCTTCCTGCTCAAGTGCATTTGTACAGAGCTTCATATATATTGCGATTTACATGACAGGATTATGCTGCAGGAATGCAAAATTCGTATAACAGCACGTTGTTTTCAGCTCCACAGCCACTTCTGTCAGAGATCTGAGAGAACAGAAGGGGTGAGAAGACTGACAGCAGAAGCAGAGCTTTTTGCGTTGACACCTTGCCCTGTAACAGACAAGCTGTGGGATAAAGAAGCAGGGGAGAATAAAGTACTCAAGTTAGGAGTATCTTACTTGAATAGCCTGTCGTCCTTGCTGAGCATCTGCCAGGAGCTGAATGGTGATAGTCCTGGAGTCCTGGAGGGCATCTTGGAGGTAGATAAAGCTGTGACCCACATGTCGACCCATGGTACATTCCCGACATATGGGGACAGAACAGGTATCACAGTAGAAATGCAGTACCTGGAAGAAAAAAGTCTGTATTAATATCTAATGAAAAATTAAAGAGAAAATAGTGCCAGGATGAAAAACATCACACCAGCTCAGCTATATAGGAGGTGGCTAAAGTCAGTAGCAATAGGTAAATACTTCACAATAGTTTCTTCACAGAGGAAGAACCATCCCTCCCAGTAAGTTCCAAACTATACTCTTAACAGTTTGATGGAAGTGTCATTGTTTTCTTTGCAATACAATACTAGGAAGAGTGTCCACATCAGCTCCTCTTAAGAGCGGAAGCCATCTGCCAGAGCTCGCAGATTGGAGATGTCATCCATGGCAAGTTTCAGGTGAAAACTTTTCCTGCGTACAAACACACCACACTGCCTTTAAGTGGGTCATTTAATAATCACTGCACTGAAGAACTGCAGCGCCAGCACATGGCCACCTCCCAAAAGGGGAAAACAAGATATGTACGTTCAATAAGTATCCTTTCTTTTTCAAAATATTCAAGTCCCTTATGTTCAGGATAATGACAATATTAGGCAAGATTCCTTTCCACCACTCCCAACAGCAAAGCAAAAAAAGCCTTTGCCTTGATAGAGATGCTTGAGTTAGAAAAGAACAAGATGGGAACACTAACATGCCCAGAGTATTTAAATGCTACAGTGAACCATGGGTTACCACTAAAACCCCATTTCAGTCAAAGTACTAAGAAATCCTATACGCAAATCACAATAAAATTCTTACACAAGATGTTAGCCTAGAAGTTGGATCCATTCAGCCACCATAACTGTTCTCATTCCACCCAGCAGAGGGAAGCAGCACACAAATAGCAGCTGCCATGGAAATGCGTTTTCTTAAAGGCAAGCAGAAATCAGCCCTTACCTTTTCAAAGATTCAAGTGAAGGACCACAACAGCCCAAACACAGAGTTCTGTATTCAAAGTCCTATCCTTAGCTACAAACACTATTTTTGTTAGAGTGTAATGTTAGAAAATCTAGATTGCCATGAAGAGTCAAAAATCCATTGAACGATGGCAAGCATCGTACAAACTATTTTTCCACCAACAGCCATTGAGGTGCAACAGCAGAACAAAGACTGGACAAGTGTTTGATATGCCCATCTTCTCACAGCTGTCATCCAGCCACTCCCAATTCCAGCTAACAGTTTGTGTTATGGTGCATATTATCCCCCTTTCCCTCTCCCTCTAAAGAAAGGGGGAGAAAAGTACAGGCAATTCCCTCAGATTGCCTGTGTCGCATAAAGTCACATTTTAAGCTCCTGTAAGTACAACAGCTGAAGTGGTATATGGATTACTTTCTTAAAGGGAGGGTGGGTGTGTGCACACACGTCAGATTTCAGTTTAAACCCTTATTTTTTTTAAAAATAAGGGTAAAGTTCTGCTGTAGAGAAATTGGAAAAGACTGTTATGCTTTGCTTCCATTCAAATACTAAGTTCTCAAGCAGTGTCTCAGATCCTCCATTTTTTCTAAGTAAAAAGCTGCCTTGGCTCTAAAATGCATTACTCAAATGCATCATCTTCCCCAGCTAGAGGGTTCCTTTCCTTGTCTTTAAGCCTGCAGTTGTCTGAATCTGTATACAATGTCCACTTGCTCCTGCAGTTCTGTAATTTCGCTGTTGAAATTACACAGAATGTTTATTACATGTTGCTGAACGATTCCACTTAAAACAACTGAGAGGTTGAGACAGAATGAAAACCAAGACAGGGTATCAAGTTAAGTCATATGAATCCGATATACTTTAAAAACATACAGCAGGGATTTGGGGCCTCAATCAAGCAGAGCAGCTGAAAGGAAAATGGTGACCATATGAACAGAAGTCCACAAGCAAGTTAAGTATGTGATCAGTCCTCCAAAAGTCAACACCAGAAGAAAATGTTTGGTAAAACACCACAGATCAGTCCTGTCACCCAAGCACTCTTGCTGCAAGGTAACAGCATCCAGTGGTAAAGAGTCATCCAGCTGCTCAGACCAAACAGAAGCTAAATTTAAGCTATTCAGTTGCCTCTTACCAGACAACAAAACATAGCAGTGAACATATCACTCCAGAATTTAGAATTAAGAGAGACAGGAACCATAATCTCGTTTCAGAAATAAGTAGATTACACAGGACACGGCAGGGGAAAAGACTTTTGGGTAAATAACTGCAAAACCATTGTCAAAACCTTTAGTTTTTCTTCTTAGTAAACAAAATTGTGAAACAACCTGAAACCAAGAGCAAAAGAGTTAGTTAACAGGCTTGGGTGAAGAGACTGGGAGGACACAGTGATGGACTGATCTCCGTACTTAGACTGTTATTTAGCAGTTATCTTAAAAACACATAGGAAAGAGCACAAATGTATAGGCCTTACTGCTGTCAGCGTGGAAAGGAGCCAGTCACCACAAGTGAAGTAAGTAGTCAGCTTCATCACTTAGTCAGCTTCATCAAGGTGAACTAGGAACTTTCCCAAAAACTCCTTTCTGGACACAAAGACTACAAGAGAACCCCTAACTTAGCAGAGGTACAGTAAAGGCAATTCTCCTCCTGTGGTCAGTGTCACATACTTGCTGCCTGGAACACCCAACCTGCTGCACATCAGCTCTACCAAACAGCAGGACTACATACCCAGAGAATTAAACTGGGAAGTACCCATCTGTGCAGGGTGCAACAGTCAGGGAATCTGTGTCAGTCAGGCTAACGAAGTTCGGAGCGTAACATGCAGCTTGCCTGCACTTGCAATCACAAACAGGCATTTATTGCTAAGCTCAAGTCTGCTTGCATCCCTGTCCCTAGGTCACACCCGTAAAGTCATATAAACTTCATCTAGCATTATGTGCCTGTTTCTAAATAGAAGCAGGAGAAAATAAGCCAAAAAAACTCCACTAAGATGAGCAATCCCTCACAAAAATACCCCCATCATAACAACAATATATTGACCTATTGAAGTAGGGCAATGCAAAAAGTGTTCTCAATTCAGATTTGATGCACTTTGTAGTGTATCTAGGTTGGCAAAGCTTCCCCTTCTTCCAGTTTCAAAGTGAAAAGGCCACTGCAGATTTCATTTGCACTGTTAATATAGCCACATAATGCTCCTTCTATGCTCATTATATAATAAACAAGGCTTGTCTTAAAATAGGAATGGGCAGGGGTAATGGGAAGGAATAGAAATATTAAGTATTCTGTTACAGAGATCAGCTTAAAAAAAATCCACAACAGTATTTAAAGTCCTCAAATTTCCCCTCCTCCACCTTATCTGAAAGAGCCAGAGATGACAGCATCAAAAGCCCCATCAAGTTGTAAATTAACTATTGTCCTGTTAACATCATTATTTTCCCAAACAAGCTTTCTACTTATAAAACAGTTAAACATGCTGGGTTTTTTTCCAAAACACACAAATGTTCTGATAGGCAGCATGGAAAGAGAGAAATGAGAAGGTAGAGACAGATCCCTCCTTTCAAAGAAATTAGGAATTGTGTGAGTTGCGTTTAATGAACTATTTCTGTAGTAATTGCAAAGTAATTAAGTAAAAATGCAATTGTTTCAAGATAAAAACTGGTGCCTTTCCAACACCCTTTTTGGTAGTTATTTAGTAAGGGAAAAAAGATTCATAAGTAAGTTTAGTAGACTTTTTTAAAGAACTGCTTCCCTACATTAATTACTATTTTTTAATTTCCACCAAAATTAAAAGAAGAGAAGTCACAAGCGAGAGGGGAATAGCTTTAGAGATAGTTAAAAGTGATTTATTTTAAAATAAATCAGCTATGGGTTGATTATTTCCCAAACAGGAAATATTTCCTGAATTGGTGGCATACAATTTTAGACACAAAACAATAAAGGGAGCCTACTTCAATTTAAACAGAATCAGTGAACCATATTACAGGGCTATTCATCTTTTACAGCCACAGCAGCCCAAGAAATACAACAGCAAGGCCATAAATGTGATTGCTTCAGGAAAGGCTGTACAGTGCACCGTAAAAACATTTTACAACAGCAGGAATTCCTGGGTGTCGCTCTCCCCATTTTTTGGTCCATCTGCTTTCAAAGGGGGCAGGGGGATGGGCGGAGATGTTGTTAAACGTCCCCTGGGACTGCACAGCAATCAATCATCATCTGATGAATGGCCACTAAAGTTAAACCCTGACCCCACTCCACAATTCCCACACCAGCGCTCCTCTCCTTACTGCTGACCAGCTTCCAGCGTGCCCCCCCTCCCCTTCCAGCCCTCACCAAAATTTCCTAAATACCAAGCCCAGACAAAAGCAATGGAATGTAGTAGGCACCATGACAGAGGAAAACTCAACAGAAACAGCAGTTGAGGAGGCTTATCCTTAACCTGTGTTTAAATAAATGTTCTTTCAGCAACACTCACAGTGCCCTTCTCCTCCCAGCTTGCGAACACTCAATTTCTCTCATTTCAGAGCCCATTTTAGAGCATATTTGTGCATGCAGTTGTTGATAAAGCATGTGGAATCTAACCACATTCAAGTGTTTTCTGTCATGACATGTCAGTGTCTTGCAATGATTTTATTTAAGCCTACAGTGTTAAGAATTTGTGCAAAGTAGCAACACAAATTATTTTAAAATATAAGCCTGATACTCTTAAAGCTAACCTATAATATTACAAAAAAATATCTGCAAACAAAACAGCAGCCTCTTGGTTTGTGCTTTTGGAAAAGTTTCAGTATGGCATTTGTAAATTAACTTAGTTTGAGTTTATGACAAAAAAAATCATACCACAGTCTAAAGTTTTCCATTACTAAAGGTGTTTTATTATCTAGTTCCCTTGACAATAACTCAAACACCAGTGGCTTTGTTAGGTAGTGTGTAAGTCTTAGATCACTAAGAATTCAGTATAAACAAGTTTTCCAATGAATTTTGGTCCTCCTCCCTCAGCACAGCGTTTTGTTCCTGTTTCCCTGTCCCCACTCAAACTGGAGAAAAAGCTGCTTCCCTGCATCAAGCATGCAGTCATATTTTCTAAGAAAAACATAAAATGATGAGTGGTTCAGAGTTTGGAGCAGTTAATTGTTGCAAGTTTAAGTGGAAAGAGGTAATGTTCTTACTCTGTGGGATGCTGGTCCTTAGTTTCCACTTCGGAATTTTAACTTCTGCACTCATGTAACACTTGAAAATTTAAGTACAAAAAAGACTGAAGATATGAGCAAGCCATGTGATACACATCAGAAATACGGGCTATTTCCCAGTATACACAAAAAAAATTCTGCTTTCTTGAAAAACTCACATTTCTGTGTACCAGTTAGCAATCAAATTTCTCCTAGAATCTGTATATTTTACTTAATCCTCTGGAAGCATTACAGCCTCTACTACACATGGCATGCAGTATGCACAGGAAGCTGTACCAAGTGGGATCAGTAAAACCAGTCAGCTTGGAAGAAGAGATGGGGTTTAGTCCATTTAGAAGTTCATTAAGTGCAAGAGGATCGTTCAAGTCCTTCTGTTAAATTCAGCTGTATTTCCTTACCCCACATGGAATAATAGAAGCCCAGATAACAGATGACTAAGACTCTGCAAGTCTCTTTGTATGAAGTAAAGCTGCAATTCCACATACTCTTTTCCCAGCTCTAGGTCTTAATATCCTTCCTTCCCCAGATGCTCCAGTGGCTTTTATTCCTTGCTCCAGTTTCTCAGCAACACAGGTATCTCTTGACCCAGCACACAAGGGGGAAGGAAGTTCTCTTACAGAACCCCCAATGTAACCAGCACTACTCCCAATGTGAACTACACAGATCAAGACTGTCATTTCACTCCATAATTAATCTGATAGACACTGTAACAGGAAGCCCTATGCCTCCTGCCTTCCTCCCTTTCACTGCTCCTCCAGTCTCAGTGAGGAGATTTGGGGATTATAACAACAGAAAATTGATTTTAGAAAATATGTTTATCCAATCAGCTGACCCTGGGATCAGAAGAGCAGTAGGGCTACCACAAGGGAGGAAGAACCCACAACTAAGGACATGAAGACATCTGATGACAACTATCTATTATAAAAATCAGCTGAGCTACAGCAATAAGCACATGGTTAAGCTCTGGTACTTTGCCAGCCTCACATCTGGAAATGACTGTAAATCTTCTCATTCATAGCATTCATCCTAAGTTCTAACTGGAAGAACAGTATTTAACCAGAATTGAGTCAGATAAGATAAATAGACTGTTAAACCAAACAGGCTACCATACTCTTAAAATTCTTAACATTTACCTTCTTCAATCCTGTTCTGATGTCACGAAGCCAGTAAGAATAACTGCATATTTTAGAGAGTGGTGACATGACAATGTTGGGTCAGTTAAATCATCTAGGTTAAAACTGAAGGTTTTTTTGAAGATAAAGTTCCATTAATCAAGTTTAGAAAACCCAGTATTAACAGTTATCTGGGAGTGGACCAGAGATCATTTAGGTTGTCTTTGCCAATGCAGCACCATTTGCAAATTCAAAAGGACTTGGGCTGGAAATGACAATCAAGATCTACTTCACTGGGAAGGCCACATCATTACTGTAATGCTGCGACAACCGCTGCAAAGAGCTGCAAGAAGACAGTAAGTCACACCTTTGGCAAAGCTGGTTTAAAGATCTACTGGCTCAATCATGCTATAACTCAAAACACAGAGAATGCAGTTTTAAAATCTTATAAGTAAAGAGTGTGTTGACTGTAGCTGCTGGTTTATAACCACCCACCTGCAGCTCTGGTGCTACACCATCCCAGGCATTTCTCCCAGCAGCACTTCTGTCGGCTGCAGTACCCCCCCATTACTGATGGACTGGAAAGACCATCTCACATCCACCTTAACTCCTCACTTGAACTCTTCTAAATATGGATAAGCAAGGCTTAATTAACAGTCTTCTAATGTTAACACTGAGATGGCACAGGTATAATTATCCCACAGTGGGCTATCTTTTAATTACTGTATAACAGTAAATCTACAGTCTGAAATTTTATTTTAAAGAAATTGTTCTGGGTAAGTAAACATGCATTTCTTTTGTTTTTAAAAAAGTCACAGGATCTTCTTCAGCAGGTAAAGTATCCAGTTAATGCAAAGATGCAATAATATCAGTAGCTAGTGGATTACTTAACCAGTGCCAAGTCAGCTCTTTCAGAGATTTCAATAGAGAGCAGGCTGTGCTTCAACATGCAACTCATTAGCTGTTTAAATGCAGCTTCTGTGCCAAATCTACATGACACGAGCAGCAGCAGGGTGGTCTTGGCACAGGGGACAGTGGGTGGATCTAAATATTCAACAGTTCAAGCAAGCAAGCTAATAGCCTGCTGTGGAAGCAGACATTAGAGTGGGTCAGGACCTAGCTTCCACCTTCAAGCCCATCTGTCCAAGTCACTGCTGTAAGTCCCCGCAAACCCTTCACTAACTCTTCAGCTCTCTGAAAACCCAGTCTTTTTCTTACAGTTCTCAGCCAAAGCTTGGCCATGATCTCAGTGATGCTGTAAATCACAAACGGGTTGACAGTTGCTTTGCTATTGCACATGACATTCAGTTTCTTAGAGAAAACCAAACTTCAACATCTCTACAAAGTCCTCACTTCACATTTCCTCTTTTCCTTCTCAGCTCAGCATTAGAGCTTTCATAGTTTTTCTTTCTATGCACAGGAAGGGTTAGAATAGGAGTCAGGGCACACTCAGGGCTCCCAGATCCTGCTCTGTGACTAACATCAGTATAGGCATCACCTCAAAAATCTATATTCCTCAACTCTGTGCTGTTCCTACACCATTGCAGAGCACACTAACTCTTATTCAGGTCCTATCAACCTTCATATGGAAAGCTAAAGACAAGGATGCTCTTACGTGCCTTCCAAAAAGATACCTAGAAGACAGTTTTTTCTCCTAATATACTGGAAACAAACTATTCCTTTTGATTTGATCAGGGAAGGGAGTGGGAAGAGAAACAAACCCTACAGTTCCTGGATTTCACTCAATGGCCAGCTACTCCACATGCTAAAGATAAGCCAATTGTGAAACATCTTAAGCTGATGGGCTGTGTGCAGTTTGCCAGAACAGTTTCCTCATCCCAGCACAAACAGGTCTTTTGTAGAATTAGTTTTCTTACAGTTGCTCTGTAATCATACCCCCACTACCTAAGAAAAATTACTTTAGGGCACCATATCAGTATTTTTAGAGATCTCCTCTGAGGGGTCAGAAAGCCTATCAGGCTAGACATCTGAAATTCATAATGCTCAATTGTATTGTTAGGGAAAAAGTGAGTAACAGGAGAAAAAAACACGTTTATCCAAAGAAACTGTGGCTTTACCTATTTTAACTCTGTGACAGGTTCCACCTCAGTTATATTTAGTGTGTGGGGTTTGGGTTAGGTTTTTTTTAATCTTGTTTTAAATAGTTCTAGAAATCTTATTCCCCCTTGCTTGTGCAGTTTTACTGCAAAAAACAGGGGAAGAGCCCAAGAACCCAGAATCAAAATAAGTAGTAGAGAACAGTAATACATCTCAGATAATTTTTTTATGGAAGTACCGTTAATATAAAAAATAGAGGTATGGGATAGCTCAACAGCTTTAATTTCTACATTCAAGTGCATACGCTTTTTGGGAGATGTTTGTCTCTGTATTGATTATTCATTAAAAATAATCTGAATAACATTATATAATCTCTACAGAATTATAAAGGGAATCTCTTTATATCTTTTTTAAAAAGAAGGATTTGTATTAGGATGAAGGAAGAAATTCATCAACTTTTAGTCTAACAAATGTCAAAGTCCTTTCACCAGAGAGGGTTCTTAACACCCATGTAGCAAAATGCAAAAATTCAGATTTCTAACACCACCACCCGACTGATAATTGCAGCCTGAGCAATAGCCTTGTAGGCAAAGCAGTCTGCATACTTGGAGAAGACACTGTCCCCATGCCATGCTCTCCACCCACTAACAGCTCTTCAGAGATTTACCTACTATTCCACAAGCTATTATCACTACGGAGATAGAAATTACTGAAGCAAATAGAGTGCTTGCAATGACTCCTTGTGGTGGTGAGACTTCCAGACTTGTTCATATACAGAAAAAATTAAATACTTCTATGAGTTTAAATTTAGAAACAGAACCACAGTGTTCCTATAGCAGCTTAAACTACATGGAGTAAACTCAAAGAACAGTAATACAAATCTCTGCATTAGGTCATAAAATAATCTCCTAACATACCACAGGAAAAAATTCCTCTTTCCTCACAGGTTTTCTCAATGGTAAACTACCCAGTTGGCCAAGCATGTGAAGCAGACAGGGGAGGGGGACAAGAGTGCCATCCTTCTCTCCTCTCTTTCTTCCCCTCCACATTCCAGCATCAGGCACCAGCTGCAACAGTGTATTTTTGCTGTTCCTTCCACTTCAGCCTTGTGCCTTTTCCATCTTCGGAGGAAGGCTGTAACAAGAACAGCCATGGCACTGAACCCCCACAGCAGGAGCTGTTAAATTTTTTTTCCTTCTTTAATTGTGAAACAATCCATGCCTATTAACCAAGTCCAGTTACCACCAGTGCCATATGCACATCAAACTCAAGTCAAAGTGAATATGACCAACTATAGCCTTTTATTAGGAAATACAGTCAAGACAGTTGTCTGGGAAAACTGACATATAAACCCACTCCAAGTGTTTTATACTGCAATGTTTTTTGTTATTGCTTACGTAGAACAGGTTTTGTGGAAAGCACAAAGGCAGCAGTGAATTGGTGCACTCTGCTCCTCATGCTTTACTCTGTCCCAAACGCCATTTTTACAACTATATATCACATACCAGTTCTTATAGAATAAGACCTTTGAAGGAACTTAACTGAATCCCAAAAACGGCTAATGAACTTTTAGAGCATATCTTTTCAAAAAGCATTCAAGCTCTCCCTCTATACCATCACCTTCTCAAATGCTCACATTAAAAATATTCCAAGTGTAAAATTTTACTAGCTTAAGTACACATGTTTAAGAGTAGGAAGAAAAGTTATGACACATTGAGGTTTCAATTGGGATTCCTCATAAATGAGGAACCTTAATTAAGCAAACCCGAATTTTGATTGCATTGAAACAAAAAAAAATTAGTTTACTCCAGACCCAGACAGTAGTTTCTAAAAGTGTATTACATACATATACACTGAATCAGGGTTCCTCAGCTAACAAACTGTACCATCCATGTCAAAAATAATCATTATCTGCTCCCAGCATATGACTTGGCACACACACTGGGGTAACTCATTTAGAGAAACAATGCTGTCCTTGAGGATCAAAGCTTTGCTGCTTGTAGTAGAACGCTACGCTAAATTTGTCAGATTAATATGCTTGTTACAATTCCTCTTAATTTTAAGGAGGATTATACAATCACATTTTATGAAAGACTCCTCGTGGAAGTGTTATCCTAAGGATGCGAGCCAGTGCACTATTACTTCCAACTGAACTCTAGTATTTAATGTTTGTTTTGGAAGACCTAGCTGTCTTAACAGCCACAGGGCATTTCAATAATCATATGACAAACATTACTGCCGGTTACTCTTTAATCCGTTGCAAGTGAATGAGTAAATTCCTGTCCATCTATCATATAATGACACAGCTCTGCAGTTACTGCCAAAAAGGTACTGTAAATCATAGAAGAAAATTACCTAAGAATAACGAGATCTGTTCTGGGACATCAGAAGAGTTTACTCAAAACCATTTTTTCTCCATCGCTGTAGAACACCAAGAACAAGAGATAAACCTTTGTTTACAAGCCATTAACGCAAAATTTGAGACATTTATATTTTGATCAGAGGATTTCAGACAAGTTCTGATGGACAGTTTAAGTGTGTCTTCATGTATCACTAGCTGTTTGCCTCTGACAGAGCAGAAGCAAGGGAAGTATCAGAACTCTAAATTAATCACTTACCAGCTCCAGGCTTATTTCCAAATTGGTGAAATATAGACACAAGGAAGAGTAATGCCTACATTTCCCCTCAACACCTAAAGCGATGGGATTTTTTAATGTTTAATATCCCCAAGCCCCCAGCTTTCTGCCTTTCCATGGTAGACTTAAGTGCCACACAGTGACCTTCTATAAGAGACTTTCTCCTAATGGAAAGGACTTAAGATTGCTTTCCTTTGGAATTTGGGAGAAGTGGGAAGAGATAAGCGTTCTAGGATGAATACACAAGTGAAAACTGAAGGAGAGTAGAATTACTATTCTTTTAAACTACAGGGCAGATTTGAGGTGCTTATAGACAATGAATAAGAAATATTATGAGTTGTGCTTTGTCTTTTTGCCATAGACATGATTATTGAGAAGTAGGGGAAAGGAAGGATAATGTTCCATCCCGGTCAAGGTTTAAGTCACGATTAATAAACATATTCTATATTTAAACCATTCCATGGGACTCTTATGCATCAAGTATGTAGTGAATGTATTCATATTGCCACTAAATACATTCTGGTTTAGGGTATTACAGTTTTGGTCTAACCAAACAACAGTAGTTGTTTGTAGTACCACCCTGTCATGGTTCAGTGATAAATTTCAAGAACCCTTCAGGAATTTGAAAACATTCTGAATTTTTAAAATGCTTAAATACTTTGAATCCTTTAGTGAAAACACCAGCCTTTTCACTAGCTAAGTCCACCATTCCCACAACAGCTTTGAATTGCCTCTGTATTGTGCAGACCAGTTAGCCTTACCCTAAATTTCAACTGCAGCCTCGTTTGAGTTTTAGATCAGGATAACGTACATATTGAACAAGCGTTCTACCACCAGTGTAGGAAAGAAAAGCTATCCAGGCTGAACTAGAGGGGAAGAATCAAATGTGACTCACTTTACCAAAGGAAGAAAGAATGGCTATGAAGGTTAAATCCTCGCCCAGCTGCTGAAGAGAAAAATATGCACTATTGCTACTACAAAACAGCTATTTTTATGTTAAACTCCACACTGTTTTGCAATATGTAATGCAATTTTGAGAAACAGACCATTCTTATAGCTAAAGCACGTGAAGTGCACCATGAAGACCCATGCTAGAAATACACTCACAAGTACTGGCAGGCAGTTTAGGTGCACCAATTCACCAAAAAAAGGCTGGGTTTACACAAGGTAAGGTTCCTTCTATCCCCCGCACCAGGAGGGAGGAAGCAGGTAGGCAAAGCAGAAGAAACTTTGTTACCTCTGTGCAATCAGCAGAAAGGTTTTAAGAAAACTTTTTACACACGTCTTATACATTAAGCAACGATCATCAATTTTTTTTTTGTGTTGCCGAACTAGCCCTACGCACTTTAACCACATTTTCAAGCACAAGACAATTAACCTATTAAGCCAAGCCTGTCTCTTGAATATGTATTGTTTACTAGCACAGGAACCCCTGAATACACTGAACTGAAAAAAAGGGAAGGCCAGGCTTTTTGACAGTGTTGTCATGCAGTTCTTTCAGCAACCCTGTACACAGTGATAAGGACTCTGCTGCCATTCCTAAATAACTTATTAGGTTAATTTATTCTTAGACAGAAATGGCTTATTGGTACAGCAGAATACATGTGAAATCAAAAGAGCAGAAAGAACTAAAACTCTGTAAGCTTTTCCTGCAATCCCTGTTGTCTTAGCTACAACTCTACCTTTGTCCTCTACCAAAAGGTTAAGGTGCTGCACCCCCCATACCACCTTTGCTATCAAAGCAATGGAGCAGCTTTAAGAGCCACACACAGGCAACTACGCCTGGTAGCTTACTACCAAGACAGACCTACTGCACCAGGAACATCGCTTCCTGTAACCCGGCTTTCAAGTAATAACCAGACCCACTGATTCACTTAAGATTTAATGAGATTACAGCTTGAGGTGATTTGACTGGAGACCATAAAAGTTTTAGGAGCCCATCTGCTCTGCAAAACTAACCTCTCAAACACAAGCCTGGGTATGAGCTGACCCTTGAGAGCTGCAGCCAGCGTAGTTCAGGGAGGAATCAAGTCTGATTGGTGCTTGTGATGGGCAAACAGACCAGACAAAACGAGAGATTTGCACTTTCAGCCAAAGGGGAGTCTCCATATGCATCCCACACTCATGGGGGAGTTTCCATATGCATCAGCACTCAGGGGGAATCTCTCCAAGCAATCAGCAGCCTTTTCATTAAGAAAAGGTCTGGCCACCCTAGGGTGCATTCCCCACTATTATCACATCACTAATAGCAAATTCAAATGGCTGCAGAACTACTGGTATTGCAAAAAACTAAAGCAATATTAACCCTGTATATACACCAAAAAGCCATGACAAAGTATTCTTGATCAAGTGTTGCAGAGCTTTTTTTTTTTTTATCTAATCACAATAAAAGCAAGTCACCTCTGCTTTACATCTCACCCTACACTTCCATTCCCACAACAAGTACATGCATTTTTAAGAACCAATTGGTTATTTCTCTGCTATTTCCCAGTATTGCAGCTCAAACATCGACTTTTTTTTCCTCCAATAAAAAAAAGACGGATTTGGATATTGAGGGCAGAATGGGAAAGAGCTACTGTTTTTACTGTTACTTTTTACAGCACTTGTAAAAAAAGCAGCAGTTCAGTGAGACTGCCATTAAAATATTTTAAGTCTAGATGCAAACACTGGACAAATATTCATGTTTTGTTATTTTAAACCTGACCTCGTTAGTTGTATAATAGCCAGTCTCACTGGACAGCTGTATTTTGTGGCATAAGAAAACCTTAGGTGCTGTTATTTTTCCTTCCCCCTGTAGGCTGAGATGTTTTGTTCTTGCTTCAGTACCAGGCCTCAATATGCAAGTTACATCTGGAAACAGACAAAAGCCAACTGCCCAGCAGTATTGGAAAATTAAAACATTGGGTCAGATTCAAACGGACTAGGAAGCCAAAGGTCAAAGCAGCATTAAATCATTAGTTTCCCAGCTGCCACCAAGGCATGGAGTTGACCTTTGATTTTTTTAAGAAGTGGTCCAAGCAATTTTCTGGTGGCAATATGGGCAATCTGGCACAGTGGAATACTATCCTTGAAAGGGGTGAGTAGGAGGGAAGGAAAGAGAATTTTAAAGTCTTGCAAGCAAATATTAAACTTTTTAAACTCTCCAGACCAAATTTGTGCTGTGAAGTCTCAAGTGCAAATAATGAATAAAACATTATCAAACTTTAAAGCAAAGACACTCAAGCATTCGAATCATTCAAGTAGCTTTTATTCATCTACCAGGGAGAGCAAGTAGAATTTAAAAACATAATGAATGCACTTTAGAGAATACTGGAATTTCTGAAAATTTAAGTCATTCCATGAAAGTACAATTGAAAGCAGTTTACTCAGCTGAGTATTTTTAAAACAATACATCTGAGATGGGAGATCACACTTCTTCAGACTGAGAAGGACCAGAACACTGCATTTAGTCTACTTGTATCTCCATTAATGGCCACATTTTACACAGCTGTGGTAGCAAAGACAGAAAGCAAAAGCTGTTTTTTCATTTTGCCATTATCTAGCCTTCATAATCTTAAATTTCATCTGCCACTGCCCTCTGTTAACAGTTTCTGACTGGTCTTATAAACTGCCCTGCTGAACATCCATGTTGTATGTGCAGAGTTCTGGTCTGGCTGCTTCCAAGTTCCAAGAAAAGGGTTGGTTTTACTGCTGCTAGGCAAAGAGCAGCAGATATATCAAAGGTGTTTCCAACAAAAGCAAGGTACATTAAGAGCATGTTTGATCCTCCATTAGCAGCTGAGAACATGCACACACATGCAAAACCAGTTAGCATGCTATCAGCCATGTTTAAGACATTTCTAAATGTATTTAAGCAATTTCCTTAGTCTAAAAGGAGTCATCTAGCCCACAATTTATTCTAATGGCCACAAAATAATTGAAAGCTATTGCTTTCCATTGTGTTTCAGGGAGCAGCAAACTGCCTAAGAGAACATCAAGAGCCCCTCCCCATCTATGTCCCAGTATCTCAACTCTTCACCTGAAAAATTGTCACAGCAGCAACTTTCAGCATGAACTGAGTTACAATATATCCAAAACTCCTAATGTTGGTGGAGAGAGCGGGAACAAGAGTAGCGTCTTCAGAAAACCGTCATTAGACATTAATGACTTTAGTAAAAATACATGCCTGTGCTGCTTAGCTACCCAGATGCATCGGCTTTTTTTAAAAAATACAATCAGTATTTTCACTGGCAAGGTGAAAAACATACCACCCTTAAATGCCTTACTCAATAAGGATGGGCAGAAGAATGACCTCTCCTCCCACAACTTTTCTTTCTAGGAAAGGTTCAAGATCATACAGCCAATATAAACATAACACTTTCTGAACATGCAGACTTTTATATATAGGTCACAGCAAACCACAGGAAGCAAGACTTCTCTCCCCAGAGAGCCTATTTTTATAATGCTCAAATCGGCAAAAGAATACTCAAGTCTGCTTTAATAACAAATACTATCAAAACAGAACACAGAGACCATACTGACAGTTTCTTAGAGGAAGCATCTTCATTTGACAAATTAAGCTCATCCATTTTGCAAATTAAAGAGATACAGTAGGCAGATGACCTTAATCCTTTCTGCAGTACCCAATTCATGTAGCACTGAAAGAGTAGAACAAGACAGCAGAAACCTCATATGACATGTATTTCCTCATCAAGACCTATCAGAGGAAAAAAAAAGGAACTGATTTTTGCTTGGTTAGCATTCTGGCTTACTCATACCAGCACAAGCTCAAATTCACTACTGAGATGCCATGTTATCCTCACTTCATATGGCCTGCATGTGCCCACTGTTTCCTAAATAGAGGATAGGTTCTACCACTGTAAATTTTCCTTCAATAGAGAAAAGAACAAAACTTGCATTGAGTCTGCAAGCTACAACTTGCATTAACTCTTCCGGTTGTTGCTGCACTACCTTTTCCAAGATCCTACAAGGGGTGCAAGATGTGCAAAGCTAAGAAGGCCTTGTTAACAATAGCAATTCCTCACATTTCTAGTTTAAAACCTTGTTCTCATATAAACAGGCCAGTCACCAAATGACGTTGTTTCAGATTGTATAAGGCGGCTATTTCTGGCATTGGGTACTACACTGACACAGCTTCTGTCACAAAAACTTATGAAATTTAGCTACTTGGATATTCTCTTTCCTGAAAGATAGTTCTTTTTATTGCTTGAGGTAGAAATAAGACAAGACAAATAGACAATAAGATATCCTAGAGCACTTTAGGGGTTCGGGTTTACTCTCTAGACTATAACCAGCAGCTGAATGCTGAACCAGCAATTTAGGTAGTCATTTGCTCTGAAACAGAACATAGCATGGGACTGGGACACGACAGGAACCATCCAGATGACTGACTAGCCCTGATCATGCTGCAGTGCTATTCTGGTTGCCCTGCAACACCAAAAATTATCTTCTCTGCTTATGCTAAAAAAAAAAGCATTTTCTATTAGACATCCATTCTCATCTCTATAAATGGACTAGAGTGCTAGGACTTCAAGTTTACAGTAGAAGACAACCACCCTAAAGCTTGAATCCACTCACAAGAGGCTCCTAGAGAATCACTAAGGTAATGTAGGAAAATATTTTGTGTATTGTATATTGAGTATTGAGTAATATTGAGTATTGTGCAACTATCCTCCTCCACACCCCAAATGACGGGGCCCATTTGATATCACCTAATGACAGTGAGGGACTTCTGTAGCATTCAAAAATGAAGGTTAGGTACAGAGCTTTCTGAGTCAGACCAAAGGCAACTAAGGGGCTCCCTTCTGTGACTGGATGCTCCTCATCTTTGCTACGGTGCCTCTTATCACTAGAGCCAGATGTTAGGGTGACTGGTGGAGAGTAGAACAGTCAGCAGCAGAAGACAGGGACAATAGCCTGGATATTTGGGTGTGGCAGCCAACATCAGCTAAAAACAATTACTTCATGCCAAGTCTTGGGCATGTTTGGAAGTACTCTCAACCCACATTAAGTTCTGAGAAGAGAAGCAGGAAAGATGTATGGCTCCACCCACCTGTAGCCCCAGACCTCCTATGCACAGTGCCAGAATATCAGCCTGAACCCTCCTTCAGTGCAGGTGGTTTGGCTTATTTTCTATTACAAAGCAAGCACCAGGCCCACTTCCATCTCCACAGAGGTGTTCTTGTGAAAGGCCCTCTTACCTCCAAATCCTTTGACATACACAAAGTAACAAAAAGATGTGGTCTATTTGCTTAGCCCTAACCTGCTGCTCCAGGAAGTGAGAAGACATCACCAGCCATCATAGTTTTCCAAGAGAATGATCCCATAACCCTACTTTGGAGCAGGAAGCAAAATGGAATTCAGACATTCCTCCAAAACAAGTAGTTAACAAAGGTTAATAACCCCTGCAGCTTCAAGAACAATGGGCTATTTTGTCTCAATCTCAGGCTCCATGGACTTAGTGGATGGGCTTTCTAATCACTCCATGGGACTGAGTTTCACTAGAGGCAGAGCTTCTAATCTGTTCACTTTTGCTAGGAGAACGACATCCGATTTTACTTTCCAGCTCGTGGTCTACTTCTAGCTTTGCACTTTCTGCTATTGAGAAACACGTGCTTAGGCCTGTGCTTTAGTCAGTCACATAGCTCAGTCCTTTTTGGAGACAAGGGAAATGAAATGATTTATTTCTAGGAAAGGCTATTCCTATCACCAGTTTCTTTCCTGCTTGAAGAAAAGCAAGGGCTGAGTGTGGAGGACTACCTTTGATATGTAGCCTCACAGAAAAGTTCTATGAGAAGACAAAACAGACCATGGCTTTTATCCCATTTGCTTTCTTAAGCCTAACTCCCTTACTAGAAGCTGTCATTAACGTCTTAGAAAAGGAAGCACAAGCCACAGCAGCCTTCTCAAAAGCCAGATCATGCTTGGACACAGTAGGTCACAGAACAACTAGGTTAGACAGAAACGAAATTTGACATCTAGGGGTCTGCTCCTGGGAGCTTTGGTTCAGCTGCCAACTACAGGCAGCAGGGGAATACACAGACCCGTGGATGGTTTGAACAGAATAAGTATTCCTTTCTGCTACCCACGTAATCTGGGACTGAATGGCAGCAGACCCTTGTATCTTAAAGTCAACAGCTCCCTTAAAGGCCTAACAAAGATGTTACCAGCAAACACAAATATGGGAGTTTTACCTATTAGAAGGTAACCTATTTGACCTCAAATACTTTCCTCTGTTGGCATAAAAAAAATACAGAAGCTAAGTCACATGCAGTATCTTGATGCTGACTTACCTTACTGCAGATCAATGAGATTAATACAGTGCTCTGATCTGGTAGATCAGTAGCTGAAAGACTTGGCTAGGTAAATGTAACCTTTATAAGCAAAGCTGATCTTGCAGGAAGTTACATGCTCAAAAAAAGAAGTGTTTCCAGTGAAACGGAGTCACTCAAGATGCTTGAGATCTGGAGCTAATACACATCAGGAAGGGATTTCTTTTCTTGGAAGAAGGGAGGAGTTAAGAAGAAAAAAGCTTACTAAGAATGTTAACAGCAGACATTATATCTAATTTCTTTGCATTCCTTCCCCCCTCCTTTTCCTCCCATTTTTAAAAAACAGGAGCAAACTTGTGAGTTAAGGATTCTGATCAATGCAACATGTTAGGAAAAGAGAGCAGGAGGTCAAGAGGAAATGATTAATCCTCTGCAGAAGACTGGCAGGATGGGTTCTGGAACGGCTTACCAGAACAATGCCCCCACTAATAAGCAGGTCAAAAGAACCTTACAGTGAACAGAAGACCCAGTTACACTGTACATTAATATTCTTCCCTTAACCCAAAGTTACATTTGTTAGTTAAAGGCAGATCCAAAAAAAAAAGCGATTAATTATAAGACAGGTGAAAGGCTGTGGTGCCTGACACAAGGAGCTAATCTGAAAGCATTACAACACAACAACTCTGAAAGTGTTAGAAGCTCCATTTTGAAGCTCCATTTTAAGACTATTTGCAGAATGCTTCAAGTAAACAGGAATAGGGGAAGAGCCCCACTAACTACAGGTTTCGGTTTTAGCACTGACTTTGTGTTCAGCTCATGCAGTGGAGTCTTTATCAAGACTGCTCTTCTGTTAGCGGCTTAGTTTAATGTGCTGAAGAAAAAAAGCAAGTGAAGTCACTGCAGGCAATACTTTGGACTTGAAGGCACATGTGGTTCAAGGTTTACTGTAAGAGATAGTTGTTAAGTACTGTGTTTTCATGGTGTCAAACAGAAGCAGTGTCACTCAGACTCTCTGCTTCAGGTGACCACCCCAACTCCACACCATTTCTCCCCTCTAGTTTAGTCAGCATTAAAAGTCCTCAGGGCTGCACTGTTCAAGGGAAGCCTGCTCTACTTCCAAAGAGATTACAAACTTATATACAATTCAATTTAAGTTGGAAGGGGGAAGATTTAGATTAGACATCAGGCATGAGGGTGGTGATGCACTGGAACAGGTTGCCCAGGGAAGCTGTGGGTGCCCCATCCCAGGTTGAATGGAGCCTTGAGCAGCCTGGTCTGCTGGCAGGGGGATTGGAGCTGGATGATCTTTAAGGTCCTTTCCAACTCAAACCATTCTACAATTCTATGTAAAGCACTTATCAATTCCATGATGCAGCACAATCCCAGATTTCTGTCTGCAAATACGCAGTGGAAGTTTCACAACTGCTTCAGGGCTGACTCAAGCAAACCCTCCTCTTAAAAGGCCACCAGCCCATGAGCATCGCCCCAGTCTAGTCAACTCCCCGACGCAAGCAGCAGATCTGGCTGGAGATTATAGATTATGGGTAAATTCATGGTAAAGTTTCTCACGAGTCAGCTCAGTCCTTAATATGGCTACTTGTACGGATGTCAGGGAAGTGACAGGAATACAACTACAGGTGTAAAAAGCCACTGCTGAGGCAGAAGCAAGTGGTGGCAACAGCCAGCCAGAGAGCAAGGGGGCTGATGTGCCCCTCCTCCCTGCAGCAGCAAGCACTTGGCTGGTTGGGGCCACTGCAGAACCACAGCCTGAAGGAGCAAAGTGGTGGGGAGGGAACGCCCTCCGGCAGCACTGCTGATTGCCTTTGTATCAGCAAACAGCCTCCATTTTGAGAACCTGGAGGGTTCAGGGCAGGCCAGAGAGGCCAAACTTCAGCTTCCAATAACTAGGAATAAAACCAGCAGATACATATCAGCGCTTTCCAGCACAAGCTATCGCTAATGCCTGCAGCATTCCTCCCAATCATACGCTACTTTGAGTAGAGTGAACATGTATCCTTTAGGTCCACCTCTCCAGTAACCTGGGCACTGAACCCCCTCCCACCCCCCACACAGAGCTATGGGCCAAGCACAAGATGTTTAGAGCAAGATCAGTCTTCACAGCAGGATTCTGGGAAGTCAGAAACTCAAAATTTATCTCTCAACATTTACTACACTTAAAACGATTATTCATTCCTAATATATTTTCATATATTGACCTGCAATCCTCTCCTCCGCTCCCCATTCAGGGAGAACACCACAGAGGTATTGTAGAACACCACAGAGGTTTCAAAACAAGGTCTTTGACATTAGCAGGTCACTTCAGCTAGGAAAACCCATGCCTCTCAAAAGCAGTGTGAAGACAAAGCTTCAGTTTATTTAGAAACATCTTCAGACACAGTGCGCTCCACAACTCTCTGGTTAAGACAGAATCTAGCAAGTGCCAGTTGATGCCAGCATATAGGCACCATTACACAGGGACAGCCTATTCCAGTTTGTCACTTTTTTCAGGTCTTCTGAGAGTCAACAGATGTTAGGCCACTAATTCATATTAATTCAGTGAATTAAACTGAAATATTCCTCTTCACGTCTAAAGGAAATTGAGTCAGAGTTATTAAATTTGCATTTTGCAAATCTATTTCCCTAATTAACCTACATTGTCATAAGGAAACACATTTTAAAGGCACTCCTTTAGTTTTGGGCCTAACCTACCCATTCTACAACATGTATTAAGAAATACTGCCTTGAGGTAGAGACTGTCCTTATCACACATCCTAGACACAAGCTTCAGAATCTTCATTCCTCAACACAAGCCTCAGAGCTGGGTTATGCATCTCTGCACAGAATCACAAGCCATTTTTTCAGCAACACATGGTTAATGAAAGCTGAAGCTCCTGCAAGCTGACCAGGTTACTTTCTGCAACTCATGCACCAGTACATAGGACAACCCCGTGTAGCTGATTCAACATGCCAAATACAAGGATATTAAAAAGCCAAATAATCGTTATCTGGAGCTCAGTGCACATGCCAAGTTCAGTGCAAACATCCATTTTGCTCTGCCTTCCCACACAAAAGCCAGGAAAGTGGATTCCAAAGTTCAAGCACTGTTAGTACAGAGGAAACACTGAAATGAAACCCAGGATATCATTCTAGCAATGTTTCCACAAAATTTAAAGGACTACTTTCTCAGGTTCCTCTATCACACCAGTAATACGCAAACTATTTCCACTGCGTGTCCTAAGCCTACATACTTATTTCATTCTTATTCCATGACTCTTTAAAACACCACAATGAAAAACAAAATACAGCTCACACATCTATAGCCATTCACTGCAGTATGTCTATTAAAAATAAAATTGCTAATAAGGTCACAAAACAGATAAAACTAGTAGCAAGCATTTTTAAAACAAGGGGTAAGAGTTCTTAAAAAGAGATCTCTCTTCTGTTCCTTGCAGTTCATTACAACACACATTACCCAGGGTTGGGGGTTGTAAAAGGGCTGCTAACCAAAAGTTAGCACCTCGGAACAGCCAGATACACATAGGTTTTGATGTAAATGCATGAGAACATACTGATGTTTTAAGACAATCTCCTCCTGTTTTGTATGTAACAAGATACTGTCAAAAGGGCAAATCCATTTAAACTACAGCTGAATTTTATGAACAGAATCAAGTCACATTGTATCGCCCCCACAACTGATTAATCTTTTAAAACAGAATCACCACCCCACATTTGTAACATCATTCTTGACTGGCATAGATTGCATCGTCTCAGCCTTCATCCTGCATTTCAACTATCAGAGAATTTCCTCAAAATAGGAACTACAATGTCCTCCATCTGCCCCACATAATTACTTCTTCCTTCACATGTCACCATGTTTTACACCATGGTGTAAACATCCAGCACTGCTCAGACCCCAAATCAGTTTTTAATGCTGTTCTTTTTAATGCAAGTACAAAAGCCCAGTATCCTGTCAATGCAAGCATTTTATGGAGCTGCAAACCTCCAAATTCCACCCAAAGCAACACTATCCTCTTTGAAACTTTCCCCAATGGCTGTCTCAAAGCAAAAGCCCATTAAAAAAAAAGGGTTTGTTTCAAACTGAAAGTTGTACGAGGGGAAACAGTCCTGTGAACATCACCATATTTAACTCATTAGACTTTTCAAATGTTTTGGAGCTTGACCATATCAAGGAGGGAGGGAGGGCTGCCATGTACCAGCCCTAGCCATGATTTATTTAAAAACAGTTTAGGAAAACAGGCAGAAGCAAGTGCAGGGCTTCCTTTCAAATTTGAAAAGAAGCATATCTTGTCGGCCCTCCGGTCACAATCTGTGCTGTTTTTCCTTAAGATCATCTAAACAAGACAGATGTAGCCAGTATCCAGGCAGCAGCTGAAGCAGGAGTACTAGAAAGGCACTTGGGGTGGGGGATGTAAGGGAAGAGAGGGAGAAGAGGAAGCCATTTGGCTATAAAAAGGATCTTTCTTTCCTGTTGAAATGCAATGGTAAAGAGTGTCAAAATGGCTTAAGGGTGGGGAGGTCAAACATGTTTTGAGATGTTAAAAACTTAAGCTTTGTCAAAAGACTGAAAAAATCTCAAGGTAGGTTTTTGTTCTTCCATTCAAAATACTTAGGCTGTGAATTTCCAATATCTCTTCACTTTTATCACAAATTTGCCAGAACTGTTCAGTTAACATTTTAGCCTAATGAATCCGCCTCTACAAAAACACTTGTGAAAATTACCCCTATTTGCCTATTTCCTCCCTCTGCAAACCTCCATTTTAATAATCAGTCACTATTGCTTACACTGACTGCAGGTCAGTGGATGCTGGAAAATAAGACACTGAACAGCAGTTTTATTAATGACTGAACATCAGCAGTCAGCACAACAGACCTGTATGCAAAACTACAACACAACAAGGTGTTTTCCTGCTAAGGAAATATATTTTGGGGACCTGTGGAACTGTCATATTACTTGCCATTTAAATCTGAGAATGAAATTTCAGAGCTGTTCTAAACATTATGATTCAAAGCTAGACAAAAAGCAATGGTGCTTACAAAAAGTCAAGATGTGAGAGAAGGCTTAGTAAGGCTTGTATAGTACCCGCTACCACTTTTTTATTTCTTGACTCTAAAACCTGCAAAAAAGAAATCATACAGCTTACACAGTGAAACACTATTTGCTATGGCTACACAATGTTTAAACAATTCCAACTCATTTTCTAGTTTGTACTCCAGTAATACAGAAGTGCATCCCCCTTATTTTTTTTAAACTGATAGAAAATAAGACCCACTGGAGGGACGAGACCAGCACCACACACCAACTGCTCTCCTACTGATGAGGAAGCCAGGCTCATACTTGCCCTCTGTTGGGCCAGTCACTGAGATTCTGCTCTATAAAGCCGAATAGCTCCCACAAGAGACTCCAAACCACCATCACAGAAGCTAGACTTGAAAGATCATTCACAGGAAATTGGATTTACACCTACCTCGTCTTTGAAAGTGCATACAATACATGCGGATACAACTGAGCAAAGCCACTTCACCATGACCTCCCACCCCCACACTGAAGGGGCTGAAGCAGGGAGTATAAGACTACTACCTTTAGGAAGGAGTTTTGAGATACAACTTCTGAACAGATGCTGGAAACCCAGATCCTCTCTCCTGATCCTGAAGCTTAAGTTACACATCAAGAAATTAATTCCATTTGCCAATACAGAAGTCAGGATGTTGCTAGCATCCTGACAACCCCACTCAACAACTGAAGTTCTCTCATATTCTTTAAGCACCTTGTCTCCGTCTCAAGTTTCTAGGTTCCACTACAACTTGCTGCCTGAGGTAGAGATTGTATCACAGCCTGTAAGCACCCTTTGGAATATGGGCATTACTGCTGCTCTTCTATGGGAAAAGCCCTCTGAGAAGTGGCAAGTCAGACTTCTCTCTTGCTCAGGCAGGTTTTAAACAGGAGGCCTTCACAGAGAAAAATCTTTCCAGCACTGGGTTAGATTGGCTTAGAGTAAGAACCAGCATCAAGTGTGTTCCTCAGGGCTGGTTTCATATCTGTCAAATTGATGGGGCTGAAGAACTCGCCCTTCTCTATACATTCTCAGGAATAAGGTTCACTGTGCAATCAATCACTTGGCCAGCACTGCAACTTATAGGAAGAGACAAGGCTGCTTATGGCACTAAAAGGCATTTGAGTAGAAGCAGGACCTCATTCTCAACTGAGAAGTCTTCTGGAGTTAAGGGTTAATTATTATAACCCCACACAATATAGGCAATACTGAAGCTGCAATATTTTAAACAACTCCTCAAGTCAGCTTCGCTAAAACTGCAGAAACACGGTCAGAATCTAACTAGACTCCTTCACCAACTCTGCAGGATTCAGTATTTGGTCAACATAGCTTTGACCAAATTCAAACAAAATAAGATGTCAATCCCTTAAGGTATAAAGGCTGAATCCCCTTGTGCCAGACATTACTTTCAGATGCCAGCACTGTTGCCAAATTGTCTAATCAGCTAATCTATATAGCAAGGACAGGAGCCCATCTTAGCCTAGTACATTTTCAAGGGAGATACACAGAGAGATGGGTCAGAAAGCATTGGAAGTCACTGAACCAAGTAGTACTCCCCCCTTTCTTTTGATCCAGTGTCAGACCAGTAAATGATTAAGGATTCCATACAAAACCTTAAGTCTACAGCATGTGATATTAAGGGTTTCACCTCACAACCACCTGATTATTCAGAAACACAGAATCAGAAATCACAAAAGCTAATTTTAAAAAGGTGAGGACAATGAATAGCCGAGAGATGGCAGTGTTTCTACCTGGTAAACAACAAAAGTACGATTTGTTTATAGTATTCTACTAGGAAGTCCAGTGGCATCAAACAATGATATATTGCAAGAAGCACAGATTTTTAGACTGCTCCTCTCCCCCTTTCATTGGTAGTCCAGTTTAACTGAAGAACCTCTTCATGCACTACATCCAGTTCTTGGTTAAAGCAATCGCTTTAATCAGCAGTATATTACTACAAACATCCAGATTAATATTAACTGGGTGCTTTTGTACAAGAAGATCGCAATATTTTAGCAGTTTAGTAGGCTCCAGCAAGTCATAGCACTATGAGATTGTCTATGCAGTTTTTAACTCTACAAAGAATTCTCAGCTTTAAAACATTAAAGATTTTTCAATTTGACCTGTGTTTACAAAAAAAGGAAGATTGTGCAAATCAGTACTTAAATTTCACTTGGCATTTAAGCTAGCCTAAGGAAATCCCAAGACCGCCTCACCTCTGAGGTTTTAACATGGTTATTGAACACTGGAAGATGAAGTTTCAGTTCACATGTTCAGTGCAAAGGTCACAAGCTCAGCAAGACCATGATCAGAAACATTCCAGGGCAGTGTTGCTTAATTCACGGCAACACTTTATTTAACAAAAGCACTCAAGGAATGGTTTCCCTCCGTAACTCCATATGGGATCAAACATGAAATAAGTGAGCTTACTCAGAGAAGTGGCTTCCTTGACCACACCAGAGCCTGGTGTTTTGAGAATTTGGCTAGTTTTGTTTCTTTTTTGTTTGTTTAAACTTTGTTTTATATAGATCATTCATTCTGAAAGCAGTTCTATCTATTTCTAGTAGAAAAAGAGCCACTACATACATATTTGACAGGAATATTACCCCTGCTTGGAGAAAAGCAGATACGTGAAATGGGGAAAACCAACCCACACACCACGATATTCTGACTCTCACTGATTTAGGCAAGTATGTTTCAAAACCAGCCATTTGTTCCTAGTGAACTGCTGGCAGCAGTTTGCCTGGGTCAGACAGGGGTCTCTAAAAAGAAGTTTCCTTTCTTAGATCACAAGTATAGTATTCTATTCACCGCCCAAAAACATGCGCTACTTCATTAGAACATATGCATCCAAAAGGAGTTACTAGATTTATAGCCATGGAAGTCACCTTGGATTACTTCCCCCCACCTTCCCGTCCTTAGGGCAAGAGATTATAGAGCTGTCTGTCAAAGTATCTGCCACAAGAGCCAAATGGAAAATTGCCAATCTATTTCCAAAATGAGAACCCACTAATACAGGTGGCAACTATTTCTTTGTACACACCTCAGCTGGCATGAAAGTGAATTTAAACTTCAAACAACAAAAATACTGATGAAAATGCTGTCTTCTCTAACCAAGACAACATCAAGTTTTGTGTATTACATGATATTTTCAGTTGAGACCATGTTTTTTTATTTTCTGTTGCTCCTGTTAGAAAACTAATGTTGAAGAATATAAGATAGGTCATCTTTAAAGTTTCCCTACGATCATTTTAGACCTAAATTAAAATAGAAGGACACCTCTAGATCAGTTACTCTAGAACTATATACTGTACAGCTCCAGGGGACTGGAGCATCTCTCTTACAAGGAAAGGCTGAGTGAGCCTGGTCTGTTTAGCCTGGAAAAGAAAAGACAGAGTACCTTATCAATGCTTATACATATCTAAGGGGCAGGTGTCAAGAGGATGGGGCCAGAGTCTTCTCAACAGTGCATAGTGACAGAACAAGGGGCAAAGGAAAGAAGGGGCAACAGAAACAAACTGGAACACAGGAAATTCCACTTTAGCATAAGGAAGAACATGTGTTCTTCCTCTGTGAGGGTGACAGAGCACTGGAGCATGCTGCCCAGAGAGATTGTGGAGTCTCCTTCTCTGAAGACATTCAACACCCACCTGGCCACATTCCTATGCAACCTGTGGTAGGTGAACCTGCTTCAGCAGGGGGGTTGGACTGGATTATCTCCTGAGGCCCCCTCCAACCCCCATCGTCCTGCAATTCCATATTCTTTTCTGTTAACAGCTCTACTGAACATTGGTGAAGACAAAACAATAGTTCTGTTGGGACAATGGTTCAATACATTATTCCTAGATTAACTCTCAAGACTTCCTTTTTTTTTTCCCCAAATAAAAGGTAAGTCCATGTTAAGCCAAACCCTCATAAACACATAAAAGTGATGTTTATTATATAGGTATACTGACAATATATAATAAAGACAAATGAATAGCAAGAGAAAAAACCTTATTACTACACAGCTGAGAGGAATGAACACATGCTCCACGTTTTAGGAGTGATTTGCACCAGCAAAAGAGAAGACAACTTAAGCGAGATGTTTAGTCACAGCACTGCTTTGTAAGGAAAAACAGAACTATGGCTTTAACCAAAAATTCATTCAAAG
Organism: Tapera naevia; assembly: GCA_033556795.1. Lineage (NCBI taxonomy): Eukaryota > Metazoa > Chordata > Aves > Cuculiformes > Neomorphidae > Tapera > Tapera naevia. The sequence continues at coordinate 483,518 of JAUMJJ010000222.1, forward strand.
CATCCCAAGTCATTCAATTTCCTTTCAAAGTCTGGATTGTTAAGATTTAAGGCAGAACTGGGGAAGCAAAAGAGGCAAACAGGTTTGGACAAGAGAAAAGGAGCTTCAGTAATTTTTCTCCTTCTTCCCTACAGCATCTTCAGTTCCAGGGTTTGGCTACCTCCACTGTCCAATGATTTTAGCCAACCTGGCACTAGTTTCCGTCCTCTTTGATTTGAGACAGTTCGCCCCAATACTTGTTCCTAATTAGTATGTAAAGCAATGAGATACAGAACACAGACTGTCTGAAGGAGGCTGAAGCTGAAAGGAAATACAGATTAAGATGACAAGGGTGCCAAGGCTAGCGAGGCAGTTTTGTGTAAGCCACCTTGCCTTGCCCGCATGTCACAGTATGTCACTTCCCTCTCCCCATAAACCCCACTTGGGAGTCCATATCACTGAGGGGTTTCATCAGCTTGAGCTCCTTAGCAGCCCTGTTCTTTGCTAAACGGCAATGGACTAGCATTAAGAAAAGGCTTCAGAAGTGACATCATATACAGAATGCAAGTACTGACCTTGAATTGTATTTACAGGGATGAAAATGCCTTGAGGAAGGCAGGACTTCTCCAAGAAACTGGTTGCCAAATGAGGAGTCCTCCACACAAAGTTTTAGTGGCTAGAAAAGCCAATCAGAAACTAATGAAAATAAAGCTAATGAGTAGTTTAAACACCCTAAATTATTTCTATCACAACTATAAAAAATATGGCCCTTTCTGTAGATAAATACAATTAAATTGCTGTGCAGCATCCATAGACTGAGACAAGAAAATGAAGCTATTAACTAAAACAACTGTTCAAGATTTCTTCCAGTTTTTAAAAGTAAGCTTAATGTTAACAACTGCACTTTTAAGTTAAGGTTCTCCCGTTTATACTCTCAATGTAGAAAGCTTTTTTTTTGGCAATCTTGCCAAGAGGCCAAGATAGGAACACTACTAAACACTGTCAGTAAGCACATACTACCTGAACTCACTTCACTGACTGAGAGGCATAGGAAAAGCAATGAAAGAACTGACAAGGAAGCCTCCAGGTGAAAGAAGAGCCTTTGGATCTATTCCAAGTTTGAGTGCATAGTATGCCACTACAAGCTTAAGTGGCCATCCAGAGAGCTCAGCTACTCCAGTCTTTGCAGAGAAATGCTGACCTTGCCTATATCCAGTCAATGCCTAAGGCTCATGCAAGAGGAGATGAATGTATACATTATGCTTCAGAACTTCTAGCAGAACCTCTAATAGTTCACTGGAAGGCTTGTCTTCCTGGATCATAACTAGCACCATCACATGCAATCAAACCCTACAATTGGCTCCCTGAAAAATATTATTTCAAGAGTAAGCCACTCTGAATAGAAGAGCCATCCACTTCAGACTCACGCGAACATCACCCAAGAGGTTTTCCACCCATCTCTGGTACAGACACAAATAAATTAAGCTGGCTTGACATAGTTGCAGCTATTTAGAGAATAATAGTTGTGATTCAGAGGTAGTTACTGAACTACTTATCAACAAGATGCAAGATAGGATAACATCACCTTTGTCAGAAAGACAATAACATGAAGGTAGAATCATGTTTTTTTTTGACAAGTCATATTTGATAGGATATGTTTTAGACAACTGTGTCAAATTTGTGTGCATTTGTATGCAGTCTGTCATTGGGAAGAGCCCCTCTGAAAAGTGGCCAGGGGTTTGGAGCAGACAGCCCTCTAGCAACATGCCAGCTCTGCAGAAGTCAGTTCATACTCTCCAGACTTGCTGGCACGCACACCAGCCTGCTTAGCCTAACCTCCATACTAACTACCCCACAACAACCATACAGAGGAACTCAAGGAAACCATGCTTCAACAACAAAGCTCAAGGGTTCTTTATCTCTGATCTAGTAAGAGAAAACAAGTAATGCTAGAAGAGAGCAAGAGCTACCATGGAACAGCACTGTCAATTAAAACACGTTGTCTACAACAGAGAAAGAGAACACCTTCAATCTAAGACAGGGCATACTGTTACCTTTTGGGACACTGTCAACAGCCACCATTTATGACCGTAATCTAATTCCCAATTCTAATCTTATTAATGCTTCTATGATATTGGGGGGAGAGAGTGTGTAGTTATTACTCATACTTAATAGAATTGTCTTAATACAGTTGTATGAAGTACAAGAGGAGAAGAAGCAACAAGAGTATTGCATCTCCCCCACCCCCTTTACCATTGCTTTACCATTAAGTACAAAAGCACCACTGGAAAGATTGGAACCTCAGTACTCCAACAATTCTTTTGTATTTCATCCTCTCCAATTCTGTAAGGTTTTGTGGTTGTTAATTCGGTTGTTATTTCAGGGAAGAATCTGCTCTAGACAGACAATCTGCCTTGACATTTCCAGTTCTGAATTTTTTTAATAACTTCTTTCTCTAGTAAACAGCCCTTCCTCTCTTCCTAAAATATTTGCCCATACATTTAAAAGCCTTTAACAGAAATTGATACCAAATTCATTGTGTTGGGACACAACTGCAATATTATAGCTGTTTCTACAGTAACTAGAGGGTAATATTTGCCATTTGTTCAGCCAATACAATATGATTCAATAGATAAACTATCATGCAGATAATTTAAGTTATAACTTGCAAGCACGTCAGTGGGAGAATCGCAATTTTCATTTTCCCGCACAAATAACCATTGTTCTCTGAAGGGAGATCGGTCTCACAACAACTCTGGCTGGCTTATGTAGCAGTCATCAATTAAAGAAAATCTGGTTACCAATTTGCTCATTGAGCCACAAAACACTGAGTTTAGGACACAGCCAGCTCATTTGGCAACCAGTTTCTTACAGAGAAGTCATGCCTTTCTCAAGTAACATCCTTGTATGGATCAAGTATTCCTGAAATTTGAGTGACTTTGTCTAGCAGCCTGCAGAACCCCTTCACGCTCCAACTTCAATGCATTAAATCCCCAGTGCCTTTGGGCACACCAAATATAGCAGTGGGGGCGGGGTGTGCTGCAGGGGGGCGGAATTTTAACTCTTTACTAGCATCGCTTTCAAAGGAAAAAGAAGGCTTGGAGGCATGATAATTCTTTCCATCCTCTAACAAGTTTTTCCTCAAAGTAATTGACACTTGCTCTGCCTCGCATGTATATTCACTTACTAAAATATTGTTGAGCTATACAGTTGACTTCCAAAGTACAGACACAGCAATAGCAAGCCCCTAGAAGCTACCTGATCTTTATCTCTTACACCCTCCATCACCTGACATGGCATTATTCAATGTTTACAGAAGATCAGGAATAGTAACCTTGTCAGACAAGTGAGACCAGCACCAACCAGTTCACTGGTGATTCACCGACTGTGCTACCAACCCTCACATAGGAAAGCAGCATTCTCTAGTCCCTTGACACAGCACTACCTTTGATTACAAAACTCAAAGGCATCCATAATGCAGACAGCTTTCAAGCTTCACTTGCACCAAAGATTTAAGGCCAGGGAATTTTATATTGTACAGTTAGCTGTCTGACAGTGTGAACAGTGGGAGTAGTAAGAACCACCCAAGTGAAAAGGGAGGGAAAAGAGGAGGATTTGAACTTTGATAGCTGACAGTTCCCGCTAAATAATAGTTTGCCTTTTGTTAACCAAGAGCAGCCAAACAAAAGGCTACATAAAATTAGTCTTTTAGCATATGCCTGCCACTCTGTCCAGCAAGCACCTAAACATGAAAACAGAACCTACAAAACCCAAAACAACATGGGATGAGGGGAAGATAGAGCAACAAGCTCTAACATTACAATCTAAGAATCCTGTTGAAGTCTGATTTCTGAAACTCTGGGTCCCTGCCAGCCTTTTAATCCAGCCAAACACAGTATTTGTTAGTTCTGTACATTTACAATACCTTCACTAGGGAAAGGAACTATTTACAGCAGACAGTAGTTTATAACAGCATTGGCTATCCACAAAATGTATAGTATGGGTAAGCAATACAAGCAAAAAACTCTAAAGGTAAGGTTTAGCAAACTGGACAAAATACCTTTAAATACGTTGGTTATGCATAGGGACCAACATTAAAGAGAAAATGATGCAACAGAAGTTTAGGTATTACCTTTAGCTCACTAAAGGACCCTTCTCTTCCCCAAAGCACTGAGATTCAAGGGCAGATGGTCTCTATTTTGACAGACTTAGAAAGTACTGGTACCAAAAGGAGCCTTGGTGAGTACTTCATACCGTGGTAAGCAACAGGAGAAAGACATTAGTGAGGTAACAGGAGGACAGCAGCCTTTGATTGATCTGTTCATTTCACAAACATATTAAAAATATTTCAAATTTCTGTATTCAGAGACTGCTTTGGTGCTATAGCACCAAAGAGATATCTCACTGTCTCCAAAATTTTGACTATTCAACTCTGAAAAGTGACTTTCTCTCACAGCTAATGAGAATTTTAAAGATTGCCTCAAGTAGCCTACCGGCTGCTGGAAGGTAAGCCATTTTCTCCAAGTCAGCACCAGTGCAGAGGCATAGTACAAAGTACCGAGAATCATAAAACAATAAGCTTCTTATTTCAAGTTTCCAGTTCAAGTCTTAGTCACTTCAGAAATATTTCATCTACATATGTAGGAAAACTGCTGACCAGACATCATCATATCCAACAAGCTCAACCATCTGAGGTTTTAGAAATGCATGTTGTATGCGCTAGTGAAATAACAGGAATGAAGCTCATTTCTTACAACTGAACACGTAACTGAAGTCCTTGTTGTGAGGAAGTGTCAGTATTGCACACATATCCAAAAGGCAGCACAGCAGGATAACACAGAACACACATTCTTAGGCCTCACCTGTGGTAGTGAGTTTTACTTCTCTTCACAGTAAAGAGCTAGAGCATTCAAAGCTGGTCAGCATTTTTAGTTCCTAAATGAGAAGATTATTAGCTACAGACTCCATAGGTGAAATTTTCTGTTATTTTGTTGAGGGCTGGTAAAGAAGAAAGTACCTTAGTGTCTAAAGAACCTTAGGAAGGAAGTACTATACTATTCCTGTATTAGCCACGTACATTTTTTCTTCTCTAAGATGGGAGAGGGAAAGGGGAGAAATAAACTTGTCCATTTTGATCTCAAGTTAGAAAACAGTTAGCAGATAGTATTGCTCATGTTCTTTAACATGGTTTTGTTCTATTCCTGCGACTTCCAAAATTGATTTGGATGCAACAAGTGTAATTTACAAAGTAAGAGAACCAAACTCATCCCACTCATAGCCCTTCAACAAGCACAGCCAGGGAAAATAGAAGACAGCCTGTGGAAGGAGCTGCAGCTTACCCTACAATGAAAACAGCTAAAACAAGGACATATGCCTAATGTATTTTAGGATCAGGGACATCCATTTGTTACATTAACCAATACTTGCATTGCCAAGCCGCAGTCTCATTCCCATCCAGCATTTCTAATTACGACTTGGAATGATAGGGTAAAAGCATTACTAAAAATTATGTACTACATAATTATGATCCAAGATTATATTTGTAACTGCACTGTTGAAAGTGGATTACAGCTAAAGACAATAAACCCCTTCTGTGAAATCTTATCTGTGGTAACATTAGTCTTGCATTCGGTGCATTGTTCATACAGTTTAAGATCTGGGCTCTCAACAGATCATCATGATTCTTTGTCTGATGGAAAGACACCAATGACTTTGCAGGAAGGAAGGGAGCATGGGAGGAGAACTAGGAAGAGACAGGGTCAAAACAGTATTGAAAGAGGAATGATACCTTCTTAACTTTAAAACAGAGGAACTAAGTAGTTTTCCTCTAAGGAAGCATGGTCTATGAAGCATGTTTACATGCTCTGAAGATTTAGCTGAAAGGAAAGACTCCTACACATGATGCAACGTTTCATCACTAAATCAAAGCAAAACTCAGACTCTCCCTCCAGGTTAGGAGATACATTTCAAGACATTGTTTTTTGCAAAACTGAAGTTAAAGAAAGCTAAATTCTCAGTATATAGAGTACCCTAGCTTCATGTCTATTTATTGTATGCACATCTCCATAGTCTTATTTGCTAAAAAAAGTTATTGCAACTTCAGAGGTCTACACTGCAAGCCTGCGAGTTTTAATGGATGTCCTCAGAATGTTCAGGCAACTCTCATAGACAAAGCTTTTCTCTTTCTTTTTACTCACTAGAAATTACCTGAAATAGTGTTTAATTAAGCCAGTAGTGTAATGATATCCACATTATAACCAGGAAAAAAAAAAACTTTAATGCATTTACCCTAAAATGTTCAGAGTATTTCAGAGTATTTGAACATCAGCCACAAAGCAGGGGAAAGGCAGAAAGGTTTTGATTCTGTCCAGTATGGCATTAAAGCAGTTTGAAGGCCAAAGGTTTCATTCTCTTACAAAAGAGAAGCAGTTAAATACTTCTACATACAGGGAAGTGCTGAAAGCTAAAGGTGTCCTGGGGAAGGGGCAGCTGAAAGGTATGTGAGGCAGAGTAGTCAATGAGGTGATCTGTTTGGTACCAGATACCTGTTTTTAAGTAAAAAAAAAAAAAAAAATCAAGTGAGTTAAAATCAAGTAAGTAAAAATCAAGTGAGTTAAACTAGGTCAGGGAAGCATGTCCCAAGCACACACAACCAAGCCTGCTGAGAACAGAGAGTGAAGCAAGATCCCTCTCCTTGAACAGCCATGAGATAAACCTCGCTCCTTATTGTGAAAGCAGTGCTTCACCCTACATCAGAGAAGCTTAGGTATAAATTCAATCAGAAAATTTAGCCAAGGTACCAAAGAAGCAGCTTTCAACTCAGCTGACAGTTATGTGTTTGAATGCCTTCCCCTACACCACCACCCCCCAAGAAGCTGCATCTTTCACAGTCTAAGACAACAAGGAGAAATATAAGATTTTGTAGTCTAATAAGACAATAAATTCAGAATATAGGCAGCTCCAGAATTCAATATAGCAATCCAATTTTAGCCAGTCTTGTCCACATCCACTGATACCCCCATGAGCCATTTAACTTGCTGCACTGGCAAGAAACTTGTGAGATTGTAAATTAATCTGATCAATGAAGAAGCTGACTGAAGCCAGACCTGATACAAGCAAAAGGAAGGAACAGCTTGGCTAAGGTCAAGGGGAGAAAGACCTTTAAAATCCTTTCTTGCAGTGGTGGGGGGAGCCATGGTGCTACAGGGTTTTGCCCCATCTCCTGCAAACCACTTCCAAAGTGGAATCTGTAAAGCAATATGAGAACTAGGGGTTCACAGACCATTAAGTTGACTGAACGTGGCAACTCCACACTTTCCCTACTAAGTGTTAGAAGTCTGCTATTGAAGTGTTTTGACCATCCGCCACTGTTATCATCAAAAGATACTAATGCATGTAGCAGCTGAGAGCTGGCATAAAGGAAAATCTGCATTATTTAACTTGAGACTTGTGGCCTTTCCCACTTTCTGCAACAGCAAAGTCATTTGAAACCAGGCAGTTTATATAAGCCAGGCATCCTACAGCTGCTCCAACATCTTCTAAGCAATTTGGTTTGATTTGCGGCCTATTATTGAGAATTCTATGGAAGGAAAAATAGAGGTGCTCTTTCAGCCTGAGAGATAAAACATCAAACACGTTGTTACACATCACCTTGCATATTTGATTTATTAATGAATATGACTAAGGTAAAACCTTAAGTTTAAAGTCCTGTTCTAATCACTTCTATGACAATAACATCTAGTTACTACTGCAACACTGGTAATTCTATCCATTCAATAAACACGGTCACACAGAAGAAAGTATTCAGGGTTGCAATACAAACATTGCTACATTTGTAGATGCTTTTGAAGCAGAGATCAAGCATTTCCCTTGCTGCCCTGATAGCATTTAACCTGAGAGTGAAGTTCTGACTAGTAAGCAACCAGACTGGGTTTCAACAGCAGCTCTCTACGACAAAGACTGGCTTTTGCCTTTTTATTTTTTTTTCCCCCCCAAGATTAGTTTTCTGCCTTTCCCTTCACGCACCACTGTAGTATGTGCAGGCACTTGCTACCCTGAAACCAGTGCCCGGGGTTCTGCTTTCCTTCATGTTTTCCACTATGTAGTATTCTCTTTTGTCAGTGACCGCATGTATTCATAGCGCACAACAGGTTGCTGTTGTTTTACAGGAGTCAACCTAACTGAGAACAGAACAAGTGCCTAAAGACTGTTCCAGACATCCCAGTAAAGAGCCAGAATCTGCAATTCTCTGCACTGAAAGGATGAGCAGCTACACCAATCACCCTGCAAATCTGTAGCCTTGTTTGGAGACTTGGAACACCCAGTAAGTAATCATCCACAGTGCTATTTCCCTCCTCACTTGATGAGTCTCAAAATGGGGGTGGGAGGAGGAAATATTATGGAAAGTGGACAATGCTTTCCAGGAGGAGGGGTGTAAAGACCAGAGAGGAACAGAACCAAAGGTAACAAGCGAAGCAGTGATGTTGGAAGGACAGGAGTACCATGATCTAGGCAAGGAGATAGAAAATAAGGCAGCCAACTGCTTCGGCTCAGCAGTACCTCAAGGATAGGGACAGAGTCGAACTTCTAATTGATCTCAAATAGGGCGAGGAGGATATGTCCTGGGGAAGGAGATCTCTGCATCCAAGAGAACTACTATTCTAGCAGCTTACAGACAAGATCTGCCTGTGCTCAAACTTAGCTGCATGTAACATCACATCCAATGGAATATCCTGCTCGGTCACCAGCTTTTCCCTGCTTAGAAACTCTGGTTCTGCTCAATATGCAACTACTAAAATTAAGGTTTCAAGCCACCATTCTTGCCTTTAGTTTTAGGTTTGTTTTAAGGCTATAAGACAGACAAACAAAGTACTTAGTAGATCACTTAAGTGCTCTCTTGGAAGGCAGCCTTTCTATTACCCTTCCTTTTATGAGGCTGTAAATAGCATTCTTCGAATTAAACAAGCAATAACCCTCACAGTTTTGCAGCCACCCTTTCTCGAAAAAAAATAATTGTACACCTTACCAACATTGTTTTAAGCAAAAGTGAGAAAGATTTGCGGTATAAACTGTTCCCAACAGGCACAGTCTCTCCCAAATATTTCCCCTTGAGTGAATAATAAATACTTGCAAACACCAGACCAGGCACACCCACATTAAGGAACTACCAAAACTCACTAATCAAGAACAGCAGCAGATCATTAATTTGCAGAATAAAAGCCTTTCTCAACAGGAGCTGAAGGCTTGAAAGTGGCCACTTGTTTTAAAACAATTTCTAGGTCTACAGGACACAAGGACACCCAAAATCAATCCAAAGAGACATGAACTCTTTTTGAAGCATGCGGCTGGAAATTATTAGTTATGTAAAAAAAAAAATTAACATGCTTTTATAAAAGTTATTTCTAGAAAAGTTGTGCAGTTTAAGCAACACTAGAGTATCTTTCTTCCCTTTGCAATTTAAGCTTTTAAGTCTACAAAATACCTTGGAGCTCCCAGCTACTCCTCACAAGTGCTGGAGAGCACATCTGCCTTAGAAGCTCTATCCTCTATGCTATGGCCAACAGCCCTCCATTGTTCCACTTCACACACTTCAACAAGAAGTTTCACCACATTAAGAACACAAGAACTAGAAGGTTTTCAGCCCATACCACAAGTCAAAAGTTACCAGCCCAAAATGAAAGCAGACACAGCTTTTTTTAGTGTATTAGAACACCATACTTAATTTCATTCTGGCATTCAGTATTACATGTTCTTTAGGAAGCCCACTAGCAGGAAGACACTTGGATACCACAAAAAAGAAACCCCTGTAATCAGCCCGTTTGCCAGTAAGTGTTTGGTTGCTTTGTTTTTTTAAACCTCATTGCCCTCAAGCACACCCCACTACCCCCCAAAACACCATTTTAAGGATTTTTTTCCCTCCACAAAATTCATACTTTGCCCTTTGCCACTAGCAACTTTAAGAAACAAGAAAAACTCTTTCAGAGCTTTCTAGAAAATAATTTTAGAGGTACAGTAGCATTAGAGGAGATAGGAAAAGCGTCCTTGAAAACTGAAGACAAAGAGCATCATCGCATTTCACTGGGCTAAATAAATGCCTTCATGTTTCAGTCAGGCAAAGCATCCCACAGAAAACCTCTTGCACTCAGCCCATTTTTTCTCCTGAAGCAGTTGGTCCTGCTGTCCGATTTCACATTGGGAGAAAATCACCTCCAACACTGAAGTCACTGGAAAATTCCAGCAAAATCCCCTGCATTGACCACTACAGCAGAAGGTGGGGGGGAAGACAGAGACACAACAGACCACCATTTTCCAGTTTCAGCTGAAAATCAAGTTTCAAACTACACTGGCAAGAAACTGTCCCAATGAAACTTAACACACATTTTCAAGACGCTACAGCTTCTGATCTTGGGATCATCAGAAACATCACTTGCGAGAAAAGCCTCTTAAACTAAGACAAGGTAAAGCAAGTTCCCATTTTTTTCACCAGTGAAGTTCTCATTTGCACCACAGAGGCAGCTAAAATGTCAAGCAAGAGGGCAGCACTTTCCTTCTCTTCCTCCCCTATTTACCCATTTTCTCTTCCTCCCCTATTTACCCATTTTCTCTTCCTCCCCTATTTACCCATTTTCTCTTCCTCCCCTATTTACCCATTTTCTCTTCCTCCCCTATTTACCCATTTTCTCTTCCTCCCCTATTTACCCATTTTCTCTTCCTCCCCTATTTACCCATTTTCTCTTCCTCCCCTATTTACCCATTTTCTCTTCCTCCCCTATTTACCCATTTTCTCTTCCTCCCCTATTTACCCATTTTCTCTTCCTCCCCTATTTACCCATTTTCTCTTCCTCCCCTATTTACCCATTTTCTCTTCCTCCCCTATTTACCCATTTTCTCTTCCTCCCCTATTTACCCATTTTCTCTTCCTCCCCTATTTACCCATTTTCTCTTCCTCCCCTATTTACCCATTTTCTCTTCCTCCCCTATTTACCCATTTTCTCTTCCTCCCCTATTTACCCATTTTCTCTTCCTCCCCTATTTACCCATTTTCTCTTCCTCCCCTATTTACCCATTTTCTCTTCCTCCCCTATTTACCCATTTTCTCTTCCTCCCCTATTTACCCATTTTCTCTTCCTCCCCTATTTACCCATTTTCTCTTCCTCCCCTATTTACCCATTTTCTCTTCCTCCCCTATTTACCCATTTTCTCTTCCTCCCCTATTTACCCATTTTCTCTTCCTCCCCTATTTACCCATTTTCTCTTCCTCCCCTATTTACCCATTTTCTCTTCCTCCCCTATTTACCCATTTTCTCTTCCTCCCCTATTTACCCATTTTCTCTTCCTCCCCTATTTACCCATTTTCTCTTCCTCCCCTATTTACCCATTTTCTCTTCCTCCCCTATTTACCCATTTTCTCTTCCTCCCCTATTTACCCATTTTCTCTTCCTCCCCTATTTACCCATTTTCTCTTCCTCCCCTATTTACCCATTTTCTCTTCCTCCCCTATTTACCCATTTTCTCTTCCTCCCCTATTTACCCATTTTCTCTTCCTCCCCTATTTACCCATTTTCTCTTCCTCCCCTATTTACCCATTTTCTCTTCCTCCCCTATTTACCCATTTTCTCTTCCTCCCCTATTTACCCATTTTCTCTTCCTCCCCTATTTACCCATTTTCTCTTCCTCCCCTATTTACCCATTTTCTCTTCCTCCCCTATTTACCCATTTTCTCTTCCTCCCCTATTTACCCATTTTCTCTTCCTCCCCTATTTACCCATTTTCTCTTCCTCCCCTATTTACCCATTTTCTCTTCCTCCCCTATTTACCCATTTTCTCTTCCTCCCCTATTTACCCATTTTCTCTTCCTCCCCTATTTACCCATTTTCTCTTCCTCCCCTATTTACCCATTTTCTCTTCCTCCCCTATTTACCCATTTTCTCTTCCTCCCCTATTTACCCATTTTCTCTTCCTCCCCTATTTACCCATTTTCTCTTCCTCCCCTATTTACCCATTTTCTCTTCCTCCCCTATTTACCCATTTTCTCTTCCTCCCCTATTTACCCATTTTCTCTTCCTCCCCTATTTACCCATTTTCTCTTCCTCCCCTATTTACCCATTTTCTCTTCCTCCCCTATTTACCCATTTTCTCTTCCTCCCCTATTTACCCATTTTCTCTTCCTCCCCTATTTACCCATTTTCTCTTCCTCCCCTATTTACCCATTTTCTCTTCCTCCCCTATTTACCCATTTTCTCTTCCTCCCCTATTTACCCATTTTCTCTTCCTCCCCTATTTACCCATTTTCTCTTCCTCCCCTATTTACCCATTTTCTCTTCCTCCCCTATTTACCCATTTTCTCTTCCTCCCCTATTTACCCATTTTCTCTTCCTCCCCTATTTACCCATTTTCTCTTCCTCCCCTATTTACCCATTTTCTCTTCCTCCCCTATTTACCCATTTTCTCTTCCTCCCCTATTTACCCATTTTCTCTTCCTCCCCTATTTACCCATTTTCTCTTCCTCCCCTATTTACCCATTTTCTCTTCCTCCCCTATTTACCCATTTTCTCTTCCTCCCCTATTTACCCATTTTCTCTTCCTCCCCTATTTACCCATTTTCTCTTCCTCCCCTATTTACCCATTTTCTCTTCCTCCCCTATTTACCCATTTTCTCTTCCTCCCCTATTTACCCATTTTCTCTTCCTCCCCTATTTACCCATTTTCTCTTCCTCCCCTATTTACCCATTTTCTCTTCCTCCCCTATTTACCCATTTTCTCTTCCTCCCCTATTTACCCATTTTCTCTTCCTCCCCTATTTACCCATTTTCTCTTCCTCCCCTATTTACCCATTTTCTCTTCCTCCCCTATTTACCCATTTTCTCTTCCTCCCCTATTTACCCATTTTCTCTTCCTCCCCTATTTACCCATTTTCTCTTCCTCCCCTATTTACCCATTTTCTCTTCCTCCCCTATTTACCCATTTTCTCTTCCTCCCCTATTTACCCATTTTCTCTTCCTTTGATGGGTTACACGCTGAACACAGTACTGATAGCGAGAATGTCAGCAAACTAAGCCTCGTTTTGGAACCAATTCAACTTCACATTTAGAAACAGTAGGGACTTAGAATCACAGAAGGACCTGAGGTGGAAGGGTCCCAACAACGATCATCGAATCCAGCTACTATCCCTGCACAGGACAATCCCAACATCTACGCTGTAAGTCTGAAGGCATTGTCCAAATGCTTCTTGAATATTGTCAGGCTTGGCGCCGTGACTTGTTCCCCTGAGGAAGCCAAGCTTGGGAGATTCCATACTTGTTTTCCCTCACTCTTGCTGCCCCTTGCTCCGCGCCCCACAAACCCCCCGAGAACGGCACCTCCCCCAGCATCCCGATATTCTCACCGCCTTAGCGGTTCCCCACCTACACGGGCAGCCCAGGAACCGACAGCCGCATCCCGGGACGACCCCCTCACCCCGACTCCCGGGTCACCTCATCCTCCCGGGCGGCGGATGGGATGGACGGAGAAACCCGGGGGTGCATCGCACGCCCTCCCTCATCCCGTTAGCGTCTCCCACACCCCTGAAGAACGGATGGAAGGGAGTAGCAGCTCCTCTCCCACCACCCCCACCCCGAAGAATGGATGGAAGGGAGCAGCAACCCCACTCCCACCCCACCACCCCCCATCCTCGCTCACCTCATCATCGTGGTGCTGGCAGTAGCTGGCGCGGTCAGGAAAGACTGAGAGGATGTTGTAGGGCGAGGCTTGGTAGGGCGGGCTGAGGGCGAGCTGGGCGGTGGGACCGGAGGGTCCGGGGCCCCCGGGGGGCGCAGCGAAGCGCTCGATGAAGTGGTCCTTGGTGAGGCGCACGCGCTGGTGCGCCCGCACGCAGTTGTCGCACAGGTGCTCCTGGCAGTCGAGGCAACGGGAGCTGGCAGCGTTACCCTCGTCGCAGGAGCTGCAGCGGGGCTCGCCCTGCCGGCTGTGCGGCCGCCGCAGTAGCAGCGGCGCCGAGCCCCCCCCGCCGCCGCCGCCCGACGAGGAGGACGAGGAGGAGGATGCCGAGGAAGGCGCGGCCGAGGCTGAGGCAGGCGAGGAGCCGGCGGCGCGGTGCGGGGGTGGCGGCCGACCGTGGTGGCGGTTGTTGCCAGCGCCGCTACCTCCCCCGCCTCCTCCAGCACCGGAGGTGGGACCCGTCCCGGAGGGGCGGCCGTTCTTCTGCTCGTCTGTGGCGGCGGCGGCCACCACGACGACGTCGAGCAGGTTGCTGAGAAGGAAGTTAGAGGAGGGCAGCGCGTCCATGCCCGAGGGCTCCGAGATCACCACCTTCTGGTCGCAGATGGGGCAGCGCAGCTTGAGCGCGTCCCCCGCGCCCGGGTGCCGCTGCGCCTCCAGGCACTGGCGGCAGAAGGCGTGCAGGCAGGGCAGGACGTGGAGCCGCCGCGGCGGGACTCCGCACGAGGAGCCGCCGCCTCCTCCCCCAGACGAGCTGGAGGTCTGAGAGGAGGAGGAGGAGGTGGAGGAGTTGGAGGAGAGGGGAGCCGGCGAGCCGCACATCTCCTTGCACAGCGGGCAGATCTGGAAGTCAGACTCGGGGAACGAAGCCATTTGCGATGGGACTGACTTCCCCAGTTGAGGGGGGGGTGAAAAAAATTGACTCTCCGTGGGGGCTTAAAATAAAATTGACTTCCTGATGGGGAGGTTAAAAAAATTACTCTTCGAGAGAGGGGTTAGAAAAACCTCACTCCCTGATGGAGGGACTAAAAAAAATTATCTCCTCTCCCTCACAAAAAAAAAAGTGGGGAAAAAGAAAAAGCAAGTGAGAAGGTAGTTCTGGAAGCAGCTTACGAGCAAGCTGGCATCGATCAGTCGTTTTGCCAAGTGGGATCGGTTAGCCGGTTTTGCAAATAAGGCGTCATCGATCCGGCGGTCTGCAGGGAGCTGGATCCTCGCCTCGTACCTCGCTGCTGTCGGGCTTGGTGCTCTGCAGGGGGGTGGTATTTTTGGTATCAAGGTGTAGCCGTCCTGTTCCTTCTCGGCAAATGGCTCCTCTCTTCCCCTCACATGTACTTAACCCACGATCCCCCGTTGCATTAGACAAATTGTATCGATTCCCAGTTCGGTCAATACCTCACACGGTCTTCTCATTTCCCCCCTCGGGTCAGCAGTTTGACAACGTGGTTTTGGTTACTCGTCTTCTTCCTAAACGGAAAGTGCATGGGCGCCAAATTGCCCGATCCCCACCGCATCCAGCGGGGACCGGACCCCTTTCCGCCGGTGCTCGGCTCCGCTTCCCACGGCCGCAGAACGGGGTCGGGGCTGCAGTGAAAGTCCCTCTTGGCCGGGCGGGGAGAAGTTGGGGGGGGCTTAACTCAAATTTCGCTCTTTCTTCTTGGGGCGTTGCTTTTTTTCCTCTTTTCCTTTAAACCTGTGCTTGTCGGGGGGGAAGGGGAAATTTCGTTTCAGTTCCCCCCTCCACTTTTGCAATCCAGAGCAGCTCTAGGAGAGAGAGAGGCACTGAAACACAGTGGCCAAAGCAGACTTCTCCGGCTCCAGTCCTCCCCCACCGAGACGCCTGCTCCACCACCGCATGACTGGGAGTTGGGGGGGTGGGGACGGAGGGCGGCGTTGGTGCCCACCCCACCGGCAGAAACGCACGCTGGCGGGACACGAGAGGCGACAGGAAGGGAAAGGAGAAGAAAGGGGCTCCGAGGGTGCCTAAGAAGAGCAGTCCCCTCTCAGAGCCTTTCCTTGAAGCGTGGCTCCTGCAGCACCCCCACCACACGCGGTGCCCGGGGGGTTCTCCCGGGGGGACCGGTCAGAGCCAGAGGCTCAGTGCTCCTCGCATACGATGCTGCTACTGCTGCTGTGGCCACAGCCAGGCAGAGGAGCAGCGGCAGGTCCCCGCCGGCCGCCCTGAATTATTCATGGGGGGTGTATTATATTCGCTCGCACAAATTGGAGCCGCTGTGCAATGCTATCCGAGAGCGCTTTACGCTCGCCCCCCTCCTCCTCCTCGCTCGCTCTGAGCCCCTGCAGCGCCTAAGGATCACATTTCCTTTGTCATCTCGCCTCTTCGCGTGGTGTTTTATCGAGAAAACAAAAATAATATAAAAAAAACGAAGAGGGGGAAGGAGAGGAAAAAAAAGAAAAAAAAGAGAAAAAAAAAAACAAAACCAAAACGCCCGCCTCCCCCGCGATCTGCCGGTGAATTAGCAGAAATTACTCACTGATGCAGCAGCACTGTCCCGGGCGGCGTGAGATCCAGGGAGAGCCATCGCGCCTTCCCCCTGCCTGGCGGGGTGCGGTGGGGCAGGGACGGGAGATGAGGGAGGGAATGGAGCAGGGAGGGGAGGGGGGGAAAAGCTCAGGGCGCGGGGCAGCGCATGGCCCGACTCGGCTGGCGGAGGCGCTGGCTCCAGCCCCGCTGCGGCCGCCGGCTCCAGGGCGGCGCGGCGTGCGGGAGCCCTTTTAAAGCCCCGACGGCGCGGGCTCCACTTCCGCCCGGCTGCGGGGGGCGGCCGGGGGGCGGGCAGGAAACATTCGCCCTCCCGCCTGCCTCCGCCCGCACGGATCCAGCCCTACCACTACCCCCCAGCACCGCGCTTTTTTAATATCGATGGTTTCGGCACCAGGAACACCCCACACCCCTGCTTGGGTTTGAGGGCAATTACCTGCCCCCATCCGCCCGCATCCAGCCCCACCGCTCCCCCCCAGCACCCCACCCCCCGCGATTTTTAAAAATCGATGGTTTCGGTACCAGAACACCACACCACCACCCCCCGCGAATTTTTAATATCGATGATTTCGGCACCAGGAACAGCCCCCACCCCCGCTTGGGTTTGACGGCGATTGCCTGCCCCCACTCGCCCCATCCAGCCCCACGGCCCCGGACTACATCGCGACTTTTTAAAATCGATGGTTTCAGCACCGTGCACCCCAACCGACCCATCCCTCCCCGCCTGGATTTGAGGGCGATTGCTTGCCCCCATTATCACCCATCCAGCTCCTCTGCTCCTCCGCCCCACCCTCATCCCCCGCCGCGATATTTTAATATCGATGGCTTCGGCACCCCACTATGGTTTGACAGCAACTGCCTGTTCCCATGCACCCGCTTGCAACCCCTCCCCCCTTCCTGATTTTTGAATATCGATAATTTTTAAGATCAGAACCAGCAATACACACACACAACAATGCTTCGGTTTGTCGGCGATTGCCTGCCCTCATCCGCCCGCTTCCAGCCCCACACTGCGAATTTTTAATATCGATGGTTTCGGCACCAGGAACACTCCCACCCCCCCATCCGCTTTGGTTTAAGGGCATTTGCCTGCCCCCATCCTCCCTCTTCCTTGGGACTGAGGGCATATGGCTGCCCCCATCCGCCCTTTTCCAACCCCTCACCACCACCCCCCACACACGATTTTTTAATATCGATAATTTTTAATATCGGCACCAGGAACACCCATCCCCCCACCACCAGATGCCTTGGTTTGACGGCGATTGCCTGCCCCTATCCGCCCTCTTCCAGGCTCTCACCGCTCTTCCCCTCCCCCTACGATTTTTTAATATCGATATTATTTAGTATCGACACCCAGGAACACCCACGCCTCACCCCCAGATGCTTTGATTTGACGGCGATTTCCAGCCCCAATCCTCCCCCATTCAGCCCCACCGCTCCCCCCCACACCACCTCGATTTTTTAATATCGATGCTTTCGGCACTGAGCATCCCCCCATCCCTCCCCACTCCACCCTGCTTTGGTTTGGCGGCGATTTCCAACCTCTTCTTTTCGGTTTGAGACGCGAGCCAGGGGCTTCGGCGCCGTTCTTTGAAAGCAGCTTTATTAATGCAGCTTTAAACATTAATTTGCTCGATTAATTGTTTTGTAACGCCCAGCCCCGGTTCCTCGCTGCGCCGTTGCGGTCGGTGCAGCCTCTGCCGTGCCCGGGAGGGCAAGCCCGAGGTTTGCTTCTAAAGCCAGGGGGGGCAGACGTTTCCTCTCCTTTAAACTGCCGCGATGAAGTTAGCAAAAAAATTAGTGGTGAAGCCGGTTTTTTTCTGCACTGCTGTGAGACCGAACTTCAATAGCAACGCAGCAATGATTCTCTGTTAACGAAGTGCCTCACGGTCAGGGGATACTGCAAGGAAAGTTTTGGAGCAGCAAGGCTGAGTGGCCACGCTCTTGTTTCGGTGGGGCTTGCACTAGCCAGGGAGGACATATGACATTTTACCCTGGAAAAGGAAACTGGGAAGGCTGAAGAATTTTAAAATGTGAAACTGGCTCAGAAAAAAAAATAAAAAAATAGGAAAAGTAATAAAAAGAGGAAAAGGTATAGACAGGGTTGTGAATGGAAGCATTTGTAAAAGAGTAAAATAAACTCAAAACAAATTAGTGTGAAGTAATGATAATAGTTTAAAAAAAATCCTAGAAGAGGAAAAGAGGCTGTTCAACTATAGTGAATGATGTTCCTCCTCTGCTCAGGCCTTAGACGTGTAAATAACTAACACTGTTTGGGCTTTAGACACGCAAACAACATTAACTTAAATTGTCTACTTAACAATAAAAATGTATTTTGTCTTCTGCTGACAGGCACTGTGCAGGGGAATGAGTCATGTCCGTGAACATCTCTCACCAAAAGCCCTACCAAGAACTGAAAAACTCATGAGTACTATTGTCCTTTTATGAGACCAAGCAATGGGAATCGCTGGTGAAGTCCATGGGGCAACTAACACATATGAAGTTGTAAACAAGAGTGAATATTTATTATGCCCCTCAGTAGTATATTCAGCTGGGAACCTGCTTTTTGTATCATTAAAGGATTTGGCTTGGTGGCTGTGTTCCTTATGTTACATATCTGTATGTTCACATATGAGCACGCAGGTGAAACCTACCCTGGCTTTGACTAGCAGAGGTTAAAAAATCATGGAGATTTGCCTTGGCTCTGTTTATTTGTATTGTGTTTGCTGCAAAGAGTTATGATGCTGTAGATCTTGTCCTTTTCCAGTGAAGAACGGTAACTGCTCGAACAACAAAAGCATAGTTGATCTGTTCAGGTTTCCCAGCTAACGCTTTCCGCCAGCTCCCTCAATAGAAACCGTCACCTTTTGCATTCAGAAATATTTTAATTGGACAGAAATTCTCAGATGCATGTCTCTGGGCGTATCTGACACCCCTGCCTTCCTTGGTGACAGCTGGAAGAAACCGGCTGAAGAGGGGAATTCCGCACATCCATGCTTCCAATGGCTCTAACGGATTCACAAGGCTACCTGTACATTGCAGAAGGTCCTTTTCTCTGACAGGATCCACTGTGTTTGTGCCAAAGCTCCCAAACCTCATTTACAGCTTACACCCTCCCCAAGCTTGTAAAAGCCTATAAGCAATTCACTGTCCCTGAACAGTGGGTCCTTATTCCCCAGCTGCCATCCTCGTGTCTGGGCACCTCTGTCATTCTAAATCAAAGTCCTTTCCTTCTCCCTCCACCACTGCTGACGGAATGCAACATTTTGGGGCTTCCTCTGATTGTGGATGGCTTTCTGTTTTCTTTATGAAAAATTCTGAAATAAAACTATAGGGAATACACTGATATTACACTCTGAAACATTAACTGCTGAAGCACTTGTGTCCTCAACTAGGCAGCAGATAGCACCGTGCATTTTTCTGCTTACTGCATTGACTCGAGAGTTTCTGATCCAATTAACTTGTTCTGCTGTAAAAAAAACCCTCAGCTTTCCTCAGATAGAGCAAGGCCTTGATATATTTCATTTGTTTTCTAAACCAACAAACGTGTGTGAATAACAGTGCGAGAGCGATAAGTGAGGTACAAGAGGTTTCTCATTCCTTGGTAGAGAGCAGGATGAGAACTTATTTTTATATTTTTTCCCCGGGAAGCTAGTGCTTGGCATTTACCCTTTTTGTTTCTTAAAAACAAAAGAACAATAGCTATCCTGGTTAGTGAGGCTATTGTCCCTCTGTGCCAAATAAATGAAATCTCACTGCTTACGTGAGTGTCTGAGGCATTTCTCTGCATTCTGCTCATTCTCCTTTGTGTCCCCCTGCTGAGGTTTCTCGCATTTATTCCCTTCTGTCCAGTATTTTTCATATCCACTTATCTCATCTTTCTTTTGTCCTCCAGTCATATGCTGTTGCTGGTCTGAATTTGAAACGGTGTAGTTTGTGCTAAAGGCACCATTTAAACTGTGTTGAAATCATAATTGAGTCAAGATCACATCAGAATTGTGTTAAAATATTAACTGATAAAATATTCTTCTAACAATGCTAAAATCTGGGCATGACTGGCTGGATCTTCAGAGACACCTAACGAGCATCAGAATAGCTCTGAAGATATAGGCCAGCTCCCACCTAGTTGGAAAATCTGTATTTGGCAGCATTTGTCTGTCCTTGACTAACTACCCAGCCACTGCAGCTAAACTATGCATTAAAAATACATGGCTTTTTTTCTTCTCCCTTTGTATTTCAGTGGAAAATAGGACATCGGGGCAGAAGACTGCACCTGAGTCATTCTCTAGTATCTACTTCCAGTGTTGGGATGTGCTTTCCACTGTCCATACTTGAAAGCTTCATTTGCTTGAAGGAAAGCATTTGCTTTCCACCAGCAGCACTACAGGACAAACAGAATGGTGTTCCTGCCAAAAGCAATACAGCTGGAAAAGTCAGGGTCTTGAGGTTAAAAGCTTTGTTAAATAGAACCAGGTACAGTAATTGTGGGTTTGGGGGTATTTTACTGTAATTTTAGAGGCAAACATTCACATAAGGAGCTCTCCCTTGTACCACCTGCGTGAAATGGTCCAGCAGCCAGATACCGTTTGCCTTGCTGTGTTGAGCGCTAGGGCGGTGTGCAAGCTCAGGGCTCAGCAGGGCTTGTCAACAGAAGTAGCTGAGCAGCTGGTGCAAGACCTTGAATGTACACCGGTAACAATAAACATATAGGACTGGACTTCTGTTGTCATTGTTGCTGGTTTGCACCTAAGGACCTGCAATGCTGTGCCAAAAAGGTCTGTGGACGTAAAAAGCCAAGCCAGTGCTTCATCGGTCCAAGTTCTATGTGGTATTTTCTAGGGATTATAAATACTTAAAACTCTCCCTATCCTTGTGCATCTGAGAATCCCTTTCCCTCTTTATTTGTTAACAAAGAGGCAAGAGACAGAGCATTGCATCCTGCTTGGATCCCACGCTCAAGAATTTGACTAGTAAATCAATGTATGAAGGGAGTACTTCCAACAGGTCTATCCATAGGGAAGGTTTCATGAAGACCTTGATGCTGGCATAGTCTTCAGGGATTTCACATTTGTCAAATAGTCTGAGATAAATGAAAGAGGAAGGTTTTGCTGTTTTTTTTTTTTAACTCGCTGGTAGCAACTTATTCATTGCACTCAGAGGAATATTTTTTTTTCAGCTTTCACCACAACTCCACTCCATGGACAACTGTGCCACTTAAGTCTAGCCACTTTAGTGCTGATTTGTGCTTTTTTTTTCCCCTTCTTCATTTCTCCTCTGGTGAGTAGTCTTCTAAATTTGCCTCAGATTCCAAATTTGCCATGCCTGCTCTTGCATACTGCCTCTTGCTCAACTGTATATCTGTCATTAGATCCATTAGTAAGTACAGTAGTAAGTTCAACTTTCCACATATGTTGCTGAGCTTCCTGTATGGTGTACTGCATCTTGAGCAGAGTGGAGGGTTGGAGAGCAAAGAAGCAGTAAGTGTTGCCCCCATCTTATAAATCATTGGGAATTGGCTTGCTCAGTGTGTTAATTCAAGCTCTTGGCGCTCCCTCCTTCACCCATCTATCTCCGCTACAGTAGGGCCACCTTGACCTTAAAGAAGCGCTTATTAAGGATGTGATGGGATCCAGAGGGGAACAGATAGCCTCCCCTATACACACGTGCAAGTCAAATCTATAGATCTCATTAGTGTGCATCTTTGCATCTCTACACCCTTCAAGAGGTGGCTTTGGGAAGCAAGGATCTTGCACTCAAACAGTTGACATTACTATTACCTTTAACCCCAAACACACACCAGGTTTAGACATTGATCCTTTACTCTCCATTCCCAGAGAGAAGCAAACCCCTACAGTCTTGCTTTACAACACCGAGCTCTGCAGGCAAAAGATGCAAAGGTGTCATTTTTGGATGTGCTAAGGAAAGATTTTTTATGTTTTATTGACAGGGTGTCCCAGAGCACCTTTATACTTAAGCCTCTTCCCAGCTCTCTTACTGCTTGGTATGTAACTGAGAGGAAAGTAAATGACTTTTTTTTTTTTTCCTTTATGCATCCTGATTCATTCCTTCTTCCTTTAAGAAATTCTAGCTGAAAATCATCCGATTCTAACCACATAGTGGGATTTAGCATCATAAGGGCTATTAACACCTATACCTCCCAGTGACTGCATCTCTAAACCCAGCTTCCTCCTCCAGACTTCTCAAATCTCTCTCTAGTCACCATCTGTTCAATCACATCTCTCATTAGACTAAGTACCTGTGTTGGCTTTAATCTCTAATGATGACAGCACAACTATTGCCTCCCAGGATGGGATGGGCTCAAGGCCAGAATATGCAAATATCTGTTCTTCTCAACCTGATTCTGCTCTAACACTGTCCCAGCTTTCAAACATGATGCCTACCATTAAGAATGGTCTAAATCCAGACTTTGTTCCACAAGAAGTGACTTTGCTGACTGCATGTTGGACTTCAAAAAAAAAAAACAACAAATGTCCAAACTGATGCTAGAAGAGTATAAAAGGCTCCCAAACTCACCTTCAATGAAATGTTCCATCAGGTCACTTTTCCCTTCAGGAAAAGCTTGGGAGAATAGCCATGTCTTGTGAACGTGCTCTGCAGGTCAAGAAACGCAAGCTCTGAGCACCTGGAAGTAGAAAACAGGTGCCAACATTATAGGCTAATAATTGCAAATGTTTTGTTTTTAGCCTCCTGTTTCCTGACACTGCTGCTTCTCCAGTACCTCACTTAGAATTTGTCCTTTCCGCACAGTTAATTTGGCTGTAACTCAAAAGTCCACCCTACTTTCATTCTTGTTCACATTCACAAGCTCCTTTTATTCATGTGGGGTAGTGCTTTTAACTACTAGGGGTGATATATGCTAATTCTTAAGGGAGAATAACTTGTCAGCTGCTAATGCTTCCCCACAGCTGTGTAAACTCTGGGCACGGGCAGCTGTTCCCCTCCAAATCTGGCTGTAGGAGCTGGGAAGCCTGGCACCCTCAGCTATTCATTATCAGCCCCCAGTTCAGCCCCTAAACCGGGACGTGCGAGCATCCCCGAACACGCTGAGCACTGCGATGGCTGACCTTGTGCTGGGAAGGGTAAGGCATGTGTAGATTTTCCAGAGGGATGCTAGCATCTTCCATCTCTTCTTCTGTTTGCAAAGAGGCATCATCTATATCTCAAAGGTGTCTACATCCAAGTGCTTCTACTTCCTCGTCATTCCTTGCAGGATGTGGGCAGACTGCTTCTCCTTCGGGGCCATGCAATGTAATTCCCTGAGCATCGGCAAACCGTGACCCTGAGAAAGCTGCATACGCATCCTCAGATGATTTTGTTTCATGTGTGAATGTGTGTAGCACTAATCCTGAAAGTTGCTGCCCTCTCCTGCAGCTGCTCTTGCTGAGGCAGGTCAGTTTAAGAGGTATAAATTGGATGCTGAGTGAGAAAAGTGGAGATATTTCTGCATTGTCCTTAGCAGGAAACAGTCTTTGACCTAATCTGGACCTGAAATATTTAGGTGTTTCTGTGCTAAAACCAGCACTGGTCAGGGCTGGTACATGCAAAAGGAATATGCTCCTTTATGAGAGCAAATGAACAAGCCAGCAGCCATGCAGGGTGATAATCAAAGGTTCTGTCTCATTTTAGTATATATTATGGTTGTAATTAATTTCTTGTAGGGAAACCTGTACGGTGGACTCAGGGGAGTCCACCTTGCTACCTTGTATCTTGCAGTTCCTCTGGACTTAGGTTTTAGGATGAGGCGGCTACCTGCTTGTGGAATTTGCAAGAGATCGGAGTCTCTGATCCCAGCTTCTCTGGGAACACAAAGTAGCCTGTGAAGATGCTTTTCCCCTTCTCGCTACTCCACAAGGGAGCTGAGGAGGGAGAAGGTCTTGTCTGGGCAACTTTCCCTGGAAGTGGAAGCAGGCAGTTGCCTCCTCTACTACATGGAACTTCAATGACGTTCTTATGGTCCTTTGTAAAAGTGGACTTTAAAAAGCTGCCCATCACTCGTGTCACAGCCCAGAGCCCCACTGGGAAAACAGGCGGCCAAAACTCTTTGGGTGAGAGCCTCCTCCCATAAAATGTGCCCCAAGGAGCCACGTGTTTCTGGGAGGCTATTAAAAGTTCCTTTGCAGCATGCTTCCTCCCTGAGTGCAAAGGGCCCTGCGCCTGCTGGTGTAAATCCTTCCCAGTACACCTCTGCCACAGGAGCTATAATTAGGCAGGGGGATAAGACAAAGGGAAGCTTTCTTAAAATGGAGGGTACCACGGGTACTCTTTGCAGGAGTGGGATCTTTAAAGGGAGGGCGGGGATTTAGGGAAATTTTAGAGCTGGTGATTCAGTTGAAGTTGTGGGTCTTAAAGAGGGGAATGCTGTCACTCTGAGATCTTTTCCCTTTTTCGCTTTACTAAAGCAGGGTGTTGTCTCTCATTTCAAATAAAACCCACGTAAATTTATGATGACGGATGGCTGCTGGGAAGAGAAGTTTGTATATCTTCTGCTCTCCAAAGAGCAGTGGAGTTGCACTGAGCCTGAGAGCCCCTTTTGTGAACCGCTGCCTGGCAGTACAGATGCTCATTTGTTTAAATAAAAGCAGCCAAGGGGCTTGTGTGGTCCCCGCAGTGCAGACCCTACCCTTCCTCAGTGTTTCGCAGCTACTGGCCTTTGGATGCTACTGTAAGCCAGAGAAGTAAAAATAAGGAAGGAGGGATTGAGCCTCAGGAAGCCAAATCAAATGGCGGTAGCAGCATCTCAGGAAGCTCGCCCAAGGTGGTGGGGTGCAGGGCAGGTGAAGAAGATCAGAAGTGTAGGAAATCAGGGAAACAGATGTAGCCGTGCCAGGCTTCAGGGAGGGAGCTCCCAAGATGTGGGGCCTGCATTCCCATGCTTTCCCATCTGGCAATAAAGGAAATTATGTAAAGTGGAGGGGCCAGAGGCCCCCTATCTTTTTTTTTTTCTTCCAATTCTTTTCTCCCCTCATTTCCCATGATGCAATTAAACAGCCATTGCTGACATCATCATGTATGCACGCTGAATGCAGCCATTGTGTCTTGGCTGCGTTGCTATTCTATATATAGATTAGTTGCCAATCTCTGCTATGTATCAGCAGGGAAGACACCCAAGAAATTAAGTGAGCAGTTGCACTGTAGGAGTCCTGGCTTTTGTCTCGTGGCCTCAAGACACGATGGACTATGCAGTGGAACTAGAAATAATCAAAGATAAGCGATTTGGAGGCTAAGCCAGGAAGCTTTTGGAGGATTGATTTGCAGCAGTGGTAGGAAAGCACCCTTCTGGTTTCTGATGTATAAAGCAGAAAAATAATTTGACCACTCATGTTGCTAGCTTCTTTTATGTAAAAAACAATTAGTTAATTAGTCATCTCCCCTCTCCAGAGTCTGTGCTGGGTAGCATTAAATAGCTGTAGATCCTGCTTTCTTGGTATTAGGTAGATGGAAGAAAACCACCCATCTAGGAATTTTGGCTTTCCCCTTTTGGTCACTTGAGTCGGTGACATCCCTTCTGTGGGTTGTAAATGAACCTCTGCAGCCTGCCATGCAGACCAGGCAGGGCAGCTAGTACCTGTCTTGCTGCTGCTGGTGGCAAGAGGTGGTGAGTGTTCAGGGAAGACCACTGCTGCATCTGCGGCCACACTCGGCCTGTTCAAGTGATCTTGCCAGCACTAGGTTAGGAAATTGATCTTGTGCGTTTCCAATAGCAGGATTTTCTTTTGCAGTGAGATAGCTCCATTAGCCGCTTTTCCCTCCCTCTCACCCAGCCCTTCGGCAGGATGTGACAGGATGTGGCTGAGGCAATCTAACACCTCAACACTTCAGAAAGGGGCAAGTCCTTCTCCTTCTCTCTAGCTCCTGATCTTTGCTGCTTGTCTCTGGACACTCCAGGCGACTGACAGCAGGG
Source organism: Tapera naevia (assembly GCA_033556795.1). NCBI lineage: Eukaryota > Metazoa > Chordata > Aves > Cuculiformes > Neomorphidae > Tapera > Tapera naevia. Next base: position 509,638 of record JAUMJJ010000222.1, read on the forward strand.
GCAGATGAGTGCTCAAGCAGAGGAGGTGGGAAGTTTGGGGTCCTTGGAGGTAAGTAAACCCTCCTTGTTTAGCAGTGAGCTGTTAGATTGACTTCGACAACAGACAGTTTGAGGGTGTAAATTGACCCTGAAAGGAAAGCTTTGATGTTAAGATTTTTTTCTTTCTTCTTGACTTCACTCCAGGCCAAATTCCAACTGAACTGTGGCCACCAGCAGCTTTCTCAATCATTTCATGAAGTCCCATACCAAGGTGATGAGACCAAGTGTTGCTGCAGCCCCAGGCACTTGCCTTCCTGCCCTTATGCTGCCCTTGGGCCAGTCACAGTGTCTCTGTTCCTAAGAGGTATTCAGGTCTTCTGTCAGTAAACAGTACTTGTTGTTGCTTTGGCTTCTGCCAGGCATGTAAGAATAAGCCAAGTAAAAATGTTTATTTCTTGTAGTCCTGAGAAGAGTGGTCATTACATAGGTAGCAGTCAGAGAAAATTCTATCAGGGAAGTTTTCAAAATCTCCAGGGATAGAAGTTTCCCAGCTTCTCTGTGCCCCTGCTCCCATATCTGACCCACCTCTCACAACAAAGAAGACTTTTCCTTATAATCCAGGTAGGACTTCGCTTCCAGTAAATTGTGACTGCTGCCTCTTGTCCTTCTAGTCTTCTCAGGCTAAATCACAGAATGGCCTGAGTTGGAAGGGACCCACAAGGATCATCCAATCTGACTCCTGTCCTTGCATAGGACAACCCCAACATTCACACCTTGTGTCTGAACACATTGTCCAAATGCTTCTTGAATATTGTCAGGCTTGGCGCTGTGACTGCTTCCCTGGGGAGCTGTTCCAGTCCTCCACCACCCTCTGGGTGAAGAACTTTCTCCCAGTTCCTTCATCTTTCCTTCACATATTATGCTCCAGTCCTCTAACCATCTTAGTGACCCTCTGTTGCACTTGCTTCCAATATTCATATCTTTCTTGTACTGGGAACCCCAAACTGGACACAATACCCTGGGTGCATTCCCACTAGTGCTGAAAACAGGGGGAGGATCATTTCCCTTGACCTGCTGGTTATGCAGTTGTCGATCTAATGCATTCTGGAGTCAACTTTCATCACTGTGGGAGCTCTTATTCAACCTGTTGCTCCCTTTATGGCAGAGCTGCTGTCAGGGTAATTTGTCCCCACTGTTGCAGGGAGTTACTCCAGATGAGGTGTAAGACTTTGCATTTGTCTTTGTTGAACTTCACTAGGTCCCTGTTAACCCATTTCTCTAGCTTGTCCACACCCCTCCTAACATTAGCCCTGCTCTCCAGAGTAGTGACCTCCTCATTCTTTGACATGGTCTGTGAGCTTCCTGAGGATTTCCTGTTATCTCCTATTGTGCAGGTCATGGGTGATATTGGTGTAAACCCCAGTGGCCCCAGCATTGACCCTAAAACTCACTACTTAGAATTGGCTGCCTGAGTGACTGTGAATCCATGACCACTCCCTCTGGAACCTAAGCATCCAGACAGTTTTTCACCCACCTTCTAAGTCCATCCATGCAACCCAAACCACTTCAGTTTGGCTACAAGGATGTTCTGGGAAACTGTGGCGAAAGCTTTGCTAAAGCCAAGGAAAACAACATCCACTACACTATTTGGCACTGCAGAGCGGGTATCTTATTCCATCACAAGGGCAGGCAGGCTGGTCAGACACACTATTCCCTTGGAGAACTTATGCTGGCTATTCCCAGTCACTCTCATGTCCTTCATGATGCAGACAAAGAGTCCCTCAGGACTTCCTTTATAATTTTCTAAGGCACTGGGTTGAGTCTGACCATCTGATCCTTTCCTATATTTTTCTTTCTGCTTTTTCTTTTTTTGAAAACAAGTGTTTTTTTCCAGTCATCAGGGACTGATTGCTATGACCTTTCAGAGATGAGAGAGAGTGGCCTCGCAGTGATGTTGGCCATCAGCACCAGCAACACCAGGTGCATCCAATCCAGTCCCATAAATCTATGTGTGTGTAGCTTATCTCTCTGCTCCTTAGCTTTTTACCTTCTTGTAGCCGCTGAACTGCCTCTCTCCTCCAGTTTGTGGAACTGGGCTGACATCTTGGTAGTGAAAGTAAGGCAAAGAAGGCACTGAATGAGGCTTTTCCAAGTCCATTTTTTGGGTGTCAGCTATGTAGGAAGATGTGTGCCAGGGCACATCACAGCTTGGTGGGTTGGTGTGTGCCTCATACGCAAGCCAGGAAATTAGATGCCATTTAGAATCATAGAATGGTTTGGGTTGGAAGGGACCTTAAAGCCCATCCAGTTCCAATTTAAGTGCAGAGCAGCCCATTACAGTTCTTGTCTGACCAGATGAACGTTGACTTTCTCCCAGGTGGCAGTTAAAACTGCTGCTGCAAAGTATAATCATCTCAGTTTATATGGACTGTGAGCACTCAAAGCGCAAGAAAGCATGGTACCAGGTGTCTCCTCGGCACCTGTGTGGACCTGATGGTGGGGGACAACAGAGTGGGCTCCAGCATAACTCCGAACTATTCAGTATGTTTCTAACTCTGGATTTGGGATAGATTAATGCCCTCCACTAGCAGTGCTGTACATGCTGGCGTATTGCATTTGCCATAATGGCCAGATGTGCTTTGCACATATCCAAGTAGAGAGCCAAAACAATATCGTGTTTTATGTCCCACCAACCAAATCCAAACAGGATAGTGCATGGGCTAATGCTAACAGCAGACCCCAAATTAGGCATTCACTGACAGACCAAACAGAGACCTGGTTGAAGCTGAGTGATGTACAAGCAGCCTTCAAGTAAGATAAAAGGAGGAAGTGAAAATCAATGTGCACTGTGACCGCTGCTACTGTAGAAGCCACCACTCATGGCATCACAGTAAGATTGTGCAGCCTGGAAAAAAAAGCAGCCCAGCAAAGCCCCAAATACGTCTTATGGGGGACAGCATAGCACAGTGACAATTAATGACTACAATTTAATTGCAGCACTTTTGCAGTTTGACCAATGACCAATCCATTGTGTTGCAGTCTATTTTTCAAACCATTGAAAAAAATCACTGTATTGGGTTCATCAGGTGGAAGAAGGATATGTATTACTCTACACCATGGCTACAATTAGGAGGCTGATGTGTTTCAGTTTCTACTTGTATTTGTTAGACCTTTTAATTACAGAGTGAATGAGAGGCACAGATGTGGATATGAGAATCTGTTCCAGTTTAAGCCCTTCTGATATGGCTCCCTTCACCAGTACAAACAAAGGCAGCATCGGAGCAGATGGAAAATACCATGGTATTTCTGGAGGTATGAGGGAATGCTTTATACTTTCTGGATGAAAACAGTATTTCTACTTGGTAATAGCTATCCTGAAACTGATTGTCTTTCATTCAATGTCTTTTTCAATCCCAGATATCGAAAACCTATATTTTTTTAAAATCATTTTGTACCTTTCTTGCTGTCGCTTGACACAGCACCCTAAAAGCTTCCATCTAGTTGGGTAATTATATTTTATTTCTAAGATGGGAATGTTTTAAACAGCCTAGAAACCACCTACCAAATATACTTTGAACGTTGGCCAAAAGCATGGCTGGGGATGATTGATTACATGACTGTCAAAACAAAACTCCCAAAGCACTGAGCACCCCTAGGAAACTGAGCATCCTAGGAAAGTTAAAACACCCAATCCCAACAGCAGGAGCTGAGAGTTGAGAGCATCTGCTCTGCCTTAACTGCCCTTGAGCACCTTGCCATGTTGGCCCTGCCAGGTAGCCACTCTGAACTGAATACATGTATTTACCTTTTCAGATGAAGTTTTGTTAGACTTTCATTCTATGCTTGTGCATATCCAAAAGTTAGGAGAAGAACTGGTAAAAACTGTAGTTCCTCAGCAGCAAAAGAGAAAAGCACTGCCCTTTCACAAAGCTTGAAGTGCTGATTCTCTCCCGACATGCCAGGGTGTCTCCAAAGATCTGTAAAAAGCTATCTGATCCTGGCAACAGAGATCTGCAAAGCTATGAAGCCATCTCTGCTTTTCAAGTTTCTGATGCAAGCACCTTGCATAATACCTCAGGCTTCCAGGTACAGGAACAGTAGGCAGCCCATAAGGCTAAATGCATATCTTATCCACCTTGAGGCCAAAATAGCCTGACCTTTAGATGATCTTTGGAAGATGATGAATAATATATTGCATCTCCCAGAAGGCTGATTTCTGCCCATACAGTAACTGACAGTTTTCCTGACATCAACCAACTGCATCTGCTTGTATTGTTTCAGAAAAAGGTTCTAGGGTTATTGAGGGGAAAAACCTGTAGGGCAGAGGAAGGACTGGTTCCAGAAGAAGTCAAAACCTATTGCAGACATCAAATGGAAGTGAGCCCTGGGACAGTCCTGCTGTTGTGCAGGGCCTCCAATGTTGGGATTCTCCTGAGCACAATAAAATATGTCGAAGAAGAAACAGCAGCAAGGCTGGAGACAGCAGGAATTCAAGCCTAAGAGAGCACTTCTGAGGAGTTAATTAGTGTTGTGTTGATGTTTGTGGGTGAGCAGACCTGTAAGCAAGGACATGTTTGTAAGACCTTCAGAAATTCCCAAAGAAGCTCTCTTTGTTGGCAAACGGCAGCACCGAGCCAGCACTAACACACATACTGACTGCTATGAGAGATAATTTAGATGTCACTCGTTATGGAAAAGGCAATACAGGATGAAGTCCAAGTATTTTGATTCAAATAAATCTCCAGGACTGCTTCAGTCTTATTGCCTACCATCTCCAGCCTTTTCCTGCTGGGCTGAGACTATCGCAGGGTTCTCTGAGACCAGCTGTATCTTGGCAAAATTGTGTCTGTGAGAGGGGACTCCCCACAGGCTGTGGACCAGCACGCTCCCACGCAAGGAAAGGCTTGTCTCTCTCTGTTCTCTGGGTTGCTATTAAAAAGGTCCAGAAAGAGCAGGACCCTGTCATGAGTCACCAAAGTGACTTTTAAGCCCGGAGGGAATTTTTAAAGTGATTTAATGCTTAGAATTTTACACCTGTTTGGGAGTGGGTAAAGCTCCTAAGAAACTCTTTGGTGCTATTGAAAAATGCTGTACCATACCAATTAGCCACAGATGTGTTTGCAAGGTAAGAATGGTGCTGCTTGAGTTTCCCCTGCTTTTCTGAACTAGGGCATTTCCTGGGAGCAAACTCTGCAAGACACCTGAGCTCTCACCCTCATAGCACAGTAGGGAGATGGTGGTGGCAGGAACAGTCCACACTTCCTTTTGGTATGGCTTTTGGGCAGTGCAGCTCTCTGATGCTCTGTCCTGATTTGCCTTGCCATCGTTCTTGGTGCTCACTAGTTCTCCAGGGGGCTGTCTGCCTCTTTGCTCTAGCTTGGTGCAAGATTGGGGGCACCTTAAATGTTTTTAGTAGCAGGGTGGTCATTTCTAAATGAAAATATACCTCTTGAATGAAAGTATATATTAGATACAGCAAAGGATTTAGTTAAAGGGCCTTTTGGGGAACAGTTAAGTAGCAGGGAACAACATTTTCTTCCACCATAACTTCACTGGAGCCAATGCAATATCTTGTACTAAAAAAGCCTGTGTGCAGGGGATTGCATCCATCAGTAAGTGGGAACTACCTGGAAATAAGAGAAGAGACTTCTTTTAAAGCATAATGAAAAGAGTGCTTCTCCATAACTAATTACATGTTCCTTATGCCTATTCTGACAGCCCTTGTGTTCCTTAGGTGCTTTCTCAATTACAATCTTAAGCATGTGCATAATTTTAAGCACCTGGAGAGCTTGGCTGGCTTCATTGGATGCTGTTTGTCTTTAATATCATGCTTGGGGTTATGCTGCAGATATGTGCTACAATTTGACCAGGTAAAACTACCTTTTTTTGACTCAAACATGTTTGCTGTCTTATTTCTCTTGGAGTTTTATCTTCTGAGGCAGTTCTCTGAACTGAGCATTGCTCCAAGGTCTTCTCTATGCCTTTGGAAGATAACATCCATCTTGTTGGGACTTGCTGCTTAAACTGTGTGGGAATAAAGGGCCATTTGACTCACCAGGCTGCCTTAGACTTGCTGCAATCTTGTAGCATCTTGAGTGACAAAATGGGAGCTGTGGCTTCCAGGATCTGTGCTGCTCTGCAGAAGGAAGGCAGGGACAAAGGAGACAGAAATTCAGTTTCTCATCACTGAGGTCAGGGGGCAGGAGAATGGCTCCAGAAATGCGTCTCTGAGCATACCCAACCTTTGCAGGAGAATATTGCTGAATGTGACTCCCTCTGTTCCTCGGACCGATAGGTTTGCACTTGCACCCTCTGAGCTTTGGGTGGGCTCCCATTGCTCCCTTGCAGGCTGTGTCCACCTGGCTGAGCCTGGACTGGGGCAAAGCCTGCTCCTGGGAAGGGGTGAGGTGATCATGAAACCTTTCTCTTCAGCGAGCATCTTCTAGCACAAGGAAAGATGACAAATTGTTTGTTAAATTATTTAAGATATTACTGACTGGTTATGAATTATTAAAGTGTTTATTACTTACCACTTGCTTGGCAACTCAGCGCAGAAAATCACAAGCCTTCAAGAAACCTGAGGCCAGCCATCAGACATGCTGAGGACTTTGGGGGTGAGCCGAGGTGGTGGGCACAGAAGCATCTGGCGTGAGAAAAAGCACGGCTGGAGCTTGAAGCGTGTTGCAGCCTACACTGCCGCAGATGGCTTTGCCACTGGTGCTGCTGTCTCACAACCTCCTGCCACTTCCCCTGGAGCTCCTTTTATTTAATATTTACATGATGGCAGTGGCAGGAGCCACGACCCCTTTTTACCATGAGCTATATGAACACACCACAGAGACAATCCTTGTCCCAATGGTTTGCTGCTTCTTACTGTGTTTTCTTATTAATTAAATTATATTTAGGTAGGAGAGTACACCACTAAAGCAAGAATATGCCAATTCTCATCAGCAAATGTGCACATTTGTTTTATGATTTTGCTCTGTTGAGTATATTTGAAGGTTTTTATATTGACCATTCTTCCCTCCTTTCCAGCCTCACCCAAGTTTGGGATTTTTGCTTTCTGTGTTAGTTTTCCCATTAGTTGAAACTATAATCATGTGCTGATCATTAGGACTTCTGTTCAATGCATACTTATCCTTTGTGGTCCCCATTCAAGAGTCAGAGAATAGTGATGAAAGAAAGAGCGTACCTTATCATCCAATGTTATTTTGAGAAAGACAAAGCAAAGAGATAAAATTAGCCTGTTTGGACATACAGCTCTGCTTAACAATACCTCCACATCAGCGTGAGACTGTCAGAATTGGGCATGTGGTTAAAATATAACTCGGAGCAAAAATTCTGCTAGTGAGTTCTGAATATATGACATGGCTGTTAAAAATGAGAAGAGGTTCACAACTGCACTTTTGTCTCAGCATGATGAGTTTGTTTGCAGGCATACACACACCACGACATCCAGCATCCACAGGGTGGTCAGCAATCACTAGAAATCTCTGAAAGTCTTTGTGAATACAGTCAGCTGAATATGTTTGTCCTTGAAATGCACTGTTTCTTGTTTAGTATCCTGTTTTCATTTTTTCCTCCCTTGCAAACGTTTTAGTCATTCAGCCCAGGAACTGATTAAACCACCCAGTAAACACAGTACAGATGTCAAAGTGAAAAATTCACAAGCTATTCGTAACAAGCCATCTGCTGAAAATAATTTGTCTAAACTATTTGGGGAAAATTTATGAAGTAATGAAAACGTTCGGAGATATTTGGGAAGATTCTAATTATCAAAAATCAATTGGATACAACTGAAATTTTACAGCTCACTGCAGGATTTGGGATAATAAATGCACCTTGGTCTGTGGAGCTAAGTATTGGATGCTCAGTTTTGAAGCCTGTGAACCTGTTTTGTGTTCATGATTGCCCCAGAAGAGCAAGCAGTTTGGGGGTAGTCCATGACCTGATTTATGTTCCCAGGGTGATAAATGGCTGAGCTCCCACCCAGGCTGTATTTGGACTGCATGGGAAATCCAACTTTCAGAAATCCAAACAATGCAAAAAATAACATTCAGTTTTGCTCGAGAAAAGGCATACCTAACACTCAACGATTTTTTCATTCAGGTAAATAATTGCTTCTTTGGCCTTTCAAACTGTTTTGTTAATGTTGTATCCAGGTTTTTAGAACTCCCTGCGAGGTCCCCAAGATGGGCTCTTTCTTCTAACATGGCTCCAGGAACACATTTCTCTGTTCTCTTCGTCTCTTCTTTGCCTTAGTTTACACTCTGGTGCTTTGACAGACACCTGAGCTGGCTAAAGTGGTTTGTGTGTGAAATGCAGATTCTGGCTCCTGGGAGATGTATTTGCTGGTAGATCAGCGATCTCACCTTTAAACCACAAGCAATTTCCTGAAGAAGGCTTAAAGAGAAATAAGAAAGAAGGGAAAAAGATTAGTATCTTCAAGGGACATTTTCCAGTGCATCACTTAAATCCTCCTCCCCAGCATATGGGCTGAGTAAAGGTTAATCCTACAGCATATAAAATCCCATACCATCCACACTCCCTTAATATACACATTTCCAGGGGGAATTTCTCTGACTGAGTGTTGTTGGCAGCCACATAGCAAGGTATCTCAGAGCTTAATGGCAAAAGTCAGTGGAGATCTAGGTCTGTCAATCACCAGTGGATCTAAAAGTCACATTGGGATGTTGCTGCTGTGCACAGGCAGGATAGGGGTTTCTTTTGTGAGGACCATGTGGGCAGAGAAGAAAGACCTTTCCAAAAGCCCACACCAAGAAACAGTTGTCAGAGCTTTCATTTTGGGATTAATGGGCCTGGGGTCAAACAGATAGGTAGGTACTTAATGAATTTTTCAGTAGATGTTACATCTGAAATCCGTACTTACTAAGTCATTTCAAGGTCCTGATTCTTTTTTTTCTTTGGAAACTGTCAGCATAAATTTTCTAAATAGACAGAAATATTTGTGAGTACAGCTGGCTGCTGAACTTTACCAAAGATGAGCACAGGAAAATTGGATGTTTGCAGTAAGAACTTTCTTCTCATTTTTAACCAAATTCAGTTATTGAAGTCCCATTCCCTCTTAAATAGCGAGGAGCTAATGCGTCGTCCAGCTCCTCTTGTCGTTATCCTGTGTTTCTTAATGATCACCCATCTGCTCTTTACCATCTTAAAAATAAACATCCCCAAGTAATATGAAAAGGTGATGATTTAAAATATTATCTTGATGCTACACAGTTCAGTGTTTCATTTCCAAAATTTAATTCCATTCAGTTAAAAAACCCATAAAACCCTGCAGTAGCTACTGTTACTGGAAGGACAAAACTGTTAGAGTGAGTCCAAAGGAGGGCCACAAAGAAGATCATAGGGCAGGAGCACTTCCCATACGAGGACAGGCTGAGAGAGTTGGGCTCCAGTTAGACCTTATAGCAGCCTTCCAGCACTTAAAAGGAGATTTTAGGAAAGCTGGGGAGGGGCTCTTTATCAGGGAGTGTAGGGATAGGATGAGGGGTAATGGTTTTAAGCTGAAAGAGTGGAGATTTATATTAGATATTAGGATGAAATTTTTTACTGCGAGGGTGGGGAGGCACTGGAACAATGGAAGTTGTGGAAGCCCCATCCCTGGAGATGTTCAAGGCCACGTTGAATGAGGCTTTGAGCAACCTGAATGTGTCCCTGCACATGGCAGTGGAGTTGGACCTAGAGGAATTTAACATCCTGTCCAACCTGAGCCATTCTATGGTTCTGTGAAAATTGCTGTAAAATGTTGCTGCCAAATTAAGAGCTTCAAAACCTGTGTTAGCCTACTTCTCTTGCTCTTTTGCCTTTTTATTTAGTGTAACGTAGTGCTCCAATCCACAAAGATATTTGAGTGTCAAACTCTCATTGAATCCAAAAGGGAGTAAAGCACCTAAATACTGTTGTAAAGAGCTTGGTCTAAGGGTCTCTGGCTTTGCATTGTGCATAACCCTAATAGGACTTCAGCACATGGTTTGGCTCTGAGGCCTGTTCAGCATTGCCTGGTAGATTTTTGATGGGGAAATGATGGAAAAAGGGGGACTGGCGCCACAGGTCTTTGGGCAAAGCCCCTGTACCTTTCTCTGGTGGTGAGGCTGGGAGATCATGGACTCCATAACGATGCAGTGATTACAGAGTGCACAGATTTGTTTAGGAGTCAGAAATCAGGTGTACGAGGGTCAGAGTGAACAGGGTTACACTGGGCTGGTGTCCAGTCACTAATGGGGTTCCACAGGGATCTATCTTAGGGCCAGTACTCTAATATCTTAATAAATGACCTGGATGCGGGACTCAAAGGTTTACTAATGAAGTTTGCTGATGACACAAAACTGGGGGAGATGTTGACGCTCTGGAGGGCAGGGAGGCCCTGCAGAGAGATCTGGACAAATTAGAGAGCTGGGAAATCACCAACCAAAGTTTAACAAGGGAAAGTCTGGGTTTTGCATCTGGGACATGGCAACCCTGGATATACACACAGACTGGGGAGCCAGAGGCTGGAGAGCAGCCTTACAAAGAAGGACATGGAGGTTCTGGTCGATGGCAAGTTGAACATGAGCCAACAGTGTGCTCTGGCAGCCAAGAGGGCCAACCTTGTCCTGGGTGCATCAAGCACAGCATTAACAGCCAGTCAAAAGAGAGGGGATTGTCCTGCTCTACTCTGCTCTGGTGTGGCCCCATCTCGAGTCCTGTGTGCAGTTTTGGGCACTGTAGTATCAAAAGGGTATGAAGCTACTGGAAAGTGTCCAGGGAAGGCCACAAAGCTGGTGAAGGGCCTAGAGGAGGAATTGTATGAGGAGCAGCTGAAGTCACTTGGTCTTCTCAGCCTGGAGAAGAGGAGACTGCGGGGAAACCTCACTCCGGTTTACTGCTTCCTGGTGATGCTCTCACGAGATGTCCCTGTCCTCCTCGCGTCGCTGGACGGCGAGTGGGAGAACCCACCCGCATCGCAAGAGACTGTCTGGAGAGAAGCGCTGCCTTTGTGCCCATTTTTGCAGGTTTGCTTGACAAGGAGGAGGTGAGCGGGGAGCCGGAGGGAGGGCAGACGAAGAGATCTGCTGCCTCTACGCCATCCCTGGCGGCGGTTTCAGCTGGGTTTGGCAGGACAAGAGTGGCACCCAGCGGCTGGTGACTCCATCACAGTGATGCTCCCCTCGCCGCGGTCCCTGGGCTGCCGAGAGGGAACGGTGGCCGGAGCTACCTGGGCTTGGTTTCGGGCACCGCCAAGCTGGAGGGTGGTCTCCAGCCTCGGGATTCCTAGTCGTGGGAAGGACTGTAAACCACACACACGAAGGTGCAGTAGAAGACTGAGGGAGCTGGAGGGAAGGTCTGCGCTTGCTGCCTCTGGATTGAAGTGGAGAGGAAGGGAACTGCACCCGTTGGGACCTTCGTTTTTCCAGGGAGTGGGATTTTTCCACCCGCCGATTTTGTCCTGAGGGAGTCCTCCCTGGATGAGGACAGCGGTGCTCCAAGGCTGAACTGCAAGAGGAAAACTATAACTTTCTTTGCCAACCAGAGAAATGGAAGAGATCAAAATCTGTCAGACTTAGAGTTATAGAATTGTAGGATATCCTGAGTTGGAAGTGAACCACAAGGATCATTGAGTCCAGCTCCTGTCCCTGCGTAGGGCAACCCCAACATTCACACCGTGTGTCTGAGGGCATTGTCCAAATGCTTCTTGAATATTGTCAGGCTTGGCACAGTGACTACTGCTCTCAGGAGCCTGTTCCAGTGTTCCACCACCCTTTGAGTGAAGAACCTTTTCCTAATATCCAACCTAAACCTCCCTGGCACATCTTCCCACCGTTCCCCAGAGAGAAGAGATCAGTGCCTGCTTTTCCTCCTCCCCTACTGAGAAGGTGTAGACTGCAATGAGGTCTCCCCTCCATTTCCTTTTCTTCAGGTTGAACAGACCAAGTGACTTCAACCGCTCCTCATACAATTTCCTCTCTGAACCCTTTACCGACTTTGTGGCCTCCTCTGGACACTCCCCAGTAGTTTTGTATTCTTTTATATACAAGCCCCCAGTGGGACTTAACCCCAAACCCACTCAGTGGCTTTTTGGTGGAGTAGATGAGTCCACCAGAGCACCTGGGTTGAGAGTACTGCTCTTAAGAAGAGATTTTTGGCAAAAATAATTTTGCAAAAATAATTTTGGCAATAATAATTTAAAAATAATTTAGAGTAACGGAGACCACATTAATGATTCCTAATGAGTAAAGGTCTGCATGCTTGTGTGAACCAGTCCCAAAGCCCACAACAAGCACTGCAATGCAACCATGGGAGCCCATGGGCCACCAAGTCCAGCCAGGAGAGTAAACTGGAGAGCAAGAACCAGCTCATCACTCACCTTCCTCCATCTGGATCTGACCCAGAAGACAACTCCAACAGAAATGATGCCAGGCTCTGCTGGTTTTGCTCTGGTTGAACTCCTGGGGTGAGGAGACTTTAACCCTACTCCTGTTTAGGGCATTGAACATTACTTTCTTAGTAAGAAAAGACTGCTGATAAGAAGGAGCTATCTGTGGTTTTGGAAATGTGATTATATGGTGCACAAACAGCCACATTTCAATGAAAGTGAAGTCTGGTGGGAAAAATATTTTAAGAAAAAACAGTGTTTATTATTATTTTTAATCTTTTTAGCATGATTACAGACTGGACTGACCATCGCCTTTTCTTGTGGTGTAAAATAATCCTCCTAAATGAATAAAACATGGGATATGTTAGAGTTCAGCTTAAAACCTAGAAAAAAAAGAGAAAAGAAAAAAACCAGAGAGAACACAGGCAAATCCCCATCTCAGCTCTCACTGCCATGTGAGAATTTGTGGTTGGGATCCTATGAAAGAACAACCCCTGGTGGGACAAGAATTAAAATTAGAAGAAGAGGGAAAAAAAAATACAAAGTGACCCATGAAACCTAGCCCAGAAAGAGGGAGGGCTACCAGAGGAAATGAAGTTAAGGATATGTTTGGAGGGAGTTTGTTTTCTCAAAGCCTTCCGTTTCGCTGCAACTGATTTAAAATGAGGGTTGTGTTTCAGCAGCAGCAGTTGTAGGAGCGCAAGAGGGGAGCCTGCTGCCTTGCCCTCTGCTGGCAGGCTTCACATGGAGTTGTTTCTGGGACTGGACCCAGAGCAAAAGCTGTCCTTTCACTCCTACGGGCCAAGCGATGCTGCAGAGAGGCACAAAAATTGTCCCTTAGTTTCGTTGCAGACAAACATGCGAGTTCAGCAGTGATGCAGGGCAGTGCCTAACAGCACAGTGATTTGAACAGTGCAAGAACTGCATCGGATTTCGAGTGCTAAAGAGATAGTGCCATGCTGTTACACCTTTTCACATGATAAAAACTTATGGAGTCATCTTGCCTCCATCAGCTCAACTTCTTCCCTCTCAATGGCCTCATGAGGGTGCCCCTTAGTTTACTTCTTGACTTCTTTGTAAAGACTGAAGAACTTGTTTTCAGGAGAATTTACCTATTCAGCTCACTTACTGTGTTGAAAACATCTCTGCAGGAAGTCAACAGAGAGCAGAGTTGACTCTGAGGCACCATGCCAAAAATGCACCCTGAGCCCGTGTTCAACACAGCAAATTCCCATGAAGAGATTGGGGATGGATACAGGAGCAGAGAAGGGGTTTGCTCTAGAGGACATGGGCTCCCATGGCAGAAAGTTGAGCACGCTGCATGGTAGTGGTGGTGGTGAGATGGATCTACTCCTGGGTGCAACTGGGATTTCCATGTTGTGGTTAAAGTAGCTTTCAGTCTCGTGGCCAAGTGTTTGCTCCAGCAATGCCCTGGCTGCTTTTTGCCTGCCTCTCCTAAATATACCTGACAATGGGAGGGGCAGGACATCAAAATATGGTTTTGGCACCTTCAGTGAAAATTTCAGTCCTGCAAGTGTACCTGGCCGTGCAATGTACTTCATTCCCTCAAGCTGTCCATTTTCCAAAGCCTGGGGAGTCTCAAAGTGCTTCTCCAAGCAGGCCACCTCTGAGCTGTTTTCCAACTCTGGGCACAGACTGGATACCCATCACAGACCTTTTCTCCTCTGAGCAATCCCATTCCAGTCAGAAAAGCCTCGCTGCTCTGCATGCTTCCCTTTTTACCTTCTTTTTATCTGGAAAATGCTTCCCTTCTTGCCCCATCAAGAAACTCTGTAAGAACAGTGGGAAAAAGAAATGACCCCTTGGAGACTTTTGTAGCTCTTCACTGAGACTTGGAGTGAGAGATGGTCCTGCAGTGGTGAGTGGATGAAGGTGTGGTGGTGCCTGCTGCTCCATCTTTCCTGATGGTAGGAGTGACTGTCTTCGCTTCCCAGTACCCCAGGCTCCAGCTCAGGGCTATGCTGGGGGTCCATGATGCCCAGTGATGTCAACTGGAATATGCTGACACCATTAAGCAAGCACATTTCAATAGATGGTTTAAATAATAGATGAATTACAGGGAAGTTTCTGCTTAACAAGGGGCTTTAAACTTGAAATACGAGTACTAACTATGCCTGGAAATAGCAGTGTGGATAGGGAAAAGTAAATTACACTATCAAGAACCAAGCTGAGTAAACGCTGCGGCGAGGATGGTTCAAGTTCATTAGCTCTTTACAAAACCATACTTATACTGAAGGAAATACAAAAATATCTCCAGCAAAGGGATGCAATTCTGCCATCATGGTCTAAGGACCCAAGAGCCCAGTTGTCCCTTGCCACAGCACAGGTGCCCAGGTGCTGAGCTGCACTTCAGAGTGCGACGTCTCACTGCATGTCATGGCTGAGGACATTTTATTGCTTTCTGTCAACACCCTAGCACCGAGCTAGGAAGTAATATGTGCTTCTAGTGATGTGATCCCTCAGATGACATTTTAAATTAAGCTTCTGTCTGTGGGGAGGCATGAAAGATCCCATGACACCATTTTTATTTCAAGAAGAATAAAGGCATTCATCTCCGCAACGCTAGCTACATTCACTACCTTATCCCAATAGGGCATCTTCACATAAACAGCTGAATTAAACTGCAGTCTGGAATAGCAGTCAGGGGTAGGAAACTCAGACCAGAAATTCAGAAGCTAATTTTACTTCTTCACTAAAACTATCCATGTTTTATTGCTCTGAAGGAGGGTAGCCAGCAGTTTGTAGTGCGGCTTCCAAATAACGGTACCATTTTTCCTTAGACTCCAGAGTCATTTTTATTTGAGTGTTGATGGTCAGTATTTATGTTTTCAAGCCCAGTTGTGTCCAGGAGTGTGAGAAGAAAATCAAAAGCTCCAACTCCTACTTTTAAGTAATCTGGTCAAGCTGTGGAGGTCAAATTGCAGCTTAAAACTTTAAAATGCATTTTTAATTCTAGAAGGAGAAAGATTGCACCAAGGCAGCCAAAGAGGAACAGTGATAAAAATTTTAATACCAGTGGAGACAGCTGATTTTAATTAAACCTTTTCTCTCAAGAGAGAGAGAGCTGCCCTTATAAGGGCCACATCTCTGCCATGTTGGATCTTTCCATGACCATGAATAGTCAAGACCCTCCTGAAAGCCATGTAAGCTTTGAAAACATTATTCCTATTTTACAGTTGTGGGACTATGGCCCAGGACTCAGCGCAGGACCTCTCCAAGAGCACTCAGGAATCCTGCAGTTGAGCCAGTACCAAAACTCACGGGAGGCAGTCCCATGTCCTGCTCACCTTCCTTGCCCAGCACATGCATTCTCCAGGCTGGACCTCACCCCTTGGGCTGATGAGAGCCCCCAGATGGATGCATGTTCATTCCATGGTGAACACTGGCCCAGCCGCTTTGTGTGAGGGCAGAAGATCCAGAAAGATTCTTTGGTCAGGCTGATGGCATTCTGCAAGCAGCAGAAAATAAAGATAAGGAGTAAAAAAGTCAGTGTGAAGGGTAGCAAGGAAAGTCAATGAAGGATATAGATATGTATACTCACCATAGTCTATGGTGTATTTAAATAACATAGTAATGATTTCAAAAATCAAATCTTGACCCTTTTATTTTAAAAGCAAGAATCACTTGTGAATATATGGCTGGATGTATTAATAATTTTGTGTTATTTATAGCTATTTCTTTTGTTTATACATTTTGAATGTTGCTTCAGCCTTGGTGGGTCCTCAGCCCAAGATGACAGGGAAATATTGTTCTTATATCTTTTCTCCTTTTTAGGTTTTGCATCATTTTGACTCATTTTTTTTCAGGTCAGTTTATGTTACTGCTGGTTTGGATCAGAGTGTGTGCATTCCCACATTATTAAGATCCAAACCTGGAAAGCCAAGATTCACAGATCATTGCTACTTTACGATCATGCATTTAAGAGCCGCTTTGAGTTTTCTCACCTTTTCACAGACTTAACAATTTCCCTGTTGTTGGCAACAACTTGGGATAAAATCTCTAGATGAACTGCTTACAACATGACCTACCCTATTGCCCCCATGGGATATGACTTCCCTGCATTCTCTCTGCCTACCCTTTGCAGAATTTTTAATACAGCATTTGTGTTTCTCCTGGTTCCCAGGGGGTCAGACTACTGGGATAAGGGGAGAGCTCTGCTCCATGCAACCACTTCTCCCTGCTTTCCAACAACACTACCGGAGAGACATAGAAGTTTAGCCTCTCCCACCTGTCAACAGAGATGTTTATGTGACATATTCCCTCTCCTTTTGTCCAGAAATCTCCAAGTTTGGAGTGGCTCCTGAGGAGCAGAAATCCAACCCTGGGGGTGTCCAGGCCACAGAAACCGTACCTTGCCAGAGACAAGTACTGCAGATTGCTGCAGCTGCTCGAGACAACTGTGACGGCAGCCACCAGCCCCCACACGTCAGCCCCGTGGCTCAGGTGTCCTCAGGAAGGAGAGAATTAGTGAAGACTTTAATGCTGGATTAGGCTGCCCAAAGTTTTCCCTTTTTCTTCTGCCACCAGCTCAGCCTGTGGAAGCAGGCGGTCTCCGGTGTGGGTTACAGTCTGGGACCGTCCCTCGAGGTTGCTATGTCCTCTCCTTGACCCGATGCCCTGCTCCATCTCTAAGCATCTTGAGGTTGCCGATATCTCCGGCTGTGCCTTAGGATGGCCTGAGGACACGGGCACAGGTACTTCCTGGCGTTACAGCTCACAGCCCACCCTGTCCTCAGATGTGCAAAGCCCGGGGCCAAATGGAAGGATTTTGCAGAGGTGTTCTCCCCTCTCTGTGTGCAGAGCGGACATTAAATGGCTTTCAGGAGCTCAACTTTTTCAAAACCTGTCCACTGAACCATGAGTAGAGCCCCCCCTCGCAGACAAAATGTTCACCTCTGAGTTTTTGGGCATTTCCCTTCTCCATGAAACCTTCAAGATGGTCAACCAAGCTGCAGAGCAATCGGCAGCTGCCCTGGCAGACCTTAAAGGCCATTTAGCCCTGGATGACTGAGTAACACAATGTTGTGGCCTTGCTTTCGTGCCACAGAGGAGTACACACCATTCCCCCTGTGGTCAGAGTCGCAACCATAAGTGTAACCGCTAGGAAACTGGAGTTGACATGACTTGTTGAGTAGTATTTTGTAAGCTTCCTGGCTGGATTTAGATAGCCTGGCAGGCTGCCCTTTCATGGCAGTCATGTGGAAAGCCACAAAGAAGATCTGGCTGTTACAATAATGCTGTCTTTCTGAAAAGCCCGTTCAGTGGCTAAATGAGCTCATGTGGATTCAGGACAAAAATCCCACAGGAATATATTTCAGAAATAAGAATTAAAATATGTTTCATATACGATTTTTACCCTGGGACTTACAGATTTGTCAAAACCATTGTGTGCTGAAAGCTGGCAGGACGTATAAGGAGATCACTTTGCATTTACCCTGTTTCTAATCTTTCTTTGAACATCTGCTACTCATTGCTGCTAGAGGGAGGTTTGGGATGAGGAGACACACCAGATCTGACCCACTGTCGTCATTCTTTTACTTTCTGCTATGTAGCATTCAGTTTTTAACCCCAGCTGACTCTGAACAGCTCAGCAAGGTTCATCTGCCAACCTCTTTGGGAGCTGCTCTGCACCTTCTGAGAATACCTATCTGAGGTTTCCTCCTGATAATTCATCAACATTTCCCAAAGGGTAATGAAAAAGCTTATGTAAAATTGTCAGATCTGTCTTGCTGGATTGGATGCATCTTGGAGGCATCAGTTCACTGCACTGTGTATTACAAATATGTCCATGTCAAAAGGTCAGTTCATTATGACCTTGCTTTGGCTCTCAGTTAATACTGAGAAATTAGAAAAGGTGCCAGGTCTTGAGGAATCATACCTCAAAAGAGCAGATCCCTTCACTGATTATACAGTCTCTGATAACCAGTGCTGTCCTCTGAGTGCCTGACATTAGCAGTGATAATCCCACTTCTGCAGATTGGAATAAAGCCCCCCTTCTAAGTCAAATGGCAAAGCAGCAGAAAGAAATATGAACTGCATGTTTCAGAAGTATCCTGCTCCTCCCGTCAAGTGCTGGGAAGAGTTACCCATGCAAAATGGGTATTTCTCCTGGGTTCCTCCCTTCAGCATGGTTTTCTACCAGATCCTTTCCAACCTCTGACCAGTGGTCCAATATGAAGAGCTAAGTTTTAATTTGTTGAGCAAGGGTCTGAGTACATGAGAAAGCTGTATTACCTTCAGAAGTGCATGAAAACACAGCCAAACTACCTGTGCAGATATTGCCACTTGGTAAGTGCCCATGGGCATGCCTTGTATATCCCCCAGGGAGAAAACCAATCCAGCCAGGGACTAGGAAGAAAGATATATTTGCTATGGGTAAAACCAGGCTTGGAGGGATTATCAGTGTGATTGACAGACCAGGACAGTTCATTTGGTCACCACTCTTTGTGTGGACACAACCTCGGAAGATAAACATCTGCCCCAGAGGTTTGATTTAATTTGCTGCTCTACAAGCAGAAACGATTCAGCAGGGAAACTGCACCCGGGATGATGGCTCCCAGCCCTCCTGCTCGAGATGTGAGGCAGCAAGGAGCCTGAAAATCATGGTAGCAACACATCAACTAATGGAGCCCCACGTGCCACAGCAATGGCTGTAGTCCACGCAGCACCGCTTGGCCACTGGGATATGAAGTTTCTCAAGAGCAGCTGATGCAAAACTCATAGGTTAGGAAGCTGGTGGAACTTAAGGAGTTCATGTCAAAATGGCATGAGGCATCATTTTTTTTCAGAAGAAGTATTTTCAAGTGAGCCCAGTTCTCCTTTAGCTAGTGTGATTTACACCTTGGTATTTTCAGTCTTGTCTAGACGAGGCTTCTCTCAGGAAGTTTTCATTCCCAGCACACATTTTTCTTCATAGGAAGAGTAAGAGAAGATGGGACAACCTCATGGTACAGGGTCTGGGCTCAGCCACAGGCTATGCCAAGTTAATTTGTAATTCAGGCAACAACCCTATCTGTGTGTAATTGTGCCACTTGAAGAAATTCAAAGTAGACCAGGTACAAGAGTGTTGGGCTTCTGTGGAATGTGTCAGAAGACCCAACACAGGATTTACACTGGTACATGCTATGGACATATGCTCTCTGTATCAGAACCTATGGCACTGCAGGATGCCATAGGTCTTCTTGCCCTGCCATATGCTCTGCAATGCTGCTGCTGCTTGTGGGTAAACACCTGAGGGCCTGGAGAGGTCAGCCAATGCTCAAGAAAAAAGGCTCAAGAAAAACATTCGGAGCTTGGCTCACCAGTGTGGCTCTTCGTCTGCCTGGAGAGGTCCCACCGTATGTCACAAGATATGGGTTCATCCTCCTCAGGTAGGCTCAGTGCCTGTGTCCAAACTGCTCAAGATGCTCAACTAAGACAGCCATAGAAGGGTTTTCTTTTCACAGGCAAGCCAGCTTTTAAAAATTTTCATCAACTTCCAGGAGAAGTTGTTATCTATGCCCATAAAAATGCAGATTTTTCTGGACCAGACACAAGGTAATCCTGTGACTTCCAGCACTGACAGAGCCCCACGCACTTCAGCAGTCATGTGACCAACAACAGGCAGTTTGGTGGATGATCCTTTGCTTCTCGACTCTGGTGGGAGGAGTGAGCCTGTGATGGTCCTCCCAACTTGATAAGAGCAAGATTTTAATCCCCAAAATAGCACTGCCTGCTCATCAGTTGTGTGGGACTGCTGTGCCAGTGCATGCTAAGCCAGCACATGCAGTGCTCATGACTCCAAAAACCAGTTGTCAAAGTCTTTGGGGTGCTGCTGTCAGGGGTCTTGCTACCAATGTCTCCATTGTTTAAGTCATGTTCTATGGGAGCCTTACAGGAATGGCACTTCATAAGCACTTACATCATTCCCTTGAGCTGCATGTGGTCTGGCATTGAGTGGTTTTATTTCTGATGTCTCAGAGGTGAATCTGGGGGAGTCAGGGAGGTTCATTTTTCATCTATAGTTCTAGCAAGAATTGATTGGTATGAAGAACTTAAAAAAAAATAAAAATCAATGGATCCCATTTCACAAAACTAAGGCCAAGAGGGTGCGAGGGTGTTAAACTTGTGGTGTCAAGTTTGCAGATGATACCAAGCTGGGAGGAAGGGTTGATCTGTTAGAGGGTAGGATGGCCCTATAGAGGGACCTGGACAGACTGGAGAGCTGGGCTGATTCCAATGGGATGATGTTTAATAAGTCCAAATGTCGGGTACTTCATTTTGGACACAACAATCCCATGCAGAGCTACAGACTGGGGACAGAGTGGCTGGAGAGTAGTCAGGCAGAAAAGGACCTGGGAGTGCTGGTTGACAGGAAGCTCAACATGAGCCAGCAGTGTGCCCAGGTGGCCAAGAAGGCCAATGGCATTCTGGCCTGCATCAGGAATAGTGTGGCAAGTAGGACCAGAGAAGTTATTGTCCCCCTGTACTCGGCACTGGTCAGGCCTCACCTTGAATACTGTGTACAGTTCTGGGCCCCCCAGTTTGGGAAAGATGTCAGGATACTGGAATGTGTTCAGAGGAGGGCAACGAAGATGGTGAGGGGGCTGGAGCACAAGCCCTATGAGGAGCGACTGAGGGAGTTGGGGCTGTTTAGTCTGAAGAAGAGGAGGCTCAGGGGAGACCTCATTGCTCTCTACAACTACCTAAAAGGAGGTTGTAGTCGGGCAGGGGTTGGTCTCTTCTCTCAGGTGACCAGTGACAGAACTAGAGGGCATGGACTCAAGCTTCATCAGGGAAAGTTTAGACTTGATGTTAGGAAAAAGTTCTTCACTGAAAGGGTGATTGGTCATTGGAATGGGCTGCCCAGGGAGGTGGTGGAGTCGCCGACCCTGGAGGTGTTTAAGGGGAGACTGGATGAGGCACTGAGTGCCATGGTTTAGATGATGGGTTGGTGTTGGTGTTGGTGTTAGGGAAACTTCCTAAGGGCTTGGGTTTATTTTTTTAAAGCAGTTCTGCAATTTATTTGCCAAGCTAGAGGTTTTTGCAGATCCTGAGGCAAATTCTACCTTGGATGGCAGGTATTGGTATTGCAGATGCAGCAAATAACCAGTACAATGACATGCACCAGGTTTTCCACATAGCATTACAGGGGAAGGCTACATTTAAAATGCACACAGGCAGAAAAATGAAGAAGTAATGAACGCTATAAAGCAGAGAAAGTGCCTGTTCACTAGTTATTTCTTCTTTTGTAAAGGAAAAGGGTTACTATTCCAAATGCAGTCTTTCAGAATGATATTTTAGTACTGACATATTTTATTTTAAACAAACATCAACTATATTGTTGATATAGACTATATGATATTTATATTGATCTATTGTATCAATACAATAAAAATATTTAGTTGAAAAGTAGAACAAACCAATCCTGTGCTCATCAGTCACAAATTCAGTTCTAACTTGTCAGCTTCTTCACTATTTTTAATATCTGTTTTCCCCTGCCTCTTTATAACTGTTTTATTTACATATTTTCATGGCATACTTATGCAGAAATTCAATTCACCTTTAGCACAGTGGTGGGAGAGGCTGGGGGCAGCTGTGTAGGATGCAAAGGCGGAGCTGAGGCCTTGGCAGGGGAAAAGGGGTTTGTGCAGGGAGCTGAGTCCTCGCAGGAGCAAGCAAAAGGGAAAATCCAGTGAGACCCTGTGCATCCATCCAGACACTATCTGGTGGCAGATTTCCTTGTGCAAAGTGCGAGTGTGGCCACTCACTGCTCCTGGAAAACAGGTCTTTTCTGTACAACAATCACCACCTCCCCATGTGTCACTGTTATTTTGGGCAAGGATGGGTGGACTGATAGGGAGATGACTGGCTTTGAAATCCTCCGCTGTGCTTCATAAGAAAGGATTCCAGGTATGCCGGATGCAGGAGGGCTTGAGGCACAGGCAAGTGAGAGGGAAGTGCTGGGAATGTGATGGCTGGAGCTTTGTAGGATAAAGGCAGGGGGCAAAGTACAGCAAAGCACTGAAGAGAGAGTGTTACAGTGCTGAATATTTCAGGTGGTTAGAACAACCATTAGCACCTCAGAAATGTTGAAGTCTTCTTACTTATACAATTTTTTTGCTCCCTTGTCCCCAACCTTGGAGAAGATGGAGCAGCAGTGCTTTGCTGACAGAGAGCAAGGGGTTCTCCTGTGCTGATGCTGCTGCTGCTGTATGGCATCCCCAGAAACCCAGAGCATCCATCTCCCCTGCAGAAGAAACGTGCTATTGGAGCTTTGCCTGCAGCAATTGCGCTTCACCAGCTCCTTCATCTGCAAGCACTGGCCAGGATACAGTGCAGATGTTGTCTGCCTCTGGGATGCACTGAGCTGAAATCTTGCTGTACTATTACACTCTTGCTGCAATAAAAATCAAACCATTGAGTAAAATGCTTCGAATAGAAAAAAAAGGAAGATCTGCAAACAGAAAACAGAGGAAAGGGTTTTGGTTTGTTACTGTGCCAGCCCAGTACACACTGACACTGTGTATTCTGCTGCAGCTTTCATAAAGGCAGTCTGCTAGGGCAGACTTGCGGCTGGAGCGGCAGAGAGTGGTCTACATAGCACTTTGGTTGGACTTGGAGTATGGTCTGTGTGCTCCTCACAGCACCCAAAGGAAAGAGAGGACAAAACATGGGTCCTGACTCATGCAAGGCATTCTCCTTGCATAAGTACATACATATGCACTAAAAACAATTATCCAGAATTTGCAGATGTTATTTGAGCAGGGGAAAAGCAAAAGAGGATGGAGGGATCTCACACCAGCTGGGAAAAATGAGACTGTAATTGCAAAGACATTGTATCCTCTGCTTTCCCTGCTCTGGGTCTTGAGTTCCCAGCATGAAATGCGCCACATTATGCTATTAAGATTTGAACTAAATCAGACAGAGCCGTGTGACCATGTGGGCTGGCTGTGGAAACCCAATGCTTGTGGGCTCGATAAAAGAAAAAATCTGCGTGTCTCCCTGGGCCGACCCGGCACAAAGTGGGGCTCAGGCACCCCAAAAATCAATGCAGTTCTGGCAAGAGCCCCAGTGGATCAGGTTGGTTCCATGAGGTGGCTGCAGCAAGGAGCCAGGGAGCGAGCATCAGGCACACACTGGTGCTTTTCCCCGGGCGAGGAAGGAGCCTGTCACAGGCGGCAGGAAGGTGGACGAGGAGGCATAAAAAGGAAGAATCCCCTGACCATAGCTCACAGCTGATGGTTGTGCCCACGGTGCACTCCCTGGCCGCTTCTTGTCCGGAAACGCCATCGGGAGGCCCAGTGAAGGAGAGCCACATGGGGAAAAGAGCAACCTCAGAGCATGCCTAAGGTCATGACACTTGACCTTTTCATTTCTTTTCCTCTTTGAAACCTGATTACATCTATTTTTAGGCCCGTGCTTGGGGAAGGAGGGAGGCAGGGGCGGCCTGACGCTGCCCGATAGCACAGCTCCACTGCTCTCCCTTCCCCTGCGCCTGCCCCTGTTTGTGCATCGCAGTAATGGTTCCATGCACCCACACACACTCTGAGTCACCGAGTTTGGTACCAGGGTGCTTTCACCACCCCAAATTCCCAGCAGACTGACATCTGCCCCATCCAATTGACATGTGTGAGGAGGAGAAACACATGCTACAACTGGTTCAGAGAGGGAGCAGCCCTCTGCTGTGAGCAGCTTCCCAGGAGATCCACTCTGTGTAGCGGAGGGAGAGACAAGATTTGGTGCAAAGTTGCGTGGCCACTGCCAGATGTTTGCTTTGTACTAAAATAACCCTGTGTGCACTGCTGGTGAGCCAGGAACTTCTGGGAAGGTACTGGAGCAGAGGAGGGACTTGGGGATATCAGAGGAAGAACACAAAAAATCGACAATTTAGAGACCGATTATTGCAAAGCAATGTAGGCTCTGGGTTTTTTCCATTTAAGACAGGCAAAATCATGCTTGCAGAAACAAGAAAAAGGGAGTGAAATAATCACAGATGAAAACCCCAAAGCTGGCTCCCAAGACAACGTCCCTTTCACCAAGCATAATGTCTATTTTATTTCACGATTTTAGCTGAGCCACAAGAAAATAAAAAAAAAAGAAACAATGTCATAACCGCCTGGTTGACCCTTTTGCCAGGCAGACACCAGTTGTCTTCCCCCACAGCTTCCTGACTGTCAGAAGCTGAGCAGGACTTGTCAGTGTGGAGGTGTCCCAGGTGGGGCTGGGCTCTCCCTTCACCCCCTGGGGACTGGCAGGACCTGGACACATTACTTTACCCAGCAAATTTTACACCTTGTCCTTTCCTGCAGCTCTGGCCAAAAGCAAGCTGGGATCAACATCAGTGGGAATAGGGTGAAGAGGGTCTCCAGTGCTTTGTGCTGTTTTCTACATTGGCAATTTGAAGAAAATAATTTTGAAGGCCACTGTGGTGACACTGGCTGAGAGAGGAGGGATTTGGATCCCTGGGGATTGGTCCCATGACCATCAGCATACAGCTTTTCAAGGAGATGCAAGATCACGCTCTAATAGACCCTTCAAACCCAGGAAAGTGCTGCTTGGCCTTATCGACATGGTAGCATTGCCCTCTTTCTCCCTCTCTTTCTTTTTGTTTTAAAGCAAACGTCCAGTCCACCCAAGGCTTGACTTATTTCACCCCACTTGTGCAGCAGTGCTTCACAAACATATTCCACAAAAAAAAAAAAATACTGAGGCTCTGTATACTAATGTGATATTTACAGATTATTTCATATATCCCTAACACACTCATGCACACAGAGCTTTCTGCTTTCTGTTTTGCTGTTTTTTGGTTTTTGTTTTTTTTTTTTTAAAAAGGCCCGGAGTATGGTCAACCAATTCTCTTGGCTGCTTAGCAACAGGCAATTGAGACTGCCTATCAATTCTCAGTTTATAATAACCTGAGGCAGACCTAGATTTTTGTTTTCCCTTGAGCTTTTGTCTTCCCTTCCTCTATAATAAATACCAGAAATGAAGGGGCAGCGTGTGTCAGAAATCCCTCAGTGGAAAATCTTTCACTGCACTGGCAGGGCTGCTCCTCCAGCAGGACAGAGCTTTAGATCCCTCACACTCTCCTCCCCTTTGTTAAAACATCTGAGAGATTCACTCTGTGTTAGACCACACCTCACAGTACATTCATCTTCAAAACTGGTAAGTCAGAAATAGACATTTTCTATTTCATTTTAAAAAGAAGACCTGAAGGGTTCACCTGGACAGACAGACTGAATGCAACAATTAGAATACACAAACAACCTGGATATTCCTGTCTTTGAATGTGCTATTAAAAAAAAGAATATAATTAATTCTTCCAGCTAACCGAGTCCTAAAGAGCGCATCCTGCACTGCCACTTAGGGGGCTGGAACAAAGAGGGGTGATGCTGTGGTGGTAGTGCATGAAGGTGTGGTGAGCACCAGGGAGCTGCTGCCTTGTGTTCAGTGAGAACATCAAAGGGTGATGATGGAGAGGTGGGATATTCAGTCTGTCCTGAGAGGTACCTGATGGGCAGTGGAGGAGTGTGGTGAGATCTCCACGGCCAGATTTATTGCTACAGCAGGCTTCCTCCAAAACCCTTTTGTCCTTCACTGGTAGCACCTTAGGGATGCTGCTTGCTGTGATCGTTGCCCTTACTCGGGAAGGAAAAGTGACTTGTTAGGTCTGGAGTTAAGTCAAGCCTATTAAAGTGTAAGTGAATGGAGGGAGCCTGCTCACCCTCTTCTGCACCACAAGCAGCCCCATCCCCAGAGCTTGGGGCAGCCTCAGACTGGCAGGGACCATGTGGTCTTTTCAAGTGTGACCCCTTCATACCAGCATGACTACAACCCTCATAGTTACCCCATACCAAAACTAAGCATTTCCATTATAAGAAGTGTTGCCAAGAGACTGACCCATGTTTTTTACAAGAAGTGAGCAGCAGGAGCCTGGCCACACCACATGCTCTGGACCACTCTAGCAGGAGACTGGCACCCCAGGTACAAAGTAATTGCTTCCAGCCCTCCTGTTGGCAGGTGTCCAGAGCCATACTGTGCTCTTTGTCCCTCCTGCAGGCAGCCTCCAGCTCTCCTGTCTGGGTTCCCCACAGAGGGTGAGCTTTTTCCCCTGCGTGCTGAGCCCTGGCTCTGGGTGAGAGGCTTTGTGCCAGTCAGCCCCTTGTCCCACCAGGACATACTTTCTCACTGCTGGTCTCCAGGCTCCCTGGCTCCTCAGGCCCTGCTGGCCTGTGAGCCTCAGCATCTGCTGATGTAACACCAGATGCAGCAGCCTCGTTGCAGATGACCAACAAGCAGCACTGCCTCCCAGAGCCAGGCTGTCTGAAGGGGACTTGCAAACAACCGGCTGCAGGGACAAGTGGGGGCTGAGGGCTCTGCAAGTCCTGCAGACAGACTCTGATCCTTACCAGGACTTAACTAAGCGCTGCTTTGCCCCAGAGCTCATGACCTGAAGGATGGTCAGAAACTGATGGCAATGCCTTTGCTTTCTTGACCTTTCTGTGCAGATCAGATGCTGGTTCATGCTGTTCCTGGACATGGCAGAAAGGATGGAGACTGGAAAATCCAATAATATGCATTACAAGGACTAGATTGAAGGATCATCAAAACCTTCCCCTTGCAGCAAGAATGGAGGTGGTGCCAGGAAGGACTAGCGGTCCCCACACAGTCCCTATGCAGCCTGTGTGATCACTGGCTTTTGCTCCAGCTCTGTGCTAGAGCTTCCTAACTCTTCTGAGCTGCCTTATCACATAATGCCATCATTCCTCTTCAGCTTGCTGGATGTTTAGTAGAGGATCCAGCTATTTAAAAATCAGAAGGTCTGGAAATGAATCATAGGCAGGGTATCCATGGGGACTGGCCTAGATGATCACTTAACCCAAGGACCCTGTTTTCCCCACAGAGATTACTCAGCAGCTTTCCTCACCTTGAGGGATAGGAGCAACATGCACACAGTCACTCCCCTGGTTGAATGGCTTCATAAGGTAAAATTAGCAAAGATATACACACATATTTTCAAGACCAAGTTAGATGAGGCTTTGAGCAACCTGACTTAGTGGAAGATGTCCCCACCCATGGCAGGGGGTTGGAACCGGATGATCTTTAAGGTCGTTTCCAACCCAAACCATTTTATGATTCTATAATATTCATACATGCCTGGAATATAAAGGCACGTCTAGAAAACGTGCTTGTGGAAAAGCAGCACTTTTGATGCTCCACTTCCTCTAAAAATGATGGTTTTTTTCTCCAATTGAGTTAATGAATTAGTCACAAGTAAAGCAGGAACTGTCATTAGCAGGACATTTACCATCCCAAGAGGTGATAAGTATCCCTATTCAAAGGGCAGAAGCATTTCTAAAGCTGGAAGCAACAATCTGACCAGGAAGACTAAAAATTCTTTCCCAATTGAAAAAGCTGCACTTGGGATGTGGTGGTAGTGGGTGCTGTCTTGCATCATACCAATATCAGAGGTGAATCTGGCTTATCAAAGAAAATATGGGTCCAGAAATCCTGAGCTTTTCCCAGCAAATCTGCCTAAGCAAGTTAACGAGGAAGCACACCAGCGTTACCTCTGGCAGCTCAGGGTTCCCTCTGCCTGATGGGGCAGGTGGCATCCTGCCATCAACCCAGCCTTCCTGCCTTTGCATTGATGAAGATGGTTGATCAGGCCTCCTCAGGCCTGAAACACAGCATCACCAGTCGCTCATGCTCCAGGGGTGTCACTGGGAAAGGAGTGGGTGCTGGTACATAGCACTGGGGCTGCAGCTGAGCTGGGTTTGAAGGTGTCAGCAAGCACACATCCAGAGCAGACAGAAAGGGAATCAGTTCAGCATCCTGCTATCATGAGCTCTTCTGCCTCAGAAGCAGCACATCGCTGGGAATGTGAGTGGCCAGGACCTTTCTTCAAGAGGAATCCTGCAGGAAAGCCATATCTCTGCATGATGTAAATGCAGAGTCAATCGGCTGCCAAGGTTTCCAACACCAGTCCTTGCCTTCGCAGAGGGAGTTGGTCAGTGTGAACTTTATGGTACAGTGTTCTCTTCTGAACCTTCTTACACTGGGAGGAAAAGTCACATTGCTTTTGTTGAAAGTTCAGTTATAATTGTGTTTAATATTGTACCAACCTATCTTCTGCCTACGTGCCTCTCCCTGCCCTCCGCCCTCCTGCTGGGGCAATAAAATTACAGGAGAAAGCAAACTCTACCCTTCAAAATAACTTGTTAAGGGGAAAAAAAAATATCACAAAAATCTGTGCATTAGAATTGTTCATAGCAGGAACCAAAAACCTATGAAAAGAAACCCAGGACACTTGGTGCACTGTTGTTTGAACAGCGGTTGTTGTATGGCAAAACATCCAACAGGAATTACAGAAACACCAAACTCCAATGCACCACTTTCAGAATGGGGAAATATTTTAAAACACATCAGCTGTGGTGTAAATCAGAAGCAGCTTCACCGAGGCCACACAACGGCACGACATGACAAAATTAACAGCATTATAAGCATACATTTAACTTATGGTAACTCTGCTGTAATTCTCCACTGGGAACTCACTTCTGGAACAGTTATTGTATTTCTGAAAGTTTACTTATCACTAAGAGTGTATATATAAGGCAATATAGCAACCAAAAAGAAAATTAGGTACCAGAACAAGTATCCACCCAAGAAGTTACACTGTTTTTAACTATCCTGAATTCAACTATGGCTCTCAAACTGGTGACGTTTTCCCACAAGACAGCGTGCATTTGTGCAACTGTACATCTGGTGCACAAGGTAGAATGAGACCCATTCCCAGAGGAGGATGCAGCGTTGCAGCTCTGTAATTAACCAGGTTTTTTAAAGAAAAAAGGTTTGCTTTAGAAAAAAAAGAATTGGCAACAACTGCAAACCCCAAATCACAAAAATATTGAAGATATAGAAGAAAACATCAGGAGGGCAAAGAGTTAGAGAAATGGCTGTAGTGAACAAGAAAACTATCCACACTGATGCTGTGTAATTTGTGCATTGAACTATTTATTATGCTCACACACATGGCGATATATTAAAATTCTTGTTAGCAAAATGTCCATTCAAAATTAAATGATGCTTTAGCCTCACTGCCAGGATTTTTCTCATACCAAGTCATGTTTGTAATAAACTTTATTAAACACAATAAAATATTACACAGTTCAAACAGAGAAAGCCAACAGGGAAATCATGTCCATTTCTGTTAAACTGAGTAGCAGAGCATTGTTGCTGGCATTAGGAAAACAGCTCTGAGCTTTGCTAGAGATATGTTCTAGAAAATCCCTGTAGTTCTTAATGAATAATTGAAGACAATATATAACCAAGATGCTTGTTTGCCACCTCCAGAGTTGGATCCTAGAGGACCATTACATTAATTTTTAATAATGTATGCTATGGTTAAAGTTATGGGACACAAAATTTCACTCTAGATATGCTCATCGTATAAAGAATAATCCCAAGGCTATAACCCAGGTAGCAGTAGGTTTGCGATGACTAATAAAGCAGAAAGAGAAACATTAGGAGAGCTTACAGCTACTCCAATTTGTTTTCCACATATCATTTTCTCATGGCCCTTACCTAAAGACATATTCCATGACTTGAACAGTGCACCTTGATGATAACGCTGAAATTCTCCAGTGCAGTTCTCCTCACTTGAATGGTCACATTTTTTTCCCCCCCAAAAAGCTAGGAACTCTGCAGGCCTTCCAAGTGAGCAGAGTCTGTGCAAGATCCTACCCATTTCAGTTATTTGTCACATGTGGTCAGCGAAGAGGCAATTTCTGCTGGTGCCTCAGGGTGATGCTGAAAATGTTTCACAAATTCATTATCTGAGAAGAATTCAGTGTAATAAGTTTTCTGCAAAATAAATTTGCACAGAACAAAGTAATCATTAGGAAATCCAGCCCATTATAAGTAATTGCTAACAGCACCTAGGCTTCCATTAATCACTGCATAACAGTGTTTCACCTAATATTAACTCTGTCCCCAAGAAAGTCTGGTGTATCTCTGGAATAAACAAACATAATAAAACAAGGCAACAATGAAGAATGACAAAACAGCACAAGCCTTAAAACAGAAAAGAACAGAGTAGTCATCAAATATCCTGAGCCATGGATAACTCAGGCCTTCTGTAGAATCTCTACAGACTACCACTGAGATTAACAGCATGCTGGGACATATTTAAACGGAGGTAGAGTTGAGTACTTCTTGTAAAACTATGATGGAGCATGAGGGTTCAAGACATAGAGTGACAGTCTGTACCCAGCAAAGCTTTTATTCCATCAGAAGTGGAATGTGGTTTTGGAAACCCCAGTTTGTGATTTCTTGATAAACCCTTTGTCACCATCGCAGCCAATGGTCCATACTCACCCATGATGAAGAAGCCTTTTTCCAAAAGCATTAGTGTCTTGAAGGAGAGGAGAGGAGAGGAGAGGAGAGAAGGGGAAACGCTCTGTTCTCAACCATTTTTGAATACAGACATTTAGAATAAACTCTTCTATCATTTGTACCTACCAAGAATAACCTGCGTTTCTTTTCTCTGAAAGAAACTTCTAGTGCCAACAAGCCATGCAGACATAACTGCACTCACTATACAGCCTTATACAGCTTTACTTGGCTGAGAGAGAGATCTTTTCACAAATATTTTTTTTTGAAATTAAGGCATAATTAAGTTTCAAGTCTTCTAAGAGAGACCCCGTGAGCTGAGAAGGCCTAAAGGGCTGCCACCCGGATCGTGACATGCTGGAGCCTGCTCTTAAGATCTATTGTTCAGTATTGACCTTGACAAACCACATCAGGAAGGAGATGGGCAAAAACTCTAAGTGCCAAGCTGCAGCAATCCTAAACCTTGCAATTCTTTTTCCTTGGACCAGAGCATAAATTGTAGATGAAATGCGCTTTTTGCCAGACGATTACTGTTATGGTTTCCATACCCATTGGAGATGGAATGAACCACATAGTAGCTATATATATATATTTAAGTCCTGATGTTGGCCTGGAGGTATTCAGACCTGCAGGGCCTTTTGTACCACCCACTTCCCATCATCTCAAAATCAAGCTAGGGAATCTTGGGCATGAGCAGAGATTTCTGGCTACAACCAGAATGCACGTACATCACCCAATTTACAGCAGAGCTTGTTTTTCCTCCAAAGTCTGTCATACCAGGACAGCAAAGATCTGACCAGCGACAAAATATTGCACTCATACGGACTTTTAAATTCTGATTCATTGATTTAATTTTTTTTTTGTAGCAATACAGAGTGCAAGAGACTCATCTCTTCCCAGCATCATACAAATACTGATGAAGACAAGATTCGCTGTTGCCAAAACATTCATGAACTGGTTGTTAACATTTAGATTAATGCTTTGTGATCTTTGGAGAAAGGTCTCACGGGCTAAAAGATTAAACAGAGAGGAATGTGCATCCGACATGCTATACACCAACGGCCCTGTGTTTCAATATCACCTTGTTAGAGGGATTGGCCATTTTGAAGACAGCACCATCATCCACCAAGAATCTTCCCTGACTTGAAATTTGCAAAACTGCACCAGAGAACTGGCTCATAACAGCATGAGCTGTTACGCTCGCAATACTGCTACAAAGCCAGGTTTCAAAAAGGCTATTTCTCACTTTTCTTTTTGTGGAGATTGTTTCATTTGGTTGGTTTAGTTTTGATTTTTTTGCGTGCTTTTTCTTTTTTAAAATGTGCTCATTTTAAAGGCCACTCCATCAGAGAGGCTGCTGTGATCAGATGTCTTCCCCTGGGGCTGTGGAAGCAGTCCTGATGAAGACAGCATTGACTGACCCTTGGTAGCTCTGCTTCAGGCCAACATCACCTTTGCAGATCCCTGCTAGCAGGGTAAGCCACAAATCATGCAGACTCTGTACAACTTGTCCTGGCTGCAGATCAGTGAGAGAGACCAAATTAAAGCTAGGTGCAGTTCTCCTTGTTAAATACTTTCTAGTAATTTTAATTGTGTGAAATTGAGGGATTTGCACTTACTCTTGTTTTTGAGCACTGTGTGATTGTGTAGAAGTTACGGCTTTACCTCGATGCATTGTCTGAAATCAATGCAGGCTGAAAACGGGAGTTACCCACGCCCTTGGACTATAACACAAGCAGGATTCAAAACCTGAGACTACAGCTATGACTCACTGACTCAATGAACTTGAAACATCCCATTAAAAAAAACCCAACCATGAATGAGAGGTTCCCAGGAATGTGACAAACGATGGGTAAAGTAACGTGGGTTGGACAAAGTACTATCAAGTACGCCTTGATCTTGAACTGTGGCCGCCAGATCACAGAGCAGCCTTGAGGGAGGACACCAGGTTCTCATCCAACTGCTGCTTAGAGCAAATGGTCCCAGAATATCCTATAACAGAGAAAGTGTGCACACAGTTACCACAGGCATTAGCTGACTGCTCAACTATGCCCCTGCAACATATAGAAAAATCACATGAGCAAGTAGATGAATTAAAGAGAAACAATCAAAAAGAAATTAAAGCTGATTGCTATCTTAAGCTACATGAAATTGCCCTGTGTGCTCCCAAGCAGCTAGGTAGGGGTGATGGAACTAAATTAAGAAGAAAATTATAGCCCTGTTCTTCTCATCTAACCCCAATGTTAAACACCTTTTCATGTTGCTGCAGCAGCCACTATGTTTGGCCACTCACTTTTCTAAAATTGCATTTCCTGTTAAATCCAACAAGAAGCTTACAAGGAGAAGAAGCAGCCCAATTTAAGGCATGTTTGGGGGTCACAGTCCACAGCATATATGTTGCAAATTTAAACCTGTGCTCTTTTGGTAAATATGTTACAAATAGCAAACTGGTTAAAAAAATATTTAAACTTGCTGTAATATGGAGCCACACAATAGCCAAAAGCTATGGGAATAGAAGACCACAGAAAAGGTACTTTCAGAATATAAAAGCTGACAAGAAAATATTAAATTTCAGCTCTACTAAATAAAATATCTTCAAAAGCTTTTTCTGTTTTAAAGACGTCACTGAGATCATAATCAATCAGTCTGGGCACTTACACACAGTGCCCCATCGGAGGATTTAGCAGAAATGAAGCACTAAATTATTCAGCATTTAAGTAATTGTGTAAGGAATATGCAGCTGAAAAGGACAGACTGAAAAACAAGATTATTTTTCTGTTACTTCAGAATATATTTGGCTTCAAAAGGGCCTTCCAAGGAGATAGCTAAGCATTTTTGCCATGCAATGAATCAGATTCCAGTTTTTAATCTCTTATTTTTAAGTCAAATTATTCTAGTATTTCTATGCAACAGAAAAGTATGAGCTCCATCTCCGAGCATCATAAATCAGCATCTTAATATTAATATTTTTACTGTATTTACAGCTATGTGTTCTCTTTCTCAGCTAGGCTGCCTTTCTATTTAAAAAAACAACAAAACACTTGCCCTGCTCTGTCACAAATCTGTATAGTGTTAAGCTTATCTTAGCTGAAAGTCCTCTTTGGATACCTGTACTACACACATACAATACACACATGTCCAAGGAATCATAGAGACAACCCTGTTCAGACAAATACTATATATTCTCAGAAAGACAAGTTTAAATTAATAAGCTGTAAAATTTCAGAGTTTCCTCCAAAAGCTTTTTTTTTAAGCTGTAAGGTACATAAACTAGATGAGATTTACGTTCTCCATGAGAAGCTCTGCTGAATTTTATGCTTTGATACATCAGCTCTAATATTTTGGAAGCTTTTCCCTTAAGTCTTTCTCGAGATTCATTGTTAACATTTTGAATGTCTTACAAAACAGGAATGCGAGCCTATTAGTCCCTGAGACTGTATCACAGCAGTCAATAGCCAAAAGAACAATGACAACATGGGTATTATTTCACATGATTTCAAACCATTTTCATATACAGCTCTAATATAAACCACGTATCAAGCTGTTAAACAGAGACAGGAGTTGATAACACTGGACTTCATACAGAACTGAGACTGTGAATCATTTTGTTGACACCTAACAGAACGGAAATTGCTGTTTATCAATGCATGCATCTCAGGATCACAGTATTAAACATCATCAAAATAACTCATTAAGGTGATAAATTTTGCCTTAAGTCCCCATCTCTTTTATTCTAGCATTGAATCTAGCATTGAATTTCCTTCTGGCAGCTGCTCCAAACCTCGTTCCAGGTCAGTGTCTCCACTGTCCAATTTACGCTCTGTTTCACAAAGGCTCTTTACAGGTTCTATCTCCTCCTCTAGCCACTTCTACTCTTCTCTCTATGCTGCAAAGAGAAGATCCCTAGGTGTAGCCATTGCTTTCTGTGGCATTAGCGTCAGTCCTCACAGAATTGCATCGGGCTCTCGACTGAGTCTGCTTACCTCCCCTCCGACTTTTTTTAATCTCCCCTACAGTCAAACTGGACAGCTGCTTCTTGCCTGAAGATCTGTAAGAGGTCATTCAGTTCAAGCAAGAAAAAAACATTACTACACGCCGCTTTTATTCCTGAAGACACCCTGCTTCAATGAGCTGTTAGAGGGAACACTGCTGGGCTACAAATGATGGGACTGGCTCACTTGCTTAGCACCATCAGGACAAGGTCAGTATTGTCAGTGCTAGGTGGAGCAAGGAAGAGTAACATGCAGTGGAAGTTAACTGCTCTGAATAAACTAGAAACTGATCCTCACAACCTGTAAAGGAATTGCTGGTAATTTAGCTGAATTAAAGGCCTGAGACAGTAACAGCTGTTGTCCCATGTTTTAAAGCAGACATGTTTGAGGATCACAGCAGAGGTTACGTTTGACAATATCATAAACAACTTGACACTGAGCCTTACAGGAGAAAACAGAGAACACAATGACTTCTTTACTCAATACAAATCTAAACACAAGGCAAAGGAAGCCAGTTGTTACAGGTGAATTCAAGTCCAGAAACATTAAGCAGTCGGTTCTTCTCAGAAAATATTTTGCAAAGTAGTAACTCAAATACAAAATGCATCTTGGCTTGTATTACAATGAAAAAATGTTGACAAATTCACACTAATTGATTTTTTTGAAGGAATAAAGTACCAATGAAGATCCACGTATTTGCTTTACTACAAACTCCTTTTTCTCTCAGAGAAGTACTTATTCTTGCTGACAACCCCACACAAATCAATGCTTCCTTTACTTGGATGTCACATTAAACTACTCATGTTTTTAAGTGTTGTGAATGGGATTTGCAATCTGTTACAATGCCTATGAAGAAGATTGTCTGTATTTATGGAGCAAATGCCAGAAAACAAAAAGACAACAACATCTCCTTTAAAGTAACTGCAGACAGTACAACTAGCTTATTTTGAAATTCTAAGGCAACAATACTGCACTAGCATATGAAACTCTACTGTAAGACCAAGTTAACGTACTGCTTTCATAAATTCAGTAAACTCAGTAGCAGGCAGCAATATAAAATGTCAATATTGCCACCAGATTTTTTATGCACTCAACTTCTGCATTCAATGAATCCCTTCAGATAACATGTAATATCTTGAGTAGTGCAGTCTTCATTTAAGATGATGTGGCAATATTAATATATATTAAAAATACACATGTACATTTTTGCAGACTTGTAATTTAATATATTTTCATAAATCACTACAAAAATGTGGTTCCGCAATTGCTACCACACACAGAGACTCTTACAGTAGAATAGAGAATGTACAGATGTCTTTCCCAGAACTGGCAATACTATGCATTGTGCAAATTATCTAGGACTCCAATCCTTTCTAAGCAGCAGTTAGAAGAAAATGTGGGTTGAATACTGATATCAAAATACAGATTTAAATAATTTACTCTTAAAAACATTCATATTTATAGCCTCTTACAGAAAATAAACAATTCATCTGATTATCAGATATTTCCTCAGTTTTTCCAGTTCCAAGGTATACACAGGTCTCCATCCTGCAGCACAGAGTAGAAATGTGAAACACAAAGGTGCATGCCTTGTAGGTACGGCAATGATTCTTCCAGCAGTCGTTTACAACAGTCTATCATTTGTGCACTGGAAACACTGGGTTCCTTATACAGTCGATCCAAAGAAAATTTTTCAGTGGAAGTATTGATCAACTTCTTTTCTGTAATCATCATCCTAGCAAATGAAGATAACATAAAGTGACAAAATTAGAACTTAATCTGTTAACAAACCTCCTGGACATAAGTATATTTGTAGGTTACATCCATGTAAACAAAGGTGACATTTCATGTACAGCTATGGCACAGCTCAGATTTTTGTACACGTTGATACCCTTGTCCACCTCAGAGGCTGGACTGAACATGCTTCCATAACTAAGGGCAACAGCATACTTAGAGAGTCATATTTGAAAGCCTGCACCATGACCATTTTATGCTCATTATGTAAAAAGGGAAAATACCAAAATAAAAATTCTATGAGGCGCCATTTTTAACACAAGGGATGAAAGTACTTAAATAACCTTGAAAGTGTAAGCTTTAAGAGTACATAACATTAGCGATTACTCTGTCTTCTTAACTAAGATGAGGACTCTGCATGTCATCAAAACCAATGGTACTGTCACCTGATGCACATTACATGCTTACTAGTTGTAGAAGTATATTGATTCTGTTGGACTTAGAATCATAGAATCGCTTGGTTGGAAAAGACCTTTGAGATTATTGAGTCCAGCTGTATTTGTTCACTACTAAACCATATCCCTAAGCGCTTCATCTACCTGTCTTTTGATTACCACCAGGGATGGTTACTCCACCACCTCACTGGGCAGCTGTGCCAGTGCCTGACACCCCTTTCAGTGAAGAAATTTTTCCTAATGTCCAATCTGAACCTCCCCTGGTGCAACTTGAGGCCATTTCCTCTTGTCCTATCGCCTGTCACTTGGGAGAAGAGACCAACACTCACCTCACTACAACCTCCTTTCAGGGAGTTGTAGAGAGTGATATGGACCTGATGATCTTAAAGGTCTTTTCCAACCTAAATGATACTATGAATACTGAATTCATACCTTGCAGGTGATTTCTTCCATTCACCTGAGACAAAGATAAGACACCACATGACAAACCTAATTAACTCAGAAAGAAAGTTAACTTAGTGGCTCCAAAATCAGCTCAAAAAATAATTAGAAAATTAAGAGGGAAAAAAAAAGATCTATTTAACACTCCTAACGTGAGATAATGTTTCCAGCTTCAAGTATTTTCTTAAGTGCAGTCAGAAACTGGGAAGGAGTACAGAGTAAAAAACCCATCACATTTTTTGCCCCATTCAATACAGCCTTTCCATAAGGTACTGGATGATGAGGACAGACCTTCAGTATGACCCAGGGTAGCTCTTTACAATTTATACAAAGCAGCAATCATTCAACACACAACAGAAGAGCTGAGCTATGGAACTTGGCTCTTACATTCTTACAACACAGCTGCTTATACTCTGAGAGGAACCCCACATTCTCCCTGGACCTGTGTCCTTATAATGTGTGACAGTGTGAGGTTTCTTGGAGAGTGAGTTACCTAGATGCAAACACATATATTTGCTACAACACCCATTTAAACTTCTACAGACAATACTATCCCAGCTGTCACATAGGGACAGCCACATAGAGAGCTATTCAGCAGTTTTAACTTATATGGCAAAACCAATCTAACTCCAAAGCTGGACTAGGGTTATGAAAAAATTCCAACAAACCTCCATGTTTTACCGAGCTGTCTCCAAAATTTTTTCCTTCCAAGTAATCAGGTCTTAACAGAGGTAAAACCTTCAGTAAGACTCATCCCTAAAATAACCTTCACCAAAAAATATCTGGATCTATACATTATGTATACACTCATGACAGTGTGATATTTCAACAGTTATTACAAATTTTCCAAAGCACAAAAATAAACTTGC
Organism: Tapera naevia; assembly: GCA_033556795.1. Taxonomy (NCBI): domain Eukaryota; kingdom Metazoa; phylum Chordata; class Aves; order Cuculiformes; family Neomorphidae; genus Tapera; species Tapera naevia. Next base: position 547,877 of record JAUMJJ010000222.1, read on the forward strand.
AGACCTCTAAAAGGACAGTAACACCCAGATAACCTATCACAGTGTTTTATTCAAAATAAAACCAGTATCTCTACTTCTACTTCCTCAGAAACATATACAAGGTCAGAACAAAATTTCCAGTTCTGACAGATATTACAAGACATGTAAATATGGTACTACGACTCCACTACTGCCACCTCTCTCATCTCACTCGCATCTGTGAAAGAGTACCTAAGAGGTATTTTTCTCATCATTCTGTCCCAGTTTTTTCCTCCCCTTGTTTGGTGCTAATTAATCTCTGCCTCAGCTAAATGACAAACAACTAGAAATAATGATTCCCTAGTCAGTCTCAGTTGTTTTTAGTTTAGATTTTACTGCTTTCGTGTCACAATATGATTTTCTTATTTAACAAAAAGGTCTCTCCCTTAAAAAACCCTCACCTCTCCCTTGAGGAAGTAATTGTAAAAATATTTTGTAATTTTGTCTTGTAAGCAAAGATCTTTTATTTCTGCATAAAGTACAATTGTTTCCACAAGATGAAGGATGTGGATTAGTAAAACTGTTTGTGTTCACTGAATGTTGAAAGTTTTGACTTAGTAAAGCTGATGGGTAAAGTTCTATTTTATAAACATTTTTTTTTCCACTAAAAGAGCATGAACACATTTTTCACAAAGTTCTCATCCTCCTCCAAATAAAACATACGACATATGACATGCATAGACTTTCATGAGCTAAATGTGTTGAGTCACATGTACACTTACTCCTCCTTCCTTCTCATGTTCTGTCTTGCTTCCTGTGCTTTTGCAAAAATAAACCATTGAAGGGTTGCTGGATCACAAACCGTTGGGATCGTAAAGTGTCCAAATTCATGTAAGCTTGGTGCATATCTGTCACTAATGAAATACGATGGAAGCAAAAACCAAGGTTTTATATTATTAAACAAGTATTTACATGAATTACTTTCAGAATTAATTCTGCAGATAAAAGAATATAAATCACAATAATAATTGATAAAAAATTAATCAAGTTTGGATCATGATAATATAGAAGCATCATACACACAGCTTTTTCAAAATGGCATTTCAAAAGCAACTGTCAACAATACTCAAAAAAATATAAAGAGTAGTACCATCATACCTGAGCGTTGACCTGACAGCACGAAAACTTTGATTTAACCCAGTGCAATACTGTAATTCAACTCAGCACAATACCGTAAGATAAAGGCAGAACTTTGACTCTAACCTGAATGAAATTAAGCAGGATTTTCTTCAGTCTGATTCCTTCTTAACCCATAAAAATACACTTAAAACCTTCAGACAGAAAGACTTTGACGTAATGAAAAACTGAGATTATGTTAGTTTTCTTCTTACTGAGAGTAATAATAAGTGTAACAAAAAAACCCGCAAACAATAAAAGAACGGAAGAAACCTCTCCTGCAAACACCTACCTTTCTAGAATCATTTGCAAGCCTCGCAGACTACGAGGATGAAAAGGTAGCCTACTGTCACATAATTTATTATAGAAAGAATCCAGAGTCTCATAGTACTCTTCTAGAGTCAACAGCGGTTGCAGTTCTTCAATATATATTACTTGTATGCCTCCCAGAAGCTGGCTTATCCGATCTTCCAAGAACAGGAGCTTTTTCTGTAGTTTATAATAATTTGGCAATCTCTCAAAAATCTGTGTGCACACACAAACAAACATTTCCTATGTTATAAAGTATAAAACTTAATTTTGCGACATGAAAAAAGTAACAAGAAACTATAAACGAAAAGACACTTAACAACACAAAAACAGAACCCAAGGGAAGGAAAAAAAATACCTAAATCCAGAAATATCAAGTATATACATTTTGGAACAAGATATAATGGAATAAGCTCATAAGTATTTTCAGTATTTATATTATAAAGACACAAAAGGCCATAGCAAGATTGATGGATGTCCTCTTTCTCTATACATGCAAAAATTAATAGTCCCAGTTTAAAAAAAATATATAATCTGAGCCCTATATAATATGTTTATCACCACAAATCACAGTCGTAAAGCTATTCCACATACAGCCAAAAGTGGTTTTGCCAGCCTAATTTATACCAATCCTCCAAAGAGAGAAGACACTTGTTGCTCCTGCTGGAACTATTTCTTTCCAGAGTTTTGGATCTTGGGTCTGAATGGAGAGGAGAAAGGAGGAAGGAACTACATCTCTAATGTATGAAACCTATACCAGAGAAGGTTAAGAAGGCATCAGACTTGTTAGCTGAACCATAGAAGGTGTGACTGGGAGAAGGCTGGAATCGGGCAACAAGTGAAAAGGGGAGTCTGTAGTAGTAGTCACTACTTACCACCTACCCAGTTATTACTGTAACATAGCTTTCCATACAAAAAAAAAAAAATCCTGCTGCTGGAACAAGTGAAGTGATTTCAGAATACTGTCTTTAGAAACCCAATCAGGACAGCTTCTGGCATAATAAAATCCATTGGCTCAGCATTTGCATTCGTAAAAGAGAAAAATGGAAAAAAATCCTCTCTATATATATTATTTCAATATATATTATATAAAATATACATTATAGATATATCTATATATAACATGCATAAATATCAATATATATATTCTTTCTTTATATATAATATATATTGATAAACATATATTCTTTAAATATAAATCCTCTGACCAAGCATTCTACAGACTGACTTGGACACTGTTCTACTGCTTCCTTTTTCAAATAATTAGTAACAAAAGTAACAGCACTTAGGACTGTAGGACTGCTTTCTAAAATGGATTAGAATTGGACCAAAAAAATCTGCTTTCTGAAAAGCAAGCGGCTAACCAACCTCATGAAAATCTTCACTAACTTTTTCTGTGTATCATTTCATGTGATCTTCAGTGCATTTAAAATAAATAGCCTTTGATTTCAGGCTTAAATACGTACCCTTCCTTTGTCTTCCAGAGCAAATACCATTACCACACCTAACTACACACATTGTTCCATGTGCACGATGTTTTATATGGATATACGACCACTTCAGAAAACCTCTCAGCAAAGGTCAGAAAGAGGAAACATTTCTCTTTTGAACGAAGACAGTGTTTATTTTAGTATTAATCAGAAGATCACTTTATTCCAATGACTATCATCACTCTCAAATCTCAGAGTAGAAAGTCTTGCGTTAAATTCTATTTTCCGGTTTAAGGTATTTGTAAACCATTCACAGTAACAAACCATGGTTTGTTTTCTCCCTCAGTGAAACATACAGGCTGAAATTCAAACCACCACCAAAGGAAGCTTTGGATTGAATGATAAATTTTCATATTATTCATTGATTGGAACATAGAAACAGAATATTCTGATTTTCTAACTGGTGAAATTCACAACTATAAAATTCCACCCATTATCTCCTTTACAAAGAAATATTTTTTGATAGAAATATCAATAATATTTCAGGTACCAAGATTCAAGAAAATTTACTTAAGTGATATGCTGATATTTTATTTGAGGTCCTTTGCACATAATACTTAATCATTTAGGATGTCAGAAAGCTTGTCAACTCCAAACGTTACACAAGCAGCAGAAGAATTTCCATAGTCACTAAAGATAAATTTCTGCAGCATCCACATTGTATGCCTAAAAGAACAAAGTGGAGTGACGGGGTTGGTTACCAGTCACTGACTGAAATGATCACTTCACAAGTGCCATTTTTCAAAAAAAAGCTGGATAAAATTCCTAAATTCTTCATGGGAACGAGCTCTTTACACGAGCTCCTTATTATAGATGCTGAAATAATCTGCCAGTGCTCTTGCACAGGCTGGAACACTGCACAACAAATCAGCTTTCTTTATATCTAATCAGGGTAGGGTTGATTTGTTAGTGAAAGCAGCAGCAGAGATCTGACAAAAACTGTTAGTAACAGTACACTGAAGGATTAAATTTAGAATGCAATGTACACAGGTATGCTAAATATAGTAGCTATGTGTTTGCTTTAAATTACTAATCCGTTATCTGCTCCAGTTAATATTTTGATGATAGTTTAAAAAAGGATGTCACAACAAGAGGCATTATCATTTACTTTGAAATCTTCTTACTTTGGTCCAGTGATGGTGAACGTCCATGGTCCCCAGCATTACGTGGCCTGCTGCACTCATACCTGAACGGTCTGTGAATACCACTGTGTGTCCTAAAGAGTGCACAAAGTTCTTTACTAATTTTGGGTTATTTCAATTATTGCCACAATTATTTAAGACATGTCACAAGCAACATATTTCTGCAGCACAAACACAGATGAGTAGGTGCTTTTGTTATTCTCAAAATTTGAAAGAATGATTCTTGAAAACTCCAGTTCAAGTATTCTTTTCATACAAACCTTACCTATCATTTCCCTTCCCTCTGTTTAAACTTGGTTGGGTTTTAGTCACCTGGGCTTTTTTCTTACAAAGACTACTTTTATAATAAGAGAAAAATCTCAGCAGACAGCATATTTAAACAATCCATACAAATAATATATATATATATGCTAGGAAATATATGCTATATGCTTAAAGTATATATAAATACGGTAAAGGTTGGTCAAAGAACTATCAGCACAGTCATTCAACAATACTTTCACAGAACTCCCTGCAACATGCAAGCTCGAAGAAATGTTCAGGCTAGGTTCTTGCTCTTTTTTTTAAAGACAGAATAGAGACAACATAAAAGAATAATACTAGGCTTACTTTTGGGGGGACAAATCAAGTTTTGAGACTCAATATGCTTTAAGTTCTATAAGGGTAAAAGCACAGGCAACTATTTATCAAAATAAGCGTCCACAAAAGCCTTCAGTGTGATGCATTAATGTACAAGACATGGCTTAAACAGAAGCTGTTGCTCTCAGAAGTTTTTAAAAATCCTTAAGAGTGACTAACACTGACTTTAAGGCATCCAGTCCATTTTTGTACCCCAGGGCAAGATCAACTCTACCTGTATAATTACTGACAGGTATTTCTCCAGTCTATTACTGAAGATGTTCAAAGATGGAGACTACAATAGCTTCACAAGACAGCTTTCTCGAGCACTTTAAATCCTTATCGTACTTAGGTAAAGAAACTAATTTGAAACCTGATACAGTTTAAAACTACTACTTATTGTCCTATCCACTCTGCCTTTTGACAAAAGATTAAGTGAATCCTCAAATGAAAGCCACTCAAAACCGAGTATCTGCAGACATAAAATGCAGAGTTAGAGGAAACAGCTACAGCCACAGGTCAAACAGCTGTATGAGAAGAATGGCAGGTCAGGTTTACAGAATATTTTAGTTTTTCCTAAGAAAATACAGGCTTTAATACAGGTATTTTATGGAACACACATGATAAGAGAAGAAAATATGATTTTTAAAGGCATTCTAGTAAGTCCTCGTTACATCAACTCTTCAGAGAGCTAACTGCATTTTTGTCTTGGATCTACCATGGGCGGGCAACAATCCACTGCTACCTCCACTCTTTCAGAGGTTCAGATTTTTTACTTTCATTATTAGCACAAAATCCAGTACCTTCAACTCACTCAGTTTGCATTTACTAAGAAATGAAATAGAAGCTGAGGGTAGCAAACACTCTGTATGGAAAGGTCACTTCAAAAATACCCAGTAGCTTAAAATGTAATTTCTCACCAGATTTTCAGTAAGCTTGGCAGGTTTAGTTTAGCAGTTATCAAAAGAAAGCGAAAAGAAAGTCACAGATGACTCATGTTCATCTTTGAACCAAAACTATATTAGGATATGTGAAACAAGCAACAGAAATACCTTTAACATTCTTTAATGCTTCAGGTCTCTGCTGGACTAAGCGACCAAGACTGTGTAGTTGGCTACAGCGGTGAGCAATACCCCAGCTTCTCTGCCACCTAAACAAAATTATAATTGAAAGCATTTTGTTCCTTCAACATTATTACAAAAAAATCTCACAGAAGTTGAGATGTAGCTGAAAGCCTTGTACCACAAACAACTCAAACAAAATAGCACTCCAACAGTAATAAAAGCAAAGGCTTACTGAAAAGCTGTATGTGTCACATCCTATTTGAACAGATAAAAAGCCTAAATAAAATCTCAGTCTTTCTTGAAGTTGAGTGCCAACAACAAAGGAATAAACTCAGATATTGGAAAAATAAATACAAAGCCTGGCAGACAGAACAAAACTTGCAAAACCCCCACTAAGAAGGGGGTTAGTAAGCAAATAGCAACAGATAACCCAGTATTCGGTCAGTCACGTGACAGTTTGTTTGCACACTGTGCAATGTTTAGAGGAGCAAATATTATATATAAAGACATGTTCTTTTTTCCTTCAAGTTCCTAGCTGAAAACATTACTACAATTCCAGTGGTTAAGTTGCTATAAATATGTCTGTATTTTACAGTGGAATAACTTTTTGTTAAACCATACAGGAGCCAGATGTTTCTTTGATGACTTTAATATTCATAGATTTGACACCTCTTCCATCACAGACAGACCAGACAAATTTAAAAAGCATTTAAATTGTATAGTGTATTGAAAAATTACATCCTTTTACAAACTTCTAGCTTGTACAAAGCTGTCAAAATGGGAACTACTATTCCCTTACTGTACTGGGTCTGTCTGGGATGGAGTTATTTTCTTCATAGCATCCCTGTGTTTCGTATTTTTTACTAAACAGTGTTGGCAACACATCACTGTTTTGGCTGTTGTGCAGTGCTTGAACAGCATTCAGGTATTCACTTTTTCTTCCCACTCTGACCACTCATCAGTGAGTAGGGCTGGGGTGGGCAAGACGCTGGGAGGGGACACTACCAGGACAGGTGACTCAAACTGACCAAAGGGATATTTCAGACTATATGATGTCATAATCAGCAATAAATGCTCAGGGAAAGGAGTAGGAAGTGGGACCCTCGTGGTTACAGCATTTATTTTCCCAAGCAAGCCTTACAAACGCTGAGGTCCTGCTTTCCAGCAGGGGCTGAACTCCTGCCTGCCAATGGGGAGGAGTGAACAAATTCCTCTTTTTGCTTTGCTTGAACGCAGTTTTGCTTCACTTCACTATTAAATTTCTACCTTGATCCATGAGTTTTATTGCTTTTGCTCTTCCTGTTCTCTTCCTCCCACCCCACTGGGAGTGTATGAGCAAGCGGCTGGGTGGGTGCTTAGCTGCTGGCTGGGGTCAACCCACATCGTCTCATTTAGGGAAACCTAACTGAGAAAAAAACATTCTTTGGGATATGGAGAATGGCACTGTGCCACAGCCCTTACAAGGCGATTCAATCTATTATAATGCAAGTCATTCTAGTAACTGTTTTCTGTTACCTAGCAATATCGCTTTGCTTTCAGTAGCACTAGACAAGGAAGTAAAAAGGTCTCTTATACACCCTACCTTCTCTAAGCTTTTCTAAACTTGTACATGGAATAAACCCAATGATCCTGTTATTTTTCCAGACCTCTGTGAGCGCTACGCGTTAGGTGGCATGACCACAAGTAGCAGTTTCCTATTAAGATACTTGCTTGTCAGATTCCTGACACTTGCATTCTTTTCTGAATAATGACAATACAGTTCTTGGAAGTTTAATAACTCTTCATGGAATACAATAATTTTAGTGTATTTTAAAAGCACAAACAATAATAAAACGAAGTAGAAGCCACAAATAAAGCTACACATTTAATATTGAAGACTGTTTCAGAAACTTAAAAACCACAGCACAGTTACAGAGGAATACAAATTTTGTAGAAAAAGAACTGGCTTCAGCTTAAAAGAAGCCAGGGAACAAAAGCATGATTTCAGAAGCTTCAAGTCTCTCTTTCCTGGTTAAAAGAACTTAACAGACTAGTCTTTGAAATAATCTCCAAATTTTACCTTCCCATTGTTGAATACCCTCACTGCCTTTTTTCCCCATCCTGAACATCCCACTTCAGAACATTCTCATTCGAAGGCAACAAGATTTAAAAAAGAATTGTAAGATATTTTCTGGAAAATATTCTGAAGAATCAAGATCACCAACTGTACTCAGCCCTTTTCAAGCAAACAAATCTCCTCTTCCTCTGCAGTGTGGGAAACAAGACACTAGAAAGAATAACATTTTTATCAGTCCTTCACAGGATGTCAGTAAGTACCACATGCAAAGTTGTGTTTCACTGCTGATCTAATTACCTTTGTAGATATTCACTTGAACCTGGGAAAAGCAATTTTATCCAGCAAAACACACAAATGCATGTGAATGCATACACAGACACAGGTTCTATTTCAAGTGCTTAAGTGATTGTTTCAACTGAAGACTATATTATTCATTACAAATAGTACGTCCTTCTGAGCAGACTGCAACAGGAAACTTTTGTCCCAATAGAATTCTTCTAGAAAAATATAATTCAGTGCAATAACACTTACACATGTATGAAAAATAGCTGTTTTACTGGAATAAACTTTTAAAGCCCATGGTGTAGCACTACACTACGCTTCCTTGCTTTGACTGTCCTAACACAAGTCCAACTGATGTAAATTATTACCTGATATCTGAGAGCTGGAGTTGATGAGAGAGTTCAAATTTTAAACGTTCTAGTTCTTTTCTAAGTGGCAAACTCTTTTTCAGCTTTTTTACTGCATTTGCTTCATTATAATTTAGCCAGGATCTGAAAGAAGAGGAGGTAAAAGCCAAAAAGGAGAGGCAAGTCATATTATTTTCATGCAAACAGTACAGCTAACTGAATTCTTACTACTAACATTAACATTTTAATTCAAGTTACCAAGTAAAGAGATTTTTTTAAAAGTAGAGAACAAACTGAAAGTGTGACATGCTTCACCTAAAGACATTTACAAGGGAAAACCTGGCACTTAATGTCTTTGGTAGGAACTAGGGAATCAAATTGAACCAAAAGACACTGACAGTGTTACAAGACTTAGAGGTGTGAAAGGTGTAGGGCAGCAGATTAGTGTGATTTAGGGGGTCAGCTTCAGAACTTAGTGCTTAATGGAAGAGGTTCCCACACATCTGCCTTTAACAAAAAACCCCAAACAATAAAAGTAATGATTAGTAGACTATCAAAATAAGGGAGGTAGTACTAAAGGGCTAAGTTCTTACAGAGCTTGGATGAACACAGATTAAGCAGGTCAAAGTTTTACAGTCTTTTGCCAATAATCAGAACCAGGTAAACATGACTTACGAGTACGTTTGAAAATTTCAATATATAGATCATCGTACCTCTAGGAAAAAGCTACTCTTCAAGAGATTTAGCCTTTGTTCATAACAAACTTATTTTCATACTCTTATTTTTACCAACAAATACTTATGTTCTCATACTGTATTCTAAGTGAAAAATTCAAGATCAGAAGTAAAAAGAGAAGCCCAGTGCCAAACGGCCAAGTATTAAAACCAGATGGTTAATATATAACTGTTTGTGGCACTTCTTGTTAATGTGTAAAAATAAGTATAAATATTCCATAAAATGTTAAATCTCGGTTAAGTCTTTTACAATAGCATTGCTTATAGTAGTTTTATTTGAAAGGTGTGAGGCAGGATGAGGGGTATTCTTTCATCAGAAGATACTAACACCACAGCTCTGCCTTTATCTCAAATGGCACCTATATCTCATTGTTACAAAAGTCTTTCAAGGCTTTCCCAAAATGAGCATATATACATTTTATAAACAACCAACCTCTAATACACCACATGCTGCATTTAATGCAATTCAGTATACATAATTGCTTCAATTTAAATATTAAGGTTGGTATGCTGAACAACAAATCAGAAGCGCAACACTAAGACATCTGGCAAATTAAAACATTCTAACCTTAGTTTTCATTAATTGCCTCTCACCCCCAACAGAATGTGATAACAAAATACTAACAATAAAGTTAATAGCTGTACAGTTTTGTGTTACAGAAGCCCTGTAAGAGGTAAAGAGCTATTGGAAGCAAGTGGGACCTCGCTTCCTTCTGAATCATCAGCAGTATTCCACAAAACTGAAAAACTAAATCAACCAAAACTAGACTGACCAAACATGAATGCTGGGCAAAGAGACAAGAATGCCTCAGCTTAGCTGGCACTACAGTTATCCCAGGAGCTCATTTGAACTCCCTTTAATTATAAAAAGTGTGACAGAATTACATGTTGGACAATGAAGTTTTGTATTGTTCAGAGGGTTTATTGATTGCCTTTAAAAACCTTGGCATTAAAATAAGACCAATTTACGTTAGAAAATACCAATTAAATAAAAGCCTTACATACATTAAAGTTGTTTCCACTCTCTGGGCTTGTTCTAGCTCCTCCTCAGGATCCTTGAATCCAGTAAATGAATAGTAAGTCTTATCCCATTTGATAGGTCTGTTTACTGTGCTTTTTACATCCTTCTGGGGCTGAGAGCCGACATTCAAACTCTGAACATGATCCGTAGATAAACTGCAGGAGTTGAGGATATCTAATACTGTGCTCAGGAGATCCCTAGTATGTAGAGTAAAACTGACTGCTCGAAATCCTATAAAATAAAGTCCACAAAATTAGTACTATTTAATAAAAATTATTTCACATACATTCACATTTCTCTCATCTTAAAAGAACACAAACAAGGTGTACATTATTATGATACTGTTATTTCAATACTCAATGCAAAATTCATGTGCAGTTTAACCTTTAAAACTGTTACGTGCCCAAAAATATAAACAGAGCTGGTTTCACTGTCTGAATCACTGGATGAACTGGAAATCTAGCTACAGATGCAGCATAACCCCTAAAAGGATGCTTTCACTTTAGCAGTGGCAGTTTTGTTCAATAGATCTACACAATTCACATTATTACTGATGATCACTTTGGATATAATTGAATGCAGAAATGCAGTACTACAACAGCTCTTGGCGGGCTGTGAACAGAAGATTCAGAATAAAACATTACACTTGCACATTGGCTAAAACTAAGTCCAATCACTTAACTATTGGGCCTAACTGCCCCACTAGAAAGCAAACATTAGACTCAAGAGCAGAACACAGCTGCCAGTTCAGCTGTTACCTCAACTAGACTGGACATAACATTACTGTTTTCTTGAATAACAGTATGATTTTGTTTTCTAGGACCAGGGCCCCTGACGATTTGCACAAGTGCTTCGACTAGCAGGATACAGAACACACAACTCATCTGCTAGATGAGGCATATTGGTACATCAGAGACAAATATATAGAATAAAATCAATTAAAGCAAATATTCCAAACTCTGCAATATTTTCTGTAGTCTCAAAGCTAAGAGACAATGTGGTAAATTGAAGCTTTTGATATTATACAACTTCTGCTTACAGAGTAAGTTACTACTGATCCTACCCTAACATTGCGTGCTACGCATTATCTGCAATGAAAACAAGGATCCAACTGTTGTTCCAGTTAAACATGACAATGGTATTAAAAGCAGAAACATTACCATTTATATCAACCTACAGTTTTTACTTCCTCAAGCTGTAACTTGACCTCAACTTTGTAATTTCTCATTCTTTCAATGCTTTTTAAAAGCTTACCATGTTTAATTACTTAGGATGGTCCTAGCTGTCTGATCCAATACCTGTTTTCATAGTTTGAAAGGATTTTATTAAGTTGAAAAGCCATTATGACTGCACAAGGCTAAGTAATGATCTTAAAGAATTTAAGTACAGGAACACACATTCTGCACAATATAGAAGCACCTGAAGCACTGAAGGATTCTTGGACATTAGAAGAGCTTGGTTCTCTTTCTCTTACATAAAAAGTAAGCTGAGTTGGCTTAAAGGAGCGAAATCCTGGTTTCTGTAGATTCTCCAAGTAGCCATTTAACCTCTTCAGAGAGTTTTCATTTACTTCCTGTTCAAAAAAAAGAAACCCCCCCCCCCCACAGATTAGGAATTGGACAATTTTTCATCGTACACATAGAACTAGTTTTCACAAATTGCCAGGTGCTCTTAACAAGCAGCAATATAGTTCATATTCTCAGCATAAATTAATAATTATCTTGCATGAATAATTTGCTTGATGTATGTTCTTGGACACTCCAAAACAACACTTTTAAGGCTTTCAATCCTGAATGAGCTAATTAATTCAAATATAATACAAAGCATTTCAAAGTGATGAAGTTATGTGTATTACAAATCAAACTGGAAGGATTCAGTATTTATTTATAACAATTAAACATCCATTATTTATTAGTTATATTTTGTGTTTAAGAGATATACACTTGTTAAAAAATAAGTGCATATTTTTGTTCTCTAGTAACAGCAATATTCAATTCTAATACCACTTTTGGTTATTTGACAGCAGGAAAACCAGAACATTTCCATCCTTGATATATGACACATTGACAAAGAAAGCACACTAAAAGATTTTTACCCTCTCTTTGGGATGCTGGCCAAAGAAATCTGGATGCACAGCAAAATAGAAAGGTCTGAGAGCATTGATGGCATCAGCTCCTGACAAAGTTCTTGACTGAAGAATGCATTGTTGAGGGATCTTCTCCAGACATAACCTTATAAAGTAATAAAATGTTTATGTATGATACAAACAACCAAGTGGACAAACTGATATAAACTACATTAGATGCGTCAGAATGGAGTAAACAGTCACAGCTGAAAATATTTGAAACTGGTGTTAGAAGTCCAAGCGCTAGATTTTTCCCCTTGGGACTCACAAAGCTGTATTTATATGGAACAAAGACAATAGATTCATGAGATGGTGGATGATAATGGCCGATTAAAGACATGTAAACAATAACTTCTTCCTCTACTTTTTCAAAGCAGGCTCAAATAAAACTCCCCAATCAAGCAGCTCAAATGACAAAGACTGGCTTTAGCAGTATTTTTGCAGCTATTGCTGAAGCTGTTCTTAAAAGTGAAGCTTTACATACTTTGAACCTCCAGTTAAAAAGGAAAACCCAGTATTTTTAAAGCCAAAAGAAGTGCCAAAGAATATTAAATTTTACCCAGGAATAACAATCACAATTCAATCAAAAGAGAAACTAATGCAGAACTTGATGTCCACATACTTGTGTCCATTTTAAAGAAAACTAATCTACTTTTCCAAACACGCTCTTTTATAGAAGCTATCAAGTAAAAAGACAGCACTTTTTTTTTGCCTTTGATCTTCACTGAAACAGAACAAGAAAAGAAATCTCAGTGCTAGGAAAAGAAGATTGTTTCACACAAGATCAGAAGGAAAAGTTGAAGAAGTTTAGAAAGTACAAAAGATTGAATAAAGTAAATAACAGTTGTGCAAAGAGCACACCTATCCAACAGAAGACTGAAACTGAAAGAAAAACAAGTTCTGAATAAAAGACCACCAAAATTTCCTGCTATAGCTCAAAGCTGATATTCAGGTTAGCTAATTAATTACCAAGTGACAGTTTATATAAACGCAGCAAGAAAATGTGAATTAGTAAATATTTAACAACAGGTTTCTCCTTTAGCTGATTACACAGGATAACAAACTCAACAGGATAACCATTTTCTGTGATTAATGCTCACTTAGCTTGTAACTCAGAAGGGAAAGGACTCTGTTAGGCAATACAATGCTCTTTCACTTCTCACAGTATCACTCACCCAAACTACAAGCTCCAAATAGGAAAATCTATGGCAGATCAGAGTCAAAGTTTTCAATTCACACAAAACCTACAGCTTTATTAATACTAGTAAGCAAGACTGTTTTACAAAGATCTATTTGTTCAGCATCCTAGACCAAACACAAAAACCTGTGAGACTATTTTCTGATTGCTTTCATTAATTTAAAACAAAGAAACAAAACACAATACACCCAAAGTTGCACACAGACAATAAGCAGCATTTTTCATTTTGGCAAATGTTAGAGTTGTCAAATGACAACAGTTGAGTTGTCAAGCAGATGCAATGACCCTTACTCTACCTCTTTCCTGTAAACCTTTCCAGCTCTTCAATTAGAAACATGAAAGTGCTTAAAGCTAATGTTTATTGCCTAAGAGGTAGGCAAATATTTAATTAGTAGGCCTGAAAAGTCAGCTGGCTGAAAGCACGAGACATTTTTGAGGAAAAATGGAATAGAAAATCTGCAATGCAAGACAACCGATGAAATGTCAAGCTTGTACCACTAGAAACAATTCTCATGCCCATGGATTAAATGTCAAAATAAAAAAAGACAAAATGTATTACTGGCAAACACTTCTATCTCTTTGCTGGCTGCACCTGAGAAAGATTCTATGAGCAGTCATCACTATAGCCCATGATCATACTCAAAATAGCAGGAGACGGTGAAGTACCACAGCAATATAATGTTTTTAGGGAGGGTAAAAGCTCTCAATGACAAGAACATGCAATAGATGCTCAGTGATGCAGGGAAAAAAACTTTATTTGACCTGGCAAGAAAGGAATGGTCATATACTTTACCATTTTGTATCTGGAAACACCAAAATTTTTTTCTGTTTTTTTTTTTTTTTTTTTTTTGCAGTAAGTGGACACAAAGCAGTAAAATGGAAAAAAATTATTTCCAGCAAAAGATAAAAAAAAAAGTAAATTACCCAGCTACCTCATAGCAGTTCTGATTAACAGCCATGTAAGAAACCCACATCCACCCAGACGCAGCTGCTGGGAGGACGCAAGGAACTCAGTTCTCTCTTCACCTTATTCGTACACTGTTTCCCGGATCCACTCTCGAGCTACACTTCATGCCGTTTCCAGTAGTTAGGAAAAAAGTTTAAAATACCTAGAAACTATTAATCATACTTCCAAGATTATTAATCATAAACTTCCATCTGGTGTTCTACCAGAAAAATGGCCAAGTATGGTTAACTTTAGTTCCCTTGTTTTCTATCTAAGCAGCACTGTCATGCTAGCAGGAAGGCTCAGGATTCCAGCCAAAAGTCTATTTTGAACTTGCTTAAAAGAGAAACGCTCAAAGGCCAAAATTAGTTTGCGTGACAGAAGGAAGAATTAATTCACTGAAGGTGAAAGACAGAACTCTGAGGCATCGTTCAACTGAAGTGGCAAAATATATGAATCAAAATGAAGTTAGAGAGAGAAAATGCAAAAAAGATGCTTATGGCTTCACTCACAAGTAGCAAGGATTATTCCAAGAACTTCATTCAGATTTGAAGAGCAATGAAAGCCTTTGTGTTAAAATCAAGGTCATACACACTTTGAGGACAGCTATCTCCACTTCATGACAGACAGGAAACACAATCTCCACTAGAACACATTATGCAATCATATTCTAAGACTGATTTAATTTACTGATTAAATAATTTCCTTCAGATTTCTTTTTACTTTTTCTTCACATCTCTCTCTTCAGTTGAACTTTTTGGCTTATAGCTTTGGCACTGAAACGCTTTGTTAAATTAAGCTCATTATTACAGACATATTCACTCATTTTAAAACACTGGGCTTTAATAACTCAATAATGTGGCAATATTTTGGATGTCACATTCAGATTTTGACTACCACTTTCTCATAATTAAGCTATTTTATATCTCTTCTTTTGTTGAGAGCCTTTTTAATATTTCACTTGAGGACAAGCATATGGTTTTTGGAGATTTTCAACTGTGGATGCTCTGTTGAAAGCTTCAAGCTGTAAAGATGACAAAGCCAACGAAATAAGCATTAAAACAAAAGTACTGAACCAATTCTATGTACGTGCAAGTCTTAAGCAAACATTGAAGCATAAGTTAAAGGCAAATTAGGTCAGCAACATGCCATACCTTCTCACGGCTCCCAAGCAGCAAAACATTGCAGCAACTCAACGGTCAAGCCAACTTTTGCCATCCACTAACTCACTTCAAAAAAAAAAAAAAAGGAAAAAAATCCAGTTTAGTAATGGGCATAAGTATTTTCCCCTGTTACTCATCAGGGCATTCTCTAAATACTACGTTACAACTTTTAAAGACACAATAGTAATAGGAAACTGAGAAATCACACACAAAACCTAGTTTTGCATAAGAATGTTTTCAGTTTCCGCTGCTAAAACATTAACAGTGGTTACCATATTTTGATTTGAAGATAAATATTTAAAGATACTCCAGATGTTGAAAAACCCCTAAAAAATCATTGAAAATTTTAGCCACTCTTCCTAATGTGCAGTTTTGTCTTAAATACAGAAACATAAAATAGAAACACTAACACATACCAGATCATGGAATTCCATGTAAACTTTTACTCTGTTGAGTCTAAAACTTTTAAACAAACTATAATTCTTCAAAATTTATATGCCAACTATTTTATGGGGGCAAAAATATAAAACCAAAGAAAAAGACACTGTCCTACAAAAACGCCTGGAAAACTTATCAAAAGTTTGCTAGCATTCATAGAAATGAGTCAGCAATTTTCACCAGTAACTTCAGCATGATCCAACTGTAATCAAGAGTTGTCCAACAGGAGGTAAATCACTCAGCATGTCAGAACGCAAACATATACTTAATTATTAGGGATTATGAGGGAAGGTCCCTGTTGGCAATGTTTTCTCACAGGCTTTCACGTATTTGTTTTTTTTTTAAATATACTTTTCAAAACAGTATGTTCCCACTAAGTATGCTGCTTTAAAGCACCTGGGATGAACAGTTACCAAACATGATCCCTCTTCCAACACAGCAGGACAGTTCCTGTGACTACCTTGCAAAACACTTCCAAGTTTTACAAGTGCGTCTTACTCACACAAACACAAAAGAAGAGTATAAATTGTTCACCAAGTATTTTACTAGAGGCAAACAGTGAGAAAAAATATACTGAGCTAAAACATCCCCAAAAGCTTGATAATTTTTGACTTCTGATTTTCAGCTAGGTGGGCAAGACAACAATAATTTCATTTTTAGTGTCTCTAACAACAGTCCTAATCATAAACTAACTTAAGTACATTAACAAGCTGTCTGGCAATAAAACAAGTTTCTCTCTGTAATTTTAGCTTCAGGAGTTCAGACAGAGGATGGAAAAACCCCAAGAATCTCACTAATCTGTGGCGACACTTCATATAACCAAACAAAAGCATGGTTGTTTCTTGCTTTAAATGCTCTATTGCCTGCTTGGGAATTGTTACATTGCTAGGCTAAAAAATAAAACCTCCTAGGTTTGAGTAAGCTTCACCTGCAATCTTACCTCACAGACACATTTGCTAACACAAAACAAAGTATTAACGATGTCGCAGTCGCTTTGCCTTTGGGAAGAGGACACCGCATGCCCCTGTCTCATCCCTGGAACCAGGATTACCTGTTTCAGCTGTTCGCCTGTGCTGACAGCACCAGGCAGCGTGAAAGAAAGGGTATGGAAAGACCCGAGATGACAGCGCTCAGCAAAGACGTGCTGGTGGAACCAGTTTTCTCGCCACTTGACAGAACACAGGCCGTGGGTGACGCAGCCACTGACAGATCCAACTGTTTAACAGAGAGCGCTGCTGGAACTTGGTTTAATATTCATTTAGGGTACGGACATTACTCTTGGCTACAGCCATGCACCTGCACCTGCATGGCTATCAGGGATGTTTGGTACCAGCCTTGTTGCCCTTCCTGTGAAAAACCTGGCACCCAACACCTGGTCACCTCGTGTGCTGATGCTGACAGTCCCGTGCCCTACACATGCACAGGCGGGTGCATCAGAGATCGACTGCCTCTGGGCTTGGGTGTCTTTGGGACTGGGGTGCGTCCGGGCTTGGGTACCTCGGGGAACTTAGGGTGTGAGTGACCCGGGTACCTCTGGGCTCGGGTGCCTTCACATTCCTCAGGGCTTGGGTGACTCAGGAGCCTCGGGACGCAGGTCCTCCAGGGACTCGGGTGCCTCTGGGCTTAGGGGACTTGGGGTGTGGGTGTCTTGGAGAACTCGGGTTACTCGGGTAAACTCAGAGGGTGGGTGTCTCCGGACTCAGGTGCCACGGGTGCCTAACGGCTCAGGTGCCTTGAGGGATGCAGGCGACTCGGGTACCCCAAGGCGCAGGTGCCTGGGTTGTCTCGGGTGCTTATGGTGACCTGGGATGCGGGTGACCTGGGTGCCTCGGACGGCTCCGCAATCGGGTGCCTCCGTGCTCCGGTGCCTCGGAGCTCGGGCACCGGAGAACGGCAGCACTGCGGCGGCCACACCGCCTTCTCCCAGGAAGCCTAAGGGGCAGTAAAGGGTGACACACACACGACTCCGGACGAGCGCCCTCCCACTGCTCCACGCGCGCTCCGTGGCGGGAAGCCATCGCTCCCCCGGTACCACCACCGGCGGGGAGCAGCGACAGAGCCCGACCCCGCCCCCGCCGGCAGGGCGGGGAGCAGAGCCCGGCCCGGTCTCAGCGCGGGGCGGGGCGGTGCAGTCCCCTGCCCTCCATGTCCCCGGGCTCGGCCTCGCACCGTCCCCCGGCCGCCGACGCTGGCAACGGCGGAGCCACCATCGCCGCGTCTCCCCGCGCCGGCTCCCCCCCGGTGTCCCCCGTCCCCTCTCCGAGGAGTCCGCGGCCCCCGTCCCGCTCCCCTTACCGCGGCGACCGAACAGCGCCCGCCGGGTCGGAGCACCCATCGCAGCCGCCCCCGCCGACGGCCCCGCAGGCGGCGGGAGAGGGTGGGGCTTCGCCGCGGCGGCGCGCGGGGATCCCCCCGGGGGCGGAGCCGGGCAGGGGGCGGAGGCGGGCGGGGGGGGGTGGTAACAGCGCTCACGTAGCGGCCGCGCGCCTCACCCCGCGCATGCGCGACCGGGGCGGCGCGAGCCGCCCGCAAGGGGGCACCCGAAGCGGGGGCCTAAATGGCAGCCGGGGGCCGTTCTCAGCGCCTCCGCCAAGAGTTACGGGGCGGGGACAGGAGGAACCTGGAGTACTGTGTCCAGTTCCGGAATGCCCAACATAAGGAGAATATGGAACTGGTCTGGTGGGAGGTGTCCCTGGCCATGGCAGGGCGTTGGAGCCGGACGATCTTTAAAGGTCCCTTCTAAACCAAACCATTCTATAGCTTCACGCAATAGGTGCTGCTGCCGCCCTTGGCTGATGAGAAGCTCAACACGCGCCGCCAGTGTGCTCTCACAGCCCAGCAGGCCAGACATATCCTGCACTGCATCAAAAGAAGCAGGGCCAGCAGGGCGAGGGAGGGAATTCTGTCCCTCTACTCTGATCTCGTGAGACCCCACCTGAAGTATTGTGTCCAGTTCTGGAATGCCCAATGTAAGATGGAGATACAACTGTTGGAACAGGTCCAGAGGAGGGCCATGATGATCAGAGGACTGGAGCACTTTTGCTATGAGGAAAGTCTGGGCTAATTGGGCTTGTTCAGCCTGGAGAAGGATCCAAGGAAATCTTATAGCACCCTTCCAGTACCTGGAGGGGAGCTACAGGAGAGCTGGGGAGGGACTTTTTACAAGGGTAAGTAGTGACAGGAATGGCTTTAGATTGGAAGGGGAAAATTTAGATTAGACAGGAAGAAGTTCTTCATAATGAGGGTGGTGAGACACTGGCACAAGTTGCCCAGGGAAGTTGTGGATGCTCCCTCCCTGGAAGTGTTCAAGGCCAGGTTGGATGGGGCCTTGAACAGCCTGATCTGGTGGGAGGTATCCCTGCCTGTGGCAGGGGGGTTGGAACTGGATCATCTTTGAGGTTCCTTCCAACCCAAACCATTCCAGGACTCTATGATTTCATGCTATAGGTGTTCCTGCTGCCGTTGGTTAGATGAGAAGCTCGACATGAGCTGGCAATGTGTGCTTGCAGCCCAGCAGGCCAACCATATCCTGGGCTGCATCAAAAGCAGTGTAGCCAGCAGGGCGAGGGAGGTGATTCTGCCCCTCTACCCTGCTATCTTGAGACCTCACCTGGAGTACTGGTTCAGTTTTGGAGCCCTCAGCACGGGAAGGCCACACATCCAGAAGAGGCCACAAACATGATCAGAGGGCTGGAGCACCTCTGCTATGAGAACAGGCTGAGAGAGTTGGGGTTGTTCAGCCTGGAGAAGGCTCCGACGAGACCTTATTGCAGCCTTTCAGTACTTAAACGGGGCTTGTAAGAGAGATGGGGAAAAACTTTTTAGCAGGAACTGTAGCACTAGGACAAGGGGTGATGGTTTTAAACTAAAAGAGGAGAGGTTTAGACTAGATATTAGAAATTTTTTACACTGAGGATGGTGAAACACTGGAACAGGCTGCACAGAGAGGTGGTAGATGCTCCATCCCTGGAAACATTCAAGGTCAGGCTGTATGAGGATCTGAGCAACCTGATTGAGTTGATGTCCCTGCTCACTACAGGACGGCTGTTATATGATCCTGTAAGGCTGAATGATGGTATCATGGCCATTTCTCAGAGGCCTGTTAGCACAAGCTCCAGGAAAGCCATCCCTTTCTCTTTCTGACCACTGCTTCCAGCAGCAGAACATGGCCATAGTTTTTACTCACAGACAGATAAGGGAATTCCCTGAAACAGGAAATCACTGTTCTTTTGCCAACAGGAGGGAAGGGGTTATCCAGGTACTCGCCAGCCCTTGACCTTTTCTTTGTTCTGCAGAAGGAAAACACCCACTGGGCAAAGAACCAACCTAGCCGCTCTGCAGTCCCAAGGGGAAAAGCAAAACCTGTTTTCTTGCCATTACTAATGCTCAATGTACATTTCAACATCTATTTTTTTTCCAAGGTAGCTGGTGTCAAGCAGCAGCTGATGCAGAGACATGGAACCTCAGAATAAAAGATGTCTATTGCTGAGGAGTTTCAGAACAAAGGGAGATCAACTGTTAGGGACTGGAGTTATTTGCATACCAGCTTTTGCATTTCCTGGCAGAAAAGGTTAAAAAAGAGGACCGACAAGGTTTAGGAACTCTTTGTAGTTCAGTGAAGCTTTAAATCAAGTTAACACTCTCACAATCCTTGGGGGATTTGCATAATTTCCATAACGTGCAGCACGTTTTCTGCCTCTTGATAGGAGCCATCAGTTATGTAAGCAAATTGGTTGCAGAATTATGCAGATGGGAAAATAAATTTAATTGATTCAACAGAAAGTGTGCTGTTCATTTCACCCAGGATTTCTTTTAACTCAGTGAGGAATAAAATAAACTGGGAGAGGTAATCAGCCAGTGACAGTGCCAGATACCAGCTCCATCGTGTAGGATACCCACTTGCAAACAGAGCCAGAGCAATCCCCCGACCCTGAGCACAGGAATGAATTCCTGCTTTTTAGCTAAAGGTCTCAACACTTACTGCCTATGAGTATCACCACAGTATTCCATGGGAGCAGTGCTGTGGCTTTATCGCCCATCAGTTCCCAGGATACACCCCACTGGCTCAGCAAGAACAGCATGCAAATTTCCAAATGCAAAGCTTGTTTTATACCAAATAAAATTAACATCTGAAAATGTTTGTATTTTGACTACCTTGTGTCCCCTAACAGAAGCAGAATGTTCAGCATCACAATAAAGTTGCTACAAACAGCTACAAGCTGTTTTCTCCTTGCTCCCTTGTTTCTATTCTGGTCCCAAACCTGATGCAGGATTTGCAGGTGGAAAAAAAGAATTCCTGAAGAACCAGAAATGTTAGACCCAGTCTGCAGATGGTCAAAAAGCGGCATCAGTTTCTCCAGTTCCATCACACACAATGGCACAGAACACGAGGCCAATGATGTCAGCATTAATTTTTTATACTAGTCATCATTCTAGTCATTCTAGAAAAGAGTTGTGCTGAAGGGGTTAAGAGAGAAAAAGGTAGACCTGCAATTGGCCAAAACCTCCCCAGGATGTATCTGGAGAATGTGAAAACGAAAATGTGAACCAGTAACTGCTCTTAATGTGGCTGTATTTCACTAAGCTGAGGAGCATGGCATTAAGATTTTGGTAATTAAAACTTTGAGTACTACACCAGGGACACTTAATTTTCCTATTTCTCCTCATGTGAAACTCACTAACATCCATGAGAATTCTTCAGTGAATTGAGCGCAGCCCACAGGCCTTGCTGTAGCCTCCACTCAAATCTGTAGTTAAAACTGGAAGCTGGCCACGTCCACAGCTGAGTTTCAGCCCAATTTATTCATGAGCATTTGCTACATTATGTGTTATGGTGTGGTGAAAAACTGCACGATCTGACTGATTTCACACATTCTTAGCCTTCTCATGCAGCATATCATACTCTAGATTCTTACAGTAGTTAGGAGATATTAAACTTTCCGCGTCTGCTTTGCCATTTGCCTATCCCTCTGCATACCCAATAATATTAATTATAGGGATCTGAACAGAAATAATTCGACAATACCGACTCACAGATATTTGGGATACTTCATATAAAGAATAAAAAATGTTTATTAGTATATTAAACTCCTCCAAAACGATCCCCCCAGTTGCTCTATATACTTTATAAAACATTGTGAAACTATCAAGCTTGTATTTCCAGATTCTCACCTCCACCCACAATGCGAAACTCTCAAAACTATAAATGTTTTGAAATAAAATCATGGTAAGTCTTCCAAACAACATTATTCTATTTTAGTTATAAGAAACCATCTATACCTAACAAAAGTAATCTTTCCAAAAGCATACCACGAAATGAGTGAAAACTGAAGAAAGATTTTCACAAAGGGAATGTCTCAGACATGTAACAACATACTGAAGGAGCACAGTGCTATCTGGACCTACCTACGGAGTGCGGCGCAGGAAAGGTGCTTTGGGCATTTTTCCGTCACTCTCTGCAAACAGGTAAACATATTTATTTTTTTCATATAGGAAATGAAATGTATCAAATGAGTTGCTTAATGTCAAACAGAAGTTCTTTCAGCTACTAAGAAACAGTAATTTATACCTGGGGAAAACCACAAATGTGGATATTGTGTACTGTGTGGCTGGCTCTGCAGAACCGCATTGTCTCTGTTGTACTTAACCTTACACTATCATAAGTTTTTTCATCTTTCCAGGCCTTCTTCCACTCAACATTGCATTTTTGTCCTGTTCAACACATGGAATCTCTGTCACCTGAGAATGTTGCTCAAGAAACCTTTCTGGCATTTCGATACACGTAACAATGACCACAAGTGGACCCAGACAGAACCAAAATTTGAAACACAGGACTTAACAGTAAAGTTGCTTCGGTTGCCAACTATCATGGTGATAGCAAGAAATTGGTATTGACAGAAACACCAGATGCACCAATTGTAATAAAACTTTTGAGCAATGCTGTGGAAACCTTACTTTGCTTGCTAATATAAAGCATGGCTGAGATTGCATCCTATTGGCTGAAGAAGATACTCGAGATGGAGCCAAAACACTGCATAAATGTTACACAGTTCCAAGTTAAGCTAGAAGGTCAATGATTAACCTCTGTCTGAAAAGTAAAGCGACACTGGGATTTTTTTCTGGGAACGATATCAGTGAAAATTCAAGGTTGCGTATAATGGAAAAAATAATGCTGTCTCTAGAACATCCCAAGCTTTGAAGCCATACAGATTACTAAGAGAATTTTGTCCTTCTGCGTCTCTCAAACACAGTATTAGCCACATCTGGTACTGCTTACCGAAATGTGGGATTTAGTAGAGGTTCAGATAGCCTCTGTCTAATTCCAAGGAAGATTAAGCTACAAAGGATCTTACAGGAAGTAATTAGCAAAAATTACTTAGTTTCTCACTGCCAGTTTTAGTTTGATGGACCTTACAAAATTGCTCTTGCCACTAATGCTGGAGTGACTGGAAGAACATCAGTTTAGATCCCTCATCTGGAACCTGCTCACTTCTTATCCAGCCTCTCAGCAACTGGGAAACAAAAGCAGCAGAATGCTACTGGATGAGACCAGGTGGATAGCCTAAGACATGGCAGAGCCATCTGTGTGAATAACAAGTGGTGGAACTCAAAAGTCTGTCTGACCTAGTGCCAACTGTTCTTCGAGAGAAATTCTGAGATAAGGGGCTTTAAAATAAACGCCATCTGATTGTTAGTACTGAATCTACCTTTAGAAGGAAAGCAGATGAGATCCCTAAAGAAGATGAGATCCCTACAGAAGAATGATACCTTATGAAAACACAAGAGCCTTTATCCTTGCATTTTTCTGCACGTGGCACAAGAGGAAAGCAGTTATCTTGGCAGTCATCAGATTCAATCCTCTCTCTTCCAGTAACAACTCCCTGACAGACTGGATGAGCAGGCCCTCCTTTGGGACAGCACAAGTCTCTTCCCAGTTCCAGCAGCATTACTGCAGCTGTCCTTTGTGCGTCCAGATCATAAAAGCCATCATGACCTTAGCGCTGGATGGCTCTGGAGGGATTCAGAAGGGCATTGGTGTTTTTCAGTTTGTGGGGGTTGCCACTCTAGGCTTGAGGATTGTGCCATTAATCTGATACCATTAATCTGATCGACTGTTGCTAGATTCCTGACCCTCTTCAGTGTCAGGTCCTGACAGGCATGTCTCAAGTGATTATGAAGTTATATTATTCTCAGTGCTTTTTACTGGGTTTTTGGAGCAAGGAAATTAAGATCTAAGGGGCACACAGTTGGGACAAGATCCTCACAAGATACTGTGAGGAAGGCAAAAGAAAGCATATATTACTTCTACAGATTACGAAGCAATGTGGAAAGCATCTTACTCAAGACCAGCAGATACATGAATCAATGTGCTTACACACATCACCTGCTGGGAGAAGAGTTAACAGTTAGTACTAGTTTCTCTGTAAAAAAGGAGAACGTAGCTTTAGAGGCTGCAACTTCCTCCTTTTCTAACGATGCCATTATAAAACATCTACATAAGTCAGTGTGACAAACCATATAGTTAGGGAAAAATTACCTTTTCTACCTGCATTACCATCAATGTAAGTATTTAAAAACATAACTTGAGTTTGAAGTCTTGCTGTAAATCAGTACAGTCGAAACAGTGGGAACTGCTTGTATTAATTTGTATTATTTTCAACAGTGATTGCTTTAACCACTAAACCCCAGAAGTTTTTACTATTTAACGACTACTGAAACAGCCAGACCTTTCCAGCCCATTTCATATTCTCCTGAAGCCATTTTAGAGCAGATGTAAGCTCTAAGCTGTAAACTTCATCCGTATTAACGTTCATTGTCATATGCTTAAGAAGCAGCTTTGGATCAGATATACGAGCAGCCAGGATCAGTCTCTCCACTGCTGCTTGATAGTCACTGTTATTCTGAACTCTCTGATCTTCACCTCTGTAAATGAATTTTCATAAATACAAATTAAGTACTATACAGGGCCTGTGTTGCTTGCCTGATGCTTTACATTGGAATTAAGATTACAAAACCATTAAAAGAAAACCTTGTTTTCACTTTACTTGTAATAGACTTTGTTAATTTTTAGACAAATTTCAGCTGACGATTCTGAAGAATTAAAAGAGCATATATTACGGTACTATTCACAGCATGTTTTGTA
Source organism: Tapera naevia (assembly GCA_033556795.1). Lineage (NCBI taxonomy): Eukaryota > Metazoa > Chordata > Aves > Cuculiformes > Neomorphidae > Tapera > Tapera naevia. The sequence continues at coordinate 573,086 of JAUMJJ010000222.1, forward strand.
ACAAAATGTTCAACTCTTGGCTGGAAAATTCAGTAAATGGATGTAAACCATAAATGTAAAATGAATTATGTAAACTGGATATAGCAAGAATTCATGCACATGCTTGAATCCAAAAGGATTACTCATTTTTGGCATGTAACACTTCTGGAAAAAGGATGTTCCTAAATGAAATACCTACATTTTTGCAAGAGCAGAACTTATATGCTTTAAGCAAACAAACAGAGGTACAACAGCATACATGGGAAAACAGAGATAAAATCCACCTCATTTATCAAAAGAACAAAATTAAGGGATGTATTCCTTGGGAAGGGTAGAGGGAAAGGGAGACAGAGTCCTCAAGGCTGAGATGCCTCTGTTCACCCTTCTTAACAAATATCGCTTTTTTTATGCAGTTTCACATTTTGATGCTGAGCCAGTCAGTCAATCTAAGAGAAAAATCTAACAAATTTAATATTGAGATACTTCTTATAAAGATAATTAAATAAAATGGTTTCATGCACTTTCCAAGAAAAAAGCCAAGAAATGCTACAGTTGGTTTTTGAAAGGAGTAACATTTTGACTGTGCCTTTTTACTCTGCTGCTAAATCACAGCACAAGAATCTACACACGTATCAACATATGCTGGTTTTCAAAATACAATACACTTGGTAGACATGTTCAGTTATGGCACACGGACCAATATCACTCTGGAACAATTACTTTCCTGCTGCACACATATAAAAGCAATAAAAATGCACCCTCCTCCTCCCATTTTCTGTTCTATAACAGTGATTAAAAACAAGTTTAAAACCAAGCATTTTCTTTCCCAGTCAATGGAAAAAAAGATCTCTCATTGACTACACTAAGAAATACAACAAAACGTACATATCTGACAACAAACCTTTTTAGTACTATCTGAAGAGTCTGACAGGCAGCTGTTGGACTTTGTATAACACTGGCATTTGAAACAAGAAGTACTTCAATGGCCAACAGCATCTCAACTTCAGACATGTAAGATGGAATTGTCGTAACTTTGTGATATAAATTTCCCTGCGGTTGTGGATAGCAACCCAATGATAAAGCACCTGAGAGTAATGCAGAAACGTAAGGAATTAGGATTATCAATATTGAACACAGATCTGTTTTCTATGATATGTGGCTAAGAATGTGGAAAAAATAAAACTCCAAACTTTTAATGGATTTTACTATTTCACCTGTGAAGTGGCCTGATTTGAGAACACAGCAAACAGTACTCAGTCATAATATTCACGGTTGTAAAATGTTTTTAACAATGAATATTATCAGCAATGAATAAAAAGCTCTGTCAGAAACCTCGGGACTTCAAGCAATAACCAAGTACAATTTAGGACAGGTCAGACAGAAGCTTTATTAACTATGATCACAGTGAGAGGACATTTGAATAGCATCTCTCCCTTTGCTCCCCTGTCTTCTGCCAAGTGATCCCAGAGACCCACCATATATAGCATTGGAAAATCAATCATTTCAATATTAACATAGCCAAGTATCCATTCCTGTAGGGATGGACTCATTAAGCAGCTTGCTAACCACCACAATTTTAGGATGGAATACAACAGTGAATACTGTGACAATATGGAGAAATGGCTCTTGGTGGACCCTACCAGAGTGGCACACCCAGCATTATCTTAACTCAGAAGTGGAGAGTTGAAAGTAATCACAGCCTGTTAGCTTTCAAGTGACAGGAATTTTCTTTTAGTTAGGATAAATGTCTTAGCCAGACCTCTCAAATCTTAAATACTAATAATTTTACCATGACAGCTCTAAACAGAAGTATAAAGAAATCTAATTTGCCTAGATGAAAAAGTAGAGATGATGCGTACTGTTTTACCATTTCAGAGTTCACATTTTTAAAATTCTGAAATTGAACATAAAAAACTAGTTTTATCAGAATTACATATATTTCATGCAAGGTAGTATACACTGATTTGTATTTTCGACTGTCACTATTTCCCAATAGATATTTTGGTTACAAATAAACTCTGATAGTGATACAGAATGTACCCTTTCCTTCTTACCCGTTTCTCCCCAACATACTGAACTGTCACAAGCATATGTTATCCAAAGAACATCAGCGAAAAATATTGTTTAAAAAGCAACTTACTTTTGTAATAGGTCCTAGCTTTAGACCACAAAGAACTTCTTCCCAAAGCTGTGATTAATCCTCTAAGTAAAAAAAAGTCAATAGCTATGTTTTTTGAAAGCATGAAGTCTGCTGCAGAAGATGAGACCCCAAGGTTCTTGCTCTCAAAACAAGCATTTAACAGCTTGTTAAAAAGGCAGCTGTATTGAGAAACATCTACAGTATCTGAAACAAAATGAAGAGTATTAACTACTGAATTAAGTCAAATGCAATCTAACTGAAGAATTGCTTCTCAACCAATGCCTAAATCAGTACTTTTACTTCCACCACCAACATGGAACAAGGCTGAGATAACAATGATAACACTTTATTCATTGGAAGTCTCTTCATACAGTTATTTCATTCACATTGTGAACGAGAAGTGTTAAGGTCCAAGTAATAATTTGCTTCCAAAATCAATAGGATCAGATAAAAATATATTCACTTGCCCAAGGCTATAAGTACAATCTTTACCTGGTATCTCAGGCTTAAAATTTGCACTAACAAAAATCACTTTAGTGCTTCAAGTTCTGATGCCACTCTTACTCTGAACTGTCCCCTTTCCTGGCAGGGCAAAGCAGCCTTGTATCCACCTCATGCCTCAAAGGAGTAGATCCTTTTCAGGTTCTCTAAGTAGATGGTCATCCAAGTAAGTTCTCCTCTAATATACCTAGAAGCACACACTGGCAATAGGACTGAGACCTAAACCAGAATCAGCTGAGGTTTCCTCAGTGGAGCCTAAGCAACTAAGCATCTCATCTTGTAGTACACATCCAAAAACTGTCAGATAAATTAAGCCCAAAAGAGCACTCAGTTCTTAACACGGTTTGTTAAAGAAGCCTAGGTTAGCCAGCTCAGTTACAAAAACCCCAATGCGTTCACCTGAAAGTAAGATAAAATGAATTCTCCTAATGATAACCCTATCGTACCTTATTGAATAGACTCTGTAAGATCCTTGGAAATCTAGTGTCTTTCCTGTTCCCCTGTGTAATGGAGCCAACTGGAAAGAGGACAGGTCTATAAACCCTGTGTGCATGCGTTTACACACACGTACATGAGTGTGCGTGCCTGTGTGGCAAGAGCTGCAGAGTACAAATAAACTTTTAACTGGCACTATACTCTGGAAAAAAAATGGGCTTGTCTAAAACCATCTTAATTCTTCAACAAATTTTCTTCAACAAATTTTAGCTGGAAAACAAACAAAAAGAACAGTACAGAATAATCTGCTGAATTTCTAGCTCTTAACAAAGTACCTTTTATCTTTACTTACCAGAATGATCATGAAAACCTGGTAAGTTCTGCAGAACTTCAAATGCCTGCCTGTATGAACTCTTCTTCAAGTATTCACGCACCAGTGTACATAAGAGATTATGCCGATTGAGGATGTCCACTTTACCACAAGGCCACAATGGTGCATTTGTGGTCCACTTTGACTCTGTGGCAAGTAACAGTGCAGTGTTATTCCTATGAACTGAAACTGCTCGACACTGAAACTTTCGTCCATTAAGAATACACTGTAAATTATAGCAGAAAACAAATTCAGAATTTCACAGAAAATATAGTTCTAGTTATTAATAACTCATTCCTTATCAATACTTCTTAGATGGATTCTCTGAAACTTTATGTTGTAAATGTGTCTTAATAAATAACATGGTAGTCAAATGGACTGTCAGTGGCATATATATGTGTGTAAAAAAATGGAATCACGTAATCTTTTATATTGGAAAAGACTTTGAAGATCACTGAGTCCAACCGCAAAACTAGCACTATGAGTCCACCACTAAACAATGTCTCTAAGCCTTTTAAATATGTCACTAAACAATGTCTCGACATGCCTTTTAAATACGTCCAGGGATGGTCTCTCAACCACTTCCCTAGGCAGCCTGCTCCAATGCTTAACAACACTTTCAGTGAAGTAATTTCCTAATATCCAGTCTAGACAGCCCCTGGCACAACCTGAGGCCACCTCCTCTCATCCTATCACCTGTCACTTGGGAGAAGAGATCAGACCCACCTTGCTACAACCTCCTTTCAGGTAAAGAACAGTAAAGTCTCCTCTCACTCTCCTTTTCTCTAGACTAAACAATCCCAGTTCCCTCAGCCACTCAGAAGTCTTTTGCCTCAGAACCTTTATCAGCTTTGCTGTCCTTCTCTGGACATGCTCCAGCAACTCAATGTCTTTCCTGTACTGAGGGGCGCCAAAATGAGAACAGTATTTGAGGTACAACCTCACAGTACTGCGTACAGGAGGACAATCACTTCCCTGGTCCTGCTGGCCACACTGTTTCTGATACAGGCCAGCATGCTACTGGCCACCTTGGCCACCTGTGCACACTGCTGGCTCATGTTCAGCCACAGGCTGAACAGCATCCCCAGGACCTTTTCTGCTTGTAGTGTTGCATGGAGTTGTTGTGGCCCAAGTGCAGGACCTGGCACTTGGCCTTGTTGAACCCCATACAGTTGGTTTCAGACCATCAATCCAGCCTGTCTGGACCTGTCTGTAGAACCTTCATTCCCTCAAACAGACCAACACTCCTGCTCAACTTGGTGTCATCTGCAAACTTACTGAGGGTACACTTGATCTCCTTGTCCAGATCATTGATAAAGATATTAAACAGAACCAGCCCAATACTGAGCTCTGGGCAACACCACTTGTGATGGTCACCACCTGGATTTAACTTCATTCACCACCACTCCTTGGGCTCAGCCATCCAGGCAGGTTTTTTTACCCAGCAAAGGGTACACCTGTCTAAGCCATGAGGAGCCATTTTTTGCAGAATGCTGTGGAAAACAATGTCAAAGGCTTTACTCTACTAAAGTCTAGGTAAGCAACATCCACAGACTTTATCTCATCCACTAAACACATCTCTTTGTCATAGGAGATCAGGTTGGTCAAGCAGGACCTGCCCTGTGCTGATTGGGCCTGATCACCCGATTATCCTGTGCATGCAGTGTGATGGCACTCAAGATGATCTGCTCTACAACCTTTCCCGGCACAGAGGTCAGGCTGACAGGCCTGTAGTTCCTTAGATCTTTCTTCTGGCCTTTCTTGTAGGTGGGAGTCACATTTGCTTATTTCCAGTTATCTGGGATCTCCCTGGTTAGCCAAAACTGCTGATAAATGACGGAAAGTGCTTGGTAAACCCATCTGCCAGTTCCTTCAGTATTCTTGAGCGGATTTCATTTGCCTCCATAGACTTGTGCAAGTCTAGGTGGAATAGCAGGTTGCTAACAATTTACTCTTGGGTTATGGGGGCTCGAATCTGCTTCCTGTCTTCCAGATTGGGGGTTGGGTACCCAGAGAATAACTGGTCTGACTATTAAAGACTGAGGCGAAAAAGACATTAAATACCTTAGACTTTCCCTCATCTTTTGTCACTATGTTTCCCTCCACATCCAGTATGATTATGTAAATATATAAAATTGAATAGCAAATTTTAGATCAATATTATTTTATAGAACACCTTCTATTCCTGTTCATACTTCTGAGTTTCTTTTCAGATGAACAGAATTCTAAAAAGCCAGTAATTATGTTATTTAGTTGGATATAAAACTACTCGTGAGTGTCCAGAGGAGGACTCCTTTCACCACAAACTAGATGAAAGGTTTAGAGGGGAAGCTGTATGAGGAGTCGATGAAGTCACTTGGTTTGCTCAGCCTGGAGGAGACTGAGGAAGACCTCATCTCAGTTTACTGATTCCTCACAGGGGGAGAAGGGGAGGAAAATCAGGTGCTCATCTTTTCTCTGGTGATCAATGATATGACCTGAGGGAATGGCAGGAAAATGTGCCAGGGGAGGTTTAGATTGCATATTAAGAAAAGGTTCTTCACTTAGAGGGTGGTGGAGCATGGGAACAACTTCCCAAGAAAGCAGTCATGATGCCAAGCCTGACAATACTCACGATGCACTTGGACAATCCCCTCAGACATTAGGGTTGTCCTGTGCACGGACAGGAGCTGAACTCGATGATCCTTATGGGTTCCTCCCAACGCAGGACATCTTATGATTCTAGGCATAAAAGTGGTACTATTCCAAAGCCATTTTACTAAATGTGGATAATACTGTGAGGGGTAAAGAAACACTGCACTGACTGAAGTATGAGATTTTTTTGATACTGAATGTCACTTGGCTCAAATGAAATCACTTTCCAAGCTGCACCCCTCTCTTATTATGGCAGGCTTTGGCATAGAACAGTGCTGATGGCAGACTACTGTGAAAACTTTTCTGAAAAATATTTGCTATTAGTCATAGTATTTCTTATATATAGTGAGAAGAATACTGACGAGCAAGATGGATCACATTTTATTTTTCTTGTCCCGGTATTACTAACTTTATTTAACAACACAGAGCAGCTTGTAACTTTATCTGAAATCTGTCATAGAAGGGGACTGTTCAAATCTAAGTTTGAACTCAGTTTTTTAGAAGACAAGCTTACCTCTCAACACCCATGTTGCTCCATCCAAATTTCCAGTTTCAAGAAAAATTTCTGCAGCTTTATTAACAATGTCACACCTTGATGCTAACCTCTCTGCACCTGTAAGTCCTTTCAAGACTGTAAAATGTATCTGTAGCTCATGTAATTTATCCAAAACCTTCCTTCCCTAGCATAAGAGGGAGAAGAGAAAGGGGGAAGGTCAGAGAAAGTAATGGTATCAGTGAAAACAGTATAGTTACACAAAATACAGCAGATTTAATTTGGAGATACAGATTTACAGGCACCAGTTTAGTTATCCAAACTGAGTTAGGAAAAATGTATAGTAAAATTTCTAGTGAACAGTTACAGTTTTTTGACTGTGTAGGCAGAACCCCCTACCAACTCATTGTTGAACAGTTCCCATCATAGTATTCACCGTAATGTTATTTCTACTCTGTAATGTTCCTATGAAGTATTTTTAATATACTTTGTAATTAATTTGTATTTGTTTACTTTAGTATATTAGTATTTTTACTCTTTTGATTCCATTCACTATGCAACCTACAAATTTGTAAGAAGAGTATGATCATTTTGCAACAGAGGCGCAATTGTTAAACTGAAATAACTACTCTAGCATAAGCCAATGAAAACACTGATAGTTGTACCCAGCAACCAATAAACTGGAAAAAGTAGGGCCAATAGCATAACCGCCAACAAGTTTTATCATCATACTCCAAGTTGATATTGACACTAGTTTCCTACAGAACTTTCCTCTTAACATTCTGGTCGGCGTTTTCAGTCAAAGATGAAAGAAAGGTAGCAGTATCAAAGATAATTAAGAACTGACTAATCTAAAAAAAAAAAAGTTGAAGATCAAGTCAACGTGAGAGAGCACATGAACATTCCCAGCAAGGCAAGAACATGCAGGATTCAGCATTTGTCCCGTCTGCCTGCACCATGCTGGTCAAGCAACATGAACGAAACTCCAACACAGACACGTTTCAGCTCTTGCTTAGTGGGTGCACATCAATAATGAGGTGGATTATTAAAAATCCTGGTCATGTGTGCATTCTGGCGGCAGAACAAGGGGCATGGAGGTAGAGAGAAAGGGAGTTTTAGGAGAACAGAGAAGCTGAGAGAAAATGAAGTCTATTTTAAGAAGCTCATGTTCTGAAAATTCTTTATGCACGTGCACGTACGTACATACTGCGGACTGGCACATGCTCAAAACTAGAGACTTTTTAAGGCCTACAGGTATCTGCAATGATTTACCTCAGCATAACCCATAAAAGAACACTAACTACATCATTGCTGTTAACCTTTAAAGTGTAAAGAACCCATTCAATTGTAGATAGTTATGATTGAAGGGAAAAAGTACTAACAGACTTGGGTGAAAATTTGACGGCAAAACAGAAATTTGAAATCTAAGTGCAAACCAGAGACAAAACAAAATTAAGGATGTTCTGCATCTATTCCATTCTTCCAGCAAAAGGCTCTTTATAGAAAAATGGAGAGCATGCAGCTAAAAGCACAATCAATCTATAACAGAATGGCACCCAATTAAAATGCAGTTGTGGGATAAGATCCTTAACTGGGCAAGAACCTCTGACGAATCCTTGGGAGTAATAAAAAGTTGGGTAAAAATAAACCACAGTAAAGTCCTCCAAGACAGGGAATAGCTGAAATAGGAAGTGGATGAAATGTTTGCCACAGAAGCATTAATGTTGCAGGATAGTCTACAAGTAAATATCCATAAAGCAGTCTAGTGCTGCTTGAAGAGCTGTCTCCATGGTAGACCTATTTGCATCTTTCAAATCTGCACGTGCTTTTGAAGTACATCTGTTTTATGAATTTGCCTTAGCTGTTACAAAGAATATTCTCTTCAGGGTCAAGGAGCATACATGTTTTACCCCTGAGATCCATCAAGCATCAAAACTATGAGATAAACTGGTTTGATATTCATGAAGGGAAAGTGATCTGAAAAGCACATCTAGAGCTTTAGGCAGTCCAGCGTATTCATAAAATGGCACAGGGGATGCCTAAAGCCAAAATTACTTTGGGCACAGCAGGAACAAATCCGTCACTATCTTATTTTCTGGACCACTTTTTGGAAGAAACAAGATATGGGATCAAGCAGATACTAGCCCATAACCACAGGATTTGGGACCTATCTGATACATACAATGGAGTGAGGCTTGTTGGAAAGCAGTAGGAATGACAGTTCTAGTTCATCCCTGAAGCAATTTGGGATCTGTCAGTTCTGATAAATCAGAGCACAGCCTCATTCACACTCCCAGGTTGTCTAGAAGGCTCTTTGAGGATCTTGGTGAGCCGTCTGTTGGGCTCAAAACTTCTGTAAATATTGCTTGAGTTGGGAGGTCTCAGAATAAAGCAATATTACCGGATCAAAGAAAGTGACATTTCTGGGAAACAATCCCATCGCTACCTTGCCCCAGAATCTCAAGAAGACCCATCTCCTAGTCCAGATTCATCCTTAGCTCAGAGAAGTCAAAACCTGAACCTGAAAAATAAAGTTTCTAGGTAGCAAGACAGTTACGACGGGATCCATAGAAAACTACTGCTTAGAAATGCAAAATTAAATGCTTTGATCCGGCTGGACAATTAAGAAGTATTAAAATGGTGGGGAGAAAGGTGGCACATCCAGCTACTCAACTAGAGAAACATAGTGTAATATCTAGAAAAGAAACGACTCATTCTTTTTTTGCCAGTCAGGTTCCTAGAGTCCATTATACCTTCATCCACTGCAGTACTTTGTGATAAGAATACATTACACTTATCCCAGTTCTTCCAATGAAAATTCTGTCTGCTTCATTATGTTGTGAATTTTTTATTACTACAAAGAAAAAGAAAAAAAAAATTACATATAAATACAGTTTTAATGAAATTACACACTTGAAAAAGACGGTCATTGTGAAAATATTTAATATACTTTCTGAAATATTTTCCATTTAAAGTAGTAACTTTCTAAGTCTTAATACCAGAAGTAGGGCAAATAATTATACTTTATTTAGACGGTATTTCATAGTAGTCTAATTTATCCATAAGATGCTTGGACATACAATGGCATAATTTAGTAACATCATTATTTGTAAAGTAAGATTTGCATTTTCTGGCACCATGAAAAAGTGTTGGCAATTACAGAACTGAGTAATTACAAGTTTTTCCAACAATACTATACAATCATTTTGGAAGCACTGTTGGCATTCTAGAGCAGTGGTGTCCAAAGTGGAGTATAAGCACAACAATCCGTTCAGGTGTGGGAAGAAAACAGTTCTTGCATCACTAAAAAAAAAACTAAAAAATTTCTTAAAAGTACTGTTTATTTAATCTCTGTCTCATCTTTTTAATTTCTATTTTTGTGTATGTTTTATAATGTTCTTAATACATTAGTGCAGTAGTACATGTATGTAATTAATAAATACATAAATAAATTGGGGGTGAGTACTCAAAAACATTTTACTGATAGAGGGGCCTATCAGTTTGAAGACAGACTAAGTTCCAAGCCCCATCAAAATCTTCTGTCCATGTCACAACTGGAAGCTGTGATAACTGTTTTCTAATACAAAAGCCTGTGGTCAGAAAGGTCATGTCACATATCTGGAAAAAATATTAATCATGTTTTAGTAGTTATTACAGGTTGAAAATAACTGAGTCATCCTTTATAAAATGCTTAATCCCACTGACACTTCACTGAGCCTCAGTTTTCTGCAGACTTATTAGGAAGAATGATATAGATATGTAAATGAAGTGGCACAGGAAAGAATAACGTAAGAAAACCTGCTGGAAGTATTAGAAAGCTAGAGTTTTTAACCCAGTCCTTGCAGAAATTCTTCTTTAGAGAAAAAAATAATTCTGAAAATCCAAATTACTAAAAAAAATAAATTACAAATGATATACATGCTGTAACCCTGTTCGATGTGTTTTGAAATATACAAATATAAAGCTGTTATTTACAGTTCTAAAGTTTACTTATGCTATTAAGATTGTGACACTTCACATGACAATAAATACGTTTCCTTTGTCCTGAGAAAGACATTATTTAAAAGACCACCAATTTTGTTTTTTGTTCTTAATTTCACAAAGATCAAATGTTCTTCTGCTAGAACTTTCTCTGACTTTTAAGTGTAAGCACTGTGAATTTTACTCCTACTAGAAAATGTCTTCTATTGAGCACTTTAGTTGATTGTATTTGCACCTCAGGAAATTTTGAATATTGTAACATATACTCTAAAATTAAGTAGTATTCGAAGGAGAGTGTATGAATTTGGTTTCTTACCTCTTTTAAAAACTCTACAAAAAACCAGAGATGAACAAAAAGCATTTCTTACATCTTAATTTTACCTGCGTCAGCAAAATCACAAAAAGGTACTCCTGGTCTGGCTGTCTCAAAATCTCTGGTTAGTATTTCAGCAATACATAAAGACAATTTCTGAAGATCAAAATGTTCACATCCTGTTCTCGCACTGACATACAAAGTTCCCAGCTTGGTCCAATCATTTCTTTCCTTGCAATGCTGCAAAGAAGGCAAGGGATAAATGTAAGCAAAGCCGCTTCCAGAACACCAAGCAGAAAATATACTGAAATTTGAGAGACACATCTGGGATAGACGTCAAACAGAAAAAAGATGCAGTTGAAATGCGACTGCCAAGAACCTCCATGTTAAAGATGGCACATTTAAATGTTGCCTAACTTGCATGGACTGCTGATCACTTTTGTTCCTCATGAAATTAAAAAACCTTTTTCCATTCATGTCACAACCCCAACTGTGGAAGCTCATAACTTATTCATCCTATTTAGGAACCGGCATTCATCCAGTATCTTACTATCTTTTGTTTTTCACGATGCATGCCAAATTGTTGGTTATTTTCTATATTGAATTAGTCTTTTGTTTGCCAGATCACTTGATGACTTTGGTTTTAAAGCAATAAAAAAAAAAAATCAGTCTTGATCATTCCTTTCTTAAACTTTGGTCTCAGGATCTGTGCAGTGTAATAATATGTAAACTATATTTTAATTGTGCATAGTAAGTAGTCTGTCCTTGATGAAAAATGCAAGTGTCCAATTAGGAAAAAATCTTCAATATTTTCTTATTCTTCAAAATACCTGCTTAGTGTTGCCAATTGCCGTCTTTTGCAATTGTGCCTTTTCATACTAGACATGAATTCTATCTGATAAATAATGTATTAAATAATTCTTTGGTGAGGAATGAGGTACCACTACCAAAAACAAGCACAACATGTAATGTAAAGCATAGGAATTGCTCAAGATTATAAAATCTTTGAAATAGATGCCAAACTAAGATAAAAACTTCAAGTATGTAAACTAAAATACTGTCATCACAGAAAAGCCAAAGACAGCTTTCCTCTGTACATTAATCTTCCCCAAATATGGTTTTGCATAAAAATATTTTATCATAATCTCAATATACTTAATAATAAAGGACACTAATTTTAAATGATGCAGAAATTGCTGCTGCTTGTAGGTTTAAATGAAGTCATGGTGTAAGTATTCCAACAGGCTTGCAGAATGCACGTACTGTACCTGAATTTCAGCCACTGCCAAGTTGAAGTCAAAAAGCCAGTTCTTTTCAAAATGTCCTTCCTGAAGTCTCCTATAAGAAAAAAAAAAAGAGTAATAATTTTAACGCATCCTATTGAACTAAACTATGCACTAGTAAAATATGTTCAACAAATTATCATATTACAACTAAAAACTGATGTGATTTTTGATCCTACTTACTATTCACTATGCAAACTGGACACTGAATACAGACATTTACCATCATGCCAAGGGAAGTTAGTACATGTATTAAGCAAACAACGTAGTAAAGCTGTTTTCACAGAAAATGTTCGCTTGCGTCAGCAGAAACTTAACTGAAAAGGTGTAAGACTTGCAATCCAGTAAGTAAATGCAGAACTGTGTTGTATATATTTCTGACATAAAGGAAAAAAAGAAATTAATTAAATGAAAGAAAGTGCTCTTCAGCTTCAAACACCTAGGAGTGTAGTCCTTTATTCTGATGCCAACACTGACACTATGGCCACCACTGAAACTCTGGATACCTCTACCCAGTGCGATGTCATCACATAGAGATGCACAGCCTTCACAGGAACGAGGTAACACATGGAGTTTAAGAACAACCTGCTTCTCAGTTTGTTCTGAAAACACACACATAGAGAGGCAACCTGGAAGGGGTTACTCCTTTGTGAATCAGATTCCTGATCTGAAAAGTGATAAAAATGACCTCCAACACGTATGGTACGTGGCTGAAGGGCACTCTATGGGAAAAGCATGAAAAGCCGCAAATTATTTCTACACTTGAAACAGTGATGGTTTGTTTTCACAAGGTTGTTTTATGAATTGCAAATTTATTTTCTCAACTTGAGAGTGCACACGATGCAAAAAAAATCTTGTGCCAAGTGATGGGGAGACATGGAATACATTTTGGGCTATGATTTCACATTTTTCCCAGTCTAATCCAGCAGTATTTAAAAAAGGACCCTCCCTAGCTGTGTGGGACAATTGCTTAGGTAGTCACATGATAAATGAAACTAGAAAAACACTTCAAATTATAACTAATACTCATTGCCTGGAAGGTTGTTTATTGCAGAAGTACTGTTTGCTCATGTAGGCCTAAATGATAAACTAAAACATGATGTTTCTAATTTGACTGCAGTTACATAAACTTGTAGCACAGCTGAGAACAGATTGTACAATAATGATCAATATGGAAAAAACTTATGATTAGTTATCTGTGGACAGAATCTAAGTTTCGACTTAACAATCTTTGATCTTTGAAGCACAGCAGATTGACAGCACTTTAAAATATAATTAGACATGATATGATAGTGTTTCCATCCAAAGCACTAAATCTGGATTTTCTAATTGCCTTTTAAAGATTTTACATAAATTTATAAAAACAGAACCTGAAGAAGGAACTAGACAAACATAATTAAAAATAGCTCCTTAAAGACACACCTGGATTTTATGTTCAAAATGGTATTTATTTCCTGACTGGAAACTTGCAGTTGGTGAAGGAACTTAATAACATCGTCAAAATGTTCAAACTCAAGGAACAGACCAGCATCAATAAGCTGTAATATAAAACGGGGGAAGAAAAGTAAGCGTATACAAAATTGTGATCGCTTACGTATTTCCAGAGGCAAGTGGGGAAACACGTCACAATGAATCTCAGTCAAAAAATAAGGGATAAATGGCAACTCATACTACAAATTCAGCTATTCACAATATAACTTTTAAAAAACAGTTCTGAAATAATATTGAAGTGGTACGTTTGAGTTTTTAAACAGGCAACGTATTTCAGAAGTTCCAATAAGCAGCAACAGTACAATCAAACTCATACCTTACAAAAGGTACTGATCAATGTAGGCACAGCGTCTCTTAGATTCAAAGAAGCCACATGCTCAAAGACTTTCAGAAGAACATCTACAGCTGGCTAATTTAGACAAAAAAGCACAATTGGTTTTGCAACTCTGTTCAATTAGAAAGCTTAGAGTTTCTATATGAATTTTTTAATTGCCCTTTGTGTCCCCCCCCCCCAAGATTTGAGTACAAGACTGAAAACAAACTTATTACTACAAATGGCACAGTACTCAAAAAAATAAGAAAGCATGGATCACAGATTTCAAAAATATTACAAGGTCACCTACCAGTGTATTGATTCGTATAGTTACATGTAATATCCAAAATACTTCCTGCAACAAAGAGTTCTTGAGTAAAGAAATGAGAAGATCATTCAGCACTTGAGAATCAAAATGCACACCAGGAGTAGCTTCTTTGTAATATTTCACAAATATCTGGACTGAAAAAGCAATTAAAATAATTTCACGTTGGGGTAACTGATGCTAACTGATGCTAACTATTTAAACAAATTACTTCCTTAAATTTTAAATGCAGTGTAACAACCTTTATTTATCTAGGATGTTATGGGACAGTGATATGGAGAAAAATAGGTGAAAGGGTTCAGTTTGAATACAGTGTTAACCCCACTGGACCCATATTGCCTATTCTGAAATAACTTGTGTCACTGAGCTGAACACTATAAGCCCTGCAGGTTTCAAGAGAACTTTGCTGATTTGATGCAGCACAAGGAAAATGCACAAAACCAGGTTAGATTTATGAAGTGCATCAAAGTACTAAGGCCTATCCAGACACAGAGCTCTAGGAAGTGAAATGCAGTGTTATCATAGCCTTACAACCTGTTCCAGTGCTGGCCTTAACAGACAGTTACTGTAGCCTGCTGTACCCACTGTTATCTGCATTACAATGCTCAGTGTTACAGTATGGGAACATTACTACACAAGGTGCAACTGGGTCCCACCTTCACCTTATGCTACACTTCAATAAGCTTTCAAAAACTTAGGACTGCTCAGGACAGGTACAAAAGGAATGACTGTCTACAGGAAAATTTAGCTTTTTTTGAATGAACTCAAAAGTTCAGATGGATCTGAATCAACTACAGTCTCTAAAATGCATTAATCATAATAACTGTTTACATATATTGGTAACGTTGAAAGACTAAACTAGTTTGCGTGCTGTTTGGGTGCACCTCATTTCAAGAGCTTAGTTGTGAAGTTTTTGGATTTGTGCTATTTGGCCAGGGTGTTCGAAAGTGTCTTAACAAAATTTTGGTTCTGTTAAACCTCTCCCCTGCCCCAGTTCCTCATTTCTATTCTCAAGTTTAGGTCCATTTAGGCTAAGTTCATTTTTTGCAGAAGTAAGTATTATAACAACCTCCTGAGATAACTGCTTATCTAAATGCCTAGCCTCAACGGGAAATTACAACATGAAAACACATGGATTGGATGCACTCCTTCAAAATCAGAACTTCTTATTCACTGTTCAAGTGGCACCCATTTCTCTCCTGACAGCCTATTTGATTTGCTTTAGATAATCTAAGTATCAAAGGTACATGGAAAGCTACTACTATATCATACCTGCACGTTTCAGAAGGCCTGATTTTTTGATACTAATGTATGTCCTAAGTATCGCCATGAAAATCTAGAAAAACAGGAAAAAAATCCATAGTAAAACGTTACCTCAGTTTATGCCAAACAAAACAGCTACCCACAAAAGGTAGCAAGGTTTACATTGCTTCCATTTAACCCATACATACTGATAAATGGTCTAAGAATGTAAGTAGGTTCGTAGGCAAAGCCACTGTCAAAAGGAGAACAAAGCAAACAGAGAAATAATGTAGATGAAATGTTTAGGAAAGGAGCTGCTGGGACCACAACTGCATGTGCATGTGTGTACATACAGCAAACAAAAACAAGAATTTGAAAATATACTTCTGAATTCGTATAAATGTGTCAGACTGTAAAAAGAAAGAGAAAGGCAAACAAATAGGTGAAAGTGAAAACATGATCAACAAAAAAATAAACAAATGTACTAACTAAGTAAAAAAATTACCTAGAAATGAAGTTGGTAATCCTGATCCTCACAAAGAATCTCTCAGAAGGACGTGAAAGAAAAAAAACTCAGAACTAATTTGATTTAATGAACCATTTCACCTTAGACTCACTTGATTAAAAGAAAAATCCACACCTAGATATTTTAATACGTTATTTGGTATTGGAACATTCTTGTCTTAATATATTAAACCGTCAGCTTTGTGATACTTAACACATTTTGTTCTATCTCTGCAGAGGAAGAAATAAAGACCACTGAGATAAAATCTCAGAATTCTAAATTAGGAAAAAAAAACACCCCCTCTTTCAGATACCCTTTGTCACTTCTGGAACATTGTTTTTTTTGAACAACAGTGTAAATGGGTCATATTTAATACTATGAAGAGACAGAAAATGCCCTAAACTAGTAGTCATGTTATTACATGAATCAGGTTTATTTTTTTTCATGCAACTTCAAAATTAGACTTCAAAATTAGGATCCACTCATGGAGTTTGTTACACAGCAAATGAACTATTACCAAAGCAGAAGACTGTGCTCCAGACATCTTTCTCTTTAAAAACATTAACCTGTCCAGATCATCAAGTCAAAAACCATACAAGCTGTACATATAAATATGCTGAATATAAAAAAAAACTTACTGTTTTTATTTTGAAGTAGTGTCATAATGTTGTTGAACTACAGAAAATAATGTAAAATCTTTGATCATTAATACACATGCATTGCCATCTAGAATCCCAGGTGGCTGAGGGCATTTCCAAAACAAACTTTAACACATGCTTACAGTATGTAAATTAGTTTGCTTTCTTTTGGAATCTGTGTTCCTCCTCCTTTGGACTGGTTCCCAAAAAATAGCCAAGATTGCATCTGGAGCTCTGACTGTTCCAAGTATTAGTGAAATTGGTTGGAAAATCCAGTTGTAGTAGTATTTAATCAAGGGATATCTTACATTACATTCATAAAAGCAACTAAATCTGTTATTCATTTACTGCTTCTAGGAGGCTTCAGTTCATTTAGTGGTTTCAATTTTAAAAGGTGTAACAGAACCTACGGACCATGTAAAATCTCTAAATTTTGAGTTAACCATGATAGATTTCATATGAAGGTACATGAAAGAGGCAATTCCCATTTTTAAAAGGTAGTATAGATCACGCTGTTCTGTCACCTATCAGTTGATTCCACAATTCATTTAACGTGACAATTTAATAAAAAACATAACAAAGGGCCATGCATCTTATGCAAGAACCAACTGTCCAGTAAAACACAGTTCTACTCCAGCAACACAGAGGTGCTTAAATCAGAAGAACAAGCACCAGAATTTATGACATACTTCAGCTTCTCCCAGTCAGTTTGCACTCTGATGTTCACTACGGGGGAACACTCCATGCTGCAGCCTTTTACTCAGCAAGATCAAAACCAGGATTCTTTTTACAAGAGATTCCCTTTTACAAACCCTGGAGTAGCTTTGAGACACATGCGCTGTGTTAAACATGGCTGAAACTGGCCAAAAGGTTCAAAAATTATTTAAAGGCAGATACAGACAGTAATAAAAGGACACGGCAGCTTTAAGGCTCATTTGTTTAGGGAGCCAGGTTAAAACAAAACCAAAAAAAAACCCCTAACAACAGAAACACACCCGAGGCTCTGAAGCTGCAAGATGACATTAATGAAAACAGAAATCTTCCTATTTTATATCCTGTTCATCTCCAGTTATAGGCTCATAGTCTCAAGGAAAAAAGAGAATAAAAAGTCACGAAAAGTAAAAATTTCTGTAGTGGAGTCCTAAAAAATTAATCATCAAGGTGCATAAAGCTAAAATTATATCAGACAGAGAAATACAGTTTGCATAATGAAGGTGGTGAAAGGTCTGAAGAACAAGTTCTTTGAAGAGCAGCTGAGGGAACAGGGACTGTTCAGTCTGGAGAACAGGAGGCTGAGGGGACACCTTATCGCTCTCTACAGTGTGAAAGGAGGTTGTAGTGAGGCAGATGGTCTCTTCTCCCAAGTAAAAAGTGATAGGACAAGAGGAAATGGCCTGAACGTGTGCCAGGGGAGGTTCAGATTGGATATTAGGAAAAATTTCTTCACTGAGAGTGGTGAAGCACTGGCACAGCCACCCAGGGAAGTGGTGGAGTCACCATCCCCAGAGGTGTTCAAAACATGCGTAGACGTGGTACTTCGGGACATGGTTTAGTAGGCACGGTGGTGCTGGGCTGATCTTAAAAGTCTTCCCCAACTTTAATGATTCCATGATTCAATGTTTTCAAACCACTTAATTAACTGCACAATTATTATTTATGCTACAGTCTGAAGTATCATTCAAACCGAGTTTCCTGTAATTTAAACTGATGCCCACTGTCTCTTGCCGTTCCACTGTGCATCACTGAGAAGAGCCCTGCTTCTGCTTCATTTTCTTTACCTCTACCCCCCCACATACAATGATACACACTGTTAAGATCCCTCTCCTTTAAATAATTTGGGGAGTATTTAAAATACAGTATTAATATTTTTGTTAACTTTGTTAAGAGATTTCAGTGTTGGAAATTGTAGGTATCTTTAAAAAAAACAAAACTGGTAACTTGTAGAACTTGCTGAGATCAAGAACTCTCTGATTTTCAAAACATCCAATATTTTTATGGATTAAATTGCTGCTGTATTGTGTGATCAGCCACAACTTGAAGACTGTTAAATCCATATAACAGTGGATTTAACTGATGTTTAAGGCACATTTCTGCCTTGAAACATCAGGCAGTTACATAAAGAAAGGGAAGGAATATTCATTATGGGGACAGCTATTTCTCTTCAAAAACTCTGGTAATAATCACTGAAGGCACACTACCAAGCAAGTGGACTGCCAGTCTGTGCAGCCGTTCCTAAAGCAGTTTAGTACCCCTGTATTTTACTAGATGACTTTGTTGCTGCTTTACCTGTCTTCCATTTATGTACTTTGGTGCCACCATGAGGTGCTTGGCCTATTATAATTTTAAAATGACAGTTCTAAAAAGATAAATGCATACATAAACAAACCAACCCCAAACTACACTTCCAGCCTACCATGAAAGTCAGGCTTGGTTTGGTGGGTAGAACAGTAGGTGTGTTGGAGCACTGCACAACACAAATGGAACGAATTTTTAATAGTTTTAAGCAAATAACTTAATTCTTTAATATGTCTGTATATAATGAAGCTGTACAAACCATGACAGTTCATACAAACTATGTGAAAATTACTGATATTCACTACAGCCTGGCAAACATATTTCAGTACGAGGAAAGTGAAAACATCTCATACAAAATTACTGTAAAATGTATTCTTCAGTTGTCACATAAATTTTCAAAGTGGTTACAAAGCATTACAAAAAACACTCTGGCTCTTATTTGAGACATAAAAAGGGAAACAGAAATCATTAAGAAAATTAAAACCAAATTACACTGACATATTTTAGAAATTCTGACACGTTATATTTAAGATATCAAGGAGATGCATAAGTACCTTTACATTCCACCTTTTGTTTTTAGTATTTATGTCTAACAGGCTCACCACAAGTTGTTTTTTAAATTTTGATTCTGTAATTTCTTACTTAGTGACACCAATGTTAAAACTGTTCTCATACCAATAAGATGGCAGATAAACAAATCTTGTGACATCTGATAAGGACAAGTTTAGGCACTCATCTTTGTTTAGTTGTTTTAATGTTTTTGTCTGCTTCCAAGTGACTTACAGAGTCACATAAGTCTTGGTTTCACACAGACAATTCCAAAATATTATTACATGACAACACAATTGGCTTGCCTTGCACAGTTCTTGGAAGTACTACACTCTCAATAATTTCTTTGTAGAACAATTTGGAAACACATCTACTTTGCCCAACACTGGAAAAGTATTTTTGCTTATTATGAGAACTGTTGCTTCATTTAAGAAGCTTACAGCATCTTTAAAGAAACAAGATGTTGTTTTGCATCGAAAAATTGTTCACAGTTATAGTTATTTATTTCTTCAATCTCCTTACCTTTTCATCCCCTTGTTCAGGAACATGCCAAAACCAACATTTTGCTCTTTCACACCCTCGCAAAGTTGTGAAATAAAATCTGCAATATTTACGGGGCAATTCCATCATCTCGAGGATCTGCTGGACTGAATGAGAAGCCTAAAATAAAACAAAATAAAAACAAGCAGGGAAAAACACAACAGATAATATATTTTAAAGTAATTTTGCTCCCTTTTTTTTTTTTAAGAATTTCAAAATACCTACAGATTGTAAAAAAAACCCAAAAATGTGATCTACAATTAAATCTTTAAAACAACCCTCATCTCTATGCTGTATCTGCAGCATTTCAAAGCAGACCAAGCTCAATCCCTTGTCATGTTGTGTTAGTGTCTAATACAAGAAAAATCTGTCTTGAAGCCACAGACAGAGAGAATGCAAGAACTGCTGAATGAGGCAGGCAATGAGCAGAGAGGAGGAAGAAAGTGACAAAGTCCTGCATGGCTCTGGATAACAGTCTGAGCATTCTGGCGCATCAATTTCCTTAACCCCTTTCCAGTGGCCAGCATAATGGATAATGCAGTCTGCCTTAAACATGCAAAACCTTGTCTTCTTTTCAGTTCTACAAAAACAATAAAGCAAAAAGTATGATTTGATTTTGCTTAAGACGGGAATAAAAATCGGCAAAGCCTTGCTATGAATAGCTGTCCCCTCCTCACTGATTTTGTTCTCAGAAATTCTATTTACTCAGTGATAACACCTCTAGAGGAGTAAAAAATGTAAACATACACGGATTCATAATTTCTGACTGCATATATGTAGAATTGTCTGAATATTCTTAACAAAAGTAGCGCCAAAGGATGAGAAATTTAACAACTCACAACTGCATTTTTTTCCATCTTCCATGCCTCAAAATTTCCACAATTTGGCAATGGCAACAAAGAACTTTTTCCCGAAAATCTGTAATCTAAAAATCAGGATTAGCACAATAAACGGATCACGTAATGAAATGAATCATACTGAAACCACTCATTTATTTTATTTTCCTTTATACTTATGGTTCCTTCAAGTAACAGCAATGATTAATGAAAACTTGATTAACACAATCTATAGCCAGTAACTTTAACTATAGATTTCTTAATTATCCTAAAACTGAGACTTTACACAAACTTCAAGAGTAAGCACATTTAAATTAAAAACTTCACTACTTTATCCAATGTCTCTAATTTAACTTGCAGAGATAAGAAAAGAAACGGAATAAAAATATCCAAAAGTTTTCACTTCAAAAGGAGAACCCCCCCTCCCCATCAGTAATCTCTGCATTCCCACATCATTAGCCATAAATTTAAATTATTTTTCCCGGATTGAAATAAAACTCTTCATATTCTTATGTTTTGAGCAGTGCAATATCAAGGTTAAGCCCAAGTAAGATACTGGCTTCTTAACCACGAAACTCTGTTTTAGAATTTCCATTATTATTGATAACAGATTTCTTTCTTTGAAAAATGGATAATGTTAACAGAAGACAAAAGTTCAAATTTCAAACTCCATATCTAAAGAGAAATAAGAGCTTAAGAACACCTTACTTTCTAGAGTTCCCATCCAGGGCCTTGAAAAAATTGGGTATTTAAAAGGCAGGGTGCTCAGTCATTTTTAATAAACAATAGTTAATAAAGAGCATCCAATAATATGAGCTTGCATCAGGTACATGCTTCTTACCCTGCTAGTCTTTCTAAACAGATAGGACTATCACAAGATAGGAAGGAGAAATACAACATAAAACAATTAAATAGCTAAATATTTTGTACTATCACAGCTGCATAATATTGTGTAACAATGATGGGCAATTCGGTAAATTTAGTGATAGGAAAAAGACTGAGAAGAGTCAACCACAAAATGCAGCTGGATGCAAACTGGGCATTTTTTTAAGCGAAACAGCCAATCCTGCTTCCACAGTACAGTTTAAAAAAAAGGCTGTTTTGACCTCTCCTAGCACAGAAGCTCTTGGTTTGGCAACAGTTTCAAATGACTTAAGGAGGCAGACTTAGAAGAACTTTTCAGAAGGTGTACACACTTTTAAGGCCAAAACCATGAGCAACTTCAAACTACTGTAGTCTAGAGACATAGTTCACAGTTGCTTTTTATAGCATCTATGTTCCTCGCACTTGCTGAAAAATACTGGTAAACAACACGATGATAAAATTGTTCTATGAGCTCAGACTGGCAGTGTAATTTGAAACTAAGCAAGAACCTCTGCCACTGATGTCAATTCAGGAAATCCATGTTTAAAAACATCCATATTAACTAATAATTCTGAAAACATTAACTCTCAAAACATCTCTTGCAAACAAACAGAAAGCACTATCTATCCATAAGTAATCAATTCCTGTTTTCCTATGTTGTATGCCAAATAAAACTATGCATTTATGTAAGACTAAATGTCAGGCCTATTATGTGCAGAGAAAGAATGAAACTACAGTTCCATTACGTTATGATTTCTCTGACAGCAGAGACCCTTAAGAGGTACCTGTCCCAGCTGTGAAATATACCAGGTCAAAACGAAGTGAAATCTAGATATTTTCCTTGATCCATCTAGTGACTGCCTCACAAACACTTGAACTGGTATAAACAACAAAGTTCTGACCTTCAGCAGGGTGGGAAATGTCTTAGCCAAGTTTTGCTGACAAATAAACAACCAACAAAATCTGCAGTCATGTTCTCTCATCACAAATAAAGTAAAACAAGTTACTTGCCAACAACAAAGCTCAAACACCATTTGTCAAAATGCTAAGAATGCAGGCATTGCTGCACCATTAAAGTATCCGAGAACCATAAATACCAAGACAGAGCAATTGCAACTTGACCGTACCAACTAGGAATCTGCTAAAAAACCCAACCCACCAAACCTCCCTAACCTAGCACACGAGGGCTTGCATTTTCGCTTCTAGGTATATAAACTAAACCAAATTCCAGTCAATGCCTTCAGGAACTGAAAAAAATTCTTTTAAGATTTTATAGGTAAATAAAACACATGTAAAAATACATTCTCAAGGGTTCACCAGTACAGCATACGATACCATTTGTCCGGGCTTTCATCACAGTAGCTTCACTGAGGAAATCCGCTTTTGGGGCTTGCAAAGGCAATCCTGCTAGTAATTCACAGGGCGCAAGGTCACTGTTGAGTATTAAAAAAACAAAAAATTTTTAAACCAAATTAAACAGGTGCTTCTCACATATACTAAATGCCTACAAGGGGGATTAAGGGTGTAAAAGATGAGAATTTATTGAACAATTTACACAACACTTAAAAACTTGCTGTAAATTTAAATAGCTAGCAGCACACAACTTTACTTTCATTACTCTCATTGCCTGGTCCAATCTGACTACATTCTTAGCCGAGATTATTCTGTTCTGAAGTCTAACTAAATGAAATTCAATAAGCAGGAACAGGACCCGTGAACTACTTCTATTTTTTTTCACTATCCTGACAGGAAGACTGAGATGATCTCTGTCATCTCTGAAGAAATATACTTTTCAGTAGTAGTACCTGCCAAAGAAGTATACACAAAGCTTTTAAAATTACATTTGAAGAGTCAACTGTTTTCTTTCCTAGTAACTGACTGTACTCAGCAGAAGATTCAGGTGATTTCAAAGGAACTCCAATGAAACACTGCTCTTGCCTTAACAAATAAGTACATTCCAGGTAATTAAACTACTAAAATGCGATTTTTTTATAAAACAGGCTACAAATATCGCTAGCAAAATACTTAGTGATCTCTTTCTGATTTGTGAATAAAGCCACAGGAAAAAAATAATCCCCTTTCATGAGATCTTTCTCCCCTCCCTCCTTCAATTAAGAACCTAGGTTCAGTACAAAGGACATGTCAGTCTGCTTGCTGTTTGGAGACAGAAATAGACTCACTATCCCCTATGAGGGGCACATTTCAGCTATTTAATGCTTCTCATAGCCAGGGTAATTCAAATCTTTCTTAAATTGAAGGCTGATTTTAATAAAGTTAGAAAGAATAAATTCTACCTAATAAGCCAAAATTCTTCAATATCAATCTTTATTTTATTCTAGTCAATGTATTGTATTGGTATCCAAAGGAAAAAAATCTGCAGATTTAGTTACTTAAAAATTTTACATGGTAACTTGAAAATTCTTTTACGCTTCCTTGTGATGCCAGCCTCAGACCTCAGGATTTTCATACCAGCCTACCTTCAGGGTAAAGATTTCGGCTAATTTTTACTAGACATGAAACTAGACACGAAACTAGACACAATTCTGCCCAGAACTGTAAACTACAGAGCTTTGCAATCTATTTCTTATTTTAATTAACAGCACCACTAGAAGCAGAGTTTGTGCTAAATAACAACAGTAACTATGCTTTCTTCAAGATGACACTGTGAAAGGGTAACATTTTTGAGTAAAACTAGAGAAAACAGATTGACCTCAAATGAAGAAATAAATGCCTCTTCTTTAAACGTAGCATGCTGCATTTCAACTACGGAAGTGAAATGATGCAGTATCACTTGCACAAACATAAGATTCAGTATAATCTACTTATCCTACAGCAAAAGGAACTATTTATGCTACTAAGATAAATGTGTATGGGTATTCTACCAGAAGGAGGAGCCTGGAGCTCTCTAGTGGATTAATGAAAAGATGCAATATTCTCCATTTAATGGACTTCTAGTACACTTCAGGTCTGCCACAGAAATGGGATGGCGCCTCCTCTACGCCAGATAAGGTTTCTTGATTATTGTGAAAATGACTCTGAAGTATCTGTTATCTTCTAAATACTTATGTATTCCATCAGTTAAGTACACTTTTTCTACAAAGCCTTATTCGGCTTCATTTTTGGGCTGATGTTCAATGGAAGTTTCTTGGTTTGACTCTTTGAAGTTCTATGTACAATAAACACTTTTAGCACAGCTTGAAGTTAGCACAATAGTAAAGCACATGCTTAACTCCACATGCAATGCTTTTAAGCGCCTTTTTCTACTGCTGTTCAAATATTTGTCAGCATGAATTCGAATGAGATCTTTCAATTCTTTCATCAGTTTAGAAAGGACCAAGAGGCAGAAAAAAAGCTGAAAGTAAAGTTCCACTGATTTTTTTTTTTTGTTTTTAAACTCTGGTAATCACTGTTGCGGCTGGAAACATAGATTGTGCTGTACTCACACTGAGGCACCAAGGTGAGACACCGGCATAAAGTGGATATATCTCGTCACCAACCAGAGGACAAATAACATCTATTGTCCTGTCAGGCTATGACTGTACTTTGCACAGTGAAATGATATTATTTCACATACTTTTCTTTGTCACATAGTCACAATAACACAGAAAAACTGAATTAAAATACTAACAGTGTTTCAGTAAAAACTTCACATTTCATTTGCACAGGAACTGGGGAACATCACAGGTTACACGAAGGACACCATACATATATATATATATATACCTTTTTTGAGCTTCATCCTTTTTTTCTAGTTTAACATCAGGCATGCCATCTGCAAAACTAAACTGTGAAGATATTTAAAATATATTTTTAGCACTACTAAGCCTGTTATGCTTTACACTACAGACTTAAAACTTAGTGATTGTTGGAAGGTGTGATAATATAGTCTGGACTGTAAAAACTGTAATTTGGACTCTAGAGTTACTCTTACAAATCTTTTTAAATAGACACACTACCATTATACTTTGCGATCTTTAACATCTTCATTTTTAATTGGAAAAAAGATGACATGATTGCCTTCACTTCTCTTTGCTCCCACTCACAGTCCAAGCGATTTTTAAGCCCACTGCCCAATTTTAACTGTACCTGACAGTTGTGTAGAAAGAAGACATTCCATCAAGTTTAACGAAAATTTAAAGCTGTGCTGAGGAGAAATCTAAGGCTTTTGCCCAGCTGTGCACTATGGCATATAGGTAAAAAAATCCTCAAAAATATGGAGAAAAGAGATGGTAGTTGTGACAATCTAAAAGGACTGACATATCACAAAGTCATGGAATCCTGGCTTTGTTTTGTCCTTTATTTATGAACTAACTTGACCTTTGTGATAGCTGAAGAATTAAAGATGGATATTCTCTCATTGGATTCCCGAATTTCATTTTACCAGTTATGGATATAATTTTTAGGGCCTTCCCCATGGTTAGTTTTTGTCCTTCTCACAGCATTATTAGTTGGAAAAGCCATAAAAAAAAACCCAAACCCCCAAATCACTCCAAACAGTCGAATACTTGCAACAAGTGTTCTACCATCCTCTTCCCTTCCCAGGTCTGCACAGCTAGTTTTCTGCCCACATACAGGAATAGGCTTAGGACTGTAGCATCTGTTTTGTGGCTTGGGTTTCGTTAAGTTTGAGGTATAGATGAAATTACTTGTACGTATTTACTGTTGTCCAACATAGCACCGAAAAGCAAACATTAAGACACTGATTTTATAAAGTCACAACACTGCGAAGTAGCCCAACTGGGACTGACCTGGCAATATTGCAACAAGTACTACACCTCCAGTAACCTACACTATTTGATAAGCCCTATCATTTTCTCTAAGAAGTCGGAGAACAAAACGGCAGCGTCCACTTTGTGGATCAGATGTTAACAGCCCCAACTTCACTTGCTGAAGGAAATGTTTCTACCCTACTTTTAAATACTGATTTTGCTAGGAAAATTGCTTCCCTACTGTTACCTTATCAATTACTTACCAGCTTTTAGCAACACAAATTTTACAGTTTACTTATCCAATTTAAAACCGTTATCCACTTCTGATGTAATGGAAAACTGTAAATACTATCAGCAGCTATGTCTGAGTGGCACTGAGATGTAAATTCCAATCCGTTATCAAAGAAGTAAATAGTATAAAACTTCAGCAAATCTTAAAAGACCCAGACTTAATATCTAGAGGTAGGAAGACAGAGAGAGTAGTAAGGTCAGATAAAGTCAGTGAGCATGAAAACAGCCTAATGTTCCCTGAGAAGTGCCAGGAAGATGGTATGTTAATGTTACGGCTCTTCTGCCCAAATAATGAGCCACAGAACGATCCTTCTTGGATGCATGATGACTGTGTACCTCCCCAGCTTCCCAACACCACCCAATCCTTCTGAGATCGTGTGGTGAGAAGCATTTTACGCCAACTTTTAACACTAGGTATGTTAGATAAAAATGTCAACTATGTAGAGCAGTACTCTTATGTGTTCACTGAAACAGTAATTTTCATACAACTGGTAACACGCAATTACTGTAACAATTGATATAAAAATATCTTGTTTAATTTCAAATTTGAATCTGAATTATTAGTGACAAGGTAAAAAACAAGTTCTGTCAAGGAAAACTTACATTGCCAACAGCACAGTAATCTATGAAATGCTAATATTCTTTTTATTACAGGAAATTAAAAATTTTATTGATAAAACGGCATAGTATTTAACATTATCCAAGTACAGGGACCATCATTTATTAAACTATTCAGTGAGAAAAAGCATGTTTTCTCAGTACCTTTTCATCCACGTCAAAACTCTTTAGAAGTTCATCTAGTTCTTTCAGTTGCCCATCTTCAAGGGAGTCCTCAGCAACATCTCCCAAGGTGCTGCTTTCTCTGGAGGAGTTGTGGGTTTTAATATCTTTAGCTGCAAACGTACAATCTCATTACTGTATGTGTTTCCCATACTAATTAACAACAAAGCTTTTATTTCCTAAATATTACAAAGCCTTGCTACTACTGACATTTAAGACTTCCTAGGACTCCCTAAATGTGAAATTTATACATAAAATTATTTCACCTTTAAAGCATGAACCAATTAAAATAAATATTAAACTCAATCTGCAATTAAAACTCTATCCAAGCTGTATGTTCTCTATTAGTCCCCGTAGAACGGTGCAACAGGTTTATTTATATAATACTGAATTCAATATTTTGGAAATAAATTCAGTTAAGCTTTGTTATTAAAACACAGCCAAATACACGTATGGTAATATTCGAAGCAAATAAAAGCAGTCTTTGCTAGAGAAGGGGATATGTTAGTTGTAATGATATGAACTAAATATAGGCGGCTCTGAGAAATTCCAAATTTCTGTAATACAGTAAACTTAGTAAGAATTCAGTGTCAGGAAATTTCAGCACGTTTTGTAGATGCCACAGGAAATCAAAAGAAGTAAATAGTATAAAACTTCAGCAAATCTTAAAAGACCCAGCTTTCTGAAGGAGCTGTTTATGTATTATAGAAGAGCTCTGCATAAAAAAAATCCACTATTTTACTGACTCACATGAATGCATTTCAACTGCACTGTCCAGATACAGGAAGAAATAATCAGATTATCATTGGAAAGGCTTTTATCTTAAAGTCACTAGTCTCTGTATAATCATTAGTACAAGACACATCTACTTGAAGACAATGCACGTAAGACCTCCACTTGAAAGATGAAGAGGATTATCTCACCGAGAATACCTTAACATTAGTATCTGCTGCCCTTGTTAGACTGTGAAGCCACTGAGACAAGCAGCCATGACCTCATTATGTAACATGACAGCAAAGCAGTAATACGTATTTATAAATAAACACATAAATTGTCAGCAATTAAGAAAACCAGGCACCATTCTTTTGTTCTCTACAAGTCTTTTTAAAAAAGTCATACATCAAACGTAAGTTACTATGTGCATATTAATCTAAGAGTGTGATATAATCCTGAATTTCTCAGATCTGGGAAGAAGCATCTACTTCAACCTTTTTCTTTATTTTAATAAGTACCACAAAAAGACTCAAAGACTTATTAGCCTCAAACTTCGTTAGGACAAACAGTCTAAGAAAATGCACACAGGACTTGCTTCCAGGTTTGGTCTCAATCACCTGAGTACCTCAGATGTCAGGGCACAGGTGCCTAACTGTGTACTTCCTCCCTACTCCTCTTCAGGAACTTATATCCATTTCTTGGTGTCTCAGCTCTTAAATCCTCATTACCTTTTATTTTGCCTTCTCCTCACCAAAGCCTGAAACTTTCTCTCCCCCAAACAGTCACTAGTCACTCCTTTTTCTCCAGGAGGCTACAACTGCCCAAACTCTTTCTACATGAATGCAACATGTTCATGTGAAAAAACAGCACAAGAGGTACTGTCACAGAGACTTCAAGCCTGCAGCACAACCAATAAATGGCAGACTGCCAGATTAACAGCAAGCTGACAAACTGACACCACAAAAGGAGACATCGAGAACCTTCAAAACCTGTCTTAGCACTGTCTGCTTTCTCCAGCATGTCAGTAATTGGCTTCTGTATGATTACTTTCTTCTCTTGGTTACGCATTCAAAACTTTTCAAAGACTCTTACCTTTTAGCACTGAACCATGGATATTTCCAGAATCATTTGACATTCCAGATTTTTGTGTGGTAATGTTCCTGTTTTGAACAAAAAGTGGATTTAAGATTTCAATCTTGCACAAAAGGAGAATTATTCTAACCAGTTACATAAAATCGAAGTTCTCAGTAATACTTATAGCTATTAACAGAATCCTTAGGTACGACACACAGTTGTAAGACCATTCTTAACACTCTCTTTTGGCTTTCTTATGTGTATCCCTACAGACACACATCCAAGCACGTTAAATAAAACAAAGATATTTCAAATTCCAAAATTTGTCAGTAAATGCTCATGATTTCATCTCACCTTTACATAAAATACTAAGAAGGGAAACCTTCTCTGTATAGTAAATTATTGAAATAGTGTGTTAATGAGCCAATTCATCAGTTTATACAAAATGTGATTTTCAGGAATTTCTATTCAAGACAATTTGTATAACAATGAAATCCAGAGAGCAACAAAATATTTGTTCATAGAAAGATACTTACATCACCTATTTTAAAGATAAGCTGGAAAAAAAAATGTTTGGAAAATCTCAGAAGGTAAAAATAAGCATTAAAATACTATATACATAGAATATACCAAACAACATCATCATGATCATCATAGATTTTGGAAGAATATACCTGGTGAACGACACCAGGTATAATGACAGCAAGCTGCCTAGTATAAACGGAACAACGCAAATGTGCAACCACCTAGTGGAAATGCAAAAGTTTCCCATGATGTATAACTTCAACTATGCCAACATTCAGGCACAGATATCTAAGCGAAACCACGAGATACATTACGAAGAGGAGTTTATTAAGCCACAGCAAGTTTGCAGAGATGAGAGGGAGACAGGCTCTCTGTAGGTTTGTTTCCTCTCTCCTCCTCATTTTATGTGAAATTCAAAGTTTGAGTGATTTTGCCTGCAACAACTGACTTCCTTTTTTTTGTAAAACTGCAGTGCAAACTGATCCAGAAAGCTGTTTAGAACTGAAAATATTTAATAGTATCAAGAGACTGAAATGTTCATGTTCCGGTCAAAAGCCACTTCCAAATCTGTATCAGATTCTCCTAATTGTGTAGTTTGAAATATTTATAGAAGTACTTGCAAAGAAGGTGCCTAAAACACATGGAGAAAACTACATTTACTAGAGTATTTGGCATTTGCTCACCAGCCTGACAAATCTAGGAGTGCTAACAGAACCAGAAGAAGTCAACACATTTTAGAGATCTAGAAACAGAGACAGACTAGACAATGCCAGAACGTGGGATGCTCTTGCAGGCTGCTTCTAATTAAGTTTAAATAAACCTCTCTTTACAGCACAAGCTCAGTTTGCTATTTTGCATATGAAAATTGGATTAAAGTTTAGGGTTTTTTTATTCAGAGGAAAACAGTAAAACGCAGAAGTCTCCTAGGAGCAAGAATGGCTGCTGATGCGCTTTCAAAGGAATCCGGTGAACTTACTAGGTCTGTTGGGATGAAAAGACATATTGGATGCCACTTAGAGTGAAGTGCCTAGATTCTCAACACGAGAGGAAAAAAATACCTTAGATGATTGATTCAAAAACCTGCACTGTTGCCAGTCACTGAGGGGCAAGTCAATAGAAAATGGCAAACAGAAGTATATGCGAAAACTGAGTTTCACTGTCCCACTCAGGCTGTAAGCCCAGAATCCTTTCCTGATGATTGACAACTAATGCCTGGAAGCAACCAGCACTCTTCTTAAAATGCAGCCACCAGGGGAATAACCAGTTCTAGCTACCATAAAGGTCAGAGCATGCTAAATTAAACAAATCATTCAGTACATACCCACAGAGCCTCTTCTGAGTCTTCCTGGATTTAGAGACAGGACCTGCTTCTCTTACTTAAATCTACTTGTTCAGAGATACTAACTCTGGGCACACGCACCAACACAATTACAGTAGTTAGGAAACTTACGTCAGAGACGTGTAGCAATATTAGGTACCTCTTTAGTTGTTGGATGCTTTGTTAGTTTGCTTAAAAGAAAAAGAAATAGGCCTTATTTGACTTTTGGA
This sequence comes from Tapera naevia, assembly GCA_033556795.1. Lineage (NCBI taxonomy): Eukaryota > Metazoa > Chordata > Aves > Cuculiformes > Neomorphidae > Tapera > Tapera naevia. The sequence continues at coordinate 604,454 of JAUMJJ010000222.1, forward strand.
CCTCAATCAGTGGTGTGCTGTAGAAGAATATGCACTCTCATTATCTGAAATCTGGAAGCCAAAATTTACTATCCTTGAATTTTTGTAACTATAACCACCTCTCCAGCTTTTAAGCTCAAAACCAGTCAAAGATTAAGTGTCACTGGCTAAACACGTATGGTATTTGTATTCAAACCTCCAACTAAACAGATCCACACTAATAGTTACACATCCACAGTGGCTAGTAGTTGCCACTGAACACTTGCTAGTTACTGAATCAACCTCATACATCCTTCACATAGTTTCAGTGCTTTGGTTTCACAATGAAACTTGAAAAAAATCTATTACTTCATTATTGCAGCTGATCATTGTGACAAGCTGCCAGAGCTCAGATTTTTGTAATTGGAAGACCACCACAAATTAAGGCACCAATCCTCTCCTTTACGGTTACAATTTACATGCTATCAAACACATAAGTAACACTCAACACATTTAAAAAGTTTTTGAACAACTCAACTACACTTTGAGAATAACTTGCTGTTAGCAGAAAAAAAAAGTTCTGACTAATCTGTACCAATGTCACGCTAAAATACTAGTATGCAAGAAGCAACATACTGAAGTGCATCCCCATGTACACACACACTTTAGCAAAGATACAGATTCTTTCTACCATTGTCTGTCTGCCCGTACTAACCTGAAGGAAAATCATAACAAAAGCTATTTATTGATACAGCTAAAGAAAACATTCAACTACAACCATCATGCGCAGCCATTAAGTGCTTGCCCCACTCTTCTACTTAAAATCACCTAAATTACATTAATCTAGAGCGTAATGGCTAACATTAACCAAAGTTAAACAAAACATGCATATAAACCAATATATATGCAAGTTAGAGATGGCTTACAATAGTGCAGTTCTGACTCACTGTTCTGTTTGGACAGACTGAAGTGGCATTACAAACAATACTGCAATCAACCAAAACTGTGTAAGCATAAAATAAGAAGCCAAATAAGAAAACACAGACAATATCCTGGACTATATCTAAAGAAAAAAAAAAAGAGACACTAACAGAAACAATATTTTATTTTGAAAATATGTAGTATGATGTGAGCGCAACTCTACCACACAATCACTTCTTTTTTGGTTGGACAAGCAAAGTTGAAGACCCAGTTGTATCCAGTAAATATTAACAAAATAAAAACCAACAGCAGGAACTAACTGTGAGCTCGTATTATCCGGGAATATCATAAACTACTTGATAAAACTGTGGTAAGATCTATCGCCTTACTTTAATATTGCCATATTCAGTTCATCAATATGTTCCTGGTTTACCAGCTATCATTAGTTGCAGTCTAATAATCTTTACATCAAATTATATAAGGTAAAAAGCAAAAGCAGACAATTTCGCCTGCTTCTTTAGCAAATTAAGAAGAAATTCTAAGAAATAAGAACCATGCATTATTTTCCTTGGCTGGTGGCAAGCAAATTCAGCAGATACCAGGAAAAAAAAAGTTGAAATGTGACTTCAAACAAGTTGTTTTCATTAACGGCTGTATTGATGTTGTTCCCTTTCATTACTAATGACATTGAGTATCTGTGCCCTCTACAAAGTACTTACAAGATCCAGTAAAATTCAGTTAATATTTATATAAATAGTAGACTTTACTACCATAACCAATACACAAGGGTAAAGGACTCAGAAGTTCTGGTCTTCCCTTCTGTGTGACAGCTGTCTGGACAGTCAGTTAGAAACCACCTCAGAACAGCCATTATTACCCTGGGGTAATTTACAGGAAGTGTTCATTCTGTCATAAAGTGTATATAAGATATAGTCTGTACACAAAATGAATACTCATTCCAATACATTTACTATGATACAGCCTAGTTGCTTCTTAAGAAGTTGGATGCTCCTACGAAAGACCTGCCCTGTTCTTCAGAGGCTAATTTTTGCAGAAGTTTTATCTTTATTAACACCTGAACGTTTTATATTCTCATGTCTAAAGGGGAAAGGATAAGGAGAGCACAGAGTGAAAAAAAAAATTTAATGCAGTTACAAGACAGCACAATGTTGAAAACAATGAAAATATTATTTAACATAAAAGATACATAAACCCACCCAGAAAGGACAGAGGAAGAAAATTACAGTACCCACCCCAATGAAAAATTCTAATCTTCAGAGGAAACTTATGTACTATTTCTATCTAAGCTTTATGTTTTTCTTCATAAGATGAAAAAATTAATCTTAAAACTCATTGATCAAATGCAAGTATCAAAGCTTAGAGAGAAAATAGATTAGACAGTTAACGAGTTTATCTATTCCAGGAAGGACTACTACCTGTTTTACGTAAGTTTGTTTCTACTTTAAAATTATCTTCCCCCTTCAGTGACTTTTATTATCATCTAAAAACCTAGAAAACCTTTAATGCCGAATAATTAACACAGGGAACTGGTTGAATGAAGATGCAAGATCATAAAAATGTGTTAGGCAAATTCCAGACTTGAAAACTATTCACATGTCTGGGAATAGGAGAAAAGTAAGGAAAAAGAACAGCACATTGGAATACCACAGCAGAGGCAACCATTTACTCACACAGATTCAGCAAAAGGATATGCTACACCTAGAAAGTAAAAAATATTTCTATTATACCACTTTACAACTAAACAAACTACCCTCAAAGGGACATCTATCTCAAATCATCAGATATTATAAAATATTAAGTTACTTATTGAGGCTATTAATTAGCTTTGTTTATTCTTTCATACTTCACTTGACCTAAACAAATTTTTCAGGACCACATTCTCCTTTGATTCACAGTTTATCTATTATTTCCATTCAGGATCCTGTCACACCTCAACCAAGTTTTGACAGTTAAAATCAACACAGAAAACAGTGAAATTCTGTAAGGAAGCCTGACCAGTAAAACCAAAGTATACTGACATAGGAACAAAGCACTTGGGATTATTGTAATGAAAAAAAATGACATGCATACCTAGAAGTATCACCTACTGAATCTGTATATTCTGACATAATAGGATACATAGGCTTAAGATCCTGCTCTTCTTCCTTAATGCAGATGCTAGCACAGGACGCTTCCAGAGGACAATTTTCACAGCCTAAAACTTCAAGTTCCTCTTCATTACTGGTTCCAAAAAGGTCAGGGTCATCCTGAATCACATCAATGATAAGAACATCATCTTCATAAGCTTCAAGAACATTGGGGAAATTTTGCCTTTTGTGTTGTGAAAGAACCCCTTTTGATTCGTTATTATTTATTTCTAATGCAACAGGGTGGTCAACTGCATTCCAAGAATCATCAGGAAAATTAGAGTTTAATACACAGTCAGTACCACGGATATCACGCGCAGATGACTCTGGTTGTCCATCAGGAACAGGATATGGATCTAAACAAAAATGTTCAGGGAGTGCCGACGTTTTATTTGAAAGGTTTTCACAGCCATCATGCTGAATGTCCTTACTGTTGATGTAATCCACCTTTTCCTTCAAAGAAGCTGTAGACTTTGTGTCCCTTGCAACAGGAAAAGGCTGCTGCTTGGAATTTACCAAAGAAGTCTCTTCACCTGTTTTCTGCCTTCTTGAAATACTACTGCTGTCAAGAAGCTCTAGTGGACTACAGGTTTTTCCTTCTAATGAACAGACAGATTCAGGTTTGCTTCTGCATAAAGGAATTTTGAAATTTGTCAGGTTTCCAGTGTTTAACACTTTCTTTAAATCAGAAGTCTCGTTCACTACTGAGGCTTCACAGTTTAAAACTACTCTGTTGTTGTTACCTGTAGATGTACCATTCTGGACTGTCACGAACAGGTTCTTTTTTGTTGAAGCTCCTTTCTCTTTATCTTTTTGTTTTGTTGTAAAATTCAAGGCTGCTTTAACTTCTTGCACATTATGGTTAAAAGCCACATTACTTCTATCCACACTAACTGGCGATTCCACATTTTCATTGCTCGTTCCCAAAGTCTCACAAACATCCAGAGAAGAGGATTCAAATGAAGGCAGACATTCAGTATTTGGATCCATTACTTTATCCTTAATTTCTGTCAATGACCCATGCAAATCCAGCTGTCCCAAACTTTCAGTCACAGCACTGTTTCCTGTAGGAATACTGCCTTTATCAGAAGATCCCTCACAGGCAGCCTTTGAAGGTCTTTTTCTGTCTGAGACGGATCCATGATTTTTGCGAACCCATTCAGAAGTCCTGGCACAAGATTCAAAAGGGCAAACATTTTTACCAGTCATGGGTACTGTTCTTTGACAGGTAATCTGCTGCAATTTCTTATTAACTTTGTTCAATTTTTCATTCGATTTGCTTTTGTGACTAGAAACATCATGGACCTGAGCTGGCACTCTCAGACTACCGCAGGCACCAGAATGATGTGCCACAGTGTTCGAAATTTCTCCTTTTGCTATTACAGAGAGCTCGGATGTCTTCTTAAAGCCATCTTCAAATAAAACTAATTTGGTACTGTTCTTTCTCCAGACTGATTTATTTTGTGCTTCCTGAAGATCTGATGTATGATCATGTGACAAACTGCTTTCTTTATGATTTAGTCCTAAGACTGTAAAGGAGCTTGAGATGGCAACTACTGCTTCTGTTTGTAACTGACTGTCACTGTGTTCATTAGCAGTGTCTGTCAAAATATTCTGCACTGATGATTTCTCAGTGATTTTAATACTTCTTTGGTTTTTTTCACCTTTACGAAATAATAAACCACCTTTTCTGGGTGACGTCTCATTTTGCATTTTGCCAGTGCTGCAATCCATGTCACACTGTTCTACAGAACCATCAGGGAAGTTATGCTTTCTTTTACCCTCAGCTACATGGAAGAATCTACTTAACCTGTAACTGCTGGTTGTTCCACCAGCTGAAGACTTCACAAACGTATTGATGTGACTACAGGCCTCTAACCTCACAAATGGATTCCTGTCTGTTGCACAGAGCAAGAAGTTACAAGGGTTCAGGGCACTTCTGCAGTGTTCAGCATCACCTTTTGCAGATACGTTTCTCACTTTTTCAGCTGTAGTCACACTACAACTTTGCAAGCATTTGATTTGATCAGTTCTGGGGTTCCTCTTTTCATCCTGAACACCAGATGTTTTTGTTACAGGAAGACACAGTAAGGTCTTGCTTTGAGTCTCACCTAAAGTGGTAAATGTAGAAAATTTAGAGTAGTGAGGTTCCTTTTCCTTGCAGTCTTCTGATGTGTTTTGATTTGTCCTAAGCTTCTTCACAGCCTGTGTACTGGAGTATTGCTCAACTGCTTTCCATTCTTCCTCTGCTGATTAAAAAACAAAGAAGTGTCATTAAAGAATACACTAAAGACTACACTAAAGATTACACACTCATTTTTTTAAAACAGCACTGTTAGCAGACTTAAGAGTAACGAATGATGTTTTGTCTTCAGAAACAAATGCACAGATGAACCGAACCTTAACGTGTCATGAGGATATTGGAAGTTGTATATTTAAAGTATAGGTGGGAATCAAATTAGAGCAAGTCTGCCAAGAAAAAGCAGACACAGTTTGCACGCTTGGCCTTAACACCTTTTGTCTATGCAGCAGATTCTAACAGGAGAGCTTGTTTGTAAGAATGTAGTAATTTATTTCAGATATACTGTCCAACTAAATGGAGCTGGCTGCAAGAAAATCCAGTAAAACTGCAAGATTTGCATTTTTATAAAATAGTACTTTTTATTTTAAATAAATACAGCTTATGTAAAAAACTGTACATCTGAAAATTTTGTCTGGAGAATGGATTTGAGAATGTACTAAGTAGAATGATGGGGTTTTTAGATACTGTTTTCAAAGTAAGACACAATTCACTATCTCAGTTTTCAGAATAAGGTTTCTGGATAAAATATTTCTTAATAAAAGACTACAGCAAATATTTGTCACTTGAATGGACCCACTCAAAGTAAAACCAATGTCTTTTAGACAATTGTCCTGAAAAAAGAGAGAACTGAAAAATAGTCCTCTTTCAAAACTGTTCACGATACAACACTCTCTTGAATCACTAAAATGTAGAAAATAGCACCCAAAAAGCAAAAAAGTTCTGAAAATGAAACCCAGCACACTAAAATAAGACAGCATGATGCATATTAAAAAAAAAATAAATAATAAAACCAGATAAATGAAGAACTGAGCTTTGCTGAAACTACTGCCTCCTTTCCTGCTAGTGCCTGACCTGTGCATTAAATGAACTGACTGCTATTGACAGAAAAAAAGGAAAGTTTTTTTACTCTGGGTTTGTTGCTGTCAATACTTTCGGGGTGTGGGGGGAGGATGGAGTATCTGTCTCCTTTGTGCTAAAGAACTGTTTTTCTCCTTCAGGAAAAGCCTTTCCTCTTCCTAAAAACCTGTTTTCATCTAAGACTGGTGTTCACAGTACTGTAAAGCAGACTCTAGGTCTTATCTCTATACTTCTTGAGCTAAGTCAGCAGCCACATACCAAGAGTCACTTTGAGATAGGATACAGGCCACTCTTTCCTGCCCCCATGACTTTGTCCTGCACAGATGCACCTACAAAAGAAAAATTATCTCTATTTTTTTCACTTTTTAATGTGGTCTCACTGAAGCACCAGTCCTTTGTCCTGGGAGCCCAGATTCTGCACCTGTACTTTTATAATGGGAAACAAGTGCTTACCATTTTCCCTCAGGTTGTCTGCTCCTTTCTGAGGGTTTGAAGTCTGCTGCTCCTCTTTCATGCAATGCTTGTGCATCTTTTCTCTGGTTGCTGCTTGATTTTGGCCACTTAGACCCTGTAGATGCTGTGACACCACTGTGCTTCTGTCCCTCTTCCTCCGACTTACAGCTCCTTTCTTGGACTGTGGACACTGTGTATGCAGCTCTAGAAAGGCAAACTGATCCCCCTCTCTGGGACCCTGTATTCTTCTCATCAAAGACGTCCCAGCTTTCTTGCTCAAGTGTCGCTTTTCTTTCTCTTGTGCCCCTGGCTTTCTTTCTCCAATTAAAGAATCCCCATCCAACTTCTCTAGCAAATCTACCTCTTCCTGAGGTTTTGGTTCAGACAAGGATTCCTGAGCCCCCAAATTCTTCTTATGATCTGGGATTTGCATCGGCAGTACCATTACAGAGACAGTGTTTTTCATTTCTGTACTACATGTGCCCTTTGTGGGTTGCATCATCTCTGGCTCTGGCAAACAGAAAATGCCATGTCTCTCGGTGCTCTCAATATCCTCCTCTGAGGATGGGGTCTGAAATTCCATTTCCATAAAGGAATGTTTGCCTTTTTTTCCGGAGCTCCCTAATCTCTCCTGGAAACCTGAGAGGTTTGGTCCTTCTGCATGATGTTCGTTCTTTTCAATTCCAGCTGAGAATTTATTTTGCAAAGTAGTTCCTAATAGCTGTTGGTCTTGTCCTGTCCCTTCCCTTACAGTCTCTTCCCAGCATGCTGCTGCAGCCATGAATGCTGCCTCCCAACCTTCACATACAACAGCATCTGATACTGGCAGAGCTACACCCTTCTTGCTTCTGGCAGTCTTCCTACACTGTATCCCCTTCTTTTTTTTACCTGGACGTCTCTGGCTACTCTCACCTTGCTCCGTTTGCATGGGCAGAAGAGGAACAAATTGCTCACAGGAAACATTAGAGAGCACAGCAGGTCGCAGACAGGAAGATAAAGGCTGCTCAGACTTTCTCTTCCGTGCCATGTGAGGACTCCGCTTGATACCCATCTTCTTCGCTGGCTTATGACCTACCCCTGCATCCAGAGAGCTTGGGCTGGTGACCGTCCCACCAGTCGACTTCACCTCGCTGCTAGTTACCACGTTCCTTGACCTTAACTGCGGCATCCTAGCAGCCTGGACACAACAAAAATCCACAAAATCCACTCACCAGTCCACATTTAACAGCATCCCAGATACCCCGGCACCCAAGGCAGGCACAGGCCCAACCAGGACGGGAGCACAACCTCCCTCACTCCACTGCCTCGGGGCTCAACCTGGGGGAGCACAGACGGAAACCCCATCCCACTTGTGGAAAAGCCCAAGGCGACCTGTGGAAAGCCTTAGGCCGCCTGTGGAAAAGCCCAGGGCCAGCAGCGAGCGCCCCCCTCACTGCCGCCCCCCCGGCCCAGCGCAGCCCCTCACCTCTGAGGCGGGAGGAGGAGGAAGCCGCGCCGCACCTTCCCCGCCTCAGGGACCGCCCCGCCGCCCTCACGCCCCCCCCGCCCGTCGCTTCACCGCTCCGTCCCGTCGAGGCTTCGCCTGGGACCTCGTCAGCGCCGCTCGCCCGCAAGGCGCGCGCGGGCCGGAATGGCGGCGCGAGGCACCGCCCGTCGGGCGGGAACGGCGGCGCGGCCGGCGCAGGCGCAGCCGTGAGGGCGGTGCCCCGAGGGAGGGAGCGAGTGAGGCGTCCCCGGGCGGCAGTGGTGGCGCCCCAAGGGGACCCGCACTCACGAGGGGCAGGAGCAGACTGACTCCCCCCCCGCCCGCCTGAGGCAGGGCCGAGCACGGGGGTGGCTGCTGTTGCTCCTTCGGGAAGTGGTGTCGTTGCCCGGTACCGTGTGGAAGTGCCAAATAGCGGGAAAAGGTTCAGCTCCCCCAGAGCCGTGTGGTCGGGTAGGAAAAAACCCAAGCCAGCCTGCCCGGTTTTCCAGTCTCTTCAGGTGCTTCGTCCACCTCAGTGAAGCAGCGTGACCTCCTTTGTCTGCAGCACTGGGGAGCTCTCAGAAACTGGGGGTGATGCGCTTGTTCCATAACCACAGCTCACATAAACTTTATATTTCAAATAGGACAGTTTCTGAGGACTGAAGTTAAGAAAAAAAGTAGTTGTAATGGCTGGGCTATCTAGTAAGACTTCAGTCAGAGTTGGTGTTGGGGGTTCAAATGTGGTGGTGGTTTAAAAGGAGGACACCAAAGCCTCAGGACCGGTTGCTGTTTAAGTGCAGCTGGCAAGTAAGCACCATAAAGCCACTTGCTCGCTCCTTCCCTCCTGGTGGGATGGGGAGGAGAATGGTTAAAAGGTTAAAACTCATGGGTTGAGATGACAGTTTAATAGGACAGCAAAGGAAGAGGAAATAACAATAGTAAAAGAATATAGACAACAAGTGGTGCACAGTGCAATTGCTCATCACCTGGTTGCCAATGCCCATCACACTGCCAAGCAATGATCCTGCTCCTGGCCAACTGCCCCCTCGGGTTATACATAGTGAGCGTGTTATATGCTATGGAATATCCTTTTGGCCAGCTTGGATCAGTTGTCCTGGCTACACCCCTTCACAGCTTCTTGCGCATCTGCTTGCCACTAGAGTGTGGGAAGCTGTAAAGTCCTTGGCTTAGTACAAACACTACTCAGCAACAACTAAAATCATGTCTGTAATCAACATTATTCTCATACTAAATCCAAAACATAGCACTACACCAGCTACTAGGGAGAAAATTAACCCTATCTCAGCCAAAACCAGGACAGGTCCATTCACTGCATGTGAACATGAACACATAGAAGTTAGCTTAAAAAAACAGTGTTTTACAAAGATTGAATATAAATGGTGAATGCTATGAAAATCATAAATGATTAAACTTAATAAGGTGATGCTCTAATGCCAAGAATGCAATTGGCAAAATTGCATGTGGTTGATAAAATGACTGTATCCTACAAGTGGTTCCTTTCTGTTCGCAGGTGGTCTTGGAAGGGTGAAGAGCTGTACTCATTTCACCCTGAGTTAGTGCTTAGTGATGTTCACATTTCATGCATCCTGGTTTCAGACCTGTGCAGAGTAAAGCTTCTTGTGTCACTACTTTCTAAAAGTGCAGTGCTGTGGGTGAAGAAGAGTAGTTACAGAGTAGAGGTATATTTTACCAACTGATGTTGGCTCGCTATATGAATTCTGCTCGTTTCTCACTTTATATCTGTTTCTCCATCTATAGGTGGAGATAATACATTGCTGACAAAGAAAGAGAAGACTGGATTTCTGGCAAAAGCTCTCCATAGATGAAGAAAGAACAGGCAGGCTAGGAAGCTGTTAACTTGCTTTAGCTTATCATCTTAGGTTGCACGTATGTGCTTAAGAACTGCAAAAAGTCGTCGAATGGCTAACTAAAGCTAATCAAAGCAGAAAATGCAGATTTCTTGGGCAGGTTCTCAGTATTGTGCTTCAGGTTCTTGCGACAGAAAGGACCCAATAAAAGGGAGTTAACTGTGCAGCATTTATAATTTGTCAGTGTTCTGCAAGGCTAGTATTACATAGAACTTTCAGCTCTGGCAAAATCTAACTTTCTCCATTTCAAACATAACGTTATCCACTGTGTAACATAGTCTTCGAAGTTTGATAGCCAGGCAAGAAAGAAAAAGATTTGCCAAAAAGCAGTACTAAAAGAAATCTGGAAGAGCGGCTTATGAATTATCTTACTGCTCTCCAGTATAATTTGTAAGATTTGAGTGTTTAGTCAGTTACTTACAGTGATAAAAACTCTACTCAGACCAGAAGAATTAAAAAATGTACTTGAAATGAATACTAATTAAAGACATTTTTCATGAGTCCTTTGAAAAAAGGTCTAGAGCCTCAGAAAGGACATTTGAAGCAGCTGTGAATTATGTTAAAAAACAGATTGCAGTCACTTTACAATACTGCTAAAAAGAGGTAGTATAAACATTGTCTTGCAAAGTGGATCAATTTAACCATCTTTTAAAAATACTTGAAGGAAGAGAAAATATTAATACATAGACATTACTTAAAGAAAGTCTGTGTCAAGTGTTTATTAAAACGAGTTTATTGAAGTGGAAATGACTTAAAAAAAATCATATCAACAGCTTAAGGGGAAAAAATTGAGTTATTTTTACATTCCTTCAACATTTGATTTAGTAATGCTACAAGAGAATGTTTAAACTTTACTCGAAAATTCTGTCTCATTTGGAAATAAAGATAAATGCTTGTTTCTCTTGAGTTTTGTATGCTCTGTATCTCAATGCTATGCATAAATTTTAGAAATAATTCAACTTTTGCTGGCCTGTTGCTTTGTTTCACTAGTTTCTTGTTTATCCTAGACACTTAAGCACAGTAACAGAAATATGAGGTACCGAGTATCTGAAAGAAAAAGGGGAACCTGGTGCCTAAATCCATTTTTTTTTTTTCGGAAGAGCCAGTACATTCAGATAGTCCTGGCAATTTCCAAGAGGAAAAAGGAGCTTTTGTGACTACATTTATGTAAAGTCCATGAAATTATTATATTATTTATTTTTTCTCTCAGAGGAGTATGAGTATGCACTTAGATCCCCAACTAATACAGTTTACAAGTGTGGAGAAATTGTGGTTGTAAATCTAATGATAATGCGTGACAAGCAAGAAAAACTATACAATAGACTCCACGTGAGTGGTAAACCAAGTTCTGGTTTAGTGCAAAGTTCATTCACGACTATACCATAACCCATATCTACTGCAGTTATGTCTACTTGTCTAACACTCATTGGTTTGTCTAACAATCATTGCCCTTTACGTACACTTGTCTTATAATCATTAGTTTGGCTCCAAAAGCCCTATAATCATTAATTTAACTCTAAAAGTTATACCATCATGCCCCTCTTCAAAGCTCTAAGGTTATATTTGCATGTTCCTCCTACTTGCTCCTCCTACTTGCTCCTCCTGCTATATGCTCGGGTCCAGGTCTTATCCTAGCCTACTTCCTTGTTTATCAGTTACAAGGTCTTCTTGACCTTATCTTGGGGATCTTCTCACTGACTCCCTCCTTGTCAGGGTAACTTGGCAAAGTCCTCAGTACTTTTTCATCACAGCCCAGCTCAGTTGATTTCTGTCAGGGCTGATTCACAGAGCTCCTCCATTGAGCCATGTCCATGCTCCCACAGCCATTCTGCAACAATGATGTATTTGATTAAGCTTCCAGAAGGATCTGAAGGGTTGAAAATTAAAAACACACAAACCAGCTACACAGGTGAGCAAATCATATGACTTTTTTACTAGGCTGTAACTAGACTTTGCTAATACACTCACCTATCAACAGGAATTAAGTCTTCTGTTTTAGCTAAGGATCTGAAAAGAATTAATTTGAAAGTTAATTGTTTTTTTTGGTGAGGTAATATGAAATATGTCCCACTGGGCCACTTCTTTTTGCACTGCTTACGTCTTCATGCTTGGCTGAGAGATAGATTTGTTATCTCTAGCAAACCTTAATGGAAAGAGTTTGGCTGTGTGTAATAACTGAGATTGAGTTCTGAAGAATGTGCATGGTCTGTTAAATCCTTAAAATGTGCCAAATGAATCCCTTAAGTAATACAACTAAAATTAAACAGGGAGGAGTCCAGTATGACTAAGAAAATGTCCTTTTGTAATCCCCAGGGATTTATTTATTAATGGTTCTGGCCTATTGATTTTGCAAAGGCAGCACCCAAAGACAGTAAACATAGATACGATTTTTAAGTAGCTCATTTACCCCCTGCCTTCCTTTCAAACACATGGGTGGTTTTGGAATAAGCGTATTGCTAATCTTTTGAACTAAGGATTTCTGTCTCAAGTTATTAATGTATATGTTTCTAAATCTGCCTTTTCTTGCCATTCCCAGCCTTGTAACACAAGATTCACCTTTGACATGCTTCAGGTATAATATACACCTTTGATTCATGTCCTTGGTAGCTCACCTGCATAGGTGTTGATCCAGTTTATACTAACAGCTGTTTGTCCGCTTATCTACCCTGACACTATAAACTCTGTTGGGGAGAGGACATGATTAAAAACCAATGGACATGCTTGGAAACCAAAGAGTATGCTGCTGGTATTGTTAGAAAATATAAGAACAATACAACAGCTATTAATGGTTGCACAGTCAGTATGGTGTTGAGAGCAGAGTGATCTGTTTTGTGAAGTAGCTGAGTGATTATACTCCATGACATCATGATGGCAGACCAGGTGAATCCAGTAAGTAGCTGGATATCCCAGCCTTTATTTTGGTGGCTGTTTTTATTATAGAGCTGTACAGGGTAGATTAAAGTAACTTTGTTCTCCACTGGTTTAAAATGAGACGTTAGAGGAAAAAGGACAGCTGGTGTATTTCATAATGAACCATCTGGCATGTTTTTGGTAGATTCTCTGATTCCTAATTTATTACTGAATTGTGACAGCATGAAAATCAAAATTATTGATTGTGTGGAATCAGTGTTTCCCTCTGGCACATTTTGTGCTCCTTCATTTTCTGTCAAAGGATAGTCGTAGGAGGGATGAGGACCTCTCGCACTGAGCTTTGCACAGCTTGAAAGTAATCTACACCATTTGCCTTTTTTTGGTAATCATGCTGTTTGACATTTATTCTGGAAGACTAGCTTTCCAGATGATCACATCTGACCTGAACCTTACACAAAGTGACACTGATCGGTTTTAAGGTTCCACAAGGGAACTCCTGCATTAGGCTTGTATTTTGTTTTATTCCCTTTCATTTATGGCTCTTTTTAAAACCTCCACTGCTAGGAGTTTAAGAAATAAGCTAGCTAGCTAGCTGAAATTTGAGATTCAAAAAATACAGATGCAGTAGAGGACTTAAGTAGTCAAATAGGAGACTACACATTCAGTCTTAATTTATTTTTAAATTCGCTAAATAAAGCATATCTTTGCTTTAACTGGATGTTACATAACCGTGTACCTACCACTAAATCTGCCTTTAGAATCAGCTGCTTTTAGTAGCTGGATGAGAAAGATGCTGGGCTTGGAAGGAAAGCATCTGCACACCAGCAAGTATGTGACTCTCCGTCTCACTGCCAAAAAGGGCTATGAAATGTGATTTCTAAATGAGAAAATTAAAAAAGAATGGAAAAGAGGAAATGGAAGTTCAGTAAATCAGACCTCGAAAAGGCATAGAATTAGAAGTGGTTGGGGTGGCATAAGGTATAGGCAGAATGTAGTAAATGGGTAGATAAACAGGGAAAATGGTGTTGGACATAAATCAGACAAAGAAAATAAGGCATATTGCTTTCAAAAATCATCCTTAAAAAAAGAAAGCAAAGGTGCAGACAAGACACAGCAATGGGGAGCATCTTTGTGGTTCAGGCTAACTGAAAAAAATCGTGGAGGATTGTCTTCAGCAGTGCTCCTGGGAAGAGTAAAAAGAGCCTTGAACTTCAAATGGTGACAGTGATCAATCGCAAACTAGAACCCAAATCTGAAATGTAATTAATCTTGCTGTTGGGCATTGAGCAGTGACTGGCTCCTAGGTTCAATTTCTTGCACTGTGGTCATCCATTAAAGGCCTTACATCTCTGTCTGCTTAATAGTATCAAAGTGGCTGACACACAAAGTGTGGAGCCTTAGAATAACTTGCTGTGTCTTTTCTTCCTTGGATGATTCATCCATAAGCACCACCATCCCGCCACACACCCTGGTACATTGTATAGTTTGTATATATACTTTTGAACCTGAGGAGTGTATTTGTAATTACTGTATGTTTTCAGAGCTTGAATGTAAGTTCAAATAAAGCCTCCCTTAACCAAAGCAGCATACAACTATTTAAAAACATATTTTGACTTTACCACTGAACATTTTCCCACTGGCACATCCTGGATAATCTATTGGAAGAGTTGTATGGAAGTTGACAGTATTGCTTCCTGAGCACAAGAAATTGATGGGTGGGGAAGGGGAGATGTATCTGCTTTTGCATTCAGATGTCTGCTTACTTCCTCAGATGCAATTAATTATGGTATTTGAAAACAACAGAAAATGATCTTCAGATAAACCAGGCACATATTAGGTGCCGTGGTGATGGTTTGAGAAAAAATTCATTGATGTTAAGTCAAAGCAAATTCTTTAGTCAAAATTCTTCAGTTAATATTGGCATAACTTGCATGTTTTCATACTTTGATGAGTTGAGTGGCTGGAACATAACCTCTAAGTGGAACCTTAGCTATTTGAATTCTGCTTATAAGAAGACAGGTTAATTTAAAATTTAAATACTGCTTGCCTGTATGCTCTGGTGCTTAACCAGTACTTGGGGACGGGTAATTTCTTTTTCATCTCTTCACCAATATTTTTATAATCAGCAAGATGATTGTTGATGTGTTTGTGATGCCCCAGGTTCCACAATGTGTTTAATGCAAGTGTCTCCACTATTCTGCTTAGCAGTCATCAATAGGGTCAGACTGAATATGTAAGTAATTATGGAAAGTGTTATTTCTAGAGTCAGTGTCCCACAAACAGCAACTTTGTGACTGCAGTGAGCTGATTAGATTGTCTCTATACCTGTCAGGTGTAAAGAATTGTGTGATTACTGGAGGAATCAGGTGTTTAATTTTTAAAGGAGGAATTATTTGTTGGACAGCCCTTCAGCCTTGCCCCTTTCTAGAGCAATTCCTTTTACTCTGAACAAAGAACAACTGCTTCAATGATATAATACTCACGACAGCTCTGAAACCCCATTATGAGTCATTGCTCCTCTGTAGGCTTTCTGCATAGTATTAGATTGGTAGAATCCTGAAACGAGTAATTATATTCCTGATGCCCAGGCTAGTTAGCTGAAGATGGTTGAATGAGCCATCTCAAGGGCTGATTTCATGAAGACTTTCTTAGCAGAGCCTGCATGTGGATGCATG
This sequence comes from Tapera naevia, assembly GCA_033556795.1. Taxonomy (NCBI): domain Eukaryota; kingdom Metazoa; phylum Chordata; class Aves; order Cuculiformes; family Neomorphidae; genus Tapera; species Tapera naevia. The sequence goes on from JAUMJJ010000222.1 coordinate 619,993, forward strand.
AAAGACTTGTATTCCTAATGATAATTATAACTGTAGTTTCACTGCTTATTTGACATGCTGCTAAACTTGAGAATTGGAGGGCTTTGCATTAATCATCTCATTGTGATGATGGGGTGAGAAGTGAGGTTACACATTCACACAAGAGTACAGAAGTCAAGAAGAATAGGTCTTATCTGATATTTCTGTATCTAGGCAGAAGTGCCTTCCTTGCACCTCAGGGGCCTCTCTTTCAAAAGCTTACTCACCTGTAATGAGTCTGGCAGTAAGTGATAGTGCTCAATTAATAGCAATGTTGCTGTGACAGATAAATCAGAGCAGCAAGGCAGTCTCTTTCCTTCTTGGCTGAAATGATGGTGTTGAGGAAATTTGAAGGAAATAAGGAAAATGAGGAAATTCAAAGATGTAGTTAAAGACAAATAGTGATTCATAATCAGGAATGTGGGTATTATTAACACTGTTTGTGTGCCTGCTTGTGTCAGTCATTCCTTCCTGACCTCTAAGTAAGTGTCAAATATTTCGCAATTTCATCTAAATTTGACTGGCATCGGATAAAGACTACAGAGTTGTTAAGTTCCTGCATATTTAGTGAAGGTTGACATCCATGTAGATGAGAAACCATCCATGGAAAAAAAGGCTCACTCTTTACTAAGTATCAGAGAACCCACAGAGAAAAAAAGATGTCAGATACGAGGTCTTCTTGGCCTGCTGCTTACAGTGCTACTGGTTAGAAGCTCTTGAACAGGGTTTCAGGCAGGACTTGCTGCCAGGGGACATCTTGCTTACAAGAAGACCTGCTGGAGTGAAGAGAGCTTCCATGGGAATTACACTTACTGGCAGTGCTTTATGACCAGAAGATCCTAAATGTTGTTTTTGAGGGTTTCCTAAAGTTGGGGTACACAGACTAGTAGCTGCAAAGTAGTATTAATATATATGTAGATTAATATGTTTCTATGCATGATGTGTCTAAATGAATTTTCAGGACTGCTCAAATAAATAAGCCTTTTCCTTGGTCCATGTGAATTTAGAGAAAAATCATTTATGTATATAGTCTATGTTGTGTAATCAAATGATCTACAAATGTAAATAAATGTCTTTATCTATATTAAAATATGTAAGTTGTTCAGGCTAAGAATGATACCTCTAGTGATTCAGATGATCAGGGCTAGGCAAGTACTGATATACTTGTTTTCTCCCCACCATCACATAACATCTACATTTCGTCTTCAGGTAGTGGTTTGCCACTTAATTCTACATTGTGGTCTTCCTAGGCGGTGTTGTCTTGTCATTCCTGGCCACTGAGGAAATTCAAAGATGTAGTCAAAGACAAATAGTTATTTCTAATCAGGAATCTGTTTGGGTATTATTAGCTAGAATCTTTACTTTGGTGTAGTTAGAGACTTCTGTGAATACAATATGTTCCCTTCCTTTGTAGGCTGTATTTGTTAAAACAGAAAGATTAATTAACAAATTGCTTCCTTGTTAAAAAAGTTGGGCACTATGTGCAGCATTTATTTTTGATGCTGCTTTTCAAGAGATGTGTTTTCTGATACCTTCATCCTACTCTTGTCTTTGTCTACATAACTGTTGTCCATGGAGTGAGATGGGAAGGGGGATATTGTAAACAGTTTGGGAGCTGTGCTGAGTCTTTGGGTTTGCCTTGGAATTTGTTGGTGCAGCTGGATGTACTGCACTGCCAAGAGGCTACACATGGGGTCACGTAAAGCTCTGCACTGGGGTAACTCCAGAGAAATAGCAATGAAATTATCCTCCAGAAAATGCTGTCTGATCTCTTAGTAGAACAGCCTTGCACTCCAATATACTCTTTTGTCTCCAGGAGTCCAGAGCATGGAATGCTAGGCAGAGTCTGTATTTCAGCTGGATTCAACAGGACAAAACCAACACAGGTCTTGCAAAAAAGTAAAAATGAGGCAGGACCCTCCAATGTCTGTTTCTTGCAGACATAGCCCTCCAGTGGTTGCCTGGGATCTGCTAGGAAGCTCTGTTCTCTCTTCTGCCACAGCACTGGCCTTGGGCTTTGAAGCCTTAGCTCATGTTTTAGCCGAGACCCTTCATTTGGAATGATTGCTCACGTTCCTGGCATTTGACCACATTTTTATCTCAATAAAGTGATACAAGGATTTAAAGAGGGCCTGAAAGCTCTTTGAAACCAATGGCTGGCTGACAATTTCCCTGACACCTGTGTCTCTGGGAGTAGTATGCTAAAGGCATCGAATCATAGAATCATTAAAGTTAGAAAAGACTTTTAAGATTGTGAAGTCCAACTGTCAGTCCAATGCGATCATGCATACTGAACCATGTCCTGAAGTGCCATGGCAACACGGTTTTTGAACACCTCCAGGAATGAATACTCCATCACTTCCCTGGGCAGCCCGTTCCCATGCTTGACCCCTCTTTAAATAAAGAAATTTTTTCATAATATAAAATCTAAACCTTCCTGGTACAACTTAAGGCCATAACCTGGTATGAATGAAAGCTAGTATTCATGCAACAAATCCCTCCATGCCAGAACTGGTATGCTTGAACCCGCACCTTGGGTTTTGTATCTGTTGTTCTCTTTCAGAGTGACAGTGAACCTCCTCAACCAGCACCTACTGGCCTTGTGAGCTGCAGTTTGTGCTGTGCCACCATGGCCAGACGTCATGCATGTACAAGCCTCCACATCTGGCAGAAGAAGAGAAAAGAGAAGCAGGAGACTTTGGAGAGAGAAATACTGGCATGCTCTGTGAGGGTGCTACCATTTCTTGTCCCTCCCCTGCTTGCTGCTTCACCATGTGTGAAGGCTTCAAGCTATGTAGTATGAATTAGTACATAGCCTGTGTGAAATAAAAGCAAAGTACAGCAGCATGCCTCATTAGTCAGGTGGAGATTCAGAGATGCTGCTCTGAAAAGGAATGATATGCGCTGCAGTAGTGATCTCTAGAATGCACGGCCTATACATTTTTATTATCCCCTCTCATATAACCCCTCATTTCTGTCATCCTTTAGGGAGACTTGCCATTTAAACTGGAGGCTTTTGGGTCAGGGACCGTTATTCTGGATGTCTTTGACTTACAGAGAGAGGCACCAGCTGTCGGAGCCTGTGAGTTGCGGCTGTGCCCGTCAGATAACGTTTGCAGGAGCAACAGAATGAAAAAAATTATCAAGTATGGCCTGTAAATATTGACTAATTGATTTAGCACTTCAAAAATATTTGAGGCTTGTGGATTTGTCTACTAAAACTGTAAGTAGCTGCTGCTAACAGTCTCCAGCTGGATTCGGAGAATGCTGTTGGTCACAGTGCCCTTCCCTCCTGTTCATTTTTTGTTACCAAAAGTAGTCGGAAAAAAAGAAATAACCAGGAATGTCATTCAAATTATTTAAACTGTAGTAATCCTTACGTTAATATGTACCTTCTCTGATGTGAAACCATTTTTATGAGGAGGAGTTTAAACTATGTTGAATTCAAGTGCTAGAGGTTGTTATAGTTAGGTATTTATACACATTTATATGCCCAATTTTCCCTACTATATTATGAAATTCTCATGACAGAAATTGTTTTCCAGAATCATAAAATGTTTTAGGAGAAATATAGCTTGTGCCTAGTAGATTGGCTTTTTTCAGGAGTAAATGCCTGCTCTTCTTGCTAATACCATCATGAAACAAGTGATACAGCAGCATAGTGAATTCGCAAAGCTTAGACAGATAGTGATGAAAACCTGGTAATATTTTGATATGTTAATAACTGTAAACAGGAAGCATTTATTTAAAAAACATGATGGATGGCCCTTTCTTGATTCTTAATCTGTGATAATATTCTCAGTGAATAAAAAGTTAGTTCTCACTGGAAGTCTGAACACACAAGTAGATTTACCTGTGCTAACTCAGTCCACGGGAATTACCGATGAGAGTGAAAAAGAGTTTCTTTAACAAACGTGGTGAATTGGCGCTCCCAAGTGCATCTGGTCTCTAAATCTTTGATATGTTTTGTCATCTTTAACCACTTTATGGCAAGCACAACTGGTTAGCTGATACTGAATGTATCAAGAGTGGGTGTCTCTCCTGTATATTTGCCTCAATGTGAAGTTTATATCTTGAGATAATGTCATTAGTTCAACACTCTCACATCTTACTAAGGTGTCCTTAGCTCTTTGTAATTCTCTTTTCCTTCTAAAGGAGATCCAAGAATTAAGGTTTTGCCAAAAAAGCCCCACCCCAAAACTGCAAACCCCTCAGGAGAGTCATTGGCTAGAGTATTTCCTTCTGCAAGCAAAAAGTTTGACTATATTTCAGTAATATCTTTCTGGCACTGCCTTTGCCACACAATGAGATGGGGTGAAGAGATCCTTGAGGAAGGACAAATTAAGGTAGTTCCTTCAGCAGGAGCAGTATGATTGTCTCAGCACGCTGCTCATACCCATAACCAGCCCTTCTGAGGGTTGCAGAAGTTCTGTCCTGAAGTACCCTTTGGGGCTAAAAGCTTTCTGATTTCCATCAAACGTTCAGGCTCCTGAAGGGGATATTTTTCTGAGCAGAAAAATATTTCTGAGAGAAAAAGGGACCTGCCAAAATTTTCCAGCTGGCTGTTAATGTGAGGAGGATGCATGGTGTTTTTCATAGCTAATAAAGATGTTGATGTCCTACTTTATAATGAAATGAAGCTTAGTTTTGACTGTGGAAATGTGACTAATTCTTCCACAGATTTAACACTGGCAAAATAACACAGTCAGTGCTATGCTCACTAGCTTGTATCTCTCACCTAGCACTACCTTCTGATGAATTAACCCTTGCCTTTTCTGTCTCACTTTCGAATGTCTAGAACCAGTCCCTTTGTGAGGGTTGAACACCCAAACACGTTGCTTAGTCCAGGAGGCTGTGCCTCAGTTTCATGGCTTCATTTTGGCATCACTAGCCCATGCCAGTCTCTTGAAAATGCCTGCCCATGAAGTTAGCCTGCAGAAATCAGGGGTTGCCAATTAATTAATTATTATTAATTAAGAAATTAGGTAGCTGCCAATTGCTCAAATAACAATCTGATTAACTTGCAGTGATTAATCTCTTCATCTTCATTGAGAACAAAGGAGAAGAACCAGAGAGGTAGAATTTTTCAGGCTGTCTCGTGTTTAGGAAGATTGTGCAAATGCTGGTACTGGTAAGATTTGTCTGAAATGTGTGTGTTCCCAGCAGATGATGCTGCGCTGGTGTCTGTGAGCAAGGCATGTGCCTAGGACTGCTTCTTCTCCTTGTACTGACTCTTGTCCAGCACTTTGCAATGTACAACTGGAGATGATGCAACATTTATTGAGGAAAAGAGATCCCGAGGACACTGGAAATTGCCATTGTGCCATGTTGAAATGGTGGGTTTACACATATGCCTAGGTGCTGCACAATCTGAATTTCCCCTTGTAGTGTTTAGCTGTATTTATGTTAATCTTTAGTTTGTTTGTACTATTGGCTCTGTGTTGTTCTGCCTCAATGTTTGCATATTTTTATAAATATACAGCATACTTCTGGGGCTAGAAATAACCTGCACCCTCATTATGTTAGATGTCTTAGATGGGGCAGGACAGTGCTCCTCTTCCAGTCTTAATTAAAGCATTATTGAGCCTTTTGGTAAAAAGAAACCCCAAACATCTTTGGATCACCTCATATTTCACTGTTTTGGAGTGACTTGTAAATGTGAAACGCACTTAGCAGTTTGGTAAGCAAAACTGCAATTTTTACATTTATTTTATAAACCCACTTTTTTGCTATTGCAATCACAAACACCATACTCAGGAATTGACTCTAAAAATGTGAGTTCACTAAGCTCTGGCTTGCATTTCTCAAAGAGAAAGACACTGGCAGCAGTCAAAACCAATTTTACTGATGTTTTCCTGCCTCGTGGAGAATGTGTTGCCTGTGGCCCATGGATCCATAGGGGATCAAGGTTCCTGAGACATGGGGAAGGCACTGTATAAAGTGACCTCGTGGCTGATAAGACCAGTACTAGCAGTAGTAATTTTTTAATATTAAGTTCTTCCCACAGAATTTCTCTAATAGTCTTAGAGCAGACCAACTTTTTAGGGCAGCTTTTGTATCAGGGGTGTATTTTGTGCCTCCTCTAAACATATTTAGTCAAACTTAAATATGCTGTATTGTAAGTATGTGGGAGAAACACAAAGCATATGCAAAATGCTATGGATTACCTTGTGCTTTTCAATAGCACCTGTTTTTTGAAGACTATGTTACAACGGTCATAGTAACAGTATATTAGAACCCTTAATATTATTTAGTAGGGAATTTTTAACCCTGGAGTCAAAAGACCTGATTATCAATATTGAGTATAATAAGTAGAATAAGCATGTAAGAAATCTTCACAAGCAACATAACAAAGCATCTCAATGTTGTTTCCCTTGCAAGGCCATGGCCTTTTCATGATATTAACTGCACAGATATAATGGGGCTTGCAGCATTTTCTTCCTTGCCTTTGTGATTATCACTAAGCAACTGGTCCCTCACTGTATCTCTGTTCAGAACTGGTTTAGAGATTTGCATCATTTCAAACTTTTTCTTTTTTGAAACTGTATTGCAAATTAATGGACTAAAATGAAAGTGCCTTAGATGAGTGACATTTCTTTGTTGAAGAATAATTTATTACATTATCTTCTGTAGCCCTCTATGGAGAAAACATGAAAAGCTTCTCTGCAGCCCCCATGGCATCCTACTGCTGTTGGAATCTTGTGGCTTTGGAGAAGGTGAATTCTGGAGGTGCCTACAAACAATATATGAAATGTATGTGCTTGCACATAAATATCCCATTTCAGAAGTTGAGCGAATATTATGCTGTCAATGCAGTTCAGACAGTTTGCTACCTTGCAAGCATAAGGCACAAGGTGTTTCTGTGCAGAGATCTGATTTAAATAACCTGTTTCCCCTCTGAAGACCCGATTACTGCAAAAAATTCTTTCTCTGCTCCTTCTTGTAGGTCATTTCTTGGGAGAGAGAAGCCCTCTGTAATCACAGAGGTTGAACTGGGCTGGTACATAACAAATATCACATCTTAGCTACTTTAGAAGTAATTTTCAGAGGTATGTCTGGGCATTAATTCTTAATGCTGGGTCTAAGAATGAGTGTAACAAGAAGTGTGTGCCCGTACACTAGCTCCCTCCCATGCTCACCGAATCTGCTTAAGAAGAATGCTAGCTCTTTCTAGAGATGCTAAGCTCTTAAAAACTGCCTCACAGATTGTGTTGGATATCATCTGAGTAAAGCCTTTTTGTTAGCCTCAATTTAGTATTAACAAAAAGAGACATGAGAAAAGGATGTCGTCCTGGAGATTTTCCAGCGCAGACTTCATCCCTTTTTATTCCACCATGAAATGAAGAGGCATCCTTGAATGTACCATACATTTCTGATACAGGAAGCACTGAGATGCTTTACAGTAAAGCAACAAGATGCAAAAAATGATGTGCAACCCTGACATTAGGACATCACATACATGTGGTGTTTATAAAATTGCTGTTGCTGACATGAGTTACTTGGTTAGTATCTTCAGGGAACAAAGGAAAATGAAGGGACTCTCAGCTCCTCCTTTTTTGTGTTTTAATCCACTTCTGAATGTCGTGGAAATATGAGTTGGTGTGTAGCAGAAGTCTGTATTTTTAATTTGGGTTTTAGTTCCATAACCAATTGGGATTTTCAGTTTACCCTTATAGCAAACTTCCATCAGTAAGGAGTAGGAAATTATCTGAGAAATTCCATTGCTTAATGCTTAATACAGATGATTACAACAATTTAATGCCTGGCTCAATTTCCCACCCTATGATTAAATTTTCAGAGATGCTGATGACACAGTTATGGGACACTGCTTTCCATTGAGGTTAGGTGTCTTTCATTAAAGGTTAGTTTTATAGCTTCTGATATTGGACATTTCTTTTGGAGAAACCTCATTTTTCCATGTGGATAAGAGCTGTTCTGCTCTCTCTGTGCAGGCAGTATGGAAGGGGGGTTGTACCATCTTGCAAAGATGACACGAAAAATCCCATTTCTGGACTACAAGTGTAATGGGGAACGCCATTCCTACACTGTGAGGAAACACCAGGGAGAGCGTGCTCCTGCCCCAGACAATAGAACCTTTAATTGTAAAGCTAGTGATGATTTATTGCAGTGTTTTATTCTCTCTGGCACTTACTCAGAACAGCCAGGTCTCCCCTTTCCCTCATGCTGTTCCTGTACACGGCATGTGCGGTGGACTAAGGTAGCTGCACTCATGCCTGGAGTAGCAAAACTTCCCCTCACAGCGGCACAGCAAGCCACCATTTATTTTTAATTGCTCCCCACCGTGTAGGCCAATTAAGGATGAAGCCAGCAGGGCAAGGATCACTGGCAAAGCCTTTGAAGGGAGCAGACCCAGCATTTGCTGCGCCGGAAGGCTGCCATTCACACATTTGTGCAAGAATGCAAACAATTGGGCTCACTCGGTGGGATCAAGTGCTATCTAGTTCAGTCTGAACCACTTTCTAGTGCAGATGGCAGTGAGAGTGTCAGCACCGCTGAATATTATCCTCCGGGTTAGAAACTTTCCAAATGAGATTTACATTTGTGACCCTCCCCGTTTCAGCAGGAAACACCTGCTAAAGCAGCTTTAGGAAATGCCTCTCATTAGCAGCTTCTGTTTGAGCTCAGGTTTTTGTAACCATTGGAGTTCAGCAAGCTTAGGAACTTCATCTTTTGATAATATGAAAGGGAAAATATTAGAGGGTAGTAGGTACCGGCTTGATTTTTGGCTCATTTTTCCTGCTACCTTAATTATTCCTTTCAAGTCCTCATTTGATACATTTATTTTCCTAGGTTTTGAACCTTCCAGGGAAGAGAATTGCTGGTATCCTCAACAGCTTGGTCATTTCCAGTAAATCCTGGATGGAGGGCTTGCTGTGTAGGTTGGAATTAGCAACCAAATATATTAGATGCTTTGGGAAAAGACTGAGTCTGCAGATTTAGTCAGGAGTGTTGTGAGAAGCAGAGAACTCAAACTGTAACAGTGCTTCTCTGCTTCTGTGCAAGAGAAGTGCAAGTTTCACTCAGAACTGGGAGACGGTGGTGTACATAAAACCAAAAAGGACTGTGGAAAAATAAGAAATCAAAATGGAGTAACCACAGTTTTATCCTGGGAAAGATTTTGCTCTGAGTCCTTCCAGGATGTCTCAGTGTTCCTTGTGGTGGGCTTGTACAAACTGCTGGTCTCGGCTCGCACACTGGTGTCGTGTCTGCTTGGTCTTAGGGACACCCAGATGCTGGGCTCAGGAGGGGTTTGATGCCTCCTGATGTCTGAATGCACATCATACAGGTAAATTTTAGTCAAAATAAGCCCAAGTTCTGGCTTTGTTCTTCCTATATGCATTGCAGGAGGAACTTGCTGGTGTTGCCATGAACTAGTCTCCCAGGGAAGCCTCCCAGTTACTCTCTGGTCAGGATGGTGGAGGTAGCTGGTGCAGCCAGTCTCTCTGGTTAGTGACACCATCCTTAGCTGCACATCTCAGTGATGCCAATTCCACAGTTTTAAACATTTTTTAAAAAAAATACATTTTATTTGTATGTCTGTCAGTTTTTCCAGTAAGAGAAGACCCTATATGAAAAATTGTAGATTATAAACAGTTAGCCTTTTGTGAATCATGTAAAAATTGTGGCCACTGGCATCTTTTCTAGACATAGACATTCTCAAAGGATGCTCATTGCACCTCTTGCCTGGGCATTTGTTCAGTCAGCTGTGTGGGGAAGGCCCCTACAACTGAAAGGGTTGATGGCAGGTTTTAAACACTATTCTTCATGCAGCAGCAATGGAAAACGATGCAGCTGAATTAAGACTGCGTTTCCATTGTGTGTAGGCAGGTTTAATTTCACATGTATGCCATGCAGCTTCATTTTGCATGCTATAGAAAATAAATGCTCTCTGGCATGGCTGTAAATCAGATCTTCCCTGCAGGAACCCCTGTGAAGCACTTCCAAGGTGCTGTCTACCTCCCTGGGCCCCTGCAGCCCATCTCCTTCCTCTGCTCCCCGAGCTGCACCTCCAGCCCAGTGACTGTGACCCAACCAGCAGAAAACAGGAGGAACTTCCTGGCACAGGCTGAGCCCCAGGAGTACCTGCTCCCTGAGCTGCTAAGCTCTTGCTGGTGCAGCTCTGCAAAGAAACATTGATGATGCAGACGAGAGGAGGACTGACACGCCTCTAGGGTTAAAAAAGAAGTGGAATTTCTGGAGTTACTTTTGTTCTGATTCTGATTTAGCTCTCGCTGTGTGACTGCTTTTTAAAATTTCCCTGCATGTAGACTTCTGGGGATACTGTGGCTTTCTGCGCCACCGAAGTCATTGTGAAGATCAGTTATTGATGGCTGTTAAAGCAAGCCAACTATTAATGTTACTAACGGTATTTTTTTTTTTTTACATTAAATGTGTTTCAGCAGCAATGCAAAATTTAATTAAATTTAATCCTTCATGACACCAAGAAAAGCACTGTTTTACAAAATGTTCACGTCTCTGATGGGTCTAACTTTCTCCTCATTTTTAAGAAGATAATAGTTCTATACACAATATGTATATAAAAAAGCTGCATTGTGTTTTTTTTTCCTTTAGATACCTGTACCATTACTATACTGTAAGGATGGAAATTCTCAAACAGTCTTTTCTGGAAAGAAATGCAACTCCTTAAAATAATATTTGAGACGCATTTGTGCTGTCCTGATAACAGAATAATACAGTGCCTGTGTATATTTTAATCTGGCATTCGGTGATTGTATAGCACAGTGATATAATAGTCTTCAAATTTCAGAGCCTGGATTCAACAGTGGATGCAAAATTGTTTTCAGCATGGTGAGAATTGTAGCAAGGGAAGAGACAAAGCTGTTCACTGTTAGACAAGGGTTTATCTCTCTGATTGCCAGTAGAGTATGTTTTGTAAGTTAGGATATGACAGAGTATCTATTTATATGGCTGTTATAGAAATATATGCCTGTGTGTTTGGAATGTAATTTTTCAACAGCAAGCTGGATGTGCACTCCTGGATGTAGTTAATCATTTTACTATGATGCTTCTATCATGAAAGCTCAACAACTGTGTTACAGAAAAAGCCCAATATTATGATCGTTTGTCTTCTTTTCCCCATGAAGGAAAAAATCTTGGTGCATCAATATATCAAAAGAGTGTTTATATACTAAAATAGGAGGTAGTCATATCAGAGTAAAACAAAAACATTAGATAAAAGGAAACTGCTAACTTGAATTCATAAAAACCTATCAGCTTTTAATAAAAGAGTATCCAATTTAGACCAAATAATCCTGCCTTATATCGACTGTGTCATCTCAGGCTGGAGATCTCAGTTGCCTTATTTGCTTCCCATGTTTCTGGAGTCAGAAAGTTTTTGAAAGAAAACTTGTGTTCTGTTTTTTTACTGAGATCAGAATCACGTTTCAGTTGACAGAGAGTGGCTGGGTCTGCAGTTGCTGCAGTAGCTTGGGTGTTTTTAGAAAGAGAAAAAACCTTGTGTCTGTGGTCTAGAAAGTGCTCTATTGCTTCTCCATAGCCTGAATATGTGTTAGAGCAGCTGAAATGTGGAGGCAGAAGAGTCGACCTACCATGGCTATCCATGCTGCTAAAACAGCATACAGAAAATACACAAACATTGGAGGCATTAGGGATTGCACCCACAGAGACTTTGGGTCACTGCTTGCTGGGGAGGGAGGCGCACAGGCAGGGTCTGGCAGGGAGGGAGAATAACCAAGCTGAAACGAAGCAGGTTCAGATGGAAAGAAGAATCAGATTTTGGAATTGTGTGATGGGGAAAAAGCTGAAATTGTCAGCTGACACCCTGAGGACCTAGGTTTAGCGTTCACTTTAACTTGGGCTCCCTGTGTCCCCTGGGTAACACAACTTTAACTTTGCTGTCTTTCAGTCACCCATGGGCACATAAGAAGAAGCAGTGTATCTGCATGCAATATCAAATGGGTGAGGAATTATGTGTAGTGTCAAATACAACTCAAGGTGTCCCTCAAGACCATCTTTCTATAATATGGTCATCACATAGAAAGGCTTTTGGTGTACACACTCCAAACACCTTAGTGTAGTCTTTTTCTAGAGATATTGCCCTGGGAATTTCCCTGTCAGGATTCTGGCCAGTTCAAGCCTCTATAATCTTTCCCAGAATCTGTCTGTTTCTTTCAAAAGAAAGGTTTGCCCTGCTACAGCACAAATGTTTGCCTTTAAATTTTCATCTGATTTCAGTTTCTGGTCAACAGCTAGTATTCAAGAAATGTATGTTTTCTGTTGCTAGAGGAATTGCTTTTCTTTCCCCTACTGACATCAATCACAGGAGAAAACATTTTTCCTGACCCTGTACATGCGTTATGAAGCTGCAAAACGAGCACTGTAAAGGAGCTAGTGTCAACCTAAGCCTGTCTTGACTCAAACATCCAGAGAGTCAGTCTTCCATCTCTGTTTTGAATCCATACTGAGGGGAGAGATCTCAAAACTGGAATTACTGCATCCCAGCAAGTATCTGGAATAGTACAAATGAGGATGTGTGTTTCAAAGGGGATCTGGACCTAAAGCTCCATGTTTGAGATATGTTCATCTTTCATGGTTGTGCTGGGAAGCAGTTGTGCAGGGGATGAGCTCATGTCAGTGGTGTACTGCAAGAACAGCCCTGTAAGACTTCTTTGTCTGTGTACTTCAAATCACCGTTTTTGTCAAGTAAACACTAAAATTACAAATGTCCCCTCAAAAATCATTATGCCTAAAATGTTAGCAAAAATAATTTTTTTTACCAAAATTTTTATGCATTTTATTCTCCTAGTGCAGCCCAGTGTTTGTCTTATTAGCTCAAATTTGCATTTGATGAAACTGCATGCCACAGATTTTGTCACCAATTATTATTCTTTTCAAGGGAGGATGTTTGCGATTTGGGCTGAAATATGCTAATTACTGAAAACCATCGACATGTGAAGAGCTCAGTATTTCAGGCTACTCCTCCTACCACCAAGAGCGGTGAATGTGAAATACCACCTGTCAGGCACTTGTTGTGGATTCAGGATACATTCTGTGGCGTCCTGTGGAGTAAGAGATATGTGAGAAGTAAAGAGCTGGAGGATGCAATGCTATTGCTGGCCTCCGCGATTTGTACGCGGAGCAGCCTCTCAGTGCAGCGTGGCAGGAATTCCTCTGCTGAGGTATGAAAGGCAGCATCTCAGTGAGCTGCTGAGCTCGGTAATGCTTCTCATACCAAAGGGGAAAAAGTTTGCACAGGGATTATTTTCGTTTCTTTAAGAATCTGTACTTGCAAACCAGCGTCTTACAGGAATAACACTCAGAATTTTTTTGAAAGTGCTTTAAAAAGATTTTGAGAGAAGGAGACTGCTGATTGTTCAGAGCAATGCAAAGCTGTTGCTGCCTATTCATTTCATTCATCCTAAATACCCAGTCACAGTTTAATTCCTAGATGTACTGTATGCCCTTTCGTATATAATCAGGCTAATTTGTCTTCAGCTGCAAGCAAGTGAACCAAGATTCATTTAGTTAAGCAAGCTAAGCAAAAACATTCTTTGCTCACAGATGGGTAAACCAGCCAATATCTTAAGAGAAATGAAAAGAATTTTGTTTTCTTTTCTTAGCTACTGTAAGGAGTCCTACAGACTGAAGAATAACAAAACAAATTCTGTCCTTCCATGTTTTTAATTAGTTAAACAGGGAAAGACTAATAGATCTCATCCTGGAATCTGGAATCCTAATTTGCAATATTGGACATTGTTTTGACTTCAACTGGCACTTTTAACAAATAGACTTTTCACTAGAGGTTTTCAGAAAGACTGCTTGTAATATTAGATGAGAGGTACTTAATTAATATAGAAAAGTGCCAACAAACTATCAGCCAGCTCTGACTTGTCTTGGATTTGAAATAAAAGGTATTTGCTCTGTGCTGCCTGCCTAGCAATTACCATTAAATGTGTGTGGATTTAGGCCAATACTTAATGAAAAAGGGGCCAGCTCACAAGTGTCACCCATGTTGCCTTGCTTTAAGCTGATAGTGTGGTGAATGAATCAAACAAATTGCAAACATTAAATCTGACTGACCCCAGGGCAACTGGTGGAAGGCAGAGACGACCCCCCCTTATGCTTGTGCTCGGAGGGCACAAGGCAATAGCCAAATCTGCGTCACACCCGAATAGCTGGAAGATCTGCAAAATAGCTGCAACAGGACAATTCATCGTCAGAAGAGAGTATAAACAGAAGAAAGTGCTGAAAATTGAAACCCTTTTAATTCCACCAATTATGTTGAACAGCAGCTTGACTCCCTACTAAGAGGACTGCACAACCGTTTTTCAGATATATCCTTCCTTCTGACTGCGTGCAAATGAAAGCAGATAGAGAAAAGTGCCTACTCCCAAGCTCTGGCATTTTCTTGGTAGAGAAGAAAGTTCAGGACAATTTGCAGGTGTCTCAACCCTGCATCTCAGTGTTTCACTCTCAGAGAGTCAGAGAAAAAGTGAACATGATCGATTCTTGATGTTCATTTCCATCTTCCCGGGAGAAATTGAAGAGGTGCAGAATAAGGGAGGACCTGTCCTCTTCTGCCCTCTGGCACCAAGGGGGTGGTGACCCCTCTAGCTCAGGCTGCAGAGAAAAGAGTCACAGTTTGCTCTACAGCCAATGGAGGAGACTTTGCAGAGGGGGGATTAGTTTAGGGAAGAGAACACAAAGACTGTTAAAAACTGCAGAAATCCTTCCGAGCCCTTACTGAAAGGGTTTTGCTTATTAGAGGGCACAGTGATTCCCTTGGGACTGGTAAAAAAACAGGGAGCTGAGTACCCCTTTTCTATCTCCCAATCCCTATCATCGTGAACCCCACCATGAAGGTCCGTTCCCTGATTTCCCACCCGTGTGCACCCAACCAGCAGCAGGGAGCAGGCTGACAGCTCCAATGAGCCTTCAACAAACATCAGAGGTAAAAAAATCTACTAATTCCCCAGCCTAAGGTCTCATTTAATTGTCATTACCTTCCTTTTCTCTTACTTTTGAATGGTTTCCACAAGACATTTTAAGGTGAGGATTTTCCCTGTCACTGTCCTACCATCTTTCCCTTGTCCTCACCTGCTCTTGGCGGATCTCCACAAGAGACACTTTATGAAATGTATTTTTCTAATTCTAGCGCTGTGCAAAATGTATTTTAATGCCTGCTGGGACTGGTTCTCTGTATACCCTGCCTATTGATAGAGCCTCTTCTCCATTCACTCTCCTATAGGTCATTGACCTTCTCTCAGAGCAGCCAAAAGCACTATCTGAGCATGTTCAGAAGGGAATACAAGGAGGTAGTGGTGGGGTGTCAGTGCACACACCGAAAGCCAGCACAGGGAACCTTGCCCCCAGCTCTTCGAGCAGTGACTCGCGTGATGGTTGCATCATTTTGGTCAGGCAGTTCTGCAGGATTGCTGCCCCTGCTTCTTGTCTCTTTGTTGTCTGGGTCTGTTTCTGTGATAACCACTGAAGTTTTCTGACGAGTCACGTATGAGAGCAAAGCGAACTGTGAGTTTCCGCTTTGGGATGCACAAGAGAGCTTCTGTCTCCTTGCAAGTCATTCTCGCTGCACTTCACAGAATGCCAGGTTGGAAGGGACCTCAGGGATCATCTGGTCCAACCTTTTAGATAATACATGGTTTAAATGAGATGGCCCAGAACCCTGTCAAGCTGAGCCTTAAAAGTGTCCAGTGCAGAGGAATCCACCACTTCCCTCGGGAGATTATTCCAATGCTTAACTGTTCTCATGGTGAAAAATTTTCTTCTGGAATCCAATTGGAATCTTCCCATGAATAACGTATACCTGTTACTCCTTGTCTTTTCCATGTAACTCTTTGTAAAAAGAGAGTCTCCATCCTCTTGGTAGATACCTTTTATATAGTACATGAAATCTAGAGGTCTCATCAATAGAAAGTTAGTGTCACAGGAAGAGCAATGGGTGCTTAGCACTTCCCTTTCTCCCATCTGTTTCTTTTGGAGATATTAGGTTGTTTTGAGGTGGGAGGGCTCTTGGAGGAGGTGGTGAGTGAGTCCACCTTGAGTGTGGTCCATGGGAATTGTTTGGGGTCATCCTGAAGCAGATTGAGCTTGGAAAATAAAGTCTTTTTAGAGAACTTGGTATTTCTTTATGTTAGCTGGGCACAGAAGCCAAATGAGGATTTTCATCATAATCTTAAGAGCAGACACGTGAAATAAGCGACAGTTTTCTGGGAAGGGCCAATCATAGTTTGCACCGGCCACTGATTGGTGTAATCACACCTTCAGTCTCGCCGCCCTCAGCTTTTCTGTGGCAGTGGTGCTCAGCAAGCCTTTCCCTTCCCAACCAACTTCAGAAGCACGGCGGGAGCAGCCTTCAGTACCCACCCGCAGCACTGTTTGCCTCCCATTAATCCCCTCTTCCCCACCTGCCAACTGGATGGGCAAACTGCTGTTCTTTTCTTTATTACTCTTCTTTTCTTTTTTTTAAAAAAGCAATCAAACTTGTAATATATTGAATGACTTTTTCAGCTACCTGGTTGTGTGTGTAATTGAAGGAAGTGGTTAATTTTTGAGCACAGTGGGTTATTCACAGCGCTAAAATTAGTTTTGCTTTTGTTAGACCAGAGATCCATTTGACGCTAATGCAGTTAAGGCAGAAACCAGTATTTATATGAGAGATGAAAAATGCATTGATTGACCAAAACCTTCTGTGCCACTGAACACTGTGCAGCGATCTAACTGGCGGTGAAACAAATAACTTATCACAGCATTGGAATTACATGCACGTAGTGGGAAATTCTCTTTTTTTTTTTTTCACAAAAGGACTTGATCACATGCCATTATTCAGAGAGTAGCTGAAATCTCTGCAGGCCTTTGCTCTGTAATCTAAAAAGCCCTTTGCTTTTTCCTATCGTAGGCTTTGGCAGCTACAAGAAAATGTAAAATGATGGCTGTGCTTGTATCGATTATCATCCTAATTCTGCTTCCAGTGAAGTCCATCACAAACCTGCCACAGCCTCCTGTGGGAGTGAGTGCAGGCTGTGTATAATTGCAGTTACTTTAATACAAATTTACTTACTTGACACTTAAAATTCTGCATTCTTGCCCAAGTTATGCTGTGAGCAGCATTATATTAATGGAATACCATAAAAAAAAAAGGCTGAGATCGTTCATGCTCATCTACACCTCTATTTTCTGCTGGAGGATTGGCAGCCCCCTGCCTGGAGTGGGTCCTGTAGCAGTGCAGAGCTTTTTTCTGTTTTCCCTGGTCACCTGTGAGATTCCTCTGACATGCTACGTCTTTGTGATGGATGTGCTGCCCACTGGCAATTGCTCATTTTGATGCTCTGCGTGATGTCTGTGCTTCACGGCTGGCTCCTTATCTCGTTATTTATTTCATGACCTCTCTCCTGATTCTGATCTTCAGTCACTCCGAATTCTCTTTGATGCCCACTTTTCCTGCTTGGTTTGCTCAGTTACTGGCCCTGCATCTGGTTTTTGGGTCACAAGGAATGAACAGGCTCTAGTTGAAAGCCTCCTTCTTCTGGTGGAGAAGAAGGTGACAACTTCTAATAGTTCTAAAGGTGTTCAATGCCTTTTATCAGTTCTTTGCATTGTCCGAACGCAGTACTTACAGCCATTTAGCTTTGCCAATAAGGCACCTTCAGCAACACCTTTAATTCAGTCTGCACAAGAAAGAGTCACAAAGCCATGGCTTTATCCAGAGTCCATTTTAGGTTTGTGGACTGGATGGAGAAACAGAAATTGAGCAGTTTCTGCCATCTCTTTAAGAGGTGCACTATCAACCTGAACAACCCTGATCCTGTGTTATGAATAGGAGCCAGTACCAGGGATGATTCACCCCTTTCCAGCAGCTCTATCAATGTCTGCCTGGAGCTAAGACTACTAGACTCCTAGGGAAGCTGGCAGCCCGTGGCCTAGATGGGAGCACTTTGTGCTGGGTTAGGAATTGGCTGGATGGCCGAGCCCAAAGAGTGATGGTAAATGGTGTTTCATTCAGTTGGCGGCCGGTCACCAGTGGTGTCCCCAGGGATTGGTATTGGGTCCTGTCCTGTTTAATATCTTTATTGACGATTTGGATGAGGGGATTGAGTCCATCATCAGCAAATTTGCAGATGATACCAAGCTGGGAGGAAGGGTTGATCTGTTAGAGGGTAGGATGGCCCTACAGAGGGACCTGGACAGATTGGAGAGCTGGGCCGATTCTAATGGGATGATGTTTAATAAGTCCAAATGTCGGGTACTTCATTTTGGACACAACAATCCCATGCAGAGCTACAGACTGGGGACAGAGTGGCTAGAGAGTAGTCAGGCAGAAAAGGACCTGGGAGTGCTGGTGGACAGGAAGCTCAACACGAGCCAGCAGTGTGCCCAGGTGGCCAAGAAGGCCAATGGAATCCTGGCCTGCATCAGGAATAGTGTAGTGAGCAGGACCAGAGAAGTTATCGTCCCCCTGTACTTGGCACTGGTCAGGCCTCACCTTGAATATTGTGTCCAGTTCTGGGCCCCCCAGTTTGGGAAAGATGTTAGGATACTGGAATGTGTTCAGAGGAGGGCAACGAAGATGGTGAGGGGGCTGGAGCACAAGCCCTATGAGGAGCGACTGAGGGAATTGGGGCTGTTTAGCCTGGAGAAGAGGAGGCTCAGGGGAGACCTCATTGCTCTCTACAACTACCTAAAAGGAGGTTGTAGTCGGGCAGGGGTTGGTCTCTTCTCTCAGGTGACCAGTGGCAGAACCAGAGGGCATGGACTTAAGCTTCGTCAGGGAAAGTTTAGACTTGATATGAGGAAAAAATTCTTCACTGAAAGGGTTATTGGCCATTGGAATGGGCTGCCCAGGGAGGTGGTGGAGTCACCGACCCTGGAGGTGTTTAAAGGGAGACTGGATGAGGCACTGAGTGCCATGGTTTAGATGATGGTTGGTGTTAGTGTTGGTGTTAGTGTTAGATTATAGGTTGGACTTGATGATCTCAGAGGTCCTTTCCAGCCTTGTGATACTGTGATACTGTGATATTGACAATAACTCTTGAATTACCTGCTTCTTCTATGACCCTGGGCAAGGTTAGACCCTGATTTAACCTCGTATTAGATTTTAGGTTCCTCTATGCACCCACCTTTTGCGTACTGGAATTTGCAACCTATGCTACTTAAAAACTGGCCGTTGCTTCTGCTTGCAGTACTTCAGCTGCCTATCAGAGTGACATCCAGTTTCTGTGGAGAGCTGCTAAGGGAAGAGGCAGAGCAATGTGTCTTAGCTGACTTGGCTTTCCTTTCAAAGAAATCTCTCTGCCCTAAAAGAACTGGAATGCTTCAAAGCATCATTTACAAGTGTTAATATGGAGAATAAATCTTTAGAAAATGTCTGTCCCAAAAGCGGAGAGGCCTCAGATTCGTGTTTTAGTGTCTGCCCTATCTCACTTCTGCCCTGTTGAAAATAAATGAATGTGTTAAGGTTTTCCAGCTAAATATCAGCAAGTTACACCTAGCCCTGCATAGTCTTAGGGATTCTACGACTGGTTTGGGGGAGGACTGTGCAAGCCCAGCTGGTAAGACTGTTCAGAACTGTGACCTTGCAATGAGCCTCTGGTTCCCTGGGTCAAGTCCGTACCACATGGGCTTGGAAGATGTAACTGAAGATAATGTCTGTTCATGCAGCTGATCTTTTCATGGCTATGTATGAATAGACCTGATCCCGTTCAACAAAGCTCCAATGGTCTTCTATACAGAAAGCCTCTGTGCTCTCAACACTGATGGGATGTGGCTGCACAGTTTTACCTTTTGATGAAGAAGTTGTGGAGCAAAGAGCAGAGCTTGGGAGGAGTGTAGAAATAGTGCTCACACAGAGGCTTCTCTGCACTACATCTTCTCCAGCCTAGGAACAAAGATCACCAGCTCGGTAGGCTGGAGGACAACTCTGTAGTACGAGCTGTGCTAAAAAACAATTTAAACTGAGAGAAAAAGATGGTAGGCTCAATCATCCTGCAAAGCAGAGCTTCCAGCTTTGCAGATTCAGAGGGAGAGCCCCATGAATACCCAGAATGCAGCTGTTTTGCACCCCAAACTGGCCCCACTGTGTGTTACACCAGTGCACACTGACACACATTTCATGGTAGTCTATGAAAACTGAGAGGTGTATTTTCCTTCCTGTGCCCTTATTCTCCCTTTGCAGGTGATCCAATACATGTATTCATTTGACAAGACACTGCTTACATCTGACAGGAGAAAAGAGATATTGAGGGTGGGTACCAGACTTACTGGGGCAAGTTACACACTGCAGTCCTTTTTTTCCCCAAAGCTTGGGTATTGACTCGTCTGCAGGAGCTGAGGCTGGAAGCCCAGCTGATCATCTGTTGAGTCTGGAGAAACTTTCTGTGGTTGAGACTTTTGGATTTTTTTTGTTCAGCTGACAAACAGGAGATATTGGAAACTCATTTGCATTGCAAGTGTGCATTAAAATGTATGAGGCATGTGAGGCTGGGGCTGGTGGAAGAAAAATGTGTGCAATTTGTGGAAACTGTGGATTGTTATGACTCCTGAATTGGCATATTTATATGCTATGTTGTTCTTAGATTTGGGGTTTTCTGTTTTTCAAATCTAGCATGCGTGAAATACATACCACGACAGACTTTTCTTTGTTTTTCTTTCACTGAAGACCTTTCAGAGCAATGAATATCATAGCATGGCCATGACTACTGGGCGAGGGGCTAGATGACCCAAGAGACCTCCTATCCAGATTGAATCATTCTTTTCCAGGAATACACTTGCCAAGCTAAGATATTGCTTGAGAATTCATCGCATACATATCTCAGTTGGGGAATGAACACAAATCCTGTGTGATATCTCCAACTGAGTCTTTTTAATCTGCCCTTCTCAAGTTGTCTAAACACAGTAAAATTGAAGGCAAGCTTAAGACCTGTTCTGCAAAGAATCAAAGCATGTCTCTTACAACACAAAATTAAGCAGTGTTTTTTTGATTTGGGGATCCCAAATGTTTACCAGCAGAGGTGCAGAACCCTTCAGAAATGTAATATATACAGACATGCACTGAATAACAGACAAGCTTATTTATCTTAGTCCTCTTTTTCAGGATGCTTGGAGGAACTTCGTAGATGCTGCAAAGCTTCATACTCTTGCAGGTGGAAAAATCACTGATGGTAAGAGAACAGATTTTAAGCTCTTAACCACTTTTCACATGCTCCTATATGGGACCAAGAAGTCATGATATGTCCTAGCATGTAAAATGTTATGTCACCAATTCTACAAATTACATTTCTTCTAGTCTAACAAATACACAGGTGAAAGTTATGACAATATATCACAAGTTGAATATTCCCACATAAATGTGAGATTATTATTTCTCTGTTAGATGCATTCAGCATTCCTCTCAGGGTACAGATCTACCAGACAAGGTCCTTTTGATCCTCAGAATGATGCAAAGCAGCCTCACCGTGACCTCCATGAGCTCTGCAGACCTCCAATGTTCAGATGTGCCTGTTGCAAATCACCTCGGTCATCGTCACAACTCAAACCACAGGGCTATGTGGTGGGTTACAACTCACATCTCTAGTCCTGTTCAGAGAACCATCCTATTGGCAGCATGAGCGAAGCATCAGTGGAGAAGATGAAAGATACTTAATATCTTGCAGTTTTTATCCTACAAGCAATGGGACAGGTTGCTGAGGGGAGGATTGATTTACCACTGCTGGTGCTGTCTAATGCTGGACGTGGACCTCAGTAGGCAAGACTAGGGGACGTGCAAGGGAGCTATAGATGGATGGAGAAAAGGGGAGCCAGGGAAGTCCCTTTTGTTCAGAGCTGATCTGAGTGTGAGGCCAGAAAACTGGCATCCTCTGGCGTGACAGAAGTGGTGACAGGAAAGCCCCATTTCTAATGAGGGATGATACAAAGAGGAGTTGTACGGCTTCAGGGAAGAACAAGCTTTCCCTGAAAATGTGTATTTTTAATGCTTGTGTGGCACTTTGAAGCTGGAAATTGTTATGAGTGCTAAATATTATGTTCCCTAATGTGTAACACGGTGACTAATACTATTACATTCTGTCATACAGAAGCCCTTGGGATGCAAATTCAAAGAGGCACAGTAAATAACCATAAAATTAAAAAAAAAAAGAAAAGGAAGAACAGAACCCCTCTTCCCCTTTCAGTGCAGATGTGGTGACTGACAGCAGACTTGTGGAGACATTTCTTGTCCACACTGGATGCAGAGGCCAGACCTAGTGCAGGGAGACCAAGGATGCTTGCTGACGGGGTAGCAAGAAAATGGGTCTGGCCTCGCAAAGCAGCCACAGATGGGCATTGCTCGATAGCAGGTGCCCTCAGCCTGCACAGCATGGATGGTTACAGATCCCACTCTTTTCCCTCATCCCTTTTGAACTGGTGAACATAAGCAGCCACGCTGCCTGAGCCCTACGCCTCCGAGCCATTAACGCAAAGCTCTTGGTGACTTTTAGAGAGCCCATCAGCAGCTTTTCCTACAATAGCTCTGCATCAAAACTGCTGCTTGGGGAAAGTGGCATCTCACAACCGCCCACTCTCCCGACTCCCGCTGGACACTGCCAGTGCTTCGCAGTCAAGGGTATGGCCCTCCCTCCTCCTACACTTTGCCTGCATTCATATTTCCTCTGAGATTTTGCATTATTTGTGTGTGCTATTGTCAAATGAAATTACTTGTCAGTAAGGGAGGGGGGGAGCAGGATGGTGCCTGACCAGAGTGCTTACTGCAGTGACATGACCACCTTGGTGCCCAGGGCAATGGCTGTGAACAACGTTTCTCTCTACATTAGCAATTTTTTGCCATGATATCCCT
Source organism: Tapera naevia (assembly GCA_033556795.1). Lineage (NCBI taxonomy): Eukaryota > Metazoa > Chordata > Aves > Cuculiformes > Neomorphidae > Tapera > Tapera naevia. Next base: position 642,857 of record JAUMJJ010000222.1, read on the forward strand.
TAGTACCCTTGTAGCCAAATTGGTGACATGTGGTTTGGTTGTTAGGTGTTCATTTCTGTGGCTTGCACAGCTTAATGTTTTTACCACTGAGCTGGACAAGGAGGCAGAGCACACTTGTGACATCTTCCCGATGGCACTCTGGCAGCTGTCAGTCTTTACAGGCTCTACCACAGGGGTGGTCCCAGCTCAGCCACCTCCAATGCCCTGTGCCACGGGTGATGCCTTGCTGAATGCCCAAACCATTCACAGCCTTGGACATCCCTGTGGGTCCTGCTGGTCACTGCTGCCAGTGGAGGGGCAGGGGGCAACACATGGTGGGACAACCCCACCCAGTATGAGTGAAAAAAAGCTGTGGGATTGTTTTCCTAATCCCAGATATAATAAGCAGAGTTTGATGAAATGTACTGGGTGAGTGCGTCTTGCGTGCGGCTGTTTCCAGGGGAGCAGTTTTTTTTCTTTTTGCTTTTAATTAGCCAGGCTTAAATTAGCAGCATCTACTGTTGATATTCCTCTGTGAACAGCTAGAACACTTTCAATCAGGAGCCTTATTAATATGCAAAGAAGTGATTTGTTTTGATTTCAGTCTGGAAGGGTTTCCCCCCACCTTGAGTTTCCATTTCAGTATCTCATGCTCTAAACAAAGGTGAAGTTACTCTGCTGTGGCCATACAAGAGCCCTTGGGTTATCTGGGGAGAGAGGAAAGACTTGTTGGAGAGTTTCAGAAATTTCCATCTGGGTTGGTATTTGTTCTGCTGTATTTTTGTATGCTGAAATGACACCCTGCCATGGGATACTGGAAGATTCACCCAGGCTGTTGTGTTCCCTCACAGGGTAATTAAAATAAACACGATACAGGGTTTTTTTGCTTCCCAAAGGCACTGGGCTTTTCTCAGCTGTCGCCTCCCCTCCCAACCTACAGTTTTGGAGGGGAGGAATATACAGATTTTTTATTCCCTAATTCCTGAAGCTCTTCACCAGTATATTTGCATTGTTATATTCATAGTGCAGACTGATGCTGGTCTCTGGTTAGAGCCACGGGCCTGTAGAACTGCAGAGGTCTCCTCCCCACCTTGCAATGGTGCAGTGGGATTTTGTCAGCATTGTTACAGGCTCTGTCCTTCTCTGTAAACCATGAGGTCTTTAAATCTGTTTCTGAGAAACACCCAGATGGGAATGGTCAGGGCTTTTTATTATTACTTGTATGAGTGTTTAAAAAACCCTGCTGTGTGTCATAACCCCACTGCTTTATGTGCGAGGCACATACAGAGGGAACTGGGGAAATGCTGAAAGAAAATCTGAAAGGGGCTGAATTTCCTGGCCCTCTAAGCCCCTTTGGCACAGGAGGAGTGGCAGGAGAAGAGCTGTAAGAGCTGTGCCTGCCCACCCTATGCTTTCGCAGTGGAGACTTGGGGCACCCAAACCCTTCCCACTGTGCTGTGGGGGGAGGCTGGTGTGCGATGTTTTGCCCTCCCTTCACTTAATGATAATTTTATAAGAAAAAAATAATTTTGAAGTGGTTTGTATTTTTTTTTCCTCTGAGAAAATTCCAGTGTTTGTCACTTTTTATCTGGGTTACATTCAGCAACAATGTCTGACTTCTTCTGTTCCCAAATATGGATTTTTTCTTTCTATGAACATATAGGGAAAAGTCAATTTTTTTCCTGACCAGATCTAACTATGAGACTCGGTGGACTCCAGTCATGTGCTTAAATTAGAAGAGACCTGATTTTTCAGATGTAGGTTAAACTCATCTGTGTCGGGTTTGAACCAAACAGATTGTGAAAAGCAGTGATTTTACACAGCGTAAATCATCTGGTCTGGCACTATTTACCTTAGGTAGGTTGTGTAATTACAAGTGTTGAGCAACAGGATGTTCTCTGATGTTCACCTCCCCAACCAGGTATGCCTCCCAGGCAGAGACCTGGGGATATCACCTTGAGGAAAAAGGTTATCCCATATTAGAGTGAGAAATGGACCTGGGCAAAGGTAAGCTCCCACGCTCTCCAAACAAGAGGTGATACCTTCAGCTAGGGGTCTGCCTGTGAGGCCATGAACCAGGCAGAAAGTCAATCACCAAAGTGGGGTTTTGAGTAACCTGGAGACAGGATTGATAGGGCAGACTGACAGACTAATAGACAGATGGACAGAGGCTGTGGAACTGGCATGTAGCTGAGGTGCTACTGCGCTGGCTGCAGTCTGCTCAGGGACCATGTCATCTTCAAGAAGCCTGTGAAGAAAGAGACTTAGATTCCCCAAATATTGCCTTCAAAAAGAGGAGTCTTGTGACTGAGGGGGATAACAGCAATCTTCTGAATGACATTTGCTTCTGCATTTTGGAAGGATGGACTTCTGATGTGTGTTTTCAGTTTTTTTCCATTGCAGTTCCTCCTGTCTCCGGGGAACTGGAGCCCCACGTGTCCCCAGAACTTAAAACAAACCTGGCTTCAGTGCTGTTTCCTGAAATGCATTTTCACCTCATTGAATCTGTCCTAACAGTAGCCCCAAAGCATTCAAGATTTCATTTTCATCTAGTAGTGATCAAAAGTAACATCAGCAAGGAATAAATACACAAAGCCATGCTGCAGGGATATTAATTCGCATGACAAGGCACTGCAGCTTGTTTTATTAAAAAAGAAAGCTCATATAAGGGTTTTCTTGGTCACTGACTATTTCAGTCACTATGAAACATCTGTATTTTGAAATCTGGTGTTTTTCTGGGTCTTAGCTTTGAGGGAGTAAGTCTTCAGCTTCTATGAATGAAGCTGCAGCCCTGGTGAAGGTGCCTGAATTTGTGAGGAGTGTAGGACATGGGCAGCCAAGGGCAGGGGCTGAGCGAGCTCAGTTGCACTGTGCTGGAGAAATCTGTGTTAATGGTATTTGGCTGCTGGGAATCTGCTCATCCTGACAGGGATGGGGGGGAGCTTTTTGGTGAGCATCTCCCCTTTTCCCAGAACAAATATCACTACTTTGATTAAAAGCCTAAAAGACTCCAAATCAAACTAGGTGGCCTGTATTTCACGTGGGTAAAGCCAAGTCAACTCCACCCAAAGCTGCCCACAACTGAGCCACCTGCTGCAGTCCACAGCATGGAAAGCTCATTCTGGCAGTCCCAGCCCTGGGGTTAATCTCATGTTGGTGCCAGGGCATGCACCACCTCCTAATGCAGCTGTCTGCAGGCTCACCACTGCATCATGGGGCAGGGGGAGGATTTCTGGGGTACTCTGTCCTGACAGCAGATGCTTCTCCCTCAAGAAAGGATGAGCAGTGCTGTTGCCTGGGCACGGCTGGCAGAGGGGATGGTGCCATTGGGAGCAGTCACCAGCTTCGCCTCCCTTACCTTGTTATTAAGCAGCAAAGGCACTGCATTTTGAATTCCAGGCTTGAAGACAGTATGCTTCTAATTCAAGCAATAAAACCGGAAGGGCTTTTTCAGCAATGGCGACAAACCAGAATGACATGCAATACTTTTGGGTTTAGACTACCTGAAAGTGGGAAGAGATCAAAACCCATTCCTGGAGCAAAAGAGCTGCTGCTTCTCACTACAGTGTTATCGCAGACTGATGCAGGAGATGCTACCATTGTATTACAGACCTCTCTGGAGGTCCCTATGGTAGAACAACAAAAGTTTATTCAGAATGGTAAAAGAATAAACTAGATATGTTGAAAACTAGTGAAGAGAGGGGTAATGGAAAGCAGGAATGCTATCCCTTTCCTGATGTGCAGCAGTTCCCGGGGCACACAGGGATTTTTGTTCTCCAGGAGTCTGTCTTCTGCAACGTATCTCCAGAATTGGGATAATGCTGGCCCACGTGGCTGTTACTATGGAAACCAGTATTTTTACATCGTAAAAAATAGTAATGTAAAACCCTTGTAGGTTGTTAGCACTACAGACTTCCACCACGAAGCAAGGAATAGGGCTGTTGGGTGAATGGGAAAGCAGTGCCTTTTCCAGAAGACTGTCCTGCTCTGTTGCGGGTGGTGGGCACCTCCTGTTTCAGCCACCAGGGGAGGCTTTGGGGAGGGGAGCAGCTGCGTGGTGCCCATCACTGCCCTGCCTTCTGCAGACATGTGCCTCGACAGGGCAAGGTAAAACCAGCACACAGTGCTGCCTCCTCAGGCCTGTGTCACTTCTGCCATCTCCATGGTTATGAAAATCAGCCAGAACTTTGCAGTGCTATCAGTCGCTTCAGTCCATGGGTGCTATTCACACGGGGGAGCTGATGGCTCTTTCAGAGAGCCCAGAGACATGGTGTGCTAGTGCAGCTAAACAACCCAAATCTCAAGGAGACAAGGAGGCCAGGGTGGAAAGATTTAAGGGCATGAGTTACCTGTGTGAAGGAAGGAATTAAAATACAGGTTTAGTCCTCTTAATAACCACTTCACTAAAGGCATAAAGTGGACAATGTCTTCGGATACTGAGTTTTTGACATATGCCCCAAGAATTGGGCTTTTCTTGCCAAACCATTGAATTTTTTTAGCCGAAGTATTGAGATGCCACTTACTCAAAATATTAATACAGGCCTCAGACCTTTTCCCAGTTCTGCTTTTTTGTGCTGCCTTAGCATGGAAACAAGGCTTGTCCTGAGCTGGTCCCAAGGCCCTGCCCTGTGCTCTCTGGATGGAGCTGTGGGGGACAAACCTGCAGTGGCATGAGGGTGGGCACCTGCTCCCAGCCTCCCTCCTGGAACAACGCCTGTGCCCACCAGAGGCAGAGGAGCTTTCCTGGCATGAAGCAGGCATTGGAGAACTGCTGACTAGGCTGTTTTGCACATCTTTTTCAAAATGATCTTTGTGGCAGCAAGAGCTGTGTGCACTAAGCTTACAAATGTAGGCAGCTCCTTCCTGCCAATGCATGGCTGGGGGACTAGGTCTAATCAAATGCAACATAAAAACTGATTGAGGCACATGTCTTGTTAAAGAACAGAGGCAACTGTTCGTCAAAGAAGCATCATAATTTTTCAAGTTTCCCATATAAATAAAGACAAGGAATATGACGCAGCAAAGCCTCTATTGCTTTGGCTTTTAAGCAGGAAGAATCTTCTTAGAGCATGGGTTATAAAACTTCTCTAAGTAGTTTATGTCATCTTCAGGGACTGCTTGCTCTTTTCTGTTGTTTACATCAGCCTTTAAGTGAAATGGTAATTCTGCCTTACTTTGCGATTTTTATGCTCTTTGTGGTGCCACTTCATTGCACAATAGGGATGTTTCAACCCCTTTTATGTGCATGCTCAAGGCTTGACTATGTACTAGGAGGCTCATTTTTTTTTTTTAAATACCTATCTAATAATAATAATAATATATATATGTACTTGCCTTGTGAACTGTAAAAATCACTGTCAATCATTTACTACAAGGCAACCAAGCTGGGCATCACCATGCATGCTGCACTGCAGAGCAATCACCTTGCAGCAATGCATACAGGGCTATGGAAATGTAGTGGTGAAGCAGTGTGATGCCCAAGGCCTGTATTTCTGATCTGCTTTGCCCACAGCAAGATTATGTCCACTCGGTGCCGTCAGCCGGGCAGCACTTGCTCTCAGACTCACAGTTTTGGCGTTGCCTTGCCTGCTGCTGCTGGTGTGGTGGGTGGCTGTGGAGAGGCCTCAATGTCTGCTGCAGGGACCATTCCCTTCCCTCCCAACTATTTTTCTTTGTTAATTTTGCCTTTTTTCCTATTTCTCAGCTTCCTTTGCCACTGGCCACCTTTTTGCCATGTGCTGGATAGAGCACAAGTCCCATAGAAATTATTTTAAAGGACGGCGCACAGAGTAAACAGATGGGAGTTTCATAGGTTATTTAATCTGATCAGTCTGCTTATCAAAATCCTACTTTGTTTTTTAAAACTGTAGCTGTGAACAGCCCCTTTTCTTCCTCCTTAGTGTCACCTCTTGCTCACTTTGTTAAGATGCCTGAAGGTTGTTTGTGGACTCCATGATCCAAACTAAACAATTCTGTGATTCTGTGTGTGATTTTGTATATTCTCCCTCCTATCAAGATGCTTTTATAAAACTTGAAATAAAATCTGACTCAGGTTTGTGGGTACCAAAATTCAGTCCCATCTACTGTTTGCTTTGCAATGCTGTCTGAAATATAATTTTAATATCATATTACTTTTGTGCAAAAGAGGGAGCCCAACTAAAGAGACAAAAGGAAATCCATTAATGCTATTTTTTTCATGAGGAACCCCATGATAACAAAGCAGTGTGCGTGCGAGCACAGAAAGTGAGAGACGCTGAGCCCTACTGTGCCTGTCAGCTTGGTTTTTACATACAGGGGAAAGACAACAAAATTTATAAGGATGCTACTCTCTGAAGTGCTACATGCACTGCCAGCAAGGCTAGGAAAGAAACAAAGACAGCCATTCCAAAAAATAGAAGAACAATCATAGTACTAAATGGATATACTGAGAAAATAAACCCATCAGATTTTATAGGGTTCAAGGGTGAAACGAAATGTTATTTGCTTAAATATAAGAAGCACTTTTGGAATAACAACTCCTTAAAAACAAAAAAAATCACATGAGAGATTACAGCCCAGCATTTCAGCTTTGATAGAGTGCTCTTCTTTTTCCCCACCACTGAGCGTAGTGTTTTATTAAGATTATAAAATCAGGCCTTTCAATAATTCTAATGTGATACTTTTTGGGGGGTAAACTACCATTTTTGCTACTAAGTATGGGAAAGGATCCTGAAAGCACCAGAAAGGTCTCCAGGTGCACCCACAGACTGCAAGGGCCTCCCACTTTGGGGGCTATCCAGAAACCCAGCTGGCCCGTTTTTTGAGCTCAGCAGGCAGAATTGGGGTTGACATTAACACAAACTGTAACCACTTATTTAAGAAGAATACTCACACAAATTTAAAACCCATATTGAACTATTTATTTTGTGCATTTACCTTTCACTGTGGCACATGCTAACATCAAGTACTTCTAGCTGCTAAAGAGAGCCAGCAGAAATTGCTTCTATCACATAAAGCTGACAGTCAGCTATTCAGCCTGCAATCCACCCCATGAGATGACAGGATCAGGCTCCTTAATGACAAGCTGGAGTGCTTGATTTTCAGCAGCAGCGCTATATTATGGCATGCATTAATTTGCTAGGAAATCACTTTGGAAGAGCATAAAATGTGATGGATTCGAGCTAGAAACAGGGAATACAATAAACGCCCCAAATGTACCTCTGAAGTGTGACATTCCTGAGAAATTGGGAACTGAGAATGGCCTGTGTCCACATATGACATTCAAGAGAACTATGAAGATAGTCTATCAGGTCACTCGACAGCTGACATTAAGCATTAACCTATTTCAAATGTTATGCGTATTTACTGACAGAAGCTGAATAGGTCAAACGGATTTCTGGTTTGCAATAAAAGATGAAATGGTATTTTGTTCTACATATGAAGAGCTGTTCATGTAAATCAGTGTGTGTGTGCAAGGGTTATTGGGGCTATTTCATTGTTGCCTCCTGTTTCTAAAGAACTTTGTATTTTACTTCATGAAGCAAACTCTGGAGTGAAAGGTATCAAGCTTTAAAACAAGATTATAATGAACAATGAGACTACCACACTGAGCACATGGTTTGGGTAAGCAGAGAACAAGTTTAATAAACAGACTTCTTGCATGTTGGGTTGATGAATTCATACTCCTCCTTTCCGTAGTGCCTGAACTAGAAACATGGTTTTACTTTTCCTCCGATCAATGCAAAAAAGCCAATGCTAGCCTGCGTCGACAGACTGCTCTCTCTTAATATACCAGTGAGCCTCCCATACATCTCTTAATGTTGTTCACGGTGTTGGCTGCAGACTTTAGCTATGAAAAGAATTCAGGGTTATTTCTGTAGGAAGTCCACTTGAAAAGAAATATTAGAATGGGTCTAATATAACCACCTTCGTCTCTTTTCATATGCAATTCCAGCTGTCCCATGCCATATCTCATCTTGTGTATATCCTGAGTCTCCCCTAAAGCTATTTCCCTGCCAGCAATCATACACCCAGGATGGGATTTAAGTATTTTTTACTGCCAGCTTCAATCAGATTAGTTAGGATAACAAAAAAAAATTTCAAGAAAATCCCTCATCAGTTCTGTGCTACCTTGTTTGTTTGGTCTCTGCATTTCTCCACTGTTTGCCTTAGACGGATCTAGTGCTTTAAGTCATACAAGAGAACATCCAGCCAACTCCTAAGAGCATACAGCCAGTCTATCTTGTAGGGTGGGAGCAAGGGAAAGCTCATCAGAACTGGGAAAAGCTACCAGCGAAAACACCATCCTGAGTCCAAAAGCAGATGGCTGCTTTCAGAGATCAAAACTAAGCAGCATTTCACTTTGACTTATGGGACTGTATATAACCATCAGCTCTGTGCTGGCCTTCATGAACACAACCTGGTTCCAGCATTTCTGCTGTAACTCACTCCCCTCAAACTAACACCACACTGGCTTTATGGTACAAGGAAGGAGGCAGGGAAGAGCATGTATTTCAGACCCAAAACACATGGTGTTTATTACAGGCCCACTCTGGACAGGATGAGTTTGAGTGTGCTTTGCTGTTCCTCTATGCCTAATAATTTACAACGGGTTGCACATGCAATGCAAAATCAAACATTTTCTCTGTTTAAAGGACAGCAGCTGTTGATACCACTTCTAGACTACCCTATTGTTTATTTTTTTGTGCTTTTTCATTCATTACAACACACCTAGGGCTGTTTTAGTGTAATTTCCAAGGAGTCTGGCTTCTTTTCTGGTACATACAGCATCTTTTACAGATATGTCTAGTTAGGCAAGGGATTAGGACTAGTCATAGGCACGGACCACAGACATGCCTGTCAGAACTATACATGGAGCATGCAGAGGACTTTTCCCCCCACACTGTTTTCCATGGCTTAATAAAAGTTACCCATTCCTTAACATTCACAAGGCATGCAAACAGGCACTGACCGTGTGGCTGACAGCGCTGCCCTGTGCCTGCTGGAGCACTGCTCTGCACTGCACAGCAAGGCAGGGTCTCGGGGCCAGACCCACAGAGATATTTAGGGGCCTAACTTCTATTTCAGACTTCAGTGGGAGGCCGGTGCCTAAATAGGAGTTGAGCACCTGATTACCTTTGCAGGTCTGGGCTTGGGCGAAGGCAGCAAGGAGGTGCTCCACGTCCCCTGCCTGCCTGCGGGAACTTCTGCTCCTCTCTGGCCGGTTGAACTGTGGTGCGGTGCAACCCTGGTGTTGTGAAGTAGCCGTTCTCCAACTGGTGACGGCCTGATTCACAACACCAGCTGCTGCACGGCACCCAAGGGGGCCTGCTGGACGGGCTCCCCACTGCTGTGCTCCTCCATGGTCCATCTTCCATCCCTCTTGTGTGCTAGAAAGAAAAGAAACAAGGTTAAGTCCATTGATCCCATGGGTTATAAACCCCTGCCTGTTTAAAATACAGAAGAGTGAAGGGTGTATGTCTCCAAGAGAAACAATCTACTGCTTCACAGAGATGGGCACAGCAGCACAATGCTGGTAACACATGCAGATCCACCCCTGCTCTTCATTTTCTGTGCTCATCTCAGGAGGGATGGAGGCTGGCAAGACAGGTGAAACAACCTAGAAACTCAGCCAAGCCCTCAGAGACATGGGAGAAACACGCTGCTTTTCGTTATCAAGAGAGCAGTGCTCCAGGGACTGTGTGGCTTCCTGAGCATTAACCCTCACACTTGCAGCACTTCTCCAAGGTGGTGAGACACCAGCACATGCGTGGTCTGTTCCCAGGGCATTCAGGAGGGTGCCTCCACTCCACAGAAGTCCTGCTGAGATCTGTGAATGTCCCAGTCTGCAGCCCTTCATTCCCCTGTGAGGCACTCATCCCTCAGGTGCTTGCAGAAGCTGAAGGACACAACTCAGTGTTGACCAGGAAAGCTGATCTTTTAAACCCATACAGGTAGTTACAGATATTGGGACTTCTGTATTGCTCAAGGGAAAAAGAAATCTCCCTCGCCTGCACAGGGCTGACGTTGGTGATCACAGTGACCACCGTAGCCTGCAAGCAGCATGTATCTCAGTCAGCAGAAGAGTTCAGTGTTGCAATGCTGCAGCACTGCAGGAATGGCCTTGAGGAGAGCATGGGTCCAGATGGTCCTGCAGCTTTTCAAATAGATAAAAAAAGGTGGAATCAGACACGAGCTTCTCCCTCAAACTGTTGCACTGGTAGTAAAATTACTTGTTCGACATGGTCAGGTCATTCTTACGGGGTCACCAACAACTCCTTATTGAGCTAATTCATCCTAGACACATGTGAAAAATAAGCAAATATCAAACTTCTTCCTGTGGATTACAGACCTTTTCCTCAGCAACAAAACTCCTGTGAATCAGCTTGTGAGTGTCAGTGGGACCCATTGCAGGAGTTCTTAAGCAAACTGGGCAGAAAGTGATGTGAAGCCTAGCAAACCTGCTGGTTTTCAATAGTTCTCCTGAAATGGGTTTGATGTGAGGGCAAAATTTCCATCCTTGCTGATGAAGGGAGCATCTTCCCCCATCCATCCCCACTGTCAAATTTAATCCAAAGAAAAGCCATTGCCTTTCCCCTGAAGACAAAGGAGATGTGGTCACACTTAGTCCCTGGGCAGAAGAGCAATTAACATACGAACTAACAGAAGATATTCCTGAGAGACAGGTTATGCAATTTGGTTGGTGTAAGAAATGGAGCTGAATTTCTTGACACCTGTGCATGTGTGCACACTTATAAAGTCTCAGTCATGTTGTACTAACAGAGCTTTTATTTAAAGAGTAGTTCTAGAATTTTAATACATTGAAAAAAACCAATGTATTTATATTTTATGCATTATCTATTATTCAGCCTTCAATCCTGAAATGAAAAGCCTGAAAGCTGAACTTGTGTTGTGGCTGGTGCTGATCAATGGTGACACGATAATGATGGATGAAGGTGAATCTTCTCCCCCGAGTAGATCTTTCACTGTTTGTGGTGGCACCGAGTACACTTGACGAAGCTCATTGTGTCACGCACGGAGTTATGCCAAATACTTTTTGTACGTTCTCTGTTCCCTGGGAACACTAAAGTCTGTCACTAGTACTGTGGGTGGGAAAAGAAAAGCAAATTATAAGAACTTTTTTCAAGGTTGCTTAAATCCTTCTGAAACCTTTCATGCAATCTGCGCTGCAGTCTATCAGACTACTTAAAAAAAGCAGGCTCTTGTACAGGCATTGTTTGCTCTCCAAAAAAGACAATTTAAAAGTCTCTTCAAGTGAAAACCAGTATCATGTATCGTACAAGAGAGAAATGCATACTTAATCTAAGACTGTTTCTCTCCACAATGTGCCAGAGATAGAGATTGTTTTTCTGCTTCTTTATCTCCTTGGTCAAACAGTCCAAACGTAGTCTTACGAGTACGTCTCAGCTGAAACAATCATATTCTCCCACTTTTACTTAATATGATTTTATTCAGTCATCTATTGGTAATAGCTTTTATTTCTTTAACAATATGTGGTTTGAAAGCTTTCTTATGATTTCAACTAGGTTATGCATATGTGAGTGTACAATATCCTAAGCAGCTGAGTAACCAGCAGCTAGGGAACTGTGTTCCCCCATGCCAGCCAGCTGGGTCTAGGAGCCCTGAGGGAAACCACTAGAACTAAATATTTACTTTAGGATCACACTAGTGCATTATGAGAAGAATCTCAGCTCCTATAAAGAGGAAAATAGACTTCTCATTTTGAGGGAAAAGAAACCCCAACACAAAACCCGCAATAACACAGATAAATCTGCCTGGGAATTAGCATTTTTTTTTAATATTTAGAAAAGGAAAGTGTAACGAGAAACTGTGTCAATTAGCTGTTTTTTGTACACCAAGTTTCCAGGCAGCAAGTGGGACACAGGCGCAGGGTTACCACAGGACTCAAGACATAAATGCAGCCCCACCCAGCAAGGTTATTACCACCCTTAATATCCCACGCAAATAGATTTCCTTGCTTTGGTCACAGCAGTCTATTAATTCAGCCCTCTTGTCTCATACATCTTTATCCTCTGCAGGTTAATCCTGCCAAATTCCTTTGCTGTAGTACATGTCACACAGCATATAATATCCAACAATGCAATTTTGCTAATCCTGTTTTATCAGCTTTGTTGCCCTGTCTGGTCAATCCAATAGTGAAAAACTGCACATAAGGTTTTTGCCAAGATCTCACTCTCTTTTGCCCTCCCCGCCTGCCCCCCCCCTCCCCCCCCCAGCTTTTGTATGGTTTCAATTAAATGGTTTGAGAGCATTTGGATACCCGCCAATGTCCTTCAGACACAGAATGTCAAGACACTTAATTATACAGGTCTTCCAACTCTTTCAGGCGCTCCACCTACCCAGTCAGCTGAATTTACTAAAAGCAAGTGTAAAAAAATCAGCTCAAATCTCTTTTTAAAACACTCTCCATGCATTAAGGACTTGAGGATGACTGAATAGCGATATATTTATCGCCCATTATCTTACTAAAAGATTAAACAAATGAGTAAAGACTGTCTCATTAGCAGTTCTTTGTTGTCTTGTTTACTGTTTAGTGGACTCATTAACATTAATTATTAGAAGAGGAACATCAATTATTGCAATAACCTTTGTCAAGCCTGGCAAACTGACTGCTAAGCAGCAAATGGATCCATGTTTATCAGGCAGGATTTGCATGGACATAAAGATGAAAAAGACCCTTGACGTTGGCAGCAGAGACCCAGCATCGCTTGTTAGTTCTGGCATCAGTAGAGCATCCTGCTCGAGACCTCTAGACAGAGAATAGAAGAGTAAGTAAATACTGAGCTTAACTCCACAACACTTGCTTCCCCAGCTCTAAGCAGTGAGTTGTGAACAAAGGGATCCCGGCTTCCTCTGGTGCTTGCCGGGCTGTAGTTATTAAACTAATTATTTTAATGCAGGGAACAGTCCTTTCTCTCCCCTGCCATCAGCACAGTGCATATGCTGGTATAAACATAACGCAGACTGCAGCGTCGATTTCAGGATTCTCCGTCAAGACGCGGCTACAGCTGACTGCTTTACTGCCTCAGGTGAAGAGCATTTTTACACTGTTACAAAATATTATGGCTTGGGCTCCCCCTTATTTCTTTTTCCTTCACAGAAAAGCAATCCCAGGCAGAGATCTCTGCTATCTTAGTAGGGACTCAATGTCGTATCGGTATTTTAAACACACCATATATTTCAGCAGCTCTGGCAAGAGTTAAATATCAGCAGTAGCACATCCATTATTTAAAATACCTCGAGGAAGAAGGCTGAGTCACTAAGCTGGATCCCACACCTTTGACACTTTTTCTCAGCCTAAATACGAGTGCCAGCCTGTGCCGAAGAACAAAATGAATCTTTTCAGAAGGACTCTGAGCCAAATCCAGGGTTTGTAACATTATATCTATATACAAATAGAAACAAGGGCAGCTAAGGGCTGCACTTTTTGCAGATGCTTCCACAACTACACGCTGTGAGCCACTGAGAGTGAATACATAGATTGCTCCTTTTGCCAGCCAGGTCTTAAAGAAAAAACTCTTGTAATTTCTGCAAAGCTGCCTTGCGACAGCGACTCCATGCCCAGCATCACCAGGAGCCTTCCTCCTCGCCCCATGGCCCCACCAATGTGGTCTACTAGCACCTTCCCTTTGTAGCACATCGGCTCTGCCTGGATCTCCCCGCTAATTAAAATGTGAAACAATTAAGCTGTTTGCAAAATTAGCAATTCTGGCCCTACAGTCTCCTGGCCAGAGAGAGGTCTGCAGAGACAGTGTAGCCCATTACCTCGACATGAATTTGTGCTGACAGGACAGACCATCCGTCTTCACGTCTTTAGACAGCTGTGCTTACCTAGCAGAATGTAAACATCTCTGAACTTTGCTTACTGGATAAAAGGAAGCATTAGTTTCCTATTGCATTTCCTCCTACAGGATCAATCATACATTGAGGCTAGACGCAGCATGCCTATGTTTGTAATTTATCTCCTAAAGGATGAACATCTACTCTCAATCGATTGCTATATTTGTATGCAGTCTTCCTGCAAGAAAGGGAGGAAAAGAAGAAAATAAAAGCTGGTAGCAGAATAACAATCAGCTGATTCTTAATAAAGGCTGGTATGTGCTATATATGCACAGCAAGATGCTTTTTTAGTAAGTTGAATCTCTGTTGGAAAAATTACCTTGTAATCCATGTTTATCATTAACACTGGGGACTTCAGGGTTGCTTTTAGATGTCCTGATAGAGGGACTGTGTTTCATCACAGTGAAATTCAAAAGGATTTTTTGGCTTTTTTTTTTCTGATGTTTTTACCAAAACAATACATGTGTACTTCAATATAATATTCCAGATGCTTTCCTGTCTCTTGCTGAGTGTTTCTGACTGCGGACAACAAAACTGAATGCCACATGGTTTGTACACTGCCCTGTTTGAGCACAGGAGACTCCTTCACACCAACACGTCTGTTCACGAGGGACATCTCATTCACATTTCCCTTACTGTGTATGGGAATGTTCAAAATTCTGGCTAAGGAAATATTGTTTATAAACCAAACAACAGCCCCCCTCCCCGCAACCTGCAAGAACATCTACTTAATGAAGAATAATTTCTTGCCCTTTCAGGGAAAGAGGTTTGTGCAAAGTTACTGCACCTCTGGGGCCAACCAAGACTCAAACTACTGGGCAGAGGGACTCAAAGCAGATTGCTTAAAAAAAATCCGGGAAAGCAAGCACTCTTCAGCAGTTCCAAGAACCCAGGCCTGACTCTTGCTACTGCATTAGATCTCTCTGTTTCATTGCACAAAAGGCACTGAGCTCACTGACATTTACATTGGGGCAGCATATTCTTTATAATGAGAAAATAAATGGTCTCCAAGACATGTTTAGATAAAATGTACACTTCTGATAGGCACCGTACTAGTCTAGAGTGTCACTGTCCATTTTGATTTCACAGAATAACACCAAGATTTGCTTGCTGAATGCAATATTAAGACAAGTCAGAGCCTTTCCCCCATTATCCAAGTAGCAGCAGGGCAGGGCTGCTACAATTCATTACAGAGCTCACTCTGTGGCACTTCAGACAACCTGCTTTACCGGCTTGGAGATTAGGGTCTAATGCTTATATGATCAAATATTTAGAAGTATTGAACTGCACATGTCTGAGAGGAGGGAAAAAAACCCATACATTTTAGAAAGCTGGTTTACAACAATAGTGAACAACACAAGTAAAACAGCACTTTAAAATAAAAGGCAGGCACAGTATTATCCACCTGATTGCCAACACTACAGCCACATCATCAGGGCCTGTGAAGATCTGCCAACTAGCATCCCATGGTTGGAGCAGGTAATGATGTGGTCCTTGCCAAATGCATCATTTTCTTTCAGTATACATAATTAATGCAACCTTCACTTGTATGTATACGATTTTCACAAAGAACTGGATGCCAATGCCTCCATTTTAGAAAACTTTTATAGGAAAATACTCATACCTATTTGATAATGAGCTGGTTTTAATCTGGGAAATCTATGGCCTGTTACCTGCACCTGGCCATTGTTCAGAGGAATTACCAGCAAAACCAAGTGACAAATCACCAGTTTGAATCTTTCTGCCTCTACTCACCTACTCTTTGTGTGACAGTGGCACAGCCCCTCTGACACATGGTGTTGACATCTAACCCAAAGTGATGGAGGCTTCAGTAACAGCTCCTCATCTCTTCCCCCTCCTCTGTACTGGCACTGGGGTGCAGCAGAGGGACAGGAATTTGCCCGAATACGTGCAAAGCCATCAAGTGGCTTGTGCATCCCTCACCACCAGCAGCGAGATTTTTCCAGCTGTGAGGTGAGCAGAGGCTCACCATCTGCATTGCTCCTAGGATGCCTCCCTTCTGCTCCTACTTTACCATGGAGGTCCTGGATGAAAAGTGTAGAGGCACTGAAATTCAGCAAGAAGCGTCTCACCTCCCCTGATTTTTGTAACCCAGTGTTACTGAGCAGCACTCACTGATGGAGGAGGGAGCTGCTCCCCACTTTTCCTGCTTTGCTAAGTCTGTGGATTTTGACAATCCAGGGTGAAAAAAACCTTGAGTTTCTCCTGTTCTGCCACCCTCTCTTAAAAGATGCTGTTTGCAAACGTTGATCACTAAAATTAAGGTGCTGTTTAAATGTTTAAATGTTCAGTGTGAGTGGCCACAAGCCACTGGCAATATATATATATAAAATACAAACACGGTACGTATTAGACCAAAGGTTAAATTGTAAGCCCAGGGCTGGGTATTGAGTGTTAACCCACACTTTCTCTCTATGCCTGTTTAACAGGGGACTTCAAGACACTTGGCAGACTTGAAAGTTTTGATGCCTCGTCAATTGCCTTCAGGCTGCAAATCTTAGAAGATGAGATTTTCCTGTGGCATTTGACTTTTCTAGCTGAAACCCAGAGAGCTTAGAGGAGCAGACAGAACAGAGATGAAGGTAATCCGTTAAAAATAATAATACACTCACTGTACACTCTGAGTTAAACTTGCATAAAGTGAAAAAGAAAAGGAATTTTTTTATTTGTATTTCCTTCATATTCCTGTGGCCATCACTGTCCTTTGCTCCTACGTGTACTGCTCTCAAGACTAGAAGACCAATAAATGCAAACACTTCTTCAAGCTGCAATTCATTTCTCAATCTTGATGACTGAAGAGAGAGTCCTTCCGTTCAACTCTTTGCTTTAATAAAACTAATAATGCTAGTTCTTCCCTCCTGCCCTCAGCCAAATGCAGTCTTCAACTCTTGTGCACTATACCTTTAACAACCAAGTAATAGTCTAGGGATAGGAACAGCTAACATAGCAGGTTGGCCAGATTAGCAGAAGGTCTAATAAGGCTACAGAAATTTGAGATTTTCTTCTGTGTTGTGGCACAGTGCTTCTCCTAAGGGAACACTGCTCAGTCCTCAGTGGATGGGAAGGATATCCAGCATCTGGGACAGGACCTCAGCAAGGTCAGCAAGGATGTCATAGGTCAGGATGGAGACACACCAGCAGAGTTTAGTGGGCAAGGTTTTCACAATATAACATTTTTCCCTCTAGCCAGAGACACTAGCTGTCCACTACCATATGTGCAAGAGAAAAACATATATGCATCAAAAGACTTACAGGAGAAATCTGGATTTGTGATCTTATACGAATATACAGGCTTTGATTTTCTAGCAAAGGGAGTTAGACATGGTGGACGCAGTAGAGTCTTACATGGATAAAAGGATGGGAAGCATGTTCTTTACACAGTTTCAAATCAAATTCCACTAAGTTCAGAAATATCAGAAAAGTTGACCAGGGGTCTGACAGTTCTACTTCTCAGGAAAAAAAGACCACAAATTCCTCCAAATTCTGCTCTTTGTTATGCTTCTTTCACAAGTAGCTACCCTTCTGTTCCCAGACCTACAAAGACTGGAAACACATTTCTCAAAGCAAGCAGGAAGACAATAACAACAGAATTATTTCATTCTGTTGAGGCCAGATAGAAAACAACATCAGCACAAGAATTTAAAATTAGATCCCCAATGAAATGTAGTTTCTAGTCCCAGCTAACTCCCACCTGGAAAAAAAAATTCAAACCAAAACATCCTTGAACAAATAAAAACAAAAAAACAGTCCAAAGCAACTCTTAAGGATCCTAAGTACACAAGAGCTGCCCTTTCCTTTGCAGAGACCACACTGCAATCAATGTTTAGTGCAAGGCAGCTGCACAAACCCAGCCCCTCTTTAGTTACCAAACCAGTGAAAAAACATCAATCAAAGTGCAAATACTTCAGAGAGTTCCCATTACAGCTGCAAACTTAACAGAGAATCACATATGGTCACTCGTACCACAAATGTGAAGCCACAGTCCAAAATCCAGCTGGTCTTCTCTATCACAACAGGATGCGTCTGTCTAGCAGAAGTCACTGAAAGAACAAAGTAATTTAGGGTCTGGAAGATAGCAACTTAGAAGAAGGCATGTTCAAGGATTCAGCTTAATTAATAGCAATGGATTTTATTATGCTCTGCCTCCAGTTTTGCTCTTAGTTCTTTTTAAGACTTGCTCTCCTTTAATGAACAGAATATAATCAGGAAAATTAAGCGTGAGAGTTTTATTAAGCGTTTTTGGGGAAACAAAAAAACAAAAACACCAACAATACCCAAACCCACTGTGTATTCGGAATACTAACTACACAATGTTCATGTCTCTGCGGAGGTGTGTGTGTTATTGTATTACTAATCTGTTTAACACAAACAAGCACAAGTATTCTGAAGATGACAATCTGTACCTAAATACATAGCTGACAAAACATACTCATGTGCAAATAGGATGCTTAGGAATAAAGCTAAGCTCAGATTATTTGCACAAATAAGCGTTTTCTTTTCTTCTCCAGCAGGGCTGACAATAAAAGTACTCCTGTCATCATCACAGCCTCCTGCAATGTTAACATTGAATTTTTCTCTGTGTGTGTGTGCAGGCAGCTTTTGTTAGTGTTTGTCTACAAAATTATAATAGGTGTCTTTCCTTGTGCACTGGCTTGTGCGATAGCGGTTTAAAAGACAATACCAAGCCCTGTCTTTAATATAGCGTTATCAGAGGCATCTCCCTTGGGGAGGTGTTATGGCTATCTAGCAGACACCTAGACGAGATACGTGCTTTCTTTGCAGAGATATTGCCACAAAGCATTTGAGAGAAAAAATGGATGCTTAGCTAATAGATGCGCATAATTACTAATCTTCGATGCTCCTTAATGGGAGATTTTGACAAGCAGTTTTGAGAGGTATCACAAAGACATGCAATAGTGCTGCTGAGTTTTGCGACTCATTCCCCTGGAATCCTCCAAGCTTAACTTTTATTAGCTATAATTTTTTTTTTCACTTGCAACAAATGTTTGGAGATCCCAGCCCATCGCTGCCCTCCCCTCCTGAAGAAGCATGTCAGAACAGAAATACGCATCCAGATTTCCCTCGTCTGCACATGCTGGGCATGAGTGCTGCATTACAACAGAGCAGAGATGCTCCTAGTGGAGGGGAACGCTGTTCCTTGTTGTGAGAGAGGTTAATGTAAAGAGGGCACTACAGAAATTAAACGGAGTTGCTTGCATGGAAAACAAATTACTACTTAAGGTGGAAAATTTGAGGGGAAACAGGGTGTTGCCACAGAAATACATCTCGGGAGACCAATCACCCTAACCCTGACTGAAAGTACAAGGGACCACGCTTTGTTCTAAATATCAGAGCTGCAAAACTGTACGTACCAGTTGGGTGCAGTGGAGAAGACCTTAAACTCAAGTGGGAGTAATCAGCCGTATTTCCCCCTGCCTTTCCTCTGCATCCCTGCATGCCAGCACAGCTGAGGGCAAGATTTCTAATTCTTGCTATTCCTGTCAAAGCAGGGTAGCCTGATTCACCACTCAGCTGGTTTTGCTCCTGTGATTTCAGGGGATGGCCTAGATGTGCTGCAAGGAATTTAACCCCTCACCCTCCTTCCCACACTCACCGTTTGTAGTGATATGTAATGTTGGAAGAAACCACTATGATGACACTTCTTGCTGCAAGAGAGCAGGAATGAGTGGCACAAAGAACAAAAAAAGTCCAAGCCTCACTTGCAAATTGTTTTGAGTATTTTAAAGCAGTGTCCCTGTTTGTTTCCTTTGCATTTCCATCATACCTGGCCACCCTTGCAGGAGGTGATCGTTCTTGCTAAAATCTATTATTTGTCTCACTGTCCATCCCAATGCTTTGAGCAAGCAATCCTGTTTTAACTGAGCAAAATGTGACTTTGAAAATGCTCGGGAGACTACACATATGGCAGGTTAATGTGGACTATTTTTGAAGGTGAAACGGAGGCACTGAGATCTGAGGGCAGCAAGTGGCACTCTCCCAACAGCATTTTATGATGAAAAAAGGGCACCGAGTGTCTGTGATGTATCAGGAGCCCTGTCATACACTGCAAACATATTTTGAAAGGTTTTATAAACAAATCCAAAGGAGGTTATTAATTTTGCCAATCTGTGTATAGAAGGAATGAAAAATTTGTTGTGAATCGGGTAAGTAAAGAGAAGTCTCTCTGCAAATAATAAAACTACATAAATAATACAAGATTGATGACTAGATTGCTGTATTTTTAGTGGATTTGAGACAGATGTGAAAAAGGTGGTAATTATTTGCCACAGAGTAGCTGCAATTGACTCGAATTAACTGCATAGTACATTTTGGCCACCAATTCCTGTATTAATGCAATGTTTTCTGAACTTCTTCAGGCAAAAAAAATTAGTAGTGTATCAAGTTGCATTTTACCACAGCACTTGCATTCTTTTATCCTCCATAAAACACAAACATTCAGTCAGACCTCTGAGGTTGGGCAAGCTGCCAGGGCGGCAAAGACTAGGAGCACCAGGCAGAAAATGAGCACTGGCTCCATGCAAGAGCTCCCTTCCTGCTGGTATCATCTCAAATGCCAACACAGAGGACGACACCACATCTGCTGCTGCTGAGCCCAGAAATTTCACCCTGGGCATCTCTGTGGGCCATGCGATGGGCTTGCAGAGTAACTCTTGCAGATTTCTCAGTCACAGACATACCTACTACATCTCTCCTGGTTTCAGACATGTAAACTAATTACAACAATGTTCCAGTGGAAACTTCCTCTTCAATTTGGCACGCTATTCTTTCAGCACACAATGATGAAAAAATCTTAATTTGCTTCAGACGAGCCTATTAACTGTATTAATAAATTACAATGCCATAAATAAGAATAGCAGCGCTTGAAAATCTACCAGCAAAAAAGCATAAAGCAAGATGTATTAAAACTACTGTGCAAGGCGTGTATTTGCTATATTTAGCTTTTTACCCTACAGGATGATAAACCTGAAGTGGAATGAAAATTGTGCTGAATCACTGCATCTAAAAAAATGTCTTTTTCAAGCAAAATGTACCAGCCAGGTAAAACTGAATCTGAGTGCTTTTCGCCCTACATTAAAATACTTATTGAACTGAAAAAGATTAAGAAATACCTGAGACCTTCCTGAATGCATGGTCCAGAGGAGCGGGGAATTAAATCAGAATTCATGTACTCAGAAGTTGGTATTCAAATCGTTTTGCAAAAAGAGTGCTCTATCTGTTTTGATAACCCAATGTACCGTGACTGCTTCAGAATACATGCATTACATGAATATTGGATCCCGCACCACCTACCTTACTCAGGAACAAGGGCAAGAGGGCTGATTTTGGCGACGTTATTCACGCACGTTAAGGTTTAGTCCTGCAAATCCTTCATCCAGTGGTGACGCTGATAGATAGTGGGGAAAAAATGCAGATCCTCACTGTAATTTGCAAAAGTCTCGTGTATGAATCTTGTCAAATGCACAGGCAATGTGCATAAACAGAGCAAGCCTCTAAAAATGCAGACAAACGCTAAATTTTGAAGACGTATTTTAAAACACGAGGCATATTTTGTCAGCTAAAGAATTATCTTCAGAGAAACTGTTTCAAGTTCCTACCTTGCTTGAATAAGTGGTGCTGTGGTACCATATGGCAATTTCTACCAATGGTGGCAACAGTATCTTTTTTTAAATAGTGTCCTTTTTCCTCTCATCAAACTTTACAGATGAATATAGAAAAAACGCCACATTTGAATTAAGCAGATGCTTATTACATTCCTCCTGGCAATATAATGTGATTTATTGAGTTATACTGCAGTCTTCAACTTTTTAACCAGATTAAGGCTGAAAAGAAGCCGGCAACTAAAACATGTTTCCATTTTTATTTATATTATATTTAGTTATGTTATATTTTTAGTTAAATAAACTTGTGGAAGAGTACAGAAGCTACAAGACCTAATGGCCCGGATATGTAATTAATCAGATTTGAAAAGCAAGCACCATTTATCTACAAAAACCAAACAGAATCTATTCTATTAAGCTAACCCATTCAAATCACAAACCTGACTGCTGCTAGTGAGAATATTTTGCTTGGCAAAGGTCCTAAAGGTTCTAAAATTATGTATGCTATTTTTATTTCCTTCTTGGATTGGATTAGTTACTAAGCAACTGAAGAGTTCAGTCCTGTTGGTTAACAGACGTACTATATTTCATAAAATCAGTTACTATATAGTAACTAAATGCCCATCAAGAAAAGATAGTACAGAAGTCTTTTGGAGGCCATTTGCTTGTGGATTGTTCTGTACAACCAACTGTCCCGGCTTACATTTTAAATGCACATAATTACTGCCTAGGTTGAAAAGTTTTATCTCTAGGTTATATTTTTAAGGAAAGAGTGATCTCTAAATCAGTGTCCTCCTTGACAAGGGAATTTGATCACTTTTTATTTCCTGAAGATGCTGCTAATGAATTGGAGCTATGTCATCAGTGTAATGTTTGCTTTTCGGCGCATTAAACAGAAATAAGACAGTTTAATAATAAAAAAAAAACCTTAATAAGCAGCAGGGAAGATAAATAAAATGCTCTGAAATAGCTCTCACTTCTGAAAATGGACAAGAATTCTGGCATAAAGGTAGAACACCTGTAACATCCTTTAAGTCATATCCAAAAGTCCTATCTACTGCTATCACTTGTAATTACACACGCTTTTTATTTGGCCATACATTTGTTACAGTAGAGGAAAAATATATTTTAAGCCTCTCAGGACTGTGAAGTGTGCTGCTTACTGATGCTGAAGTCCTACAAAAGCTCTACCATGCACCAAGCTGTTCAACTTCACAAACTATCTGCCAAGCTTCCCTAAATAGCGTATAATGTGGAGCTTATGGGCTGTTTGATTCTTTTGGCTTGGGTATTTCTTGGTAACTTCAGACTCTGTCACTTCAACCTCACCTTCTCCTTTTGCGAACTCACTCCTCTTTGAAGATGTTATTTCCAACACCCTTCCTTTTGTGGTTTTTTTTTTTGTTGTTGTTGTTATTTCTTTTAACCACAGATGAATCCTCTGACACCTGTCACAGAACCATAGAATCATAGAATGTCCTGAGGAAGGGACACACAAAGATCATCAAGTCCAACTCCCGTCCCTGCACAGGGCAACCCCAACATTAACACCATATATTTGAGGGTGTTGTCCAAGTGATTCTTGAATATTGTCAATCTTGGCACTGTGATTACTTCCCTAATACTCATTTTTGCACAAGGTTACTCTAAAACAGTTCCTGGAACAATGCGTACCACCAGATATACTCTGGGCACCTTTTTTGAAATAAAAGACCATGCCTAGCTAAGTTAGCCTCCCCTCTATCTCCGAGCCAGCTGATTGCCACATTTCAGCACTGATGGGGTGGTGTGGCTGTGGTTCACAAAGGTGCTCATACACTCCCTGAGGCAGGCAGAGCCCAGGGATGCTTCTGGGCTGGATATGAAGAGCACACACTTGTGTAACCAGCTGCCACATCAAGCATCCTCCCGGCTCATGTACAGCTCAGTCAGGTGAACCACTTGCCTTTCCAGCCTACAAGAAAAAAAACTGTTAAGGCATTTCTGAGCTCGAGATGTACCACGTACCTAGCTTTGCTTGCTTAGCTGTGATGCAGCAGGGAAAAGCCAAGCTGAAGTGAAGGGGTTGCCTGGCAGGCTTCTCTTCCCTGTGAAAATCATTAGGAAATACCCGGTTAGCAGAGGAACAAAGAGAGATGCTGGAGTGTGTTATCAGTCCTGCAGCTGCCTGTGCCATCCGTTTCTTCTAGGCAATGTATTTAAGCTCATACCCATAAATAGGCACTACTGGATGATGATAGAAGTAATTGGAAATGCTTAAAGCAGCTACTCCATAAATCATTTGCATTCACTGGGTTCCACCTGGGCCCTTGCTGTACTCTTCCTGATCGCTTTGACAGGCAGCACAAAAAATGAGCCACTTTCTTCTCCCTTGAATATTTTATCACTAAAATGGGAAAAGCAAAAGGTCATTGTTCCAAGGGATTCCTTGTCCACATTTCTGCAGAGCTTCAGCACTTTAGGTAATCTCAGGAGCAGACCCTTCAAGATGCACACAAGACCTCTGACAAAATCGCTGCCCCAATATCACAGTGCTTCCTCCTGCATGGCTCCCTGCTGTCTCAAGGCTAACATGGGCACACAAAAAAATGTACTTGTAGATGCTAAAGCTGACCCACAGCATGTAGTGCACTATTCTGGAAACTAGTTCAGGTAACTCATTCCTTTCTTTCAACTACAGCCTATTCTTTAAGCATCACTGTTCTAGAAGTTTTAAATAAAACAACACTTAAAGAACAATTAGTGATGATTAAAGAGTGCCTACAAGGGTACCAGGCCACATAAGAAAACACAAAAGAGTCAGCCTTCCTGTAAGACTAAGCAGCAGCACACACTTGCACTCAAACATGCCCACTTAAGAACCACAACCTCTGCCTAAGCAAAGACTGTTAGCTGAAATATGACAAATGAGTATTGCAAAAGCAAAGGGAAGGGAAGAAAATTCATAGTTTTGATGCCTCCCACCTCTGCACTCAAGCAGCTGCAGGTGGAGTGAAAGTTCAGTCACTTCTGTGGTCCCATTGAAGTTCAAAGCAGTCAGAGGCTTATCAGGGTAAGCCAACACTACAAATGCCATCAGGAGCACCAATGTCTTGTTTCAACAAGGTACTGCACAACAAGGTAGACTGCTTGCCCAAACACAGGGCAAGTAAATGTACATTTAATTTAAATACTAGGAATATCCTGGCTTTTGCACCAAGAATTTCTGTAGGGTTGTCCTGAGTCAGCCCAGCCAGGAGATAGCAGAGACAGAAGACTCTACAGAACTGATACTGGGGAAGATGGGGGAGGAGGATGAGCAGTGTCTCAGCACCTGCCAAACCATTGTAGTCACTTTAAATGATGTTTAAATACCTATGTTGAATAATGACATGAATGAAATGTACCAGAAAACTTGAAGCATTTAAAAATCAACGGGGAAAGTATGAGATGCTGATCTACGGTTCCAGTAAAGAAAAATCAGCACTGCTAGCAGACATGCTGTGCTGTGAAACCTCAGAAGCAAGCCAGTACCCTAACACAAAGCAAAGCACAAAGCCAGTCCTTAGCCAGCTTTTTGGGATTAGCTTCTGTTGCTTCACCAAACCCTAGCCTTAAAATGCACCTTCACAGCAGTTCCACTGAGAGCATAACAGCCAAGCAAAGTTAATGGGATTGCAGGTGTAGGAACTGTTACAAAAGATAACATTACAACCAACGTTTCAATATCAGCATTGCCAGTTTGCAAACTGTTTTACCATCTGTTATAACCCCACAACCACACCACAGGAAGGCTCTTCAGGGATCCCTCTTATCAGATGCGATCCCCAGTATCAGTTCTGTAGAGTCTTCTGTCTCTGCTATCTCCTGAGCAAGGCTGACTAGGAGGTCTTCATTTTTGGCATATGCATGGTCCTCCTGACTTCAGCAGGACTGCTCATGCCCAGGACCATTCGATCCAAAACTGAGCTTCCAAAACTTTTTATTTTGAAGAAAAGAAATGAAGCAAGGATGTTGAACTTTACAAAGCGAGGAATTCTAATAGAAATGTCTCACCAAGTGTGAACTCTCCTAGACCTTCAATTTATTTTCCAATACAAGTCTATACTTCTGCAGCCTGCTACTGTGGGATGCTATGCATCAGTGACTCGCAGGACTTCGATGCAGCACAGTATCATCATCGGTTTTCATGCAGCAGCTTCACCCTGGCAGCCCTAACTGCCCAAAACTGTAATACTTACACTGTACCACACAAGAACTCAAACTGCATATTTTGATTTTCAAGCTAATCCACTCCCCAAACCATTCCCACGCAAGCCAGCCTGCTGATTTAAATGGGAGTACTTGCAGTTTTGCAAAATCAGGTCACAGGGAAGAGGAAAAAAAAATCCTGTTTTGTAACGCCTGAAGAAGGTACATGTGGGAGAGATGGGGTTTCTTTTATAGGAAAAGAAATCTACAGCGAAACTGCAGGAAAGGAAAATGAAGCCTCTCTTCTGAACTGAAACAAACTGCTGTCTTACTGGCACAAGTAAATTAAAGGTGAAGGCTTTGTCAGGAGCTGTGCTCTGTGGAAGACAGCTAGAGAAGAAGAATTTAAGATTTCTGGGACAGGAAGAGTCACAAGAGATGAACATTGTATGATTTAATTATCCAACTGGAGGGATAAATTAAGCTTTTGACTTGGAGCTGCATATAAAGAAAGCAATTAGACTTCTTTTAAAGAAAATTAGCATACGGTTTAAGAAGCGAGTAATAGTTTAAAATGCAAGTATGAAATGGTTACTTATATGCAATGGCAATGGATCTGTATGCCATACGGATTGAACTAGACGCTCCATTGTTTTATATTAGTATTCCTTTCTCAAAGCCAAAAGACCTTGTGCTAGTTTGGACCATCTGCCCCACTGAGTCCATATTCAGTGTGAACACAGCATTCACCTTTCACTGAAGGCTTCTCCATTTCCCGATCCACAGTGCTGCTATGTATCTTGGATATATATTATTCATAGATTAATAGTCCCCTTAAAATTGGTATGTGCTGTGAATCTGCTCTTGAAAAGAGCTTTGCATACAGGTATACATGCTTAGCTTGGGCTCAAGTTTTTGTGATAAATTTTTTTTTTTATAATAGTTTACAGTATGAGTAATCCACTCTTACTCTTATAGAGGAATTTAAAAAAACAAAATAAATAATTTAAGAAAATTATATATACATGCCTTCACACTTCAGGTTCCATTAGCACTGCATTAAACTAGTCCAATGAGATGAAATGCTGAACTTTCAAAAAACCCTCACACATCTCCATCAAGCTTCAGGTTTTCCAAGAGAGTAAATCAGCATGTGTCCTTTGACCAAAACAAAACCCCATCAATCTGTTCTAGATAGAGAACAAGTCCTAAATAATCAGAAAAATACTTAGTAATAGATTCACGGTTTAAATTAGGTGATTTTCCAGATCAGGAGTGTATTTAAGCTTATTCCCTATACTGCACATGAACTATGCCTTTTGATTGGAAAGATATCAAAAATTATGGAGTGATCTCATCAGTACAAAGGTGAGCACTTTTGACCCTGTATGAAAATTTGTTATGTTATCCTTATTTGAGCAAGTAACGATTCCGAGGAAGTCAATGTTTGCTCTGCTATCGTATTTCTATCTAGCAGCACTTTCCAGAGAGAAAAAATTGCTCTATCATGCGTACCGAAGCACTTGGCTTGCACATAAAATGTCCCAGAGGGTTAAGAAAACCAGCACTTTTAGAAACCCTATCAACAATGCACACAAATTGCAAACCAAAGAACTGGCTAGTATAAATTTAAATGCATTTAATGCCCAAGTGAGGAGCAAGACAGTAACTCTGAAGCAACAACCTCTGCTTTTTGTGTGTAACTCGCTCTCCAATAAAATGTTTAATATCATGTTCCATTCATGATCTTTACCACACACTTTTGTGGTCAGATAATTAACACTGAACAGATTCACACAGCTCTGTTTGAAGCCATGGGATCTCAATGGCAAAAATGTAATGTGATTTGACCTCTTTTATACAGAAAATGGGTTGATGGAAAGAAGATATAACATCTGCAGCTTTACACATTTCTTATATTCACTAAGTTTTTATTACTAGCAGTACTGGAGGGGAAAACATTAAGAGCATACACATAGGTGAAAAGTACCATTGTATCGGTCACTAGTCAGGAACTCAATCTTATACATAAAATCTCACTATAATACAGCACCAAAAATGACTAGGATGTGTACAGTGGAAAACAGCAACTCCCCACTTTGTAAATCAGATAGCTTGACTTACTCTGAGCCGAATATTCAGCTATGAACATTTTTGAAAGTGTAACAGCAGTAAGCACCATGATGACTGAAGTTGCTGCAGAAAAATTTCCTCAGTGGACATCAACTGCTGAGGCACCACTGGCATCAACTGAATCACTGACATGGTCCTCACGGGCTTCCAGGGGACAGTCCAGGCAGGAGCAAGTGCTTGCTCAGGCTGCAGATCTCAGGGATACACCCCAAAAGCCTGGTATCACTGGGAACTGACTTCTTTACCCACATGTTACTCTGGTGCTCCCCTCAGAACAGACTACCCACTAAGAGGCAGGAGCAGGTCTTTAGGACTAGGTATATTTATGCATTTCCATTTCTATGCCGACACTTACTGTGTGGATGTCTTGAATTAAACACTTGGGGATTGTTTTCTTTCCTTTATCTGTGCAAATCCTTGAAAATGTTGCCTTGTACCCATTCAGAGCTGCCCTTTCAAAGCAAGTTATTGTAACAGCTGCCCAAGATGACAGGTGAATATTTATCTCTCTGTGTGGTTTAGCTGTGTAACTGCCCTCATCTCTCACCCTGCAGGTCGAGTTCATATGGTCCAGGCAGCTTTTCCGAGGAAGCTGTTAAGAGAAATGCAGTGAGTGGGCTGTGGCTGCCAGATGGTTCTATATCTATATATCTCCCACTCCCTGGTGCTACCCCATCACAGAGCATCAACTGTGAGCTCCAGTGGGAAATTAATTCTCTCCCTTGTTTCTACTGAGGAAAGTTTCCACTCCACATTGTAAAGTTTACAGCTATGCATCATCAAAGAAGCCGTGAGAAGGGGGAAGATAACCAAGCTAGTGTTAATTGGCTTGCTCAATGTCAAAAGGCAGCCAGCAGCAAAGCCAGGAATATGACTCCGGGTGTTGCACAGCATAGGCTGCCAGTGGCAGCAGCACACATAGGCTTTGAAAGCTGGGGAGGGGATTTGCACAGCCCACACCAAGGGTCAGTAACACCATGTAACAAATCATTATGGCAGAGGTGGAGTTATATCAGATTTGCTCTTTTGCAGCTACATTTTCTAGTTTAAAGCTTTGCATATACTTCTGAAAGTGAATGCGTGGTGAGGAATCACTTGAATATTCGATGCCTTGTTTTTGCTGTCTAACACTACCAAGAGCAGCCCATACAGAAGCCTACTTAGATGTAACTATTTGGAAAAGACAAAAGATCATGTTGTTCCCAGGAAAAAACAAAATGACCTCCCCACTCCTTTTTATGTTCAGGACATTGGGCTGAGCACAACATATCACGGATATAATTTAGCAAATATAGGTTGCAAATACTTACTTAATGCAGTGCTTCTATAACACACTTACCCAAGTCTTTTTTTTTTTTATATATAATATCGTTGTATACCAATGTCTTATAGGGTGACGTGTCTCCCCGGCAATCCTCTACCTTCCTGTTTGTACTGCTCATAATGATGGAACAGTACGCCTGAATCAATATATTAATGCAGATCTTATAAAGGCTGTTTTTGAAGGCTCATAAAAACCTATATATTCTTTTGAACAATTAAATCTGGCAGCAAGCCTTCTAATCTAATAAAGCCTTGTTACACCAGTAACGGACCTCACGCAATCTGCAAATTATACAGCTTCTGTAAAGTAGCCTGTATGAGGGTAAACCGGCTGCCAAGAATGCATCTCTGGGCTGATATTATCCCCTGTGCAAAAGCAAGGGATTCACATAGAGTCATACTTTTTTTGTACAACATTCACGGGCTTGGAGATCACTGCAGAAAACAGAACATCCTCTGTGGACTTCAACAACTCTCGTGAAAAGCAGCCTAAACGGGGCTTCTTTCCAGCCTCAGTCCACTCAGCCAGAATTATTCATCATATCCTACTAATGGGTGAAGAAGAGCCTTTGCTGTCACAATAACAGAAATGAGTACCTGATACAAGAATGGTGACCTCGGAGCGAATTTCCAACCAAAATGTCCTTAGGTGAGTAGTCTTCGATGTTACAGGGGCTACACCCAGTGAGCAATGAGAGTTGAGCAACTCTGGCTTCCTCACCACACCTCTGGCCAGAGTTAAGAGAAAAATGGAGGCTTATGAGAACATAAACTTGTGAGCTGCAAAGCCCCATAGAATCACTTGGTTGGAAAAGACCTTTGAGATCAATGAGTCCAACCATACCTGTCCACTATTAAATCATATCCCTAAGCACTTCATCTACCCATCTTCTGAATACCTCTAGGGATGGTGACTCTACAACATCCCTGGGCAGGTGTGCCTGATAACCATTTCAGTGAAGAATTTTTTCCTAATGTCCAATTTGAACCTCCCCTGGTGCAACTTGAGGCCATTTCCTCTTGTTCTCTCACCTGGAAAAAACAGACCAACACGCACCTTGCCACAGCCTCCTTTCAGGCAGTTGTAGACAGTGATGAGGTCTCCCCTTTTCTCTAGGCTAAACAACCCCAGTTCCCTCAGCTGCTCCCCATAAGACTTGTTTTCAGCCCCTTCACCAGCTTCATTGCCCTTCTCTGGACATGCTCCAGCACCTCAGTGTCCTTCTTGTAGGGAGAGAACCCAAAACTGAACACTGTATTCAAGGTGTGGCCTCACCAATGTCACGTACAGGGTCACAATCACTTCCCATGTTTCAAAGGGATATAAGGGGACATGCTAAAAACAAAGCCCTCAGCGCAGAAATTAACCTAAACTGTCTCCCAAAACAAATCAACTCCCACAAACACGTAGAGAAATTATGTGTGGATTTTTTTTAAAATTGAAAAATAAAAAGGATACTGATTTGTGCTTTGAAATTTTATGATTTGTTGACCTTAGTACCAACTCCCTGCCTCATCAACATTAGGTAGAAGGGCTAAGGAGGTATTTCCAAGGGTTTGGGAATTACTTTGCTTCAAATGCATTTTTGTTTGCTTTTCCTTTTTTCTTTTTTCGGCAACAGTCCCTAAAAACTGAAGTGCCCCATGGCATCCCCAAAGCTTATTGGAGGATGTCTGCTCCGGAGAGTTCAGAGCAGAGACTAGTGCAGTGGCCACTGCTCGGGCCACCCTCTTGACTTTAATGCACCTTTAGACACCTAATGAACCCCTCCTCACTTTTCTTTCCCTGGTTCATGAGCTTCTCCCCTCACTGCACCAGATTCAGCCGTGCAGAGATAAAGACTCTAATTTGCTTTGCAGAAGCTAGAGCAAGATGAAAAAAAAAAGGCAAAAAAGCACCAGTTACAGTGACATTTAGTGGTTTTACTGCCACCCCCCCAGTTCTAGACATCAGCTCCAGTCAATCCTACCCAGACAATAAAGTCATTTATCACTCAAGGATCCGCACAGGTTCGATACGTGATGTAAAGCAGATGATTGCTTCCATTGATTCAGATGAAACATCTAAGCAGAGCTGCAGCTTGGCCACAGCGAGAGCGCATGCACGATTTGCGATGGTTTAATAAATAAACCATTGATTACAAAATGGAGCTTGATAAATCCTGACAGGGCAGATCTGCAGCTGTATCTCTCCTCTGGCTCCTATAATTAATGGCTTAGTACTGTGCTACTGTTAAGTGAGGACCAGCTCATCTAGAAGCAATAGCATGTTAGCAACATTTATGCAAATGTGCATAATTACTGCACCCAGCATAACTGACAAGGTCACTCCTTGCTTTGGCCAAGATTTTCTCAGTGGAGACCTTTGGCACTGGCTGCGGATGTCTTGCCACAAGACAGACCATTTCTAATGCCAGGGTTTCAACTGCCAGAGGGGGTGAAATCGTGGCAGGGAGGCAGAAGATTAACAAACAGGGAGATCAGCCCTTAAGTCAAGCAACCACTAGAAGACGCTGAATGAGAGATGTGGGGACTGATGGGGCTCTGGATGGTGTGCAGCCTAATAAAGGGACCATCCCACTGCTAGAGGTAGGTTTTAAGAATGAATTAATGTAAGACGCCCCTTGACAAACAGGATCTTACAAGCCTGAGAGAGAGATCTGAACAACAACAACCTCATACAGTGCCTTTCCCCTAAGCAACAAACTACAACCTTGTTGTGAATAGTTGTTTAGATGACCCAATTGTTTCTTGAAGTGGTGCTGGATTTAGAAGACTGCAACCAGCCCGTGAGCCTTGTCGATACGTGAGAGGGGAAACATGAGCTGAATCAAATGGCATTCATCTGTCCATGCAAATACTCCTCCCATAACCATGATGCAGAGCCCCAGAGGGCAGCCATGACTCAGAGTTCTTCAGCCACAGTCCTCAGCACTGCCACCTTTTGCCTCTATCTGCATGGATGACATCAAGAGAGAAGTATTGCATTTTTCTGTAATGGATATATATGCTCTTCCAAGAACAAACTTGGGTATCAAGCCAGGCTAATACACGTCCAGCTACTGGTGGAACTGCTTTACTAGTTACCAGCCTATGAGACTCTCCAGTCAACGGAAGGTACCCAGTATCAGAGAAACTGAATACAACAGCCAATCATTTACATGAGGCTCATATTTACCTTCATAGTATTTTAACAGGGTTGCAGCTTCCTGATGACACTCTTCTAAGGTTTCAAGCAAAACCCCCATGTCCTTAAAACACAAATACATTGCAGAGGGGACTGGCAGAGAGAGGAGAGGATGCAGAAGGGATTTGTCCTCAATTTTTATTTGACTCCCTCCAGGCTGACTTGAGACAGAAATAGACACATGATTTAAAAAAAAACCCCACTAGTTATCATGGTAAATCCTTGTAATTTAAAGAGGTGACTTTGCCCATCTCAATTTCAATAAAAAATAAGCTTTCTTTGGAAACATAATGCATAGATCCACAAAACATGTTAAATAACGTACGGGGCATTACTGAGTAATGTCCATCAGAAAGTATACAGCTGAGTTAATTCTGTTTCTCAAATAAAATACAGCGCAACAATAAATAACGGCTAATGCGTAATTCCATCTAAAGTCAGGACCAATCTTGTCTTTCATTTAACTTGGTACAGTGTATATGCCATGCATTTTTAATACCGTTAAATAATTTAGGAGAAACCGTGCAGACTAAGACTGACAGGAAATAGTCTAAGCTCCTAATTTTAGGAAACAGTCCATAAATGAAATTTCAGGAGGAGGTAACTTCTTAAATAAAGGCAAATTGTTGTTGTCACACCCAGAAAAAAAAAAGTAGTATTACATCTTATTACTCTAGTTTATTACATTTATTACTGTAATTTAGGAGAGTACCTCAAAGATGCTAAGCAAAGAATCACAACCCAGGACCTCATCATGCTACGTTCTGCCCTGCCACTGCAGAACAAACCACAACAACAACATACAATTTCATATATTCAAGCAAAAAATGGCTCCTCTTATAAGCACACATCGGCTCCTGATTTTTGACAGGCAGCAAGAGCAAATGCATTTCTGACTTTTTTAATTTTCTTGCAGGATGGTTCTTAAATGTATTTTTCCCCCCTCCCCGCCCGTCACTTCTGACCCTTATTTCCCACATGCAGTATTTCTGTCCTTCCCGTGAATCTGATGTGCCTGATAGACTGGGCATGCAGGATGCTGATTAGCTCTGTCGGCTTTAAAGTTTCCCTAACCCATTTCTCAGGTAATCTTGTACAAATGCCTATCTACAGTCAGCACATGTGGCAGAGATACAGTGACTCCAGAAATACCTGCAATAAATCAGACAAAAGCTCTTAGCCCACACGTTGAAAAGCAGGGGCATAGCAACCTGGCTGAAGCTGGAACTTGAACTCAAATCCCACCATGTGCTTCTACTCTTCCCTACAAGTTCATCACAGTGAGGAGTGATAGTGGATCCATGGAGGGAAAAATAAAGGGCAAAGCATAATGCATGAGCTTACACCAGCAAATAGTAATGCAAATGAAAAACTCTACTCACAGAAGCAGTCTCCATAAATCCTGAATGATATTTGTGTTCAAATACTTCCTCCCACAGCAGCAAAATGTGTGAGGAGGCTTAGAAAGCATCAAGCACAAGGATTCATGTGACTTAAAGTCATCCTTATTTAAAACAAACTGCACCTATTTACCAAAGGAGTTTACAAGCAACCTTGCCCTCCTCCTTTCCTTCAGCCAACGCAAGGAGAGACCAAACTGCTCCAGAGCGGACCAAAAAGGACACGCTTTTTCAGCCAAGGAGGCTGAAACAGCTTCTGCTTCCACTTGGAAGATTTGCTGGAGAAAATACCCAGTTTAAATCACATTTCATAGCTTGTGTCACGCCGACTAAATAATTTAATAGCCCCTTCTGGAAAATCTCTTCGTTAGGGAGACCCACCTATCGCACCACAGGTGGTAAATCCCTTTACCAAAAGAAGAGTAAACTTGGCCTTGAAAAATTATTTTTTAAAAAAACCAATCAACCAAAGCCCCATGTAAGCCAGTGGGTGAGAGATTTATGTTGTTATGAAAGAGATCAGATGAGTTACGGCAAAATCTTTGAGGAACATCAGGTTGGAAGGGACCTCAAGGATTATCTGGTCCAAGCTTTCTTGGCAAAAGCACGTTCTAGACAAGATTGCCCAGTACCCTGTCTAGCTGCATCTTAAAAGTGAAAAATTTTCCACTTATGTCCAATCGGAATCTTCCTAGGAGAAACTTGCACCCATTATCCCTCATCTTTTCCATGTGACCCCCTATGAAAAGGTCTCCTTCTTCTGTGTAGCCAGCCTTTAAATATTGGAACATGGTGATAAGGTCTCCCCTAAGCCTTCTCCTCTGAAGGCTGAAAAAAAACAGTTCTCTCAGTCTTTCCTCACATGGGAGGCTTCCCATTCCTTTGATCATCTTTGTGGCTCTTCTCTGTACCCTCTCCAGCCTGACCGCATCTTTTTTGCATAGCAGGGACCAAAACTGAACTCAGTATTCTAGGTGTGGCCTGATAAGCTCTGAGTAGAGCGGGATGACTTCTTTACCTCTGCTGGTGATGCTCTTGTTGATTCTATTGGTTTTCTTTGCCACAGCAGCACACTGTTCGCTTGTACTGAGCTTATTGTCCACCAGGATACCCAGGTCCCTTTCCACAGAGCTTCTCCTCAGCCTGGTAGATCCCAATCTGTGCTACACTGCTGCGTAATGTTTTCCTAGGTGCTAGACCTTAAATTTGTCCCTGTTGAACTTCACAAGGTTCTTGTCAGCCCACTCTTTCAGCCTATCCAGGTCTACCTGCAGGGTGGCTCTCCCTTCCAAAATGTCCTCTTCCCCATTCAGTTTGGTGTCATCAGCAGACTTCATCAGGGTACACTTGATCCCATCATCCAGATCACTTATGAAGATAGTAAACAGTGTTGGTCCTAATATCAATCAGTTGTACTAAGCTCTGAATGACTACATAAAATAACATCTCTTGCCATAAAACACCAGTGTATGTACGATTTCCTCTTCAAACAAAGGAGTAGATTACAGTATAAACCTAATTTAACTCTACTAAAAGTTACAAACACCCAATCTACCACAATGTTTCAAAACCCAAACCCGAAATGTGAAAAATCCAGCCATTATACGGCATCCTGGACTAAAGAGACCATACCAGGTTCAGCAGGAAAAAAAAAACAAACCCCAAAACACTGCAGCCTATTCCTTTCAGTCTGAAGGGGACTAGGATCTTTAATAAGACATAAGTGCACTTAAACTCCACTTACGGGACTTATACAGCAACTAGATATCAGTGAAGTCATAGATTTCATGGGTTCCAACTCCACAGTGTACATAAGCAGGACTACTTGTGTGCATTTTAACTATCTGAACCTTTACATGCAAAATCAGTGCCTTATATACTGTTCTCCCCTGGACGGGTGTTTGCAAGTAACACCTCCCTTGCCAAGCAGAGATCTTTGGAGGTGAACTGCTGAGTCACAGCCTTGCACCTCACAGCTGAAATGCAGCAGCTCTGAACCCTCTGAACTTTTTCTTTGAAGACAAGCAGCGTGAGGCAGGTTTCCTGTGCACAGGTGGACACAAGACTCAGAGATATCACTGAGAAAAATGCCCCGTGATCTTTAAGGACCTGTGTAGTGGCTGCTGCACTGCTATACTGCCATGTGAGGGTATGCAGCTCTTCAAAGCACTTGTATCTTGATAAAGTTTTCTCTGGCTGACTGCTCCCGTCCTTAGGAAAAAAAGAACAGGGGAAACAACTTCTGGCTCAAGGGGAAGAAGCCACAGTGTTTCCCCTTTAAAAGCAAACCAAGAATAGGAAATTCAGTAAAGCATAGAACAGCTGAGTGAATGAACTCTTTAAAGAACATTTTTTCTTTTTGCTACATTGCACAGAATACGTGTTGTGTATACCTTCCTCCCCATTTTCAAATAAGGAATGTGCTTCTGTTTTCCTCTGCACATGCAACCCTCTCTCCACCAGAACTTGTTCTAATATTTTGAACTTCTCATCAGTTAAATAAAAAAAAAATACTTAGCAGAAAGATGTCTTCAAATCTAATTTAAAAGAAAAATCTACCTAGCTGAAAGATGTTTCTCACTTTTTACTGCTAAACCTTTCCACCTTGTTACTAGTTTTAGATGCAGCGCGTGCAACACCCACAGAACCAGCGACAGATTTAAGGGCTAGCTCCTGATGCCCACTGCAGTGTTTCAGACTAGCACTTTGGGACCAATATAACTAACTGGGAGGTTTGTAGTTTTCCAAATGAACACAGAATAATGGCTTTCCCTTTTTCATCCGGATCCAGCAGCAGAACACATCCAGCTTCTGGTGAAAGGTAATATAAGTGCTCCCAATCAGTTATAGTAGAGCTTTCTAAATAGCTTTTCTATAAAGCCATAAGCAACATATAACTAAATAAATCCTTTCACTTGAAGTGTCCTGCATAACTTAAAATGTAGCTTTATTATCTAATAAAACCTTCCATCACACTGAATCGCCCTGTGCGTTCACGCACACGGAGATAAAATGCGTGTATGCACACATGGGTGCACACACATGCAGCCTTATCACATATCCTTGTGTTTCCCCATCTGGCATTATTCTAGGGATTAATAAAAACAAAGTTCGTTTTAAATTATCACATACACACCCATGGAAGGAAAATTCTTACAGGAGGCTTTAAACAATCTACGTGGAGGTGCTGTGAGAAACACAAGGCAAGCCAGCTAAGATGGCGAGTGCACATTAGGAACAGAAAATGCGCTTTTATCAAATCAGCGGCCCCACAAAGTTACAACTTCATGCACTTCACGTAGCATAAGTACATTGCAAACCAGTACAATTGATTAAAGCTTGCTGGAGTCTCGAGGAATCGAAATATGGCCAATGCTAATGTGACAGAGAAATGTCAAAATAGACGAGGAACTGCACATGCCAGCAATTGAACAAAAATTAGCTGAGATTAAGTGAGAGACAAAGATGAAATGCCAGATTGCCTAAAGCTAATTATCTGGACAATTAATGGAATGCCTGCAACTCATTTTGATATTAAGAACACAGTCTATTGGAGAAAGGACAAAGCTATTTGCAAAAGTCCGCACTGATTTCCTTGGAAGAGGATGCTGGCAATGAAGTGGAAGAAATTCTTACCCTGTAGAACACTAAGCCAGCTGCTAAACTACGGTACTGCCATGTCACCTGGTACCAAAATGCTACTGATCAATTCCTTGGGCTCTCACTGGTGTCAAAATGCAATGCACATCTCATTTCCCAAGCTGATAATTTGTCAGGAATCCTATATAAGGAAAAATATTTTTGTGTCTTTGATGCTACAAAGTAAGATACATACAAGTATTTCTATACCTTGACCTGCCAGAAATTAAAATTGTACTTCCTCCTGTTCTTCCTTAATTTTATCAGGCATCAATTTTCAGGAAATTCCTACATTCTTATATATTTATACACTTAAGAGAAATGTGTTTTCCAGATAAAATCTTTACATACTATCAGTTAAAATGGCCACAGACCAGCCAGATGCAAATACCTACTCACTCAGTTAATATGAACAAAAATAAAGATGTTTAATGAAAATACTTAACAGAAAGAAGGAAGGAAAAGAAAGGAAAAGAAAGGAAAAGAAAGAAAAAAAAAAAAGGAAAAGAAAGAAGAAAAAAAGAAGGCTAATCCCAACTACATAGATCCATTTATGGAGAATTATCTAAGCCTTTTTTCTATGTTATTG
Organism: Tapera naevia; assembly: GCA_033556795.1. Classification (NCBI taxonomy): domain Eukaryota; kingdom Metazoa; phylum Chordata; class Aves; order Cuculiformes; family Neomorphidae; genus Tapera; species Tapera naevia. The sequence continues at coordinate 680,777 of JAUMJJ010000222.1, forward strand.
ATACAGGACTATGTTAGTATCTGGAATGAGAAATACCCAGCAGGTTTCCCTTCTGAACGCACATTTGTGACAGTAACAAGCAGAGTGCCACGTTCTTTTGAGGACTCTGTACTACATATTAGATTTTTTTTCCCCCTCCAGTGACATCCTGGGAAATATGTATGCATTCACTACTGCCATTAAGCATTACATCCATCAGCCGCAAGCCATTTTACCCAAGACAGCAGAGTAGAAATAGATGTGACTCAACCCTGGTGTTTCTCCAAAGGGTTTCCCCACAGACAGTCCCTTCGAATACCAGATGTAAATCAGAGAACCTATCCTGACTGAGCAGAAGCCTGTAGTGCAAACACCCAAGTGCAAGCTCTGCTAGACCTGGGAGTGTAAGCAACAGGGTCGCACAGTAAGCTCTGTCAGCCAGCTCAGACCCACCAGGATAACTCCTGGGGCTTGATTTATTCATTTGAGCTCTGGCATGGACTGATCTGCTTACGCTGCTTTCAGCACTTAGCTAACACCTTTGCACTGCACGCATATTCATATTGGAGGTTTTTACATCATTTAACCACTCAAGATGTAGGAATCTCCAGAGTTGCCTTGATCCTCAAATGAGGATGTGTTTCAGCAGGAGGATCAAAAAGCAAAGCTGCTTCTTGCTCAAATTCAGTGTTGTTCCCTTAAAAAGCAAGAGCCTACAAGACAGTGTTTGCTACAGAATTGATTGCAATATGCTGTGCTTCTTGGGACAGACCCTTTGCCAGGTTGACATAAGTTTAACACACCATGTGAAGATTAAAACTGGTTTTACAAACACAATCCCCAAACAGGCAGCGGATTTTAGCTGAGAGGACGGCAGTCAGCTTTGTAGCAGGGAAACCAACTTCAAACAGGTGTACTAAGAGGGAGCCCATGCCTTCAAAACATATTTTATCCATCCTTGGATGACACAGATAAGACGATGCACTGGGGAAACTGCACTTCCTATTTTACTCCTAGCAGAAGAGCTGGAAAAGGGACTAACATTTAGGAGTTTAGAGCTGATGTACCACCTCAGCAAAAACCTCTTTGGTGAGCGAATGCAGCTTTGCTGACTGGTTGGTGAAGCGGTACCAGGCACCAATGTAAATCCTGGACTAAAGTGATTTTAATAAAACTCCAAAGAGAATACATTGCACACTGTCCAAGAGCAACAGCCTTTGCCTCTGCTCCCCATGAAACTCTGACTCCCAAATGCAGCGGTCACGGCAGTTCAGAGAGGTATTGCAAGCAGGACAGATGTACACCTTGTTTTGTCTCGTACTGTTGCTAGAACACATTCAATTACCACCTACAAGGAGGATTATAAGCAGAAAAATATTTTGTAACCACAGCTTTAAAAGGTATTTTTTTCACCAACAGGAAAAGTACCCAAAATTATTTTGGTCATCTGTTAAGTATTAGTATGCTTTTCAAAAGGTTTTATCTTGCTAACAGTTACAAGTTTTCAGGTACTTAGGGAAAAAGGTTAATATTTTTTCTTTCAGATAGACCAAATCTCTACTTTCTGACATTTTAACTCATTTTCAGCTTCTGTGAGGTGCGAATTAGCATCTTGGTCAGAGAGATAAGCATAAACAAAAAGTCTTATCACATCAGGTCATACCAGTATTCAAAAAATGTGCTTACTCTGTTTTCGGCTCTTATTTTAGTTTGCCAAAACAAAGAAATACACTGTTTCCCAGGGCAGAGTTGACAGACACACTGATTTTCAAAACACAGATATGATGGAGGCTGCTACAAAACCAGACATATACAACGAAGCCACAGCACTCTATCCTGTTTGCTGAAGTCAAGGCAAGGAAATATGGAACAAAGTACACTGAAGTTTTTCAAGGGGAAAAAAGCTGACAGTAACCTGCTGGAGAAATATTTTCTGATCTTTGCTCACACAGGAGATGATCAAAGGCTCTGAAAGATTGTCCTTCCCCAAAACAGCGTGCTAGAATAACACATGCTTCTGCTGACCCCATGGGAGGCATGGGAATCATGTCAATCCATCACACTTTTGCCACTGTCCAACCAGTACCTACCCATGTCTGTGCTTCTTAAGGGTTAAAAAGAATCCTTTTCATTTTGTGAAAGGATATTTTTACTTTATCTCAGTCTTAAAGATAGTTGGAAATTTACCATCTGTACCTACACTTCGATAGGCAATGCAGGGGAAAGCACCATTGCTGGACTCCACATTTCTTTACAGGCTTGACAAAATCCAAGTCATAGTGAAACACATGTGCACGAGCTGTGTTATCCTATGCTTTTATTTCCCTCCTACAAAACAGAGGTTCAAAGACAACTCAAAGATGTGTTGTAGGCTTCCACACTACAATACATCCATCTCAGTCTCAAGCACTCATGAAAGATCTTGCAAGACAGAAACTTTGGTAAAGCAGCAATTCCATATTTAAATGATCATTTCTTTGGACGAGGTTTTCAGGAGGAATTCTGCACAGCAGCTGTGGTCAGAAAGTTCAGCACAAGCCAGAGTGCTCATTTTTATCCTACCTTTTCAAATTCTCATAAAAATGGCTACGAAATGACTCCTCTTTTCACATCTCAGGAGAGTTTTTTCGATTACAAGGAATAACCTGTATTCTCCTAAGCCTCATAGACCTTAACCATAGGAAGAGACGTTACACAAGGGGAGGTTTTTTCTTTTCTAAAAATTCTGCTAGGTTAGAATTTATAAAACACGAACATTTTTAACCTCCAAATAAGGGGAGAACGAGAGAGATTAAAAATAAGTACATGCACATACATATTTGATTTAAATGATGAATACTACTCATGAAAATAAATAAGGCATATACACAAGAGGTGGCCCAAATGATAGCCCTGTTGTCCCATTAATCATAGTTATTGCAAAAGACTAATAATGTTATCTTTGGTCCCAGCTTCAGTGGCCTAGAATTTAACACAAGCACCTTTTTTCAGCATGCGAATCAGGTACTAACGCTGTCTCTTTCAACCTCTTCTGTGCTTCTAAATTAGAAAACTCAAATGTCGGTTTTCTCAGATATGAAACACAGTCAAGGTCACTGTAAAATAAAGAGCAATTAACTTCACAAGCAAACTGTTGTGCAGGAGTGAAATACAGTACTTGAAAAAGTGGCTAAAAAATAAAACTATTACTACAGATGACATCCCTTTTTCAGGCTAAAAATGACAAAGCAATACTCCGAAGAGTCCTGTGAAATTAAAAAAAAAAAACAAACAAGTCCTGGAAGATATTCCCCCCACCTACTAATTTGCTCACTGTGCTTTTATTGCTGCAAGGTTGCTGTTTTGGTAGCTCTGATATTGGAAAGCTGCTCTGTCTCCCCTCATCTTCCCCCTCCCCAAAATAAGCCCTAAACAGCTAATAAACATTAGCACAGAATTTCTCATTGTCTTTATCAGTTAAATGACAGAAGTTTTATGAATTCTCTGAATAAAATTCAGGATGGAGTTGCCCTAGCTGAAAAGACAAAGAGAAAGCTGACATTAAGGGTTTGGCGTTGATAAGTATTTTAAAATACAAAATTATCTCGGCTCTGACCCTCATCTAAAATCAACCAAGATTTTGTAACTCGGTAAAATTAAATGCGTTATCAACACACAACTGACTGTGCAACCCAGCAAAGATAAATTATCTCATTATTACCATAGAAATCAGATGAGGCGTGCATAGTAAGTGACATATTAAATGCAATTATAAAACCCTGCTGAAGTGATGTTAGTGACCTGACACATGACAAAAAAACTCAACAAGGCAATGCAGAATCCAGGCTGGAAGATGCACTGATATTATTTCTACATTGGATATATCAGATACAAAAATACTACTGAGCCATCAGTACAAATCTCATAATAAAAAGTGTTAGGAAAATGTAAGGCATTATTAACACACAAAGAAGGAGCTATCTTCAAGAGAAGCAGAGCTACCAAGTAACGCAGCAATCTGCTAGGATGGGACAAGCATGTTAGCGGCGCTACCATCCCACACTGCTCACCTCTGTCCCCCACACGCACACAGGGCCTATCAGTTGCCAGACACAGGCATGTTCCCACTTTCCACATATGCAGTGAAAATTTTCCAATAATAACTATCACGAGAATAAAGAAGGAGAGAACCACACAGCTCAAAAAGACCAGAGAGTCCCCGCTGCCATCTCGTGTTGGTAGTACTGGTGACCAAGACCCCTCCTGACGAGCATTTGTCCAGCCCCCCCACAGGTGCCAGAGACACCAGGACCGCTGCCAGAAGACTCTCTGTGGCTTCTCTCTTCTCTGCTGCAGTTTTTTTCTTACTCTAACCCAGATTTTCCTCACTGCTTCTTACTGCTCTTTATCCAACTCACAAGCTACTCTCCTCTTTGCAGCAGGCTTTTACACCTCCCAGGGCTGCACAGCCTAGCCAAGAGACCTGATGACAGTTTGCATTATTTCAACTTGCTGTCCTACATCCTATTTTCGAAATTCCTCATGGTTCGTGTTATTAACCTTTGCCCCCCTTATATCTCTATTGAAGGTGCTGTGCCCCAAAGAGGACACACAATTGCTCCAGCTGAGTCCTTATCAGTACCAGCTATCTCAAAAGCATTAATTCATGGATTGTATGTGCAATACTGTTTGCATTCAGCAAGTTGTCGTCTTGCAACAGTACGTGACTGTTGACCTGCTTCTAGGCTGGGACACTTTCTAACTTTCAGATGACAGAAGAGACACCCTTTAGGAGTTGTCCCCAGCTCAGGCAGTGCATCATCCCTGCCTAAATGCCACCCTTTTCACTTGCCCCATGGAACTGCACCTTGCATGATAGCACAGTCCCTAATGAAAGCCAAGTATCGATGGCTGAAGGAAGCCACCACGCAGGTGGTTGTAGGACCACCTCCTCTGCAGGTGTGCCTTTCACCACTCTGTCCTTGGCAGGCACAGCAAGCACAGCTGGGAGACAAATGTGCAGCTCTGCTCCCAAAACTGATCCTCAGCTGCAGACTTGAAACAACCCACTAAACGTTCACAGCAAAGCAACTACTCCCCATGGAAGGGCTTGATGCCTCCCCAGAAATCAGAAAATGAGAGACCTAAGAGATTCAGCCTCTGCTTGAGGTGGAAGCTCTGCAGAGGGGTTAAGGATGGCTCACCCTGAAATACAACCTTGATGGCTGGCACAAAAGATATCTTTCTTTTTTTTTACTTCCAACTTGCATCTGACTCTCACACTGAATTTGTAAAGCAAACTCCTCTTCAGGCTACAGTGCTGAAAGAGTCTCCTCTGCTCTGAGCCTGAAGCAAAACAGTTTCTGCTGTATCTTGTATCTGAAACATCACTGCAGAATGGGACTTGAGTAACATGAAATATTACAAAAAGTAATAAAAAACTCTGTTTAGTTTGCTAAAATCAGATCAAATCAACATACACTGGTACCTGTTTCAAAAACATTGTCTTTAGACTTTTGGAGAATATTTTCTTACTGATAGAAAGTCTATTTTTATTAAGAATAAGAAAAGAGGCTCCTGCACCTGCAGCAGGCAGTGGCCTGAATGAGACTGAGCATTGCTATGGAGGTCCCTGCTGTCTTCTTCCACTCATCAACGCCATCATGTAAAAGAAGTGGGAAAAGGTATGAAAAAAGCCATGTACACCTACTTTATGTTGCTAGCAAAGGAGAAACACAAACACACACTTTTTATGTGCCTTTGTCAGAGGATTCAGGGATTTTGTTCGCTTATTGAAATGAGTCAGCTTGAAATGCTTTCCTTTCTCTTCATGCAACTTTCAGCTGCCATCAGCGCCCTTGTGAGTGGCACTGGTAGGTGTTAGATGTGGAAACAACCATGCCAGAGAGACAAAGAGAGAGCAACCATTTTCTGAGCACATAGTTTCATTCTGCAATAAAAGAAGTTGCACTATTCACAGAGAATTACTCTTTACCCATCACTTCACTCAGCAAGACAGGCCAATACAATTTCTGCTCTTTTTCTTTCTCTTTACAGTTAATTTTTGTTCCTCATGGAGGTTAGGAAATAAATTACAAATTGACTGGTTTAAATCCCCAAGAAACAGAGAGGTAACATGGTTTAACTGCAGGTATGTTGCTGGGATGTAGTTTTCCATTTTAATACACTTGCTTTAACTGTAAAATTAATTACTTGGTGACACTACTAACCAGAAATAACCAATAGAGGTAAATGCATTTTCATGTAAGTATACATGAACATGAAAAAATGACATACAGTAAAAAGACTGGAGCACCTTCAGTTCTGTTCAAGGGCAGTGCCAAATCCTTAGTTTTTAACTTTGAAAGGTTAAAAAGTTTAATTGGATTAATTTAGTGGTCTACTTACATTATCCAGTAGGGATATTTGGAGTCATTACAGAACGTCTCTTGTGTTGCCCGAGATACAAGCCAATGAAATCAAGATGAGGATTTGTTATTGGCAGGAACCAATTATTTCTGCTGGAAGAAAAGATCAATTTATGATAAGAATTAGAATCAAATAATAGGGTAAGAATCTGAGAAGTTCTGACCTTACAATAAGTTAACATTTTTGTAGGAAAAATCTAAATACAGCCTTTATTTTACCCTCTTTTATATGGGAAACTAATGTAAGAACAAACCCAGTGATTTTCAATGTCCAGGTTGTTTGCCCTTTGTTTCTAAACAGGAAATATCAACAAATAAATTTCTCCCTATTCTGCGTTCCACACATTTAATCTTTCAAGCCTCAGTATCCCAGAGTCGCTTTACAGTAGCAAGAACTAGTCACAGCCTATTTATCGATGGAAAGGGAAAACTGCCAAAAAATGTTAGTAAAGAAGTCTTGAAATGGCAGGGGCTGAATTTATCTGCCTGTGTGTCCACAAGAATGCCAAATAACCTTTTGAGAGAGTTTATGTGGAGTCTTGCATCTCATGGATCCTGCTGGAAGCGAGTTCCCGAGGAAGCGCTGCTTTGCTGAAGCTTCTGCCCATCAACCCCCAGACTCTCCTGTAACCTTATGGCTGCCACCACATTACCTTAGGGAAGTGATTAGCCAGAGGCTGATATTAAAACTGTACCAATTCTTCTATTCCAAAGAACATCCCTTATCAGCTTCTACTTTCCCTGCTTTTGTTTCATGCAGAGAGAACATCATCTTCACTTAAAGAACAACATCTAGGTGCTTGTTAAGTGTCACTTGGAGCTGTATTTAGCAAAGACTGCTAATTTCTCAGGTTCACAACCCTCCTGGCACTGTGAGATTCCTGCATGCAAAGGCAGCAAACGACGCTCAGTTTCACACATAGTCTGTATCCAGACCTCAAACACAATTTTGGTTACTTCCTGCAAGACCTCCCCAGACACAGCACACGTAGCATTTCCTCAGCTCAATCACCCCCAAGTTTCTAATGAGATTTTAGCTTTTTATTTCCTTTTCAGTCTGTGAGGTTAGACTGATCTTCGCTCTCATGTTCGTTTTGCAGCAATTCTGCTCTGTTTTACAGGCTATCGAATTTCATTCCCTCTTGTTCATCTCCTTTTATCTTCTCTTTGCTCCTGGGAATGGCTCCACCGCAGAGGCTCCTCCACCAAGAACTGAGACAAACCCTGCATTACCTCACAGAGTTTATGGGTAGTCACAGGGTTGGGTTAAGCCCTCACCCCTATGGCTATAGAAATTTTAATACAAATGTATGCCTTCTGACTGCATGCTAAGATCTAGAAGATGAGGAGCAAGTGTGAAGAGGCACTTCATCTCCAGCTGCCTTTCAGCTTTGGAGAGTGATGGCAGAGTGGGATACAGTCTGCTATATCCCTGTTGGATTTAAGACAGCGACTTTATTATAACTTTAAACATCTTTTAATTAACAAATTCTTTTGCAAGCCACTGTCAGCGGCTGTTTCCATGGATGCTGATATTGCAGAGCACAAATCTGGGCTGCAGCAGCAAGGAGGGGGGAAGGTCACACACTGAGCTGATGAGGAGAGGGACTACCACTGCTCACTGGCACCCTGGCCAAAGGGGCAGAGTTAAGGCTGCTTCTGCAGCCCCCTCCCCTCAGCAAGAGTCACCTCCCAGGAAGGTATTAGCAGAGTGGTGCTGGATGGAAACATGCGTTCTCCATCCACCCTCCGCCAGTCCACTGCGTCCTCTTGTAGCCTGCTAGTATGAGGTCAGGTCTGCACTTCCCATGGGAAGGACAGCATCATTTAGCCCCCTGCTCTACACCCAAAGAGCATCCCTATAGTTCTTTCATACCAGAACAGGTACAGGCTTTAATTTGTTCATCTCCAATGTTCAATCAAACAATCTACAGTAGGTCGACTTTCTGATGGGGAAAAAAAAGGCAATTCTTTAATTAGATTTAAGAAGTGCAATACTTGAAGATAAATCATGCCTAGAAAGAAGAAAATTGAAAAATGATAACTAATAGGATTTACAGATGATTTCCTTTAAAAGTAAAAAATTATTATTACACACATGTAACCCAAGGACCTTTCCATAGCTGTTAAAAATACTCCTCTTAACAGCAGACAATGAGAAAACATCCACTTATATGGAAAGATGAACAACAAAGCTTCTGCTAAGCATTTTTTACTGAAAGTTAAGACTCCTAATTATAGACTAGAGCCTGCAGTCCCTTCCACCTCCTCCTTAATTTTAGATTCTGCATTTTTTTTACAACTGAGAACACTAGGCAACGCAACAGAAGGGGCCATATGTCACAGCTAGGTAACACGGACGCCACACACCTGGATTCTCACCTAAGCAACATTGGATGAAGCCAGCAGTAAGAGGGAACATTGACGTGGTTTAACATTACAACAATAGGGATAATGATAATTTCAGGGGTTTCCCCTTGTAAGTCCAAACACTCTCTTTTGCACCATATTCATCTCTTCTGACACAGCCCCAAGGTCAACTGAAAAATCCCTACTAACTTCAACAGAAGCAGACACAGATTCCAAGTCTGCTTCATGAAAAAGCTGCATTTCCTTAAATAGTGTATAAAAATTGAACCTGTGAAGATAATCTGGCTGTAATGCAAATATCACTCAACGCACATGGCTTTTTGTGCTCACGTGCCTTTGCTTGCTCAGGTCAGTTAATCACTGTGAGATTCCACCCCCACCTCTGGTTTGTGGAAGCCTGCTGCCACTGCAAGGGATAACTACATGGTCAAACGAAGTTATCAAGTGCCAATATCTACACCAGTGCCGTAATTTGCAAACACACATCTCTGTGTATGGTATGCTTAACTTCAGGGCTTGTCCTTTTCCAAGTAACACATGGAAACTGGTGTGGATTTGATGAAATCAGGTAGGAATCGTTCACTAAAGTACTTTATCAAATGCCAATAATTTGAATAGCATTTTTGTACACCTGAACAAATTACAGTGTCTCTTAGAAGGGTCCCAGAAGTGTTCTGAAGTCAAGTACTTTAAGTTTTCCTTCAAATGTTCATTGATTATAGTGTTTACCATTAATTTTGTGGTCTTATGTGCTCACTAAAGAAATTAGTCTCAAATCCAAAAGGAGACAGAATTCTGTTCTGAATCCACAGACCAAAATGAAAATGATGTACATGTTTGATGACATAGCTATAGCATGGTACGATACAATAAATAAACTGGGGCAAGACAGAAGACAGACAAATAGCTATCATCTCTTTCCACACAGATTGCATTAAGAAATGTCCTACAGAACTGGTAAAGGAAAAAAAAGTATGATGATAACCTAGCATCTTTTACCTAGCAAGGTACAATTCCTGTACTTTGTTAGAAACCAAAAGTCCCTGGTGCAGAGCAGCTGTTTGGTCGCTAATTATATGCAGCAGGATGATTACTGCTTTTGCAGAGGATAGGTGCCCCTGCCCCTAAAAACAATGGCAACCTTTGCAGACAAGCCAGACTGCTTGTTTTGAGACTAAATCCTCGTCTCTTCTGTCTCTTTAGAGCATGAGAGACTAGAAGAAGCCAGCATGGCTTCCCTGTCCTGTCGGCAGAGGAAGATACCAAAATCATGCCACTGCTCTCCAGCAGGCACCTTTTTCCAGTGCTACATTTATTTCCAAATGGAAGCTAAAAGCTAGACATTGCAGTGCCAGAACAAATGCAGTCAGGGTTTGCCAAGCAGGAAAGGTTAGGCATTTCACCAGCTTACTGTTTCTGGCTCAAGTAGTAGAAGAAAAACCACCTCCTCAGGAGCCACAAAACCCTGTCACAGCTTTCCTTTTACACACACTTGCTGAATCATTGAAAAAAAAAAAAAGTTTTTCTTGACTAGGTAAGGCAGTATTTGAACACTCTGAAGACAAAATTATATGGAAGTTAGAATACATATAATAATTAGAGGTGGTGGTGTGATACGCAATGTGATTTATAAACTGATTTCACGCCAATGCCACTCCCACCCCAGGAAGAATGCCTTGGTGGCTCTCTGGCTGTGAGAAAAGCTTATCGATTTACTCTCCTGAAAACCCAGAAATCTGCTATGTGGCAGGGACTCTCTTGGGCTGCATCCTTTTCATTGATAGACTCTGAAAGGGATGATCTACCAGTATTTTTATGTTGAACCCAAATTATAAATGTTTTCAAATAATAAACAGCATTAAAAAGCTTTCTTCCTTTTTCTGGCAGTATGCAGTGCAAAAATATTAACTTAGGAGTTTACTCTGCAATGGATTATAAGCGACATTTAGTGACATGATGGATACATCCTGGCTTTGCAGTATAAAGATGATCTCAGAGTACAAGCCTTATTCCTTGTTTCACTAATATGCTGCACACAGATCAGTGTTGTCAGCAGTCTGTCTTCAGTATTTTGATAAATAATGTTAATGTGGTTCTCTAAATTGAGTTAGTGTTCACATTTCTGAGTAAATTTATGCTAACGGTGTTTTTTTTAATTCAAACATTTATGAATGCATTACTTTGTGACCAGCAAGCTTAGTTTCATAGGTTATGTTGTTGCAAAATGAAGCCAAGATTATGTAGATCAAAAATTACAAGTAGTTTTATTTTGTTTTTAAGTGAGAAAATACCTTCTGGAGATTATTTTAAATCTTACCCTAGGTCTCTAGTTCACATGTCTTTAGTGAGATTTTTCTTAGAACATACAAATAAAGAGTCATTGACACGAGGTCATAGATGGCATGGATTTCCTAAATAAGAATGGGTTTAGTTTGGGGGATTCTTTGCAATATGCTTCAAATGAATCACTTTCAGACTAAGGACATCCAATGAACAAGGAGCATGCCTTTTGGGTAATGTGATTTTATTAAAAATCCAAAACATGGGATATGCAGACAGATGCAACAGTAACTTTCAGCCTTTGTGAATAAATAGGGTTAAAGGCACAAGTCAAGAGAGACTTCCCAGAAGTTCAATATGGAGACTAACATAAGAAAACACTGTAAATGTGTTTGAGACTGACAGTTAATGTGAGATCATCCTAAGGAGCCCTAAAAAGACCATGCTGCTTGTATCTGCTCTCCCCATTAAGCAAAGATCTGATTCCTTTCCAATCAAAGACCTGACTCATGACATCAGATTGCAGTCTCCGTACGGCCATGGTGAGAGCAGTATTACACTTTATGCTCACTAATTGCAGAAATTGCTCTCCAGCCTCAGGCATCCAAAGGGCATGATTCACAGTGTCAGCAGGAAATGACAGGGCTGTGCAGCAGAAGGAAGGGTGATGCACAGTCTCAGGGTAAGAGGACTGAGGGCCATGGGGATGACTCAACCATGAGGTTCTGGCACATCAGAGTCAACTCATCTTCTTATACATACAGACAGGAAAAGGAGGTTCCATCCCTCACCAACCGACACCTAAAATTGTTAATTATCTCAGTTGTCTCACTGAGAAAAAAAAAAAAAGAAAAATGTATTTTGGAATTGATTTTAATTAATAGTTTTGCAAATCTATGCTTTTTTTGTTTCTATAGTCCTTAAAAACAGAACAACTTTTCCAGAAGGCTGCAGACCCAGGATGAACCATGTGTGAAAAATGTGACACTTTTCCTCAACCAAAAAAAAAAAAAGGAACTTTCTTCTCCTACTGAGCAGCAACTCAGATCACTAAAGAAAACAATCTGCAGTTTTCCTCCAGATGAAGAGCCTAGCGGCTTTTGATACACAAGCACCTAACTGTAGCTTTCTGTGAGTACAATTAATACCTCTAATGCAGCTAACAAAAGAAAACCTTTTTAAAAATATAAAGCTGAAAAATGAGATCTAAAGCTGATTGAATGGAGAGAGAACAAAATGCAAAAGCAGCTCCATTGCTAAAAGCAACCTATATACACACCATCTATAGATGAGTCTCTTGCTAGGAAATGCATTTATATGGATCATTATCTTCACATGATACCTATGCATTTCAGAAGCATTCGAGTGACCACATTATATGTGGCTCAGCAAACCACTTACATACGCACGTGGGTGGCTTTAAAGAATTTTGAAATTATGTCAACAAAATGGAGAAATGGGGGCTTTCCATCTAGGGGGAGAATGAACAGCAGGGAGTACGTACAGAAGGCTGGGACTGTCTGATCCATTGTGTTAGACATGAAAAGCTAGACTTGCAGATGAGGTTAGAAATATCATTTTGACTCAATAGAGGACAGATGTAGAAATCACCAACCCCGCCCATACGCAAAAGATTTTATAACCACCTTTGCTGTGTGGCTCAGTTCTTATAGGAAGAAGTTGGGAGAAGACAGCAAGAGGAAAACAATAAGAATTTTGTGTAGGTGTGGGAAGAGGGATACCGATGTACGAGCAAATTGCTCTGAAAAATTACCTAATGAAGGCTTAGGGTTGAAACAGGAATTTCTGTGCAGAGCTGCAAAAGCTTGAGAACCACAGCTGATCCCTGGAGAAGAGACAGACAGAATTTACTAAAAGTCACCCCAGTCACCCCACCCCTTACCGCTGAGTCTCATCCTGAAGGAGAGGGCTACCAACAGCAGCCCTGAGGTACTCTCTGAAGGGGTGTCAGGTACCACTACATAGCCCCACTGAAAAACCCAGGCACTGTGTGATGGTCACACAGTGAAGGGGCATTTTGCCACTTCAGCAAGTTAGGAAATCATGGAAATAAACCCCAAAACACTCTCCTGGTCCCGATGATAACAACCTCTGCCTCTCCAGTATTTTTCAACTCTGTTTAATGAAAACCCTTTTGATGGGGTCTTCAAGCCCAGGCAAGCGCCTGCACAGCACACGTCCAGGGACGGGGACCAGCTCTGCACTGTCACAGAGAACTGGTTCCTGCTTCCCGCTGATAAGGAAACACACTATACATTAATCCCCTTTTACAGTATCATATAAAACCCTAATTACAACCTCATGCCTCCACAACAAACGCATTGCACATTTAATTCATGCACAAATGTCAGCCCTCAACAATTTTTTTAATATGGTTGAATTTGTAATTGAAGGTTTGCATTATTTGGCAACTGAAGCCCAACTCTACAGCTATTTCCTACAGGATTTTCTCAGATATAAGCAAAATCAGGACAACTGACCAGATACATTAAGGAGATCATGTGCATGGTCAGAGGTTTTAGAGAGCTGCAGCCAGACTACAAAATCCTTTGTGAGCCCTGATCAATGGAAATAACCAGAAAAGCACTTCAATTGAATGGCTAGCAGTTTCCCAGTCCAGGTGACCACTAACCAACAGGCTTCTCCCTCTCTTTCTTCATGTTATTTTAAAGATATAGACCTATCTCTCCTCTTTCACAGTTTTTTTTTTTTTAATAAACAATTAAGCAGGATACTTGGTAGTAGTGCTTTTTTTTTTTAAACTGGGTAACAGAAACACAGTATAGTTTACACCTGTCAGTCATTCAGCTAATAGCAACTTTTCCTTATCCTAACACAGGTCAGCCCTGAAAACAAGAACTCAAATAACTTCTTCAAAATTCACAAGAGCCTTTTGCTGGGTTTGTGGTCACTTCTAGATGCTCTTATTTCGCAGGCAATCTCATACGAGAGCTCTGTGGCTATCTCATGATCTTGCTAGGAATACACAAAAACTGATCTGCACAGAAAATCCTGTTTAGATTTAAGCTCAAAGTAATGAGCACACCACATCTTCCTCACAGCACTCAACTACACTAAAGGCTGCTGATCCAATGCAATGTTAAACTATGCTAAAAACTTTCCATTTTGGGTTCTTGCATTGAACTACATTCCCTTGATTTGAGGAGAGGTATTAGCAAATACGTCCAGCTGTTCCAAACGTTACAGCAATCAATTTTATCAAGCTGAAAGGTAAACTGGATACACCAAAACACAGGTTAACCCACCTGCTATAAATGCATACGATGTATTGTAGTCTCACAATTTCGTGGTGGAAACTGGAGAGAAGAGTCTTAATGTTAGAACATGAAATAAATTCACTGATCAGGTAAGAAAACATTTCAAATAAAGTAGGACACACAGAATAGGTTATATTTGCTCCTTTTCACCTGAACATAACCATTAAGCATTTTTTAAATTACAAAGTTATCGTAGTAAACGGTCTTCTGGAAGGTCATACAACAACAATGAATAGACTCTGCATCATATGTGAGTAGACTAAATGTGACTATTACTCTTGGATAATTAACTTTAGAGCTGCAACATATTAGATGAGTGTAGGTAGTGCTATTGGATAGGTATGCAACAAGACATACTGCACTGGTTAATCACATGCGATTTCATCCTGCCATATCCAAAGTATTAAGAATAAGGAGGTTTTATAATGTTTATGTAGATAATATTAAATTAGGAATAAACTATTTTTCCTCTGCCATCAGCAAGGATGATGAGGCAATGTTGAACATCAGAATTTAAGACCACAAAATCCATAACAGGCAAAAAAAGTGCCCCATTTTCAAAATTAAGTAATTGGATTAGACCAAATCTCCGGTAAATATCTCTTTTATAGATTTTGTTTCATGTAATCATGGGAATCATTTTTGGGAGTGACAGACTTAGCACTTAATTTCAACAAGCCTGCTGGAAAGGAAATACAGCAGGAATATACAGGGAAAAGAGTGTTTAAATGCTTTTTCGTTTAAAATATACGAAGCAAACAAATGTATTTAAGACGTGGAGATTAAGCTAAGTTATCACACAAATGGTTGGATACACTAGAAGAAACTGGTTAAGTATTATATTGTAGTCAGGCTCTGTACAGACACCTACATTTCTTCAAGTTACTACTTGTAAAAACTTGTAAACACAAAACCAAAAATAATCAATGATTGAAAGACAGGAAGCAAAAGGGAAGCACATGCCAGTTTAATTAGGTTCCTACCCAGCCTGCAGTCTTGCCAACTTACAACATTTATTACTGTGGATTTGATCAGCCAAACTGACCAAGGGTCCCTTGTGCAGGGAACAGACTGAAAAACCACAAGCTTATACCTCAAGAGCCTTCAAAGCTAAGACTTAACAAGGGGAAGAGAACCGAATAAGATAACAGTGGATATGGTTATTTCTAGTCAATAAGAAAAGACAATGACAATACTGCATCTGCTTAGCTACAATCCATGCTGCACTTCCTACACAACAGACAAACTACAAATTTTGCATTGAATCCTGTGGGAAGCTGTATCCCAGTCACAATGATCTACCAAGATGAGAAATTAGTTAAACCATCCATTTCATGATTAGAATTATTTTCTATCTAATTCTGCATGATTATAAATGTAGGCGAAACAATCATTAAAAGAGAACAAGTTTCACCAAAGTTGTGTGATTTTTCCTCAATAAAAAAAAGTGCTACAGGTATCAGTTCTTGATTAGGGGACGCTTCTAGAGATTGCCTTCACAGACTGTTGGGAATCAAGTCTGCGAGGACATAAGCTCAAAGAATACTATGGGCCAATACTATTGAGGCTAACATAGCCTTCAAGATCTAAAGCAGGGCTTAGTGAATGCTTGCACAGCACTTTGCAGAGGTCACTACCTACATCTGGTATCAGCCTGGGAGTCAGCAGGCTACATTGGACCAGAGCTCCAGACAGTGGTAAGAACTGCTCCCCTCTAGATGCCAAGTACTTGAAACTGTTATCCTTTGAAAGCTACACCAGAATAGAAAACATATAGCATATAATTCACCGTTGAGGAGAAAAAAAAGCCAGAAAGGATAATGCACTGTTGGTGTTCCTTGATCATAAGCTTGGAACCACTGAAGCTATTGCTTCACATACTTCACCATTAACATTTGCAGTCTTTTTTATTTCTTTGTCTTGGTAAACATTAAACTATTTCTCAAGAAACCTTTAAATTCTAAATAGGTGAACAGAAATCCATGAGTTTCTGTTGACAGAAATGTGATCACTGCATATTGTCAGCACAGCAACCCTACTGAGCAGCATCAAGTCTGACTCTCCACATCCCTGCAACCAGAGAGAAGGGACACGTCACGCTTGCCAGAAATATGTTGGTCTATGAGCATTATACCACAGTGACAATTGAAAAATCCATGATCAACATTCTTCCTAAAAATAAGGCAATTCAGAAATGTCACTTCCGCTGTCACAGTTGATGTCACTGAAGTGTCACTTGGAGTTAATATTAGCCTAATCAAGCCAATTATAGAGTACTTATAGTATTTAATAGGCTCCTGGATTTGACTTTTGATACGAAAATCTGCATATTCCTAGATGTTTTATGAATTTAAAATGCCTCAAAGTTCAACTCCAACAGAGCAAGGAGCCTTCAAGACATTGAGAAAAACCCCTCTGCCGTTCAAGCAGAAAATGATGTGTCGCCTTGCCAGCAGTCCTGGGCTTTTAGCACAGCTTTTTGCAGTGACTCAACACGAATATAAGACCTGATCTCTCTCTCACCAAGTGCTGAGCACTTCCAGCCTTTTTGCTGAGGGTTGCAGTCTCACGAAGGATCTCAGGCTCTGCTGAGGAACCAAAGGGTCATGGTCAAAGCAATGCAGATGCATGGAGATGCTCAGGCCTGGAGACACCTCCTTCACTGGAGAAGGACTCCAGCTCCTGATTTGGCCATGCAACAAGGACTACC
This sequence comes from Tapera naevia, assembly GCA_033556795.1. Taxonomy (NCBI): domain Eukaryota; kingdom Metazoa; phylum Chordata; class Aves; order Cuculiformes; family Neomorphidae; genus Tapera; species Tapera naevia. Next base: position 697,822 of record JAUMJJ010000222.1, read on the forward strand.
TGGATGCAGGCTGTGGTACTTCTCTGTCTAGCACTAGAGATGAGGTTTGCCTGAAAACCTGCATGCTGCCGCTTCACAGTTGGGAAGAGGTACTTCAACACTCCCACTTGTCTGCCGTAGAAGCAAAACTGGGCACAAATTTTTCTGTGACATCTATTTTCTCCTTTCTTTAGTACAGAGGCTAATGAAGAGTTTCATGTACACATAATTGTCATGCACGGTAGTTTAATCTCCCTATGTGGTGTTCACGGTCTAAACACACAAAGATATGTTGAACCTCACAGAAATTAAATGCTGGGGCATAAAACAAGCAGGAGGGAGGGACAGTGATACTATTTCCTCAAGGAAGAAAGCCATACCTTTGGGATAACAGGTGCCCTTGAGGGAAGGTCAGAACAAAGCAGCTACGGTGTTAGGAAAGTGACTTTATCCTTTAATAAAACATACTTTAGAAAATGCACACATGTAAGGCAATTTGGTACAAAGTCACATTTTCTTAACTCCCTCAACCCCAAAAGGCAGCACTCCCTTTCCCATTAAGAGTGCCAAGAGCAGAGGCCTTGAAAGGGATGGAGACAAGGGGCACAACACAAAGCCTTGTCCCCAGAGCCCTTTCCCCATGCACGGTCCAGTGTTCATCTCTCCTGCAGAGGCAAAGGCTGAGCCTCACAGCCAGCGCAGGGGTGCCTGTCGCCCCCACATTCTGGTCAGGCTGCTTACAACAACCACTTTCAAATCTCTTAAGAACAAACAGGCTTGATCTGTGGAGGGGGAAAGCCTCCATTCCAGAAAGGAAAAAGAAAAAACCCACTATGTTGGAAGTCTTTGTCTTAGTTTAAAAGAGATGGTTATTTAGAATATTTGCAGCAGTCTTCAGGGAGACAAATGAATGGGCTGTCCATGGATAAAGTGGAAAAGGGTGTATGATACAGACATTTATCATGTGCACATTTATAAGTGACATGTGGTTTATAGCATAATTAATCAGTAGTTGTCTCCTATTCTGTACACAAATGCAGCCTCCTGTCTTTCCAGGCACATTCAATAAATACTAATTTATATCCTTCTGCTATCAAAATAATCTTCTCTCTGATGGAAGAATCTGGGAGAAGTAATACTAATTCCTGCATGAGGAAACTGAAAAAGGGTACTGGAAGCACTGTCCCTGTGCATCCTTGGGACCCGCGTGTTGAATCCCTGCAGACTGATGTGCATTCACAGCCACTCTGTCACATGTACAAAGTCACACAGAAATATATGTATATCTAACTTGAAAAAAGTAAAAAGATGGAGTAAATTCTGTCCTTGGAGTATCACGGCTGCTCTTCAGCTCTCACCACCAACATTGCAATATTTTGTAACCATCCTGACTTTTAAGAGTATGAAGCCAGAGGCACAGTTCAAAGAATAATGGGCCCTTCCTTTTGAGGTCAGTTAATCAGAAACTGGGAGACACAGAAACACACATTTATGAAAAGTAAATACAATACACAGATCTAAGAATTTCCCCCCCTGCAAATAATCCCACTTGTGTCATATACAGAAAAAAGCATCCAGCTCAACATAGGTCCCCTCTGTAATTATAACTTGCTGCATTTTCACCATTTCTTACTCTATATTTACTATGCTGTTTAGCTGCAGTACAGAGTTTCCTCTATTGCAATCAGCGTGGGTGTCTAGAGTGTGAGCTGTTAGATTTCTGCTCCTCCTCTCACATCAACATGCTGGAGGTTATCATAAGCAGCTTCAGTAAGGATCCTGGTTGCACAAAAGGTAAGAGTCACTAGAAGGAAGAATTTTTTTCTTCTAACAGAAAGTTCGAGGAACACGTGCATGTGATTTAACAGGGATAAATTAAAAAATGTGCAATGGGTTTGTATACCCTATGTAAGCAAGACACGATGTCATGAAGCATCCATTGAAATGCTGTTCTTAAAGACTTCAACTAGAGGGGAAATCACCCGACTCTGAAAAACCAAAGTCTGTATGTCGTGCGAAATTGCTATGCCTACCTAAAGGAACAAATATTCCTCATATTTTGGAGATATCCTTTCCCACAACACAAACAAAAAGGGAAAAGAAGATAAAAGGAAAATATCTATATATTCATATGTATTTTTATATACTGCTCTACATGGTCCCATAAATGATCCTGCTTTGCAGAAAAAGGTTAACTTTTCAAAAAATTAAGACTGCTCTGACAAAATTACAATGATATATTTTCAGAAGAGGCCAAATCACAGCTTGTCATATAAAGCAGCCCCATATTACCTTCTGTTTTGTTCCCTTTGCATGGATGCGTCACAAAGCATTTCCATTTTACACTAGGGCGCACCCAAAGTTCAGATAAAAAGGAATTCTGCAATTGTTCTTCTTTATTTAGAAGGTCTTAAACACACACATCAACACAGGATAAAAATTCAGAGTTCTTTAAGGAGCATTCAGGAGGAGCAATGCCTGCAGCTTATGTTTTTTTCTGTCGATTTTATCCGCAAAATACCAGCACACAAGCATTCCTCAAAGAATCTATGTAAATTTTATCAGAGCAGCATCTCTAATCCCTCCAACATTTCATTTCTGCCTTCAGCAACTAATGAGTTAAACACGATAAATACCATTAACAAAGGAAAGAGGATCTTTCCTTTGTTTCCCAAAGAATGCCTGACTTCTAGTAACATAATGTATTTTTATATTCCGCTAAGTTCTCTAAGAGTCAATTTTGCTTCCAGCTTTGTTTATTATTCTACCTTAAAAAATGTTTTGATTATCCAGAGGACAATCATAGTACAAAATTCAATTCAATTAAAATGACTGTTTCCTATTACCAATTGTATCTGTGTGTGTATTTTCCCCTTATGAGAAAACGTATGCTAAGGACACTCAACACCACAAAACCCACATAGCCTTTCCTCATTTCACAGAAGAATTTCTCAGAAGAATTTTATATAAATTTAAATAATAATCTGTCATTAAATATTAAACCACCAAATATTACACATCTAAACTGCATTTTGGATGTAAAAATTCCCACTGATAATCCAAAAGGGGCCCAAACATGCAAGCGATGCCACAAACAAAAAAAAAAAAACAGTTTCAGGCTTGTTGGTTTTGTTTTAACAAGCAATAGGTAAACTATGAAACATACAGCTTTGTCGCACAATCTTTCCTTATGCTGGTTAACATTTAGGTCTTCAAGTAATTCTGAAGGGATTATTTTATAGAGCCAGGAGAAAACGAATCATTAAGCACTAAAAGCAGTCTTAGCTTCACGCATTGATTTCACAAAAACCAGGATAAATTACACAAATATTGTGTAAAATCTTCACAGAGTTTACCAAACCGATTATAAGTTAGCAAAATATCAACAAACCCCACTGACTCTAGTATATAATTAAAAACATATGGTATTTTATTGTTCTTTTGAACATGTCAGTTACAAGCCTTATTGACCTCTTCTGCAATGAGAGGGGCAAATGTTCTGTATTATTCCTCAAACAAAATTGCCAGAAGTAATATACAGCAAGTTCTCCCAAGAAAAACTGCTCTGTTTTAAAAGGTTATTTGCAAATGTATTCATTTCAAAGTTACACACATTTAAGTACTTAATTTAGGTGTATTCTAAAATCTGCGCATATGTATTTCAAGTCTCACAGATACTACCATTATACCAGAATTCTATCAGAAAGATAAGAGGAACAATGAATACATTATAAAAATATAACAATGTACAAATATAGCCTGGATCTAATAAAGGAGAAAATAACACAAAGTTTTTATATAAAAGTGCATTTTGGGTTTTAAGTCTTTTTTCATCCAAGCTTTACATACAATTTTTTTATTATGTATTTTTTTGTCTTTTGGATTTGGGCACTATTAGAGAAAGATAACATTTGAGCAACAAATGTTACAAATGTTTATGCTTTTAAAATACACCAGGTAGTCAAACAATCAACGTGTCCCTTCATACCCCAATTTAATACAAATCTGGTAGCAATCACACAGCACTATTTTAAATGAAGCTCTTGGTGTATCGGTGCGTATTTACAAGGACAAGTAAGCTAATGTACAGTGTCTCATTATAGAGAAAGAAGACACAGTGCAGTACCCCTGCAGTACAGCAAGGGTTTTTAACCATGTGATAAGTGAAAGGCAAATTGTATTTTAAGTTTTCAATGAACATGTGGAAGAGTAAAGTCCATCCACTCTATACTGAAGGCTGCCTGCTGAAATCCCATAGACTTGGCTTACATAGGACTTCCAAAAAAAAAAAAAAACCAAAAAAAAACAAACAACCCTGCTCAGGCCCCTGTTGTTACCTTCTTCCTGATGTATCTTTATCTTTCTAAAAAGACACGTGCAACATGATTCTCAGCTGAGGGCATTATTGTAGGATATACAGTAGAAATAATGTTTCGCTATATAATACAGCATTCCTTGCAGTGAGATGAATGGTGATTTGCATACATAGTAATAGAAGAATAAAAGGGGTGGAGAAGTAACTGTTCTGTCTGTTCCTTTCCAAGCAGTTACATTACCTTTCTACATGTTTCTAAACTTTCAATGGTCATATGCAGCTGGTGTAACCAGCTGAAAGAGATATGGAGCTGATACCAGGATCTCCCCCCACCCTCTTGCATCCCTGACAAGCGAGCCAGAGTGCATACCTCCACATTTAAACCCTTACAGCAAGACTACAGTGGAATACAAGTGCTCACAAGGACAGTCATTCACGTCTCGTATTTGACTGAAGGCAACCCTAAACCTCCATGACTTGAATACATCTGAATACGGTATTGATTATAAAGATTGTTTGCCATACGCTACGACCACTAATATTTTATCACTATTTTTGCACAGTAATTTGCAACAAAAGAAATATCATGAAAAAAGAATTATTTTAAGTCCTTCTGGTATATCCCACCCTCTCAGTTAAATGCAGACAGCTGGAGAAAGAACATGCAGTGCTATCTACTCAGAGGCAGCACCGTGAATATATTCAATTAAAACAGAGACGCATAATCTTGGAAAAGGGGATACAGCAACTACATTTCCCACTGGAGGCTAGACCTCACCACAAGTGATGCACTACATGCCCTTACAAGTTGAAATATTTCCCATGCAAAAAACAAACAAACAAACATATCTGCAGCTGCAAGGTGGAGGAAACTCTTACCTTTACTTCGTTTTTGGGGAAAAGAAATAAAATCAGCAAAAGAGCTGGGCTCTGCCACCTTGAACAGAAAACGCATCTGAGAAGACAGCGCCGAGAGCAAGCAAGCCGGCCGGCAGCGCCAAGGCAGGGGCGACTCTGCTCGTGCCCCTTTTTGCAGCAGCAGGCATGACAATGCGCGAACACCCCCTTCACATCACAGCAGGCAACTGTAGCCAGGAGACAGAGGTGCTTAAATTAGAAAACCGCTGCCAGAGGAAATAAACGGGAACCACAGCGACCCCCTCGACCCCAGCAGCTATCAAATCCGGGAAGATATAGTGCACATCTGTTTTACGAGGCCCCCAGGGAGCTCGAACTCCAGCTACTTACCCTGTCTGCATTATTAATAGATGTTAATGGCTCCATTATATCGAAAAGCAGCCTCTTCCTCTTTATAATATGGAAATTCCAAGTTAAAAAATAAAGGGGGCAAAAAGCCCTACACACCATGAGGCAGCAGACAGCTTCTTGGTCCTGCTAACTGCAGAACTGCACCTCCCCTCCACCCTGCCTTCCCCAGCCGTCCTCAATATACTGATTTGGTAGCCAAAATCGATCCAAGGCAGTAAACAACTGCAATAAAGCAAAGAGGCAGACAAAGACTTCCTTCCATAAGGCAATTCCTGAATACAATTTGCTTTTTAACTAGGTTCAGAAAAATTTCAGCTAGGTCACATACGTACATATTTTAATGCAAATGATGCAGCGTAAAGAACAGAATAAAGCCACACTGTTCAGATGTTTCTTGCCTATCTAAACACATGGTTCTACTTCTTCAGCAGAAGTTATCTGTCATCTCAAAAAGTGTTATTTAGACTGACTCGATGACAAAATATCCTCTGTCAAGCCTTTGATTTAGTTGATGAATAAAGGAATGTGATCCTAAAGTATCCCTAGGCTGTGTTTTTGTTAATGCATGGATTTCCTCCGGGTCCATTCATTCTCAAGGTAGGTGTACTGCAGTCATGCACCAAAGTGTCAAAAGACCTTCCACAAAAGATATTGACCTATTTTAATCTGATCCATGTATAAATGCAATGGAGCTACCACTGGGAATAAAGTGAACCAAAGATGTATTTTTTAACCCCTTTGTAGCACTGTACACAGGAGGAAAAAATTCACATCAATAACAACCGTATCCTCAAAGACCGTATGACGATGTAGTTTGTTTACACTGAATATCTTCCACTGATGTTAAGAGTCATGTGAAATGCTACTGCTCATTCAAAGGACCAGGCTCATCATCTCTGCAGTTTAGTGTCGCTATCAGATAATTTTGACCAGCTTTTATAAAAAAAATTAAGAAGTGCTGAAATGGTAGGCTTCACCTAGTCAGCTTTCATGCTACTATACAAGATACTGATTTTAACTCAAAACCCACTGCAACATCTTAATCGGGAAAGGAAAAAAACTATGCTTAAGGATGGCAATACCCCAACATTAATTGCGTGATGAATTTTTTGCATGCGGGGGAGGGGGTTTGTATGGGCAGAGTGAACGTGTCAAGAATCACCTTCTCGTGCTGCAGATGCATGCTGCAGCTGTTTGCTGCCTTTCGACAAATGAATGAAAAGTGCTGCTAATTCTTCCAAGACAAATGTAACCGATTGGCTTTGTTGCTTGCTTGCCTCTGCAGCTTTTGAGACCATGCAAGTACGCTGCAGACACGAAATCACAGGGTCTGGCTGTATTAACTGAATTACAGACAGCGCTGATGTGATCATCTTCATCTCTCTCGCACGCTCTCTAATTATTTATCCAGATCAAGCCTGACTGCTGGAAAATTAGCTCTCTACAGGAGGTAACAGAGCTGAAAGGTTCTTTTTACCAAGAAATGATGGGCTGGCCTCTAGCAGTGCACACGCCAGTGTGCAGTTGTAAGGAAATGTCACAAGATGTAAATTCGCAAGTAGATTGCTCTTCCTCCCACAAAAAGAAATAAGACATTATTAGAAGATATGGAAATACATATATATTTATACAGACATACAAAATAAGTAACTGCTCAAATTCCTGACGCTGAACTTAAAAGAATTTACTTAAAATGAGATGAACGCAGTATATTGGTCATATCCTCTTTTCATTGCTTTATACATTCATTCCTGTTTCCTTTCTACAAACACATTCATGGTATTTCACTTACGCAAGGATTTCACTTCTTGCCAGCTACTGCAGAGACCAAGTTTTAGTTCCGATGCTTAGGGGGAGAAAAAAGACACCAACATTTCAGTCACTTAATCAAACCAACTTACAGCAGAATGAAAAAAGCATTAAAAAAAAAAAAAAGAGGATAATAGCTTTTTAAGCTCAAGATACTGCTTTAGCCTGTAGCAATCTAAAAGCAACTGTGAATGTATTTTTATTTACTAATTATTTAATCTTTAAAAAAAAAGTTATTAAACCTGCCAGACAAACAAGGGTAGGTTAGCAGGAATAGCTTTGAAATTATTTTCTGATTAGTAAGACTGTCATTATGAGTCAATTTGCTGTACTGCACGCATATATGGAGGTACACATTTTTAATACACTTTAATGCACACTTTGGTCCAATTCAAGTCACGTGTAGGCCAGTAGAAAATTTTAGTGCTAGAGAGATTTAACTTACCGTTTGAAGCATTAAACACAGAAAACACTGCTATTAAAATAATATAGTTGTATGAAACACAAATACACTGAATTTTATAGCAATGAGCTTTGGAGCTTAATTGTTTAAAAAGGAAAAAAGGCGGCAGCAGATTCTAGGCTGAATCTCCTTGCTGCATCTGCAGTAGTTTCAGTACCTCAAGCCTTCCCTGCTTTTTTAATTGCATTGGGTGTTATGCATGCCAGGGATGGGTGAGAATAGTTGTCAGCCTACCTGACTGCAGAACAAAGAGCATTTTTTCTTCCAGCATTTGTTACTGATGCTTGAGCCACACCCTGTCGTCCCTACAGAACACACTCTCACATTTCTTTCTCCTGCTTACACAGAGATAGGAATTTCTTCCCAATAATAAAATATTAGCCATTCTCTACTTTACTGTTTCACCTTTTATTGAACACCCTGTGGGTTTATTTTTAAGAGAGGGAGAAGGGCTGCGGGCACAGCTCTGTTTCCCATAGCATGGGTAGTCCCCAAGACAGGATGCTTCTGCACCCCACGGCCTGGCTCCTCTTGCTCCCCTCGGGATGCTGCCAACAGATGAGGGGCCTCACCTGGCTTGCCTGGTCATGGGAGAGGGCACAGCTTCCATAGCATGGTTTTAAACCAGGCTGATCAATCCTGGGATGAGAGGACAGACAAGGAAAAAAGAAAAAAAGATAGACAAATGCAAAACCAAGAGGGGAAACCTTTTGTTCGGTTCCTCTTCCCACCAGCCCCAGGTACCTGCCTGTGGGGTCAAAATGCTTCAGGCAGCATTAACCCCTAGTGCTGATTTGCCAGACCATGTGCTCCCTATCATGCCCTCTCAAATCCTCTGACAGCTCAGAGTTTGCAAGGTTAAACTCCTCTCAGTCCGGGAGAGAACCAAGGAAAGGTTGTTCCCCCACTGCTCCATGTGAAGTCCCTCCTGCCTTTCATTTCTCACCTACACTCCTGTTGGTGCCACAGATCACACGCAGTTACTGGCCCCACCAGAAACCGAGACAAGAACAAAACCCTTGCAGGTTAGCTACAGAACACCTAGAAGCACACTGTGGGTTTTACAGATTTGTATAAATGAGGCATATTCCTGACTTGATCTATTTATAACATAAGCAAACAATATAAAGCAAGATGCAGAACATGCAAGAACTGGTACCTGCAAAGCAATCCACGGCCCTTTTTCTGCCTGTTAGAAACATCTCCCGCATCACCTCAATTTTCTATTCCCAAAAGCCTGGAGGCAATCAAACACTACAGCTTCTAATGCTGCCCTTCACCAACTTTGTCATGAGGTTGTAGCAAAAACTCAGCTGCAATTTTGGAAGCTCTATAACAGCAGGAAAACTGTAGGTATCCCTAAAGCCAACAAGGAAGCCATTTCCTGAGGCGTTTCCTGAGACATCAAAGTTGTTACACCTTCTCACCTAAGAAAAGTAGCAGGAATGGTGGTTTTCCCCCACATTTCAAGACAGGTGGAGTTAAGGAATGGCTTGACCTGGATTATTTTTGCAAGCAGGAGTAATGGGTTTACTAGTCTTCTCTGTTTGTCTGACAGAGCACATGCAGGTAATATGCTTTCCAATCCTAGCCCAATAGGGCAAAACAGTTTAAGAACCAGTAATGCTACGGCCTCTGTGAAGTCTGGCATAGGGCTTTGTTTGTTTGTTTTAAAAAGAGCTTTTGTTCAGCTGTTCCTTGGTATTTGATTGTTATCATCCACCAGCCATGCACCACCAAAGGGAAGCCGCAGTGCTCTCAGGCTGTAGCCGGATGCTGCGTCAAACAGCACAAAGAAAATGTTACCACTTTAACCTCTGAGATGCAGGGAAATAAAACACCTCTGACTTTTCATCACACCATTCTTGAATAACCAGCAAAGCCAGTTAAAAAAAAAATAAATCTGTACAGCCCAGGACACATTAGACGACCAACTGCTGAATGTTCTCGTTACTATTTTGAAATGGGGTGTGGGTGGAGATACCTACTGAAGCTTTCTACTGCTGCTGCTGCCATTGCTGCTCATCAAGTACACATTTTCAGAAATCCCTGCTCCTAATGAGCCTGAATTAGTATCTGCACCTCTTCTGGGATGCATCGAAGAGGCAAGTTCTTGCACTGTCTGTGATTTGCAGCACTACTCCATGGGGATGGCAGCCCATGACAGCACCCAGACCTGATGCAGGCACAGCAGTAGCCAGGGAACAACAACAAGGTGAACCATGAGGGGAAGACAGAGACTGGGACACCAACCAAGAAACATGCAGACAGCAGGTTATATGACACCACTGTGACTAGGCAGAAGCTGACAGTCAATAGGAAAAAACCCAAACACACCTTCTGCAAAAGACTGCAGATTAGTGGATTTTAATGCATCTCGGTGGCGAAGGCAGCACAGTATTTGAGGAGAGTCTTGCACTTAAGCTCTGCAGACTTGCTTCTCTGGAAGTCACCACACATTTCAGCCAAGCCTTGCAAGGATTTAATGCACAACAGACACACATGGCATAAAGTCAGCAGCTGCTCTCCCACAACTGCTGGTAGTGACCAGAGCTCCTGTGTGACCACTGGAGCAGGTACCAGATGGCAGTGCAGGCTTTCCTGATGCACTTGTCTGTGCAACACGCAGCATCCTGTTAGATGCCCCTTTGCATTCTGGTTTCTGATGGAAGGATTTGCTGAATTTATACTTTACACAGTCACTTTAATGTTGCTGAAAACACATCTGAAGAAAAACCAGGAGGTCTCCAGAGTACTGACACTGCATGAATAGATAACAAGCCCTAAAAAAAAAAAAAATAAAAAAAATAAAAAGCAGTACAGGGCACCACAGCTCTCAGGATGAACATGAATACTCAACACCTTTCCTGTGCACTCCATCCACTGTGAGGTGACTCTTAAAGTGTAGTAATAGTACCTGCTGAAATAAGAACCAGAAACCCAGCAGATTTTAATGGCAGTAGAATTGAGCTAGCAAGTACCAAGACTTGATAGGTTTTAGATTTCAAACATGGCGTTAACCCCATTACCACGCAATCTTTACACTCCTCAAACAGACTGTTTGTTGTCCAGCTGGACCCAGCCACCTGACACATGGACTGTGAGAAGCATACTCCCATGTTCCCTGCACCGTGAACCCCTCGCAGCATCCAGGTGACACACCAGCTCCCTTTTCTGACACACACTGCATTTTCCCTCCCAGAAAACTCTAATCACTTCCCATTAGCTTTCCCTGAAAGGAACCTTAATCCTGCTGGCCTTTCTGAATACAAGCCCTCCTGCCTTTTTTTTTTTTTTAATAATCCTTATCTCTAATTGTGCTCACCCCTATTTATACCACTTTTTGTTCTTCAGTCAAATTTCAACTGTCTGCGCAAGTGTAAAGTTGTTGCTGTAGGTCTCTGGGGTTCTTGCCTTCCCCCATACCCCTTGGCTTCCTTTGAAGTTACTTTCCTACTTTAAAAAGCCTGCCAACCCTGCAAGCTGTTTCTCAACCATACCCAGTCCTCCTGTTGCTTTGTCAGGAGCACTGGACTGTCTTTTACAGTCAGAGACAGTGATGATAAATGACAGCCTCCATAATCCAGCAAGTGATGCTGTCCAGGGGTGAAAGCTACAGGCAGATGTGCAGCCTTCCTGCTGAGCACACCACAGAGGGAAGAGGGCACATCACTCACAGTAGGAAATCCCACCCATGCTCTGGTTGATCAGCTCCAAGCAGCGTCAAAGCCCCTTTGCAGGCTGCAGAGCACACAGTGCTTCCCAGTCCTCTCTGGCCAGCAGATGTTGCTTTCACTTAAAACACGAAACAAGGGGAAAACCTCCTTCCTCTTCCTAAAAGGCTGCATGCAACCCTGTACATCCCCCATTTCAGCAGCTCTGATACTGATGAACAGCTGGATAATGCATTCAAATGCATGGGATCAACGCTTTCACTCAGGAAAGCTGTGCCCATTTTCTGAAGGAGCCCACACTGAGCAAGTTCTGAGGAACAGAGATACAAACCATGCTTCCCACCTCATCCCTACAAAGGGCGTTATGAAGGAGTGCCAGCCAGGAGCATGCTGCACTTCTTCCCAAAGGATAACAAACATTTTTACAAACAGTAGACCTCACAGCAGACTCGCAAGAAGTCGATAAATGCCATTTCCAACACCTCACCCAATTCTTTGCCAGAAAAGCAATGCTGGAGGGAAGCTTATCTATGTGTCCAAGGTCAGGCTTGGCATCTGTGACAGATTGAGCTGTCTTAAGTCCTTGTGCATCCAGCCTTCAATCCTGGAGTTAGTTACCAGGCAATGCCTCTAACTTTAGAAGAGAAAGCGTTGAAGGAAAATGTTACTTGTTTTTTTTTTTGTTGCTGTTGGTTTCCCTCTTTTTTTTTTTTTTTAACAGAAAAGCACTGCGAGATGTGACGAGGCCGTACTTCTGGAATCAGCTGCAGTATCACCTTCCCCTTTGGGAGCAAGCTTTGTTGTGTCAGTGCTAGCTCCAAGCTCTTCAGGCTGTGCCCATCCTCAATAGCTGTCAGGACCAATATCATACCAGGGCAGGGTAAAAGCAGGGCACAGCTCACACTAAAAGTGCCTTGTTTTCAACCAGTTTTCTGTCCAGTCCTTCCTTGGTGTACTTGGACTGGATAATCAGTCAACAGTACAGATTTAAGATACAGCAACCAGTGTATTCACCAATACAAAACCTACCACAGCATGTCAAGAGTGTTTCTGCTGGCTTCCAGTAAACCCACAAGTCCTCAGAGGTGACTTGCAATCACAGCCAGTTCTGAAGTTCTACTACCTGCTCTGGCATGGCAAGGCTGCCAACTGCCTGTGAGCAGCTGTGTGACATGGGCGGCATGAGTCACTAACTGCTAGACAGAGACTTTTCTTTCTTTAGGCTAGAGTAACCCTGTTCTGGTAAGTTATCCGACTCTGAATTGGAAAGCAGATGGTAAGAGATTCTTACAGTGTCTTTTGTAGACCCTCCTCTCTCAGGAGGACACTGTGCAAGGGGAAGGGGATGCACCACTGCTACATGGTCGTCAGCAGGGCACGCCTCAGCTCAAGTGCAATCAATAGCACCATTCTCCCTGGCTGCAGCGACACCAGTGCTTTTTGTCTCAACCTTGCAAATATTTGTTTTAAGGGGTCTTGATGAGTCAACCGGCTCAGGACAAAAGTCCATAGCATGCCAGCAAGTTGAGTGAAAACACTGAGCTTGTGCTAACAGAGCTGTTCAAGGATGCAAGAAGTGCAAGCTGCATCTGAAAGCAAAAGGCTCTCAGCTTGGCTAATGGGAACACAAACCAGCACTGATAAAGGATTTGGGACAGAGCTCGTGCTGCTCTAAGCACGGCCAAGACAACTGGAGTCAGCCATTTTCCTGTAATATGCTCCAAAAGTGCTTGTGGCATAACCACCTTGATAGTTAGGCAAAATAACTTACCGTCATTCTTTCAGTTGCAGTCTAAACCTACACTAGATTTGTCTTTTAATTTAAGCTCACACTTCATTAAATCCTTAAAATAATCTATTTCTTATTTGTCAGTCTGAGATGTACACTGGTTTTCACCTGAACAAAAGAGCGGCAAAAAATCTAGACCTATCCATCATCAGGTGGGGTCCACAGGGAGAAGGTGTGACCCATCATGACACCAGGGAACTTGGGTCCAGCTTTGTACCTTCCTGCACATAAAGCCTGTATCATCCTCTAAGAAAGACTTGCATTCCTTTATACGCTACCCGTTAGTAGGGAAGATGGAGAAATTAAATCTATTCAGCACAGAAAGCAGTCTTTTCCAATGAAAAAAATATACTATCTTTTCCCTCTTACGCTTTAAGAAAAATTAAATTCTAAATTTATACAAAAATTAATGGTATATGGCTGAATTGCTACGAACCCCGTTCACTAAAGAGGATGAACAGCACAAGTCCATAAGAGCAATTGCTGCTTTATATCAGCTAAAGAGCTCACCATTTATTTTTTTAACTTGAAATTGATGTTTTTGGTCTTTAAGTATGAAAATATTAAAATGGGATCAGGCCCTTCAGCTGAAATAAAACAACAAAATCCTAGTTTCTTGGCTTGTTAGAAATGCCAAACTTCCAAAATACCCCTAATTTTAATTGATTTATATGCGAGACAAGCAGTTAAAAAGAAAAAAAAAAAAAGGACAGACTCCCAGCTATTTTTCCACACAGTGAGACCCGCTGGGCAAACAAAACCGTATTCATTATTTACCTTGGGGCACGACCCAGAGTCCTTAACCAGGTTAACGGCCCTATTGTGTTAATCTTTACATTAGTCCACTGTATCATGAACCATATTTAAACAAAATAATGTCAATCCCTCTTTAGTAAGGGGGCTGGGTGCTGGGGCCAACGACGTGACGCCAGCCCTCTCCTCCCTACACACATACCGCAGTATAATCTGCCACCTTCTATAAATGCTGCCATTTGTCTTTTCTTCAGATGCATTGCAGGAATATTTCCATATAAGCCCTATTATAATAAAAACGACAGTGTGACAAACAGCTTTGCAAATAGGTCTGCTGCTCCAACAAAGCACAGACACAACACACTGATTTGCAGAAATACCCCGTATAATTCACAAGAGCTACTAGCTGATTTGAAATCCAGTAAATTTAGGTGGTCACTTTATCTTCTCCATCGTGATACCTACTTCCTTACACAGAGCTGAAGTAGAGCATGCGTTCTACTCTTGCAACCATTCTCCAATCCCTTCCTTCTCCTCCCCTCCAATTTGCACTGATTACAGGTCTCAGTCTTAGAGATTAATTTTTAAGTTCTATTTAAAATGCTGATTTTTACTTGTTTCCTTTTCATTTAGATCAATACTGCACAGATGATAAATATGTACTGTTTATCATTTATACTTTTTCATCTTAGCATTGAATATCCACAGTAAGCTTAAGAAAAATCAGTTCCTGGATAGCACTTACATTTCCTCTCTTTAGCCTATTCCCTATTTTATCTATAATAAAATGTGTAAGCCCAAGTGTGTTCTATTAACACAGGCACCCGTTATAACATTTACACATTAAGTGCAGCAGAAAGGAACTGCACCTTGAAATGTTCGCTGCTCATTTTAAAGTTTGTCTGATTTTATGATGATACTTCAGTGTACACATTATTCTTTGCAAAACAGTGCCCCAGTATTAAGACATCACCACATCAGTTTTCTGTTCAGTCCTCATGGAGATGAGAAGCCACCATTTTCTTTTTGATACAATGAAATTAAATTGTTTGTTTTTACAGAAAGTGTAAACCATAGAGAATTCTGCATTTCAGTGGTGATAATGTCACCTAGCACTAAAAAAAAAAAAATATTAATTTGGAAATGAACCTCCTTAACCACATTCAAAGGAAGTAATTAAACATTTAATGGACAAAAAACCAGAACAAATATTAGTTTTATTATTACCATGGTACATCACAACCATATATAGTTCCCCTCCTACTGATGATCTTCCACATCAGAACAATCAGACACTTTCAAGACACAAATTTTAATAGATTCAGGCTTACTGGAGTCTTGCACAAGCTTTATATAGTTTCAAATTTAGCAAACATAAATAGCTGCTTACACATATCTGGGATTAGTAGACTTGATTTTACATTCTATAGCCTTAAAAAATAACAGCGACTTGCCAGTATCCTGCTTACAAAATGCTACAAATTCTTTAATAATCATTTAGTATTTTCAGCATTTTAAAAAGCTCAAATTCATTTTTCTAGAGAGAGCATTTAAGAATGCCTTATCTCATTAAAATAAGGTTTTTAAACAATGCCTACATTTAACTTCCATAATGCTCTAGGTTTTCTGTAATTACCTAGAAATTCCAGCTATTCAGTAATATAGGAGACTTAAAAGCACAGCTTATGTACAGCAAGATTTGTATTTTTCAGCAATCTCATGAAACTCTTGTGAAGTTAATTCATTGCATTGACAAGAAAAGTAACCCTAAAAACAGTTAAGCAAAGTAGTTTGGCAGTTGCATACAAGGCTTTTCTTTTGCTTGAGGCTTTAATAATTTCAACAGGCACTATTTTAAGAAATAATCCTTGAAACTCTGAAAATCTGTGCCGCAATAGGAACCAAAGCAGCAAGAGTCGTGGCTCTCTAGTAATGCACAAAAATCCCGACATATCGGGTGGTGACTGAAAGATACATTCATTAACTTTGTTTTCCTGCCTTTAAAAAGGTCAAGTGGGATGCTGGTTGCCACACAATCACTTTGTTTCAGACATTTTTATTAGACAAAAGGCTTACAGTTAGCACTGCATTGTGCCCCACCCAGCTGGCTGAGAATTGTCATCTTCTCACTCCATTAAGCTGTAGGGCTGTATTGCAATTTTCTAATTAAGCATCCCCTTGATATGAGGCTACGTTAAAAACACAGGCTTTTCTTTCCCTACCTTCCCAAATAATCTTTGGGCAGGTCAGATATGAGGAGGAAAAAAACCATGAATGAAACATTAAAGGAACAGGATAGTACTGACCTTTTCCTGTAATAATGTCTCACATCTTTCATTCCCTTGCAGGTTTCTTAAACTAAGGAACCAATTATTTAAAAATGAGGAATTACCAGAAGGAAAAAAAAACCCTTCTCCAAAGCACCCACTCCTCCACCAAACCAGGCGAGCCTATATTGGTCAATTATTTTTCCTAAAAGTATTTTGAGAACAAGGATTTTTCCACACATACTCTGCAACAATCTCACTGCATCTGCATGTGACATATATGTAATGGTTAAAATAAGATTAAGTAAACGTTGTTTCCTCTCCTTCCACCATGTATACGCATTGACGCTAGTAGACAAATGCACATTATGTAAAAAGAATGTTAAAAACTTTATACTTATGAAACCCAAGTTAAAAGATTTTCAGTAAACATGTGAATTTAACCACCTAATTCATAAGAAGAGTAAGTGATAAGTTTCTCATGAAAGAATGTCGTGTTTACTAAATCACTATGTGACTGATTTGAGGTAGCTGTACCTTAAATACGATTAAATACCAAGAACACACTATGAGAAAATACTGAAGATATTACTAATGTACAGAAAAATATTTTGCTTCCAAAATAATTTTAAGTGCTATTATATTCTCCTAGGTCTCTCTTACGTACACTCAGTTTAATTAAGAGGAACTTGTAGCCCTCATCTATCTTTTAAAACGCAAGCCAACAATAACATTGTGTTAACACAAATCAAAATGAAGCATCATTTAGCCCGATGTATTTTAAAGGGAAAATAATTAGGTAGGACATGGTTTTTACAGGAAGACCCAATTCTCCCCTCCCTTCTATTTCTAAAACCATCCATGGCATCTTTTTAAAAACCCGTTTCACACATCTCCAGACAGCCAACTTGCATCTATGCAGTACTAAGTTTTCAGACATGTGGACTTCTTTTCAAGATAAAATGCAGGCATATTAAGAATCATAACTTCTTACACGAATATCTCCCAGTACATATTTGACAGAATATTATTAACCCACAATTAACCTGCAGTGAAATGGTAGTCAACTCTTCCCTCCTGAAGGGGCATTTAATATGTATATGTTTCAGGCTAATAAAAGAGTTTATACTCTTATTATATTAAAACCACTATTTTTACATGAAATAAGTTGTATTTGTTACCATACCTTAGTTTTGATTTGTGGTTTTCATCAATTCATTGACTGTTGAATGGTATTAATGAATTATTTGATGTACCTACCTTCCAACATTTCAATGGTTCCTGAAAGGCCACAACATTGCCACAAGTAAATTGAAATATCTCTCATTCTTTCACGGGGATGCTGGTGATGCAAGCATTGGAAATACAGGCAAATTCTTTCCTAGTAACTTTTTATTTTTGTATGAAAAGCAGAGCCTTTTGGATTCTACCCATGACACCCTCAACCAAAAACATCTGCAATATGTTACGTTCCCTGTTCACCACCATCAACCTGCCTATTTAAAGAAAATGGAAGGAACGATTAATCTACCAAAATCCACACACACATAAATTCATAGGAACACCTCTTGTACTTACATGTTGCACTGAGACGCAGGCAGGAAGGTAGCTGTGGCAGTGCCAACCATGTTGAAAACCTGCAAGACCCAGGTATTTGTGAAGATGTTATTTGCTGGCTTTGTAACTTTCAATCATAAAACACACACCCCGCCCCCGTCTTCCACAGACCTACTTGTGATTTTGCTAATGATGCCCCAATTTTTAACAGAGTTTTGGAGATCTGGGATAAGGAGAAAGGTTCCAGGTATTTTAACCTCTTGATGTTACAGCTGTAATGCAAGAATGTTTAAGAATCATCTGAAATGCATTTTCATGAATAACAATTCCCTTCCTGCTAAAGCAGCAAAGTGTGTGTATGGGGGAAAGCAAGCCTTTATATTATGCATTTCACACCTTCAGGAAGTAATAACTCTGCTTGGTTAGGACAAATGGTAGGACATGCAAGGCGATGTTTGAAATCAAGATCTCCTCAGTCTTTTTCCTCTTCTCTCTCCAAGTAGGTCACCCCTCTCAGATGATTTTGTATAACCGGTCTAGTTTATTAGGAAGCAAAAAGAATCCATCCTGCTGCATTAAGCCTGCTAACGCCTGTGCTACAGAGAGCTAGTGCCCTACTGCAGGAGGAGAGGGATGGTTGAAAGGGAGCACCATCAACTACTGCTGTTCTAAATTTCTCAAAACCACTTCAGTAGAAGCAGCACAGCAAAGGCGTTTTCTGGTGGTTCCCTGTTAATGACAGCACCGAACTACAGCTTGGTCAACAAACCACGACTGCACGAGGGAAGATGAGCTCTCCTTGTAACAAGCACCCAACGCAAAAGCTTTATATTGACATTCACCCCAGGTGACAGCGAGATGTGCTGTATTGGTGTGGAAGCCAATTGTTCATTCCCCTTGTGTGGTCCCTAGCTAGAGGGGATACTCTCGGATGCTCCTGCGGAGCGGGCAGCACCCGCCTTGCTGGTAGAACGGGCAATGCTGCCATTCTGGAACCTTCCTGCACACGCCGGCGCAGTGCTCAGCACCTGCATCCCAAAATCTGCCTGGCAAAGGCACGCTCCTGCATCCTAACACGCCAATAATCAGAGTGGGATTTTCCTATATACTGAATTTCCCAACAAAACTGAAAAAAAAAAATTAACTGTGCTTTTGCTCGATCATCACGAGGGAAACAGTGGCTAAAACGCGATGTTTGCAGAAGTTTGGAGGGATTTTCACTAAAGGAAATCTCCAAACCACACGACCCTAACCAGGGAGGTATTGTGAACCCGATTTTTTCCGCAGCTATTCCTAGAGATGCCACCCACCCAATGCCGCAGGGATGTACCCGGCGCTGAGAACTAACGGGATGCCCGCAGGGACCGCAGCAGGCAGGGTTGAGGCAGGGCCAGGCGCGGTCCCTGCGGCAGCGGTGCGGGAAGGGTGGGTCGCCAGGGGGAGCATCCTTAACCGAGCCGCGGAGAGCCTGGCTCCCGCGAGCTTGGCTTTCTATTTTTAACCTTAACTACCCATTTTAAGGAGTTCCATAAACTTTCCGGGAAGAGCCCGGAGTGGGGGCTGCCGTAATGCAGGACTGACCCCGCCGCTGCTCCCCGCACCGGCACCGCCACCCCGGGGCGGCCAAGGCAAAGCGGGGACGTCGGGGTGTGTGGGGGGAAGGGTCCGCGGGGCTCGACCCCCGAAGGCGCGGGGCACCAGGAACTCCACAGCTCACACCCCTCCAGCCCCCTGAACCCCGCAAGAAGTAATGGTCCAGGTGAGGCCCCCCCCCTCTCCGGGAGCGGAGACCAGACCTCCGCGCATTCACCTATCCTAAACTCTGCATCCCCACCGCTCACACCCCCAGATCCCTCGAACCCCATAACAGGTACGGCCCGGGCGAGTCCCCCCCCTCATCTTCCATCCCCATAGGGAAGGGGGGGCTGAACCCCCGCACACTCACCCACCCCAAACTCCGCATCCTCCCCCCCCCCCCCCACCCCCCCGATCCCCAAGACCATGCGAGTCCTGCAAGAGGTAATGGTCCAGGAGATCCCTCCATCCCCATCGTGCGGGTACTGCACCCCCGCGCCCACCCCAAACTCCTCTCGCCCACCTGCCCACGTCCCCCCGAGTTCCGTAACAGGTATAGCCCGGGCGAGACTCCCACTTCTCCCCTGCCCACGCCTTCCGGAGGTGTGGAGGGGCTGGACCCCCGCATTCACCCACCTCAAACTCCACATCTCCAACTGCCCAAGCCCTCCAGCCCCCTCAGTCCCGTAACAGGTATGGTCGGGGGAAGCCCCCCACTCCCCCCTACATTGGGAGGGGAGGAGGGGTATACCAAACCCCTACGCTCACCCCCGCACTCACCCATCCCAAACTCCGCATCCCACCTGCCCACGCCCCCAACCCCAAACTCCGCATCCCCCCCCGCCCACGGCCCCCAGCCCTCCCCCAGTCCCGTAACAGGTTCAGCCCAGGCGAGCCGCCCACTCCTCCCATTCACATTGGGGGGGGTGGGGGCGGACTCCGGCGCCCACCCTCGCAACTCACCCCGTGGCGACCCCCGCTGCGGCAACCGCTCGCCCACCTGCCGTGGCTCGGCAGTGCCGTCTCGCAGCCTCCCCTGCTGCAGGGAAAGCAGAGGCAGGGGCGGGGGCGGCGGGGCTGTAATATACCGGGCACCCCCTCCTGCCCCCCCCCCCCACTCCGCCCCGCGCCCGCCTCCGCGCCTTGGCGGGGGGGGGGGGGCGCGCCGCGGCGAGAGCGAGCGCGCGCTGATCAGGTGACGGGGGGGGGGGGGAGCCTGAGGGGGGGGCAGCCCCTTACAATGCGGAGCCCGGGGGGGTGGAGGGGGGAGAAGGGCGCCACGCCACGCCACGCGCCGCCGCGCCACGCCGCGCGCCACCCGCGCAGCGCCACGTGCCCCCTCCCCGCGCTGAACGGGCGGGGCCGGGGGCCGGAGAACGGCTCCGTTGCTCTTACAACGTCGGGTCCGTGAGACTTCCCCCCTCCTTCTCATCCCCATCCATATTCACCCCCATTCATGTGTTCTCCCACCCCATCTATATCCCTGCCGCCACCCCCACCCCCGAAGAACCCCTGCTTTGGAGGTGCCGCTCTCGTGTTGGTGATGGGGAAACCCTGCCCTGCCCTGCCTCCCGCCTCCCCGGGAACGGCTACCGGTAGCGCCGCAGCGAGATCCCCGGGTTCCGGGGAGGAGGTGGCATAAAAACCGGTGTGAGGATGCTGTGTTTAAGCGGGCAGGTGGGTCCCGCGGGGTTGTGGACGGCGCAGCGGGAGGGGGGGGAGGTCTGGGGGGCACACACTCGCCGGGAGAAGCCACCTCCGCATCCACGCGTTTCGCTGGCGGAGGGAAGGTGTCTGCGCCTGTAAAGGATTGAGTTTTAATTAAACATGTTGACCCCGGTGTTATCTCTGTTTGTTTTTTTTTTTTAAAAAAAAAGAAGGATCCAGGGGGCTGCAAAATCCCATTTGAAAGGGCTTGGCAGCCTGCTGTGAGGATGAGCTGAGCGCTTGGTCTTACAGAATGAACCTTTCTGAACATCGGTATTTGGTGCAGCCTCCCAGCCTCTGTGTGTGTGTGTGTAACAACACACTGCCAGGGAGATTGGATCCTGCCCTGGGCCTTCCCGCTGCCCACTGCCTACGCAGGGCGCTGGCGGGGCAGTGGGATTGGCCAACACATGCTTCCCCACCTTTGAAATGCATGCTGAGTTACTTAAATCAGGCTCTGGTACCTCCTGTTTGGGCACTGGCGTTGCTTTTCTTTAATGCAGAGAATGCATCCCCCTTGCTGTGTCCGTGTCTTGCAGTGCCACTGATTCTCCCCATCCCCACCCCCATACTGGACAAAACAGAGCTGGGGTGAACTACTCGGAGCACCCATCTCCTTCAGCAAGGCATGGACACCCACACTGGGTCTGAGCAAGTGACTGTGGGGTGAGTCACATGCAACCCTCCGCTCCCTGCTGGAATTTTTGGTTTGAAACAACCCCACCCCAGACAAACCCCCAAACCCATCCAGACCAGCCAGTGGGCACTCTTGCCCCACTGACATTTTGTCCCAGCATTTTTTTTTTGGGGGGGGGGGGGGTGGGTTTGATGCTGGAGGGGGTTAGGGAACAGGTGCTAGATGAAGCCCCAACTCTGCATTTGCCTGTCTCACATCAAGTGCTCCCAAACCTCCTGCTGCTGCTCTGCTTCCCTGATACTTCTTGTTTGCTTTCATGGCACAGCACAGCTGGTGGGCAGCCCCCACTTTGGGCCTTCTGCTGCCATTTCTGAGCCTTTGCAATTACTGCTAGCTGCAGCTCTTTATGTGCTCCCCATCCCTGCAGGGTTTGGTTGCTGTGTGGCTCCTCTCTGCAGGTAGCATGGTTTTGGCTAGTTCTGGTGGAGGGAAGCATTCTGGCACAGGATGGCTGCTGCCAGGTAGCACTCACAGCCCCCTTGGGGTCGAGGCTCCTTTGGTGGTGGCTAAACCAGTATGGCTAAACTGATGTGCAATTTTCCATCAAAAGTCCTTTGGTCAAAATGTGTTTATTTCCATAGATGTTTCAAATTTTCATGGAAATATTTTCTTGTTATTCAACCTTTACTCATTGGTGTAGTCTCTGATAAAGGGGTACCAGAGACATATGATATGTTTGGCCTTTTCCCCTGGTGGAATATGTATCCTTCCCATTAGTGTATTAGCATTCTTTTCTTCTGGAAAAGTATTAAAACTTTAACTGTGTAACTTAACTGCCATGTAATCTTAATGCTGTGTTTTTCCTGCTAGAAATTTCTGCTAGGAACTTGTCTCCCTGACATGATCCACTTATTGTTTTTTTCCCTGTCAAGCACAGGCTTGTTTTTCAATAAAAATAAAAGCAAAGAGCTAATTCTGAAATCCTTAGTCAGACAAAGCTTGCACTGAAATCAAGGGGAGTCTTGTCTCCGTGTAAAGATTGCAGGTTCCGGATCAAAATCATTATAATAAAACATTGTCACAGGAGCAACATCTCCCACTTTGAAAATAAACAGCTTTGCTCCAGTTAGATATTTATGTAGCAACAGGAGACTATTGATTTAGGAAAGCTTTCTGGTGCACAGATACTCTAAACCCTTATTGCTAATAAGAAGCAGCAAAGCTGGGGAGGAGCAGGTTACAAAAGAAGTCTAATGCAAATCTTGGCTGTCTTTTGCTCCCGGCAGGACTTGGGTAAAACCTCTGGCTCACCCTCACCTGAAAAACTCTCTCCATCCCTTGACCAGATGTTCCCAGATGGGCTGCAGAGGTGACAGGAGTAAACATCTGCCCATGGTAGGGATATGGGGCTTCATAGCCTAGCAAAGGCATTGATGAATAAGGGTTGCATCCCTGCTGGAGTGTGGTACCCTTGTAGCTTCTCCCTCCTTACCTAGGGGATTCTTACAAAAGCGACAGCTGGAATTTTGATTATTGTACCAAAATAAGAACCAATTCACTAATTCATCAGTACCTCAGATCAATACCGGGGGGGTGGGGTGAGAGGGTGTGTGTGTGTGTGTGTGTAAGAATACCAAGCAGCCAGAGGAGATTTGTCATCACATTTGTATAAATTTCCAGAATTTCTGTAGTAATGTAGTCATCTCATTATACTTATGGTAAAATGTAGTCATCCCATTACACTTATGGTAAAAGAAGACATGCAGAGTTATTTTTGAACAAAAGCTTCCAAGTGGTTACATTACATAAAACAGAAAATCGAAGGTCTTAAAACAGTGTTAAAAAGTGTTTCCAAAGAGTCTGACTCTAAATCCCAATAAATAGCAAAGCTGTGAGTAAGAGGAGTTGATTAATTTTGAGTTTTGCAGCTTGTTGTATGTAAAGAAGTCCTAATTGCCTGATAAAGTACATTTCTAGGAATTAGGTTGGTGAATTCAGTGAGAAAAGAGCTGAGCTGAAAGTATTTCAGAATTATTTTTGTGGGAGATGACAAAGTCTTTCCCAATGCTTCTGTCATAGAGATCTCCTTACAAGATGTGTAAAGAATTGGTTTAATAAGTAATGATCAGCAGGAACCAGCCTGTTTGGCCCCTCACCAGAAGGCATTTCTACTCTAACAAGAAATGAACAAACTTGAGTCCATGAGCAACTTTTTATCCCAAGGGAATCCAAGTATGGTGTTTCATCACTAATGCAAGCAAATTTTAGCATAAAAGAAGCTGCAAGAACACATCACTTGGAGAAAATCTAAGTTGCTTAGCCTTTAAACTATTTAGCATAAATAACTGCCATAACTGTGGTGAATAGGGCAATTGATCAGATTGATCCATACTGGGACTAGTATGGAGGCTTGGAAGTCATGGTATGAAATCTATTCATCTTACATCCCACATCCCCAAAAATGATAATATCCGTGTCTGATGTTCTGAGAAGTGCCAATCCGGCATAACTCTGTTTAGTGGCCCATTTATGTAGAGACTAGCTCTGCTGAAGTGTAAAATACTGTTTTGGCATAGTTAGAGGGTACAAAAATAAGTTGCTTACGCTGGATCTGTACATTAGTTTTTGACATCCTTTGAGGGCAGACAGATGCGATAGTTCAGCCAACAGGCAACACTCAGGACATGTTCAGAACTGTCTTCTGATTACCCAGGCACTTCAAGCTCCTCTGCAAAAAGCAGCAGGTGAACTCTGATTTATTCACTGTAAGAGGGTAAGTGCTGTATTACCCCAGTTCGGAGCCGGTAAACCCCATTTCCCCATTGTAGTACTGAAAACCCTTTCTTTCATTTCTGAGCAGAGAAGCTTGACTTGAAAAGCCTTACAATGAAGAAGGGTGAGTTTGTGGCTGTGGTGGAGGCAAGACATTGTAGATTCAGTTTTAGTTCCTACCCTGAGCTGTGGGTCCCATTGCCTTGCTGCCCTGTCAGCTGTCAAATAGAGAGGTAACACTGCTGTCCTCTGCAAGTGTATTTAAGTCCTAAACACTTGTGGCTGTAAACTAAGCTTATTTAAAATGGGGCCTTGAGCTTAGCTGAGGAGTCAAGGTGTAATACAAACTATTTCCTCATCTAATATCCAGGGGGGGCCACATACTTGAAGTGAGAGCAGTGCTAAAAGCAACAGACTGCAGCTCAGACCTTCAGAAGCTTGATGGTTGTTACTGTCCAGAGGGCCATGAGGAGAAGACAGCCCTCTGCTTCCCTCCATCAGCCCCAGAGCAGACATTTTTCAGAACCTGGTGCAGCAGTCATGGGGCCTGCAGCTCTCTATGAGGCAGGACCTGTGAAAGCTGGGGAGAGGTACAAATCCCCATGTGATCACGTAACTGCAGGGTGGCCCAGGGGTCATCCCCTGTCATGTCCCCTTGCCCTCCATCAGGGAACAATGGGGTTGGGGCTATTGCTCATTCCAAAGGGTCTACAAAAATATTATTTATTATTTCTGTAGGATGGCTGAGGTGAAGTGGCTGAATGTGAGGCATTGATACTCAGCATTTCCAATGGGACTACCCATTCATTTAGCAATGGAAACAGAACAGAGGGGGACCATGACTCCCACTGCCTGCTTGCAACCTTTCAACCATGAAACCTTTGGTGTCAAACTGCTTCTCCAGCAGTCCCATGCTGTACAATGCTTGTGAGAAAGAGCCCTTTGCATGCTACCTGCCCTCCAAAATGCAAATCCCTCACTTAAAATGAGAGCGGTGGACAGACCAGAGCTCAAGAGCTCCCAATATCATAAAATGAGGTACAAACTGGCAATGTTTGCATCTAAACTGAGCTCCCTGAACAAACGTTTTGGAATTGTTCATAAACAACAGATTCCCGTAAAGATGTGACTAATGCCATTAGTCATCAGAATCGGACCTTCCGCATCACCACAGACATCAGTGGCAAAGTTCTCATCCACTTCAACAGGAGCAGATCACATTTCTAACAGATTTACCGCCCTTACCTAATGTCAAAACTGTCAAGGTCCATCAGAAGACCACAGTGTGTGAATTGTTGTCATATTAATAGCAGAAGAAAAGACCGTTTTGGAACACAAGGAAGCTGACATGAGAGCGGTAATAAAAGAGTGCATTAAATGATGATGCCTCTTTTGAAAGGAAATTCACAGGCATCTGGGGCCATTACCTTTCATATCCTGGCAATCAGGAAATTAACCTTTAACCCTCCTCTGTTGACCTCCTCTCCTTTCTCTTTTTCTATCATTCATTCTTTTTTCCTAATGACTGGAGAAGATAGATACGGCCTATAATTTATGTTTCCGAAGGCTACAGTCTGCCTCCTTCCTACACCTTCCCAAGTGCTGCAGCATCTGTGTTCACTCAACTCCTTCTAGAGTCAAAGCTTCATTGGGATTTACTTCCACCCCATCCTTTCCAACACATGAAGTGAATTGTTTATACTGAATTTATTCCAAATCCTGTGCTATTTCATTACTCCTGACCTAGGTATGATTCTTTCTGCCACCCTCTGCTGTCTACCTAAAGGTAGGCAAAGCACTGGAGGTGTTGGACACATTGGATTTCTTCTACTTCAAGGAGAGGTTGTACCCTTTGGGCTTGCATAGGGGGATGCTGCGCAGGTGGTACATGGAAATACACCACAGCCATGTTACAAAGTCATCATCAGGAGCAAGAGTTACCTTTAACATCTGTACCTGATGGGGGAGGGTGTGGAAATAACTGTTTTATTTCCTGATCCCAGGAAGATCTGGCAGATACAGTACCAGAGCAGCAGGTTCCAAAATAACATAAAAATGTTGTTTTAAGCACAGAAAAGGTGACCACAAAGCCAATAGGGAAAGGTTAAAACTGTTTTCAGGGCTGTGATGGTTCTGTACAAAATACTGTGAGTTAGCTATATTAGCTTCAAGACAAGAGCTAGGAGAGCACGACATGGCCTCTTGTAATGAAAAATGGAAATTCTGCCTGAGTAAGGTCTGACCAGCCTTTGCCTGCAGAGAAACTGAAAGTCCTGAGTCATCACACTGAATTGCAAGCTGCTGGCTGCAAATCCAGGCATTGAATTTCCACTTATGTTCACTATATGTATTGCAAATGAAACTTTCCTGATATAGCTGTACTTTACCTCAGTTTCTCTTATGGTTTTCTTTTCTTTGGAGTCTTTTCCTCCCTGCCTTGAGTGATACCTATAATGTGCACCAAGAGCTAAGTCTGGCATAACTAGTCCTCTGGCCATCGTGCTCAGGGACACACGGTGACTCGGTTCTTGCTGACACACCTGTTTTTTATACATTTTTCCCTGCAGGAACCATAGGTGTGTGTGGGAATGTAGTTGACCTCTAGATCTCATCCTTTTGTGAGATGTGCTGGGGCATGTACCTGGCATCTAGAAGCACTTGGTCCTTGCCTTTAACTCTTGTTAAGATCACACTTGTATCACTCAGCATCTCTGGAGTCACCCTAAAGCTTTGCGCTATTTTAACCCTGAACTTTTCCTCCAAAACCATCTAAGTCAGGGGTGTAAAACTGACAGTCTGTGGGCCGAATCCATCCCTCCACCTTGTTTTATCCAGCCCAGCCCCTTGTTTCTCCCCAGTGGCAGCGCCGAGCTCTTTGTCCCTGCGCTCCTGCCAGCGGTGGTCATGTGTGCAGCATGTGACGTGCGTTACGCTGCAGGAGCAGGAGAATGGCGGGAGCTGTGAGTTTGACACCCTGGTTCTAAGTGATGCTTACCCAAAGAAATGAAGACTGCGTGGGGATCTTCTGCAGTCCCTGCGGACTGGTCTAGCTTATGAAAAACATATGTACTGGGAAGAGGTGATCTTTTTTCAGGTTCTTGGATTAGGGGTGTACTTGGCCTGATGGAGTGTAGGAGTCCACTTTTCCATCAGAGCTTGTCTCCTACTCTCACGCAGATTCTGTCAGCTCATAGGCACCATTCAAATTATTTCCTCCGGCCTCCATCACAGGAATTGCTGCTGTCCGCAGAGGGTTGCTCTGCATTTAGGGAGCTGTAGTTTTACCCAGTGTATTTGCCAGACACTCAAGGCAGCTATTTCCTCCCCTGGCTGTGACAAACCCAGCATACTGGGGGCAGTAGGCTTTGCTTTCGGGTGGTACTCCCACATTGCTAGGTGGACTACAGCAGTGACACGTACACATGGGATGAAAGCTCGCCCTTTGCCTGGCCCCCTGCTCCATTGGGAGCATTCGAGAGACAATATGTCAAGAAGCTGGTAATAGAAGTAAATGAAGGCAACCCCCCCTTCTATTGTCCACAGAGGCTATTTTTGGTGGAACTATTTTAAGGGTTGTCCTCCTGGCATTCCACATCCTGACATTTCAGCACATTTGCCTCACCTACAGTCTGCGTTAATGGATTTTCGGCTACAGATCATCCCTATTAAGCCACTGCAGTAATTCTTTACACCCTATCTGTGTTGTACACACAGTGTCATCAGCACCTTTTATA
Organism: Tapera naevia; assembly: GCA_033556795.1. Lineage (NCBI taxonomy): Eukaryota > Metazoa > Chordata > Aves > Cuculiformes > Neomorphidae > Tapera > Tapera naevia. The sequence goes on from JAUMJJ010000222.1 coordinate 726,122, forward strand.
AAACAATAACTCCAGGAATAAAAGGGGCGTTTCCATCCTCCCCTTGCCCCCAGTGCTTAAGAGCTATGGCATCATTTTAGTATTCACTGTAGGGTGCCTTAGTAAAGCAAAACACACTTTGCGCAGAAGCTGTTTAATAAATAAAATAAAAACGTGCATCAAAGTGACCCACATGGCAGGGATGATTTAGTATGCTGCTCCTCGTGCTTTCTCTCTTATTTGTGCTGTTTACAGATATTTTTTTCCTCATCTGTTTGCACAGGGAATAGATGCTGACATTCTCCTTTTTGTGAATAAATCTCTTTTTAGCATGTTGGCCAGCACAATAAAAAAAATATCAAACATATTAGAGCCTGAACCTGCAACCTTTTCTCATGAAAGGGAAACCCCATTCCTGGGCCAGCTCCCTGGCTTGCAGGGGGCTTTTTCTGTAGGAAGAGCTGCTCACGTGAACTACATGTACGAGGTCTCAGGATTTTTGTGCTTCAGGATTTGACTGTGAGCCAAAGCTGGAGGTGGCTCATCAAAGGGCATAAAGGTGAGTGTCAGAGACCAGTCTCAATTTCCCTTTCCTCTGCCACCTGGCACTGGCATTTGTTGGAGGGACCAAAGGTTCGTGTAATTTATACCATGGCTTAAGGTCTTGGTGGCAATATTTGCCTCCAAAGCAAGAACTATGTCTGTGGTAGCTCTTTCAGCAGGAGAATTACAGGGCACCAGTGAAAATCTCAAGGACGAGATTCAACACAAAGAGGGAGAGATGCTTCTCATGCAGCCAAGAGTTGCACTGAAGAACCCACTATCTCAGGACCTGGTGCCTCCAAAATTTACATGGATTGCAAAATAGAATGATGGGAAGAGATCCCTGTAAAGTCTGTTAAATATGAAGATAGCACCTCAATCTCAGAGCTGCAGGTATCTGGAGGCTGAGTGCGTCTAAAAGAGAAGTGCTACCATACATTACTCCTCTGCCGTTAACCATGTGGGCATTCCTCTGACCTGTTTTATCTGTCCTCATGTTCAGAGCTAATGTCAACAATTTCCACCTCCAAGTTAACAGTATTTTCACTTAGCTACATCTCAGTAAACAACTGATGAAAAACAGTCAGGACGTGGCCCACATTGCCCCAACTGCCATGTGCTAAGCTTCTTCCTTCTTGCCTGCCTTCAGTGAGGGAAGAGTCATACCCATCCTTGTGCAGGTGTTGAGGGACCAGGACAACACAGATGCTTATGACCTGCATTCTCACCAGCTCAGCTGGAAGTGGATGCCCTGGTCAGACCAACCATCCTTGCTCAGAAATGCCACCCAGATTCAGCCAGGGGATTTTATGTATATATCAGGAGGTTTTATGGGACAACATCTGAGAGATCTGCAGCTGGGGTTGTCCTCAGCACTTGCCTGTTGCTGGACAGTGCAGGGGCTCCCCAAGTGGGCTTGCAGGAAATGCAAAGCATCCCTCCCTGTGCAGGAGAGGTGCCTTCTGTGAATCTTCAGACCAGAGAGCATCCGTGGAATGTCTGCTTGCCTTGTGCCCTGGCTCTGGCACACCTTTTGCCAGGTTATTCCTCAATATGGTGAGGAACAGCTTCAGCTTTCTCATCCTTTCAGAAGGGGAAAGTTGTGTTCCCAGAGGTGATTCCCAGTTCACAGGGTTGTGGCATGGGCTGCCCAAAGAAGGAAATAACAGGATAGGAAAATGTACACACAAAGCACTCTTTTTTTTGTCAACGTCTGAAGTATATTAGGTACAATAAACAAGAATTAAAAATTAATATGACTAACCTAGGTTCTCAGCAGCCCTGGCTCCCACTGTGCTGAAAATGGTATCAGCAAAAGCCTTTTTCATGCTGGAGCCCACAATGGAAGCAAACCCCTTCTTGGTGTCTTCCTTCTTTCAAGCAAGGATAGTCAATAAGGCCTTTGTATTGTGCCTGGTGAGAAAATGACAAAAACAATGGCATCTTCAGCCAAGAAAAGCCTTGCAAGGCTAAAGATGATAGATTTTCAGCTAAACATCAGATATGCACTTTGGTATGCATAACATTATAGGCTAATACGTATGCAGCAAATGTGGTGCTACCAACTGGTGTTTGTTGAGTGCATCCAACAGCAGTAAGCCGCGCGTGGACACCAGTTTTGACATGTACTGGTGGTTAGTAGAGTTTTAAAGGGTAACCAAGAAAATATCAGCAAAAGCCTTACAAAATAATGTGAGTTTTACAGAGCCAGAGAGACAAGGTGGATTATTTAATAGAAAAAAGGGAAATAGAACCTGGAAGACCATAATTCAAACAGTCGCAGCTGACTGGACATATGTTAGAAAGGGAGGCTAGTTGAGGAGTTGTTTCTGCAGACACCCAAAATGTGAACAAAAAGAAGAGTCTCTTGCCTTCTGTTTTGCTGCCAAAGGTCTTCAAGCACTGAAGTAAGTCCAGGAGAAGAGTCATAAGAGCCCTCCTATGTAGGACAGAAAGGGTCCCCCAAGCCTGACTGACTGTTCAGAAAAATCTGTCTTCTTCCTCTGAAGGTGTAACCAGGGCTTCTAAGAGCATGAAGGAGGCGAATTTTCATGGTTGTGTCCAAGGCCAGAAAGCTACTCTTATTTCTTCTTGCTTCCTCTGCCCCTCTGTGTAACATGCTCATCTCTTATAAAGAACAGGATACTCATGTTTACCTGAAGTGTATGTTTCAGAAAGATTTTAATAATTCATTAAAATAAAAAAAGGATGAGGAAATCCAAAACTTTCTGTGATAGTTTTCTTCCAGTGCCATCAACCCCCATGCTAAAAACGTATGCTCCATTTCTGATTTGAATGAGGCTGAACTCACCATCCAGTCTTTGATACTTGCTGTCCCTTTCCTCCAAGAGGTTAAAAGAGCTCTTTAATACCCAATATTTTTCCTCCCTTAAAGTGCTTGTCTGCTGTCTGTCAAATCATCCCTCAGTCTTCTTTCTGATGAGCTAAACAGGCTGAACACTTGGCCTTTCACCAGAGAATAGCTCTCTGCTTGTCTGTTCAGTTTGGACTTCTTTTCTTTATGTGCTTGCTAACTTTTTCAAAATACTTCTGGTAACATGGATGTCAGAAGTACACTCGCTATTCCCAGTTTGGTTTCACCAGTGCTGCATTCAGATGTGCTTAGTTACTTTTTTAAAACAAAATAGCCCTTTTTTCCTTAGCTGTTGTGTCTCCAGATTTCTCTGAAGAACCCATTACAGGCTGAAGACCTCTCTTTTCTAGAAGCAACCAGCATTTCCTTCTTCTAGGTATGTTGTATGTTACTGAAAGTGACCCTCCAATTCAAGCCATCTGGATTGCCCCATGCACATCTGCATGTTATTTGTCCCCTTGACCGTTTCAGCATCATCGATGAAGTGTGGCCAGAGTAGTGCACTCAGTGTGCAACTTTGGCGAGGGAAGGTTGCAAGTAGTAAGTGTACCTCTGCCAGATCCCATGATCAAGGGATCCCAGGTATCCCAGGATGCTTGCATTCAGTGCAGGGGTGGTCAATGCGTCCACAGCCAAAATCTGTCAAATAACCAGAGACATTTTTTGAAAGAAAGATGTAGTTGCAGGGCTTTTTTTGGCTTGCTGTCTGGTTTTGAGCTGCCTACATCAATACTCTGCCCTGATGAGCCAGGAGGCTGACCTGAACGGTTTTGATAAAAGAGCATTTAATAGGAATACCACTTCTCCTTGGTTTTGGCCCTCTGGAGCCAGGATATGGACATGCAGGCTTCAAAGATGGCCTCCGCTCAGCCGTCTCATACTTGCCCAGAGGATGTGTCACCCATCTGATCTCACTGCACCTTACCTTGCGCTGCTTATCCCCGTGGCCACCTCATCTTTTTAAGGGTAAAGATCCCCTCTCCTCATTTTGGGGCTGGGTCACCCAGTCTTTACTGGGAGGCCAGTTCAGTGAGTTGGCCTAGCACTTTTTTCTAGTGTCTGTTATATTGTGGAAGTGAGGAGTTACTGGTGGGTATATATACAACAGCTTTTTTTTTTTTTAATTCCCTTTCTCCTGCACCCGAGACTAGACAGCATGAAGGAAGCACATGAATAGCCAGAGCAGAACTGAGCACTGAGAGCATTGCACCATGTCCACATCAGCCAGGGAAGGATTTCTTTGAACAAACATGTTTTCCTGAAAGTCACGAGGGACCTTGCAGGACTGGTGGATTTAGAGCCAGTTTAGGTCTTTGGCTCTCTAATTGGGAGTATGGCTTGGGATCGCAGCTCTTTTCAGGAAGAGAGGAAGAGTTTGTTTTGTGGATAACCACAAAGGATAACAAGAGAACAAGTTTTGAGAAATTTTGTGGTGAAAGCTTTTCAAATTCCATTAATTTATGCCAAGACATATCTTCCAACACCCAGGAAATGATTTGCATGAACATGTTGGTGATTACACAGTCAATGAAGGCCGCACACGAAGCAAAATCTTTGCCGGTGCCATTAGGGATAATGGCATTAGGGAGAAATCCTGAGCAGGTCTGATTACTCAATGTTTAGTATGCCTGGTTATACAAGCTGCCAAAAAGTAGTGAATGTGAGTACCTGGAAGGAAGGACTTTTCTTAATGAGTTTTCTGTTGTTCTATAAACATTATGCATCTATTTAGTTGCAAAAGAGGTGTGTGTGCTGTTTATTTCCCCAAACTGATATACAAAAGAAATAAATAAAGCACAGTGAGCTAAAGTGAGTAAAGATGGGGAAGTCAATATATCACAAAGTCATTAAGAGTGGAGAGCAGATTCTGTATTGGATTGTGAAATGCAGAGGAAGACATGGAACACTCTTGCATGCAGGGATGAGTTCAGTCATGTGTGTAGAATCATAGAATAATTAAGATTTGAAAGGGCCTGTAAGATCATCAAGTACAACCATCAGCCCAGGACCCCCATGCCTACTAAACCATGTCCTGAAGTGTTGCATCTACACATTTTTTTAACACCTCCAGGGATGGAAATCCTCCACCGCTTCCCTGGGCAGCCTGTTCCAATGTTTAACCACTCTGTAATGTATTTTTTCCTAATATTAAGGAAATAATCTCCATATTAAGAGATGAGCCATTGTATTTTAAAGATCAGTGTTTAGTGAATGGGCTTTATAAAAGAACTTACAGGAGTCAGAACTAAAAGCTGTGAAGAAATAACTGCTCGCTTTGGCCACACACTTCACAAGGGAGCAGGCTGTTTTCATGCACAGTGCCATTTGCTTGTTGATTCATTTGGTGAGTTATGGTGGAGTGGAACCATGGAGGAGCAAGGCAGTACTGTAGGGCAGCCTTGGTTGCTCCGCTTGCTCCAGCTGAGTGAGCCAAGGCAATGGAGAAGAAGGCACTGAGAGAAGTCTCACTGCCCAACTCCAGAAAAGGAGAGAGCCTCAGGCTCTCCAGAGGTGGATTAAAGCAGGGTGGATAAATAAGAAACTGAATGTCCTCTCTTTTTCCCCAAATCTTCCCCAAGGACTACACATACAGTGGAGCAAATGAAGGAGTCCAGCAGAAAGGTGGTGGTGTCCATCTTTAGCTTGTTTAGTAACTTGTTATCATAGCTGGTGGAGATGTCCACCACATGCAGCAATAACACAGCCTGTATCTGGGTGTTTGAGAGAAACCAACGTGTATAGTTCACACAAGGACCCTTGATATATGGGTGGGCAACTTGTTAAAAGGAAATAAAAAGCAACATCCGTAAAGGTAAAAGAATTGCAGGTGGCAAGGAGGTTGTCTCAAAACGCCCCTTACTACAGGGTCGTTGTAAAAGTATTTTCAAGCTATCAGAAAATAATTTAGAAAGAAAATAAAGCAGGCACAAAGTAAGCAGCTAGGTTAAGAAGGCTGTCAAATACAGAAGTGTAGGCTGTGTCCAAACTAGGGAAAGCAAAAGAGCATGAGCTCTACAATGAGATGCAAAACTATAGTAAAAGAAGCCAAAATGTTGTAGAACAAAAGACATAAAAGACAATAATAAAGCCTTTTTCAACTACATCAGGCAAAGGCTGCTTGCCAGCAACCATGTAGGGCCAACAGATAACTGTGAGGTAATGGGAGCAGTTTGAGATGACAGGACCATAAGAGCAGTGGCAGACAAGCCCTCTGTGCTGGTGTTTGCTGGAGAGGAGCCTCAGTAAACCTCCCATGCCACAGCATTTTCCTACGAAGGATAAGTGAGAAACTGTCTCAGATTGGACTGTCAGAAGAGGAGGTTTTAGAGCAAGCTGATGAAATGAATAGCAACAAATCACCAGGTCTGTCCAGGGTTCACCCTGGGCTCCTGAGGAGACTCAATTACAAGACTGCTGAACAACTACGATGAGTAATTCCTGTTTTCCATCAGTCATGAGCCAGGAAACGGAGGTGGTAAATAGGATACTCTTTTTTTAAAAAAAGAGCTCTGGGAAACCACAGTCTTGTCTGTCTGCCTGCCATACCAAGTAAATTGTCAAGCAGCTTGATGGAAAAAAAGCACTGGATAGATAGGTTGGACTGATACTGGAGGGATGAGTTGCATTGCAGGTCTGTTTGGGGCTCTCAAAAGAAACTGTACAACTGTGACTGAGGATGACCCTTTGGACACAGTGTATTTGGCTGCCCCTAAAACTGGTGACAGATCTTTCACCAAACTGGCTGCTTAGCATTTATGAAAGCATGCAGATGTGTCTCTGTAGCTGTAGATTGGATGGCGTATGTCGAGTTTCGTTCTTACTCTCACATATGAGCTGGACTGAGCTCTGCAGGGTTTTGGGAGAGGAGAGTCACCTGCCCTGTGGCCCCTACATGCCCCACTTGGGGCTCCCACTTACAGGTCAAACTTCACCATCTCTTGGGTTTCCTACTGGGGCTGTGGGGTCAGTAAATATCATCACCATCTTCATCACTGACCAAGTGCCTTAGCTTTAACACAGACCACATAGCACAGAGATAATAATAAAGAAAAATTGTGTTCTTACCCCCAAATTTTGCACTCTAAAGCAACAAACAATAGAGGAATCCAAGCCTGGATTTGATTCTTCTATGAGGGCTGGTTTCATGTCTTGGCTCTTCCAGAGCACATCACCAGGACTACTGTTTAGGTCGAAAGCCCCTTCAAGCTTCCTTCCCTATAACACTGCTGCCCAATTGCCCTTTGTGCTTGCACGGTGGATTATTCTTACTTTGTTCTTGTATTTATTGGATCACATCTCCTGCTGGAGAAAGGATCCTCAGGTTACCAGGGCAATTTTGAAATCTACTCTTGACCTGTGGCCTACTTGTAAAGCCATTTAGTTTAGGCTTCTCTGCAAGTAAAATAATGTCTAAATTATTAATGAAAATATGAGGTATTCCCAATTTTGAGCTGACAGCCTGGGTACTGTGTCCTGAATGGGCTTTATTGGCAAGGAAACTTGGAACGCTTCTTCTTTGTTGGGATTTGTTTGCTCCTGTTTGCTAATTAGAGTGAAAGCCCATTGCTTGAGGTTATAGAATCAGCTGATAACTTGTTTGCAGGGAATAAAAAGATTAAAACAAACAAGGAAGCTGCTGGATGTACATTTAAAACTAAACTTCTGATTTTGCATGTGAACAGTCATGGTGTGTAATGGGATGATTAAAATGGAAGATGAGAAAATACGTTGCTTTGAAAGCTTTAATCAGTTACTTCCATAGGCGCATGTCAGGGAATCAAGGACACTTGACTTCCCTTCATTGTTCTGCATAACCGAATATATTTGGGTCATTATATCTGAATAATCAGAATAACATTCTTAAAAACAAAAAAGGAGTGGTGATAGCAGCATACGATTAAGTGCGGCTTGTTTCTAATCTTCTGGAAAATCAGATTTAACAATTTTCAGAGTCCTTTTTTACCATTGATGAACTGGGGATTTACATGACTAATGTCTATTAATACATGTAAATACCCCTTGCCTCAATGGAAACTGACAATGGGAAAATAAATCCTGCCTGCAGCCAATTCTGTCATATAAATCGAGTCTATGAATGCTACGTTTTTGTGGTGGGGTATCGGCTGGGGTGGGAAACACAGCCAAAGTTCATGTAATAGGTTTTCATCTCTGAAGGCAAATGTCAACATCAATTTACCTCCAGGATAAGTGAGACCTCCTGAGGGATCTCAGCCCTGTGAGGAGGGGTCACAGCACGAATCCATTGCCCACATTTCAGCAGACATGAGAGCGGGCTGGCAGGCACACTGCGAAAGGCCATGGAGTGTGGGAGTGGGATGCGATCCAAATCGGGATATTTTCTGAATGTAGAAGAGGGAGGTTCAGTGATTAGAAATGAAGTTTGCTGGCCTGGGCAACCGACAGTTGCAAATAAGTTTCAGTAGCTGTTTTCTCTGTTAATAAAGCAAAATGTGTAATACATCCTAGACGGCCATCCATCAGAAAGGCATTTCACATCACATAAGTTTTATGAATATTAGATAATGGGGGAATGTAACAAATAGTCATTTTTGTCTCTCTCTTGAATACCAAATAACAGTTATTAGTATCTGTCAAATAAATAATGTGAACAATTTAACAAGACATCACTATTGTGTAAGAAATGATATCCCATTCTATTAAGCTTTGGAGCCAGTTATTGTGTGAATATAATAAATACATGGAGTAGCTACAGCAATTGTGTTCTAGAAATTTACTTCAAGTGGTGCACTTCTTTAAGAAAAGCAAACCATTTGGGCTCTATGCACACCACACAAATGATAAAATGGAATGCACGATAAGTGCAAAATCTTCGGCTCATGTCAACCGGCGTGGTTCCAACTGTTTCAGCTGTGCTCTGTATACAGTATCCTTCTGTATATGGTGGTTGTATATGCACACACCTTCCCTGTTCCATCTCCATAATAAAAGTGTATGTGACCTCATTGTGTCAATTTGCCCTTTCTGCTAACTTTTGAACCTTTTCCAGCAAAATCTGTGAGAGGTCTTACAGGTAGGTTCTGCAAATCTGCATGCAAATACGAAACTAGGAAGGGAAGACAGATCCTGTCAATAGAATTAGATTAGATATTAGGAAACAATTTTTCACTGTGAGGGTGGTGAGGCACTGGAACAGGTTGTCCAGAGAAGTCATGGAAGCCTTATCCCTGGAGGTGTTCAAGGTCAGGCTGGATGAGGGTTTGAGCAACCTGATCTAGTGGAAGGTGTCACTGCTCGTGGCAGGTGGCTTGGAGCCAGATGATCTTTAAGGGTCCCTTCCAACCACAAACATTCTATGATTCTGTGATCTATCTGTGCTTTGTGTCTTCAGGAAATCTAACTTAACACTGTTGGTCAGAGAGTCACATGTGAAAAGGAAGGTATATGATGAAATATTATATTAAAAGGATTTCAATGATCCCTTTGAGGTGATGCTTCTGGAAGGCTTCCTGCTGCAAAACAGGGCGCACTTACTGTGAGCCTCTGATCAGGGTTGCATATCTAGTAATTAACTATTTCATTGAACTTTCTAGATTCCTGCTTGTAGCTTATTATTTAATAAATCAAAATTCCTTGGAAAATATTATTATTTAAAATTACTGTTTAGGACCACAGAAGTTATTCTAATTACAGAAAGCATTGGGGTTATTTTCTTTTACTGAAAAGTCCTGGTATTTTATGTGATAAAATATTCTTTTCTGAATGCAGGAAAGTTATTATTTGCATGCAGATTTTCTATGCTGTGTGTGTACTGCTCACAGATTTTTTTCTCAGAATGAAGCTGGAGAAAAACATATATCTCTCAGATGGAATTTGAAGACTTTGAGGTAGGGGCTGGCAATTCTTTAGCAGCTAAGACCTTGTGTCAAGGACATGCTTTTTACCATCCCCATCCAGACTGGTTTAAAGCACCAGAATATGGAAAAAAAGCAAACATTGCGGATTTCTATCCTACTGCATGGCTGAAAATCTCTCTGGGGACGAGCCTCACATAACATGCCACCTCCCCTCTCCAAGACCTCACTGACTGCAATACACATGCACAGAGCACCTGAGTGTGCCTGTGTCCAGGGCCACTGGTGGTGACGGACTTTACCAATGCTTACCTGTAGTGACTGTGTAAATGGGATAAAAAGGAGGCAGTGTCTCTATGCAGGGCTCTCATGGAATCATATAGAATCATATAGAATCATAGAATCATCTGGTTGGAAAAGACCTCTGAGATCGTGGAGTCCAACTGTACCTGTCCCCTTACTAAACTATGTCCCTAAGAAACTCATCGACCTGCCAACTCTCTCACCAGCTTTGCTCCCACTGCTGGCCCTCAAAAGAACAGGGATGAGCGTCTAGTCTAGAGCTTACAATGGACTCCTAAATCTGTGATTTCTGCTGCTCCCCAGGTATGTGTATCACCTATGAACCTCACCTGTCTAATCTTCTTCTATTTCTGCTCCACAAAATCCACTGTTACCATTTACTTGGCTGCCTCCAGTGTTGCAGGTTTATGCCGTGAATATAGGAGTTCACATCAACCCAAATGAACCACATGGATGTTATCTGATGCTAAATGATGAGATTATTTTTAATCGCTTCTTTTTTGAAAAAGAGTGCAGAAGACTACATGAAAAATCTACTGTCTCAGATAAAGGAAATGCCTCAAACATTTAAATCTGCCAGAAGCAAGGTAGTCTGGACCAGTCTCATTTGACTCTGTTGTGCATCTGCAACATCTTATAGACAAACTATATTCTCTAAAGAACAACAGCACACAACCTGTGTTTGCTTCTGGACTGAATCAGAGCTGTGGGGCAAGTTGACCCGTTCTCTACATCTCATTTCTTAACATCAGCTGGAGCATGTGTTGCACATGGGATATGGTGCTGTGGGCAGAGAACGGTCTCTTCTACAGCGGGAGCGAATCCCTGTCTGGAATCTCACCATAGCCTTTTTTTTTTTCTGCCACAAAATCCATTAGTGATGGTGGAAAGCCACAGGAACCAAGTTTTTCAGAGATGGTAATTTGCATGTTGCGGTACCCAGCTTGAAATCTCGGGACTGGGCTTGCAGAAATACTTGGCGTGCACAATTGCATCTGAAATCAATAGAAGCTATCCTCTGAGCATATGAAGTGTTGTAGAAAATATGATGTATTATGAAACGATAAGCCTTAGGTATTTTAAGCCTTCCACCCTGAATTAGTGGGTAGTTTGGACCATATACTCAGTGTGTCTCGGTTCTCTATGCGTAACCATCGCCACTGATAATTCGTCTCACCAGAAGCACCGTGGGAGTAAGTTAAATATTTGTGAAACACTGATACCACATGCTGCAGCAAAGCCCAGGAAGGCATGAATAATTCTGCTTTCAGAGCAGGGTGTGAACAGTGTGCAGTAAATGAGACAGTCATGCATTGATGATGAGGACGAGCAGGATTTTAAGGAGCAATTAGTAAGGGAGGGGTCAAGTAGAAAAAAAACCCAGTAGTATAGTGAGATAATTAAAGATGTTTCATAATCCACGTGCCTGTAGGAAGTGGTAACAATTGCTCAGACAACCGTGCAAAATGAAGCACTCGTTTAGGAGATCTTAGGTAATACACTTAACCAAATATTTTAGTATTTGCAGAATTATGGACTGAGAACATCCCCTCGGTCTAAGATAATATGATTGCATCAATGTTAATATTTTATATCAGATGAAAATCTGACATTTGTATTTTGAAGATTATCAAGGCACAAACACTGCCTCTGCTGGTCAATATTGCATAACCTCCTGCAACTATTATTTCATAAGTAATTTGATGATGGGGAAATGTGGAAAACCCTAAAACACACCATAAAAACCCTGCCAAAACTCCATGAAAGGATGTTGCTGTTCTACAGAGATGCCGTCTGCCTACAGATGATTTTATTTAGTTATTCATCTCCTTTTGTTCTCCTTATATACCCTGGACTTCCATTAAATGTAAATGAAAAAATAAATAAATAAAGAGAAAAAGAATAAAAAGGAGCACTGTATGGTTGTCTTTACTTAGACATATGGTGAGCCTGAGAAGTTTTTTTTCCCAGCCAGAGTTTCTAGTTGATTTGCCCACCGTCTTGAGAACATGAAAAAATGAGGCACATATAAGACCCCCTACCAAATCGACATTTTCAGCTCAGTTTTCAGGAGCATAAAGTAATTTCCAGCTGAAAATTCTCTCTAGTAAGATACTTATTCCATCTCGGAAAGGAGGATACGAGCCTGGGAAGGCTGATGAGACTGTTTTTCCATTCTCATATCAGCTCTTGTCCCAAACAGTGGCACATTGCAGAAATGATATTTGACAAAATGGCAATAATGTTCCGATATCTGCTCCAAATACACAAAACACAAATTATTTTGAAAGAGATGAATAGTGTGTTGAGAAGCACCATTCAATTAAATAATTGGCAGTGAGCATCTTTTATTATTAAAATGAAGCAATTGTAAATAACAGAATGATATTTAAATGAAATGGTATGTAAGGGGAGTAAGAAAGATTTGCGAGAAACATTTGTAATTACGTTATCTCTAAGTGGAGAATTTATAAATTATAATGAATAACACAAATGTATCCTAATAATGGAAATGTTTGATCAAGAAGCTGAATATGTAAGGATTAAGTTCTTTTTATTGAGGAATTTTCTCCTGGCTGTGAGCGATATTCATAAAATCTGTTACAAGTTTATAAAAAAGAAAAGACATTTGTTAATATACAAATTTACTATGGAAAGTATATTTTAAATATTTAATGAAACAATTATGCTGTATTAACAGTATGTTCTTTATTTTTCAGATTAAAAATTCACAGGGATTTTTATCCCTCCTATCTTTATTTGACATTGCTTTTATTAGAGTTTTTTCTTTTCAGAATCAGCTGAAGAATACTTATTATTTACACATACATTTAAGAATAGCTGCAGTTTGTGCTTCAAATTTATTATACACCTATACATAACATCTCAGTATTTATTGCCCAAATATTCTTCACACTCTGTGACTACGTAGCTGGGGATATAGCATGTGAACTGGCTTACATGGGCTTGTGATGAAAACTGCAGGCTATGTGAAGGGAGGAGAGGTGCGAAATGGTCAGCAAGTGAAAAGCAGCCGTGTTTGTTAAGGCTGGAGGACACCAGCTCTGTTCTTTGCATTACCTCCCAAGGCTTGCCAGCACCCAAGTTCAGGTTGTTAGATGAAATTAGGCAGTACTTCATCTAGGCAGTACAGAAAAATCTTTCCCTCCCTTCTCGCCAAGTATGTTTTCTTGTAGATTGACCTCTGGCTGCTGAGAGGCAGGCCGTGGAGTATGAGGATTTACCGCCACAGAGCAGGTTACGAGATGGTTAAAATAACCATCTCAATAACCATTGTAATTCTGAATATTGCCATAATTTAGGATGCAGGTCTTTTTCTGGACCCGTGTGAAACTCAGTGATGCTTGACAGTGCCCTCTGGCATGAAACCCCACAAATCAGTTACCTCCAATGAAGTGATCCATTGGGACCTGCTGAAAATACCTCCACAAAACTCCTTTTTTCTCTCTTCTCTTGCTCTTTTTTCTTTGGGGGGATTTTTTTCACTATTTACAGTTTTACCTTTGTAAATATTTTGCATGGAAAATATAGGCTCTGTTATAAAAAGGTTGAATGCCTGGTGAAGAGGACAGCAAGTTCAGTCCCTGCACAGTCTGGGAGGAGAGTTGGTACAGGGCTGCACTGCACTTACACATGGGGACAGGGACCACTGTGGTGGTGGATGCAGGAAGCTGGGGACCTCTGGAGTCACCAGATAACATGGGGAAGTACTGAAGGTGGGGCTACAGGTTGCCTGCCAGTGAGAGCGTATAGAGCAGGGCTGGCTGTCCATCCCCAGCACCTGAGTTCGGGTTACTCTGAGCTGTGGGTTTGAGGGACATGGATCTGCAAAGCTATCTCTGCTGTGCTTTGCAAAAAGACACCATGCACAGTCAAATTAAGACTAACAAGAAGTGGGTATTTTTATATTTAAGAAAGTGGACTCAAAGCCCATCCTGCCGCAGACCTCTTGCATGCTTTTGGGGCAGTTAGCTGAGCTTTGCTTTCACATTGGGTGAGTTGAAGACTCAATACCAAATATCTTCCCTGGCTGAACTTTCAGACGTTGTCCAAACTGAATCACTGCCGAGGCATTTCTGAAGTGAATTTTCTCACCATGGATGCCACCTAGAAGCCATCAGGGAGCCAATGAATCTTTATGTAGTACAGACACTGCTTATAGCAAGGGACACTTACCATCAAGTACTGCATCAGCTTAACCAGCTAACTGGATTTAAGATGAACCATCATTGAAGGCCTTTGTGACTTTTTCACCAATATGTAAGTTAAACCATCAGAGAAATTATAAACTCAGAACTGCAGAGGCATCTTGCAAAGAAGTATTTGAAGAAGGATTTAATATAACATCAGCCAGGACAAGTTCTACTGGGGACATTCATGCAGGACTTACCCAAAGGTGGTGAAAACATCTTGTGAAATGGAGACAGGAACTCAATGTTCAGAGATCAAACTGACTGCTAATTTCACAAAGATGTTTCTACATTTCTCTTTGCCCAAGACACCGATGTAATACTTGCAAAGTTTTGGAAAATGGCTTCTTAGGAGCACTACTGCTGTGCTCTGGAGTGTAAATGAGGCAGAGCTCACATCGACTCACAGAATCATTAAGGTTGAAAAAGACCTCTAAGATCATCCATTCCAGCTGTCAGCCCAACACCACCATGCCTACTGAAGTATGTCCCAGAGTGCCACATCTGCACAATTTTTGAACACCTTCAGGGATGGTGACTCCACCACTTCCCTGGGCAGCCTGTTCCAGTACTTGACCACTCTTCCTGCAAAGAAATCTTTCCTAATAGCCAATCTAGTCCTCCCCTGGCGCAACATTTCCTCTCGTCCTATCAATAGTCACTTAGCAGAGATCAACACTCACCTCACTACAACCTTCTTTCACATAGTTGTAGAGAGTGGCAATGTCTCCTTTCAGTCTTTTTTTCTCCAGGCTAAACAATCCCAGTTCTCTCAGCTGTTCCTCAGAAGACTTGCTCTCCAGCCCCTTCATCAGTCTCATTGCCCTCCTCTGGACATCCTCCAGCACCCCAGTGTCTTTCTTGTAGTGTGGGGCCCAAAACCGAACACAGTATTCAAGGTGTGGCCTCACCAGCACTTAGTAGAGGGACATGATCAATTTCCAAGTCCTGCTGACCACACCATTCTTTCCCCCCGCCCACAGCTTTCCAGCCATTCTTCCCTAAACCTGTGGAGCTGCATGGGGTTGTTGTGACCAAAGTGCAGGACCTGGCACTTCACCTTGTTAAACCTCACACAGCTGTCCTCAGCCCATCGATCCAGTCTGTCCAGATCCCTCTGCAGAGCCTTCCTACTCTCAAGCAGGTCAATATTCCTGCCTAACTTGTTGTCATCTGCAAACTTCCTGAGGGAACACTCAACACCCTCATGCAGATCATTGATAAAGATATTAAATAAGATTGGCTCCAACACTGAACCATGGGGAACATCGCTTGAGACTGGTCACCAGCTGGATTTAACTCTGTTCACCACAACTCTCTTGGCTCGGCTATCCAGCCAGTTTTCAACCCAGTCAAGAGCACACCTGTCTAAGCCATGAGTTGCTGGCTTCTCTAGGAGAAATCTATGGGAGGGAAAAGGCTTTATTGAAGTCCAGGTAGACAATACCCACAGGCTTTCCTTCATCCACTAGACTGGTCACCTGGTCATAGAAGGAGATCTGGTTGGTCAAACAGGACCTGCTCTTCATGAATCCATGCTGGCTGGGCCTGAGCCCTTGGTTGTCCTGCACATTCCTGGTGAGCACACTCAAGCTGAACCGCTCCATAATCTTCCCCAGTACTGAGGTCAGGCTGGCAGGCCTGCAGTTCCCTGAATCCTTCTTCAGTTTTGCTGATCCCCCTCCATACTTCACCAAGAATTGAGAACTCTATCATTTCATGTTTGCTAAACCCAAGATGGCCTCTGGCCACCACATCTCCCACCAGTCATTCTCTGTTTGTGAACAGCAGGTCAAGCAAGGCACCTCCCGTGTTAGGCTCACTTACCAGCTGTGTCAGGAAGTTATCATCGTCCTCACATCTCACTTCAGGCAGTGTTTGTCTCGTAAGAGAACTGATCCCAGATCAGCTCTGAAGACAGCAAAGTGCCACTCATAGCCATTTATTGTTTTTAGCCATGCAAAAGAAAAAAATATATAAACTAAGGTTTAATTTGTGTGAGACAATTGTTCAAACAGCAGCCTTTGTCACGTGATCAATTTAAAGACAAAGAAAGAAAATGCTACCAAACCAGAGCCTAACCTGGGTACTGGTAGAGTACTGTCAGCATCTGTAGTAAATGACTCTGAGTCTGGCAACAGAATTTATGAGAAAGAAGAATCTGGACCCCAATGGATTTGGTCTTGTTGAAAGATTAATGTATTTATAAGTCTCCTTTGAGCTTTTTGAAACATTAATACCTATTTTTATTTGTATTACCTTGATTTTAATGATTGTACACTTACATGTGAACTGTACATAAATACTGACCTGCCAGATGTCTGCTTCCTTCACTGGTGGAAGGACAGTTGTGCTCTAGAATTTTCTGCTGAAGTTGGAGAGAGTGTCTAGCTAATGCAACCAAATTTTTGCTCCATTCATAAAATTAGTTTAAGAATATTTTTATAGACTATTTATCTGAAGGTAGTGTAACTTGACGGAGGCGTGCTTTCTAAAATCAGATGAGCTGAGCACGAAATGTCATTTGTGCTAATCTGTCTGAAACTAGGAAAGTGTGAAATGTGCTGTAGGGATAAATTATCTCTTCTGCAATACTACAGGCCAGGAAAAAAAAAATCTGTTTATTACACAAAATAAAATGTATTTATGACAAAACCTTAACTTACTCTCACTCATTTCTGGCTGAATTAATGTATTATTAATTGTACATTTTTGGATACAATTTGAGAGAGGGGGAGGACAAACTATCTCTAACAGTGCAGCCACTTAACTGTAACAATCACATTTTCGTTTTAATAGAGTAAGTTAATTTTTAAAGTGATCTACAGAGGAACAGATGGGGGAACGAATTTTCTATGGGTGTCATCTCCTGCTGCACTGACACTCAGAGTGTGAAGTGGTGCCTACTGCCAGGCATATCTACCTTGCAGCCCTTCCTCCCCTTGTTCTCCTGTTATCTTATGTCTCGTGACCAGAAGTGGAGAAGCAGCCTCTGAAGGTAAAAACTCCTCTGGCATTTGAGCTAGCCTTGCACTGCAATCTGCTTTGTAAACAAACTCCTTGCTGGGCTGCTGCATCCTGCAGTGGGGTCTGATCTTAGGTGGCAGTCGGTACCTCTGTAAGCACAATATGCCTCCAGCAGCAAGGGAGGAACACGGGTGCAAAAAATAAAGCCAGGAGAGGAGTCCTTGGCTCACTAATCACAGTGCAAAACTCTAGAATAATTAACTGCTGCTTCATCCTCTATTTTGTTTCCCTGCTGGCAGGTGAACTCTTGCTACGCAGGAAGCAAAGACCCCACTGGCTTCAGTTAAACTGGGATTTTTCTCCAGATTGCAACATCCTCATATTTTCTCATTAATCATTGCTCCACTCCCTTATCTGTAAAAGAAAAGAGCAGTAATACATCAGTCATAAAACAGACTTGAACTGTGTGTTTCCAATGTACTGTGATTTTGGAAGGAGGTCTCAGACAAGGGAGAGTTAGAGGCTGGAGGCTGCTCTAATCAGTGGTTTGAGAGGCTTCTTGTTCTCCTGCAGTGTGCCCTGTCCTGAGGCTAGATATTAGATCCCAATATTTTTAATCCACATTTTCAAACCAGAAATTGTGCTTCCAGGTTACCAGCGAGAATATAGCATTAGTTGAGGCAAATAATTCAGAGTTACCGCGGGGAATAATTCCACCACCACAGGAGGAGATTCCTTGAGTGGCTGATACTCCTCTAGGGTGCCAGAACTGTGCTAGAAATGAGAGAAGAGTCCTGCAACATACAATAATAATAATAAAAATCTTTAAAAGTAACAATTACAACAGTGCAAATAGGACAGATATAAAACAAAAAAACCTCCTTCTTTTATTTGACATATATTTCTTTTAAGTATTGCCCACATCTGCTACAAATCTCTGGACGTCAGCTCTACCCTCTTAAAGTAGGCAGAAGTTGAGCTTTGATGCAGGAGATAAATTCACCTTAGCCCATTGTTTGTGATGGTGGGAAGTACTTCTACCTGTTCTATTAAAGTGATTTACATAATAGATAGAGCTGATTTTGAGAGGTCTGAATTTAGGCATGCAGAGATTGAGGGAAAAAAACCCAACTTCATAAACACTGATGGCTTTTCATTTTCAAAGAATAAATATATCGTCTGTTTATTACTGAGGAGAGCGATGTTGTGTTTATCTGACAAGTTTGGTTCCAGACCTTCAAAACAAATATTGAGGTGCCCCAGAGCCATGTTGTGATACCGCTGCATCTGCCTGAGCTCAGAGAGGGAAAGGTAGTGCCAGGAGCTGATAGGGAACAACACATCCAGGAAGGAAGCCCACTCCCCAGAGAAAAGGCCCCTGTGATACCTGATAGTGTGTACACGCACATCATCCTTCTGCTACTGGACAGGGTTTGGCAAGATGTAGATCACATTGACGAGAGATGACAGGGTGCTGTGAGGCATCAAGGACATTTCCGGGAAGATGTCTCAGGAGACAAGCATTACCATGACAGCTATCCATGTGCTCAGCCTTGGCTACCCGTGATGCCCCATTAGCACAGGGACCATGTATGTTGCCTCCTGGCAAGGATGCTGGCCATGCCCTTGGCTTTCTGGGTCTCCTGTGTCCCCCACAGAAGCTTTGTTACAAGCAGCAGCATTTCTCTATGCAATGAGGCCCATCCCTGGCTGATGAGAGTCACTGCTGATGCCCTGGGATGAGTCAAACAAGCCGGTGGATTATATGTACACATCTGTTCCTTTGGAACTGAAAATGAGGGATCCAGAATTGTAGCCTAATCTTTAAACCAGCTCCTTCAAAGCCATCTGTGTCTGTAGGTGCAGCAGCCTGGGTGGGATTGAAAAGTACTTTTTTCCCCCTAATCAGGGAAGTTCCACAAGGTGTGTTTTGGCTCTGGAATCACAGAGTCCAAGGAAAAGTGAAACACACTCTCTGGAAAAAATGCAGTTATCTGAGCATTTTAGAGCTATGTTAAGAATTTTAGACTCATGCTGGGAGCCTGTTTCAATTTTGTCTGTATTTTAAGAAGCATTTCATTTAAGACTACTCCCTCTTGACTATCTCCCTCGGTCCTCAACAGCCACCCACACACATACAACTGTGTGCAAGAAGATGCAGTACGTGCCTTGGTTTGTTTTCATGGCATGTTATCTGCCTGGATGTCCCAAGTACCTGAGATGACCTCACCTCAAAAATATCATTATATCTGGGGAGATGGAGATTTTAAAGCCCAGACTTGCTGCTAGCTGTCTCTGGGGTCCCTGGACCTCCGGCAGAGATGGCTTGCCTTTTGGTCAAGCTGAGGAGGATTCTTTAAGGTAAGCCACCCTAAATGACCTGTGTCTATGTTGATTAGAAATTATTAATTTTGTCAGGAAAGAAAGCCATTAAAGCAATTGCAAATCACTTCAGTGAGAACTACCTGTCATGGCATTGCATTAGATTGTGCTCTGTATGTGACTAATCGATACATTTGTGCATATAAGTATGTAAGGCTGCATTAGTTCTTAGTAGATGCAATATTCATGTAGGTGTGGTGTCATGGGCATCTGTCCCAGTCTCCCCACAGCCAGAACAGAGTCTGTGGTACACGCAGGGCAGACAATCTCATACCTTGCACCTCAGACACCCTGTAGTGAGGATCAGGGAATGATACAGGAAAAGATTGATAAATGTTTGGCAGAAAAAAAAAAGGTGTCTATTTCAATTAGAGCAGTGGTCTGGCTTTTGTGTAAGAGCTTTCTACCAGCTTCACCAGTGGTGGCACTTGGCAATGGCAAAAGGAGGCTTCTTGAGGAAGGGTTCAGCCCTAAGTATGAGTCCTAGATAACTGGGGACAAAGTGGGGTCAATCATTGCTTTACTTCCACGTCCACCTGGAACTATAAGTTCTTCCAGAACATGAGTTAGGAAATGTTGATTTACACACGAAGATGGATGTGCACAGGGGCAAACAGGAAATAATATGCACCTCGTACAGATTTTTGCCTCTATAAATTTGATTTCTGATTCTTTTATGTCATGAGTCACCACAAGGAAGCTCTAGGGTTTTTTTTCACCACCTTGCACCAGTCCTCCAACGTGCCACTAAACCATTTTAAAAATGCAATTTATTTGGTCCAGTTCTCAACGGAAAACCAATTTCCAGCTCCTACCAGTTGCATTTCATTTATCCTTCACAAACAACCTATGGGGCTTAAAAAGTGAACCCATGTTATGAACACCAAATCTCTCAGTTTATCATTAAGATGATAATACACTTCACTCTCATTACTATTCTATCATTAGGATTTGAGTGGTTTGAGTGTTTGACTAAGTGGCTGTTTTTTCTCCTCAGCGGTATCTAAGATGTGCCTCTCAGCAAGGTGTCCTGAAAACCTTTTCTTAATGAACAAGTGATTAAAAGGCTTAAGTGCAAGCAAGCATCCAAAACACAAGCTGCATTATCACCAAATGAGCCAGAAATAAGCTAACCCTCAGCATCACTGAGAACACAGAAGTCCTTCACTCAGATACTCTCAATGCTCTCTTGTTTTGTTTCAGTGGTAGCTGCTGGGCAGGGACCCATGGGCTACCTGTGCTCTGTCATGGATGGATGGCTTGTCTTCTGCCATGCACAATAAAGCCACCCCAGGGCAGAGCTGGCTTTTCCGTTGTCCCCATACCTGCCTCCATTTCTGGTATCAGGTCACTCAGAAACGTGCTGTGAGTGTTCTGCTCCTGTCAAGTCTGTGCCTCCTTTGACTTGGCCACCAGGAAAAGCAGAGACAGCAAGTAAGAGTGGAATAGTTGGAGTCTGTGGTGGTTTATACTTTGGTACTATCTTTCACCAGGTCAGATTTTAATATTTCATGTGGAGATACAAGAAAATAACACCTGAGCTGCAAATGTCAGCATCCCTTCCTAAGGAGTGGAGATGGCTGCGGCAAATGAGAGCGTATTCCCTCTGGAAGGAGCATCAGCCAAGGAAATGCAACATCCCAGGAGTGAAATCCCAATCCTTCAGAAATCAGGAGAAGTTTAACCAGTGGTTGCAGCAGAGATTGCATCATTTTCCTCACCAGATGCAAGTGTTGTGCAGGCATAACAAGGCTAGTGCTCAGTGCTGCTTCTCCAAGAGACCCCTTGGTGCTGCCCCACTGCTGAGGCAGCCTGTGTATGGTATCTGCTTGCTCCCCAGTTAGTTATGTGATGAAGAAGAAGGCTGTAGGGAAGCAATGGCAGGTGTTGAGCACACCATGCCAGGACCTCCAGGACATCACAGTATAGCACCAGTGCCCAAGCAGTGTATCTGGTCAGTGGCAGAGGCTGCTTGTTCTCTAAATGAAGAAAGGTGGAGAGATAAAAATAAAACCCTGTCCTTGACATCTGGTAGAAATTTCCCATCCATTTGTTTCTATTTCTGCCCTGTTCTCTTCTCATTTTTCCCAGTAACTGAAACAGCAGCATGATCTGGCACTATCTGTCATTACCCACACCATTTTCAGTGACACCGGTTCAATTAACTGCCCTCACAGAAGTCTTCATGATCCCAAAAATGAAATTTCACTTCCCCAGCCCCAGAGGAGATATTTGTGGGGATGGGTACAGCCTTGATGCCTCTGATGTCCCGTGGAGTTGTCTGGCTGATGTGTTTTGTGGTGGATCCATCACTTTCTATTTCTTGCCGATCCCAAAATCTGTGGGTACCAGATGCCTGAATCATCCCCAGCATCACATCTGAGCATGACCACCACTGAGTAAATGAAACCTCTGTTCTGGTCTTCTGAGCAACTGATATACTGTCATTGTTTTCCTCTTGTTAATTGTTTGTGATAGCGTTGCTCAGAAGTGTCTTCGATGGTGCTGCCAGGGCAGGGATCCTTGCTGATGACTGGGTGTACCTAGGGGTGACAGCAAGAAGGCAAGGCAAGCACAGCTGCTGAGACCTAAGGAAGAGCTGTCCTGCTCTTGGTACCTAGAGAAGAGCAGCTCAGTTTTCCTCTGTTTCTCTGCTGGTAAGTCTAGAATATCTTGTTTACTGCAGTTCCCATTAGTGACTAGAATTTAGCATCCCTAATTTTGATTTAGATTGTGTTTTCTATATAGAGAGCATCTTGGCGTTTATGACTTCCTTGTAGGTTGTTATTAAGAGCTGTGTAGTTTCCAGTGCTGCCTATTTTCTCCCAAAGGCACCTCTTCTCTTCCAGTCATTTGAGACACCTGGTCAAAACGAACATTTTGGATTTGCAGACTCTGGGTTATGACCTTGTTTCACTCGAAGAAGACTTTTGACAGAGGAGAGCTCAGTATAATTCAAGTTGTAACAGACTTACCGAGTCCTGGACCTTGGTTGACATCTCATTCCTCTTCTTCTGAAGAGAAGAGGCAGTACAAATCATCTAATATACGTTGCCCAGGGCTGCGGGCACAGATCTGATTCACTGTAGAGCAGTGAATCCAGGAGGAATACTTATTAACTTCTCACCCTACCAGCAGTCTAGGTAGGGGAGAAAAATGGAGTCTTGGAATTAAAAGTCTGATATCTTGCCAGGGAGATGATGACAAAAATCAAAAGGGAAAGCAAATTTTATTTGCAAAGTTCAAGAAGGGTATTACAATCAAGAAGAGGAAAGCAAATTGAAGTATTCAGGCACTTGATAGGAGTTCTTTGAAAGGGTGGCTAAAAAGTGTTTCACTCAAACTCTCTCTTGACACCACTGTATTCCCCTCTCCCCTCTGTTTTTCTCCCCCATGTCACAGCAATTAATTGGATTACAGCCGTTTGTGACACCAGCCTTGCTGCAGCCGTGGTGCTGCTAAATGCAGGCCGTTTCAAGCCGTGTTAGAAGGAGTCGTGCTGGGTTATTCTGACCTCTGATCCTCAAAACTAGCTTGCTGGTCCCTGACCTGGTGGTGAGCTGCATGTAGCCATAAGGTTTATGTCACAAGTGAGGAAAGTTAAGCCACCAGGGAAGGCCTCTTGAATATTGATGTTCATGACACTGAACTGTTAAGAGTTGAGAACTTTGTCTCCTTCCTTCCAGGATGGGCTGACACAAAACAGCAGTGATAAACTGGGGGCAGTTGGACCCTGTGCTTAGTCTAGCATGGGGGTGGGGAACTGGGAGAGAAAAATACAACTTTACCTTAAGTCTGGCTTTTGTGCTCATTGTTGCTCACTTGAGTATGCAGGGAGCTCAGGGACCCTCTGCTAGAACCTGGGAGCAGAGTTGCTGCCACTGCTGCAATCATCACTGCCCCAGTCCCCCTTCTCACTGCACCCCAGGGGAACCACTAGCACAATTGGCTGTTTCACACTCCTATGGGCAGGCTTAGTTAGCAGGACAGAGATAGGTATTTATTCCATAAATATTATAAAGGCCAGGTTTAGTAAAAAAAAGTTGTAACCTTATCTCTGGAGGCAAGACACTCGCAGTAGGACTTAGCCAGAAATTGCCCCCAGATCAGGACTAGACATCTCTGGGAGGAGCAGTGAAAACCCAACACCTTTCAAGTCTGCTGATACTTGTACAGAAATGTCCGTCTCTTGGTGCAACACCAGGAACGTTCTCCTCCTTCCCAGTCCAGGGTCCTCTCTGAAAATCTAACTGGTGATACCTCAGGTACTTCAGGGTTTCTGTTTAAAACCTAGAAACTATTTTATTATTCAGTTTCAGAGGAAAGGAGGGGCTCTCCCCACCACGAATGCTTTTATAATCATCCACTGCCCTTTCATGAAGATAGTGATGCTGTATTTACATGTATATAGATTTGCATATGTAGATACATCCAGTCCATCAGGCTGCTGCTTGACCACCACTGCAGCTGCCATGGCAGTACCGACACAAGGAAGAAGTGATTTACTTGGTATATTTTTACTCAAGTAATATTCCAACCCTGTTTGTGTTTTAGTTGCTCAACCTGAAAGCTATGAGGGCAGGGACACCAGGCCAGGCCACGCTCTGTTTAACTTGGTCTCAGAGTGGAGAATAGGAGAGACTGTGGGGAAGAGGTGGGAGCATGCTGCACGTTGCTGGTGCTCTCCTATGACCACAAACCTACCTCCAGCACTTCACCTTCAGAGACTTTCCAGGGAAATACCAAACTCTCTGAAACTTGTCTCTTCTTGCAGGAGGAAGCAAAGAAGAGCTAGGACTTTGAATAGTCAGCATAAAACTCACCCAGACCAATTCTCCAATGTAAAGTGCCTTTCTTCAAAAACATAGCATAAATATTTGAATAATTCATCTGTTATTAGAATTACCCAGGTGTGCTGAGATAAAAATAAAACTAACAAACAAAAATGCATCAAATTACATTGCATCAAATCGCTCTCGCTGGCTGGGTACCCCTAGAACAGCATGGATGGCAGGTCTAATTGGCAGGTCACTAGAGCTCAGCATAGCAGGGCTCAAAAAGGTTCAAGGGAAGGCAACTCTCTCCAATATTTTTCTGTTTACTTTTGTTTTATTTTTATATTAAATTTGTAGGGGTAACATGGATTGCTAGAGTCCATGTAGCAAGTTTTGAGGAGACAGCAGAGCATCTTCATGCTGTGTTTCAGTCCAAGACTGTTTTCATAAACTATTATGACTTTCTTCTGTTGTGTGAGTTCAAGAATGCCTTTTTATACCGACAAGTGGAAGAGAAGCACTGCTGAAGCGCATGCTAAAAAGGGACTTTCTTTTCTGCTATCTACATTTCTTCCCTTTGACATTCATGCTGAGTCTTGGGGTTCACTGCCTACACCCAAAAGTCAACAAGTATAAAGAGATGCTAATGCAGAAGTTAAAGTCAGTGCTGTTGTAGAAGTTATTGTAAAATTCAGGACAAGCAGGTTGGATAACAATGCTCCAGTTATCACTGCTCTGGGGTGTGAGGAACTGCTGTCTATTCCCTGTGGGCACTACTTGCCTGTGCCCTGTTGCACAGCTGGAGGCACCTACCAGCTCACCCCCTCCTTGTCTGTCTTGGGAGCAAGGCACCCTGAGCCACCGGATTTACTGCTCAGGAAAGGGGTGGTCACTAATGCAAATGCCAATCTGTTATATACTGCACGGGTAGTTTACCTCCTACCTCCTCTTTGTGGCCTGATGCCTTGCAGACAGCCACATGTAGATACCCCAGGGAGCATGCTCTGCACCATAGAGCCCTTGGTTTCCATGGGAGTGAGGGCAGTTGCATCCTCCCACTGATGTTGAGGAAGCCCTTGGCAGGGTGTGTGCATGAGAGGGACACACACACACACATGTGCATGCACACATGGACTTCTCCGACTCCAAGATGTTAGTGATGAGCATGCAAGGAGAGACAAGCAGCAAGGGGCACATTTAGGTTTTGAGATTAGCCTGAGCAAAGGCAAAACAGCGACTCCCCTACATGCCCCAGGGAATTTCTGATGCGCTCCTCCCTTCTGAAGGAAGGGTTAATGTGTAGGACTGCTTCGCTGACAGCAATCCCCACAGCCAGGAAATCCTCTGTGACTGGAAAAGGGGTCTGGTCTAATGGTGTGGAAGTAAAGTGGAGGCAAAGTGCCCCTGCCCAGCACAGGCTTGTGTGCAAGCATGGACACACCATCTCACTGTGCCTAGCAGGCAGGCTTTTGTACTTGCCATGTTGCTTGTATGGCAGGGCTTTGCTGAAGTGAAGGTAAATACAAAGCAGATAATTTGTGGGAGACATGGCACAGGAAACTAACAGCAAAGAAAAGGAAAGCAAGTGATACGGTGTGAGATAAAATGAAGAATGGAAGGGCTATGGGATAGCAGCAGCTGTATCAGTTTTTTTAGCCTCAATCTAATTAAAAGAGATACATAATTAAAATGAAGCAATTAACTGTTTTGTAATTAAATACAAAAATAATTAAGTTGAAATTGAACACGATAACATCCAATTGTCAGGACAGGATTTATTTGTATTTTAATCTGATGAATTATTTTCATTGTTCTGCTGATTGTGTTCCTGTGGAAAGAAATTTGTCCTTTCTGCAACAGGGGACACGGGCTGCTATTTCATGTCCTTTGGGCTTGTAGAAACCTGAACTATGATACAGTGTGCATATGGACCATGATTCCACACTAGCACAGAAAGGGTTGCATTTTTGCCAGTGCACCAAGGATTTAATGTTGTAAGCTATGTTTTCCATCATACATGTTTGCAACTTATATTGCTTGGTGAAAAAATGTAAAGCACTTTCCTTAGACACTGTTTTGTCGGTGCATAAATGGTGATAACCTGTATACAACTTCAGATCGGAAGAAATCAGTTCATAGACATGAAGTGCATTGCAGTGTAGCATGTGAAGGACCAAATTTACAACCAAATTTTGACAGTTGGACCCTTATCTATTGATGTTTATGAAAATGCTTCTGGTTTACTGTACCTATGTGTAAGATGTAAATGTGCTTTGCTAGATAAAGGCATTAAATGGTGGGGTATTACAATTGCCCAGGTTAAGAATAGGTCACTTATTCTAATGCCTTTGCACAGGTTTGAGCACATGGGCATAGATTGCACACCTTGAACAGGCGATCAAAAAACTCTTTTCCTCTTTCTCTGTGCCAACAGCGACAACTCAGTATTGCTCATCTCTGAACAAGGGCATATCTTGGTGCCTTGCTTGTCTTCAGTGAAGCTGCAGTGATTTATGAAATAACTGAAGTCATCCAGGCAAAAGACAACGGAGAACAGTTAGAAATACTGTAAGGATGGAAGCCCATCTTTCATTTGGACATTTGCAGCTAACACATTTCTTGCCGGTGTTGGGGATTTAGGACATGAGTAGTGTCCTTCATTGCTCTTTACTTGAAGTGTATTGCTATTTGTGTAGCTTTTGGTCTTCCGTACCACAAGTCTTGCGCTTGCCAGAGTGATGGAGTGAGTCTTGTCCTGCATGAATTTATATTAGAAGTTCAGTGGACTCTTCCAGATGAAGCGTCTATTTTAGGCAGCTGCCTGTATCTGAGGGGAATGGCGACCTGTGGACCTTTTTGTAGTTTCACTTCTTCACTTACTTAGAAAAAAAAATACAAGTGTGGATTTATCTGTTAAAAGAATCATCTCATTTAACATCTCAGGGACTGCCAAATTTTTCAGCCTCATTGGAGTTGGGACTTTGGGCAACCCCGGTGTTAGATGCCTCAAAGAGAGGCACAAGAAAACCAAGACAGGCAGACGTAGAATAATTTCCTGCTGCTGCTGACATAGTTCTTTAATACTCAGACTGGTGTAGGGTACAGAAGAACAATTTAGTACCTATTCCGGACCTGTTGTCCAATTTAAGGAGCAAAGACAATGGTGGGGGGTAATTAATAGGAAATTTGTAGTGCAGAGAGAAACCCAACTGTGATAATGAGTATAAAAAGAAGAATGGTAGTGGAAAGCGGTATAGCTCAGAAAACACCCATCATATAGTAAATGTCATCTCATTGTTGAGGAAAATGATGGTTCTCCCCCACAAGGCTGAAAATATAATGCTAAATTCCCTTATAGAGACCTCACTAATACTGTTGGCAAAGAGGAAAAACCTCATAAATGAGAAACAGGGAGAAGGTTGAACAAACTGATTTATGGGGGAAAGATTAAAGTAACTAAACACATATCACTCAGCCAAATGACATCTCAGGGGAACATAATTGCTGACTCCTAGTACTTGAAGGGTTGTGCACTAAGGAATGAGAAGAATCCCCAGGGCCATGCAAGGCTGTATAAAGGGGAGCTATATAATGGGGAGAAATGGGTGAAAATGAGCAAAGGACAATTCATGTGGAGGTATGAGAAATGGTTTCTTATAGAGCTATTTCTTGAACTGTAAAATCCTCTCCTAAGGGGAGCAGTGAAATCTGGGGTTATTTAGCACTAGAAAACATACTAAAAGTCACAAATCTGCATCCACTGTTGGTTCACTGGGTAAGTTATGACTCTTTTCTGAGTCTAAGTACTGTGGCTTTGTTTGTTTTTAGTGAAGCTGGACTACTTGTCCCTCTTCTGTACCATCTGCCTGCAATGCTTTGGTCTCCTGCATTGAGCATCATTCATGGCCCCAGCCCTCTCAAGTTGCATGCTCTGATGCAGCAGATTCGCCGAGCTGAGTCACGCTTCAAAGGGAGGCGATGCCACACTGTGATGAGACAACTTCTCTGCTTTGTACTCTGCAAGAAGAAGTGTCACTTGCTAATTGTATAGCATCTCTTGTAATTCACGTAGTTCTATTGGCAGCGGGAGACGTAGTGGTATGTTGGCACATGTCAGCAGAGGCAGCCCTGCCTCTGGGTGACAGCCAATGGCACCTGGGTAGCAGCCAGTGCAGGAACAGGAACAAAATTCTTGACATGGATCTCTGCTGAAGGACGGACTTGGTTAGTTAGTCCATAATATTTTGAGGAGTTAATGCGTACAATTTAGTATAGGATAGCAGAGTCAATAAATGAGTTTTATTACCAGTGACACCAGATTGCAGAGTCATTTCAAGCACATCGTAATACTCAGAACACAAATTGATCCAAGGCACAAAGTTTCTTAAGAAGCAATGTTAAAAAAATATTTCAAAATCAAAATAGAACAAGGGTACTGAGACTGCCTTTTTGTGCTAGAGAAAAAATACAGGGGTCCAGACTTTGTCCCATTATTCATCTGATTTTTTTGATGGCAACTAAACAGAGCTGGACTGGTCATTATTTTCCCCCAGCAAGCTAAGGAACCCCACAGAGATACCTTCACAATGGTTTTCTGAGGACAACTGGCTCCCAAGCCCACTGCACATCCCACCAGTTGCGGGTAGGTGCTGGGAAAATGCTTAGAGCTGTGCCCTCTCTGAGATCCATCCCAGCTCTCTTGCTGGGGCTATGCTGGTCGGTGCAGGTCAGATCAGTCCAGTCAGGCCAGTCTCTATGGTGTGCTGGTGACAGGGATAGGAGTGACATGCATCATCAGACTGAGGCAGGCAGAGGCTGTTCACTGCTCTGATCATTAGGTGGGTAGAGATTATTCATTGCTTTAATCTGTGCTAAGTAATGAAGAACAGCCAGGCAGTGATTTTTAACTCTTTGCCCTTTCTGTCTGGGTTTTCCTGCTTCTCATTTTTTACATGAAAAAGGAAGAGACGGCACAGAATGAAAATGATGTCAGCATTAAAACGATGATAGTCTTTGCATGAATATCTACTTATTTTCACCTTTACAGGGTAACAGTTGCATCAGTTGGGGTTTGCAATGCCCAAGAGTGCTTGTAACCAGCAGCCAGGATCCTCTTGACTGGCTGAGAAAAAACAGTGGTAAAAACATGTCAATAGAGAACCAGTGATTTGTCAAGCAGTTATAATGCGCTAATCAAGGGTGTGGAGAAGAGAAAACCTGCCAAACCTCAGCCAACTCAAAGGGAGCCACTACCGGTTCATAATGCTGGGTCTCTTTCATCTGCAGGCAAGCCAAATAACTTGCTGGGAGTTGCTCAGCGCCAGCTGCCCAGGCTTAGCTGGCTGGCTCACAGCTGCTCAGCCCCACGGCCACCACATAGCCACCCCGTGCTGCTGAGGGATGCCACAGCCCATGGGTGCCCCAGCAGCAGGGGAGAGTGACAGTGAGCATCAGGACAACCCTTTTGAGCCAACCATGGGGACACTGTCTGCAGTGGTCCTCCACTTGCCTGGGCTCACCTCCGAGACCCATCAACCTCACCTTCTAGAAGGTCAAAAGAGTTGAGTCCTTTCAGAGCTGGGTTATTTACCACAAAGTGTCACTCAGCACCAGATGTCTTTAGCTTGTCTGACATAAGAAAAACATTCCAGACTTTCTATGGTACTCGCTCTATTTTGATGTTGGGGTTTTTTTGTTGTTTGTTTGGCTGGTGTTTTTTTGTTTAATGCAGCACATTTCAGTTGAGAAAGGCACTTGAAAAGTGGTAGGCATAAATAGAAATATACCCATGCAGATGGGCAGCAAGGGAAGGAGTACGGCAGTCATGCAAAGTGGGGGGATACTTCCACAAATCAGCCCCTGTGGTCCTTAAAGATGCGCAGCCTCCACCCCTGGGACTGCAAAGAAAGGTCTGGAAAAAGAGATCTTCCCTGCATCCAGTGTTGTCTACATTCCTCTCCTCTGTGGTCAGAACAGATAGGCACAGTATTGATTCATTACTTCAGGATTTTGGGGTGGGATGGTTGTACTGAGTATTCCCCATGCTATCTTATCATTAATGCATTAAGGAGCTGAACAAGCAATAAGGGCAAATGGACTTCAAAACACAGGGAACTGTCTCCATAGGGCTCAGACTGATTTACGGCAATTACGTCTTGGCAGCATCACCAAAGCCCATTAAGCCGCGCACCTGACCGTAACTTGAACATCTTCTGGTTTTCGGGGGGGACTCGCCATTAGTCACCCCGGCACTGCTGTGAACCCTCCTTCTCTGTGATGGAAGGCAAGATGTAAAACAATGTGGGGATGATTAACAAAAATTTAACAGGCTGCAGAACACAAATTGATCCAAACTTCAGCGTCGGATACTGTTTCAGATACCAGGATGCTCTGCTGGCCACCTTCCAAGGTCTGAGGGGAAGGGATTGGAGACGGAGCCTGGAGCCATTGCATTTCACTCAGATCCTCCTTGTCTATCCACTTTCTCTTTCATCACCAGAGGTGGGCTGGTTGCTCAGCTATTAATTTTCTTTCCCTGTCTTTGAGTTCTAATTTTTTTAAAAGGTGTCTATTTCTGACACTAATGCATTGGCAGGACAGCTGTGTACAGATGACCAAGAGAAAGTGTAGTGCTGCTGGAGCTGAAGGGAAAGCTTGTGCAAAGCCTTCCAAGTGAGGATGTCACTTGCTCTCAGGGCTGAGTCTCAGGAAATCTGGGTTTGTCATACACATGCTGTTTGCATCCAGCGGGGGGAAACTGAGGGTGGGGAGTGGGGAGTTATCACTCTAGAAACACAAGGGAGGATACTCCTGCAGCATTGATGCACCGAAGACAGATAAGGAGTCTCATGACAGACCCCGATGCTGGGACAGATGTGAGCAGATGAGGTTTTGCGGGGGAAGGCAGCAAAATATTTCATTGCAGATACCCCCAGCACAAAAGACCTTCAGAGGAGTTAAAATTTACTCAGTGCTCTAGAAGTGTTTATGGCCCATGCAAAATTTACCAGAAAAATGTCAGATGTCAGTGGATTGTATTAAATGTAAATATTACACAATTCACAGCCTCGGTTTCTTTTTGCAACTTGGCACCTAGCTCTCATGGATTTCCTGTTTGAAGTGGAGTCTCTGGAGGTGCTGCTTCTCAGTGATGGGTTTGGAAAGGTTTCAACATGAGATGTGCCAGCCTGTGCCTCCTTCTTGCACCCATATTGCACTACCAGGCTGATTGATCAACTCCTGTGGTGCCAAGGGTACCTGGTTCATCAGAGAAGCCCATCCCGATATGTCTGAGACAGACCATGCTGTGGCACTGATGTCTGTCACCCCTAAACTGGCTGTGTCCTTGGACAGGAACCAGGCACGGAGAGGAGGCAATGCAGAGGGTGCTTTGCTGGGTCCCACCATCGCTGCCTCCAGTCCCATGGAAAGAGACAACTGGTTCTGCCCCAGTGAGGTGGACACCAGCACTGGGTGGCGCAAGGAGGAAGAAGCGTGTGTACCAGCATTGCTGTTGGCTTGGAGGAGGCTGAAGTGCATGGCAGCGATGGAATCATGCAATCGTTAAGTTCTCTCACATTTAATGAAAAGGAGGGCATTTTGTGCAGCTGTCATGGGGGCTCAGGCAAGTCCCACCAAGGCTGAGCAGGGGCTCGATGCAGCTTTCTCCACCAATTTGTCCACAACGAGCTTGAGAGGCACCTGGCACACATATTACTGCTGAACTGCAAATTCATTTTCTTTGATGTTTTACTGGTTTAACAGATCACTGCTTCTTTGGCCTGTCCTGTGGAACTCCAGTGGTGTGTTGTGCACAGGATGTGACTAAGGACTTGGTACATCTTTTCAGTATTAAGATGTCTTGAGGAGTTATGATTCTAAGTCATATCAACATGCTTCCACAGCTGGGCCAAGCCAGGGAAAGTGAGTCAGTGTAGTGCATTGGAGCTGGTAGCAACAGATGCTGAGAAAGGACTCTGTGCCATGGAAATGATATTGTGTGTTGCCCTGTTGTTCACTGTGTGTGCTACTCTCTTGGTACCAGTCCTCCCCAAAAAAACACACAAAGGAGTGGGAGTTTTTTTGTTTGTTCCTCAGAACTGGTGAAGGGAAAAAAAAACAACCTCAAAGACTTCTTGCAACAACTTACATCACTTAGAGCTGCAGTGTATTTCTGCAAAAGGATTAGCTTTGATAATACTGTCCCTGAAAATCCCTCTCCTATAGTCTCTGGGAAACTCACTGGTACAGCAAGAGCACCTACACAAAACACGGGAGCCTGGCCCATTCACACTGCAAGATAAAGGTGGTTCAGAGTCTCTTCTCCTGTAAGAAACATAAATGCGATTGCTTTAACAGATCGAAAAAATTTTCACTCTGCACTTTAAACAGCGAGTTTGCTATTTTTAAGGCAGGAGAATGCCTGCTGGTATTATCTGGAAATAACTTCTGGAAAGCAGTTCCTGTTCCTGCAGGCACGCAAACAGGAATGATCCTCAAACACAAATTATATCATGTTTTTTTCTAATACAAGAGACAAGACCTATTAAGAGTTCATTCATGTGTTTTCCAGGAACCTGAGGAATCCTACTGATACTTGGAGGGAGAAGTTGCCTGAATCAGCAAAATCCTTCTCTCTAGTCATTATTGCAGAACCATATTGCAGATTTGGCTTTGAGAGCAGAAATCTCTTGTGCAGACCAAAGAAAGAAACTCCCTAAAACCGTATAACGAGATAAGCACGTTCAATTCCTGCTGATATTCATGACAAACCGATGTGCCGCATGCTTATCAGAGACCTTGGCCTTCATGAGAACAGCAAAATGTTTAGCCATCTATTCACTGTTAAGCAGCTGAAAGATGCTCCAGCAGCTCACTGTGTCTCATGGCAGGCTTAGGCTCTAGCAGGTGCCACAGTTCCTCATTTGGCTTTCAGAAGATGATTTGGAAAAAACACAGAAGTTTCCTGCTCAAGAAATCTCCACCAAATCTACCATAAGTCATTAAAATAATTTAAGATATTATTAATGTATTTTTGTCTGGATAATAGTAAATCTGTTTGCTTTTCCTCCAATAACAACAGCTGGGTACACACAGGATAAATTCATACAGGGTTTAGGGCTTGTGTTTCCCTCTAACACTGCAAAACCTTTCAGACTTGGGGTGTAATCGGAACACGCTGTGAGCCCCCATGGATACCTCCACTCTCCTGACAGAGAAAGAGCGTGGTTCTTCCTGTCTCATTTGACAAATGCAATAAGAACACTTCGCTTTCAATCTGTTAAAGCAAGTAATTGCTGCGGCAGTGAGAAGATCTCCGTGGACAGACACAGTTGAAAGGTTAGCACTGTTTATTGATTTAATAATTCTCACATTCTTTCTCGACAGCTTATGTTTCCAGAGACATCAGCAGAGGCGGAGTCCAGAAGTGCAGGAGAGCACCTCCAATACATTAGGAAGGGAAATGTCAGGGTGGAAAGGTGACAAATTGCTCTGGTCCTGACCTATTAAGCCCCTGGCGCAGATTGGAGGATAGAATAAGAAATCCATGTACCTATTTTCTATAGGGAACGTTTATAAGGATGCTGTTTACATTGACCTTTCACACTGAGGTCATGCACCATTTTGTATTACATGTTGGTTAGTCAATCATTGGTGCAGACAGCAGGTAGAGAGAGATCATGGCTCTGCATGTTCTTCCCATGGGATCTGGTGAGCTCATGGAGAGGGAGGAACTATGCGCCCTTTCCTGAATCAGGGCAAAGCACTTTTCTAGAGGCAGAAGTGTGGGATTGCAGTCTCACAGGACTTTGGTCCTGATTAGCAGCAACTATCAGACACTTGCAAATGTACTATGGGCTTCCCCAAACCAGACTCATGAAGCCCAGCAAAGGAATAAGCACCCCCACCCTACTACACTG
Source organism: Tapera naevia (assembly GCA_033556795.1). Taxonomy (NCBI): domain Eukaryota; kingdom Metazoa; phylum Chordata; class Aves; order Cuculiformes; family Neomorphidae; genus Tapera; species Tapera naevia. Next base: position 760,409 of record JAUMJJ010000222.1, read on the forward strand.
CTTTCCACTGCCATCTGGTTACCATTTTTGTCATTTTCAAATCATCAAAGAGAGTCAATGACAGACCTTCACCTTCCCTTTTGGCTCCTTCAAGCAAAAAAGGGTTTGTTATCTATGGGGAGGAAGACCCATACATCTGGGAGACGAACAGCCTTGTTTGGAGCAGGCTGAACACCTACAGAAGTTTACTACACCTCCCAGCCAGACCACAGCAGCACCTGGAATCTCATCTTCTTGCCACTGAGATATATCCAAATCAAAGCGCTGATTTCTATGGTTTCATTGTATCTGCTGAAAACTCCTATGCTGAGCACCTGATTCCCTCTCTTTATGTAGGTTTTTTGTCCTTCACTACAACTTGTAGCCAGCAGGTTCTCTACCTGAGTTTCGGACTTGGAGTGGGCCTGTTCCTGAGTTGTACTCTGTACCTTGGCAGCCATGGGCACGCTGAGACCTTTAATGGGTTGCTAATTGCTATTGCTCTGATTACAAGTCAAGACTGAAGAGGAATTGTTGGATGATGAGCTCCCTGGCAGACAAGAAGATACCAGTGGAACACTTTAGATGAATAATTCAGTAGGCAGGAATGGGAAATGAACAAGTCTTCCATCTGCTAAAGGGAGGAAAAAAAAGGCCGAAGAAGACAAGGAAAAACATCTCCTGCCTGAGCAAGGCAGACCCACAAATGACAGCAACAGCCTAGCTTTTGTACGATGGTGGCTAAGAACCGTGCAGAGCCTTTGCACGATTACACTATATACAGCTACAAAACACTAGTTTGCAGACGATATCCAGCTACAAAACAAGTTTGAAGACGATACCAAGCTGGAAGGAAGGGTTGATCTGTTAGAGGGTAGGATGGCCCTACAGAGGGACCTGGACAGATTGGAGAGATGGGCTGATTCCAGTGGGATGATGTTTAATAAGTCCAAATGTCGGGTACTTCATTTTGGACACAACAATCCCATGCAGAGCTACAGACTGGGGACAGAGTGGCTAGAGAGTAGTCAGGCAGAAAAGGACCTGGGAGTGCTGGTCGACAGGAAGATCAACATGAGCCAGCAGTGTGCCCAGGTGGCCAAGAAGGCCAATGGCATTCTGGCCTGCATCAGGAATAGTGTGGCAAGCAGGACCAGAGAAGCTATCGTCCCCCTGTACTTGGCACTGGTCAGGCCTCACCTTGAATACTTGTGTACAGTTCTGGACCCCCCAGTTTGGGAAAGATGTTGAGATACTGGAGTGTGTCCAGAGGAGGGCAACGAAGATGGTGAAGGGGCTGGAGCACAAGCCCTACGAGGAGTGACTGAGGGAGCTGGGGCTGTTTAGTCTGAAGAAGAGGAGGCTCAGGGGAGACCTCATTGCTCTCTACAACTACCTAAAGGGAGGTTGTAGTCGGGCAGGGGTTGGTCTCTTCTCTCAGGTGACCAGTGACAGAACTAGAGGACATGGACTCAAGTTTCGTCAGGGAAAGTTTAGACTTGATGTTAGGAAAAAGTTCTTCACTGAAAGGGTGATTGGTCATCGGAATGCACTGCCCAGGGAGGTGGTGGAGTCGCTGACCCTGGAGGTGTTTAAGGGAAGACTGGATGAGGCACTGAGTGCCATGGTTTAGATGATGGGTTGGTGTTAGTGTTGGGTTATAGGTTGGACTTGATGATCTCAGAGGTCCTTTCCAACCTTGTGATACTGTGAAACTGCGAAACTATGCAAAGTGGAATAAAACCACACACTCATACACAGGTTCTTATGTGGTGTAAATCCTTCAAAGTCTAGTGAGAAGAAAGAAAATGCAATAGTCACCAGCGAGTAAGTCATGAGAGATAAGATACAGATTTCACTTTGGAGGAAGGCATTAAAATGCTTTTTCACATGCATTTTTAGTTTTGTGTCAGTAGAATTGGAAGATCTTAGCACAAATTTGTTTCTCCAGTATGAAGAAGAATCTTCTGCAGGTGTGGCTTTTGTTATTTCCATGCTAGATATGCAAGTACAGGTCTTTGTTCAAGAGAGGAGCATTTGCATTGAGGGCTGCTTTTATTTCATGCACTTCAACCTACCAATATTAGGGCAAACCTTTCTCCCCGTTCTTGATGATGGAGTTCCTATACCCTTTTTTCTCTCTTTGTAGTTTTCAATTACTCCTTTCATCCCTATTCTGCAGATACAACCTAACCTTACTCTTTGCTAACGAAAGTCTGCTAACTTAATCCAATGGAGACAACAGCAGCAAATAATTCCATTAGAAAGGTGTTCTACAAAATAACTTTATTCATTATAATGCTTCCCTTCTTTTGCAAGAGAAGAACTAATCGAGAACAACTGTATGAAGGGTTTGTATCTGGAAGTCCGCAAATAGAAATACACTGGTTACTCTTCCAGTGGGAAGAGAGGCATCTGTCCAAGCTATTAGAGCAAACAGGGTAGAAAGCAGCAAGCAAAAAGTGGCACGAGTGAAATGCTTCATCTCAACCTCCTGGACCATCCCCAGATCCATTCCAGATAAATTCTCCATCCCGTTGAGAAGTTTCGGTGCTGCGGCCCGTGGAGGACACTATTCACTCAGTTGTTACAAAGCTGTCATGAGTAGGTGGGTCTGTAGAAATGAACTTTGGCCCTAACTTTCGAACCAAAGCCTCAGGGCACTGCCCATCCGCTGCTGCTTCAGGCTCCCACAGAGAAAGACAAGAAAGTAAGTTTCGGTTTAGGCTCTGTTTTCTCTACCAGTTTGTGTGCGTAATTCAAGTTATGGTATCTTCTGCAGTTTGCTTTCTCCCTTAGAGTCACATTGGGGGGCTGGTTCATTTGTATCAAGCTGATATGATCTCATTTGAGACTTGAGGTCTTAGACAGAGGACATGGGGCTTTGCATCCAACCATTATTTTTTTCTTGGGAGAAGTAGCTCACATGAGGAGATTATCCTAAACTCCATGCAGTTATTCTCACAAGCAAGCACAAAAATAATTCCCCAGCTTCCTTTAGCTTCCTTTACAGGTACCTGTAAAGAATTTAAGAGTCTGCTAAGATGAAGACTGTACACTCCTCTCTCCAGAGAGGAAAGATTTGTTTTATTTGGAAACCTATTGAAACAGTGAATTATAAATTGAAATCTTCTGCACTGAAAAGCAGCCAAGTTTGCCATTGAGTACTTTCTTAACAAAAAATAAATGAATGGCTGCAGCAAGGTGTGTTGCAATCATTATTCTTGAGCAGAGCAGGCAGCACAGATACCTACATGGGCACTTTACAGTGGTGTAAAGCATGGACACAGGCATAGCATGTAAAATGCAGTTGCAGGATTTTTTTTATCCAAAGGCTGATAGGCATCTCAAACACCCAGAAAGGCTGTGGTTCAATTTACCAGCTCTTTCCGAACAGTTTTAAGCAGACTTTTTTAAGAGGTTGGTGGATAAGCTGGTAAATATGTGCAGCTGTTGGTAGAGCTCCTCTCTCTGATGATCTAATGGGATCGAAAAACACTAATAAAAAGGAGAGGATTGAAGTCCAAAACTTTGGTGTCCCCCTGCAGTAAACCTGGAGTTTTCAGTCAATGCAGGATTCTCATGTCTGCTTCACTTTCAAACACTGGAAGATCCTTTGTCCATTGTACCACAACAAGCACTTTCGCCATCGCTTGTGCGCCTTGTTTTATACTTCTGTCCCTGGACATTTTTAATGCCAGCTGCTGTGCTGTACTCAAAGGCTCTCCTGCAGCCCAGCCCCCAGACTTGCCCCCTGTGTGTTTATCAATTTGCCCATTGTGTAAGAAGATGATGGTTATGAGTGCGGTGTTTGCAGCACTCAGGTCTTTGGTGAGGCCAGAGTGGGCCTCTCGCTTAGAAGTGCTGGACATTTCTCTTTGGACACTCCAGTATTATTCAGGAACTTCATTCTTCTGATTCAGCCTGAGAAGATGACAAGAACGATGTCGGCAAAATGTTTCAGTGTGGATTTGCAAATTTTGTTCAGCCACTTCTTCATGGTTTGCAACTCCACAATGAAATATCACGGACTCTATAAACACTTTTCCTTATGTCAAACTTCATCGCAGTATCTTAAACAGGAAATAATTCTTTTTGTTCCCCAGTGGAAACAATAGGCACAGACCCCTTCCAAATAAGGTGGGACTGAAGAATCAGACTCTAATTTTGCTCTAGATAAAAAAAAGCTTCAGATAAAAATTCCAGCATAGCCCCCTCATTAAATACACTCTGCAGGGTACAGCTCTAGGGCTATAGGGAACAGTCACAGACTCTTAAGTCTCTTAAGCATAAAATCTTTCTTTACTGTAGAGGCATCATTTTTCAGCAGTTCTGAATTTGATCTCTGTGTGTGTAAGGGAGCACAAAGGCAATTGTAAAATAACAAAATATTAAAGAGAAGACTCATGCAAAATCTGGGCAATGCCAAAGCACTTATGACGTAAATAAACTTGTGAACATAACCCATGTGCTCCAATACTTTTCTGACAATTCAGCACATTATTTATTTGGTTAAATCATTGTCTGACCTTCCCCTTGCCCTCCTTCCCCAAGGAAATAACCTTGATCTTTTTCTTTGCAGAGAAATCCTGAAGAGTACCTTCTGAATGAAAACATACTGGAATAAGAACAAACACCAAACATGCTATAAATGAAAGCAATTCCATGTCAAGAGGCGTCAAAGTCTTGCTAAGCATCAAAAAGAGCACTTCTGCTCCTGAGAGGGAAGGCAGATTTTGTTCTTCCAGGTGGTGTAGAGGGTGGGAGGAAGGATTCAGTAACAGTGGTAAATAATCTGTGGTTTCAGGGGGATTTCCTCTAAACCTCTGAGGGGCTTTATATGCTAAATCAACCCAACCACAGCACAGATGTTTTCTAAATTGCACCGAGTGGCAAGGTATCTGTTATGTGCCTCTATTTAGGCACATCCCATGTGCTCTTCCAGGCACAACCACGGTTGGCAGCAAGGAGCATGGGGAGCAGCTGGACCACGTGTGCCTGTCTGGGCAAGGCAAGGCGCAGCCGGGGCAATGCTGAGCTTTCACACCGGAGAGGAGGAAAGATCTCCACTCAAGCAGAAACATTTTCAGAATGAAGAATATAAAAAGAAGAGAAAAAAACACTCCAAAACTTTTAGAAGTCTCGCAGCTGCTATTGCTGATCATGTGTGTGACTCAGAGGGTAGACTGCACGCTATAAATGGAAATGGGTTACTTACAATTTGACTGATAATGTCTTAGTTTTTATAAGAAAAATGTCTTTTGAAGAAATACTATAGTGGGTTGGCAAGCTGTACCATATGTTCTTTGCTGCAGCTGACTTTATAATACATCTCAGCTACACTCAGGGCTGTATAGCACTGATTGCATTGTAACTCCTATGTCCTCTGCAGATATAGTTATGGAAATATAATGATTACACTTCAGATACATGCCAGCACTGCCTATACTATTTCAAATCATCAGACAAGAGAGGAGCACCTGCTTGCCTAGGCTTTCCCCGCTTGTTTAGCACCTTCTGCACCAAAACAAGGAAGGCTTGTAGGTCCTCCAGGGAGAGCAAGCACCAAAAATAAAAATTCATACTTGCTGGCTGTGCTTTGAATGCTATAGTACTTTATGTCAAAGGATGGATGCCTTGTGATCTACCATAAGGCAAAATAGTAACCACACCTGCTCAGGCCCTTCCTTCTGAGGGCTAATTGGGGAGGGGGCAGACAGGAGAAAATCTGGATGATACCCTTCTCCCTGAAGGAAAACAGATCTGGAAATGGTGACTGTTGTACCTCAAATTCATCCTGAAATGGCTTGCCTGTTGGGAAATTCTTTGGACCACCTCCTGCCGTACTTCCAGAAAATGCTGACAGCACTTGCAAGAGCTGCAGATTGGCAAACACCCCTGTGATTATCCACCTAATGAATTTTGGTATTGTGAGAAGGTTGAATCCATCCAAAATGTTGTAGTGTGGTCTCCCAGCGGTGCCTTACTGGCTCAGAACTAGAAGAGCCCTGTCTCTCTGTCTCTGGATAAACAAACTGGCAAGATACCTATCTGCACTTGAAAGCCTGGCTACGTATTGACATTTGCAGGGAAAACAATTTGTCACTGTAAAGCTGTCTGTGCGGGGTGAGCCATAGAAAAAGACTGAAAAATTACTTTTTCCCTGAGGATTTTGATGCAGTGTCTTTGTTGGTGATTTTACCAGTAGGCCATCTTCACTATTCCTTTATATATGATATATTAATGTAGGGTTGGACCGAACGATTGTCAGTCTAGAAAGTCTGTTAGCAGCATGCAGTTGGCCTCATCCTGGGCTGTTCAGGTGTCTCAAAGGCTTTATCCTTTCTTATGGCAGGGAAATGCTATAAAATCTTTGGAGACTGGCAGGCACCACAGTGTAAGGAGTCCCTAAGTGCCTGTGCCTTGCCCTTTGCAAAGTCCTACAGTGGTCACTGCTGCCTTTTGATCACCTTTTGCAATAGGGTTGGGGTGCTCCTGAGTGCTGAGTCAGATCTCTGCTTTTGGCTGCTCCACCCCACCTCCCTGCCTTCATGTAATATTTTCTTTTTTCCTGATACTGCAGTTTTGGAACTGTGCTAATCAACACCAGCCAGAGCTGGCCAGAGTCTCAGGCTGGACAGGTGATCAGGCTATGCGTTTCCAGTGGTGGCCAAGGCCAGTTTTCCCAATTCCCCATGTACCTCCAAGCCGGTGCTAGGTCCCTTGCATGGCTGGTTATAGTGGCATTAGGCACATATCACCTCCAGCAATTCAAAAAGGGACTGTGTCAAGGCAGAGAGCTTGATCTTTCTGTGTCCTCCTAAGCAAGGTTGCTTTGAAATGTTATTATTTAACCCACACGCTGATTGCAAATCATTTTATCCAAGACTATTGGTGAAAAAGCAGGGAAAAACGCTGAGAGCTGGCAAGAGGTAATGGTTTATGCATTGCAACGTTGAACACCTCCTTCATATATATGTATATATCAGCCTGAACACATTGTATCTACTGAATGCTTCATGGGGTGAGAAACGCACAGGCTAAAGGTTGAAAGGAAAATTTAATATCACATTTAAACAGTGACTCAGTGACTTGCAGAGATAATTCCTGATATACTGAATGGGTCAGCACCAGAGAGGGAGTGAGCGTGACTCACAGGCCATGGGAAGGGTGGTGATGGACAGAGAGGGGGCCAAGACTGACAGAGAGAGGCTTTGAGGTCAGGAGGGCAGGTGGAGCCTGGAAAGCTCTGTGCGCCAGAGGGATACTGTGGGAAGGAGCTGAGGAGTAGACAAGTGCTGTGGCTGTGGCAGCGAGAAGACAACTCCTGTCCTTAGTCGATGAAAACTCTCAGGAGCTCCTAAAATTCAGGGATATCACTTTGAGAGCAAATAAAAAATAAAGTGTGCGTGGGAGGAGTGTTAGCCCTGGGAAAGGAGACTCAGGATAAAATAAATGAAACAAAGGCTGTTGTAGGTTGGCTTCATGGAAATAATGTATTGGTGGAGGTGCCACATGGTAGGAGTGGGATAAGGGCAAAGGCACCAGAGACATGCCATACCTGCAGCCTCACAGTATGACATCCTTCAAGAAGTGGGGTGACATTGTTGCTGTTCACTACCTTGTTGTTGCTGTTCACTACCAGTTTGCAGCATCTCTGAATCAGTGGGGAGAAAGGTGGTGCTCTCCCGAGGTTGGATCACTGCAAAACATAGCGCCTTGGGTACGGTTTGCGTGCTCTCGTGGTAAGACAGGAATAAAAATGAAGGTAGTAGAGAGCCTAGACCATAAAATGCATTTATATATCCTGTGGGGTCAGAGCCTGAGCTGAAAATAATTTTGGCAAACCGAGCCTAGAGATAGGAGTCTGTCAGCAGGCCAGAGGTAAGAAATTGATTTTTTTTAAAAAAGGCAAGGAAACATGAAGCTTGCGGACCCAAATCCTGCAGAGGATGATGCGTTACCCAGCTCATCCACTCAAAGCTTCCCCAGGAAAGAGCTGGGAGGCAGCCAGGAGGTGACCCATACAGCAGTCAGCTCCAGGAGATATCTGTGCTGGTGTCAGCCAAGGGGAGATGTTGACCCAAGCAGACCAATGAATGAAAACGTTCTTATGGAAAAGATCTAGAATGAAACTGGGCACACAGCCTTCTAATGTCACATGGCTTTTTCCTTCCACATCATGGAAAAGAGGGAGCAGGTGGAAATGATCCCAAGGAGGAGTCTGCTGTTGCCAGCTTGTCCGAGCACCGGAAGGAGCTGGACACCTCAGCGGCAGCAAGGAGTAAGCCATGAGACCATTTTTTGAGGATGATGCTTCTGTGTGCAATGTAAATTGGTGAATATTTAACAGTTACTCTGCCTCCTGGAAAGACGACAGGACACGGGATCTGAAGGAATGAGTGCCCATTGGCTGCTGAACGTAAGACATGTCAGCAATCTGTTTACTTGCAGGAGTGAGTCCTTTCTGTCTCCTGTGAGGTTGTTGGCTGTGATTGACTGATATAAAAAGAGGTGAAATTTGATTTCAATTTCCAAGTATTTAATGCCCGTTGCTCACTGTTTTACCCAAGTAGGTGCACACATTTGTTTTAATGTAACTCAGATGAAGTATGGCAGGGGAGGATAGTCCTTACATCACTATTCACCAAATTTTATCAGAGTGCTTTTATTCTTATCCAAATTTATTTGGCAAGCACAGAGGAAACAAAGGATTTGCCTAAACTTGGAAAAGAGATCCCACATTACTGTCATGCAGGCTACCAATGTTGTTCCAGACTGCAGTGTATTATTATCCAAACATACATTTTCTCATCATACAGCTCCCCAGGAAACTTGAGTTTCAGGAGGAAAGGAGCTCTGCATCATTACCCTGGCCTGTGAGTTCACCCTTACAAGTCCTGCTGTCCTGCTCTGTCAGAGTAAAATACAGAGGCATGTTTGTTCCCTGCTCTCCCATCATTGAGATATAATTTAATATTAAGTCACAGAGGACCAGAGGCCTCAAAGGCAGACGGAAATATTTATGGCGGAGTGGCTGTCAGTTGCTTTGGTCTAATTAAATGGTTGCTGCCTCCTTGACTTGGTTCCAGTGCAGTGGAGCTTGACTTGTTAAGCATTAGGGAAGCTTCCTGGCCGCTCACTGTTACTAATGCCTCAGCCTAAAAGTGTGACTGTTTGGCTGAAATAAGCTGTAACAACTTGCCATTGCCTTCCCACCCCACTTTGTGAGAGCCGAACATCTCTCCTTGTGGGTGCTTGTGCATGGGGCAGAAGCAACAGATTCCATGGGGCAAAGAGCACCACTCATGGGCAGAAGGATGCGGGGCCAGATGCTGTTTCTGCAGGGCCACTGCCACCCTTGCACCCTCTTGGAGGTGTAGGCACTTCTTCTCTTTCATGCCCCCTTTTCAGAGGAGGCAATAGGGAGTCGGTAGTAGAAGAGCAATCTGGAGATGAGGATCAATCCCAGAGGCGGGCCCATGAGGTCCTTTCCATATAATTCTGTATGTCTTGGGCAGGGGTCCTTCCCCAATTCACCTGGAGCCACCCTACATCTCATGGGGCAATTCCCAGTCCACCCTGCTGCTCTCCAAATTTCTAAACATCTGGAAACAACTGATCAAGTAGTTTGCAAGGAGTAAATCACCCAACACCCTCAGCCCATTTTCTCACGTCAGTGAAATAAGGAACAGGTCACAGTTTGAGTAAAACTGTTAGCCTCAGTCACTTGAATTATTTTTGAGTATGGATTATTTTTTGTGTCTTGTTAACAAATTGGCTAGTGTTAGACACATGCCATCTAATTGGTCATTTACATCATATGTTATATCCTCCCTTCCTTGATTGGATGAACTAAATTTTATTAAACAGAAACCTTCTTTCTCTGGTGTTTGCAGATGATGTGTGAACATTTGTAGCTATTTGGCAGTTCCGTTGTGAGACAATAAAAGAGCTTTTCAAAATGCCAGGAGAGGAAATCCACTGTGAACACTCTTGCAAATATTTACTTGTGCTCATATTTGCAATATTTTATTGTGTAATGGATTTAATGATGCTGTTTATCAAATAATCATGATTGCTCTCTTTAATGAATTCAAATTTAACTGAGTAATTTCCAGAAATATCTGTCAAAATTGGAAGAACATTCCAGTGCATTAAATGCACAAGGTACAGGAAACTGTTCTAAATAATTATAGCTATAAGGCACTTAGATATTGCTTAGATATTGTGTGTTTCACGAGCACCTCAGAGGAGAGAAAATAAGCACTGTGTTACCTTAGATACAGTAAAAAACTAGCAAATAGTAAATCTTTGCTTCTCAACCTCTCAGCACCAAGTTAGGATGCAGTGAACCTGCCTTTTCACTGCAAGCAAAGCTGAGTAAGGATGACCACATCGAAAGGTCTGTTGCTTCGGGGCAGAGCTGTGATACCAGTTGTGTTTTAGACACCTGAGATGTTTTCAGGGTTTGGGGATGGTTTCACAAGCAGGGCTGCCTTGTCCCTGCAGCCTTCCTAGCCCTGCCCTGTGGGCCTGACTCAGAAGTCACCCCTTTCTGCTGCTCTGGGAAAGAGGAAATGGGACCCAACAGCAACAGAGATGTTTAAAAGACCCTCAGGCTTAATGCATGGGCTGACCAACACTGGTCATAGACTTGTGGCTGCTGTTTATTCTGCTGCTGTGCTTTTTCCATGTAAAACTTCCAGCCTGAGGAGAAATAAATTCTTGCTGTCTGATATATTTTTATTGGAAAACAGGAACTACAAGAAAATGTTGAATTTCAGAGGTATTCAAGAAAACATGGACAAGCATAGTGAGACCTTCCTGAGACAGGTAACAAGTGTGGTTTTCAGGCTTTTCTTAGAAAAATCATCAAAGATGTATTCTCAAAACACTGAAGATGAGGTCAATCTCCAAGTCCAGTCCCTTTCCCTAGGAGCTGAGGGATGGGTATTTTCCAGTGGCAATAACTATTAAGTCACTAAGCAGAAAGCTGCAAAATCACTCAAAATCTCTGGATCTAGGCTAGGTCTATTAAAAGAAGTAACAAGAACACAATTTCTTAACCTAGTCTGAAGGGATGCAAAGCCTGGTCTGAAGGGATGCAGAGAAAGCAACAGACGATGGGAGCAACTCCCAGACACCTCAGTTTCACTGAAATCAAACATATTCTTTCCTTATCTGATTAAAATGGAGGTACTGTCCTTTTTCACATTGCTATTTTGACAAATACATTGTTTGAATATGCAACACCAGCCTCTATTTCCCAGTAATGCAGTAAGCGTGGATTTTTGGAGAGCCAAATTCCTCTTTATCAGTTCTGAAGCACCTAAATTTTTGAAGCAAGAAATATTTCCGCCTGCTGTCCATGCATGAAGTTGATTTATGACCAGTTTTCTGTTCAAACCACTGTAATTTTGTGAAATGATAGCAGTATTGATTCTAGCAAGAGTTTCACTTTGCTGAAACTATCAGGGCAGAAGTACTAAATGGAGCCTTGAAGTGAATAATATAGCTTTCCACTTTATCAATTTCATCTGTTTTGCTCCCCACCTTCACTTAATAATCTAGATCTCTTCTTTCTTTCTTCCTTTTCCCTTTAAAGTGTTGGTCTTCTACTTTGGTTCACAGCTATAAATGATGGTGTGTAGTTTCTTACCTGGAACTCTGAGCAGCACGAAGCTACAGTCTGAGTACTCAATAGACTGCTCAATATCTCCAAGTGCTTCGTGTTGCAGAGTTTTGGCTCTGAAAGATACTGTACTTTGGAAGTGGAAGATGATATTATTTTTTTTAGGAAGAAGATATTTCTGGTTTAGTTTTTCTTAAAATACCAAGCAAGCAGTAACATTTGCTTAGAAGAACTAGGAAAGTCCTTGAAGTCCTTATTATGGACTAGGCTCTGCTCTCAATTACATTGATACGAATGATAATAAACTTTACTGAAGATCGAGAAAATATCTTGGTATAAAAGCGATCTGAAGACCAATTCCACAAACAGACAAATCCTCACCTATGTAGGAGAGAAACACAGGGGAATTTGATGACATTTCTGTAGAGACTACTGTAGAGAATAAGGTAAAACTGCAGGTGAACTACATGCACATTCCATCCATATTCCTGCTGGGCAGGTGTGGCTGTGTTTCCTTTTCTAAAGTCAGAGTGAAAAAAGGCAGAAAATATAAACGCTTTGGTGACACTATTAATTCAGCCACAGGCACAGCATGTGTGTCAGCATAAATCTTCAGTAGCCCAGCCAGCTTCTGAAACTGCTGCTTCTGCATTTGCTTTCTCTATACTTACTTAAAGAAAGAAATTTCAGAAAATCAGAGGGCCATAAAGGTGTTAGGAAAAAATGTCACTCAGAAAATTAAGAAAAAGCTAAATATGTTATTTTTTCTGGGCATAAAACACAGAATTATTTTTGCGAAAGAACTGTTTGAAGCTCTGTAAGCGCTTTAGATGATTGAAGATTTTGGGGCAAGTGTTCAGAAAAAAAATGACAAATAATGCAAACAGATTTTAGCACAGTCAAATAATATTCTGAATTCTACCATAGGGTTTAAAGTAAAGCTGAGGCATGCTGCATTTCTCAAAAATTCTTCAAGTAGTGGTGGGGCTCCAGCACAGGAACGTCATCGGTCAGCACACAGGGTCAAGTTTGAAGGTGGAGGTGGGCTGATGCCTCCTTGCTGATGCTTGACAGTTCTGTGGTGGCCGAGAAGCCCCACTGCCTGCAGTCATCCTCTCAGCCCCACGGAGAACGAAAGGCAAGTAATCTTTCAGCAGCTCCCAACACAGAGGAGAAGCCCACATCAGGATGCAGTAGGAAGAAGGCTCCTGCTTGAGAACCAAGCCAAGCATGAAATTAATATTTCCTTTACAGTAAAAAAAAAAAAAAGAAAGGAAAGAAAGCAGGCCTGTAACATGGGAATAAATGTAAGCTTGAGGTGGGAACAGGCTTTGAATCTCCTTGTGAGAAGGGGAATATTTTGGCTGATTCACGTCTCTCCTTGTCGAACAGCATGGTACTGAAGAGGTCTAGCATGGGGCTGCAGCCCAGGGAAAATTCCTATAGGTCTTGTATTCTCAGCCCCCTGGGGAAAATCTTACCCACAAGGTACAGGCAGGACCTGTGCAACTCTTCAAATACACAGGAACAGATTACTGCCTTCCTCCCCTGCTCTCAGCAAATAATAATTGTTTCTTTTTCAAAAAAGAAAATGTGGAGGAAAAATCCTCCTTGATTGCTGAGGCACTGATAGCAGGACCCCTCCTCCCCAGTGGGTTTCTTTCCCCACCAAAGCACTTAATCAGGCCAGCCCTGTCGCCTCCAGCAGCCGCATTCCCCGCAGCAGCGGGTGCCTGCCGAGGTCGCCTCACGAAATCTCCTCATCACCAGCAAATGGCCCTGATGATGGAACAGCAGGTGCCGAGTGAAGCCGCCTCTTAGCGAGCATAGAGGAGCTTCACTGGCAGTGGCAGAGCATCCCACCTCTCACCTCTTGTGGCAGTGCAAAGGCTGCTCCGCTGCTGCCCCAGACACCTCCTTGGGCTCTGTCCACCGGCTGCTGAGGATGCTCAGCCCTGAGCCCTAGCACTAGTGGTGACAGTACAGCCCTGCACTCCCCAGTTCTGAGTGTGAGGGCTTGTAGCTCCTTGGACAGTGAGGAAACACTGGAATTTCAGATGAAAGGAGGCATCAAGGGGCTGCCTGTGACAGGAACTGACTTGACTGACCATTTTCTCAGCATTACACCTCCATTGTGCTTACAGCAATGTGGCTGGGCAGGCCCTCACTGCTCACCCTCTGGGAAGTAGTGCTTTCATATATGGTGCCATATGGGGCCCTGCTCCCAGTGTGAGCCAGTCTTGCTGAATGAGGGTAAAAAGTACAGTTTTGGCACAGCCCTAGTACTTTCCTCTTGGCTTCTGTACCACGAATAGCAGTGCTTTCCTGTGACCAGCCGTTCCCAGTCTGGGCATTACCAGACTTACGCAGTTGCCCTCCCAACTTTACTCAAAGTGACGTGATTACAGTCCCTGTCTCCTCTGGATAAATGTCTTCAGTTGCTCAGCAACCTCCACACCAGGATTAAATTAACTTTGATTACAATTACAGACAGCACGAATCAGTCTGCACTGTCAGAAGAAAGCAAAGCGCCGGCTGTTTTTCCTGAGGATTTTCTTCCCAAACTGCAGCTCTCGCGGGGAATTGAATCTCCTCCCTTTTCTTTGTGCCGAGCGTGGATGCAACTCAACACAGACATTTTAAATGTGCAGTGGGATTGAGCACAAAAGAATTGATTTACACGCCTGAAAATGTTTTCCTGCATGGGGAAGGAAAACAGAGAAGAGGCCTAAGTGTTGAAGGCAGTTTTGCTCTTATGCCAAGATCCTGGAACTTCCTCTGGTGAATCCAGCAGGCTTAAGCTCATCACCCCCATAGGGCTTTGCTGTTGTCTCCTCCAGGTCCTCAATTTAATACATGGGAATGTGTGGTTATTATACATAGCTCTACAGCTTCCTAGAGCAGACTGTCTGGCTGGGCGGAGGGTCTCCAAGGACCCCTTGGGTGCTGAGGGGTTGCAGGTGACCAGAACCACAGGGGTCAGACCTACAGGGTGCAAAGCATGTCGGTTAAATACCTCTATTGGCTGTGCATGATCTTCTCTGCTTGTACCTGGAGCAGACCTGCCTGGCTGGAAGGATGCGTTTGTGGTGCCCTGCATTCCTACCATGTGGGATGCAGTGGGCTATGCCCAGACTGCAGGAAAACTTCCTGCCCAGGCCTCAGCCCCCTAGAAAACAGTGTTGTTTGAAGCACTGCCTGTTTGCACCTGGCTTTGGGGAGGTCAGGCTGTTCTGCTCCCTGCTCTCGCACCTCTTCATTTCATCACCTCCTCTTAGCTGAACCCTAGTCCCCCTTCCACTGGTTTTCCCTCTTCCCTGACTCGTCACATGGAAATTCTGAGTGCTGGCCACCACCAGACCATTGGAGAGCCCCTAGTTGTTGCCCTGAAGTGCCTGCTGAGCTGCTTCTTCAGATAAGTGGAGAGGAAACCGGTGCGAAGTGGCCTATTGGTGGGGGAACAGGGACTGGCAGCACAGGTAAGAGGCATGTAAAGTCTGCGTGTAGATGAAATTGAGATTCTCTTGCTAAATGCCTTAGTAGAAGGTCTTCTCTCCTTGGATGAGGAAGAAGAGGAGGTATAGAGGACAGGGCAGCATCTTCTACTCCTCTCTGTGGTCCCTGACCAGGAGACCTTTGGCAACTCAGTAGCTAGGAACATCGTTTGCTGCAGGAATTGGCCAGCAGCAAATAACTGCTCCCAAGTGGGAGCAGGGAAGGAAGTATGGAGTCTTATTGCATTTAATATAATTATTCTGGACTTACAACAGAGTATGTGACAAAGGAATTTGTCTTTCTCTCTTTTCCTCCCCTCCCTGCCTCAGTCTTTAGTGATACAAGGGCCTGGTCATGCTTGCCAGTGTTCTAAAGCAGCTCTCTGCAGCTTCTCCTTAAATAGGGACACTCCCAGCCTTGTGCAGGCAGAGGTAATGTGCAAGAAAAATTTATAAATAAGCCTAAAATTTGGCCAAGACTGCTGTTGTGCAGAGGTCTGACACAAGTAGCTCCTGCCCTGGCATTCCCCACCACGCAGATCCCCATTCTGCTGGAGCTGCTGCCCTCCCAGTTCTGTCAGGGAAGGTTTGGAGCTACTCTTTCACCATCTGCCCATCACATGGACAGGAGGCATGGCCGTGGAGCGCAGAAAAGGACTCCCTTTGCCTAGGACTCACCATTTGACCTGCACCACCTGCGAAATAGATAGCTGGACAAGCATTGGCCAGGATGTCTCAGAGAAGGGTGAGATGTGGGGCTTTGATCCACCACTCAGCTCTTAGTTTTGCCTTCCTTGCTTCTACTGGAAGAGATGGCAGTGATTAAAAAGCTGTGGCAGTACTGTCCTGCTTCCCTGGGCCTGTGCCCCTCCTTAGCACCTTGTGCACCGGGGTTGCACCCTCTGTGCTGGCCGAACCTCCCAGGTCCCAGGTACTCACCCCTGGTGACCCGAGACTTATCCTCATAAGCCAGGCTGGGACCACTTCCTGCCAGATGCCTTCATGGGTTACACAGGCAGGTCCCCGAGCTGTGGCAGCGGGTGGTTACCTGCCCCTGGGAAAGCATGTGGTCATTATCTGTCAGAGCTCACAGCTGTCTTTCAGTATCTGTTTTCTCTCTCTTGTGAGTGTTTTGATGTTTCCTGACACTTTCACCTTCCTCTTCTTTTTGTGCACCCAAGGGATATTGTCTTTGACTCACATTCCCGTTTCACTGTGACGCATCTCAGTCTTGCTGCAGCCTGCCCTAAGTACAGCACGTCAGATACAACAGAGATTGCCAGGATTTTTCTTTCCTAACAGCATTTCTTATGAGAGGAGGTTTTGAATAGTCCACCTCTCACAGACTTGATCTTGATCTTACACTTTGATCTTGACATCATCAAGAAAGCACAGGTCCTTGCTCGCCTTTTCCTAGGGGCAGGTTGGGCATTCACGTGGCTTAAATTTGGCTTTCTTCTGTCCCTTGCTGTAATCTTTGCAAACATCTCACATCCTGATTTGTTCCAGCAGGAAATATTCTCTGTTGCCGATGTGCCTCCAGGAGTGCAAGGTTTATCTGTTCTTGCTGCCAGCTCTACGTTTACTCACATCCCTAAGCAGCCTTGATATAAACAAAGTCCCGATCTGTGTATGCTGCTTCTCTTTTTCCAGTGCTGGAGGCAGCATAGGACACTCGGTCCTTGCAGTCTGGCTGTTGGTGATTTGCCGCCTTCAAACCACTCTGTACCCAAACCTACTCAGCATTTGGCAGGAATGGCTGGATCCTCCCACCAAGAGAGGCCAAGGCAAGTGTGGTAGAGTCAGCCTTCTCTTCTACTGAACTATCTGTGTTGTAATTTGTGTGCCCTGCTTGGGTGTGAGACACCTCCTGCCCTATTTACACGTGGAGCCACCACTACTGTGTTTTGCAGGCAGGTGGTGTGGTCAGCCATGTCTCCTTCCTGGTGCTTCTTCCTGGCTGGTGATTCAGCTCTGTGTCTTGCTGGCATCCACGACGCCCCACGGTAACCATCCTTCTCCTCCCCATGCCTCTCAGAGCTCTGCTGCAGAAAGCCCCAGCTCATTGACTCTGTGCCAGTGATGTTCAGAGTCCCTCCTCCGTGGTGGTCATGACAGCACCAGCAGCTCCAACATGCCAGGGCTTAGCCATACGTATTGTCGTCTTGACACTTTGAAGTGCAGAAAGTGGACTTCTTTTCTTCATCCTTCTGGTCACCAAAGTCGGTTGGCTGCATGTTACAAAAACAGAGGTTGACCCATTGCAGAGATGCAAAGGCAAGAAAGAGATGCACTGCTCCAGCAGCAGTGACAGAGGCTTCCAAAACAACACGTCCAAGTGTTCTCCTTTCCCCCTCCTGTGTCTCAACAGCTGTGGATACACCTTTCCCAGCCATGCAATGCACACAGGTCAGCCTACAGCCTCCATCAAAGTTGCTGTCTGTCCTCCTTTTCTCTTTCAGGAGTGATGTCCATGGCATCCATTTCTCCTGTGCAGGCAAGCTCCACTTTCAGAATATGAAGGACTTTAGGTTCATTTGCTAACACAAAAGCAAGTGACCCTGTAATTTAATATTCTTCTGGAAGCAATTGGATAGAAGTCCTTTGTTTCTTTTCCTCCTGTCAGCTTGCATTTGTTTAATTTGACTGTCGTGACATGAAGTGACAGATCCCATGCTCCGTTTTTACAGATAGCAAAACTCTGGGATTCTTCTTTCTGCATTGTTAGAAATTTATGTATTCTCCCCATTCACTCGTACATCACTATTGTGTCAGATTGCCGACCCCCTTAAGAATAAATGCATTTTAATACAGCTGACCCAGAAACCTCCCAGAGGGGAGATAAAGCACCGCTCCAAGAACCAGCTGAATTTGCTGTAGCTTAGAGAGGAATCAGAGAAGGGTCCAAAGTGGGCAATGGCTCAGTGCCACAGCCATTTCCTATTAATAAGCCTCCCACCATGTCCACATTTCCTGATGCTCACAGCAGTCTTGTCTCAAGTTTGTATCGCTGCTCTGGGTGGGAAGGAGAAGCTCAGGCAGAGTTTTCTATGATGCTTTCCCAGAGATACAGACACAGGGAGGATCAGCCTTTATCACTGTGCAGAGCAGGCGACGGTGCTGTCCCAGAGACCAGGAATCCTGGCATGAGGCACAGCAGGCACTGAGGGTAGCAAAATCCAAGGACAGTTATTACTCAAGCTCAATGTCTGCAAGGGTGACAATGCAGGAAAAGAAAGCTATCTGTAGGGGTTGGGGAAGTGTATTGCAAAGAATGCCTCAAACTACGTTGCCTGGCTGGCAACGTTCCTGGCACTTCTCTTTAAAGAAGATTTTTTCAGAAGAAAGGAGAAGCAGCAGGAAATTGCAGATTCAACCTTTTATGGAAATCTGTAGCTGCAGAATGCAGGAAAAAACAATACTATCTTTCTCCTTCTAGAATTCTTCAGACATTTTTCTCAGATTTCATACAGTGAATTCTGCTCCTTGTCCATTTTAGCAAGTTGGTTTAGACTGATTGCTATAAAATGTATTTGAAGCTTGAAGGAATTGCTCAGTTTTGAGGACCACAGGCCAGTAATGCTTTTCTTGCTTTGAGTTTTCTGAGTCGTCTGTTTGGGATTCTGTGGGTGTCTTTACTTCAGAGGAAATGTCTTCAGAGTATGGTTGTTGCAAATTGTTTGGGGGAAATTTAAGTCACTTTGACTCCAGTTACTCATCACGTTATTCTAATAGTTTTCCCCAAGAACCACAAGCCTTAGGTGTTTAATCTCTGTGCTGTAACGTAACAATGACCAAATAAAGATCTTTCCAGGGAAAACTTCTCTTAATTTATGAGCTGTATATTGAATATTGCCCCCAACTAGTTTATAATGGCCATGTTATTATTAGTTCTAAGAGACTGATCCTGCAGTGGCCCTGGTAATGACTTTGCCTTGTGGAATTAGCAGATCCAGTGGACACTGCTGCTCAGGAGCCGGCCCATGTGTTCAGTTTGCCACCACGGCCAGCCTGGCTTTGTTTGGTGTGGGTCTGTGTCCACGGAAGAGATGGAGCCTCCAACAAATGAACTTCTCACAGAGCACTGCTGAGTACACCAGGAAAGTCCTTCACTCAGCAATACGCTTTGCACCCACCCTCAAAGGGACCAAAACATCCATGGCACTCTCCCTATTTCCACGGACTCATGTAGGCAAGGTTCCCTCTCCAAACCATCAGCCTGGTCTCTGCAGTCATGAGCTGAAACAGATCTCTGCTCTCACTGCCGAACAACTTGTGGGCACAGCAGGTAGTTTCACATGAGCTGGTGAAGGTGTGCTTGCCATTCATGTGCGGTACTGGTGTTTCTGCATGTAGTGGGAGCCAGAGCACCTCGTTTAACCTATTGACCCAGTAAAGTCTAAGCCTTCCTTCTGTTTTATTACTGATCATCAGTGGTGTAGGGATATATCAGAAAGCAGCTAAGTTCATTTACTTGATCATCCAGGGTAGCAAAGATTGGGTAGGCTCTTCTAATCCATGTTTCTCCTCCCTGAGGGGGTATGAAAGCCAAGAGGAGAAAACAGCTGAGGTCTCAGATCTCAGGCTGATTTTACAGCATGGGCAAAAAAAGAAAGCAAGTTTCTCCTCTTGTTTGGACCTGAAGAACATTTGTTCTGGAAGCCCTTGAAAGCGAATGAACAAGGTGCAATATGGTGTTGTTGTTACTACAATCAGTTTTCAGTGAAAAACTTCACTTTAAATGGCTATGGGGATCTGGATAATGTTGATCACACACGTGGATTTAAGGACTACGCAGTAGCCAGGGTAATATTTTTATAAATGCCTAATTAGGGAATAAAACAAGCATCAGAAATATGTATTTCTGAGGGCCACTCTTCTCTCCAATACAAGCAGGCTCACACAAGTGCATATATATACATATATATAATAAAGTTTATTTAGATCTAAGGCACATTAAACTACCTGGCTTTAAGACTCATGATGAGATTAATCGAGCATGATAATTACATGTGCTTGAAAATTACTTAGCAATTACACTTGAAGCTACCAAGAATTTCTATGATGAATTACCTTAGGATTTTAATTCTGATGGAGGTAAGGACAAGGTTAACAGAGGTCTAGTTTGAAGACAGTGAAGCACCAGATAATTATCCCATGCTGCTGTACATTTACAGCATGTACTGCTGCTATGAATCTTCAGACCTGTTGCAATGTAATTATTTCTGTTTTCCGTAATATGAAGTTAATTCTGCATCTTAACTTGGGATTCCCTGCTCAAATCCATGCATGTTTTTTGTTGGTGGTCCAGAGAAGAGACCTGGCAATCTCTCAAGCCACTGTATGCGGCTCATCTCACTCTCCTTTGCTATACACCAAGATGCAGATTAAAATGACAAACATCAGACACCTGTTTTGGGAATTTTCATAGAAGAGAATTTTAAAAGATATGTTTTCAGAAACTGAAACACTTAAGTTTTTAAAAAATGCGGTGTAAGGAGTCACTACTTGCCTGCATCAGCTGAACTAAGGAGAAGATGGAGGGCTGGCATACAGGAGAATATTTGTTCCACCTACAAACCTCTGTGCATTAAAATTGAAGAGGTCGTAACCTTCTTTGGCTGGCCTCAGCTCCCCAGGTGTATGAAGCTGGTGGGAGTTGGATGGAGCAGGGGTCTCAGCATGATGGGGTCCCAGGGGATGGTTTCAGCATCCAGGCTTGGCACGCCGGGCATGCAGCACCTGCACAAGAGTTCCTGGGCCCAATGTCACTGGTGCTTAGGCAGGACCAGCAGCACCCTCCTCATGGTAGGCGGCAGCCAGAGCTCTGCTCATCCTCAAGCAACATTACTGGGTCTTCAGAGGGGTTTTGTCTTCAGTGGCCGACAGTGGGAGCAGGGGAGAGGTTGAATGAAACCTCTGCAGCACTTAAGTAAATATCTAATTAGAGAAATATTTGACTTCAATAATAGATGAGCAGAATATCAGGAGACATGAGTACCGGCAAAGTACATCCACAGCATAGCCTTTGCAATGGGACATTTTTTGGCCTGCCCTCCTATTTAAGATCCTCATGTAAGTGGAAAAAACATGCGTGCAGCTGCTAAGGGTAGGGCATGACTTTCTTCACTTTTGTTCTAACAATTTGGAGGCACCCACCAACAAACTCACCCTCATCAATTCTGCGTCTTCCTGAAAATGTACTTTTAAGCACCTTAATTGCATTGCAGAGATAACCCTGCAGGCAAAGTGACAGGAAGAGAAACCATATGGAGCAGTTTGGCGGTCGGGCTCTTTGTTTTAAATCAATCAAACATCTGCGGCTAATGTAGCTTTGGGCTGCTCCTCAGGAAACATTAGGCCTATTAGTCTGGGCTGGCAGGAACACAAAATAATATATTTATGGACAAAGCACATGTGCATTACTGCTGGAGAGCGAGCGGAGGAGGAGGAAGAGAAGGTCTGTGCTCAGCACTTTGCCTTCTCAGGAGGTCAGCTCCAACACTCAAAAAGCAGGGATGTGGAGTCTTGTCTCCTTGCCCCAGCCCCGTGCTGCCCACCTCCCCGTCTGGTCACAGCCTCAACACCTGCTGCCCCAAGCCCAAAAGGGAAATGCCACCAAAAAAAAAGCTGGATGGCTTCTTCCTTAGAGAAGAAGAGGTGGGACAGTGTGGCAGAATATGTTGCCATCCACAGAGGCAGCACTGGGAGAGGAGCACTGAACAGTGGAGGCACTTAGGCGTGGCCACAAGGACTGTGTGTGTGAGAGCAGTAGGGTCTTAACATGCTGAAACCAATTTCACACCAAGGGCTATGAAAGCTGGAGGTGGGCAGCACCTCCATATAGCGTTCTCTTTTAAAACTAGACAGTCCCCAATAGGTTTATCCCATCCTCCTCCCATGTGGTGTCTTTATTTGTGCTCACACAGCAGCAGCAGTCCCAAGGAGGAGACAGGAGGTGGAAAAGGTAACATGGTGGTTTTCTTTTACACTGTCATGCATCAAATATGTATGTATTTGCACGTGCATCCGTAAATGAAAGGCACGAGGAACCACCCTATTGCAGGCATCCACCCACCCATGCTCCAGTTCCCTGGCAAACTGAGAACAATGACCGAGAGGAAGAAGAGCAAGAGCCTTGGGGCTGCCATGCAGCTGGCCACTGCCCCAGTGCGTGAGCGAATTTACACTAGTAAAACCTTAAAATGTGGGAAAATACTGTATATAATTTTAATTAACTCCCCAACCACAGTTTTAGGCTTCCTCGCTTCTGTTCCCTATAGAGGAAAACTAGAAAGCCTGTGACATTGAGTGGGATAAGGTAAAGCATCCGTATTTAAGGAAAAGTACATAGAATCATAGCATCACTAAGGCTGGAATAGACCTCTAAGATTAGCCCAACACCACCGTGCCTATAAAATCATGTCCCGAGGTGCCACGTCTGCGTGTTTCTTGAACGCCTCTGGGGATGGTGACCCCACCGCTTCCCTGGGCAGCTGTGCCAGTGCCTCACACAACGACACGGTGATAATCACAGTAATACAGCAGTAAATAATAATTAATAAATAAATAGCAAATACTACCTCATTGGTAGGTTTTTAATTTGCCAGAACAAAATGTGGCAAATAGTGATAATACAAATAGCTGTTCAATTTAAGAAAAACGCAAGCTTATTCAGAGTAAGGAGTTGTATATTAAGTAGACAGAGACAAATCTTAACTCTGACCTTTAGTGGCATTATGAACTAATCATATAACTATGACATTTCAACTAAGTTTTTAGTCCAACACCAGATGATCCTAATTTCAAAAATACAATCTAATTAACCCTTTTTAATCTTTCTCTGATGCTATCAGCACTGGGAAGATGCAGGGATTTGGGGATGCCTTAATTGTGACTTTCCAAAACTTTATTCCATCTTTGCGCTTGTTCAGATCATAACGGCAGGGATTGGAGAGAGGAGGATGGCAATAAATGAAGGCTGACTATTCTTTCTTTTAACCGTGCTTCCATGGATGCATTTAGTATTAGTGTGCATGTATCGGTTTGATGAGTTTCCTCTTTTCAACAACTTGAAAATGTCACATTTGTACAGTGACTGTGAAACATAGAAAAAACACTACTACATGCAGGAAATGTGACAACTTAAATCTGAAGAATACCAGTTGTATTTACATTTCTGGTCTTTCACGAGATTGCTCATTTATAAACTCCGTGTTTCTTGCAGGGCTGCAGACAAGCTAAACTGGTTTAGTAAAGCAGAGCTCCCAAAGCAGGTAATTAGCTTGCCCTGCAGACCTCCCTGCTGCCTCTGCAGCTGACATCCCCTCACATGTCCTACATCTTCCTCCTGTCCACACCCTTTCCTCAAACCTCTCATACGCGCAAGCCCCATACAGGCATGTGGGTGGCAACCCCCCCACCCCATCCTCCTGCTCTTTTCACAGCCCTTGTGCTTTTCCAAAATGCGTGTCAAGTCTCAATGTTTTCAGTGTCACTAAGTCCATTCCTGTCCAAGCAAACAGCCCCATTTCAGAGCAGACACAAACTTCCACCTTCCTGTTCTCTAGGGATGGCTGAATTGTACCAACTCATCATACCACTCTCCCAAGAGGAATCTCCATCTGTATGAAATGGCTCAATCTCTGGGACAGCCATTGCTGTCTTTTCCCTTCCCAAAGGCTGAGAAAGCTTCAGATGCTCAGCTGCGGACTCACCTACCATCCTTTGAGAGCTCATGAACACAGCCTGTGTGAAATACCTGGCCTCTAAGGGAAGGCTGGAGAAACATCCACACATTTCCTCTGGTGCATTCATGAGAAAGCAGAAGTCTGAAGACTGCTGCTAAATTTGTCAAAGGATGTATTTTCCAAAGTACTTCTAACTCAGACAAATTATCCAATTTATTTGCAAATTATTTGAAAATCCATCCTCTACTCAAAAGAGTAAGTGCTGTAATCATGCCAGAAATTCACTGCATCTGTACCAGTCGCTCACCACCTTCTCCAAGTGCAAAGAAACATCGTAATTTTCAACAGCATTCCCATCAAGCAAAATATACCAGTTTGGTTTGAGTTTTCCCAGCATCACAAGTAAAATGTTTTCTTCAATCATCCAAAGCTGGTGGGCTTCAGGTGGAAACTGAGGGATAGCTCAGCTGTGAGGAGAGGGAAACTGCTCCTGATGGAGCATCTCAGCGTGGCTGAGGGCCTTCTGGAAGGGTGGGAAGAATAAGTAGGAGGTGTTTCTGGGAAAAATGGTAGAAGGGAGTTTGCTTTGAAAATAATGTGTACCTCCAGCCATAGGCCACTTACCATGATGGGGAAACACAGGAGGCAGCAGACCTCCTTGAAGCATCAACTGCCCCATGGTTCCCTCAGGGGTCAACAGAGCTGGCACTTGTGTTTTGTGAGTCACAGAGCAGGATGGGGTCCCAAGCAGCACATCAGCTTTGAATTGACTGAATTTCCAGAGCTTCCTAAAGAGGATGTTATTATTAGCAGTCATCCTGGCCCATGTGGTCAGAGGCGACCGTGAGATACAGTATATATATAATCATCAGCTATAACAAGGTGAAGGTTTTTCTTTCTTCACTCATACTTTGTGGAAGCTCTTCTTCCAAGGAAAGGGTGTGGAAGCTTCTTATCAGCAATGACAGCAGCTCAAAGCAAGGGCGACAGTCCTTCCCTGCACAACTGAAGGTCTCTCGTGACTCCAGAGAGCTGATACTGCAAAAAAGGTTTCAGGGAATAGTCAGTGTAATTCCAAGTCTGTTTTGTCCTGTCGCCAGCTCCTTGAAAAACTTCAGTGCTAGACCAATGTCTGAAGAGAAAGACATGGAAAGATAATGATGCAAAGAGAAATTAAGTCCTTTGGCATGAAAGTTTGCTGCTGTGTGGAGAGGGAGGCAGTGGCTACCCTTGTAAGGAGTGTGTCTCACAGTTGAGAGAAGAGAGAAGTGAGAATCAACATGGTTATCACATGTACATTTGAGGATGGTCTGATAGAACTCTGACCCATGTTCAGAAACAGATACAGGGGAGGGATGTGACCTCAGAAAGCTGTTCCACTGCCTTCAAAACCCTTTGAATGAGATCTGTGTTGTCCTTCCTCCCAAAGGAAAAGGATGTGCAGGGCTGGTACCAAGTGAGCTTTGGCCTGTGACCTCCAGGCTGTGCCCCATTTGCCTTTTGCCCATTTATTAGTTGTTCATTGACGAGGCCATGCTCAGGTGGGCTGCGTCAGCCCTTTGCAAAAATGAGGAGAGGAGGAGCCTTGTTCAGCTCACAAAGTGGGTCACCAGATAAGGTAGGCTGATAGTAGTTCTTTGCACCTTCACCCTGACCAGCACCTCCTCTGTGAACTATGCAAGACCCATTGTTTGGGAACAAAGAGAATGTCGCTAACCTTCCCCTTAGGTATCAGATCAACGGTGCTTGTGTGCTTGTTTTCTTTTGCTTGAAGCAGGTTCTGTAATTATTAACCTTGCAGAAGGGCTTAGGGTTTACTGCAAGGGTTACTGCAGAGCACCTTGCTCAGAGAAGGTGCTCTGCACAAGCTGGGGGGGCTTGTTTGCTCCTTGGTGTTCCTGCAAGATAAGAAAGACGTCAAACAATGGGAAGCCAATAGTCTTCCTTTTCCCTCTTGACCATTACTTTGATTCATGGTACTTTTTGTTTGCCACTGATGAGTAATGAGCTATTTCATCTTCACTCCAGATCTATGCAGAAATGATAGGTACATATCAAGCAATGTAAAAGACATATAGATTTAACCCCATTGCCTAACAGTGTGCTGCTAATAACGTGCCTCAAAAACAGTGCTATGATAGCAGAGGGGAAAAGTCTCTCTTTTTTTTTAAATCTACCTTTGATTAGGGATGTACATTTTTGGAGTGACGGCCTGCCAGAAATACAGTGTTACACAAGCTCTCATCATCTGAACCAGCATCCTGGAGTAGCTCATTTTTCTCTTTCAAGGTCATTTTGTTATTATGCAATTGCACAAGCAAGACAGGGACTAAAGGGGTAAAAAGACAATGAAGGCTTAGACGCAATGCCAGGAACACAGGGCCTTTAGTACTGTCCATTTAAGTATAAAAGTTTGAAATATTCCTCACGCTGGCTTTCAATTTGGCCATTTTTTTCTGCAAGGGGCACAGAAGCCCCATCCAGCCCTCCACATCTTGGGGTCCCACTCTCCCTGTTCCAGGCTGAAACCATATGAGGAGGGTGCTGTGCAAATGCCCAAGCCTCCTTCCCACACATCTATAGCATGGAGCATCTGCTTTGGTCTCACCCTGAACAGTCACAGCCAGAAAACTCAGTGCCACGTTAGCTTGGTGGGCCCTGCAGCCCAGTCCCCTTTCTCCAGCAATGCCCAGTACAGCAGAGGCTTGCTGCCATTGGGACCAGTAAAGGTTACAGGCAGTGGCACCCTGGCTGGCAGGCAGCCCTCGCTCATGCTCCCCTGCCTCACTCCAAGTGCCAGCGGAATATATGTGTGGGTTAATAACGGTGCTGAAATGGCCATGGTTTTCCAGAGCCCTCTGGAGCTGACTCATAGGACATAGCTGAGCCAGAGATGACAGGGGCATAGGAATCAGGGCCCTGACGAGCTTCTCCATCAATTATCTATTTATTTTGTGCACCATCTTCTCCTTCTGCCTGTTGGCAAAGAGGAGAATTCATAAATGATGGTAATAAATGCGAAATGACAGCTAATCTTAATTGACAAAAGCTTCCCTCCCTCAAAAGCCTGGGTCATGCTGGATGTAATAGGCTCTAAACGTAAAAATATAAGCCAGGAAATTGCACTGGCAGTTTTACGTGCTTTTAGTTGGGTGGGTTTTATGCTGCCAAGCAACAAAATCAAGGTGGGGTCTGTCTGGAAGGGGATTTTCTTTTTTCCTCAAAACCAGGAACTCTGCAGTTCAGTGGCCTCGTGTTGCTCTGCTGCCCTGCAATCTCTGCTTCCCAAACCTGCAAATTTGGGCTCCAAAGTGGCACCACTTGGTAGGGGTTTATTTTCTGCCTTACCAAACCTCACTTTTCCAGGCATCCACCACCTGCTTGGTGGAATCACTCTGCTGAGACACAGCTGAGATATGCCCTGTATTTTGCAAATGATATTTTACCTTAGTGGGTTACTCATTTTCTTTCCACCTATAATGCATCATGTACTGTTATTTTCCAAGAAACCATTTTTCCTCCCAGGAAATGGGTGTTGATAACAAGGTGTCCCCTTACGTCCCATAAGTTCCAGCACATTTCTCTCTGGAAACCAGCACTGGATGTCTGGAGGGTTCATTGGGGCCGGGGGTGAAGGAGAAGGAGACCAGGAACAACCCCAGCTATTCCCTTCAGGACAGGCAGGCAGTGCTTAGTGCACCTCTGGCAGACCTCTCCTCCTGTCAGAAGGTATCTGAAAACTCTGTTTTCCATAGCTTCCTACAAAAACTCTGCATTGGGGAGTCAAAGTTGCAGCAGATGCCCCTGCTCCCATCATGGCACCTTCTTGCTCCCCAAATACATTGACTGAGTGGGCTGCTGGGCTGCTGGGGCTGGGAAATTTGAAGGATGAGAGCCAAAGAAGAAGGGAAGGCTAAGAAGAAAACCTGAAGACAACAGCGTTTTTGCAGTCCTGCCAGGATGATCCTTCCTGTTTGGGGTTTCTTTTCCCCTCCCCAGCTTGGGTGGGTCCCCTCTCCACCACCTCCCCTGCCTGCCATGCCAGCTGGGCTGGGGTTGTACTGCGGCACTTTTGTGAGAGCATCCCAGAGACTTCGAAACCTTCTCCTCGTCCTGGCAGAATGACTTGCAGCTTTTCTGAAAGCTGGCAGGCAGCCTCAGTGCTTTACCATGGCAAGAGGGTTAACCCCTTCCGTCCTTTCCTCCTTCTCTCCCCTTTCCCCGACCCAGTGCATTGTCCTGCTGGTTTGACTGGGAACTGGCTGGGAGGAAGGACAGAGGAGGAAACAGTTTATTTTTGAAGGCATTTAGCCCTGATGGCTCCGCGACTCAGGGTGATGGGAACGGAGCCTTGCACTGACAGCCTGCGGTTTCATCCATCATGAGATAAAATCATTTGCATGTGATTTTTGAAAGGGGCAATTATTAAGGGTTTGGGGGTTGGTTGGTTGGCTGGGGGGGAACGTGAAACATTTAGAAGCGGGAAGAAAAGGTTTATCCTTCAGGCATTGCAGGGAGGAGCTGGCAGCGACTCAAAGGCCTCCCAGCCCTGAAGGAATACTTGAAAATTTTCTTATTTTGTAGCTCTGTGTAAGAGCAACCTGCAGCAATCACACAGCAGGATCCAGGACTCCCTCCTCCTCTTCCTAGTTTTGCCTTGGGCTTTGTGGTGTGGTCTTCTTCAAGAGCACCCAATTTCTTGGTTAATTTTCTAAAGCGTTACTTTTTTTTTCACAGGAAGATTTGCAGGTACAAAAATCTTTGTAGTCCAAATCACTGCAGCTGCAAACCCAGCTGTCCACCCAGCCTCTCAGTTTACACCCAGTTATAAGGTCTGCAGGGAGATCTTACAGCAGCCTTTCAGTACTTAACGGGGTCCTATAGGAAAGCTGGGGAAAGGCTCTTTATCAGGAAGCGCAGGGATAGGACAAGGTACAATGGCATTAAGAAGAAAGAGGGAAGATTATACATTAGGAAGAAATTCTTCACAATGAGGGTGATGAGGCACTGGCACAGGTTGCCCAGGGAAGCCGTGGATGCCCCATCCCTGGAGGTGTTCAAGGCCAGGTTGGATGAAACTTTGAGTAGCCTGGTCTGGTGGAAGGTGTATCTGCCCATGGCGGGGGGTTGGAATTGGATGATCTTTAAGGTCCCTTCCAACCCAAACCAGGCTATGATTCTACTCTATGATTCTACAAATGTGGTACCCTGGGATACTGCCTCCATCCTCCTCTGCCCCATGGCTCCTCCATACCCTGCACCTCCACGGGACACCCTTGTGCCCCTGTCACTACTCAGGTAGGAATAACCACTCTTTGTCCCTGGCAGAGGCTGGATGGGACTGCCAGAAATCTATAGGGAGAGAGGTG
Organism: Tapera naevia; assembly: GCA_033556795.1. Lineage (NCBI taxonomy): Eukaryota > Metazoa > Chordata > Aves > Cuculiformes > Neomorphidae > Tapera > Tapera naevia. The sequence continues at coordinate 789,576 of JAUMJJ010000222.1, forward strand.
AGGGCTCAGGAAGCAGAAGGCTTAGAGGTTGCCACACCGAAAGGATCCAGCCCAGTAAGCAGGACTTCAAACTTTTTCCTGCTTTTGCAGATGTGATTCCCACTCCTGCAATGCCAAGACTTTAGATTATTGGGAAGTAAATTTAGAATAGATCTGAAAAGTAATTTAGAGACCTAAAAATAGCCTGTGAGCCTGTCTATCCTGTGACTGTGAAACCAGGAAGTAGGATAAAGGAGAAAACAAAATGACTGGGAGGTGGAGATATTAGGAATAAATAATTATTGTAGGAGTCATTCTCAACAGAGAGAGATATTGAGTGCATGTATGCCTGATTTCTGGGATCAGGAGCCAGACAGCAAATTATTTTAACTTGTCCCTGCACATATTGAGAACACAAAGCCAGCTATTTTGATACTAAAACTGAAAGATGCTATTTCATGTCGCAGTGGATCGCCCCATGCAACTGCCCACTGCTTTGCCTTCTGCACCCTCCTATGATGGGGGCATCACCAGCACCCATAGCCCAGTGGGACGTGATTCCTTATCTTCTTTCTTCCTTTCCATGATAAAGGAAGGCGAAACATCATTTGCCCTGGGTACTGAGCCAGACATGGATCCAGTGGAAACAAAAAGCAAAGTGGAATAGAAAACACATGGGAATTTGACATAGGAGGGTTGGTCTTGGGGTCCATTGATAGCCTCCGGCCTGGTGAGCCAGGTCCAGGGTGCTCCAACAAGGAGCAAAAGCAGACAGGGATGGAGACAAGCAGCAACATATGAGCAAGGTATCCACACCGGGGTGAAGCCACCTGTAGGGCCATGGTCCATGTTGGAGACTGCGCCGGAGGCAGGCAGTGTAGTGTAGGCAGGACTGGGTGCCCCAGCTGGAGCTGAAACAGTTCCCCTGGTCCCCTGTGAGAAAACGACCCAGGGGACCAGAGTACTCAACGCTCATCACAACACCAGATCCCCCTGGGGGAGCACAGCAGCCCTGGGGAGGCCATGAGGAGAGGGCAGCGGGGGCTGCAGATGTTTCCTGTGCACTGAGCATGAGCCGCGGAGAAAAGATAAATGTATGCACCGTGAGCTAAGCCTCGCCTCATATCGCGCCTTGCTTTTATAATCTCTTCTTTTTAATATCCTGTTGAGACAAACAGCCCATGCACATATGCCGGGAGGACCTGCAGAGCAGCTGAGCGTCTCAGAGCATCTCAGCCTGAAAAAAGCTCAGATATCCCAGAATTTCTTAGAGCATCGCAGCCTGAAAGATGCTTTAAGAAATTCAGTATTGCAGCAAGTGCTGGGCTGCCAGATCCCTCCTATGCTGACCTCTGCTCCCACAGACAGACATGATGTGGTCCTAGGGTGTGGGTTGGGCACTTTGGTTTGGTGATGACAGACCACGGAGAGCAGGAACTGCAGTGGGAGAGGGAGATAATGTTACAGGCGCTGAGATTGTCAGTCCAAGGACTGATAGGATGCCAAGGACATCTCCCACATGATCTTTTCTAATGCCACCCTGAGCACTATAATGCTTCTGTTTAGCTGGAGCTGGCATGCACAAATACAGGCATCAGGTAGGTGAAACATGGCTTTATGTGTGACAACATTGCTGGCTACTGTGAGTCCATGTCTTTAAAATGCTACTGGCTGCAGTAACCATCACTTCTCTTCCTGTATCTCCCATCACAGCCCTCGTGACATACTTCTCCCCAGCCTCAACACAAATCCTTGTTTCCAGAGGCTGTCATTAGACGTCCATGGGAGTGAGGAGGCAGAGAGCAAGAGACTCTCCTTTGCTTACACCCATGTTGCATGATCACTGATGCCTAGGACGTGGTGGCATTTCAGTTTTCCCCTTGAACTGTGCATCATGCCCTGTTTCTGTAACAAATGCTTTTGGGGTGGACATGTCATCCCTTGTGCAGTTTGTCACCATGCTCCCACTGCTGATCAGAAGGAAGGGCACAGGGGAGGGTGTGGGCATCGGCAAGGATGCCACCTCGTCTCACAATATCAGCACTCAGACCAGGAAGGCAGGTGCCCCACAGCCATGTCCAGCAGCATGACATCTACATGGGCTTGGCAGTGATACCCAGCAGCCTTTGGCAGCCCAGCCATAGCAGCGCCAAATCCTCCTCCTGACCACGGGCTAGTCACCTTCCTGGGTGGGGGATCTATGTGAGTGAAACAGTCTCACCTTGCCCCAGCTTCCATGGTCACCAGTCTGACCAGTAAGATCTGGCAAACTGTCCCTTCCTTGGCAGCAGCTGATGCGGTCCCTGTTTCCTTAGCGAGGGACTGGACTGCCTGAGAACAGCCAGAGGAGCACTTCCTATTCCCCTGTCCCCAGTTATCAACACCAGGTCCTACTTTGGTGCCTCTCCTGGGGGAAAAACCCCACCCTTTTTATTAAACATGTAGCTCAGACTACTCATTTCTCCCACTTTGAGGGCAACCTGGTTTTGCAGAGGTCATTAAGCCTTTCAGCGGGTGTTGGGTTCCTGCAGCCCGTCTCCACAGAGGTGATCCTTACAGTCGGGGACTGCGGAGTCTGGTCACACCAGAGCTGCGCAGCCCTCGGGCCGCCCTTGCTGCATCGCTCTGTCCTAACAGTGACATGCAGTGGCGGCTCGCTGAAACGGAGGCTGGAGATAACCCTGCGTTCAGTCAGAGCTGCTGCTGCCACTGACGGCACCCGACAGCTTTCTGTAGGTGTACCTGTATATTTTATTTACTAACAGGTCAATATTATCTCGATAATGAATTGTGTTCTTGTTTTGTACAGCACTGTTTTCTTTGAGCTCCCTTTTCGTTGCACCCACGCGTGCTCACAAGCAATCCTACTACAAAATTTTCTGGGAAGACCCAGCCAAGCAGCAGCAGAGCTGCCACCACTTGTCGTAGTCAGCAATGGGCTGCTGCACCTCCCAGAGTGAGCAGGGTGTACCAAGAGGAGAGGCTGGCACAAAATTTTCTGGGAAGACCCAGCCAAGCAGCAGCAGAGCTGCCACCACTTGTCGTAGCCAGCAATGGGCTGCTGCACCTCCCAGAGTGAGCAGGGTGTACCAAGAGGAGAGGCTGGCACAGGCTGGGGGAATCCCAGCTGCCTGGGAATCACACCCCCTGTGCCCCAACATCTGCCTGTCTTTGGGGGTCTTGAGGCCTGCTGGTGACAGACTCACGGAAGCAGAGGGGACTTCACCCCTGCCCTGCAGCCAAGGGCAGTAGCAGCCCTCCCTCTCCACAGGCTGGCAGGGTGCAGTGCCCATTCAGCCCTGGCAAAATGTGCCCACAGCCGTGCCCCAGCACATAATTCTGCACTGCTTACCTGCTGCTGCTTGCAGATCAAGTAGCTCATGTCTAAGCAGCCCCATTTAAACCCACAATCCAATTACAGGCACAAAATTAGAAGCCAGACTGGAGCCACTTTAAAAGTTGCTCCTTATTTAATAATTCTGTTGTAGTTATTTTTCCTCTTATTGCCATTTATTCTCATTCTGGGGCCAGTCTGTAATAACAGAAGAGGTCCATTTCTGCTCCCTCTCCTCTTTCCAAAGTCTAGTCTTTCTGTGTGGGTTTCACTGCTGCCTTGTGAAAAGACATTAGGGTAAATAGAACAATGACACAGTACTACAGAGGTCTACATTAATGGGACCACACCACACTCACCCCTTCCATGACCTCTCCTTTCCCATATGAAAGGGCTGAATCAAATAAGTGAAATTCCTATTTCATTGCTGCCTGCATCTATAGGTATCAGCCTATCGGGTGTGGAAAAAGAAATTGCAGTGCAGTTCTTTCCTTCAAGGCTGCGTCATCCAGAAGCACGAACTCAGAGGACCTGCTGGAGTGATTTGGAAGCACCATCTCCCCTCTGGCGGGATCTCCATGGAACCAACTGAGGAAAGGAGGTGAGAGCCTCCCCGTCACTCCTGGCTCCAACTGGGCCTCTGCATGGCCAGCAGTGGAGACAGGGGAATATTGGGGTGGTGCGGACACATAGCCCCAGCTGGGAGCTAGCTTGCACCGAAGGAGCAAGGGAAAACACTTTTTTAATCATTTGCCTAGTAATTAAAGATGTGACTTGATTAGAGTTTGGATTCATTCACCTGGCTCGATTTTCATCATTCCAGATATAGCCAGGAAAAAAATAAATGCAACTTTTCACTAACCTTTCAGCAGTTTAGTAAAAACAGGTTTTAGATCCCTTTTAAAAACATATCTACAGCCAGTCTAAAATAGACAAACACTGCTGTGCGGTTAATAGCTGTCGTCCTCCAACCTACTGCTGAAATCTGTCAGTGTATTTTAAAAATAAAATTGTTTATGCAATGTTTTGGTGACAACTGCCTCTGCAGCACACCTGAATTCTTGTCTTTATGCTCCTAACTCATGGTACGTACTGATTAAGGCATTTGCTGGCAGGAACCATGGCAGTTGTCACACAGCCTGAAGATGTTAGAGGATGGTTCAGAGTCCCAGCATGGCCTGATCCTGCCTGTGCAAAGCAATGAGTTACCCACAGACAAGCAGGATGTAGCATGAGATGTCTCCAGGATGGAAAGGATGAGGATTTGTGGCCAGGGAGAGGTGTTTCCCAAGTTGGGGAGATCTTCTACTTGCCAGGCGTGTTGCAAGGCATGGAGCAGGGCTGAAAGTTGGGCAGCAGTTAGTGCAGGGGGATGAACTGGCTGGTGGGATGTGTCCTCTCCTTTCTCTGCACCTCACCTGCACCCCCTACTAACCTTCAAAATTTCTTTGTAGAAAGAGCCGTGTATTCCTGAAGGCTTCAGCTGCAAGCAGGCTAACTCTGCCAATGACTCTCTTGGACAGAAGTGTTCAAGATGCCCAAGAGGGTCAAAAGTTTCATCCTGCAGCTCAGGACAGCTGGATGTGATGAATTGAATTGTCAGTCAGGGCTGTGAAGCAAGCAGAGCTGACAGAGACACAGTGCTTAGCCCCTATAAGCCTGGAAACAGGACAGAGCCAAGGACTGGATGGGGCTCACCATCCCACTGCTCTCAGGAGTCATCCTGTGCTGGTCCTTCTACTCCATGCATGACCCCACTACTGGAGTCTTCCTTCCACCTTCCTACCCACGCTAAGCAGAGTGGTCACAGAATGGTTATTTTCCTTAACTCTGTGCTTATCAAAGCATCTGCTGGGGGATCTCATGAGGCAAAACTGGCCACCAGCATATGGCCAACGTCCAGCGGGATGATCTGAGGGAGACCAATCCCACTCCTGGCAGGCACTGAAAACACAAGCCTCAGGTAAACATGAACAATAATCCCCTTTTCAGAGGGGTGCTCTAGCTGGGGGATTTGCATCCACTGAGCCTGTTTAGCTTCTGTTTTAGATTTCAGTGCTGAGTGAATGCAAATAGCTTTAAATAAAGTCAAAGCAGGAAGGATGCTGGATATCAAGCAAGCACTGAAATATCATGAAGCTGCAAAGGAAGTGATACCCTCACATTGCTGCACATACAGCTCCAGTCATTTGCACATCAAGTAGGTGAACTCAAGAGTGCAGAAACAGGCCCGTAAATATATGGAGATTCTGCTTTAGCAGGAGTTGATTTTCAAAGCACATCTACTTCTTAGCGTACTGTTGCGGTCACACTCCACCACCTCACAACTCTCACCCAGCTTTCCCAAACCAGCTGTTTCAGCTTGCTAGCTTCCCCCTACAAGTGAAGCATTAAATACAAGTAAACACCTAACTTTTAGTGTTGTCACCACTTTGCATCTTGCTAATTACTACTGTAAATTATGTACATATCCAAAAAGTGTCTAAATGTCAGTACACTAGTATATCCTCATTACTTGGGATTCTTATTTTGAAAATATATGTGAGAAATATTTCCGTATTTTATATGTCTACATTCTACTGATCACATTAAAATCATTCTGTAGGATATTCCTATGGTCAAAATGCAATGAGGCAAACTGGAACATTGCCAAGATCCTCCAGTCCTCTTTTAAAAGACGGATTTATGATCTTTAGCAACAAGTCTTGTTGTACATCTTTATTTTTCATTTTACCTCGGGCAGTCCCTCACCTCATGCTTTGTCATCAGCTCATTTTTGGCTTGTGAGAATCCCATTTCTCATGATTTTCCAAGCGCTGCAGGAGACAGCCATTCTTTAAATGCTTCCCTTCCAAGTACCAGTCTGAGGCAACGGTGCCCAGCTTGTGGAATAGCCCTTGCATTCAGAGGACAAGTTTAGTCAAAGTAGGGATACCAAAACTACAGTGTTCTACGTAGCACAGACCCAAGCTTGCCAGACAGTATTCCCTATAGTTGATGCACTAGGCATCCTCCTTACCCTGGTAAGCTGCATCATTGTGGTTCAACCTTAGCTATCCCAAGCAAAACTAAAGAGAAGGGAACTGGGAGATAGAATTTGCTGTTAAAGGTTCAGTGTTTTAGGGAGGCAATATCAGAAGATACTTTAGTTTAGCATAGCACAGATGCTGGCTGCCTGGGGCTTTGTCACCTCCTTGCAATCGCTCCCTCAGCAGCAGGCTACCTTCTGCTCCAACCCAGAACTTCACACCTGCCCCAGGTGTATCAACCAGGTTTTCCTCCCCCTTGTTTGCCAGCCCCAGCTCTCTCTGTGCCCTAAGCACCCTGAACCTTTCCCTCACCATTTGCCTTACCCTCACCCAGAGCTGAACCGGCTCTTGAAATGAATGCTCACAATCCCTTGCTCTTCAGCTGAATTTTGCTGTTTTCAGCTGTCTTGTTCCTTTCTGGCTCTTCCTGTTCCTTGTGGTGTATGCTGTCATTTCAGTTACGCACTAGTCCATTCATCACCTGCCTGCAAACTCAAAGCCTCTCCATCCATTTTCATCTACTGCCACAAATACCAGAAAGCAGCTGCTCGAACGCCTGTGCCTGTTCTGACCTTACTAGCCCCTCTAAAACACTTCTCTCCCCAGTTACCTTTAGTGACCCATCCTTTGACAAGTTTCACTTGTATTTCCTACAAAATAAATGTCCAGACAAAGGCTTCTGGCAACAGGTGCACTGCCATGCTTAAGCATCCCAGGATTGGCTGACAGTGAAGTGGCCAACCTAAAAGCCAACAAAATCACAGAATGACAGAACAGTTTGAGTCGGGAAGGACCTTAAAGATCATACAGTTCCACCTCCCCGGGCAGGGACACCTTCCACTAGATCAGGTTGCTCAAATCCTCATCCAGCCTCACCTTGAACACCTCTAGGGATGGGGTATCCATAAGTTCTTTAAGCAACTTGTGCTAGTGTCTCACCACTCTTGCAGAAAAATTTTCTTCCTAATATCCAATCTAAATCTTTCCTCTTTCAGCTTAAAACTGTTACCCCTCATTCTACCTCTGCACTCCCTGATAAAGAGCCCCTCCCCAGCTTTCCTATAGGATCCCTTTAAGTACTGGAAGGCTGCTCTAACATCTCTGTGGAGCCTTCTCTTCTCTAGGCCGAACAACCCTAGCTCTCCGAGTCTCAAAGGGGAGGTGCTCCAGCTCTCTGATCACCTTTGTGGCCTCCTCTGCACTTGCACTAACAGATCCATGTCTTTCCTGTGCTGAGGACTCCAGACTGATTGCACGTATGTGGAAAAGTCCCAAGAAATTACACATTTAAACAGCAGTTGACTATCAGCCTTAGGCTTCTGGAGACTCATATATTAATGAATGCTAGAGAGACAAGCACTCCTAAATATATCTGCCCATACATTGATTCGAAATGTTTTTACTGTATTTAATCTTGTTTTATGCCCAGTCAAAAAGCTGAATAACTGACTTAGAAGGGCTGGAAATTTGAGGAACCATAACAGACCACAGAGAGCATTTCAGAGATTGTCACATCAGTTCGGCACAAACAGTTGTAGCTACCTTAAAAAGATAAGGTTTCAAAAGTAATGCCAGCATTGATTTAATATGAGTGAAATCAGATGACCGCATTTCTCCTGTTTGGACCCATTTTTCCAAGCTTGACGCCTACGAATTCAAGTTCTCCTTTTCCATTTCACAATCAGATATAAACAGGCACCTTCTTGTGATGTTTGTGAATGTTTTATTATAGAATCTTATCAATAAATTACTTCTCTGAAAATCAGTTTTTCAGAACCAAAATCTAATCTGGCAGGGTTCAATAAGTAACAAGATGAACTCAGCCATGCAAACAAAATATTACTAGGTTACTTTAATAAAATTTTATCACAGCCACCTCAGGAAGAAGAGCGTGTCCTGGAGACTTAGACAGCTAATCTTGGATTTTTATTAATATTTTTGATTCCTTTTGTTATGCCCCAGCTTCTGCTACACAGCTGTCTTCATTTTGATGCTACAACAGGATAGATCTTTGGGTGCCTTTATGCCTGTGATTCTTGTCTTGTTTTACACTGTTGTAATAAAAATAGCACCATCGGTGTTCAGTGCTCGCCGCTGTAAATTTAAGCAACTGGTCATCGCACTGAAACAGATTTTCCGGAGAAACCGTGCTTATTCCTAGACAGTAATTGCTCACAAAAGTTCTAGCTCCCAAGTCTTCTCAGTATGTGCCATTCATTTGCTGTTCAGCACCTCTTATGCTGTTTATTAAAGTAACTTTATTGGGTTATGTTGCACACAACAGGATATTCAACATTCCATCTTGACCTTCACAGCAGTATCTAATACTGCCTGGAAGATAACCAACAAATATTTTCTTTCTATATACAATCAGCATTCTGAGCCTGCAGCTACTTATTGACAAATGCTTACCAGTTTCAGTTAAACATAAGAAAACCTAAGGACATCAAGACATTTGAAAACAATCATTACTGTATTTTTAATTTGTTCTGGATGGTTAACTCAACTTATTAATTACTCTTGATTTCCAGGGCTTAATTACACACAATTTTTACAAAAGTAACATCATGTCTTAACATAAATCAAACACAATATTAAAGATTTTTTTTGTGCAAAACTTAAGCAATAAATCTTATTAGTACAACGAGCTGAAAAGCAAGGGATATTTAAAACAGTATTCACATTCAGTGTGCAATTCTTATCCCTACTTCCATCTTTTGATGTGGAATTTAGAATTCCCATCAGTAAGTGCTATATGAAAATACCAATAGTTTGTTTCACCTTTTGTTATTTGGGGGAGACTCAGAACATATCTTTGCATTAGTTTTTTACACACAATTAAAACAGCTGTTTAAGTTGACACATGTGAATTAGACACGGAAAAGGGTGAAAGAATACCTACTGAAGGCAACAACATAAATGGTGGCATAACGGATAATTTATAGCTTATATTCAAAAATAACTGACATTCTGATTGTCCATTTTGAACTCAAGATTTTAGGAAACAGCCCAAACTTTTGTTTAAAAATTTTGGAATCTTCAATAGTTAATTTTAATTAAAATCTTTAGCTTGTTAGATATTAAGCGCTACCAGCTAGTGGAGTCACAAAGACTGTTTGTTTACACAGCAACATACAGACAAATCTCTCTTTCAGAAAGAGAGAAATTATGTTCGTCTGGGAACATAATCAGAGTATTTTCTGAAAATTTCGGGTATCTTTTCCTTCCACAACATAAATGTGTGCAACAATTCCTTCATTTGTGTAAAAATGCAGAGAATTCCACTCAAGCTTTAAGACAGTGCTATCATTAATTCAAATTCTCTATATAAAAGTATCAAGAATTCTTCAGTAGTTAATTTAATACTCAAAAGTAGATCAATAGTTTTATGTAAACTTGTTAAAAAACAAACCACCACATAATTTGGCTTTAAAGTGGCAAAGTATTTGACTTAATATTATTTACTAAGCATTTGAAGAACTAAGTCAAACTACGATTTCAAAAAGATGCAGACTGTATTATCTCTGATATTGAAACACTCAACTAAAATATATAATTATATAAAGAATCTCCAAAACATAGAATTAAAATTTGTTACAGTGGTCTTGTTCATTGCAGCAATAGCCCTTCCTATAAGGAGGCTGCATGTTAACTAAAATACACTAATCTGTTGTAGTTGTCCATCAGAGAACATCAATTTCTCCCTCTGCCTCTTCTCTGCCTCGAATTTACTAAAAAGCAGGCTAGGCTTTCTATCTAAAAAGACAGTTATGCTCACTATCCAGATGGCCATCCCCTAGCCCTAATCAAAATCTTGTCAACTTAACCTATTACTGTTAGGTTTAGGATAGTAACAAATCTCACAGTTAAGTGTTAAAAATAGATGGATTAACTAACAAGCCATCTTCTGTATTTTAACTTACTGAAATCTACATATCATAATATATCTTGAAGCACTCTTACAAACTGAGCCTTCCATGAAAGTTGCACAGATGGAAAAAAATGCCTTGAGATAAATGGAAATAAAATCTAACAGAAGAAAGATTTCGTAATATTGAGGTCCAGTTCCTTACAACTAACACATATATTTCAGTGACAGACAATGCTCATCATTTTGGCCCTGTCTCTCTCAAAATCAACTTTACAAGCTGTTACCACTCCAATTAAAAAAAAAAGAAAAGCATCCTCTTAAAATATTGTATATGGAGTTCTGGATTCCAAAAATAAAATATATAAACAATTTCATATTCTTGCTATGAAACACCAACTAAAACCCACAAATGATTATAAAGAAACCAAATCGCATTTTGGACGCTGTATCTTTATCGACACAGTTCTCCGTGTCACAGAATTCCGCATTTTTAGTGTTCAAAATGTGCAAAATCCAACTAATTTTGAAGAAAATTCCAGTTTTAAAAAGCTTCATGTAACTTCACATGACAGGCCAACAATCAAAAGATCGACTTCAAACAAAGCTGTACAAAGTTTGCTTCAAATCTCCCTATTCTCCCCCCCCCCAAAAAAGGCACTCAGTGGTTTAATTGTGCAAATGGCTTCTTAGAAGAAACAGTGTGCAAATAGAGCCTGTTCCATTAGCTCCGCATTCTTTTGTGATTTCCTAGAGAGTATTGCTATTAAATGCTATCTATGGTATGACTTTGTAAAGGACAGAAGGGAGTCAGTCCACAGAATCACAGATGTCTTTCACCTTCTGGTTGAAGTCCTCAGGTTGATCAGCGTACACGTAATGGCCCGCGCCAAGGATAGCCTGGAGGACAAAGGTGAAGAAATAGGTCAAAATCACAAGCATGTAACAAACAAATAAATAAACACTGGGACACATGAAGAACCTGACTTTTACAGGTTGTCTACTTGATACGTTATTACTTGAAAAGAAAAATATCATGACTGGAGCTGATCTATTGCATCCAGCCTGCGCTAACGCAGTCAGCACGGCTGCGGCCAGGAGGTGGTACCACACAGCCTAAAAAGGGCTGTCAACATAAGGAAAAGCTGGTTTCACCCATGGAAGGAGCTTTGCTACACAGGAATAGAGGGTGAAACTACTGCTTATTTAACCCGCACACCTTGTTAAACAAAAAACACCGCTCAAGCAGGCACAAGTCAGTGCAAAACAAACTTAGCAGAACATGTTTTACATATCAAACTTCTGATTCATCTTCACCCCCTTCATTCTCCACCCAAATAGCTCTGCCAAGCCGCTCTTTAGTTCTGTGTTTGCGTTAGAGAAAACATCAAATACTTTGTATTCTCTTATTATAAAAACAATACAGAAGAGACTAAAGAAGGTGCTAGGATTAAGAACTCAGAAGCTTCAATGGCTGGGGATTTCCTAGACTTGTGGAAGCAGAGTTCAACCCTCCAAATTAACAACTACTCATTAAGCAGGGACAAGTAAAATCCAGTTGATGCAGTATACGGGGAGAACCTTACGTTTGTGACCCAGTTTATTTCACAGCAACTATATAACAAAATTAATGGCTTAAGTAACTACACACAGGGTGGTTACTCTGTTTCTATAATTTATTATTCACTGTCAAAACTGGTAGGAAGCAAGCCAACACCACAGGGCACAGCAACAGTACTTGACCTATTTTCTTCCTATTTTATAATCAGTCCAAGATTAATTTGTATTTAAACCTATTTTCCCCTCCCTCCATTCAAACACTTCACTTTAAATCTCTAACAAAAGCCCGTAAAGGCATGTTATTGTGTTAAAAACTCCCACAAACTCAAAATAAAAATTAATTAGAAATAAACACACATAATAAAAGCCCAGAATCTCTGTGCATTTTACCAAGGAAGGCACTGCCAGCCCATCTCTCAGGCCCATGAGAAATCTCTCCCTCCTATGTTTTTTGGAATGCCCAGATGACGTCTACCACCCCAATTTACCTTTTAGAATCTGTATTGAGCTTGACAAAATTTTAACCTGGAATACAATAAAATTTTCCACAGTCCCTTCTAAAAGCCATTGTCCAGACTGGAAAGATCTGCCTGAATGGTATATGTTTATCCTAGCAATCTATTGCACACTTCTTAACAGTGACTTTTTACTACAGCTTTCTCTCTGGTGAAGCACTTAAGTGACACTTTCAGCCTGGATGCCAACATTTATGAAGTGTACTTGTGCTTTCTAACACACATAAACAGTTCAATAACGTTTTTCCTCTGAGTTCCAGCTCTGATGCCAGCTAGATCAAGTTTATAGAATTTTATTTGAATGACTTGTTGTAGTATACTATTGACATCACATACTGTACACTCTGTCCAGATAGATCTAGACACCAGTAAGAAGACAGCTGGTGTATTCAAACATTTTATCACCTCATAGGACTGTAACATATATGCACATTCAATTATCGCAGCTGACGGATGTGACAATGCGTGAAAAATACTTTCAAATTAGGGTTTTTTTTAAAGAAATCAACAAAAATGCAGGGTGCACATTCGTATCAAGCTGCAAGAACACACATTTTAAATGACAATGCCAAACTGCTCACCAGGAATGTGTCAGCTAGGAAGACAACACTAAGTATTTTTTTAATGACTTGACTTCAGGAAAGATGCTTAAAGAACCTAAGCATGAGGAACCAAACACTCTGATAAGGGAAACAAAAGCACCATACAGCAGTAGAGAAGTAGAGAAGTAGTGGATTTTCCATCCTTGGAAGTGTTCAAAACCAGGCTGGAGGAGGCATTGAGCAACCTGACCTAGTGGAAGGTGTTCCAGCCCATGTCAGGGGGTTGGAACTGGATGATATTTAAGGTCCTTTCTAGCCTAAACCATTCTACAAATCATTTTATACACAGAGATTAGAACAGTTCATGAGAGCCTCCTCACTATGCCATATATGTATGGAGATATTAGGACTGCTGTGGCTTAAAAACTACCCCAAATACTTACCAGTGACCACAAAACCTACTTATATTAGCACACTGTAGAGCAAAATATTTGGTAAAGCTGAAGAATGACCTTGCTCAAAGATCTAATTCAGCTTCTAGTAGTACAGTAAGCTTCCTTCTTACTCTGGGAACTCAATACTCTTTTGTTCGGTTTTCTCTGATTTAACATGTTTGCTCTCCATTACAGAAATAAGAAGTTATTACCCTGAGCCAGCATTTCCACAGTTGGTATGAAAACATAGATATGATCTAAACAAACCCACACAATAAACAAACAAGGGCTTTAACAGTCAACTTACTATTGTCTTCACATACGAATTTGGTCTCAGAGACTGGATAGTGCTGCCAGAATTGCCATCTATACATGAACGTGCTCCATACACCACAGTGATAGGAATGTTTGGATCCATTTGTGAAATCCGTTGCAGCATTGGCCTTTTTGCCCATCCATAAGGAATAGTCATGTTCTTGAAAGCTGTTTCACCGCTTCAAAAGAGTAAAGACAATTAAATTTCCATTGGATCTGCCTTTTTTCTAAATTGAATTATCTGTGTCTTTGGGTAGCACAGAATGCAATAGTACATGAGGCTGGGTTTCTTACTATTAAAAAATGTAAGTTTTCAAGGTTTGCATATAACTTTCAACAGAAAGAGCCTATGATTTTACAGAACTGAGTGATAATACTTAATGAAATGCCTTACTTTAATTTTTTTAAAACATTCTTTACAAAATAAACCTCTGTAACAATCTTTTATTAAAAGTTAGTGCTCAAACTCTCTCATAATTAACACACAGGTAGTTTGGAAGACATACAGAATTAGGGTAGCTTTTACACTTTTTCTTTTCTGGAATTCAGAAGATGCACAATGCTATTTTTTCTTCAATGAATACAATAAATGTTACAAAAAAAAAAAAGGCATGCACACTGTTGCCATGGCCATTGGAGGGAATAGCAGGCACTGAGTAAATGAAAGACTTCAAAACATACACTGAAACACTCATAACTCACCTGGGTGACTGTACGTTGCAGTGATAAATATATTCGGCCACAGTGTTATCATCAAACATTGATGAATATTTTCGCTTGAAATCTGGTCTTAAACGCTGAACAAGGCTTAATCCTGTCAAAGCAGAAAACACTATCAAAGGAGGAACTGGTTTAGACAACTTTATCAGCCTAATGCTTTTCCTTACAACCCTCTTAAAACTCGTGGCACAGCTTGATGACTTCTAAACCAATGTTTCATTTCACTGCTTGCTTGTCTTAGGAAAAATGATGTCATCCCACCAAACAGGAATGAAACACATACTCTAAAGGATTTTATGTTGCATCTGAAGAGAGGAAATTCAATCCCTGCTGAATACATATGGGGAATGTTTAAGAAACAGAAGAAACATGCAAAAGGGATCAGCAAAAGGGCTAAGCAGAGTATCTTTCTGCTATCAGTTTAGTCTCTCATGATACCAACACTGTCTTTTTCCTTGCTCTGACAGCACTGGGTGGGCCAAAAGCATCCCACCTTTCAGAACCAGAAGGCACTTCTGACAAAGCCGGGTTGTTTTTCTTCCTTAGATATACCTCTGTGCTCTTCTTTTACAGAACAGTGTTCTGAAGCTAGCTCATCTAACTAGCATTTAGTTGAAAGAACAGAAGTTTATGCTGAAAAACAGGTGTAGAAATCTTGACATGAGTATAAGACAGAAGAACTGGTATAAAGTAAGAGAGTTAACCTAGGAAAGCTATTGTCCCCATGGTCTCTTAACAGCCAAAGCAGAGAAGCAGGTCCCTTCAGGTACCAGTTCAGGCTTTCTAAACTTAAGCTTCTATTGTGAATCACTTCTTCAAGGAAGAAGCCTCTTCTAGTTGACCAGACCGACCTTTGGGACAATAGCCTAACCAAAGGCTACTTTAGGATAAGAATATTACTCATCCCTGAAGAGATAGGCTCACAGTTTACCACTTAGGTTTATCATCTGAAAGTGCTGTTGTTAATCTGTGCAATTAAGATGATGTCACTTTTTCCCACTTGTCCCTGGTCAAAGGCTGGTACTATTTATGTAGACCTTGTTGCAGTGATCTATGTTTCTGTAACCTTGAGATTAGACTATTGCAACGTGCCCTAGTGTATCCTTTAAATCAGTTTAGAAAACTAACACAATGTAAGAGAAAATAATTCTTTTATGAAACAGTGATTTAAGTCCTGAAGTGACAAAGATTTTGGAAACATTCTACAATTTGTTCTGCTGCTTGTATGTGCTCTATAGCACGTTCAATTGACAGCCTTTTGTCTTCTTCTGTCTGTTGGGGTTTTTTTTGAACACAAATGACACAGTTGGCTTGGAATAAGAGTATCTAGAATAGAGAAACTAATTCTGTACCTCCCCGCGCTAGCAGTATAAGAGGTTACAGCATCCTCATTTCAAATAAGCAGAGGACTAAAAGTTACCCAGAATTCACTCTCCGTTTTGATAAAGACTGTTTTTTCTGTGGGTTCAATCATAAAATCGTTCTCCTTCCCCAGTAATTTACAGGCCAGAATAGGACAAGGAGTCAAGGAACCTTGGAACGAATTTTGGAATGAAATCACAGTGGTTTGTTCTTGTGATCATTACTGAAGACATACCCAATTGTCTGGCTGATGTTTTTCCACAGTGTCTACGGCAATGTTAAAAGAAACAGTAATATTGAAGAGGCCGAGTTCCACAAAAAAGAGTGCGATCACAGTGATGTTACTGTTGTCCTGAGGAATTTCTAGCCATTCAGTTCTAGGAATGGAATTCACAAATGCAATCTAAGCACTGAAACCCCTATACTGTGAGCCTCCTTGGTGACTGTTCCAGTTAAGCGAAGGCAAACATGCAAATCAACTGGAAATCACTCACACAAAAAGGCCTTTCTTGATCCCTTCCAGGTTTAAGTATCTTCCTGCGGGTCTGATTAAATACCAATGTGATATCTTTGTGCTATTCCAAAGAAGCTGGCTCACATTTAGGTGCCTAACTCATACCTCTGAGCAACAGTAATTTGCTTTATAGTGAGTACCAGACAGCTACTCCTGCCCAGCAGCTTAGGTACACGTCCATCTTGAAGGAAACCTGGGCTGGTCCAGCGCCTTCATCAGGTTGGATTTGATGCCTACTCACAGCGCAGTGTTTAAACTTACTCTTCTCCAAGAACTACACTTCACCTGTCAAGAACTGCAGATTAAGTTGATGACAGAAAACTTTTTTAACACGTGGAGTGAGAAATGGATGAAAAAGTTTGAAAACCACTGCCCTCCACAGCAACCTGTAAGCGATGGTAGATTGAGGATACCTTGCCATGCAATGGTCTCCTTCTGCAGCATGGCTTTGACTGAACTTACTTGCTAAGGAAAGCAACTTCAGCTTTGAACTCTTCCACATGGATTCACTCATGCATACATTTGTTATTGCACAAAAGGCATTAAATGAGTGGTTTTCACTCCATATGCTTCAGGTTGTTTTAACTTAGTACTTTAAAAAAAAAATCTGTTTGTACAAAACATGTTGCTTGTCTGAAAAGCTAATTTTGTCACACTCCCCAAAACAATCAAATAGATCAGCATATTAAAATATATATATTCTATAGAAAGACAGTTAGAAAACAGATGTGGTTTAAATGTAAACAAAGCCTAGAAATACCACTAGTTTATCTTCAGACTGAATACTAAAAATTATGAAGAGGTGACTTAATTGTAAGTTCTGAGGGGCCCGAAGGATACCTTTGTCCAAGCCTCTCCAGCAGATATTCCTCTAGTACTGAGTGTAATTGACAGATAACCTCTTTTCCTTCTAGAAGGAATACATATGATGAATTCAAGATTTGATCACACCCTTCTCCCCACTCCCCACATAAACTAAAGCCGTAGTATTTTGGGTCATTCCTACCTAGTCCTAGTATGAATGTACCTAACATGTTTATCTAACATGTCATCAGTGCTAGTGAAGAAATGTAGACATAAGAAGGACAGGTTGTCACTGTAATGCAGGACACCAATGAGACTCACGGAATTTGCTAGAGTAATAGGAAAATGGCTAATGGGAAGAACCCAGTTTACACTTAACTTCTCTGAATTCAGGCCAAAGACACATGATTACAATAGAGACTGCCTTCTAATGTTAACCAAATTTGAAAATTCTGTTCGCAGTTCGAAGGGAAACCAAATAGACTGTGATCAGAGGCATCAACAAAAACCTTTTCACATTCAGGCCTCTTCGTCAGGCTTCCCCAACAGGTCCACATAATCTGACTCACTATAACTGTAGCCTACAATAAAATAGTGTAGCTTGCTATATGTTTCTAGTAGAAGGAGCTTGCCCTCTTGTCCTAAAGAGTTTATCTTTCTTCAACCCATTCTACTTTCTCCTCAAGCTCTCTTCTTCATGGGTGATACAGGCTTTCAACAAAGTTTATCTCAATCAGGCATCTGCCCCATGTTTATGATTCAATGAAAACAGAAACAACATTTAAGAGCAGCTAAAACTCACCAAAAGGTCCTGCTATCCTCAGTCCAGCTAATGGATTAAATGGACTCAATATAGCTCCTAGTGCTTTGATCCAGATTGGAATTGGTCTTTCGTGATCAGCATTGTCAGGCCGCTCTGGAAAACCCCATGGCTCCACTAAGATAAGATGTTTGACCCTGTTGGCAAAAAAGGTTCAGAGGTTGAGTGCATTAATTTTTCTTTGACTGAGTACAAAAGAAGTGTGCTATCTATGGATTATGCAACCTGTCTTAGTCATTTCTAACATAGTGCTTATTACCTTGTTCCTGATTCATCAATGGATTTGCTTTCAATTGCTAATTAGAGAGACTGAATTGCAACTAATTATACACATGTACACCAGAAACTTGGAAGCTCATGCCACACAGAGAAACTCAGTATTCAATAGATACCCAGTCACACACACTTGAGAAAAAGGTTAGTCTTGTTTCTATTTTTAAAAATAGCCTAATCCATATGTTCAGTCAATATTATTTGAAGGAGCAGTTTGAGAGAAACAAAGACAACTGCATCTGTTTCATTTAAGTAAACTTGCTAGAAGTCTTTCCTTTCCAAGCCATCTAAGATCTCAGCTCTAAGAAGAGATACAATTTACCTGAAAAATCATCTTAGAATTTGAAATGAGAGGCAGAGCAAAATTAGTAGATGTCTTCTAAATTTATTGATTTTAGATATTGAAAAAAACATCAGAGAGACTTTATAGAATTATTACTCAAAAGAATCTCAGTACAGAGAGCACAGTTGGAGTCTCTAGCACATGCAGTCATCAATCGCTTCATCCTGAAAGTCCCCCTCAAGCAAAAAATCTATTTCCTCTTGGTAGACTGGAATTGTCCATTTCCGTTTAATCCCATAAAAGCACCTAGTCTGTCCTACATACTGGTGATCTCTGAAAAAGTAACTCTTAACTATAGTTTTGCATATAAAAAGTGATTTTCCATGCAAGCTTCATCATCTTTACTTTCTTCTTCATACCTTCCTTATTTTTCAAAGATTAGATATTTAATACAGCAGAGTTCTTAGTGCCTAAAATTATGTCAGAAGTGATTCCAAAGGCTATTTCTGGACTATAATCAGTTGGGAAACCCAAAATCTGTGCTTGAAATGACGGGTTGAAAAGGATTAAGCTCACAAAGATGTTTCTTGGCTGTCAGCTCAGCCATGAGCGCATTCGCACACAGAGGCAAATACCAACGGTAAGAGAGTACTGGGTAGCATTTAACTACACAAACCAAGCAGGAGAGATTAGAAACTAAGAAGTGCAAGTAATGAGGAGCCATTCAGGACAGCCACACACTCTGTGCACAAACTACGGCATTAAACACAACACAGCAAACACTGGAATTAAAATAGAGTAAGCTTTTTCATGTTTCCTTTCTTAATAACTTCCTGCCTATTTGACATTTCTCCTTTTGGTAATCAAGGCTAAAACATAACCGAGGAAAATGGGAAGTTGACTATGAGAATAATTTGAAAAGTAGCAGTCCAAAAGTTGCAGTATTTGTAAATCATGACCCATCACCACCTGGGAATAGTCTAAATGGGAAACTTTTTGCATTGGTAACCTCAGCTGTGCCATGAACAACTTTGGTACAACGTAGTAAATTAATGGATCATCTAAGCTTGGAGAAACAGATTTACTTTCCTAACAATGTGTATCCAGAATCCCTTAAGCCTCTAACGCATTGTTAGATAATCCGTCTGAAAGCTCTGCTATATTTACCACATGATTCAATGCCATCTTAAGATCCTACCAGTCAACTTGCTAATTTGAGGGTGTTAGTTTAATTTCAGGGAAACTCTAGTAAAGAGCACTAATGAAACACCTCTAAATTAATTAACCCCAACTTAAGCGCAGTGAAGCATGAAAATATAAAGTGTCACTTTTGATCTAAGTCAGCAGGGGGCAGAAACAATATCCCATCCAGCAAGGATGGGACAGTGCCACTTAAAGATACTTCAGAAGAAGGGGTAAGAAACTTCTAAATGATACCTACAAGAAACTAATTCCAATTAGCTAGAAGTTGCTTTATGCCCAAAAAGATAATAGGTTTACATCCTTAAAGCAGAGGATTATAATTCTGGATTTAGACACATGCTTACTTTCACGTATCGTTTCCAGCTGCAAATGCCAGATGTTGTCCACTTGAAAAAAAGAGGCAAAGTGTTGTAGGAAAAAATTATGTATGAATTTATTTCAAAACCTCCAAATGAGAGATAAAGAAACATACATGGTATAAATTGATGTGATTATAAAATAATAAGATATTTTGTATAACAGAGAATCTGCCACACAATGTGGAAAGCTAAACTTATATTCACAGTTTTTCACCGGAGTCCACCATGTGTATCTAAACAAAAGCAATGTCTTTTTTTTTTTTTTTGATACAGAACGACCTCAGTTCACCAGGGACTATATAACCAGACTATGTCAAAGGAAGAGACAAATAATTAGTTTAAGGGGAAAAAACAGATTAGCTGTGACCACAATGTGGTACAGAAAACAATAACAAAGTACAGTTACAAGACTGCTGCAGCTGAGTTGTTTTGCAAAGAAGAAATATGAAGTGGCATACAGACAATTTAAATCAAAAAGTCACTAAAATCATTTTTTACATCATCATGCTGGCACCAGGCTGAGTGCTAGAATACAGGCATAAATTACTTAGGGTAACTGCATTCAAAAGTTTTAGTGTTATCCGTAATAATAGGCAGAAACAGGCCTATTTTCCCTCCATAAACGTACCAAACCATCTACCTTCACAAACCATCAGAGATGCTACTAAATATTCACCCATAAATGTGATCTTTGCAATTTCACCTTGTAATGTGGCAAGGGAGTACTGAATAAAGAAAAAGACCTACAGAAAAGTACACAGAAAAGTATGTTTATCATATCTACTTATTTCTGCTCACCTGGAAACAAACCATACAATTAATGTTTAGGGCAAAAAATTCAGTATCAAGTTTATCTACAAAAGCAGAGTCTTAATCAATAGAGAGCCTGATAAAATAAAATATCCGTTAGTATCACTAGTCAAATACAGAAAACGAATTCCTTCATTCCTTTATTTTCACATACCTTGATGGGTATTTTAATGAGTAAGCAGCAGCCAGGAATCCACCTAGGTTGTGTCCAAGTAAAATCATTTTTTCTAACCCCACCTCCTTTCTCCATTCTTCTATGGACTCCACAAACTGGTTTTCTGCTACCCGAGCATCAGTGTCAAAGTGTGGTCTACTGCTACGTCCAAATCCCAACAGGTCAAAAGCATGAATGGTCCTGTTCTCACAGAGTTCTTCAAAATTGAGAGCCCACAGTCCAACACCTCCTCCAAACCCGTGCAGGAGAACAAGCGGAGTTTTATGTGAAAGGTCCGGAGAGAAGGTCAGCGTCCATATTTTATTTCCATTAGATATATACACATATCGTTTATTGTATGTGCTTGTAATACCTGAAGAAAGAGTGTGAAAAAATGATGTTTCTAGACAAAAGATAAAAGATAGAGTACATTCTACGGAAATTACTGGAGTTGCCTTTCAAAGCAAGTATCTAAATAAGGGAACGTGAATCTATACCTAAACTTGTTTATTTCATCACAGTTCAAAAGCTGTATTTAAAAACCTCTTTGATTACATTTAAAGCAAATGTATAGAAAATCTAGTTATATCTATAAATCTTATTAATAACCAAAGACTTACATTTTAGCATTTTGTCCTCGGCCTCTTTAAGGTGTAGCAGTGATGTGGGACACCAGGCAGGAAGCCAGCTGAATAACCATCCTAACCTACAATACCAATACAGAAAAAAAAATTCTTGAGCAGGATGGTAATTTTTTTGCACCATTTGATTCTTTGAAGACATTTCTTTTGTTGCTCTTCATAGAAGAACCCAAACAAATTACACACTGCGCGGGACAGGAGGGACGGTGGGAGGGAGTTCACTTTCTCCTGACTTTTATAGTGGTGCCACCATCTCAGGGGTGTCCTTCAAACAGTCTCCACTGTGCATTCCTTATCAGAGTGTACCGATCTATCTCCGTCAGAGCAGGCTGCTTCTAAGAATCCAGAGATATCAGCCCTCAGCCGACCCGACAAGCCAGGCAGAATATATAACAGAATCACTATGGTTTCCAGCCTCCTCTCAAGTTCCCTTGGAAGCCTGCCTGCACACACATTACCCTGCATGAACCTACTATTTCTAAAAAAGCAACAAACCATGTGCTCGCAAGCCTAATCTGAACAGATTCATACACTATATAAGTTTAAAGTGAAAAATAAGTAGGTTTATTCTAGCAAAGCAAAAACCTAAAGCCTTCATCACCAACTTAGAAACAAAATCCCAGAGGAAAACAAACTAGCAATTTCAATTCCCTCAACAGAAGCTGCTTTTCCAGCTGCCTGTTACTATCTTGGTAGCACCGGCTTGACCACAAGAGCAGGGGAATGACTCAGCTAGCAGCACTGCCTCACAGTGCTTCAAAGGACACAGCAATTGGGTGCAGCTCTTCCTGAGTGCTAATTTATCCCTTGTTTTCAAGACGCAATCCTGTTTATCTCTCTCTCACCTGTTTTGAAAGTGGCTCAGGCTACCAGTGTGAGGTGTGCTACTGCACAGGGAGAAGGACAAGGTCACCAAATTCACAATCAACTTGCTTTCTTCAGCACTTTTTTCTTACACTGAACTGCTTTCCAGTTAGTTACAGTATTTTCAGGACTGAAAACATACTGCAAGTATTAGTTGTACAACAATTAATGTTAAAAGACTATAAGGTTACTAATGTCTAGTTTTTCAGAGTGTACACAACGGATCAATAAGACATCACAGGTAGGCCCCCCAAGTTTTTTTATCGAAAGGATTTTGTCCTTTTAAGGAGCTAAGCTACTCCCGCTGCACAGCTACTTAAGTTTATGATACATCACAGAAGATTTTTCTGGAGACGCACAACACAATCACAAGCAGCACTTTTGAGATTCATAGAAACATATTAAGGGATAGCAGGAAAAAACTCCAAATCATACCTGATCAAAATGGATTAATCATCCAGTCCCCCATGCCCACCGCTATTCAGTATTATTTACTCCTCTGAGAAACACACTGAGGTCTGGCTGTTCGGTAAATCACCTGCCCAAACCACCAGACTGCAGGAATCCTTATCATGCTGTATCGAGGGACTGGGAAGGGATGGTTGTCTGTCCTTCCAGGCCATGTCCTCATGCAATCTAGGAAATGAAGGAACTCGGCATCTTACAGGAATGGACATCCAAGTGTTTTGCTTCCAAATAATATATGCACTTACTTAAAAGTAAGATCTTTAGGAGGTTAAAGCTGGCCCAAGTCAAAAGCAATTTCACCAGGAAATAGCTGTGAAAACTGAGTTTAGCAATAACACCAATTGTGTTCAATGTTATGAATTGCTCTGGTAAATTATTAAACCATAGCTATGTCAACATCTTTCTGAGCCAAACTTCCTGCTAGTTATATGCTCAACTAGGCATTTTCATTCATAACTCTTAGGCCAGAAGCACAAACCCCAGTCATTATTTCCCCCATGCCTAAACTACATGAATCATAGAATGATTTGGGTCGGTTGGACCATCTGGTTCCAACCCCCATACGAACAACTTCTTCTCAGCAAAACCATTCATTTAGCAAAGAAGCTTCTTTAAAGAAAATTTTTTTTAAACAGAAACATATAGCTGCAACATGTCAACATGAAGGCAGTACAGAGATACAACAACAATGAAATGAAAATGAAATCTCCAGTTCACAGTCCCATATTTTTATTTCCCGGTCTCAGGGAGACACCTGGATACTCAGGAAAATATTTAGAAAATTGTATCAGCATAGGAAAGTGGTTGCACAGATGTCTACTCTTTCTTTGGTTAGTTACCAGTACTGTTTATAAATACAAAGATTTTCTTTCACAAGAGACATCACATACACATAGCTTAACAAATCCAGTCAGCAAGCTGAAGCATTTAAATTAAAAATTATGTTCGCAATTCATTCTGTACTTGCTGAACTAAAAGAGCAAGTGAAAAAGGCTTTCTGTCAAAAAAGTGACTGCTTTCTAGAAAAGTTATTTTAGAAAAAAAATATTTAGCTATCTATATTCAAGGCTTAATCCTTTGGTTTTCCCTGCCTCCTTCCAAAAAAGATTTACCACACTGCTAGACATTCTCCATATGTGGAGAATAATAAACTATTTAATCTATTTTAATCATTTCTCTGATAGCTTTTGAGGACTGTAGTGTGGCTTTCTTCAGGCCGTCTGTGCTAAATGTGTCTTCTAAATGCACACAAGAATGTTGACTGCTTACACAGCCTATTATTTTTATTTCTGTAATATAAAGTTAAAAGAGCTATGCAATGTCAAAAAAAGAAGCAATGAACCTTTCAAGGCAGTGTGCTCACCAGTAACGGAGACAGGATATACAAAACCATGAAAGATTTCAACAGTAGTTTCACATTTTAAGTGAGCTACCAACTGCTAGAAGAGGCAGACCCCACTCTGCTCTCATCACCCGCCATTTCCCAGACATGGTTTCCTATATCGATGACCAAATACAGTAATAAATAATGAAAACAAAAGAGACATAGGCACAGTCACGTAGAGCTGCAACCACCACATGCAGGGGCCAAGCCATCGTTCAGGAACTAATAAGATGGCTGGATGGAACAAGCGTCCTATTTCATTTGGTCCAAGCACAAGATAAAAATAGACAAATAAAACAGTAATTTAAAAATAAATAATGACTACTATTTTTAGACAACTAAGGAGTAAATAATAATTGAATATTCTGTAAAATGTAACTAAGGCTAATACTGCTTTTCCTTAGATGCTTGAATGTTAATTTGAACCAAGAACTTGCTGTCACAGCACAGCTTAAATTGCTCAAGGGTGACTTTCAAAAGAACTGAGAATAAAATACAGGCTGAGGCATAGCAAACCTGACCCACCCATCCACCTCCACTGATTAGGTAAAACTGGATGAAGAAGGCGGCAAATAGGCACCTCAGATACTACCATTCTCCCAGCTCAATTAATCCTATTTAGCTTGGTGAAAATTGATTACATGCAAGACACCTGATGGATCTGTGGCCAGTTACAAACTTGACATATTCCACAAAAAGCTCACAAAAGCTCAAATAATACTGAAGAACTGAAAACATCAATTGCAACACTAAGTACACACATTCAAACAGTTGAATTTCTGGCTTGTAACGTGGATTTAAGGAATGAAGCTCTACTACAAAAAGATATTTAATGAATGTTTAGCAGAAGTTGGTTATAACTCTTACCTAGGAGACATAAATGTACATATGTGGAGCTCATTCCCTCACTTTTCAAGCTTACAATTTCCTTATATTAGAGTTATATGAATGCACGGCTTATGAGATGTATTAAATTCAAAATCATTCAATGGAGATTACTTTCCCACGTACTCCACCAATGCAGAGGCAGCTATAATAACCTCTGCAAAGCTTGTGTGGCTAAAAGCAGAACAAAAAAACTATAAGCCACAGAACTCCACTAAATCAGAGTAAATGAAAGCAACACCATCTGCTACATGATGACTTGTCAAAAATTGCTGACCCACCGAGACATAAATCTTTCTATATACTGAATATAAAAATTACCTTTTCTCCCAGAATTTTGAAGTTCGTAAGGTAGCCAAAACTCTCAATATAGACCAAGAAACAGATGCTGAAAGGTGCATCAGTGACAGAAGTGTGAAGAGTAGGCTTTCCTATCATGAAGGCTATTTGGGCTTAAAAATTATATTAGTAGGGAAGCCAGAGCTCAGGGGATACAACAACTGCACAGTAACTCACAAGCAAAAGGATTAAGGGAATGTAACCGAATGCATGAGCAACAAAGCTGCATATCTGTTTTTGTCTTGCTCTCAGCAAATGAAGATATGTAATATTTTTACTTGAATTAGTGAAGACAAGGAGGCAAACTACCAAAGTTTTAGCACTGGAACAAGCTCAAAAAACTTTGAAAACTGAAACACTGAGAGAACTCACTGTAAGACCATTTCAAGATCTACCCTTTATCCTTAAATCTTGCTAGAATCAAGTTCATCTTTCAAAAACCCTTCCTCTCCTGACTCTCAAAACTAATTCCACCTATTTATAAAGAAGGAAACAAACTCGAATGCAGAGAATTTGTTGTATTGTTTCTGCCCAGCACCAAGAGGAATAGCATTGTGACTTTCAGGGCCAGCCAGCCAGAGTGACAGTTATGAACATCCAGCAACCCGAGCTAGCCCCAAATTAAAAGAACTTTGGAAAGTAACATAAAACCAAGAGTAAGCTAATGGAATGACAGCTCAGACTCTCTCACCTTGTACTTTTGAAGTACTGTGCTAGCAAAGGAATTCAGAAATACGAATGTGTTGAAATGTAAACACGATAAGCATCATAAGGTTTACGCTTCTAAGGTCTCATCTAACCCCATCACACAAAAACAATTCAGCACTGTAGTTCTATGAAACTAGTCATATATTTTAAGTGTTCTGGTGAACTGAGGTTAGTGTGCTCAAGTGTTTTACCAAAACAAACCTTAAATACTTAAATATTACGATTAATCTATAAGCAACACTCAAAAAACATCAAGAATTAAAAGACAAAGAATCAAAACATCTGCAAGAAAAAGCAACTCACTCAGCCCTTTCAATTGTTACAGAAATATTAACAGAGGGTAAAACAGGAGGCGTGAAAAGGAGGATCAGGTATTCATAATGGGGCAAGAGGTCAACATATCAAATTCAGGGCAAAGCACCAATTTTAAAAGTAAAACTGTCTGACTAACGTGCTTCAGGAACCCTCTACAGTTAACACACAGTTATTTTGTATATACGGATGTTTAAGTGAAATATACTTTTTTATCCTTTTCATTATCTTTTGGGTTTTTTGGGTTTTTTTTTTTTTAAGGGGAACAATAGAAATCTCTTGTTTCCTGTTTTCTGCATTTTTCTCAGCATCAGCAATAGTCTACGCAAAGCCTAATTGGTTAAGTAGGATGTGGTTTCTTTCATCATCAACACCACCAAGTTTCCAAAGCAAATTCTATTTTTGGTTACTAAATTTCAAGCTTCCAAGTAATAATCTGAAACAACACAAAGCAAAAGAAACAGTCAAGGGTGACACAATCAAACAGGACTGTGTGTGTCAAAATGTTAGAGAAAAGCAGCACATTTACATCTGACTAACTTACGTCCAAGGTACAGTTAAGGTATAATAAACTTTTCCTTTCAGATTTCATCAATGGCCTGCAACTCCACCATACTCAGTGCTATTTACATGACTGATGCTTCTTTATCAGCAATGAATCCATTACAAAAAGAAAAGCTACTATTTAAGTAAAGAAAAACATTTTTCTTTTCAGCATTCACAATATCCAAGTCCTATCTTGCTCTTTATTTACTCCCAGGAGAATTTCTCTTGAACATAGGTTGTTTAATAAATCATTGGGGAAAAAATACTTTGGAGAAAAATGCAATCAACCTATTTCAAACTACTGTGTGAAAAAACAAGAAAACATGTTTCCAAAACTTCAGTAAACTAAAAAGTAAATTTGAGGAGATACAGAAGTGTCAACTATTTTCAACTCAAGAAAGTTTTAGAATTATTATATATTTGAATTGCATATCTCTGAAGCAAATTTGATAACATCTTTCTGTTTGGTAACACAACATTAGATGACTAACAGTGATAAGAAATTTAAAATGCATAAGGTAGTACTTCTAAAATTAGGATGTCACAATGATTGTGGATTTAATTTTATGAAGAGTTTGTAGCTGTCCTATATGGGTTTAGACAATCCAGCAGTCTTTTTAACATTTCAACAACTGTAAGTATTTAAAATCCAAGAAATTACAAATTCAAGCTTGGTGTGAATTTAACGGATAAAGAAAGTTGGGATGGAGGCAGTTTTAATGTAAAGTAGTAAATAAAACACGTTCTTAAAAACCAAGACAAATGCTCCTTCTGTTCAAAGAATTCAAGACCATAATGGTGAGATTTTATTAATTATGAAATGAAATAAAAACCATAAAGCAAAGCACATTTAATTGAAAATACCAGAATGCATTACTGATTAGCATGAAAGAAGACTCGAATTTCCTAATTAAATTTGGAAAGTTTAGGGAATTAGAAAAACATTTCTATCAGGCAAAAGCAACATGCTCTGCATGAAACTGAGAAAAAGAGGCAGCAAATAAATATATATTAGACTGAAACCTTTGACAGGGTAGTTGACTGCAGTTAATATTCAGTGTTAGTCTGTTAGGTCAAGGAGAGGCAATTTTTAAAATGAGAAAGATACAATCTACAGAGAAGTCCATGCATTAGTCCAGCTCCGAGGAGCAACCTACCTCTGCATTTTCACTCCTGCTGGTGTCAGTATGTTGTAAACTGGAGGGGCGTAATGCTCAAATCTCAGGCCATCCTTGCTGCCAGCAGATCAGCTCGGATCTAAAAGCTTACGATTCCCTCCACCTTGCCAATTCAACCATTCAGCGGTTGCTCTCGCCACCAGATTTGTGAGATCATTTAGCTTTAAAAGAAACTATTGTTTTAAACCAGATAATTATGGAGCTGCAGCTACAGAGACACCAAACCAGTAGACGTGTGGGCTAACAAGGTGAACCAGCGAGGCAAGGTAGAAGACAATGAGCTTTTAAGTCAGAGCTGTGACACTGACAGACAGTAACATGTAATCATGACCATGGTCAGCCTGGATTTAACTGAGTAGGGATGTCTCAGGAACAAGGCTTAGGATATAGTTTCATGAGAACCTTAAGAGCATAAACCATTTTAGGAGTCCTCACATTTAGGAGTCCCTCATTCCTGTCTCCAAAGTGCAGCATGTTCTTTAGCACTTCAGTTTTCTGAAAACAATGAATACAGCCAGAAGCATTCAAGCATACACAACCTATGCACAGTACCTGTTATTGCAAAGGCTGTATATCCAGGGGTAGAGCTTCTGCAATGACAGTACAAGTCAGATGTAGTAACCACAACAACCATTTGAATGTGATGTTCCTAGGACAAAAATTAGGCTCTGGCAGTTGCAAACATTAGGGAATGAAAAATAGTCCATGTTCCACTTCATAATCATTGCATGAAAAGATCAAAAAAATATTACAATCCTCAGGGAAAGACTCGAGGAGCATACTGAAGAGCCAAGACCCAGAAAGCAAGAATTAGAAATACAGTACAGAATCAGGAATGTGGGAACAAAAAACCTCAAGCCTTTAACAAATGTCTGCTTAGCATTTCCATGCAGTGACCAAAAAAAAAAAAATTTAAAACTGATGTGAACGGGTTAAACAGGGAACAATTTTTCCCCCCCAGATGACATTATAACCCTGCCTGTAAAGTTCTGTTTAGATGAGATTTGAGCCAAGATGTTCCATGCAATTAGATGTTGAGAAACTCTTGGATACTTCATTAACATTAAAATAGAATGTTTTGAAAACCTCTGTATAATATTTCTAGGAAATGCAATATACATCAGCCTCATTCCAACAAAAAGCCCATGATAGGTTATTTCAGAATATTGCTACATTAGGTCAGGGGTAAAAACAATGCATTACTGATGTACTTACTGCACCTTGAACTCTGTACTCAGAACATTCAACATCAGAATTAATGTAAAAATTCAGAAACAAATTTAATTACAGGCTCTATTTATACTGCTATCACTTATCAAAACTAACCTGAGAATGCAAATAGTGAATGTAAATCCATAACCAATGAGAAATTTCTGGCTATTTTAGTGATACTGAAGTTTATACTCTTATTTAAATTCACTTGGGTCACCTGAGCATTCAGAGTAGTGCAGAGAACCTACAATTTTCCTCTCTCCCATGCTGAACCTCAGCCATATGCATGCCTTGCTGTGGGCCTTGCATCATTGTGGCCCCCTCCCCATTTCCTCCTCTATCTTCCAGTACTGCCTTCCTTGTTTTTTTATCCATATGTATCCTTTTTATACGCTTACTGCCATCTCTTCCAACCCCTTTCAAGCTATGTCCAAAGGTGTTCATTTCAGAGTAAGCGCTTTTTCAGCATCTCAAGAATGAAGTTCACCCATGGACTGCCACCTAAGCCTGCAACCTGCAATGCTCATACTGCTTACAAAATACCTGTCGAATTACAGAATGGTTAGGGTTGGAAGAGACCTTAAAAATCATTTAGTTCAACCCCCACCATGGGTAAGGACACCTCCCACTGGATCAGGCTGCTCAGAGCCTAATCCAGCCTTGGCCTTGAACACCTCCAGGGATGGGGCATCCATGACTTCTCAGAACAATCTGTTCCTTGTGCCTCACCACCTCACAGTAAAAAATTTCTTCCTAGTATCTAATGTAAATCTCCCCTTTCAGCTTAAAACTGTCCCCTCTCATCCTATCCCTGCACTCCCTGGTAAAGAGTCTCTCCCCAGCTTTCCTGTAGGCCCTTTTTAATTACCAGAAGGCTGCTCTAATATCTCCCTGGAGCCCTCTCTTCACTAGACTAAACAAGGCAAATTCTCTCAGCCTGTCCTCGTATGGGAGGTGCTCCAGCCCTCTGATCATCTTCTTGGCCCTCCTCTGGACCTGCTCTAACAGATCCATGCCCTTCCTGTGCTGAGGACTCCAGAACTGAACGCTGTACTCCAGGTGAGGTCTCACAAGAGCAGAGTACAGGGGGATAATCACCTCCCTTGCCCTGCTGGTTACACTTCTGATGCAGACCAGGATACAGTTGGCTTTCTCGGCTGCAAGCACACATTGCCAGCTCATGTTGAGTTTCTCTTCCACCAGCACCCTTTTCTTCAGGGCTGCTCTCAATCTACCCTCCACCCAGTCTGTAACTGTCCTTGGGACTTCCCAAGGACTGTCCCAGGTTAGCATCCAACAAAAAAAACCATGAAGCATGTGTGCAATAATGAAGAAACAATACATGCGGACATACAGCTATTACTGATTCCTATTACTGTTCACTGCTATATAGGCTCCAAATCTGCAAATAACGGCAGTGTCCTACCGTTCTTCAAAAGATCACAAATTCTTCTCCACAGTCAA
This sequence comes from Tapera naevia, assembly GCA_033556795.1. Lineage (NCBI taxonomy): Eukaryota > Metazoa > Chordata > Aves > Cuculiformes > Neomorphidae > Tapera > Tapera naevia. The sequence goes on from JAUMJJ010000222.1 coordinate 820,455, forward strand.
ATTAAAGTCAGGTCACAAGTACACTACACAGTGGAGAACTAATTAATTCTAACGAGCTTTCAGAAACACTGTACCTCCCTAACTTAAAACAGACACTCTAACATACAGGCATTTCCCCTGAAAAACTTTACAGTCCACTAACTGCTAACAGTAAGCAGCTAAGAAGTTATTCCATCCTCCATCTCTACTAAGGACTCGCTATTTTATATATTGATTTAAAGGCTAAAATCAAACACACCCTAGAGAAAAAACTGTATGAGCAACTACAGATGAGGTAGAAGGAATACAGAATACAGGGATAAAGATGTAGATGCAGAGGAGAGGAAAGGGGAGAGGTGTACAGTTCCACCTAAACTACTCAGCCTTGTGACAGAGCTCACGTGTAAGACACAGGTTTGGTACCACTGAGGACCTGTATCCCTTTGCCTCCTCCGTAGCAAATTTATAACTGAGAGAAATTGGCGTTGCTACAGCTGTTAAGCAGTTTTTTTAACAAACAACACATTGCACATTGCATTAAGAACCTGTGAAGAAAAGCAAAATTAAAATAAATAAAATCAACATTTCCTTTTGGTGCCCTTCAAATGTCACAGAACTTTCCATTAATTTTATTCATCCCGCTACTGATGTACTCCTGATGCCCTTCAGACAGTGCATAACCTCAACCTTGCATAAACCTTGTTTGTTAGCCTTATCATACATACAATGACAGAGGCCTACATTTCAGACTGTTTCCAAAATCAGTCAAACATGACAAGAACAAAACACACATGTAACAGGTACCTCTCATAAATCTGCACCCCTGCCCGCCCACCTACACTCCATGCCATTTATCTTTCGTTTATACTCCTTAGTGTATTATGCACAATTTAGATCACAACTTATATAGGAAACGGATGTTTTCATTCTTCCATAAGGAGTCATATAAGAACACAGCACATGATTATTTCCCTTGGTCCCAAACACACCATACACAAACCTCGCTAGTGTTTGAGTGTGAATACCCACTGGAGATGGGTTGTTCCCATCTCTACAGATCATTAGAACAGCTTCTTCATTGTGTTTCTTCATTGTAGTCACCTACAGTGACTTAACAGTAACCTATGTCAAACTTCAGGAATTGGTACCCAACGTTTTGGGCCACCTAGCCTCATTTCCACGTCTTGAAAACCTAAGAAGTGCATAACCTTTTTCATAGCAGACTGTTTTGTGTACATGCCTACACTACAAATGCTTTAGATGTCAAGGAAGTGTAAATAGTCTTAAAAATAGGTAAGAAGTTAAGTGGGTCTAAAAAGCCATTGCACCACATGTCCCCTGATGGAAAGGTATGATATAATTAATAAGCTGTTAATGTCAATATGACATTTAACAAATGTAATCCAGAAAAAAAAAAATCTACAATAGCCTGCTAGCACTAATCCAACCTATTTCTTTTTTTTCCTCATTACAATACCCTTGTCTTCCTCACTTCAGTATATGAGTGGACTTTCTCAATAGCAATAGGCGCTCTTGCATCATTTGTTAGAGAACACATTTTTACACACCTGTACCCCTCTTTTCTGTATTCTCCTATGATACTGAGCTTTCTATTACAACTCACTCAGAGCACCTTCCTGTTCTGCCATTCCTCACCATCTTTTCTTGGTGTCACTTAAAACCCTCCTCTTTTACCCTCTTAACCTTATTCCAGACTGATCTCATTCCCTTAACACAGCTTCACTGACTCACAAATCTCTCCTCTCCTCTGACCTCTATTCTGCTGTTCAGCTTCTCATCTGGATCTTTCAGAGCCAATGCAAACGCAGACACTCACCTTTCCTCCAATTCCCTCTTCTCTGTGGTTGTCAATTTAAATCATGCACAAAACTCTATCCTGAAAGAATGCCCTAGTTGCAAGTAAATACTCAAAAGTTATGAAACATGAAAATAAAAATTTCCTCAACAATCTTAAAAAACCCACTATAATAAGAGGGAAAAGAAAGTATGTTTTAATAACTTATCAGTTGGGAAAGTTGTTCAGATTTCCCCATGAAAGTTCAGAAAAGTTAGAGATCCTCCTGGCACAGTCCCTGCCCCTTTTGAAGACATAGGTCTCTAACTGGGTCTACCAGCCCTTACCAGGCTCTAGAAACATTTAATAGACCCAGATGCATGCAACACTGGCTAAAGTTTGCCTTCTCCAGTGACCCATAGCCACTAACGCTACTCCAAACCCACAGCTAGCTGCCCTTCTGGATTTATGATTTCACTTTAACTTCAACTGGGGGTACGACCTTCTTCACTCACAGGTACCCTAATCCTACCTTGACAGCTTTTGTAGTGGAATCTTTGCTTCACACCTCGAAAGCTGCCACTTGACCCACAATTAGTAGCAGACTTTCTAATGCTGCCTCTTTAACCTGCTTAGACCTCACCAGTAAAAAATTAAACATAAATTAAAAGCTACTACATAATTGCTATCTTCCTCCCTCTGCATCTCATATTTTTCTTTAAAGACTTGAGCCAGATGGCTGATAAACCTAGTCAGATTTTTTTCTTAATGGGGGATTTCTATCATAGCAGATGACAGCCAGGTAATCACTGAAGTAGTGCCATCTTGTACAGGAAGCAGTAGAAACCTTCAGGCCAGACACTGGAAGTCTGGTGACGGCATCTGTTAAAATTTATGTCCATCTACTGCATACGCGGAGTGTGACACACACATAGCATGGGATCATCTGCATGCCTGGAAGTGGCAAAGCAAACCACGCACTCAAACCTTCCTTCACCAAAGGTGGCAAGCAGCATTTCCACAGGCCAGTGGAAAAGGAACAACTAAGATGGCCTGCCACTCCAAGAGAAGGGAAGATCTTCCACAGCTCACTGGAGCATGTTGGTATGGCCTCTCCTCCTATTGCCTAACACAAGAGCAAGTTTCAGAAAGAGTGGAGAACACCTCTCAGCCTAGATGTGTCTGGCCAGTGGCATTCAAGCCTCTAGATGATGTTTCCTAAGGCAGTCTCCCCTAGGAACCACAAAGAACTTCAAAGAACTAAATAATTACCTGAATAGTCACAAACATAGTCGCTGAATTATAAATTAAATGTATGGGATGCCCTAATTTTACTTGGTTTGTTTTTAAAATGTGGAAGAAAGTCCAGGGGCCTCACTGCCACCTCGTGAACCTGACCAAGGCTGTGGTCTTTCGGTGAATCCTTGCCAGCAACTCTGTCATCTGATTTCCTGCTAAGCTAAGGTAGCTTGAAAAGTGGTAGGTACACCCTTCACACAGCTCAGTACCTCACATATAACTATGGAGAACCAGTGCAAAATGGGTGAAGCAAATGAAAAAAATTAACTAACAGAAAACTCTTTCTCTGAATCTCTATCCTAAGCCTGCGTCAAAGAATACCCATAAGCAAGGGAATCCAAAGAGTAGTCAAAATCAGGTAAAAAGAGCTGAACAGTTCATCAATGTCTATTATATCACTGCATTTTTTTTTAATCTTGTTGCATAATGTTTGCCTACAATTGCCAGCTGGAAAAAAACCTGAACATTACTGTTCTACCTCTTACAGCATTTAATCAAGCCTCTCACGGGAGCATTTAGATGAGATTCTCCCTCGTCCAGGGATAGGGCCACAATCACACTGCTATGACTATCTTTCTTCTCCCACTGGAACAAGAAGATAGCTCCTATTATATTTTGCCATGTTTCCCTCTCTCCCTTGAGCCAACGTTGAGGGAGAAGAGAGACCTTCCTCATCACCACAGACTTTCCATTCCCAAATTCATACAAGGACAGGAAAACTGCTTGAAAAAATCCTATAAATGCCCAAACCCCTGGTCATATGTATTCTTCCAGAGGAGCACACAAATGTAATGCAAAAGGCACTGAGTACCAAATCTATGACTTGACACAACCCCACCAGTGAAAAAGACAAACTAAGAAAAGAGGAAGGAAATGTTCTTTAACCCTTTCCCACACATGATTACCACAATGCACTTATCTTACCTGCTCTTTAAAGCTGGAATTTGTAGGTCCCAGACCTACTGTCTGTTGCTTGTGCTACAGGAAAGGCCCTTATAAATAGTGTCCTTTCACAATGAAATGTAAGCAGGACCCTGCTTTCAGCAGCCTACCCACTGAGATTGCTTTAAAACCCAGATGATGAAAAAAGCAAAAAAAAAAAAAAAAATTAAGCAGACAGTCTCTATTAAGCATAATAAACTATTCCTCTTTTATTAATCAAACAGATCATTTGAGCTTTATAAAAAGAATTCTGTAACACAATCAAGCTTGAAGGAGAAAAATTGTGATTACTGGTGTTGCAGTGTAAGTTTTTACCTATTACTCCAAGTCATTATTTTGGGAGACAAGCAATTAGTTTTAGCCTCATAAATGCAGACCCCTGAAAATTTGTTTTGAATAAAGCTATTCCACTTATCTCAGAGGGGAGAAAAGCCAGCATTCTGGTTTGGAAATTTTTTCCATATATATATGTATATATATATATATACAAATACATTTACTAGTCACTGCTACTAGTTTTGTTACAAGCCATAAGCAGTCCCACTGAATCCAGAGTGACTACAAGTGAATTCAATACTGGCAAAAGGCTTATGCTAGGCTGTCTGCCTCATAGGCAGAAGTCTACATCTGAAACTTAAACACAGAGCATGTCCAAGGCTGTGAAGAGTTCTGGAAATCGTTAGGGCGTGACACATTAACCAAACAATTGCTTCCATGATGAATACTAAAACATTTGTTTAATTAATCTTCCTATTCAAAGTTAGGACAATGTCATGAGTACCCTTCAGCTGGAACTTCTAGAAAGTAACAGCCACTGATATTCCGTTTCCACCATGCTTTATACAGCTACTGGGCTGCAATAAGCTGAGTGTGTTGCATAACAAGTTGACTCACCCTATTTTTTTCAAAGCAGATAAAGTAAACTTCGTACTTATTCTTTGTATACTCCTTTCACTAACAGGTTAATCTACAGTCTGGATGGTATACTGTAACTCTTCCTCTCCCTGACATGGAGTTTTAAATCAAAAAATATTGAACACAACTCACTTGTTTACAAATTTCCTCTGGGTACTGAGCTTTGCTTAGCTTCAAAAGATGAAGAAATGTTAATTTCAACCAATGTTAGAAACAGACCAATAAAAGCACTAACAACTCGGACCAGTTATATTTCATCAAAGCTAATGCGCTTTCTGAATTCATGGAAAAGAAGGATGAGATTTTGGTTTTAGAAGTCTTTAGTGAATTTGGGAGCTTACTATGAAAGAGTTCACATTAAATAGTCTGATTGTTCAGAAGGGGGACACTGACAACATCCTGAAACACAAATTTAAAAGCTATCCAGCTGAGTAAACCACAATGAGGAATTTGTCATGATCCTGATGAAAACCTAGCCTATGATTCCTAACCCTGTGTCCAGATCATCGAGTGTTACAATCCTGCAATTCTGACAGGCTACTGAAGCCGAGGGCAATCAGCACCCACTCAGCAGCACTCGGTGTGATCAAACCAGTCAGCTAATACAGTTCATGCTAATGCGTTGAACAAACACAAACAGAACAGGCTGAGACAAAGCTATTTCAAGACTATTACTTGGAAAACACACAAACCATCAACCAGAAGCTTTACAAATGATGAGTGTTTTATGAACAGGTCAGAACATGGAATGAAGAAGGGAACTGTAGTTTAAAATGGGTAACGTTGCTGAAGGTGGGGTGAGGGGAAATTAATGTCGCAAAGCTATTTTGAGTTTGAGGAAAGGAGGAGAGCACAGAGTTATAAGTAGACAAAACTGCACAGTGATTTGAGGGGGAAGCCTTTGAATTTTATACTTGAAGAGAATGCTGTGTATATATGGTGATAAAGGCATAACAGGGAGTTTGGAAAAGATGGGATAGTCCAGTTCTAGGCAGACAGAGCTGCCAAGGGAGCAAAACATGAAATACCAAAGCCAGAAGCTGGAAAAAAAAGACTAGTAAGAGAACAGGACTGAGAATGCAGATAGTTTTGAAAGATAACAGTATAGACATGTAACACACAACATGCAAATAGTAACAACCTTGATTTGAAATTATGAATGCACAATATAATTTTTGTGCAAGTATCTAAAAAATTTTCACTGGAATGTCTCAAAATAACATAGACTTATAAAATTATGAGAAGAGAGATGGAGAAGAAAAGGCAAGAAATGAGTTTTTGAGGGCCCTCAAGGAGATACACCACCTGATATTTAAAGAATTGAGAAACAGGAAAAAATAATGTAAACAGTGCATACAAAGCACATTTACACATCTGACAGAGGGGATAAAGCACATGTATGACTGGAGCACAGCTAGATACCTTCCAAGTGAGTATTTTTTTGGACTAGAACCATAAAGTGTAATAGAATGAAACAGAAGTGACCAACAGATGTATTAACTACATTCAGTGAACAGACTCAGTGATAGAATGACTGTATTATTCTATAGTGGGACAAAGAAGGGCAGGCAGTATATCTGAGGGCAATGGAAGGGTATAAGAACAGGTTTGTACCGGAAGCTGAAGTGTACAATGACAAACAAAACATACACTGAAAGACAAGGTATGAGAAGGTAAACAGAAGTAGAACATGCGAATAGAAGAAGAGCAGATCACTGATTAATAACCTGATTATTATGGAATTATCTGAATGTACACAAACAAAAGATATAGCGTGGAACTACGTAATCTCAGGCAAATTAGCGATTAAGAGCTATAATAAAGTCATCTATTGTGTGAACAAACAGTTACAAACAAGTATTAGAGATATACGTTAACAACAGAGGCAGGATTATTTATGCCAAAGGAGTTATTTTGGTAGACATGACTGCCTTGGGATGGCGAAAGGAAAGAGAAGGTTAGCAGAGGTACTTGGAGATGAGGTATACAGGTCATACAGTGCTAGAGAAGTGAAAAGTCAGAGCAAAAGTATATGTTTGTAATTTAAAGATGTGCTCTCTTCTCCTGCTTCTGACACTGATCTCTTCTCTCTGATGACCAAAGACAGGACTCGAAGAAATGACAGGAAGATGTGCCAAGGGAGGTTTAGGTTGGACATTAGGAAGAGATTGTTCACTCAGAGGGTGACAGAGCACTGGAACAGCTCCCCAGGGAAGCAGTCATGGTGCCAAGCCTAGCAATATTCAAGAAGCATTTGGACAATGCCCTCAGACATACGGTGTGAATGTTGGGGGTGTCCTGTGAAGGAATAGGAGCTGGCCTCGATGATCTTTGCGGGTCCCTTCCAACTCAGGTCATTCTATGATTCTCTCAAGCATTACGCAGAAGGATGATGATACAGGGGCAGAGAGGCTGGAAAGCCTTACTAAGTGAATGTATAGAACGTATCAAACGACAAGACAGCGAACGTGTACGTACAGGCAGAGATGCACAAGCACACAGCAGCACGCACAGGGGACCCTGGGGTGCACAGGGCAGCAGCAAGAGTGTGCGCATACGCCAGAGCGAAGCAGACAGCACACGTGTGTCTGTGTCCGTACAGACAGATGTGGAGCTACAGCAGCAAAGCAGACACCGTATGCGTGTGTGTCCACACGGACAGAGGAGCAGCTGCAGCAGCCGGGACAGCAACCGCGGGGCTCGCTCGCAGGCAGGAGGCGAAGCACCAGCGACGCCCAGCTTGCAAGGAGCCGGTGCCAAAACCCTCCGGCAGCGCTGCCCGTGCCAGGCGGGATCCGAACACACACACGGGGATCCCAGGAAGGATCCAAACACACACGCGGAAGCCGCGGCAGGAGGGCGGGCTGTGCAGCAGGAAAACACGGCAGGCGCCGTGCCCGGCCGCAGCCAGAGCGCTCGGGGCACGGCGCAGGAGCTCACCGCGACCCCCGCGGGAGCCCCCTCAGCCCCCCCGGCATCCCGCCTGCCCGGAGGGGCTGCGGCGGCGGGCAAGCCCATCCTGCAGCGGCAGCTCAGCTCCCTCCCCTGCCCTGGAGGGGGAACGAGAGCCACCCCGAGCCCGCTGCACTCACCCTTCGCTGGAAGCCTCCTCCTCGGCCATGGCGGCGGCGGCGCGGCGGCCGGGAGCTGGCAGCGCCGACAGGGACAGCGCGACGACGGCGGCACCGGCCATCACGGGCTCCTCCCCATCCCGCCCGCCGCCTGCGTCATCGCCGGGGCGGCCGCCAGCGCGCGCAGCGCCCCCTGCCGGCCGGGGAGGGCGGCGCGGGGAACCCCCGCGCGGGGAGGGCGCTCCGCGGCTGCCCTGCGGGAGCGGAGCTGATGGGGTTCTGTTGATAGGCCCTGTGTCCCCCTGGCTGATCCCGAGACAGCGGGCGGGTTGAAGGGCTGGGAGTTCCTGGCCGGGCAGAGGGTGAAGTCATAGCATCAATCACACAGAATCACAGAATGACCAGAGTTGGAAGGGACTCCTGTCCTGTCCAACATCTGGCCCTGTGTACCGGAGCCCTGTACGTACATCCCCGTGTGTGCATGTACAGACACATTCCACACCTTGTCATTCCATACATTCTATATGTTCAGTTAGTAAGGCTTGCCAGCCTCCCTGCCCCTGTATCACCATCCTCCTGTGTAATGCTTGAGAGAATCCTAGAATCATAGAACGACCTGAGTTGGAAGGGACCCACAAGGATCATTGAGTCCAACTCCTGTCCCTGCACAGGACAATCACAAAATTTAATCCGTGTGCCTGAAGGCATTGTCCAAATGCTTCTTGAATATTGTGAAGGTTGGCACCATGACTGCTTCCCTGGGGAGCTGTTCTAGTGCTCCATCACTAGAAGAACCTTTTCCTAACACCAAAACTAAACTTCCCTTGGCACATCTTCCTGCCATTCCCTTGGGTCCTGTCATTGGTCACCAGAGAGAAGAGATCAGCACCTGCTCCTTCTCCTCCCCTTGTGAGGAAGCTGTAAACTGAAATGATGTCCCCCAGAGTCTTCTCTTCTCCAGGCTGAACGGACCAAGTGACTTCAGCTGCTGCTCATACAACTTCCCTTCTAGACCCTTCACCAGCTTTGTAGCCTCCTGTGGACACTCTGCAGTAGCTTGATAGTCTTTTCATACTGCAGCGCCCAAAAATACAAACAGTGCTTGAGGTAGGGCCGCAGCACTGTGGAACAGAGAGGACAATCATTTCCCTCAACCAGCTGACAATGCCGTGCTTGATGCAGCCCAGGACACAGTTGGCCCTCTTGGCTGCCAGAATCATAGAATAATAGTGATAGCGAAAATCATAGAATCATAGAATTGTTTGAGTTCAAAGGGATCTTAAAGATCATCCAGTTCCAACTCCCCTGCTGTGGGCAGGGATGCCTCCCACTAGACCAGACTGCTCAAGGCCCCATCAATATGGGCAATACCGGCAAATAAGCTATCTAAGACTCATTTTGGAGCAAAGCTGGTGGGATCCTGTAGATAGACCCTGTGTCTCACTGGCTGATCCCAAGAGAGTGGGGAGCACCAGCCTGTGAAGGGCTATTACTGACCAGGCAGAGTGAGGTTATAGAATCAATGATAGAATCTCAGAATCGTTGAGATTGGAAAAGACTTCTAAGATCATCCAGTCCAACCATCACCCCAACACCACTGTACCTACTAAACCATGTCCCATAGTGCCTCATCTACATGATTTTTTGAACACCTTCAGGGATGGAGACAACACTGCTTCCTTGGGCAGCCTGTTCCAATGCTTCACCAATAATTCAGTAAAGACATTTTTCCTAATATCCAATCTAGGCCTTTCCTGGTGCAAGTTGAGGCCATTTCCTCTCATCCTATCACTTATTACCTGGGAGAAGAGACCAGCACCCACCTCCCTACAACCTCCTTTCAGATAGCTGTAGAGAGCCTCCTTTGCCCCAGGCCAAACAACTCCAATTCCCTTAGCAGCTGCTGATAAGATTCATGCTCCAGAATATTCACCTAGTCCAGTAGGATTCAGAAGTTTCTGACTTCTCTATGTTGATTTTCAGTGAGACTTGTATCTGGCCATCTCATTGAAATAGTTTAATGCCATTCCTTTTAATAAGAGATTGCTATTATATACCAGAACTTTATTTTGTTGTACTCAGCAGCATCACCCTGCCCTGCAAGCTGCGTGTCTGCAGCACAATGAATGTGTACGTGTCCACTGAGGGAAGTCCATCTCTCCCTGCTGTGGGACAGTGCAGTGTGGCAGCCAGGGGACAACTGAATACTATGCTGTCACATCAAAGGGAAAGTGAAGCTTCCCTCCGAGACAAGTGAAGCTGGAGTGGGAGCAGGGCCCAAACCAAAATCCCAGCCCTTCCATAAACAGATCATTTGCCGCCCAGCTGGGATGGCAGAAATGGGAGCCAGCACTAGGTTTTCAGGTTTGTGTTTGGTTTTACATATAAGAAGCAAATTAGGAGTTCTGGATGTAATCTAAATATTATCTGTCCCTAAAGCGATTATGGGTGGAACAACTACTGTTATTTTTATTTTCAAGTGTTTTAAAAGATTTCAGAATAGCCATACCTATAAGGGAGGAAAACGCTGGGGGCAAGGGCTGTGTTTGTTTTAAAGAGCAATTAGCCTCACGACACAAGTTGTGTTGTTATTAAGCTGCGTAAGAAACGCATTAGGGTTGAACAATCAACAAACCTGAACTGAAATAAAGCAGCAAGGTGCAGTGAAGAGAAGGAGTGGTGAGGTTTTAAGTCTTGCATTTCTTTTGAGTTTTGTCACTGAGCCGAAACACTTTAGAAAAATAGATTGGAGTCTGACAACTGTTTGTTTTGACTTCTGAAATCGTTCAGTAAAAGGCATAAGGTTAATTTGGTAACAGCTGAAATTCTTCTCAGCTAAAACTATTCTGCAATTTTAACAACAGTGATTGTTGAGATTACACAATCTCAGCTAAAGTTTGTTTGGCTGTGTCACAGCACTTTGGCAATCTCACATTTTTCTCCGGAGAATGTATTTATTTTTTATTATTGCTCTAAAAGATTTATTTACCAAGAAATATGAATACTGATGAGTGCAGAATTGTATAATCACTGGCAAAGAACTGCAATGATTGTCTCTAGAATTTGAAAACAGCCTGAAACTATAGCTTTGAATGTTATGATATTTTTCTTTTTAATTTCAGTGGAAAAGTAAGTTTAAAACCTCATAAATAATGTTTACCCCCTACTCCTGGAATCGTGTTCAGACACAATTATCTCGGTGATTTTAATTCAGTGGTGCTCAAGCACTAATCGGTTACTCTTATTTAAGAATGCAAGTGTACAAGTAGCCCACTCTGACTTTGCAGTCTCTCTTTCTTTTACTTTCTCAGACTTCGATAGAAATAACTCGGTTTCTTTAGAGCTGATTTCATTATGTAGATAAATCAGCTGTATTTTGCTCATGAAGAAACCTCTGCAATAATGTTGATGGTTATGTGAAGGAGGGTCTTGCATCAGTTGGCTGATGTTGCAGTGGCATCAGCTGTATCATAATGAGAAGCAAATAGTTTAGATGAGCTTTTCCATATTTGTATTTCAGAGAAATTTCTGGACACTGAAAATATATCTGACTGTAAGGGAATGGCTCCTGCCACTGTTTAATCTCTGACTTCTCTATGTTGATTTTTTGTGGGACTTGTATATGGACCTCTTTATTGAATTAGTTTAATGTCATTCTCTTTAATAAGAGGTTGCTATTACAAGCCAGAATTTTATTTCTCACACAGATAAGGTTAAAATAGACTTCCCACTCCCACAGTGATAAAATAAAATAAAAAACAACAGTTGTCTGCTCGCTTTGTTGTTATTATTCCAGCTTCCTTTGTTACACTTTTTTTCAGGACAAACATCTTCTCCTGCTAGTATCAGAAAGAAAAACAGGTTCTCTTTGCTGGGAATCCAGCTGACCTCACAAATCCTCATTGGCCTGGACCGGGATAAAAAAATATCAATCTCCATGGTATAGAAAAGACTCTAGGTGTCATTACAGAAGTTTGAGCGTCAAAGCCATCTTGCTTACTCTGGATTTCACATAATAACTTTGAGACTATCTATGTTAGAAGTCAGTTAACAGTAAGTGTTGTTGTTAGCTGTTTAAACTTAGGGTTGTACTATCATCTGTGCCAATATTCTTTGAATACACAATTTCTATATTCTTTCTGTTATGCTTGTAATCCTACTTTTGATCCAACAGATGCAGGTCCTTGTGATTTAGAGTTTGTTGCTTAACGAAGCATGAAAAGAGAGCAATAGTCTTTAGCATCCATGTTTATTATAACAAGCAATAGTCTTTAGCATCCATGTTTATTATAACAACACACTTAGTAAGCTATTTCTCCAAACTGCATCACAAATAGGTTACTAAAATCAGTTTGAGCAACAAACCCAGAGAAGGCTGACCAGGCCAAGTATGTACAGACAGCAGGGAAAAGGCTGTTTATGCTTATTTGTATCAAAGTGACAAAACTGGCAGCTTGATGAAAGGAACATTGTACACCATGCCTGTTCTGATTTGGTATCAAAAGCTAAGGTTGTTGTCCAAAATATGGATCTGTTACCTAGTGTGCAATAAGTGAATAACTACATTACCAAGACAGAAATTGTTTCTTTCAGGTTTGCACAAGTCTTGGGTGCTTGGAGGTTTTCCTCAAATCAAAGCACGCACCAAGGGTTTTGTACTTTTCATTTATACACAATTACACAAAGCCATACATTATTCATCAAGCATGTAATCATATATTTACATGTAATTATAATAAATGCCAAGTCATTCCTTGCACCTTCTGTGCTTTCTCCAAGGGAGTCTTTAGGGTTGCTGAGTGGTTGTCACCCCAAAAATCACCTGCCAAGTTCACCCATCGGTCAGCTCTTCCCAGTATCCTCTCAATTATTGGCAGTAGCTCTCAACCACTGGCTTGAAATTTCTTAATTCAACTAAGTACCCAGCTGCCCACCCAAAAATTATGCTAATAAATTTCACTATTATTTAACCATACAGCTCAACAAACTTTAGTCTCATACCACACAAATTATAGAAGATAATAATTAACTGGGACCCATCTTGTGTAAGTCTTCTGCCTGTCTGATGATCCTAAGATATTTTTAAAGGTATTAAAAATACCGTGGGCTTTTACCAATATTTTTCCCCATTTGAGACTTTTGAGACCACTCGTCTTATTTTACAGGCCTCATAAGTCTCTCTTCAGAAACATCACATAGGTTCTAGCAGTCACCTGATGAATCAATTGCTTGATACAACTTAATGTAATACAGATAATTATTAAAATCATTATAGCAACAATAACATTTTGCAAAAGGCTTGCCAACCATCTGGTCAATCAAAATCCAAGTCCTTTCAATAGTTTATTCAACCATCTTCTTTCTAATCCTGCCTGTAATTCCTGACTGGTCCCAGCTACTTGTTTAATTTTATCCAATTGAACATTTAAATTTTCCATTACATTTGGGATATGAATGCAGTAACTATCATTTTGAAGCCATTTTTGCCTGTAATTAGTCATTTAATTCCGTAAACTCTAATTGTGTTGCATTTGCCTATGTTTCCATTTGTAGTGTTAAATTGTGTATGGCAAATCTATTCCTAAAAGTTGCTAGCTGAGGTGTTCCTACTCCTGTTCCCGTACTTGGATTATTGCCAATCCTCTGACCTCTTAACTTGCCCTCACAAACTATGCCCCAGTGGGGATCTTTTCCACAGAGGACATAAAGCCAGGAGTCCCAATGTCCAATATTTACTTTCTCCAAATAAAGGGAGGTGAGTTATCCATCCAGTATCTCCCTGATTATTAAACACTGTGCCATTATCTTTCCACCAGATTCTATAAGATCATTGTGGATCATTCCACCCCACAGTACTGTTTTTCCACATGTGTTTCCAAGTTTCATTAAGATCTATCATTAAGACGCACCAAGGATTTGGATTTTCTCGATTCAGGAGTAGGCAAGCAAGTAATAATAGAAAAAACAGTTTGCACTTTACTAAAATCCTGAATCAGTTTCAAAACAAGATTACTTTCTCTAGTTATTGTCCATTTCACCCAGCAAAAATAATCACCTGGGCTTTTAGCTGATCCGTGATATCCCATGAAGAAATTATTCCTTTTACACAAAACCCAGAAAATATAATAAACACAATTCCTATTAAGGTGAGTATAAAACCTCTCACTGAATAAAATGCAAACGAAAATTATACTCTAATTAACAGAAATTAACAGTGATTTCTTCATGACTTCTTCAAAGTCATTGGCCCAGTTTGTGCTACTTGCTACTTAGCAAGAGGAGCCTTCCTTATCTGGGTATAATGAATCCAAGGGTCCACTCTTTTCAGTTTCACAGCAATGTGAGTTGTCAGTAAAACCTGATATGGTCCTTTCCACTTCTTGGTCAAAGGAATATCCTTCCAAACCTTTAAATACACCCGGTGTCCTGGAGTAAAAAGGTGTACAGGCAATTAAATTGGAAGTGGTGCTTACACAAGAAGATACTGCTTCTCAAGGCCTCCTGAAGTTTTATCCAAAGATAAAAGATAATCTGTTAACATTTTATCTCCTGCTATGTGCATCTGGTCTGCCCCTCCTGTTAAATTTAAATGATGTGGTTTTCCACATAATATTTCAAAAGGACTTACCCTTTCTCTGACTCTGGGGTAACCCTGATTCTCAAGAGGGCTGTTGGTAACACTTCAGTCCATTTTAATCAGGTCTCCTGGCAGAGTTTAGCAAAATGCCTTTTTGTTGCCTTCTACCTCTCCACTTGACTGAGGTCTCCATGGAGTGTGTGAATCCCATTTGATTTTAAGGACTCTACATACCTCTTCTACTACAAGATGGCACCCCATCTCACACCAGTCGCATCCTTATGGTGTTTCAGTATGTGGCTGCCAACTACGCAGTCTCTACAGGCCATTTGTTTCTTGCTCACACAGATCCTCCTCCTCTGACTGTCTACTCCATGTGTTCTCCGTCTTTTAATTCAGGCATAACTTCTCCCTGCAAATTTGAGCCTCGCATCCCAGGTAGCCCAAGTTGAAAAGGAAAGAGCAGAACGAGACTGATATTGGTTTCTGCAAATGAACTTGTTCCTGATGGTAGGAAGACCTTGAAGCCATCACAGGATGTTTGTGGGAGCTCCTATCCATGCCTTGCTGTCACTGGAGGACTTACCTGATCTGCCATTCTTCTACAGGGGAGAAGCCTAATGTTTGTCACTGCCTCAGGGACTGGAACTGCAGGTGTTGGAGATAGCTGTGACTGTGACTGTGCAGAAGATCAGATAGAGCTGGATGACTGCAAATTTACACAGGTCTCAGGACATCTAAATATGGAAGTCTGCCCAGAGTCCTGTTGTCTGTGTTTCTCTGTGAAGAACTGTTGGTGCTGCTGAGGTGGGGGAGGAATCCTGGCATCAGCTGAGCCTCTGCTGCCTTGTTCTGGACCTCAGTATTGTGGAGGTCTGGCAGCTGGATTTTTCAGCCTTGGATAAGTCACTGAAGAAAGAAAAAGTCATAACCATGACACTGTTAGATTCTGAAGGTTCATATTACTGAGCATTCTTCAATCCCACTGGTCTAGAGGGGCCTTGCGGCCCACAGGCAGCTTGTTCAATGTTTATCTGGTGTCTTGCTTCATAATGTCTGTCACAGTGCTCCCCTGCAAAGTGGAGTGGCAGTCTGAGGACAAGGGCAGCACACTTGTTATATTCCTAGTGTGACTGTTCCATGTTATCCTATTTCCTAGATGTATCTGGGTGTGGGAGAACAGTTTAAAATCAGTATAGGTTTACAAGGAAGCATTCAACTACATGAGGTCCTCCTTCACATTAATTCAGCCAACATTTTCCAGCCAACATGTACCTGCCTCTAGTGAGCACAAGGAGGCTATTTCTACATTTAATTAAAGTCTTGGAAGCTGTAAGGAATGTGATGACGTGGGAGTCCCTCCTTGAAGCAAGGCTAGTGTTTTGTTATGATCCTTGTACCTGAAGCCTGCCCTGCATAGGGAAAAATCTCTCTCAGCCTCTTGGTCTTTCACGGTCTTGCTGTGCAGGGGGGCAAGCTTTCTTGTCTCCTTTCCAAGACTCATATCTGATCCTGCTCTGAGTACAGTCTGTGTGTGAACTGGGAAACCTATGACATTGTGGCCAGGACTGTGAGAGGACACTCCTGGAGTGAATGGCTGGGGCAAAGGAGAGACTCTGTGAGCCTGGCACCTGAACAGAAGAGGTGCAGTTGAGCAGAGCTGCAAGAAGAGTTTTGCTGGTTACTTCACCAGGGTCATGAGATGTAAGGAAAGTCATTAGCAGTCCTGACTTACATCTCAGAGGGGGGTTGCGTTCAGAGCCCCTGTCACACCATTTTGAAACCGTGCCTGCAGCAGTTGCAGTAGGAAGTTGAGTAACTGCGTGCAAGAGTCAGCTAGGGGAGGCCAAGAGAAGTTTAAGTGCTCCAAGAAGCCAGTGAACTGCAAAGAGCAGTGCCTACATACAACTTATTAATATATCAGTATCAGCAACAGCTGAGGCCATGGCAGGCTGTGTTGCTGGCCAGAACTTCCATCTTGTCATACTCAGCTGTTCCACAGTACATGACTCACATTTGATTAACCAGAAATTCCCTCCTGGATACAGGAGTGGCTGGGGAGAGACAAGGTATCTCATTTTCAGGTGGGTGGAAGGTTGCTTCTCTCAAGGGTACTGTGACTGTGTGTGCCTGGGTAATATGTGCTAGCTGTGAGAACCCAAGCCGAAGAGACATTCAGCTGCATGGGACAGGCTGTACAATCTAAGCAGTGTCACTGTGCCACAGCCTTCTGTTTTCCTCAGCTGTGAATGTGAACACCTACATTAACACGCAAGCTGGAAACAGATGAGCCTTCCAGGCTTTCTGGAGAAGTCGAGACAGAGCAATGAGGCTATTCTAGTTTTGATAGCAATCAAGAAAAATGAACTAGCTGAAAAGGTCAATGTAAATATTAGGTGAGACTGTCCAAGAAATAGCAGAGTGACTTGGTTAGTTGGAGGATCAGAATGAGCACTAGGATCAACATGAACCCAATGAAATTCAGAAAGGCAGACTTCAATGAGAACTTGGAGAAAAGGTGGACAAGGGTCCCCTTGGAAGCTTGTATAACACATAAACAAACAAAAAAAAAGAGTGTATTCACAGGGACTGCTAATATTAAGAGCACAGACACAGGTTTTCGTTGTGAATAAAGTCCGCAACTTTAATTAGGAAACCAGCTTGGCTAAATCACGTAAACTCAAGAAACAAACCTATAGGGAATGAGGAAGCAGGTCATGCTGTTCAGGTTGAGAAAAAAAGTACAGCAGAAACATATAGGAAAAAAATCAAAAAGACACAAGCATGAAATGAAATGCAACTAGCTAGCAAAATAAAAAAAAACCACATCACTCTAGAAGCTCACTAATTGAGTGAGGTACAAAGAGTTTTTAACCGTAAAGTGAGAAAATAAAAAGGTGTCAGGAAGGCAGCATCTTCTAGACTTCACCCGAAAGGATCAGTAAAATAAGGAAACTAATGCACTAGCCTCAGTTAAGAAAAGGGTAGAGTAATCAAGTCAGGTATTTTCTTATTGATCTTAGGTCTCTAAATTTGTCCTACCATATTTAAAGATCTTGCTAACAGAATCTCAGTATCAATCATTAATATCTTTGAGAAGTTATGAATGTTAGGTAGGATAGAGGGAGGCTGTAAAGTGACAAACATCATGGGGAGGGGGGAGGAGAAAAAGGAGGAGGTATGAAATTATGGATTAAGAAAATTAATTTCAAGGTCTAGAAAAACAGTGAAACAAATAAATATATTTGTACATGCCTGAAAAATAACTTAGGGATGAGTAACTGTCAGCAAGAAACCATGTCTCAAATATCAGGTTGTCTTTATAACAGGTTCACATATCTTCTGGCTAGAGAGGAGCTATGGTTGTGATAGGTCTTGATTTTCAGGTAACTTTTCCTGTGATTCCCATAAACAAATTAATAAAGTGTGTTCTACATTGATTTGCAGCTAAGTGCTTGCAAAGCTTGTTGGAAAACCAGAGTAGCAGGATGATTCTCTTTCAAAATGGAAATGTGTATCAAGTTGGATTGCACAGATCCAGTATCTGGTGACCTGAGGAATGCTTACAAGAAGGAAAATGCTTATTGAATTCACATATGAATTGGACTGAGAAGGAGTAAGTATGCTGCAGAACAGGAAGAGAATAGAAAATGATCTTTAGAAATATGAAAAATTAAAAGGGAAGCCAGTCAACAAAAACAGCTGCAGACCTAGGCAGGACTAATCAGCTGGTAGGGAAAACTGGTTAGGTTGCAGTTCTGTACAACAGCACATCAGGCTTTGAGTGGTCACAGACTGGGTGTGAGTCAACCATGGCTTGTTATTGCAAAACAAAATAAGCATCCTGCTGGGATGTATAAGGAGCATTATGGTTTACAAGACCTGGCAAGGAATTCTACTTTGCTTAGCAGTAGTAAAGCTAGTTTGAGATCTTGCATGTGAAGAAAGATGTGGACCACCTGGAGAACAAGCAGAAAGTCCAGGGGCCTAGAGGAAATACTGAATTATTTCAGATTACTTAATCAGGGAAGAATGAGTAGCAGAATGACAACAGTTCACAAATCTGTGAGAAGTTACTGATGAGATGGAAATGTTTCCTGTTGTTCACCATGGGCAGAAATTGCAATCAGGATATTTTAGTTTAAAAAATAGGACAAATGTTCTTCAAGGGTAGAGGTACTGGAAAAATAGATTGCCAGTGGTATGGTTAATGTCTGTCATCGGGGTCTTTGAGGACAGGCTACATACATCTCTTCCTTTCTGAGGACACTTCAGCCCTATGTTGCTACTGTTGCTAATGTCACAGAATCACAGGACAGTAAGGGTTGGAAGGGACCTCTGGAGATAATCTAGTTCAACCTCTCTGCTAAAACAGGTTGACCTAGAGCAGGTTGCCCAGGAACACATCCAGGCGGGTTTTGAATATCCCCAGAGAACGAGACTCCACAACCTCCACGGGCAGCCTATTCCAGTGCTCTGTCACCCTCCCAGTGAAGAAGTTTTCTTCCTCCATCAAGGCCAGCTGTGGCTGCATGATGGACCAGGGTGAGCAGTGATCATAGAATCATAAAATAGTTTGAGTTGGAAGGAATCTTAAATATTGTCCAGTTCCTACACCCTTGCCATGGGCAGTGACACCTTCCACAAGACCAGACGGGGCTCAAAGCCCCATCCAACCTCGCCTTGAATACCTTCAGGGATGGGGCATCCACAACTTCCCTGGGCAACCTGTTCCAGTGCCTCACCACCCTCACAGTAAAAAATTTCTTCCTAATGTTTAATCTAAATCTCCTCTCTTTAAGTTTGTAAACAAAGAGCCATGTCCTATCACTACAAGCCTTGGTAAAAAGTGGATCCTGTCCACCAGTACACACATTGTCCCTTCTCATGTACTGGATTCCATGCCACTCCACCTCATGCTAGTCGAAGGTTTCAACTCCCAGAAATCCTCCTCATAATCCTGCTCCTAGTTGTTAATTTGCCTCTGAAACATAGTGCATCTTCTCTAGTGTAATCCTAATACATTGTGTGTTGTAAATAAAAACTTGTGCAATATTTTGGAGTTTCCTTTTTACATAAAACTACATCTCTTTTTCAACCTTAAAAATATGTTGCAATACAAACTGGTGAAAAATCTCCAAACATCTGCCATGGGTAAATACAGGAAGTGTCTTGTGGCCATTGTACTTCATATCTGGTAAGGTCCAAACCTGAGAATTTCCAGTCACTATTCTTGAGAAATAATTTCATATTGCAGGCTTTTTTTTTTTGTTAAAAATATGAGGTTTTATGCTTCTCTATATTTGAAATAAAAGAATAGATTCTTAATGTTTTCAACCAGATTAGTAAAAATAACTGATTTCCAGCCATGTTGAGCCTTAGTTATGTATACAACATGAGTAAAGAATTATTACCTTTACTAGTGAAATATTTTGCTTTATATGCATGAAGAGAATATTGAAAATAATATTTAAAGTCAGTAAACATGTTTGGTTATAATTTTTAAATTTTTATTTCTTCTTTTGAATAAATATTTGTTATTTGTACTCATTCTAGCTGGTAGAAAATAGTAGTAGTAAGTAGCAGAGAGTGAAAAATAATTCTTTCCTTGGCATTTGGCCTTTTTAAGAACAAGATCAATTTTGTAAACCAATGTCAAGATAAGTGCTTAAACTCAGTTTTAAAGGTTTTAAAGTCCCCTTTTCCCTTTTTTTTTTTCTTACTTTGTAGCTTCTGTTCCTGGTCATATTCAGTCTTGTGAGGTTTTTTTTTTATTGTAGATTACAGAACACAGTGACAGAGAATGCAGTTCTGTCTGTGGTGCTCTTTTTCCCCGAAAAATTGAAGACTCAAAAAACATGAGGCAGATTGTCTGCTTTTAGTTTGTTCTTTTGGCTTTCTCTGGGTGACATACAACTGTTGCTGCTCTTGCTCTTTGTGGCTTGCTTTCTGTTTGCTTACTGGGTGCTGAAGACACACAGATACGCACTGTCAATCCAAACAATACTCAACCTTTGCAATACCATTCAAACCACAGCGCTACCACATATCTTTGTTCCTGCCCCAGCCTCATCATGTTTGTTCAGATTTCAGCCAGTACTTTTTTACTTTGTCAGTAACTGATAAACAAAGGCAAATTTAGCGTGACTAGATAATTCTGTTCTGCCCACTATTTTCAGCAGTGCACACAGAGCAAAGTCAATGGCTACTGCCAGAGACAGCAAATCTATGGAATAAACTTATATTAAAAATTAAATATGTATTTATGTAATCTTAGTGTTCAAAGTGCTGTGGTATATAGCAGTATGTATGCTGCATTTGTGTCTTTTTTCCTTCTGGAGGAAAATATGCTATTGCTTCTGAGGGAAAAGGTCTCTTCCTTACACCGGTATTTCCCACAGGACTTCAGGAGAAGTGGTTGGCTATGAAACTGCTTCTTCCTACTGCAATAGAATGGTGCAGAATGGTTGCTGTGAGAGGCAGGGACCTCCGGAGCACAGCTCCTGCTGAGTCTTGAGCTGAGCAGGAGGAAAGAAAAACTAACGCTGCTTGTCATGGAAGCAGCCCTCTCCTTTCTTGGGTACTGTGAGTCTTAGTTCCAGCTAAGGTCCTAATTCAGCCGTCCCATAGCTACTACATATCACAGCTGCATGAGCTGCATCTGTATTGGGTGGGGAGTATTTGCAGAGTTCAGAGCTTGTCCAAAAGTGGGAAAACCTGCAGTTCACAGGAAGAAATGGCTCCTGTGAACAGCAGTTGCTGCATCTGAAGTGGCAGAAATTCCACTATTGCAACAAATGCCCTCCGTGAGCATTCGAGGATTTAACAAGACAGCCTCTGAAATGGTGTAAAAATGTTTTGAGGAGGATATTTTTTTCCTAACTGGCTGAGAAGCAAAGTTATTCGTTCAGCTTGGCCATATCTGTGCCTCAAGACAGCTAGCTGTCACTCACACCTCCAGGTACGCTCCTTGGTGAACAAGTTCTTCAGCAGAACTGGCTAGATCCAGATGGGATGCCAGCAGCAGGCCAGGTCACACCTTTTCATTAAATCAAGCATATGATTCTGTGTGATGTCGGGGAGCTTTGCCATTGACATAATTACGAGCAAAAGCAAATCCTAATGGATGCAAGACCCTGTGATGTCAGTAAAATTTTGCCATTGGATTTTTGTACCAGCTTCATGACTTTAACACATCATGACTTCCATTTGCATGTCCATAGAAACCCAAATCAACAGTGCTCATACTTCTGGAATAAAGCTGATCAAAAATGAAACACTGGTCCAAAATCTGCTTTGAGTTATTTTAAGTTTCATACGAATTTAAGTCCATTAACTGTCATGGAATTTCATTTCAGTTGCACTGTTGCAACCAATTGCAGAGCTTTTTCCTCAAATGTGTCCCACCTCCAGAAATTGTTCTGATCAGGTATCTTTTAATTTCTTTCATTTTTCTTGATGTTGAAGTTATTTCACTAATCCTTCTTTATCTTTGCTGCTGAATATACATTTGATTACTAAATTTAGTGCTTTTCTTCACATGACCTATTTCTTCTGAGTCTTAATGCTGTTGCTTGGATACGTTTCTCTCTTCTGAGGCACTTGGTTTCACCTTGCTTTTTTTCTGTGCTTTGGGCGATACAAATGGATTGTTATTGAATATTTTTTCAGGTTTTTAAAAGTATTTAGTTTGTCTGGCACCTTGGTTTCAGCCAAACTTTTGTCTTTCATTGCAGATCTGTGGTTTTATGTGTAGTATAACCTGTGTAAACTTGAACAGCTTGCTATTCTTTTCTTTCTTTACAACTGGTTAAAAAATGACACCATTATGCCAAGTAAAGGTTAATCACTACATAATTTGTGGGAATAATAGTATTTATAGATAAACAGGGATATATTCAATTTCCTTTTTATATGCGCACTGTAACTGCAAGTAAATTCCTGGACCACCCTAAACGAATTAATCTTTTTATTTTAGTCCAGGGCTTGTAAAAGTATACAACAGGAATAAAGTATTCTAATTTGGGCTGAAGTATTTTTATTCCTGTATAGAGTTTTCTTATACTATTTTGAAAAGGGTGTAGCAGACTAGAACAAGAGTTGAAAAAAAAAGCTGAAGGAAGGGTGGCAGAAACTTTCAGAGGTGCTGTCATGTGTGGAGAAGTTAAATACATCAGAATTCTTGGCCTAGAAGAAGGATGGTGAAAAGCAATACAAGAGAAATCTTCAAAACACGGGATGGTGTGGAAAGGTCCACAAGAAGCAAGCATTCACATAATCTCAAAAGACAAGAATTAAGAGCATCCTGTGCATCACCTAACATGAAAAAAAATCAAAAGGCAGTACTTTTTCATGTGACAGAATAGTGGAATGTGTTGCTGTTGTAGACTGAGGAGCCAGTACTATAAAAAAGGGAGTAGGCAGGGTAATGGAAGGTGTCTGTTGCCATTGAAGATAGAGGCCACATACAAAGCCCATCTCAATCCTTTGGTGTCTGATTGCTGTAAGGTGAAAAAAACTTCTAACAAGAAGGTTCTGAACATGGGATGTGTTCTGATTTATGTACTGTGTTGTCTGGCTTATGCTACTGCATCTTCACTGCTACTCATGACTATGGTAACTGGACTAAAGATAGCACACGTATACCTCAGTATGCTACAGGCACATATTGATTTTGCCATGTAGGATGTTTTGGACATGTAGAGCAATTCTGAGAAGAAAAGGGAAACTTTGAAAGTTTACTCTTGTCAAAACATTCCATATGCTTGTTGCTACGTGGCTAAGCAATCACCTTGACGTGAATGTTTAATACAGCGTATTTTATTTTTAGGTGCACTCAGAATTTCATTATGGTTTGTACTGCTGGAGAAATAATAGAAATCAATGAGTTAGAATTCTGTGAAGGGAGCAGTAATTGATGGTGATGTATTGTGGAAGCACATGCCTGAAATTAATTACGTACTTGGATATTCTATTTATTAACAGTGTTACCAAATGTTGCTTGAAAGAAGATGACACTGTAGGGTGTGCAAAAGAAAATTAATGCAAGTGCTTGCTAACAATCAAAACTAGAATAATGTATATAATCATATTCTTGATGGGTAAGTTCTTGTGTAAAGAACTGTTGGCTTTTGATGCTGATGCAGAACACCACTCTCTCAAGAAAAAGAATAAATGGCTCACCTAAATAGAGAAGCAATAAGCTAAGTAAACTGCCTAAACATAGCTGTCCAGTACCATTTTAGTTGCCACATGGCATATCTCTCCCATCCTTCGCTTGTTGCTTCAGAAAGCTGTAGATCCATCATCAGTCTTGTGGTGTATCTGCCAGACCTTTGCAGATGTCTTTGATACCCAAGGGCATGCCAAACGGCACTGGATGATGCAGAAGTTCTCTGTGAGGGGCAGCTGAGAATTCACCTGTGCAGGCTCTCACTGATACTCCTTCAGGTAAAAGAAGTGTGGAGGAACCTATCTGGGGAACCAATTCCTCACCTAGATGTGTCAGTGCACTGATGTACAGCCCCAAAAATATAAAAAATTATACTTCAGTTATGTGGAGTCAATACAAATAAATCACATTGAAATGTCATGTATGTGTGAGTTATGCAATAGTAGATTCCACAGCATTTACAGTACAGTACTGGGTAGATTATTTTGATTAATTTTTTCTTGATTTTGGCATCTAGTATGGAAGAAACTCTAATACAGGTCATTTAAATACTAATATATTGTTTCTTTTGATCTTTTAAGGAACCATAATTTCTTTACCATTTTCCTCTTTATTCAAATATGTCCAAATGCTGTTGGAATTATCCTGTACATTTAAAATAGCAAATAAATGTATATGACTTTTGAAATTAAAAAAAGCCAAACTGGTGAACTAACTTTATTTTCTACTGGATCCCTCCGAGTCAAATAATGACACAGTGAATAAATAGACAATTAAATGTAACTAAAACATGGCAAACAATTTAAAAAAAATCAAACAACAAAATGAAACAACCATAACAGATCTAGATAACAAAACCTAGGGAGATATTGACACCTAGAATACTCTGCAAAATCTCCATCAACTGAAAAATCATTAAAATAATATTACATACATGTCTTACCACCAGAGCTCTGCATTTTTTAAATTGATATTAAAAAAAAATGGTAAACTTATTATGTTGCTTTTTTTAAGTATTTACCACATAATGTTACTTTGATCACACAACAGAATCCTAGGAGTATATTGAGACCTCCTGAAAGATTATAGAATCACAGAATCATAGAATCATTAACATTGGAAAAGATCTGTAAGATCATCCAGTCCAACCATCAGCCCAACCCCACTCTGCCTGCTAAAACCATGTGCCAAAACACCACATCTACACATTTTTTAACACCTCCAGGGATGAAGACTCCATCACTTTCCTGGGCAGTCTGTTCCAATGCTTCAACACTCTCTCAGTAAAGAATATTTTTGCTAATATCCAATCTAAACCTCCCATGTTGCAACATCAGGCCATTTCCTCTCATCCTGCCCCTTTTTACCTGGGAGACGAGACCAGCACCCACCTCCTTTCAGTGAGGCACAACTACTGTCTGTTGAATCTTAAAGTCTTCTTTAAAAATGTCAGAAAGGAACGTGTTTTGTTACTTTTCTAAAGATTAAGGAAAATATCCAATGTATCTGATAACTCAATGTTGTTTCTTATTAACAGTTCTCTAAGTAAGGGATATGGAAACCCTAAGTATACTTACAACATGTCTTTCTTCTGGGTAAGAAGAAAGATGGATGCTGATATCTATAGCCTTACAGCACACTCTGTCAGTGTTGCCCAGTGGATCATTGCGTTCAGTGTGAAGTACTGTAATGACATCATCTAATATTGCCTGTACTTATCTTATTTCTGCCATTTATCAATATCCCTGCTTTTAATAATGTTAAATGCCTAGAATGTTTTAGATCAGAGTGTTTCAAACTTAGGTTAGCGTGAGTTTCAATTTTCTCTGAATTGATAAAGCACCACAGCTGCCTATATTCTTAGTGGTTTCAGAATACACAATCACATGAAGCAGGAACAGGCCCAGAACAGCCTGTTCCAGCCACTGTTGCATGGATCCATATTTCCAGACACACAAAGATCCTAATTTCCAGCGGGATCTACTTATCTGTCATGTGGAGAACCATCTCTCTAAGGCACACTTAGACCACCACAGGCGGCCTTTCAGCCTTTACCACCAGCCATTTATAAGTGTCTGAGGGAATGTCTTGACTGTGTGTGATGCTTGTGTGCTCATGCTGTGTGTTACTTGCATGCTTATACTGGCTTGTTGACTACTTGTGGACACCTGAAACCACCTCACTTAGTCTGGAGGTGGGATTTCAATTAGACAAACTGGCTCAGCTGGGACACAGGACCAGCCCTGCTTCTTACTCTCATTTTTGTTAGTAAGCTGCCAGCTTCACAGTGACAACATATTGATGAGTGCTGACAGTCACACAGTATTTCCCAGCATTTCCAGATTATCCAGAAGAGCAGACAAGTTGCAGGTGTGGATTTAATAAAGCAATAGAGGATTTCATCCTCCCACACTTCAACATTAGCCTTTGAGGTGTTGAAAAAATGCGCAGATGTGGCACTTCGGGACATGGTTTAGCAGGCACAGTGGTGTTTTGGCTGACAGTTGAACTTGATGTTCTTAGAGGACTTTTCCAACCTTAAGGATTCTATGATTCTAACATTCTATTATTGCCTACTTCCCTGCTGTAGTACAGGGAATCAGTGTTATTCATATAGCACTGTGGCTTCTCTCAGAGTCTTCAGATCCATGTGCCTGGGAAGAAGCTGTGGCTATCTCTAACAGCCAAGAGATGTATCTCTCCCTGCCCACACTGCTGGTCCATGCTGTTGTGTGTCCTGGCCCAGGGAGCCTACCTACCTTATGGGACCTCTTGGGGAGCGTGTTCATGCCATGCAGGCTGATATGGCCAGGATGTGCACCTTCAACGCATGGCTCTAGAGAGAAGAGAGAAGTCCTCATCTGTTGTCTTCATACAGAGCCTCCATCCACCCCAATACTGCAGTAACATATAAAGCATCGTGTTCCCGTGTAATCTAGCTCCTTACATGCAAACACCAGTGGGACTTGCTATAACTCCCATACAGCTTTAAGTACCCACTCACATCCAGTCTGGACTAACCAAAACTGTCTTTGCTCAGACACCCATCACTCTCGTTACATTTGAAGTGAACACAGACTCTTGCTTTAATAACATGCTTCCAAATTAAAATTGCATGTTTCCTGAAAAAGAAAGAAACCCAAAATGGAACTTGCATTCCATGCTCCTTTTTTGGCAGAAGAGCTTGCCGAGCCACTCTCCAACATCTACCAACAGTCCTGGCTCTCTGGGGAGGTCCCAGATGACTGGAAGTTGGCAAATGTCAAGCCAATCCACAAAAAGGGCTGCAAGGAGGACTCGGGCAACTATAGGCCTGTCAGCCTGACCTCAGTGCCTGGCAAGGTTATGGAACAGATCATCCTGAGTGCAATCACACAGCACCTTCAGGATGGACATGGGATCTGACCCAGCCAGCACGGCTTTATGAGGGGCAGGTCCTGTCTGACTAACCTGATTTCCTTTTATGATCAGGTAACCCGCCTGGTGGATGAAGGGAAGCCTGTGAATGTAGTCTGTCTGGACTTGAGCAAAGCCTTTGACACTGTGTCCCATGGCATACTCCTGGATAAACTGATGGCCCATGGCTTGGACAGGTGCACTCTCAGCTGGGTTAAGAATTGGCTGGATGGCCGGGCCCAGAGAGTGCTGGTGAATGGGGCTGCGTCTAGCTGGCAGCCGGTCACCAGTAGTGTCCCCCACAGATCAGTGTTGGGTCCAGTTCTGTTTAAGATCTTCATCGATGATTTAGATGAGGGGATTGAGTCTATCATAAGTAAATTTGCGGATGACACCAAGTTGGGAGGGAGTGTCGACCTGCCGGAAGGCAGGAGGGCTCTGCAGAGGGACCTTGATAGGCTGGAAAGATGGGCTGAGGCCAATGGGATGAAGTTCAACAAGGCCAAGTGCCAGGTCCTGCATTTTGGCCACAACAACGCCATGCAGCGCTACAGGCTGGGGACAGAGTGGCTGGAGAGCAGTCAGGTGGAAAGGGACCTGGGGGTACTGATTGACAGGAGGCTAAACATGAGCCAGCAGTGTGCCCAGGTGGCCAAGAAGGCCAGTGGCATCCTGGCCTGTATCAAAAATAGTGTGGCCAGCAGGATGAGGGATGTGATCCTTCCCCTGTATTCGGCATTGGTGAGGCCACACCTTGAGTATTGTGTTCAGTTCCGGGCCCCTCAGTTCAAGAAAGATATTGAGGTGCTGGAGCGGGTCCAGAGAAGAGCAACAAAACTGGTGAAGGGACTTGAGCACAAGTCCTATGAAGAGAGGCTGAGGGAGCTGGGGTTGTTTAGCCTGGAGAAGAGGAGGCTCAGGGGTGACCTCATCACTCTCTACAACTATCTGAAAGGAGGTTGTAGACAGGTGGGGGTCGGTCTCTTCTCCCAGGCAACCAGCAACAGAACAAGAGGGTACGAGCTTAGACTGTACCAGGGAAGGTTTAGGCTGGATATCAGGAAAAAGTTCTTCACAGAACGTGTAATCAGGCACTGGAATGGCCTGCCCAGAGAGGTGGTGGATTCACCATCTCTGGAGGTTTTTAAAATAAGACTGGATGTGGCACTTAGTGCCATGATCTAGTAATCATGATAGTGTTGGATTAAGGGTTGGACTTGATGATCTTGGAGGTCTCTTCCAACCCAGATAATTCTATGATTCTATGATTTTTCAGTATGTGATTCAGATCCCCCAGGAAAAAGATTTTCGGAGCAATATTAATTGTTAATTTTTCTTGGCTTTCACTTGACTTGACATTTGATATTAAGAATGGAGAATCCTTTTTTCATTTAATGTTTTGCTTAGCTTATTTCACTGGAGTACTAGCACGAAGGAGCAGTCCCTTCTGCGTCTTAAAAAGGGGTGAATGGCACACTTGTGCCATTCCATCTTGACAAACACTAGACATATGCTTCAGGAGGAACTAAATGAGGAGAACAGAAATGAGATTCCTGTTTTCTACTACATTGCATTTATAATTGCTGATTGGAGATGATTTTCACTAAAATAAAGACTTTTTGAAATTAGGTTTGATATATCCGAGGGTGCTTCAAATCAGATTATAGAATTACACACTACAGAAACAAAAGACAAATTCAATGACCCTGATAAAATCAAGGTTTTTCTGTACAGACTTATAGAACTAAATTTTAAATGGACCACTTGATACTAATAAAGATAATAGATCAGTCTCTAGTAAGTTAGAATTTATAGAAAATTTCTTTCAATTTACATGTATTATGTCTCTGGTATTTCTGAACATATGACTAGAGCAGACAGGTCAGGTTAAACATTTTTTTCAGTTCCACTTAGAGTGCCTTTTGTTCTCCTGAACTGACAGAATATACCATATATCTTTATTATCCCACGCTCTGAACATTTGATGACAGCACGGGGACCCGTGTGGGCTCTGATGGTGAAAAACTGTATCACATTTTGCATGCACAAAGGAACTAACTAGATATCAAAAGTACATGTTGAACTAATCTGCACATGCAGTCTTTTAACAATAGCATATGCATACCTCCTTGTTCTATCAGTACTTTGTTTGCCAGCCTTGTTGAAGAGATTGCAAGCAAAATAATTTCTCTTAACTCATTCACTTTTTTCCTTAACAGCTAGTATTACTTGAGTGGTTGCTTTGAAGTGTTTCACTGATTATTTAAAATGGTGCTATTTTTGCAAGTTCAACGTTTTATTCTTGGTGGTTTTGTTGGTTTTTAAGGTGTCATGTTCCATAATTTTGCAAAGTCCAGTGATCACATTTATATTCTCGTAAAAAACCGAAGAGTTATATATATATTATATATATATATAAAAATGTTATACCATTTTTATTTCTGTTTTGGAGTCTTGGACCAGTAGATATCTAAATGCATCTACTGAGGATCATCTGAAAATGAAGGGGAAACTATGATTCTGAGTATAAAAATATAGTATGTAAACTAGAACGACATCACTAATAATGACTTGCTTAGGCCCTTAGAAATAGCAATTAACATAAATAGGATACCTGTAGTTTAATGGATTTAAATACTTTTGCAATTTTCCAAGCAAATTCCAAATGAACAGATGTACGATTCATATTAAGGGATAATAAGTAAACGAAGAAATTATATACAGACCTGCAAATGTATTATAACAACACAACAATGTACACTCTGTGAAAGGATAACAGATCTCATTCTTTAGTTTTAAAACTATTGGACAGCTGTCAAATCTATGATTGCTTTGCCAGCAGTATGATAGTGCTGCAGCCCTTGCCTAACTGTATAAGCCAAAGTATTTCCCTAGAGTAATCAATTTATGACAGTATGAAGAATCAGCTAGAAAGACTTGCACAACTCATCTTTTCATAATAGAGAGCTCTAAAATGATCAGTTCCCAAGTTATGTTTCAAATTACTTAAAAGTTAGAGTAAAATGGATCATATCAAGTAAAGAATGTGGTACCTGCATTTTGTATAGGTACTTTTATTAAGTTTTCTGTAAGAACACATGAAATATTTTATGAAGCACAATAAAAAGCCATCATGCACAGATTTGGTGTTGCTTGGAATGGCTGATAGTATTCCTGCTCTCTGATTTTGATTTGCCTTAAAGCCTCATGCTGAGGTTGTCCAGCAGCTGAACAGCATTTGAATTCAGGCACAAGGGGTGAAAGACGACTGGAATCATTAACTTATTCAGCTCTCCTGCATCCATTCCCATTCATAATGCAGAGCCCTCAGAGTAGAGCTGTAAGGGGATTCATCACACCATTATCTTGTGTTAATTTGAAGGTAGTGGCTGGAGGGACTTCTGAATGCTAAATTTCTGAACTTGCCCCTCCCAAAGCTTAGTTAAGCACTTTCTGCTATGATCATAATTTAGCACCCTAGATAAGAGTTAGTATAATCTTCCTTCAGTTCCTAAATCCAGGCAGAGCTATTATTAAAATAGGTCTTTGAAAAAGACAGTTTACTGAAAGGCTGCATCAGACGGTGGAGCCAGGGATCTCTAAGAGGCACAGTCCCAGTCATAGCATCATGGGTACTGAATCCAGTCTCTGCATGTTTTGTTAGAACATGTTATTGTAAATTCTGCTATCTAATAACTCACAGCAACAAAACAATTGATGCACATTACTGTTTGTAGCCATGGTCTAACAAAAAAACCAAGTATGTTCTGCCTGGGTGGAATGAACTTCGGGTCTTAGAATCATTCAGGTTTTAAGAGACAGGTAAATTTTCAAGTCCAACTGTTAACTCAAGTCTGCCAAGTCCACCACTAAACCATGTCCCTAAGCATCACACCTATATGTGTTTTCAATACCTCAAGGGATGGTGACTCAACCACTTCCCTGGGCAGCCCCTTCCAGTGCTCAACAACCCTTTTGGTGCAGAAATTTTTCCCAATATGCAGCCTAAACTTCCCCTGGAACAACTTGAGACCATCTTCTCTTGTCCTATCACTTGTTACTTTAGAGACCAGCACCTACCTTGCTCCAGCCTTCTTTCAAGTAGCTGTAGTGAGCGATAAGGTCTCCCCTCAGCCTCCTTTACTCCAGGATAAACAATCCCAGTTCCCCCAGCCGCTCATCATAAGGCTTGTTCTCCAGACCTTTCACCAGCTTCGTAGCTTTTCTTGGCACACTCTACAACACCTCAATGTCATTCTTGTAGTGAGGGGCCCAAAGCTGAACACATTATTCCGGGAGCAGCCTCACAGTGCTGAGTACAGGGGGAAAATCACTTCCCTGGTCCTCCTGGCCACACTGTTTCTCATATAAATCAGGATGCTGTTGGTCTTGATGACTTCTAATCCACTTCTCTTCAATTCATGTATGAATGATGATTGACATCTTATGCAGATATTTTACCTTCCACCTGCTCCTTCTGGATAATAATCTATGAGTGGTTTCTCTCACCTCTTCCAGGCTTAGGCAGGCTGATCTTCTTCTTTTTTATACTGTTTCCATTTTGTTTGACAGGACAGGGTTTTGTGTATTTCTATTTTTCTTTAATGACCTAATTTGGAAATAGATAACCTGAGAAAAAACTAGATGTTTCTAATCAGCAAGACACAGTGTGAAATGGAAGAGACATGTCTTCCTTGTACCTTACAGATTAAAATTGATCAGCTTCATTGCTCAGTGTTTATGAATCAAAGATGCCACTCTTTGACTCCAGCAATGCTTGGAGTGCCTGAACACACTTAAGCAAAAATTCCCGGCAGGATGTAAAAAAATGTGCCAGTTGTGACTCAAAAAATAATTTCTCCTCCATTTGCAGGAAGGTAAAAACATGTTAGTGACGTTTATTACGCTGTTGGAAAGATCCTGTAGAATCTAACCAAAAAACAAAACAGATTGGTAAAATGTCACTATATCTTACCTTGACAGGTACATCAATTTTAATTTAATTTCAAAATTTTTGATGTAGTTACCATGTTAGCCTTAAACTTTAGGTGTCACATCATCCGTTTTATGCTCAAACCAATATACCACTAGCTTGTGAATGAAAAGCATATTTTACTGTGAATTGCTCCTCACTTTTATGATAACAAAATGTTCCACTATGCCTCAAAACCTAGGTAAAGGGAGATCTTAAGAGAATGAGTACTGTTATGTTTGACTTCAGACAAGAGCCAATATTAATCTCATTTATGTGACTATATAAACTGTGGTCATCATATAACACACACCCTTATGCATTTGAATTAATAAGGTTTGCTGTATGGAAAGGTGCTTAACTTGTGCCAGTTCTTGATCTTATCTAGCCTTTCTCCGAGCTTATTTAAATCAGCAAAATAGAGCAAAGCAATATCAGCCAAAAAGGGATCGTCTTCAGTGGAGCTGGTAGGCTGAACGGGCTCAGAGAAGGATCTGGTGAGTGACACAGCTGGTACAAATATAGGGCAGAGCCTTAGACCTGCCAATGAGGGCAAAGGGAGAAGGAAATGATATTGTTTTATTGGGAGTAAGGTTTCACCCTTTTAGTAGCAGTGAGATTGTGTATGGGCTTGGCTAGTGATTGACCTATATCCAAAATGTGAGCAGAATTTCAGCCAGGTGTAAAGAGAATTTCATCTCACAGTAGGTTAATGGCTTGTTAATTTAGTTAAGTATTGTGATAGTTATTAGTACAGGGAGAAGAGGTTTAACCACTGAAGAAAAAAATCCTCTGCTCTTGAAATATTGATGGATTCTTTTTGTCTCTCTCTCTTTTCTTTCCCTGCCTTACTACAGCTCATCCATTATACTACGGCTACAGCCTGCATTGTGACTAACAGAGACAAACCATGAAAGTGCTGTGATCAGCTAACAGAATCACTAGATGAGACTACAGTTACACATGGATGTAAGATTAGGTTTTATATTTAGCTATAGTGATAGTGCAGTTTGCAATTTTGGGTGAGCATGCTGATCCATCTTTAAATTAGCTAACCCTTCTAATGGAAAATGCCTAGTCATTACAACACTGTGTTTTTAGAACCTTTTATAAAGAGACTGTCAACAGTTAAGAATTCATTGCATAGCAAGAATGTGACACCTAGTGGATAGATGACATTGAGAACGAGTGACAATCTCATCAAGGAATATTGACGCTAGAACAGTAGAACAATTAATTTGATACCAGAAAAGACATTGATCTTGAATGACTTTATGCACAAGGCCAAGTAACTAGTAAGTCCCCACTGAAAGCTCATAAGTGAAGAAGATGTCAGAGACTGTTTTAAAAGGACACTTTTTGTAAACCACTGGCAGAATGAAGATGTTGGGCCAAGAAGACTAGAGGACTCCTAGAAGAGAGAGATCAAAACCCATGAAGACATTGAGGATACTCATGAGATGCACAGGAAATGGAGATTTCCAACATGCAAAACATGAGAATCAAGCATGCCTAAAATACCCTTTTGTTATTGTTATGTCTTTGTTATTGCCATGTTATGTCTTCAGGAACTGAGAGTTTCCACAGAAATATTCAGTGGTGAATAAGTATATGGTTAGGCCACTGGGAGCTGGACAAGACTGAGACACAGTTTAAGAAGTCTGACAAAGACATTCTGCCCAAACTAGCTGATACAAACTGTGTTTCTCTGCTGCTCCCCACTGTGTTCTGTAGTTTCTGAATTTCAAGTAGTCTCGTATTTCCATTTTTCTGGGGTGCTGTCGTGCCTCACTGCTTCATTGACCATGAATAATAGAAAAACTCATCCCCAAAACCTGATATTTTATGCTGGCTACAGAATACAAACCAAACTTTTCACTGCAAAATTTACAAATTTTAAATCTGTATATATTTCCAAATATGCTGTAAAGTGCATAATAGCCAGATGCTAGAGGAAGGATAAGGCTTACCCTTTGGCAAGTGTGTTCTGTATTGGGTCTATATGTTGGCTGTAAAACTGGGAGATTTTTCCTGCAGTCAGTCCCAAATGCTAGTGGATAACCCCAAATGAATTTGCCTTGTGACCAACTGGTTTGCACCAGTCTTATCTTAGCTGGTTAGCAATTATGAATCCACTCTCAATAGCAATCTTAGGCCATGTGCAGCTCACTCACTTGGTAAAAAGGGAAAAACACTGCACAACTCCCAGATGGTCAGTTTCAAACTGCGAGGAACAGCTTTTGTGATGGCTCTAGATCTGTATGCACTGTTCACATCTATAGGCTTGTCTAACTGGCAAGAAATACTGAAGGCCCTAATACTGTCCAACGCAAAAAATATTCAGAGAATTGAATTTAAGAAAACTTCCACAAGTCCAGCAGGGAAGCATGCTTCACTAGGCAGCCTCTTCGCCTGCCATCCCTACACTGCAGACACACTTTGCCCTTCTCACCTGCGAATAGATGCATGGAATCACATTCTCTACAAAAATCTTGGTATCGAAGTGCAACAATCATAGAATGGTTTGGTTTGGAAGGGACCTTAAAGACCATTCAGTTCCAATCTCTCTGTCAGACCAGGCTGATCAAGCCTCTGGCTCCCCAGTCTGTGTGTACATAGAATCATAGAATCTTCTGGTTGGAAGAGACCTCTAAGATCATCAAGTCCAACCACACCCATTATCCTCTAAACCATGCCCCTCAAAAACTCATCTATCCTTTTTTTAAAAACCTCCAGGGATGGTGATTCAACCACCTCCCTGGGCAGCTTGTTCTAGTGCCTGGCCACCCTTTCAGTAAAGAAATTCTTCCTAATATCTAGTCTAAACCTCCCCTGGCACAACTTATGGCCATTTCCCCTTCTCCTATCACCTGCCACTTGAGAGAAGAGATCAATATTCACTCTGCCACAGCCTCTTTTCAGGCAGCCATAGACAGCAATGAGGTCTCCTCTCAGCCTCCTCTTCTCCAAGCTAAACAACCCCAGTTCCCTCAGCTGTTCGCTGTAGGACTTGTTCTCCAGCCCTTTCACCAGCGTCATTGCCCTTCTCTGGATGTGCTCCAACACCTCAATACCCTTTTTGTACTGAGGGGCCCAGAACTGAACACAGTACTCAAGGTGTGGCGTCACCAGTGCCGAGCACAGGGGAACAATCACTTCCCTGGTCCTGCTGGCCACACTGTTTTTGATACAGGCCAAGATGCCATTGGCCTACTTGGCCACCTGGGCACACTGCTGGCTCATATTCAGCCGGTTGTCAATCAACACCCCCAGGTCCTTCTCCTCCAGGCAGCTCTCCAGCCAGTCTTCCCCAAGCCTGTAGCGCTGCATGGGGTTGTTGTGCCCCAAGTGCAGCACTCGGCATTTGGTCTTGTTAAACCTCATCCCGGGCTGCAGTGTCCTAGGTGCAAAACCCGGCACTTGTCCTTGTTAAACTTCATGTGGTTGGTGATTGCTCAGCTTTCTAATTGACTCCAGCCAATGGGAGGGCAGCGCCACCAGCCCTAGCCGAGGCCATCGACAGCCGGGGGCGGTGATGGGGCGTGGCCAGCGGCAACCGGCGGGCGAGGCCATGGAGGGTACGGGGTGGCCACAGTGGCGGGCAGCGGTAGTGCCCGGAGGCCGAGGGGCGTGGCCAGCAGCGGGGGGCGGAACCATGCTGCGTGGGTGTGGCCAGCGACCGCCGGGATCTCTGGGTGGGGCCGTCGTCCCAGGACGGGGCGTGGCCAGTGCGGCAAGGGGGGCGTGGCCACGCTGGGCCGGCCCGGCGCGCCCCTGCCGCCCGCTCGCTGGCTGCCCGCGGCCGCGGCCCGCCTCCCGCCCTGCCCTGCCCTGCCCTGCCCTGCCCTGCGGATGTGGAGCCGGCGGTGAGTGGGGAGTGGGCGGCCGTCACCGAGCGGGAAGGGGCTCTCCCTGCTTGCGCCGCCGCCGCCGCGAGGGGAGGAGCCTCCCCCCTTACCCGCCCACCCCGGCCGTGGCGCGGAGCCAGCGCCGAGCCGCCCCTCACTTATTCATGCCCGGTGGCGTTCGTGAGGGAAGGGAGGATGCCGGGTTCGGTGGCTCTTGGGCTGCGCCTGGGATCGGCTCAGCTGCGGGAGCCGGCCCGTTGTCGGCGCGCTCCCCGGCGGAGCTGGGCGGCGCTCGGGGCTCGTGCCCGCTCCGCGCGCCCCCGCGGGCTCGTGCCCGCTTCATGCGCACACCCGCCCCCCCCCGCCCCGCCGGCGGCACCGTGCCCGTCTCGTTTTCCCCGCCCCCCTCGGTGGGCTCGTGCCCGCTTCGTGCGGGCTCGAGGAGGTGGGCGGGCGGCGCGGCGGGAGGGACTGAGTCAGCGCCGGGGTGGGGGCAGACGAGGGAGCGGCCGGTCCTTCTCTCGCCCCTGCCGCTCGCATCCCCTGAAAGGGGAGCGGTGCCAGCCCGGCGCCCTCACGGGTGGGCTCAGGGC
Organism: Tapera naevia; assembly: GCA_033556795.1. Classification (NCBI taxonomy): domain Eukaryota; kingdom Metazoa; phylum Chordata; class Aves; order Cuculiformes; family Neomorphidae; genus Tapera; species Tapera naevia. Next base: position 857,014 of record JAUMJJ010000222.1, read on the forward strand.
GCGGGGGGTGCGGTAGCTCCCCGCACTCCCGGGATCACCGCGGCCCGTGGGAGCCGCCCCTCGGCAAAGGGGGCTGCGGGTCCCTGTGCGGCTGGCGCGGCTGGGGGTTGCTGCTGAGCACCGCAAAATAAAGTTCTGGGTTATAGCAGCGACCTCTTATTAAAGAGAATGGCGTTAAATTAATTCAATAAAGAGCGCCAGGCACAAATCCCACTGAAAATCAACATAGAGAAGTCAGAGACTTCCGACTCCTGCAGGGCCAGGTGCAGGGTCTGGCGCACGAGTCTTAACGAGGAGTGGCTGAGGAAACTGGGGTTGTTTAGCCTGGAGAAGACGAGGCTGAGGGGAGACCTCATCGCTGTCTACAACTGCCTGAAAGGAGGTTGTAGCGAGGTGGGTGCTGGTCTGTTCCTCCAAGTAACAAGTGACAGGATGAGAGGAATCGGCCTCAAGTTGCGCCAGGGGAGGTTTAGATTGAGTATGAGGAAAAATGTCTTTACTCAAAGAGTGGTGAAGCACTGGCACAACTGCCCAGGGAAGTGGTGGTGTCACGGTGCCTGCAGGTGTTCAAAAAAATATGTAGACGTGGCACTTCAAGACATGGTTTAGGAAGCACAGTGGTGCTGGGCTGATCTTGGAGGTCTTTTCCAACCTTAATGGTTCCATGATTCTATGCCCAGAGGAAAATATTGTGATAGGAATGTGAAATCCCTCTTGTTGTTACAGCATGCACAAACACTCTCATATGACATTTAGTTGAAATTTTTAGATTCCATTCCATTATCTCAGTGCCACTGTCCTCTGCAAAGATACATCAGTACGTTAAAAGGTATCCAGCAAACCCAGTGGATGGAAGAGGGCTTTTCTAACCTTAGTGGTTCTATGATTCATTTGCGGGGAACACGCTCTTCTGGGCCTGTTGTAAGTTGCATTATGTTAAGAAGAGGCTGAGTTACATCCCACAGGATCTGTGCGAAGCGTTAAACTGCCAACTTTGTGGTACAGGAAATTACAAAAGCAGATTGGAAAAGCGCTTCAGCCCTGTTCTAGTTTTCAGTAGTAAGAACCCTAAAAATAACAAATCTTAGTCACCACGCCAAGGACGGTGATTCTCAATAAATGATAGGAGCCAGGATCACTGGCAGCATGATGTTTATGCAAAGGCTATTCTCAAGATATAGCTGTTTGCTCAAGTGATATCATTAACTAGCAATACTTAATAACTACCTAGTGCTTTTCATTCTTTAAATTCCATAGAACTTGCAGTATGCACAATGTGACAGGCCTCATCTTTCTTTTCAAAAATAAAACTGATCAAGGGAAGTGATGCGGTAAGGTGGAGTCAAGACGGTGTCATCAGTCACTGACAATTACAATTACAGTGCCTAATTGTTGATTATGCCCTCATCCCTTGGAGACCCAGGAGCAGCAGCTGTAAGAAATGGGATGCAGAGATGTTGTTAAGAGTTCCCAGTGCTTTGGAGCAGCCAGCAGTGTCCTGACAGGCATGGGAAGGATTCTTGCCCCCAAGGTGGATCAGGCCAGGGACATGTGGCTACTCTCAGAAGCCCCTGAGATGGCTCCAGGTTGAGGGAGAATAAGGCTTGGGCATCTGCTGGCAGGCGTGATCAGCCTGTGGGACGAGGAGGCAGGTCTTGTTCAGATACTGAGGGACTAGTCAATCGCCAGCTGTGGAGTCAGGGAGGAATGCCTCTGGGGTGGAGGAAGCTGTCTGGAACTCCTGTGGTGGGCCTTCATAGTGTCCCCAGGGGTTCCCACGTCCTCTATAGCATTGAGCACAGCTCTTTACTCAGGGCTCCTTTGGCCCCTTTCAGCACAGTTCTTTCGTGCTGCTCTTGCACCTTCAAGGCACCACTTGTGACCTGGCTGTTTGTGGGTCTCTTCTCCATCGCTGTCCAAGAAGCACAGTAGATGAATTTTTGTAGGGGAAAAAGTAAGATTGGCATTGGGAAGTGTAATACTTTGAAAAAAAAACATGCAACCACTTGCTTCTCTTTTGTGTCAGACTGGTCCTGGTCCTCATTCTCCAAATTCTCGCTTCTGAGGAAATGGGGACAACTTGGACTGTGTGTGTTCCTGCTACCCCATTCTTTCAGTTTTTTACCCTAAGTGATATGTGACCTTGAGGAAAATCCTTTCTTCTCAAAGTCTGTAACAAAAAAAGGCTTTGGAAACGCAAGAGCAAGAACAATTATAAACTAGGGATGGAAATGGAGATTTTTGGATGCTAAGATGAAAATTCATGAAAAAACAATTCATCACCAAGACCAAGAGAGAAAAACCCATTCCTACAACTTTTCGGTTTGTTCTTGAGAGTACCTTCTTTGTGTGTCTGTCAGTTCCCTGCTTTCCTGTGCACGGCAAAGATTATTATTTTCTTAGCCATAATTGTTACACATCCAGCAACCCAAATGACGTAGGGGATTTTTGACTTTCTGTGGCTCTCACTTTCCTTTGCCAGGCTTCAGGGGATATTTTCTCAAGCTAAAGCCTGCTTCTAGCTCCACATGGGCAATGCGTTAGTGCTTGTGAGCATTTGCTCTGAACTAGATTGAGAGAAATAGAATTAAATTCCTGTTCCCACTTGTAACCTTTGTGATATGTGTCCTGGAAAGTGGTTTGTGTCATCATTATTTGACTCACTGAGAAGGGAATCGTAGAATCATACAATGGTTTGGGTGGGAAGGGATCTTAAAGATCATCCAGTTCCAACCCCACTGTCATGAGCAGGAACACCTCCCACCAGACCAGGCTGATCAAGGCCCCATCCAGCCTGGCCTTGAACGCTTCCAGGGAGGGGGTATCCACAACTTCCCTGGGCAGCCTGTTCCAGGATCTCACCACCCTCATTGTGAAGTATTACTTCCTAATGTCTAATCTAAATCTTCCCCCTTCCAATTTAAAGCGATTCCCCCTCGTCTTATCACTCCTTGGTCTTGTAAAAAGTCCCTTCCCAATTTCCTGTAGCCCCCTTTCAGGTACTGGAAGGCCGCTGTAAAGTCTCCCCAGAGCCTTCTCTTCTCCAGGCTGAACAACACCAACTCTCTCAGCCTGTCCTCACACCAGAGGTTCTCCAGCCCGAAGAGGAAGAGTGTAAGGGAGGGAGAAGAGAAGGAGGTGGGGAAGGGCAGTTGAAGGAGGAGGGAAGGGTATTAGCAAGCTTATTCTAGCAGTGCTGGTGTTACTGAAATCGATTTCCTTGCATTTTTCTTCTAGTTCATGTGTGGGTACTGGGGAAAAAAGAGGCAGCAGAAGTGTGTGCTAGCTCAGTATCTTTTTTATTGCCAGCAATAAAGATGCCTCTCGACTAGGAGCACAGAAAGGACCTCATGTTACAATTCTGCATTCCTTAAATGCAATCTGAAGACAGTTTATGTGTTTGTTTTTACAATGTACAGAACCTGTTGGCTTTGACCATGATATCTGATATTATCTTTCACTTTTGAGTATTTATTTGCGCGACCCATGTGCAAGCTTGTAGATGTGGCACTTGGAGACATGGTTTTGTGGTGGAGTTGACAGTTCTAGGTTTGCAATTGGACTTGGTAGACTAGAAGTCTTTTCCAACTTAAATGATTCTGTGATTTTATGAAGGTTCACTTAGATCATTTGCCTTATTTACAAAGCTCTGCTGATGCTTGACACTACATCTGGACTTTGTCACAGAACACTTGTTTTATATCTGTTAAGAAGTCATTTAAGTGGTTTGTGCATAATTTGCCTATCTGTCTAAACGATAGGTGCCCTGCTCACCTATCCGATGTGGTGTAAGGTTCCTTGATATGGTTAAAGCTTCACAACATTAACTGAGGAAGTTCCTCCTTAAGCATTCAATGTGTTTGCTCACACTTAGCAGGTGAAGCTTGCTGGGTGTAGATATCAGTTTGACTAATGTTCTCTCCTGCTTATGTTTTCATTCTCTGACAAGTAGGAAGTTGGAAGCTGTTGATTTTGATGAAGTTTCTCATTACTTTGGTTTTTTTTTTTTATTTATTTGTTTTCTCATGACGATTAATTTGCTGTACATAGCAACAATTTTCCTGCTTAGGTTAGGGCATAAATGCCACTGCAGACATGAAGAGGCGATTGGAGTGGTTACTCAAACTGTTCTTTTCAGCAGGTTCACAGAAATGGACACCTACCACTTTGCTAAGCGCAGACGTATATAACTCACTTTACTAAAATTTTGAGTTTTCCAGATTGGTATTTTGATATTTTTAGTTTTTAGGGTTTTTTTATTTATATATATATATTTATAAGTATTTATAAATATATATAAATATATAAAAATAATTTATATATATTTTATATATTTATTTTAGATTTATATATATTTTAGATTTTTTTTTTAACACTGACATTTTTGTTCTTTTTTTTGCTTAGCAAGCTCTCAAAAGATGGCGGAAAGCAAGTCTTTCTGGGATAATTCTGAACCTAACTTCAAGCCACTGGTAGTAATTGAGCTTGCAAAAGGCACCAAAGAGGAAACAATAGCGTGGTTCACTAAACGAATTGTGGACAAAAAGGGAAATGGAGGTGAGTACAGTATGAGCTTGTATAACGCACAGTGTGATCTTGTGTAATACTTTGAAATCAAATTTGTTATCATCATAATATGAAGAAATACAGAAAATTAGTTTTCAGGTAATTTGTGACTTGATTATTGTTCAGTCAATCCCACTCTGGCATTTTTGAAGTTGCTTAATTTTATGTAAGAGTAGAGCTTCAAGCGTCATGAAAATGTAATAACAGAATTCTGTTAACCCAGTTATTAATGAAAGGTCTCATGCCTGTTGTACTCAAGAACCCTTCCATTTTTGCAGTGAAACCCTTATAGCTTATCTTTCGACATAGTTTTGATACCGTTTTTTTATTATTTGTCTAAAGCATTTTTTCTTGTTGGTTATGAGAACATTGTAAATCTTGCCAAAATGAATACACATAACATCTACTATCCTTTCCATAAGACTTAGTACCGTGTTGTAGAACAAAATTTATTTAGGAGGAAGCAACTGAATCTTGATAAATCTGTTTTGGATTTTAATTCTCTTTTTGCTAGCTTGTATGCTCTTACGAAGACTTACATTACTTCTTTCAATGTACTTCCAGGAATTGAAGTTAGCCTGATAAATCTGTAATTTGTTAGACTTTTTGGGTTTTTTTTTTACATTTTTTAGAAGGTGTGATTTCTGGCTATTTTAGCTTGTATCTAATGGCCAGTAATATTTCCGAGGTGATCAGATTTGTGACTACGAACTTGTTTTCAGGCTCTTAGATAAATCAAGGATGTTTCTATTGCAAAAGTCTAGTCTCCTTAAAAGCAAGGGGACTGTTTGCAGAGGCACTGGTGGCTGATGTGATGTGAGTCTTAGGGGAGTATGTCGAAACTGTCCCCATTTTTTCATTTCACCGTCTGTGTGTGCTTCCTCAGAAACAGGGCCAAATCAGGGGGTGAACCCTGCAAGATTGTGAACACCCTACACTGGGTGCTGTTGAAGCCTTCTTTCTGCTCTTAAAAAGATGCAGCTTCAGCACTCCTGACACCTAGGATGCTAAAGTACTGGGGTTTTGGGATGTAATTTCTATGTATTCTCTTCCTTATTTTGCCTTTTTGCATTTTAAAGGTGCGCAACTGCTGGTTAAACCATTGGTCACAGAAAATGGAGATGAAAATATTTATCTTGTTGGAGCTTCCCACTTAAGGTTGTTGCTGGGAGCTGAGGCTGTGGGTTTGGTGAAGGAATGTAGTGATAGCTCCATGAGAACATTTACATACAGCAGTAGAAAAACTTTCAAAGGCTTTGCAGGTAAGTGATGTCAGGGCTCTTTGTCATTGCAAAGCTGTGGTTAAAGATCATAACCAATTATACTGTTAAATCTTTCACCGTCTTCCTATTCCTTTTAATAGTATCAGTGAACAGAAATAGGAGGAACAAGCCATGAAAAAAACCTCCTTCTTAACCCATGGAATTTTTTTCTCTTCCACATGGCTTTTACTTTTTGCTTGTGTTTTACTTTATGCTTTTTTTTGTGCTCCAAGTAGTCTCTTATTTGGATGAAAGATTTTTGATGAAAATGACAGGAAAAAATAGTTGATAAATGTGAGTGCAGGGTTAACAATGAGTTCTATGAATTAACATAGCAATTTATTTTCTTATTGTTACCGGTGAGGCAGATTTGAGGCTTATTATCTTCTAATTAGCTGGAGAAAATAGAAATATTTTCCTCTGTTAGATTTATACATCAAATAGAATTAAATAATTAAATAACACTACAGAGCCATTCAGGCACGAATCATTCCTTTTCCTCTTTTATTTTGAGGAGGTGCCAACATGGTAACATTGTCTTTTAAATGTAATACCTATAAGATATTTAACCTCCCTGCAGTGGCAGAGCTCATTTTGCTCTCCAGATAAATATTGGAGTTCCAGCTTAGTCTTGCTGATACTCCTTATGTGCCTGTTTCAGTGATGCCTTTCACCACATTTTCAGTATAAGGGTTCTTGGATCTGTCTGAAGCAATAATAAAGTTGAGTGTTGTTTTTTGTTTAGTGCCAGTTTATCCAACACTGCTGCTGTGTTCAATCACTGTTGCAGCACTGTTGCAGTGTCTTTTTTTTTTGTGACCTTAATTCCCTGAAATTCGTAAGCCTTGAGAAGAATTGCCAGTTCCAAAGGAGCCATTTATGTTTTTCATGAATTTACATTGTTGATGCTAATCTGATTGTCATTACTAACAGATTCTCTAGTAGCAGCTGGGACTCCAACTACTGTAGACCTAAAGGCTGATATTTGCTGCATCTCCTGATCTGATCAGAGGATAGAATAATTGACCAGGTTAGCTGAGGTTAAGATAGTGTCATCTACAAAAGAAACCCTGCAGCCTCTGTGGTCTTCCTAGTATCTCTGGTTCCCCAATCTAACTGATAACTGTGTTCTTATTCTTTGTCTTAGAGGTTTGTTGCTGTTTTAGCTTCTTACTTACTGTATTTAGGGCCATCACTGTAGTTTCTTATTCCTAAGGTGAAAAATTTGTCAATTGGTTGTTATCTGGAGGAACCAGACTCTCTTTCCTTGATGATAACTTGATGGGGCTGACGATAGGTTTGTTGCTGTAGCTCTTAAAAATTTAGGATTTTTTGAAAGGTTTACAGGCTTTACAGTGTTACCTTGTTTGTGTGTTTTTATCAGAACTAATTGTCTCAAATGGCTTATCATTGTGTTGCATGGAGCAAAGTACTGTGATATTTGATGTGAAATGTTTGCTGAAAAGGAGATTTGTCCTGATATCTTACTGTTTTTTATCATGAAAATACTTCAGGAGCTGTGTGGCACGAAGGGGTATGGGGATTCTGAGATGGGCAAATAGTGGATGCCTAAGTAAGTCTTTCAACAAAGGCGAAAGTGTACTTGCTGGTATGCTTCATCAATTATTGTAGCACTTCAGGGGTGTCTTTGTCTCTTGACAGATTTGTTCTCTTAGTTCGCTTGGAGAGTCAAAATGCAATGGCCAACCTGTGCCAAGTAAAGAAAACTTCTTCCCAAGACATTTATTTTGAAAAGTGGAGATTTTCCTAATGGATTGTGGTTAGCAGTAATTGTCATATCTTTTTTTTTTTCTGATTCTGGTTGTTATTTGCTGCCGGAGTTGTACTCCTATGCTGCACAATTTCATAGTGCTTTCTTTTTGATTTAGATGACAATCACGATTTCCTTACAATGGCAGAATGTCAGTATATCATCAAACATGAACTTGAAAATTTGAGAGCTAAAGATGAAAAAATGATCCCTGGATATCCTCAGGCAAAGCTGTATCCAGGAAAATCAATTGGTAAGTGATGCAGTTTGCCTATAACTCTCTGTGTTGGTGTAGGATATTGTTCATGGTACAAATGCATTAATTTTCATTCAATAAAGAAAAATCCTTCAGACGTTGAAGTGCTGCTATTTTTAGTCAACTTTGTTTTCTCACTGCTCCACAGTGATAGGGCAAGAGGCAACGGATGCACAGTACAACAAGAGAAACTCTGAATAGATATTAAGAGAATGTTTTTTTCCCAGTAACAGTAATAAATCATTGGAACAAAGTTTTAGAGAGGTTTGGTATCTCTGTCCTGGGAGACTTCTAGATCTTCACTAGACAAGGCCCTGAGCAGCCCAATTTAAGCTGGACCTGCTTTGAGCAAGATGTTGGACCAGATCATTTCCAGAGGGCTTTCCAACCTGAGTCTTTTTGTGGGGCTAAGACTCTGGCCTTATGTTCTTTTCAGCCAGATAATTTTCATGTCACCCATTGTTTTTATAATTAGTACCAAAATATAGATATTTTTTTAAATTACATAATTATATACTTGGTGTCACTGTATAAAAATGGGTAGTCATGTTCCAGACCTATAAACTTCACAATATGAAGGAAGTAAGTTTTATTTTATCTATTTGATTTCATTTATCCTTCTCTTTGCTTCAAAAGTTCTTCCTTTTCATGGGGAAAAGAAGCAAGGATAGCTATACTATTTTATGGCAGAAATGCTACATTTTCTTAGGAGAGTTTATCTTTTAATATTTCTATATCCTTTTAATAATGGTATTTTTTATTCATTAGTGTTGGTCATCGAAGAAACAGATCTGTGCATGTTAGTCGTTCAAGAAATGTAATAAATGTAGATGACTGATGAGTTTACAATGTAAGATATTTTTCTAGATGTCAAATTGATGCTGATGGGAAATGGTAAAAAAATGATATCACACAGCTTCCAGTACCTCCCATCTCTTTTTTTTTTTATTTTCTTTTTTTTTTATGTTTCTACGGTTGTAGCTTCTAGAGCAGTTTGTTAATTGATTATGAACACAGGTAATATCAAAAGTTGTGGAACATCTAGCTTGTTTGCAGTGAAGATGTGTTGTAATTTATGAATTAATATCAATTATCATTCAGAAATGTTTTTACCATCTTTCTCATAATTTATACAATGGCTCTGCAATGTGTTTTGTTTTTACCATGTCAGTTTGATTTGTTATGTATTGCTTTGCTCAAGTGCCAGAGCCAGACCTTTCTTTACAAAGCCACGCATGGCATTTCAGTTCTGACCTGTAGCACTTCTTGTTATTCAAACTTAAACTATTTCTATTGCAAACTTATGAAGTAGTTAATAGATGTAAAAATGGTTACTCTTCCAGTGGACAACACAGCCTTTCTTGGGATGAGTAGAACTGTTCTCTATAATGGATAATTTTTAATTAACATGTAGATACTGTATTTTTTCTTAGGATTTAAATGCTAGATTTATTTAAAAATAACTTTAGACTTTCTAAGTATATAATGTAGCCCACTTGCCTATATCAACTTCACGGTCCTTTGAAGGAGTATTAGGTACCTTTCTTTTCTTCTGTTCCTAGTGAGAAGATTATTGACCAGTGGTGTTCTAGTTCAGATTTTTCCACTGCATGATAGAGAAGAGTTGAAGAAGCTCCGTCACAGCTGGTATGGCAGAGCCAAAGTTGGTTATCAACCTTTAGGTATGTGAACAGTTGCTCCACTACAAATAAAGTGCAGGGTTTATTCTGGCATAATTTTCTCCTCAGTTTGTGCGAGAAGACCAAGGGTCCTTCCTAACTTCTGCTCCAGCATTTAGCCTCTATAGGAGTGAAACTCCTGGGTAGAAGGGAAGTACTGTACAAATACTGCTGGAGGGAATGTCTCAGCCTGGGTGTGCTATCTGACATGTTTAACATTTAATATTTAAATATACTGTTCCATCTATTCCTTTAGTTCCTTGAAGGCTGGCAAAGCACAGCTAGTCCATTTTGGCCCTGAGCAGGCTGAGGTGTATATGTATACCAGTGAGAAGCTTCAGAAGATAGGTACCAGTCGCTGTTCAAGTGTGTTTTTCTGCCAGATGTCTTCTTTGCTATCATAGCCATTCATTGACAGATTCATTTTTCAAAAATGCTGGTGTTTTGGGTTCTTTCCCTCTGGATATCTGACTTTGGTGTGGTAAGCATTGAGATCTTTGACTTCCCTACCACCTGAAAATATGTATATATGTTTCAGAGTATATATGTGTAATTTAAAAAAAAATTAAATGACTTTCTGATTTTTTGAAATACGGCACCATGAGGAAAAAAGCCCCAATAATATTCATTCTGTTATTTAGAAAAGAAGATTGGGCAAAGGGATTCGTGTAAGGTCAAATTTGATATTATGCTGATATCTATGTTAAACGTAGTCTTAATTGATTCAATTTTTCTCTGCAGATGAGATACGCTGTTACTTTGGCGAAACTATTGCTCTGTACTTTGGCTTCTTGGAGTACTTCACATTTGCTTTGATTCCAATGGCTGTCATTGGGATCCCTTATTATGTGTTTGCCTGGGAAGACTATGACAAATACGTGATGTTTGCCACATTCAATCTGCTCTGGTCCACTGTAATTCTAGAAGTTTGGAAGCGTATTTGCGCCATCATGACGTACCGTTGGGGGACATTGTTGATGAAACGGCAGTTTGAAGAACCAAGACCAGGCTTCCATGGTGTCCTGGGTATCAATCCCGTCACTGGGAGAGAGGAACCAGTGTACTCCAGTATTAGGAGACAGATACGGATTTATGTGGTGTCCTTACCATTTGTGTGCCTTTGCCTTTACTTCTCACTGTATGTGATGATGATTTACTTTGACTTGGAACAGTGGGCTCTGGATTATCACGAAGAGAACGAGTCTACCTTCAGCAGCTTGATGCTGTATGTGCCCAGTATCGTATATGCTGTTGTGATTGAAATCATGAACCGTATCTATCGGTATGCTGCTGAATACTTAACATCGTGGGGTAAGAAAGTTGTTTATTCTTCTCTTCTTTAATGTTAGAATCCCAGGTGTTTAGAATTTGTTTCTTCGTAGAATATGTTATTGTGAGTTCTTCAATGGAATGCTAAAGAAATTTCCTAAAGTACTTTTTTGCTGTGAGGTAAAAGAAGTAGACATTTTACTTGTAACATTTATTTTGGGCACTTTGAGACTACAGTTTCATGTTTGGATTAATTTGGTCTGAGTGTAGCATGCCATCAAAAGGCATTATCCTGCCTTCCTTCTTAGCCTGTCTGTGCCTTTGATGCAGAAGTCCCACTTCCCTGATGGAGCTCTTTGTTTGGCTATATCAGCCATAGTGATGGCACAAGAGGCGAGGTGAGATTGTGAGGATAAGAGCTCAGAGGCTGGTGGCAGGAAGGGCTGTCTTGGCATCTTGCATCCACAATCTATGTTTACTTAATACGTCTTAGTCTACTCCTTGCAGAGGACAGAGGCACTGAGATAATGGAATGAAATCTGAGAACATAACTAAATGCCACATGAGAATGTTTGTGTATGCTGTATGTGTAACAACAACAGTGATTTCACATTCCTATCAAAATATTTTCCTGTGGGCACAGAATTATTGAGTTTGGAAAAGACCTCTAAGATCAGCCCAGCAACACCGTGTCTACTAAACTGTGTCCCGAAGTTCCACATCTACACATTTTTTGAAGACCTCCAGGGAAGCAGACTCCACCACTTTCCTGGGCAGCCTCTTCCAACGCTTCACCACTCTTTCAGTGAAGACATTTTTCCTAATACCCAATCTAAACCTCCCCTATCACAACTTGAGGCCATTTTCTCTTGTCCTGTCCTCTTTTACCTGGGAGGAGAGACGAACACTCACTTCACTACAGCCTCCTTACCAGGTAGCTGTAGAAGGCCATAAGATCTCCCTTCAGCTTCCTTTCAACCAGGCTAAACAGTCCCAGTTACCTCAGCTGCTCCTCATAAGACTTGTGCTCCAGACCCTTCACCACTGTGGCACTCTCAGAAGAGGAGGAATGTTACAATAGATTTTCTTGTTTGCCCTGTGTGTGTCACTTATTTAATAGATTGGGTCTTATGTTTTGTAACCTAACATAAGGATAGTGAAATGTTAGTGTTTTTTTTGAGTTTAAGCACCTCTACAGACATGCAGTCAATTTCAAAGCAAGTTGACAGATGAAGCTAATAGGAAGTGTTTTGTGTAGCTCAATATGGCATATATTTACAGGACAGAATCCAGGTTACTAAAACTGGAGGCCCAGTAAGTGAACCTAAGAAAGATAAAGCAAAAGGGAGACTGATGCAGAAGACAGACTAAAAAGAAGTGTTGAAGGAGAGATTGGTTATACAAGCCAAAATTATTTGCTCAGCAAATTCAACTTGACAGCAATAGTAGTAAAAGAAAAGAATTTCTTCATTTGTTTATGACTGTTCAAGGGTTTTATTTAAATAACAACTTTTAAATTCATATGGAGGTTTCAGCTGACTGTCTAATTTTTTTACTGTATTGCAAGAAAGAAACTTTATGTGAAACGTCCGGTTGTGTTGATTGAGTAGAATAAAATGTCTTTAATAGGTAACCCAGTTTTTTTTAACACCAATTTTTTTTTTGTTTTGAGTTGGTGTTTCATGTCCAGCAGCCACAATATTTATGTAACTCACTATACTGATAGCCTGTGCCTTTTCTGTGCTATTCAACGTGTTAATGCTGGAATGCTGTGAATAGGATAGAGAGCTCATGTGACTGGCCTCCCCTTTTTACCTGGCATATTTTCAGTTAAGATCTGCCTTAAATGGCCAAACTGGCAAAGCATAGGAAACAATCAGGGATATTTTTAAGCACACCTCTTGCACCCATTTATCATGAGAACTGATAATTTAGTGTAAGCTAAAAGTAAAAATTGTGTTCAGTCTCCTGAGCGTATCTTCCATGTGTCAGGCCCAACTTCATGCTCTGTCAGAGCAGAACTCTGCTGTTGTGTCCTGAGCAATGTCCATAGGTGACAGTCTCTCCTTTCAGCCTTGTTGACACAGCCCATGCTACTGTGCTGCCTTGTTTTTCTGTCACTGCTTAGCCAGGCCTTTAAAGGTATGATCTGGCAAAATAGCAAAAAAGAAATGAGTAATCTCCCATTCAATTCCCTTTCCCCCCTCTATTAACCAGCCTTCCTCAAACATCAGCTTCTGACAGTTTATTTTAGATGAACTGAAAATATTAACTTTAGAATGAGGAATGCATCAGTTGAACTCCATGTACTCTAGTCCTGCTTTGGAGCCCAGGGTCTGATCTAAATTCCTTGGAGATGGATGGGAATATTTCTGTGAGCATTTACTGTTTTTGAATCAAATCTGGTATTGATATTTTTCATAGAGTATTCCAATTTGTTTTGCACGTGTTTTCAGCAAAGAAAAAACTAGGCACAAATTCAATTCTTAAGAATGATGGGTGGTTTTTCTGTTATGAACAGCTCTTCTGAGAAAGAAAGATGTAAAAGGAAAAAAGTTTGCACTGGAAAAAAATACCAGACTGTAGCCAATATATGTATATATCTGTTGATCTTGTGCATAGGATTAGCTTTATAGGTTAAGTGAGGTACTGGTACAGTATGAGGTATTTTTGCCATAATGTGTTGAAATCACTATTCCCCATGAACTATTAGTTAAGTAATTTTTTAGGTGAAGGATGAAAGTCTGTTTACTCTTTATATAATAGTGTCTAGTGTATGATAAAAGTTTCTGCTTTTACTGATTAATAATTTCATTGGTATTTTAGAAAATCACAGACTGGAATCTTCATATCAGAATCATTTAATTCTGAAAGTTTTAGTGGTAAGTATGTAGTATAAGCAGCTTTTAAAATCATTTAAAAAGAGAACTTGTAATGTGTTTTATTAGTGCTTTCCCAGCATTACCTCACTGACCTACAGTTTTATTCAAGGCCAAATACTAGCACAAAAATCAGAGTTAATCAGAGTAAAAATCAGAGTAAATAGGATTTTTGTTGTGGTTGCAGTTAACTGTCAGACTGTTTTAGATGATTCTTTTTATAGTAGAGAGTTGTTTTTTATTTGTATTGATATGTTCTTTCATTAGGATTCTGTATATGTAACTTTTCCTGTTAATTGGTGTGGTCCTGTCTTCTGCTAGGAACTATTCCTTTCACTTTTTGCAAGATTTTATGGTAAACCTGCATTTTAAAAAGTTCATATATTAACTTCCACCTGTACTAACAACTATTCAGAGGAGAGTGGAGATACATGCCCATCAGTCTGCTGCTATGTGGTTTATAGTATATACTGATGCATTTACTTTGTGACTCCGAACAAGTAGCTTTTGTCTGTAAATGTGTATATGTTTGGTTGTTCTTTTAGGCGTAAGTCCCAATGGAACACTGATTCTAAGGAAGTGTACTGTAAATCTTGAGTTCCCATATAAGATGTTCAGTAAAAGCAGTTGTAAAGATTGGCTTATTTTGAGACTCAATCATGTTTCTTCTTTGAAAAGATTTTGTAGTTCTCTCCCAGAGTTCCCTTCTTTCCTCCTAAACTCAGCATGCTTTTTGTATTACTTTTTTAATCTGCTTATTATCCTTCTGTTACTGGTAACCTCTAGAGCTAAAACTCTTGTCTGTATCACATGTAGCTTTGTCCCTGCCTTTCTGAAGAAATGGCACTCTCTCTTTTTCCCTATAGGAAATTTATAGAAAATAGATTTTAAACAATGTAAAATTTTAAATGTAAACCCTGCCAAGTTTCAATTTCAACCTATGAGTGGCTCTCTTCATTCATTAGTATTACCTCTGTCATTCATGATGTCTAGCACCGATAGTAATTAGGAAAAGCTTTCTCCTACTTCAGATCTTGATTATGATTTTTTAGGTACAATACTGTGATTATGTCTCATTTTGGAAGCAGGGAATACTTCTTTTAGCTGTAAACCACTTGAAGTGATCAAACACAAAGCTCAAATAACATATATCCCAAAACAGTTGTACGTATTGAGAGATACGTCATCCAATGCATATATTTTGATAAAGTATTTCTTTGGGAAAAAGAAATCACTGCACTAAACTGACATGAATACATCCCTTATATTGCATTACCTGTGAGGAAACTGCCAAAAGATGAAAGTGAAGTAGAAGGTGATGTATTTTTAATGTCTACATTTCTTTATATGCCGTCTTGAGGGAAGCATTAAGCTTGTCAAATGAAGATCTGAGTAGGATCGATGTTGAAACTTTGACCCAAGTTTTAAAGATGGTAAAGAAAACTTTAATAGACAGTTTACATCTGCATAGGAGCTATTTGGTCAAGGTAACCATTAAGTTAGATAATATTCTGCCTTTTTAACTTTTTTGCTTGAGTACTAATGACAATTTTTTTAATTGCAGTTCAACTTCCTAAATTGTTTTGCATCTCTCTTCTACATTGCCTTTGTGCTGTTTGATATGAAGCTTTTGAGACAGGTTAGTTCCAAGAATATCTTAAGAATATTGATGAATCTGGGAAAATAAAAGGTTGATTGAAATAGGACTAAACAGGTATGAAATATGAGGTCTGACACAAAAAAGTGAGACTGTGCCTGTAAATGTTTTTATTTGACAAATTAAGAAAACCAACTACAATCACCTTGAAAATAGTTCCCTTCCGAGTTGACACACAGCTGCATACGATGCTGCCAATGTTCAAAGCAATTCCGCAGATCATTTTCTGAAGGGCTGTTGAGGATCTCCATTGGGTTTGCTTTCACATCTTCTACCGACAAGAAATGGGTTCCTTTGAACAGGGATTTGATCTTTGGGATCTCTCCACTGTAAACCTTAGCCAATAATTGAAAAGTTTCTGTTGCGATTTCTTTACTTTTACAAGAGACTTGATGTTAGCTCACCGTTTACTCTTGCACACCAACTGAGGTTCCAGCTGAGGTTCTATATTTGAAAATGCCTGTATTTTAACACATGTCCACTCATACTGAGTGAAGCAATCGAGTTGAGCTTTGTCTCCCTGTGACAGATTATAACCAGATCTTTGACTATCCCTTCCCACTCTTGGTTCCTGAGCTATAGGGTTAATCTCATTTTTTGTGTGTCAGACCATATATTCATTACTGAATTAATATTTTCTTAAAAATCCAGCTTCCATATTTTACTTTCTCTAGCACAGTTGCAGAATCATAACAGAATAATGTATCATAGATCATAGAATGGTTTGGGTGGAAGGGACCTTAAAGATCATCCAGTTCCAGCCCCCCTGCCATGGGCAGGGACACCGCCCACCAGACCAGGCTGATCAAGACCCCATCCATACTGGCCTTGAACACTTCCAGGGAGGGGGAATCCACAGCTTCCCTGGGCAACCTGTGCCAGTGTCTCACCACCCTCATCGTGAAGAATGTCTAATCTAAATATTACCTCTTCCAACTTAAAGCCATTCCCTCTCATCCTGTCACTACTTGTCCTTGCAAAATGTCCCTCCCCATCTTTCCTGTGGCCCCTGCAGGTGTTGAAAGGCTGCTATAAAGTCTCCTTAGAGCCTTCTCCAGGCTGAACAACCCCAGCACTCAGCCTGTGCTTATAGCAGAAGTGCTCAGCCCTCTGATTATCTTTCTGACCCTCCCTCCATATAAATGAGGAACTGTTTTCAAATACATTGATCATTCTCTCACACAGATGAGGCTAGAAATTTTTCATTTCCCCCTTCTTTCCCTTTACACTAGAAAATGGTTTTCTCTGTTTTATTCTTAATGGGAGACTCTTGAGGCTAGGAGAATTATTAAGTGAATGACTACAATGAGGATCTGAGAATAAATAAAAAAAATAATTTGTAGTTGGCATTTGAAATCAGCTTTCTGTTAACATATTTTGAACTCAAATGCATGAAATTCAGGCATAAGGAATATATTTTTGCTCTAAACATAATGAAGAAAAGAACAAGAATTTCGGCTTAAAAACTGTTACTCTAAAGATTTCTCTAGCAAAACACATGACGTATCTATACCAGACATAACCTTCATGAGATTTCCTATACTTCAAGATAAAAACCAGAATGAAAACAAATAGAAAACAGTTCATTGTTGAGCTGTTATTGGTGTTGGTATTGGTTAAGTGTGTATCTTTACCCTTTGCTGGACTTCATCTACTGTTTCCAAGGTACATCCAGATCCACAAAATACTTAGACTTCTAACTCCTATTTTGTCCTTTACGGACATAGCAAAGAATGGGAACAAGAGCAGCTATACTTTTTGTATGCTATTTCTAGTTTTATTAGGCTGGCCTTCTTTTGTTGTTGTATAACAACTTAGAACACTCAAAATTGGAAATGATCATAGGCTTATCACAGATTTATTAATTTTATTTTCTGTGTTTTTCTTTTTTCATGACTGAAGAGCTTGGCCACTTTGCTGATAACTTCACAGATCCTTAATCAGTTTGCAGAATCCTTGCTTCCTTACTGGCTCCAAAAGAGACATAAGAAGAGGATGAAGAAGCGCATGTGCTCTGTGAAAACAGATACGGACATGTCATTATTCGAACAAGTCAGCTTGGAGAGAGAAATGGGCACCTATTTTGTATGTTTAACTGCTGTAAAAGAGTAAAAATTTTTATGAGCTGTAGTTGACAGAGACATCAGCCAGTACAACCTAAAATATTCCTGTCTGTCTGGACTGGAAGCTTGTTTCCACCTACATCAATTTTGCTGGTAGTATTGTTTTTTGAGCTATATGGTGCACTGGATCAAGAAACTGATACAGTGCAAGATCCCAGATACCAGCACGAAGGGGTAGGAATGAATAGCTGAATCTGGAGCTACCTAACCCTGTATCCCTGGAAGAAGTATTTGTGTAGTACGTCTGTAATCTCCAAGGGTAGCCTGGGACCACCAGGATGAGTAGCCTGTCATAGGGAAGGGGAAGTGTGTTTCTGGTTTGGTTTGGTTTTGCAGCAATACTGGTTTAAATTGTCAATTAAGGTATAGCCTGAGAGAGTGAGCTCTTGTCTGCATGGGGCCAGAAATGTAGAAGGCGCAAGAGACCAACTCTTCAAATCAGCACTACTGCTGGAAGCTCTTGTTTCTTGAGGCTACAGCTTTGGCATTTGCTGTCATCCTAGTTCTGTTCCTGTTCATCTTCAACCCAGTAGAATTTTTAAGTGTATTTAACAGACTTTGTGCCATTCATTACTTGCAGTTCTAAAGGAATTTACAAACTAGGCCTTACAGACTGGCTGACAACTGGCTTGATCAGATGCTGTTAGGATGGTCACAAGAGGCTTAATACTGTATGGTTTATGCTTTTGCAGAATCAAAATAGATGCTGATTGTGTACCCTTTATGTAAAAGGTAGAGAATAGCAGTTTGAAATTTGATATCAATACCATACCAGATTCTGCTTTTTCTGCATAAAGTGCCATAAAATAGGAAGAAGAAAAAGAAATACTAGCTTTGCAGTTGAAAATCTGAACAAACATTAATGCTTGCATTCCTCTGGGAAGGCTGGTATTTTGCACATTTCATGTGAGGAGAGATAGATTTGGAGAACGCAGCTGTCGTACAGTAGTGAACACAGCAGAAATCCCCAAGTTAGTGTCTGTCTGAGCTGGTAAAACAACACAGTCCAGCACCGTCCCTGCAAATAGACTAGCTATGTGCCAGCATCAGGCATTGGTATGCCTTACCAGTGCCTCCACCTCTTGGATCTGAGCTAAGTTCTGCTTCTCAGCTAGCACACACAAAGCCAGTGTGGTGTCTTTGGGTCACATTGCCCAGCGCTTCTTGTGCAGAGCTGGATGAAATGTGTCTGCACCTGTTATGCAGTTCTACCCTGAATAATATTCCATGGGGACATATCGGGCCAATTGTAGAGTTATGACTTTGGCTTGGAAGTATCTACTACAAGCCTGAGTTTCAGTTCAAGGTGCTGTGTACTCAAGCCTTAATTATATTTGCAATCTAAAAGTTAATTGTTCTGTGCTTGTGAACACAATGTTAGACCACTGATCTGTTCGCAGGCAGTGAGCTGTCAGAAGGCAGGACTATTTCTGAAATTAAATCTGTCACAAGGGGGAAGCATTTGACTGTATTTAGTAACAGAGGTTTAGCAGGAGTGTTGACAGAATTCAATGTTTCAGGCTGTTTTCCTTCTTGCCCTTTCTCTTTAACTTAATTATCTTTTTTATTTGTCCTCTTTCTCTCTCAATTTTCAAATCTTCAGCCCTTAGCCCAGTTTAATATATAAAAACATCCTGCAGTCACTTTTTTTAATTATTTTTTTTTAAATTTCTGTTTCTGTCCTCTAAATTATTTTCTCCCTGAATTTCTTTGTTTATTCTGTTTCATTGATGCCATAGTTCATGTGCTGCTTTTGTGGCTGACAATGGCACCCTTTGAAATTTCTTTAATGTCCTGTTGGACTCCTCTCTTCCTGCACAGTCTACTCAATTGAGTAGAAGAAAAATAAATACTCCTTTTCACTCTCTACTGTTCTAAAAGTCAGTAGATGCTGGACAAGAAAACGAGAAGAAAGGTTTGAAGAAGTAGTGGGAATACTGGTGCAGTTACCAGAAGGAGGTATGCAGGGGGAAGCATTGCTTCCTACCCGCAACAATTTTCTGAGAGCGTGATAGCAGGGACAACTGTGTGACTGCCACTCCTGTGAGTGATCCTGCACAAACATCCCACCTTACTGAAATTCTCCTTTTGTACAAAACATTTCTGTGGAAAAATCTCAATGGTTTTAAAAGTTAAGTAGCTTCTCAGGGTCTGGCCTGCAGATCAGTCAGACCCAGCTATATACACAACTTAAAAATGAGCTCAAGTGAAAAATACATCTAACGACCACCCCATGTTGATTTCTGAGCTTGCAGATTTCTGCTGCCTCTGTTATCAAAAAACACCAGGTGCTAGAGAAGCTGTCAGTTTAACAGCTGTAACCACCAAAATGGTTGGACAACCATGTGTCTGATAAATGAAGCCAAACCCAATTTTATATGGTTCTTGTAGAAATCTTAGTTACTGTTAAGTCTTAAATTTTAATATCTCCTTTTTGAGAGAGATGAAAATGTGTGGGTCTGGGTGAATACAATATAGCTAGATCCCAGTTTAACTTCTTCATGGTATTTCACCATCCTTTGTTCAGCAAACACCTTTTCTTTAAAAATGAGTTGATTTTTTTATTCACTTCCATAAATAACTGCCATCATCATGTAAAACTCTTATTAATCTTTCAAAACTAATATGCAAATATGCGTAATAACCTACATGTGAATACTTAATCAGCATTAAAGTACCCACATTCTTGGTTTAAAGTTCAGGTGATAGATGTGTTGTGAGTTTGCCAAAATAGAGCTTTTTGTTTCCATGAATTGTTTCTTTCAGATGTCAGTGCTGCATCCTGTCATTTTTGACTTTTAAGTGGGCCATTAATTCTGACTTACCTGTTTTCAAATAAACAAGCAGGAGTATCAGAAAAGAGTTGCCTGTCTACCAGCCTACCTTTCTGGTTAGGTCTTTCATGCACAGTCTGAAATACTAGGACTTTTCTTGTCACAGTGCTCTTAAGATAATGTTCTGCCAGTTTAAATACATGATGCTATGAACCTTAGCGTCTTAACTTATTAAGTAGTTCTGAGTAATTGAATAATTCCAAATTAACTAGATGTATTTTTTGTTGTTGTTTTCTACCACCAGTCGTTCCCAAACAACTGATTTGGAATGAGGAAGCATATTTACAACTGCTTTGTTAATTCTGTATTTCTTATACTTTTTGTGGTTTACAGTTCTTACTTTTGCTCTGTTTTTCAGGGTACTTTTGATGATTACCTGGAGTTGTTCTTACAGTTTGGCTATGTGAGTCTTTTCTCATGTGTTTATCCACTGGCAGCTGTCTTTGCAGTGTTAAACAACATCACAGAGATATATTCTGATGCCTTAAAGATGTGTAGAGTTTACAAGCGGCCCTTTGCAGAACCCACAGCAAATATTGGTGTTTGGCAGGTAATTTTTGTGTGTTTCTTATTTGTTCATTTGTTTTAAAAGAGTTTTCAGCAGAGGTATTTAAGCTGTGTATTTGACCCATCAGTAGCTTTTAAGGTTTAGTGGGTGCTTTGTTCTCTTCACTGCCTTAGGATACTGCCTATCCAACTAAGGATACTGCCTATCCAGCTGCAGTATTTGGTTTTTGACCAAGTGTCTGTTATTTGCCTTTGAAAAGAAAACAAATCCTTCTTGTAGTACTTGTATATGAATGTGTTGTAGTTCTGTTGCAACTGGAACAAAGCAAAGTTGCCAGATGCTACCCAGTTCTCTTTACAGCCAACTTATTTTAGAAATGGTAAGTTCTGATGCAATATCTCAGAAGCGTGGAGCTCAGCAACATTTTTTATGAAAATGACGAATGGTTGTTAAGTACTTGGATTCCTAGGCCATGCTTGGCTGTGTGGCCTTGTGACTACCATTACTCAAGCTGACTAATTTTAAAATAACCTGGCTCCTTGAGCAGGAGCTGAGCTGTACTGCACAACCGGAACATTGTACTGTGTCTAAACAATTCCATACTGGTAGTACTGGCTTAAAAGTTTTCTGTCCTCAGTTGTTTGCTCATGCAACTGTGGTAGCACCAGCTAGTTTGGAGCCTGTTGAGTACGCTGCATCAGTGCACTGATTCTGACTAAAAAAGACTTGGAAAGACTCCTCCAAAACCAGAGATTTTCCTGAAAAGAACGAAGACTGTTAAATCACATCCAGATACTTTAGAATTCTGTAATAGCAGATAAGGAGCAGATAAAGGCCAGATAAGGTGTGTGAAGTAGTTGGAGGAAATTTTTAGGAGATGGTCCATATTCTAGTTTTAGTTAACAACTTTTCTAATGATATGGAATGGAGACAAAGACCACAATAAACTAGTGGATTATTTAATTTGGAGGTGTTGTAAATGTTGACACCAAATGAAACAAATGGAAGATTATAGAAGAAATCAGGAAACCTCTAATGAAACATACTGTAAAAATGTGCAAACCAAAGTATTCTGAGCAATGTTCATGAGACACATACACAGGTATTAATCAGGGGACTTACAGGTGAAGTCTTTAAATATTAAGTCCTTAAAATGTGTAAATCATAATCTGATTGCATTTTAACATCTGATGCATTTTCTCAGTCCAAATCTATGTTGCCAGCATCTTGATAGTATAGCTGCATGGACGGCTAGTTGAATGAGGCTGTGGTCATAAGTTCCAAACATAGTTGCAGGTGTATTAATAGCATTTGGTTTTGCTAGAATAGTTTGTTTCAATTTAGGGAGTAGACTAAAAGCCCATATCACTAATGGTACAGTCATGTGGGGTTTTTTATAGTGTAGGTCTTCATCAAATAGTAGAAATATGTTTGCTTCGTGAATTAAAACTAATGACTTAAAAATTTAGTTTCCTGCTTCATGTGGAAAGTTAGAGCATTGACTGAGAGATCACTGTTAAAGGAATATTAAAATTATTTTATCAGGCTAGCTGAGCCACCAGCTTGTTGTCAAGGAGAAAGTTACTCCTGCTAATTAATTGTGACAATTGCTATGATTCAATCACAGTCTTTCTCATTCCAGAGAGGACCTTGGAATAAGAACTATTATTTTGCAAAAGTAGTTGTCACACTGTAGTAATATTTTCAAGCATTTTGTGGGAGCTGTGTAGGCAAGAGGTTCTTAGACTTGTTGAATTGCATACCTTTAAATGTAATTTTTTTAACAATTTTCAGTTTGTATTGTGTTGTGATTTAAGAAAGGCATTCTGAACCACCTTTCTATTTGCCTATTACTTGCCATTCAGACAAAACCTCCAAAAACAGAGTGTTGATACTATTAGTTTCTCTAGGAGTTTTGCACTTTTTTCCTCTATCTTGAAAGAAATTTATGTTCAGGAGTACAACTGTATATGAGTGCATAATCTTTTATGTGTTCAGATTGAGTCATGAAGATACCAGGGATAAGGCTACTTTCCTGTCCTCTTTTTTCCTTTGGGATTATTCCAAATTTTTCAGGAAGTGTTCTGGCATTACCTACATCTAGGATGTCAGTGATCTGTAAATTTCTCAAGGTCTTTACAGTACTACAGAATTGTGGAAGAATAATGTTTAACTTCTTCACAGAAAACATGCATGCACATGCATACATAAAAGAAATTAGAGAAAAATTCAGGGCTGCCACGTGGCCTTTGTGGTGTTGCAAACCTTGTTGCGGACTTGAGTTTGCCGGTTCTTAAAGTTGATGAAGTCTGGACTGCTGGCCAAACAAGTCTTGTGTCCTAGAATTGAAAATATGAAGGAAAATATAAAGTTAAAATAATGAATCTTCTGAGGGTTTAATGGAGAGAGAGGTATGGTCTAAAGGAATTTGAACACTGGTAAATTAGAGAGAATGGTCTAATAATAAATATATTTGTGCTTTATTTCAGTTGGCTTTTGAAACTATGAGTGTAATATCAGTAGTCACTAATTGCATGCTGATTGGAATGTCTCCACAAGTGAATGCCCTTTTTCCAGACTCAAAAATGGACCTTGTTCTAGCTGTGGCACTGGTAGAGGTAAGTCTGCCTTCAATCAGTGCATGTGTTTTTGTAACAAATAACACAAACAACAGTTGAAATAATTCCAGGAAGTAGATTTGGGTATTTTTGGCTGCATATAGTAAAAGAAAATGAAGATTTCACTAACAAAGAAGTGCTTCAAAGTGTTGCTCTTTGATTTCTTTTGTTTCTTTGTGATTTTATGTACTGTGAATCTTGTTGCTGTACTTTTCCATATATTTGCAAGCTATTGTGTATTTGTTGCTTCATGTATTTCAAGAATTGAATAGTGCTATTTCAAGAAGCGAAATAACCATATTTTTGTGAACTGGATGGTTCTCTACTTGATTTTTGACCCCAGAATATCTTACAAAGACCTCCTACGTAATATGAATGGTTCCTCTAAGCCTTAACTGAAACAAGTACATATGATGACGACAAATACTGGTGATCGCAACACCATTTGGGTTTAATCTTTTGTTAATTCTGTGTGGTAAACACTTGAGTGTCATTTCTCTTCGTGCAAGGAGGGATGACCATGGGCATCTTATATAAGAACTGAGACTGTAGCACTTTTCCCTGACATATCTTTCTTCTGGATCCTTCTTATACTGCATTGCAATACGAAATTATGGTCTTCTAGGAATTGGATTACTTTTCTTGTGGCAAAAAGGCTAGATTGTCTATGTGTAGCTGTTAAATTGCATCACATTACAGAGGTGCAGCAAGAGCATACCCTTTGTTGTTTTTACAGGTATTATAGATTATGCAGTGAATTATGAGCTTGCTTTGAGTTTTCTTTTCCAAACTTAGGCTTGCAGAGTGTCAGCTGGTTTGCTGAAGTTCGAGTCTACAAACAGCCTGATATATGTGTGAATATTTGCATTAACCTGTTTTAATGTAAAGCTAATTTTGCAATTTAAATGTAATGTTATGGTTCTTTACTGGACAACATATCCAGAGGGATCATATTATGAAAACTACATGACTAAATGTCAGCAGTTTGGATTTATGGCCGTTAAAGTTATGGGGCTATTTTTGCTTTTGCTTCCTGGGTATTTAGTCCCATCTTAGCTGTTACACTGTTACACTTGCTTTTGTCTGGTGCATGATGAATCAGATTAGGGAATCGATCTGGGAGAAGCTGTCTGGCCCAGTTCACTGGTGAAAGGGAGCTGGGCAGAAGCAGCTCTATGTGGAAGACACATGGCAGTGCTGTAGGTTTGTGCATGATTAAATTTGTGATACTTCCACACCACTGAGTCTTTTTCCTGTAAGTATTGCTTCATCTACAGGAAGAACCTTGAAGTACCAGAGGAGCACAAATCTCATCTATTGGCAGTATTCCTGTGCATCTTAACTACATTTATTAATAGTTAAACTGTGTGTTTCAGTTGTAAAGAACAATTCAGAAGCAGAATACATCACCCTTAAAAGCTCTAGGACAAACCTGGCCCATCTGAAGTACATCAGTGTGAGGAGAGGAAAGAATTCTGCCGGATGTGTCAGGGTGTTGATAGAAATGCATTTTAGATCACCTAGTGAGATTCAGAAACACACAACAGAGGTGAGTTATTTTACTTTTTGATTTTTGCTGCAGATGGAGATGAGAATTTTATGGTGTGTTTATGCGCTGTTGCCAACATCAACAGTGTGAATATGTTAAGGAACACAAGAAATTTCTTTTACTAGGCCATGTATGCCTTTGTGTGTTCAGCTGATGGAGTAACCTCCTTAAATATTAGTTTTCCTTAAATATTTTTATCAGTTTTAATAGTAAACAGAACAAACACTCTTCTTACCAAAGCCAAGCACAGGTGTTAGCAGTGTCCTAATTTTTTTCTCAAAAAATGTGAGTGCTTTTTAAAAATAGTACTAACATTCTATGGAAATATCTTTATACGGCAGCATATCACTCAGTGAAGACTTAATGAAGAACT
The DNA here is from genome assembly GCA_033556795.1 of Tapera naevia. Classification (NCBI taxonomy): domain Eukaryota; kingdom Metazoa; phylum Chordata; class Aves; order Cuculiformes; family Neomorphidae; genus Tapera; species Tapera naevia. The sequence goes on from JAUMJJ010000222.1 coordinate 882,358, forward strand.
GTGTGGTATTCTTGCAAGGATTCTGTGCCCGGCACTTACAGATTTATGCAAAATAATTTTTTTCATTAACAACAGTAACTCTGCTGCTGTCTGCACTTTTGGTGGGAGTACATATAGGCTAGCAAAGTAAATATTAATTAAATAGAAGAAAATTTTAAGCATTTCATAATAAATAATGGTCAGCATTAAAATAATAACACTTAATAATATTTTTTTTTTCTATTCAGACTGATTTTTTTTTTGATCATTTGACCTATTTTCATCAATTTAACGTCTGCTTCCATGGCAACATGATTTGAACTAGGAGCAGAATCATGGAACGTTCCTCTTTTACTTATGGATGGATGCTAACTGAGTGCAGCAACTGCAGTTTTCAGACAAAGAAGTAGGTGAATGTCCTTAAAACAGGAAACAATAAGCCCTTATTAACAGAATTTTAAAATATAGTGGGTTTAGTTCTTCAGTTTCTACATAGACACATACTTCTGGTATGAACTAAAGGTGCAAAGTACGATATTCCAAACAAGTGTCTGTGCTTGTGTGACATGACCTCTGATTTCTTACACTGATTTGAACTAACTGAGGAAGCAACTCTGAAGAAGTTCGGTGGATAGTTGGGGGAGTGGGTTAAAACAAGGTGTAACCTCAATTCAGCGGTGCTTTTTTATTTTCCTTTGAAAATTATCGACAAAGAGTTTGTTTCCTAGTGATTATTTCTTTTTAATTTAGACTCTCACAAATTTAAAGAATGCTAGTTGAATCAGTTTCAGGACTACTCTGAAAGCTGAGTACTAGACACTTGTTTTGGGTGCAACTCTTAGTAGTGATTTCTATTTTATTTTTTAAACAGAATGTGAGTAGGGGCATTTTGAAGCAATAACTGTAAAACACAGCTTAATGTGAGTGCATCCTAATCTCTAAAAGTAACTCATTGTGTGTCCAGCACTCAACTGTAGTAAACTGTTGGAAGGCTTTTATGCAGAGGTACACTTAGCCTGGATGTTTTACACCACATGGAGGCATTTGCGGATTAGCTTGGAAATACTAAGTAATAATGAAGGACCTCCTTGAAGATTGTGATATAAAATCTGGCCTTACAGTCTGCAAATACGATCTTGGGAAGAAAGTAATCAGCTTGGGTATAGGTGAAAATGAGGATCTTAGTGTAAGGACAGTACTAGAGTGTTTGTAGTAAACATAGCTTAATAAAAAAATGGGCTGTGTGGATTTTATTTTATGGAGTCCTCATAAGAACTTGAAATAGATCTTCATAACTATATATACTTAAAACTCGGTTTTGTAAGAGATATGGAGTAACGCTTCCTTAAGCTTTGGGTTTTTTTGGGTGAAGACGAGCTGATAGTCCATTTATCTCAGTGGTTGGAAAGCAGAAATCATAGCCTGTTAGTAAAGCTGAAAAGGTAGTGGTGTTCTGTTTAAAAGTGATGGCTGATCCAAAATCAAAGTGTTTGAGAGTGGCCTGGTATATCTGCTTTTCTCTAGTGTTCCATTTTTATTAAGTGTATTTCTTCATGAAAGGCCTCCTGGTGTGCAGTAGAAGCTCTTCAAGCTTCTGAGCACTCTTAATGTAATGGCCTCAACACTCAGTCAGCTCAGCTGTAAACTTGACAGTTGTTTCTGAAATAACGTGCCAGAGAAACTGGGAAACACTACCAGAGTCGAGCAGTTTGGATTCCAGTAGATGAGAAGGTATACTTATCATTTGGTTTTAGGCTTCATCATACTTTGCCTTCTAGATAAACTTGGCAATTAAGAAGCCAATTAACGAGTCCTGAGTGCACTTGAAGATCTTCTGAATCCACTTCCTAAGCAAAAGCAATTTCAGATGGCTTGTTGTGTCAAAATAATTTTCCCTTTAAAAAAAGTCTTTAAATGCCTTGCAACAGCTTTCAGTGCTGTCTGGTTTCTGCTGATATATTTAGGGAGAGGGGGTTACTTTTACGTTTTACTTTTACTTTTTAAGAAACTAGTTGACATGTTTCTTAACAATAATATACATGACTAGCATTGCAGCAGGGTGGAGCTGAGGCCTGGTTCTGCGTGGTACAATGTTCTGCATGTGTGAAACAAACAGCTTTATTTGTGTGGATTTCAGGAGGAGTCTGGGATTTAGAAGATATGCAAAGTACACTTACATGTTTGCCAACTTTACATAGTAAAGAAACTAGAAAGACAACAGGAGAAAAACAGGTGGCATCAGCTTCTAGAGACGTACTTATCCATTGAGAATAATGGAGTTACAACAGTGCAAAGTTCAAGCAAAAGAGCTGCACATAAAGCAATTTTTGCTGAATTATTTCTGTGTTTGTGACAGGTGCTACTTTAAAATAGAGGAGCTGCAGTGTTTCACATGCTGAATCATAAAATAGTCTAGGCTAGAAGGGACCTCGAGTGTCTTTGTTCCAGCCTTCTGCTGAAAGAAGAACACTAGATTAGATCACCTAGGACCTTGTCAGACTTAAGGTAAGACTTGGATAATTTGAGTGAGGTCAGGTCCATCACTTCTCTGGGCAACCTATTGCATTGTTTAATTGTTCTCATGGCAAAGAATTGTTTTTTTTTCTTATGGCAAGACAAAATTTCTGTGAAGGAACTCCGTGGCCCATGGCCTCTTGTCCTTTTGTCATGTATGCTTGTGAAGAGGGCACCTCCATTTTCTGTAAAACAACTCAGTAGGCATTGGAAGACTGTGATTTGATCCTTCCCACCCTCCCAAGCCTTCTCTTTTCTAGGTGGAGAAAACCTAATTCCTTCAACCTTTCTTCATATGTCAGGTTCTTCGACCCTGTAATCTTGGTAGCCCTGTAATAGACCCCCTCCTGGTTTTCAGTGTCTGTAGTATAAAGACTTAACACAGTTTAGAGATTATTTTTTTATTTGACAACATTTTACAAATAAAGATGAACTCAAATTTCTGTGCATATTATACACACTGCTTTGCAAAAGATTCTTGAAATTGTAGGTTTAATTTGATTATAAAATGATCAAATAACTTTAGATAAATTATTCTTCTGAGTAACAGAGGAACAGAGTGTTCTCAGATTTTCTTTTCCTCACCTCGGTGAGAATTTTAATCACTAGATCAGGGGAGGGTCTTTGAATTTGTCTGTACAAAATTCTGTAAAGTGCTTGCTGCCGAACCAGACTCCTGGGACCATATCAATGAGGTAAAAAAAAATTTCAGTTTTGCTGAATTAATACAAACTGCGTTTATTGCCAAAATCAAGTTTTATCACAGATCTTTATATTGCCATCTACTGGTTCTATTGAGATATTAATTCTGATTTTATGTAGATTTTTGGTCTCTTTGAACAGTAAATATTAATAGTAAAGGCTTGTCAGAATGAAAACAAACATTAAAAAGTTCAGAGATCTTTATTTTTTGTAGTTTGTAGTAGCTGGTTGTATTCCATAGCTTTATGCTGTTGTAGAAATGAAAATGCATATCAACATCTATCTTAAATAGTCTGATGGCTTTTTTGAAAGTTGCAGAATTTAAAGCTATATTGGTGCATCTTTCTATTTGTTAGTTTAGTTTATTCCTCCTAGTTTTCTGTTCTTTTCTCAAGCCCTTTTTCAGATTCTCAATTTGCTATGTTGGAAGTTGAAAAATGATCATACAAGGAATGAATCGTACTGTTGAAGACATGTACAAACACTGAAATGTGTTAACTATTTGAGTATGCGTAGTACTGTGTAGGACAACAAGAAACCACTGTATTGTATCAGATTTTTCAACCCTGATAACTGAAATGTGTTGATCTATTTTACTGCTTTGTCTACCCTAACTGGAGCATTGTATTTTGACAACATTTTTCAGTCTAGGGTGACACAATTTAGAATGTGATTTTTTTCTTAAAATAAATACATGTCTTGGTTGTAAAGGGTGAACTTGGTGTATGAAATACAACTTTGCTATTTTAATTTTTTAAACAGATTTTTGTGATCAAATTGAACTTGCAGTGTGTGAGTTAAGTTCGATCATAGGTCTGTTTAGGCCAGAATCCTTTCTGCAGCAGAGGCCAAGGGAAGAGTAGATTAGTATAGCAAACTGTGTAGTCATACTTCCTCAAAAATAATTCCCATAATCTAGTGATTTGTGGTGTAAACTGTTTTAAGGACCTGTGTCATTATTGGAAATGAGTTGGCCAGAGGTGCATATGAAAGTGAGCAATGCTTTTATACAATGGCATATCCACTCTTTCTAAAGAACTTTAATTATGTTATAATAAGCTATTTAAGCAACTAATGTTAATATACTCTTATCTTAATAAGTAATCAGTGTGTGTATTGGTTCTACCCTCTTTTTTTCTAGCTTTACTCTGCTTTTTTTTCCAGTTGTGTCTTCTGTGCAAGAAGGGCTTTTAATTCTGAATCAAACACTGCAACTGTGGGTGCAACATTATAATCGTTTTGGGACAGGAAACCTTCTCAGTGGGAAAGAAAACCTGGGAGGTGTCTTAGTAGAAACAATGGTAGCAAAAAGGGGATACACTCTTCTTGCCATCAGCGCCCTGGTGGTAGAAACAGGGAGTTGCAAAGATATCAGGTACTGGTTAGCTGAAAGGCCTGAGCTTTCAAGAAGGATTGCAGCAATGCTTTAATGCACATTGGATTCCCTGTAGTAAGAAGCAGAGATGGGATTGTGCTATACCTCATGAACTTAACATTATCTGGTAGATACTACTGTCTTTTTAAACGATGCCTATACTAGGAAGGTTGAGTGGGGGATATAGCTTAGGAATTCTTCCTGGAAGAGAGCATATTCCTTAGCTATGTTAATAAGTGCTCCAGAAGTGTCAACCTGGAAAAATAGCAGGAGAAGACTGAGTGGGAATATTTTTTCAATTCCTTCTGGGATTATGCAAGGCTGCCAAAATGACAAAACTTCAAAAGGGAAGACGAATAGAGAACAGAGCTTTAGAGACAATTATAGGCTATTTTAAAGAACTTTATAAGAAGTTGTAAATTTCAGATCTCTTAAAAGCGCACTTAGCCTAGTATTTCCCACAGAGTATTTTCCTTTAATGCATAAGTATGATATTTCCAGCTCAAGCCTGATCAGGATATACAGCTTACTTGCTGGCAGTTGGAAGCTGAACAGACAAAAGCCAGGTTTATATCTGTTAATATCCATTGTTTACCTGCCACGTGATTAAGTTTCGTAGTTGTTTAATGACAAGATAGAGTATGAACATTCAGAGCTATTTGGCTTCACAGCCATTCCAAGGTTGGCTTAGCATTTCATGGAACCGAGTTGTTTTGTCTTATAAATAATGTGTTAGTTTATTTAGTTAAATTATTTAAATAATTTTCTGCAGATGAGATATCCATAGCTGCCAGCACAACCCTGAATAATGGCATTTCTTAGAGAACAGGTAGAGCTATAGGATTCAGGTACCATACAGGTAGAGCTATGGGATTCAGACACCATATTTTCATACACCTGTGATGCAGTTTGCAGTAGTGTTCTTTTGCATCATTCTTAATAGAAGCTTTTCTTCTCAGTAACTGTGATGTTCTTCCCTTCTCCGAAGTTTTATGTAACTATGTCTAGCCTGGTATATTTTGGGTTGTTTGTTTTGGTTTTTAAACTGTGTGTAGCTTTAAATCCAATTGTCATTTGTATCCTCAGATGACTGACAGAGAAAATGAGTGGCTTTGAGCAGGTAAGGGAATCTGAACCTAGAAAATGTGGGGCTTGCAGCAGCAATAGGGAAAAAGATGGAGACCAGTAGGTAACTAAAAGTGTCTCCAAATAGCAGGAGAAGGCCAGTCATAAATGTGTTGGAGCCTTTGTATTGTTGTTTAGATATAAACACCTCTTTTCAGAGAGAGTCTTAATGGTGTAGCATTGTTGCTTACATGCTTTCCAGTTACCAAATTGCAGAAGAATTTGCTATTCTTTTATTAAATTTTCTTTGCAGTATCACAGTATCACAGTATCACAGTATCATAAGGTTGGAAAGGACCTCTGAGATCATCAAGTCCAACCTATAACCTAACACTAACACCAACCATCATCTAGACCATGGCACTCAGTGCCTCATCCAGTCTCCCTTTAAACACCTCCAGGGTAGGTGACTCCACCACCTTCCTGGGCAGCCCATTCCAATGGCCAATCACCCTTTCAGTGAAGAATTTTTTCCTCACATCAAGTCTAAACTTTCCCTGACGAAGCTTAAGTTCATGCCCTCTGGTTCTGCCACTGGTCACCTGAGAGAAGAGACCAACCCCTGCCCGACTACAACCTCCTTTTAGGTAGTTGTAGAGAGCAATGAGGTCTCCCCTGAGCCTCCTCTTCTCCAGGCTAAACAGCCCCAACTCCCTCAGTCGCTCCTCATAGGGCTTGTGCTCCAGCCCCCTCACCATCTTCGTTGCCCTCCTCTGAACACATTCCAGTATCCTAACATCTTTCCCATACTGAGGGGCCCAGAACTGGACACAATATTCAAGGTGAGGCCTGACCAGTGCCGAGTACAGGGGGACAATAACTTCTCTGGTCCTGCTTACTACACTATTCCTGATGCAGGCCAGGATTCCATTAGCCTTCTTGGCCACCTGGGCACACTGCTGGCTCATGTTGAGCTTCCTGTCCACCAGCACTCCCAGGTCCTTTTCTACCTGACTACTCTCTAGCCACTCTGTCCCCAGTCTGTAGCTCTGCATGGGATTGTTGTGTCCAAAATGAAGTACCCGACATTTGGACTTATTAAACATCATCCCATTAGAATCGGCCCAGCTCTCCAATCTGTCCAGGTCCCTCTGTAGGGCCATCCTACTCTCTAGCAGATCAACTCTTCCTCCCAGCTTGGTATCATCTGCAAATTTGCTGATGATGGACTCAATCCCCTCATCCAAATCGTCAGTAAAGATATTAAACAGGACGGGACCCAATACCGAGCCCTGGGGGACACCACTGGTGACCGGCCGCCAACTGGATGAAACACCATTCACCATCACTCTTTGGGCTCGGCCATCCAGCCAATTCCTAACCCAGCACAAAGTGCTCCCATCTAGCCCACGAGCTGCCAGCTTCCCTAGGAGTCTACTGTGGGGGACCGTGTCAAAGGCCTTACTGAAATCCAAGTATACCACATCCACAGCCTTCCTCTCATCCACCAGGCAAGTCACATGGTCGTAAAAGGAGATCAGGTTGGTCAGGCAGGACCTACCCCTCCTAAACCCATGCTGGCTGGGCCTGATTTCTTGACTGTTCTGCAGGTGGTGCATGATTTCACCCAGGATTATCTTCTCCATGATTTTACCTGGGACCGAGGTCAGGCTGACAGGTCTGTAATTACCTGGATCATCCTTACGGCCCTTCTTGTGGATGGGCGTCACATTGGCCAACTTCCAGTCTTCCGGGACCTCTCCAGTGAGCCAGGACTGCTGAAAGATGATGGAGAGCGGCTTAGCAAGCTCATCCGCCAGCTCTCTCAGCACCCTAGGATGGATCCCATCCGGCCCCATAGACTTATGAGGGTCCAAGCGGCTCAGCAGGTCTCTAACCTCCTCCTCATGGATTGCAGGAGGGCCATATTTCACCCTGCCCCCATCAACCACTTCAGAGGGCCAACTGTCAAGCGAGCTGACATCCTTGTTGTTAAAAACTGAAGCAAAGAAGGCATTAAGTACCTCAGCCTTCTCTGCATCTCTGGTTACTATATTTCCCTCCACATCCAACAAGGAGTGGAGGTCGCTGCCGCCCTTCTTTCTGCCATTGATATATTTATAAAAACTCTTCTTATTGTCCTTAACAGAAGTGGCCAATTTGAGCTCCAGCTGGGCTTTTGCTTCCCTGATTTTTCTCCTACACGACTTAACAACATCCTTGAACATGACCTGACATACCTCCCCTTCCTTCCAACGATGATACATCCTCTTTTTCTTACTTAGTTCCTTCAGAAGTTCCCTACTCATCCAGGGCGGTCGTCTGCCCCTACGACTCTTCTTACAACACACAGGGACAGCCCGCTCCTGCGCCTGCAAAACTTCATTCTTGAAGTGTATCCAAGCTTCCTGGACCCCCTTGCCACTAAGAGCTATTTCCCAGGGTACTTTCCTGACCAGTTCCTTAAATAATCCAAAATCTGCCCGCCGGAAGTCCAGCATTGATGTTCTGTTCCTGGCTTTTCCTATTACATTGTTCAGAGAGAACTCAATTATTTCATGATCACTAGACCCCAGACATCCTCCGACAACAACATCACTCACCAACCCATCTTTATTTGTAAACAGCAAGTCAAGTAGAGCCTCACCCCTGGTGGGCTCACTCACCAGCTGTGACAAAAAGCAGTCCTCAATACACTCTAAAAACCTCCTGGACTGCCTCCTCTCAGCAGTATTAAGTTTCCAGCAGATATCTGGAAGGTTAAAGTCTCCTAAAAGAATAAGGGCAGCCGATCTAGAGGCAGCCTCCAGCTGTTTAAACAACAGAAGATCCAAATCCTCCTCCTGGTCAGGCGGTCTGTAGCACACTCCAACCAGGAGGTCCGACCTGACTGCCCCTCTGACTCTTACCCATAGGCACTCAACCTGGTCATCACCGATCTCAACTTCAACAGTATCCAGGGTTTCCCTAGCGTAGAGGGCCACCCCTCCACCCCTCTTTTCACGCCTGTCTCTCCTGAAGAGCCTGTAGCCTTCCATGGCAGCACTCCAGTTATGACAGTCGTTCCACCACGTTTCCGTGATGGCAACTATATCATATCTCTCCCGCTGGACCAGGACTTCTAGCTCCTCCTGCTTGTTTCCCATACTGCGTGCATTTGTGTACATGCCCTTCAGTTGGGTTACTGACAACCCCCTTTGGGATGGCTCATCCTCCACGGGGACATCTTTGGCGAGCCTAGTAACTCCCCCCACCCCCGTCATGCCTAGTTTAAAGCCCTCTCAACAAGCCCTGCCAGCTCCTGAGCTAGAATTCTCCTACCCTTCGGAGTTAGACGAGACCCATCGGGGTCAAACAGGCCAGGTGCCATAAAGGTTTCCCCATGATCAAAGAACCCAAAATTCCTCTGCCGGCACCAGCCCCTAAGCCATCTATTAACTGCATATATTCTCTTATTCCTGTCTGTATCCATCCCTGCCACCGGGGGAACTGAACAGAACACCACCTGTGCTCCTGCCTTATCTATCGACCGTCCCAGCTCCTGGAGTTCCTTTTTAACCACCCTTGACCCTCTTTTCACTAGCTCATCACCGCCAGCCTGGATCACCAGAAGCGGGTAATAATCTGAGGGTTTAATTAGGTCCGGCAGTCTCTTGGTGATGTCGTGTACCCGGGCTTGGGGAAGGCAGCAGACTTCCCGATGAGTTGGGTCCATCCTACAAATAGGGCCCTCCGTCCCTTTCAGAAGGGAGTCTCCCACCACAATGACCCTCCTTTTCTTTTTCTTATTTGAGGTCCTGACCCGTCTGATGGGTAATGTGAGGTCAGCCTCTTCAGGTGAGCTCTCTGTCAGACTATCCTCCACCGGAACATCAAATTCCAACTCCCCAAACCTGTTTTGAAGGGGCAGCTGGAAAGTTGGCATTTGAAAGGGAGGTCTATAACCCCCACGAGAGCAGACCTGCTCCCAGTCCTCCTCACCAGTCAGGTCACTCTCCTTACCCTGTTGCTGAGGAATATGGCATTCCTCAGCCTCCTGGGGAGGATTACTGGGAGGAGAGAGGGTTCTACTCCACCAGTCAATCTCCCTTTCACTTTCGCGAATACTTCTCAATCTTTCCACCTGATCCTTCAGATCTGCAACCATAAGGAGCAGATCCTGAATCTGTTCACATCTCAGACAAGCATTTTTGGTATTTTTGTACTCTGGTTTAGAGTGTTAGGCCTTCTAGATTGACTTTTGTATTCATGTTGTTGACTTTGTCGCACACCTACTCAGTATTGTAGAAGTAATTAGTAGTCATTTATTGGAAACTTGTAGCATGATTCTACAGTCTCTTACTTAAAAATGAGTGAAATTTGTTGCTGTAGTTTTTTCCCTCCTAAACCTCTTTAGAAAAAATTCCAAAGCAGACCCCACATCAAGTCCTGTCCGCAGTTTTGGGTGCCACAGTATAAAGAGGATATCAAGCTACTGGAGATTGTGCAGAGGAGGCCACGAAGTTGATTAAGGGTTTAGAGGGGAAACTGTATGAGGAGCGGCTGAAGTCACTGTTCAACCTGGAGAAGAGGAAACTGAGAGGAGACTTCATTGTAGTTTACTGCTTCCTCACAAGGGGAGGAGGTGGAGGAGGTGCTGATCTCTCTGGTGACAAATGACAGGTCCCAGGGGAATGGCAGGAAGATGTGCCGGGGAGGTTTAGGTTGGTATCAGGAAAGGGTTCTTCACTCAGAGGGTGGTGGGCACTGGAACAGCTCCCCCGGGAAGCAGTAACAGTGCCAACCCTGACAATATTCAAGAAGCAGTTGGACAGTGCGCATTGTGTGAGTGGTGTGAATGTTGGGATTGTCCTGTGCAGGAACAGGAGTTGGACTCAATGATCTTTGTGGGTCCCATTCAACTCAGGTCATTCTGTGATTCTGTGATCATTTGCTTTTTAAAATTTGGGTTTATAAAAGAAGTTCCCTTTTATTATTTTTTTTTCTCACTTGCTTTGTTTTGTTTTTTAAGTGCTAAGAACCACCTGGCACAGTTAACTGAAAACTGATTTTGGAACTCAAATTGTGCAAGAAAATGCAGTACTGAACTGAAAGGCTGTAGTAAAGAGATAGATTTTTTTAATGGTGTCTATGAAAACGTTTTATTAAACACAAGCTGAAAATGGTTATGGGTCATGCTGTAAAGTAAATGTCAAAAGGAGTGGAGATTAATTACTTCATTTTTATCTTATACTGGAAGGAAGTGTCAATCCAGAATGTCACTTTTCTGATAGGAAGATGTGTAATTTTCAAAGGGATTGTTCATTAACTGTGGCAGTGTGCAAGGCACCTGGTATGCTGCTGCTTTCTGTTTTACTATCTTGAACAGTCCTTTTGAAGTCATGGGAAATTTCTAATGCATGCCCATAATTGACTAAATCTCTGCAATGAATAATACAAAGGAGAAATAGTTAGAAGCTGCTGAGAATTCATAAACCGTAATATGTTTGATCAAAGTTAGTTTTAGTCAGAGGATTTGTCGTAAGATAAACATAAAATATATGTGCGAGAGTGTGTCTGTATGCACGTGTGGTATAGGGATTACAGATAAACCAATATCAAATATAAGGTATTTTTCTTAAACCTGAAATATAGAATTTACGATACTTAATTTTATCTGCATCTCAGTGTGTTTTCTTTTGACGTTCATAACCATTGCAAATTTGGATTGAAATTTGTTTTAAAATCTGGTGAAATGAGAATAAAAAAAATTATTAAGGGAAATGTTTCGATTTTTACTGTTGCAGCTTAGCAAATAGTTATTGAATTCAATTACTTTTTTGTTCTTCTAGCTTCTAAAAGACTTAATTAAAAAAAAAGATGGCTATACCAGGAGTAGTTTGTAACAGATAAATCATTAATGATCCTTGAAGAATAGTATATTGGAAAATATTGAAGTGTCAGTTTACTCTGACATTGGTTTCACTCAGTAGTCCTGCTTTGTTTCCTGTCTAATTATAGGGGAAAGCTGGAGAAACATGATGAGTATTAGTGGAACATCCTTCCAGTAGTTTTCATGCCAGTGTAACAAAACAATTCTTGGGAAAGTGTATCACATTTTTTAGAAGCGTAAAATGTGTATACATGTGAATACGGAGTCCACAACCCAGAGAGGAGAGTGTTTGAGTAAGTGCTTCTGTTTCAGTGTCGCTCCCTGTAATTGTAGGATACTATAAAATTATTCTTAAATTCTGACTGCAAACTGTTATTTTAAGAGTCAGAAGCACAGCTGGTAGTGAGAATGGGATGTGACTTTCTTCCTGTCCTGGAGACAGCAGGCTGAGAAATGACACTGGCACCATTATTTTGTGAATAGATTCATGAATTGGTCTTCCCTGAACTTGGATGGTCCTGTCATGGCCAAATAACACTGACTTTGGATATGTCGCAAGGAATGAGTGAATCTGCCTGCTTAGTGCTTCTGGTTTGGATGTTTTGGTGCGTATCTTGAAAGCCACATGTGGCACAAAACTGCTGATTTCCTAGGCAGTATTGAGATGCAGTTCCTTGACAACTGCACAGTCTCTATATTGGTGTGATTGAAATTGCAAGTTCTGAATTTGCTGAGTGTAGGTAGAGCCGTTTTGTTTTACTGGTTTTATGAGTCTTTCAAGTTGCTCGGGCTTTGCAGGCAACCTCAGGTGCTGTGATGATCACACAAAGGGCTTAATTGCCCAGAGAAGTTAACAATAACAGTTACTGAAGAAGAAATGTTAGGGTTGCACCTCCCATACAGATGCTCTGTGACAGTACTCTAATAATTTTATTCTGATACAAATCTTTAAAACGAGAGGTTCAAAATCTGATGAGTTTTTAGTCTGTTTTCCATGTCTCCTCCCCTCCTTCCTAACTGTTTCTGAAGGTGGAATGAGTAACAGTAATGGCAGCTTGCTCTCCCTGCCCCCCTCAATGTAGTTTAAACCCAAGATATGTAGTTATATTTTAAATACAGAATAATTTGTATAGCAATGGATCGAAAGCTGTACGTTGGAAAATATCTTCTAGAGCTGAAGCGTAAGAGTATGTATAGCTGTGTGATGTGTGATTTCTGAAATTTTAGCTAGGGAAGCTATATGCAAGAATTGTCTTTCTAATGGAAATACTGAACAAAAAGGGGGGAGGGACTCCAGCTTCCTTTGCAATGCCACATTGTATTAATAATTGCAGCTGTATCTTGCTTTGCTCAGCTTCTCTCTAAAGACATCTGAACTGCAGAGATATAACAAGCAATAGAAACGTAATCTTTAACAAGCCATAAAAGAGGCAGATGCTTGTTTTCATCCCACAAAGCAATTGTGGCTAATATATAAAAAGTTGTATTGTGGCTTCTTTTTAAAGTTTGGGAGAATTACAACTTTGACTCTTATTTCAAACAAAAGAAGCCTCATTTCTTGTCATTTTCCATTAGTGCATTGTCTAGAGATTTTGTCTTGTACAATAATAATGATGTATTTCTGCTGGTGCAAACATGTTCTTATGCATGTGTATACAATTTATAGCATACACTGATAGCTCAGATTTTTTTTTTTCGGCAAAATTTCAAGACTTATAGATTAATTCCTGTTAGATTCTTTGTGCATGCTACCATCTGCAGCTATAAACCGTATAGTTACATCTGGAAAATCAGTGTGGAAACTGTGGAGAGCCTGAGATGGCTACCTGGTGCTTGGGTGTCTACCTTGGACAAAGCTTGACTTTATCAGAATAGGACTCAAGTGTGTGTCATTCTCCCTCTGCTTCTGTCTAGTCTGTTTTTCATCAGGAAAAAACAAGGGTAGCTGTTTGAAAGTGGAGGAGCTGCAGCAGAGTGTAACAGCTCCTCCAGTTTGGCTGATGGGCGAATGAAGACTGAGAGTGTTTTGTAGAGCCTGCCCATATGTTTAGTTTATCTAACTTTTCTTTCACTGCTCTGAACCAGGATCACTTGTATCTTGACCATCCCTAGAAGGTGTGAGATTCCTGGTATGGGGATTTGTAGCCTTCCAAATTATATACATCTATACATGAACTTTCTGTTCTTGTAATTAGAAAGCTTTTAACCAAAATATCCCGGGTACTGCTACTTGTAATACAGACAAATAATTGGTTACTGCTTCCTTTATGAGACCTTCAAACTGATACAATGTCCTTGTCCTCTGTTTTCTAAACAGCTTGAACTCAAAAAATCTTTCAGCTCTTCCTCACATAATTTTATTTCAAAATAGTTGCTTTTATTCTTACCTGGGTTGTCTTTTTTTTTAAAAAAAAGAAGAAACCTAAAACAAGGTGCAAGCTCATAAGCTTTACCGCTTCTGAGTGTAGAAAAGCTCAAGCACATTCTATGCTGTACATGATGCTCTTTTTAGCATGTCAAATATTTTTTTTTTCTTTTCTGTCATGACCTTGTACTGAATCTTTTTTTCTGAATTGGTGCTAGACACGTTTCAAGTGTGTAGCTGTTTGTGGGTTTTTTACAGAATCTCCTCTTGTTCATTAGGACTAATTCTTCAGTTTTTCAGGATTCCTGAATTCTAATCCTGCTCTTCAGAGCACTTGGATTTCTCCTTGCTTGATGCCATATGTGCAGTTCTTAAGCAGATTTTCCTGTTCAGTCACCAAAATTGTTAATGAAACTATTGAACTAGGATCTGATCCAGCATGGATATTTGCAGGCCCCCACGGCATAGTCCTTCCAGCTTGGCAGTTGCTAGTGATTACTGTGGGAGGGATTTTCTTTTTGAGTCAGTTGTGTGCTTCCCTATTCTGTATTTTGATTTAGAGTGTTGTGAGAGTGACACAGCTACTATCAATCTTGACAGAGTACTTACATTTATTATACTTTCATTGTTGCTTCCCAACCCATGTTTGAGGTTACGTGCATTTCTGCATTGTGGTTTCATTTGTGAATGGTTTTGTAAGGAATGTCAGAAATATACATTGATTTTTTAGAAATTGGTTTCTAGCTATCAAGTACATTATAACAGAATGTGTTCATCCTCTGCTGCTGTGGTCTGAATTATAACCACTTAGTGTTATATCAAGGCATGGGCGTGTCTATGTAGAAACATATGCAAGATATAGGCAAAAATCGCACAACAAAGGTTCACAGAGGCCAAAATTTTAATTGTTTTTGTGTTGATAGAGCTTTGTTGGCATTTGCATTTCTGAAGAAGTCTTCATTTTCAATTCTGCCTGGTAGGCTGCATGTTTATCCCAGTGAGAAAAGATAGAGTCTGTTCTGTGAGCTCATGGTGTGCCACGGTTTTCTATGCTCACCTGTACTCAGAACAGAAAGTAAGTCTGAGGTGAAAGTAAGCAGTGTTTTGTGGAAGGTGATCAGAGACCTCTCTCAGCATAATCTCCTTTATTATAAAAGCATCTCAGATTAGAAACACACCAAGGTACTGTCAGTGAGTTCTTGAGTCATTAAAAATCTAGTGAAAGCTCTGATCTGGCCAAACAGCAACTAATTCTGTTTCATTAGAACTGCTGAATATGTGCAAGTATGTACCCATTCAGAATGACTCAACTATGAAACCAGTTTCTTTTAGTGCATGCAGTTGCTTTGAGCCGTTGTTCATGTAATAACAATTTGCTGGATTACTGTGTTTAAAGAAAGAGGACAAGTATGTGGATGGGTGTTTTTTACCCATACTTGCTAATCTGAAGTATAGCTATTTTATTTTAGAACTAGATAGTGTGCTAGTCTTCTGTTTAGAAATGCTAAGGTAATATTTAGGAATATTTGCCAGTGTTAAGTCTTGGCGGTATTTTAAGCTGAGTTGCTATTTGAGATAAAATATTTGATGCGTTGGCAAGATTTTGCCAATCTGAATGTAAATCATTGCCACAAACATAGGTCAGAGTCAGTGGTGTTTCTGTTTTCAGTTTGTTGGCGAGTGTTTTGAAGTAAGTATACTTAAGGAATCGAAAGGAAATGCAGTGGCTTTGAATGGAAAGAACACAAACATTCACTTGTGATTCTGGTAATCAAAGAGTTTGATTAAATGCTGGTGTGTCATGGAGTTTATTTTTTATGTGTTAGTACACTTTTTAAAAAAATCCTAAAATATGAAGAATATTTGTGACATTTTGCTAAATTAGTTTTGTACCTCTGTTGACAGTTCTGTTCTGTGTTGATTCTTATGTTTTTATCCCTGGATTTAATAACCACACACTCTTTCTTAAGATAAGGTGAGCTTGTCATCTTCCATGAACAGCTTTCAAAAGAGGTTGCAGACAGGCCATTAGTTGTAAAACTTTAGTTAGGAGATATTAATGAGAGTAAGACTTCTATCCTGGAGAGCAGGTGCATAGAAACTCTGACTATGGTAGGACTCACGATTATTTTACCACTAGAGGGCTTCTTTGTATAACGGTGAAAAGTGTGCTGCAGAGGATTGACTTGAGACAGCTTTCTGATGCTTCACATGGTCCGAGAAAAACAGAGGAAGGAACCACATCTGTAAGTATGACATTAAAGAAATGGATCTCAGACTACAAAGTTAAGAATATTATGATCTAGAAATCTGATATTCCCAGTCTTCCAGACTCAGAAAATGAAATGAGAGCTTGTATCTCCATCTACAACTAGACACAGAGGCTGATTAGGAGTGGGAAAGGATTGGAGAAAATACATGAAAATATCCCATCAAATTATGTTTTTAAAGAGTTTTGCTGTTTATTTGGGTAATGCTTAAAGCACCTCTTTGGCAGAGCAGTTCATTTTTTTACGTCAGTTGCGTTATCTTTGTTTCTACTTTTCTTTTGCTCTTTCTCACAGCTGATCGTTTCTTCATTTTTACATTGCAAGATATTTCCTTGGGAATCTGATTAGTACAGAATGTGCCTCATTCACAGTGTGAATGAGAATTCCAGTGCATGTATGTGTTCTTTGCTATTCATAAAGCCTGAGTATTAATGGCAGAATGTAGCATCTCTTTTGGCACTTCCCAAGAGCCTCTTTTTTTTTGTTTTTAAACATTGTTTTGGCAGCTGCTTGGCTTGTCAGCACAGAATCTGTGGAGACAGCTTTCCTGGAAACTGCTACTAGCTTTGGATTTTTGCACGCAAATGTACTTAAAATTATTTTTTGCAAAACTAGAATTGTTGGTCTGATTCTGTTCTTTTGTTGAGAGACCCTACAGATTCTATTTAATGAGTCTTAAAATGTGCAGTTGTCGTTCTGAGTTTTGTATGGAATCCTGGGGGTAGACAGTGCAGATTCATGTTTTCCTCAATGTCTAGATACCTTGTTTTGGTTGTTGTTTTTTTTTTTTTAATAAAAAGTACATACATGTTGGCAACAAAACTGTTGGTTACGTACCAGAGTTCTAGCTGTTGCTGGTAGTAATTACACAATGGGGAGTTTAAAGGAAAGTTTGACAGAATAACACCCTTTAGAAAAATGGGAGTTAAGGCAAGATTTTTTCTTTTTAAACGCAAACCAGAGTAATTATCAAGTTTTTATTTCCATCTTGTTCACTCCTATTTCTTTTCTTTTCTTTGGAAGTCTAGCATTCCCACACCACTACAAAACTCTTTCTGTGCAGATAGTACTTGTAGTGACTCCGTATCACAATGCTGTGGTGAAACAAAGGGTGGCAGGTGTCGTCTTTCAGCACTAACTTGGCTCTTAATAGTTGTAGGTAGAAATTTGGGGTTGTTTTTTTCCTTTTCCTGTTTCCCTAAACTGTATACAACAGTGACTTCTCTCATGAGTGTCCTTTGACAGCTGTAAGACCTGAATGCCAAGTTCTGGCTCCCAAGCCTTGACCTCTTCTTTGGCTTCTTTTCTGGTCTCTTGGCTGGCTCCTCTGCTTGTTGCTGTGGCAGCTGCAGAATCATCTCTGGAGCTGATCAAGGCAGATCTCACTCTTTCAGATTCTGCTTTATTGTTGGCGATGCCGCTTTTCTTAGACTTAACACAATAACGATTACCCATGGTTTTAATATATTCTAAGAGTGAGAATTCTTAAAATTCTCAAATAGCTGTGATATGAATATTACTTTTTAATTTCCTTACAGTAAACAGGAAGTGTTTGGTTCTGGTTTGCTTGAAGTAAAAACAGACTGAGTATAAATACATAGCACAAAGAACAGTAATCCTCCATCCCTGACGTTTTTGTTTGGCACTAGCTTTCTGGATGAAAAGAATGGCAGTGCTTTAATTGTATGAAATATTTCAGCAACTTTGTAAAAAGCAAGTATGTCTGAGACATGGTTGAAAAGACTTAAAAGGGATGTGCTTATAATTTAAAGACCGGCATGTATGAAAAGTATGTTACCTCTTTATGCATTTAATGTCAGCACTATGCGTGAAGAAAGTCTGATCTGGTTTCGTAGAGGCTCAGTAGATTTATTAGGGGGAGAAGGAGCAGCAAACGTGAAGACAGGGTGCAGGGCTGGGTTGTGTGTCTAATCCTTGTTTTAGACAACT
Source organism: Tapera naevia (assembly GCA_033556795.1). Classification (NCBI taxonomy): domain Eukaryota; kingdom Metazoa; phylum Chordata; class Aves; order Cuculiformes; family Neomorphidae; genus Tapera; species Tapera naevia. The sequence goes on from JAUMJJ010000222.1 coordinate 900,450, forward strand.
GGAATTTATGAAAAGGAAACAAGAATTACAATGTACTCTTTCTTTTAGTGCAGCAAAAAAGTGAAGTTTTAATGCCCAACAAAACTGTCTGTTGAACTGCAGTATCATTAAAGTCAGACTTGCAGTGAGAAAATACAAATAAATGTCTAATGATGTTAGAGGTGAAGCACTATCCTTCTCTTCTGCAAAACTATAAAACAGGACCAAAATCAGCCCTTCCATGAGGATTATATGGCTGCATAGTTGCAGAGGATGTGCAGGGTTTTAAGAAAAGCTGCTGTAACTGAATAACCTCTTGGTATGTTTATTGCAATGCCTGTGGTTGTATTTCAGAGCAGAAGAGACAATTATAAATATGTATGTAAACTGTTTCTCAGCATTTCAATAAAAAGAGAATGGGGGGAAAAAAACAGGTTTGACCCTAACTACTCACAGTATATTATAGCATAAATGTTCTTCCTTAAACTGTTCCAAAATAGCTGTGAAATAAACAGATTCTGAAGGGCCAATGTCCCATCTTGCTGGAGAAAATGGAAAGACATATATGCGTCATATCAAGGATCATCCATATAAATGACAGTCTGGGTATTGCTTACAAGCTGGATTTGGGTCATTCCATATGGTCGTATATTTTAGAGACTCACAGCATTTTGAGGTAGTCAGGGATTGATTTCAGCCACAGAAAGACGTAAAATGCCAAATCCTTCTGTCTTGTTGTCTTGTTTCCACCTTGCATCCAATGGATTTCGTTGCCGTTGCTTTTAAACCTGTTTTGATACCTGAGAAGAGTTATCCCATTTGAAAGCTTATCTCTTTGTCTGAGAGAAGACAACTGGTAGGACAGTCCCATAGTGGCTTGCAGGAGAAAATGTAGAACTGTAGGAGTGGGTAAGAATCCAACATGGCCCCAGTTTGCAGAAATTCTAGCTCAGGAAGAAACAGAATCTATTCAGTTGGGATTTTCAATCTCACAACATTTTGTAACACTGCTGAGTTAATAGTCCTTACTTCCATGAATGGGAGAGAGACAGAGCTTGTCGTGGTCTCAGCCCCAGCTGTTTGGAGAGAGAGAATTAAAAAAATTAAGTTCAAAATGATATGTTTCTATGAGTCATTTCAATACTTAGCAGATTTTTGTAGATAGGAAACATCAGGTGCATGACTGTACAAAGGGTAGGAGAAAGAAAGGACAAGATCAAAATCACTTCTGATTGGAATTATTTACAGTATCACAGTATCATAAGGCTGGAAAGGACCTCCGAGATCATCGAGTCCAACCTATAACCCAACACTAACACCAACACTAACACCAACCCATCATCTAAACCGTGGCACTCAGTGCCTCATCCAATCTCCCCTTAAAACACTTCCAGGGTCTGCGACTCCACCACCTCCCTGGGCAGCGCATTCCAATGGCCAATCACCCTTTCAGTGAAGAACTTTTTCCTAACATCAAGTCTAAACTTTCCCTGTTGAAGCTTGAGTCCATGTCCTCTAGTTCTGTCACTGGTCACCCGAGAGAAGAGACCAACCCCTGCCCGACTACAACCTCCCTTTAGGTAGCTGTAGAGAGCAATGAGGTCTCCCCTGAGCCTCCTCTTCTCTAGACTAAACAGCCCCAACTCCCTCAGTCGCTCCTCGTAAGGCTTGTGCTCCAGCCCCTTCACCACCTTCGTTGCCCTGACATATTTGCATGTCAGTTAATAATTTACCATAATTTTCAGGCATGTATTAACTTTATAAATCTCTCCAGAATATGCACCATAATTTACACAAGTACATTAGTTCCATACTGTAGCTGCTTTTTAATTTTCACCATTTACAGTTTAAACTTTTGTCACAAAAGTAGGAATAAATAATATTGTAAATGTTAATGCCAAGATCTAAGTGCAAAGTGAATCCAGAACAGATTTAATATTGCTGATTTGAATCTCTTAATGAATACATAATTTTGTGAGACCTTGACTTTTAATTTGTAACGCATTGATAGTTTTCTTTTTATTAGCCTGTTGTAAATATGTATTCCCAGTAAAAATTCTCTCCAGACCCACCTCCAGACCCAAGGTTCCAGACCTTCTCTTAATAACCTAGACCTTTATCCTTTGACTTTGGCAAATCTTTTAATGTGGTTTCAGGTTATGAATCTCTATGGTGGTACATATTTGAATATAGGTTTCAGCTCTGTCTATGAAGACATGTAGCAGAACACCACCTTTGTTTTGCACAGGAGAGGACTTTTTAATGCTGGATGTCGTGCATGCTAGGCATTCTTTGAAGACTGCTTTTATATCTGAGATATGAGGAGAATGTTACTTTGCTTAAATGATTTTCTTACATCTGTGCTTTTTCATCCCAGTGTTATTGCCCCCTGCTGCCTACCAGAGAGCATTGGTAACCACTTCCAAATGTATTCTTTCCTAACTTTATATAACCTTCTGCCACCGTGTATGTGTTTTTTGGAGGTTTTTTTGATCAGTGGTCATTGAAGCCCTCAGTAAGCTTGAAGATCTCCTGGCTGTGTGCTGGTCTATTTTTATCTGATAATTGGTTTTCCTGCTTGAGGGATTTGCAAATTGTAAATGAAGGTACTGATTTGCCTTGTTCCTGCATGATGTTTTTGTTTCCTGGTAACTTGCCATTTTGCTTGGTAAAACAGGTTTATTTTAGAATATTAGCATTATGATACCTTGAATCAACTAAAATGTAACTGAAGGGAAGAAAATAATGTAAATGCTTTGTGAATTTGATAGTGATGAAGTCTGATAATTAATTACAATATATTCACTTGTGTGCACACAGAGGAGTATTTTCGATATAAGGGCATCTGTATTTTTTTAATAGAAAAATAATCAATTGATGTATGATATGTATTCTTAAAATTGGTTTAAAGCAAAATTAAATTTCATTATTTGCGAGTTAGGAAACTGGACTTGAGGGATGGGGTTGTTTTTACCAGAGATAAGCATTAGTCTGGTGGAAGGAAAATGAAGAATTTAAATTCCTCATTTATCTAACTTACATAATAGATTTGGTATAAATATCTTATTTGGCATTTGGTCAGTGTACTGCAGCTAATGCTGTCTTCTTCCTGTAGAACAGAACCCGTGCTTAAGATGATTGACGTTATTGACTCGTAGCTCAGGCTCACTTCCCGTAGCAGTAAGTTTATAGGCAGATTTCTTTTTCTGGATCTAACTGCAAGTTGCCACTCATGTTTTCCACCCCTTTGTCAGAGGCAACATCCTGCAAACTTGTGAGAGTACTCCCATATCCATATCAGTCAAAAGGCCTCATTGTGAATCATAGATATCTGCTTATCTAAGTTGAAATGGATCTGGGGCCCGTGACCTTCAAATTCTGTAAATGTCATCTCGGAATAATTACATTAATATCCCAATACTCCTAGGAAATTACTATGAGAAAAAGTTGGAGAAGTCTCAATTGCTGAAATATATGGAAAATCGTAGAATCACAGAATGGTTTGGGTGGAAGGGACCTTCAAGATCATCCAGTTCCAACCCCCCCGCCATGGGCAGGGACACCTCCCACCAGACCAGGCTGATCAAGGCCCCATCTAACGTGGCCTTGAACACTTCCAGGGAGGGGGCATCCACAGCTTCCCTGGGCAATCTGTGCCAGTGTCTCATCACCCTCATCGTAAAGAATTTCTTCCTAATGTCTAATCTAAATCTTCCCGCTTCCAATCTAAAGCCATTCCTCCTCATCCTATTACTACATGCTTTTGTAAAAGGTCCCTTCCCAGCCTTCCTGTAGCCCCTTCAGGTACTGGAAGGCCACTATAAGGTCTCAGTGGAACTTTCTCCTCTCCAGCCTGAACAAACCCAGCTCTCTCAGCCTGTGCTTATAGCAGAGGTGCTCTAGCCCTCTGATCATTTTCATAGCCCCTCTCTGGGCCGGTTCCAACTGTTCCATATCCTTTGTTACCATCAACTGAGGCACTATGCAGTGCATGATCCATGAAATTTGCATAATGTTAATAACTGTAGGAGATGCTGAACGGAAGCTATATAGTGAATTTAGCTCACTGGTGTATCTTTTAAATGAATCCTGAGAGTTGAAGTTTGTTGTTGCATGGAAATAATTTATTACAATACCCTTTCGTATGTAACATCATTTTGTAACCTTGTGTCAGAGCTTCATATGCAGCACTTTTTCTATTTAATTAGGCATGCAATTTGATCATGTATGTTGCATTTAAACCTCCATACAGTCACTAGAAAATCAATTATTTCAAATATTGGGTCAAATTAATATTCAGTCACTAAAGTATCTGTAGTGCCACTTTCAGTATCAGAGTGATATTGACATTGATAAAAATCTGTTTGTGAAAAGTTTTACGCAAGCAGAACAGGATTCTGTTTGTGGTGAAGAAAATAGAAAAGAAGTCCGTGCTATTTTATACATTAATGTTTTTTTGAGCTATTTTTCCATAACTGATTAGCTTTTATTTCCCATTTAAAATTGTGAGCATTATGTTAAAAGTATGGTTAACTCAGTTGCATGGCAATGATGTTATTCCAGAGTGACAGACTAATGTTAGCTTGTTTAAACTGGAAAAAAATCTGTGAGACAGATGTATATATATTTGAAGCTGATGGTTAATTAGCCAAGGTTAATAAAAAGGAGAGGTAGTGTGTTTGCAGCCTGTTAGCAAAGTGAAAATGTAACAAGCGGAATTGGAAGAGCCACTTTATTGGGACATAGTTAATTATGAAAATGGAGCTTATAATCGGAAAGATAATTTTATAGTCCATACGTGAGTTAACTCCCTAAAATATAAATTGGCAGTATTTTTTAGCTGTATCTTTCCATCTTTTTGTGTGTATGTATTTAAAATTTTCTGAGTGAATAGTGCACATCCCTTAACTGCATTTGACACTGCTGTGCGGAGTGGTGATGGTCTGCACAAACACAGGCCACTGTCTCAGCAACTGAGTCAAAAGAAAAAAAAAAAAGGTTTGTTTCTCAATAACAGCATGTTCTTTTGGGGAGTACCAGAGAGGGTTAATTCAAAATAGTTTTTTGACAAATTTTTTGAAGTTTCAGTCTGTCATTTCATGCTGGTAACTTCTGACTTACCACCACGTGAAAAAATGAGCCAGGTTGTGTTTGAATGTGGCTCTTCATGTATTTTGTTACATGTATTTTCGTGTATGTTGTTTTATTGTAGCAGTTGTTCTTTAACTGTTTTTTTTTGTATGAAGAACTCTTGACTTCTACCTGGAATACTTTTGGTTCTTTCTAAACAAGCATGTTTACTTCCAACTGTGATCCCCATTAGATAGAATATTTATCAAGAACTTAGTTACTTGGTTTACTTTACACAGTTTGTTAGGGTACTTCCAGGAATGCAATATCAATATCTTCACTTGCAACCTTACACTGCACAGGATTGTCCATAGTCTTTGCTCAGTAGAAGGTTATTTTTTCTTTCAACTAGGGTTACCTCATAGCTCTTTCTGCAAAATAACTTTGAAATGCAGGATGTGTAAAAACTTTTAGTTAAGTGAAAGGAACTTGTAGGATTAAGTTTGTTACAACGCTTCTTTTGAAATAGCTTCTAATATTGAATACATCCAAATGTTACATGTATCTGTAATTCCCAAAAGGAATGTTGCAATGAGAGAGAGAACGTTTGAACCAAGGTACTCAGAATTCAAAATAGTTTCTGCTTGTTTAGACTTAGAGCTTTAAATTCTGTCTGCATTCACATTTTAACCATATTTGGGAACTGGAAGGTTTTAGAAATTCCTTAGTGTTGTCTGGGGGTGGTGAGGATTTTAGTACAGATCAACACTAAATTAAAAAATGTATTTAAATTCTGATAAAGGATGATTTCTGGAGGATTTTATGGAACACATTAAATAGAGAAAAAAAACCCCAAAATTCTCCCAGTCTAGCTGACCTATGGAACCAGTTTTCAGAAATATTGTAATTTTAGAGTTTTTGAAAAACAAAGGCAAATTCTTAAGTTTTTATCTTTCATGTCTCCCCAGGCATGATTGATAGTTTGCATTCCTACCTACAGATGTTTCCCTAGTGACAGGATGTTTGGGCTGCAGAAAATAAACTCAATGGAAGCTGACTTAAAATAGTTTAACAGGTATCTGTTTATGATCGGCAATAACGTAGGTGTGATGCCAGAATGAGCAAAATATTGATTTTGCTTGATGGAGAAGAGTGAATCTGTAATGGCTTGAAAGGAGAGCACGTAAACAGTTTTTACCTCAATATTGAATGCTTTTTGAATAGCGCACACAGAACAAGACCCGCTTCATTGTTATAGAGACACACTGGTTTGCAACACAGTAAAACTAAGCTGCTGATCCTTTGAACTAGTAATGCATTTTAAGTGAAGAAAAATGTTTTGATTCTGTGTCAAAGTAGGTAGTGATCCCGCGTACACTGCTGTATCAACTCAGGAACAGGGAAAATTGCCTAAGCACAAATAAACGGTCTGACAAAGACTGGCGTTCTTTTTCATTTTCCATTTGCAGGCATGTTTTTCCCTGTTGATTAAAAGTATGTGGAAAAATATGTAATGATGGGTTTAGAATTTGGTACAGGGGAATTAATTTATTCCTGCTCATTATCTGACACAAACTCATTTTGCCGTAAATGATGAGGTTCTTGTGAACTTACAACTCAGCTTTTATATTGCAGCTAAGATGCTATTTTAAATCCCAACTGTGGGAAGCAAACTTTGGAAAAAGTATTATATAAGCAGACAGGATGTCATTTGCGCTCTTTTTCCTCTGCTTGACACTGAACTGGCTCTGCAGGTCTCCTGTGTGCACTCAGGAGTATTTTGAGCCAAATGTTTCAATATTTATATCACACACAAGCAAACAAAACCAAACAAAACCAGCAACACAACAAAGCTGGGAACCCCAGTGGGGTTAATTTAGCTGTTCTCTTCCTCTGCAGTTCAGATTTAATGTATGTATTTATTAAAGCGCAGATCACTCTTCTTATCTTAACATCTAAGAGTTACTTGGAGAACAAAATCATTGTTGTGCAAGTCCATCTCTTTTTAAAGTAAGTTAATGATGAAAGGGAAATGCCAGCTTTGATCAGGGCTGTCAAAGCTGTTTTGCAATAGTTGCTTAAAGGTAATAGATACTTCTATAAGATACTGTTTGGATGGATCCCACGGTTGAGGTTGTACTTCATCCATGTAGAGAGTAAATTTTAGGGTTAAAAAAGCCTTTCAATGGAAACAGCTTATTTGATCTGTTTCCCTCTGGCAGTGCTGCACAGTGACCTGGCCACAAGGAATAATTGATGTTTTCAGTTATATTTTTTGAAATGTTTTATTAACAAAAAGACTAACCCAAAGATACAGATACAACCTCTGGCATGAGCAGTCCTGAGGCGGCGTATTGCTTAGAGGTAGACTCTGGGAAGCCATCATTACCCACTTGTCTTTTCTTCTGCACTTTCTTCCAGGGACAGGATGCTGTTATCTACCGTTCTCCAGTAACACAATAGCATTTATTTTCATAGCTTTATAAAAGCAACTTTAACATTCTTAAATTTTAAAACTACCATTGAATGGGTAGGGCAAAGGAAGAAGGACTCTGACAAAGAAGGACTCGTATGGGGAGACTCAGAAGGTGAGGGCAGAGATACAGCTTCTCCACCATGTTCTGTCTGGGTTATTTGGAGTCTGACACTGCTGTCAGCACTAGCTTCTTTGGTGTATATTGGTTTACACAGGGCAGGTGTTTTCTCATGGAGTTGTGCAGGCAGAACTGAGAAGTTACACTTGTTTCAGTGAGCAGAAGCAGAGTCCAAGGAAGAACAAACTTGGAGTGAAGGACCAGAACCCAGGGAGAATGTCTACTTCCTGTGCAGGAGTGACTGCCTTTCCCCAAGCACTGCCACTGAGCAGAGACTGAGCATTACAGGTTTCAGAAAGCCTGAGCACTGGTGCAAAGTGCATGATGGCAAGGGGAATAGGGCTGTGTACACAGTGAGATGCATCTGAGTACAAAAGAGCATTTGGGCTATCTAAGGAAAAGCTGGAGGCGCTTGGAGATTGTAGGAACTGAGTAGGATGGCATACAGAAGTGTTTTATAGGAGTTCTTTCTGAAAAGATGTGTAGTTTGTTTGCGTTTTTGTATATTTAATGCGGAATTCCTCAAAATGTGTGAGGTTCTTCCTGAGATCTTGGAAGACAAGGTTTCAAGCCATTTTCTTGGTCTCTGGTATCATCATTTTAAGTTTCTGAACTTTGTTGGAATGGTTCTGCTGCTGTTTCTGACAAACTGTGTTGGTGGTTATCCACCCTGTCCATGAGTCAAAGGGAGTAATTCAAGAATAGCTGGTAATAAAAGCTACACAAAGTTCTTAGAGGATTGTTCCAAGAGAGTATTCTTTATTGTATCAGTATGCGATCAGGAGCATGCACTGCTGCTTTTTTGGGTATATTTCTGTGCGTAAGGGGACAGATGCTAAAAAATTAAAAAGAACATGCGAATACTGATTTGAACAGTTACAAATTACTGTTTGGAAGACCTCTGGTAGTTTCTCACTTGTCTGTGCAGGAATATTCAGTAATAGAAAAATCAATTAATGATCATGTATGATAACATAAGTCTATCTCACATCTGAAAGTTAAACAAAAAGCTGCTTGATGTAAATATTTTGAAGCATTAAATTGTGCTAGATACTGTCAGATGTTTACCTTATGGTATGTTTTTCCCCTGTAGTTTGACAATGAAAGAGGTGAAAAGTGAAAGAAGAACTTTTAAAAATACTCTGTAGTTATTGAGAAAACCTAAAGTCTTAAGCAAAGTAGGCAAATCTTTACTGTGACCCTGCTTGGTAGCTTATGTCTGAAAGGACATGAAGGAGATGATAAATAATTACAGTGGATTTATTCCTCTTCAGCTATTACTCTAATAAAAGATCTTACTAAGTTTTTCTCTTGTTGCTAATAACAGCATAAACATATCAGTTAATGAGGAGACTTTATGTGTATTGGCAATCTTGATTTGGTTATGAAAGGGAAAATCCACGTGTAATAGTGTTAGAAACAATAAACTGCCTTTTGGAATGCTTGATCATTCCTCCTATACCTTCTCCGGCAGTCTCTACAGTATGTAGTGAAATGTAAGGCAAGATGTGGCTTTTGTGGGAAGGTAGGGAAGAGAGAGGGCTGGATCTGTATCAAGTGGTATTTCTAGGGCTTTGAATAGGGTACTGTGAAATATTATTTAGCCAGAAACACAGTGACCTTCTGCAATGTCTGGAAGTGAGACTGAGACACTGAAACGTATACTCAGAGAAGAATATTAAAATTACTTAAAAAAAAAATCTTTAACCTCTTACTCAGCTGCATAAAATACATTTTCTTTAGGACATGTACAAATGTTAAATAGAAATTTATGATGCTTTCTTATATAAAAAGAAAAATTCTAACTTTAGAGTTGCTGCCTTCCTTGCAGACAGCCCTAAAATGAATTTCATGCTTATCTATTCTTATCAAAACCCTTTTTACAGTAATAACTCCCTCTAATTTAGCTTCATGATTTTTGTTCCACTTCTGTGATCCCTTCCTCCTTCATGATGGAGTTGGACTTCAAACCCCTCTCTACTTTCCTTCCTCCCTCTGTTCCCCAAGTGTCAGCTGCCTTTGTTTTTGTGGCTATTTCTGTATACAGTGTTTATATATTTTAGTCTTTGTACCTTATCTGACGCACAAGCTTGCTTTCCTTAAATCCATAGGGAGAGATTTTCTATACTGCTTTTTTAGTATTAGATTATTCTGGTTAACACTAGTTCTATCTATGGGGTGTTATAACAAGCAATCTGGTAGTTGCTGGGGCTCTGCAACAGCAGTGCTGGCTGTTGCCATACCTTTCCTAAAGTTCCCGTAATATTGCCATGGAACTGACTGAGTGTCTGCGGAAAAATGATGGACAACGAGCTTTTAGAGCCATAGCTTATGCTGTCTGTGGTGAATAGCAAAAAGGAACAAGGCCTTGTAGAGTGGCATAACTTACTGCTTTAGAGTGCATTAATCACTTCCTTGGGCAAATATACTAATATTGTACAGATTTTCCACATTATATATCTACGAGTATGACATAATTCAGAGTATTCACATACTTCTGAAAAGCTCTTCTTTGTATATGCATGACTTTTCAGTGGATAATTTTTGCTTCAGGACTGTATTGCCTTTATAATTTCAAAGCTGAAAATTAAGACATAAATGATGTATTTATGGCTTCTGTTGCTCAAGTAAACAGGCACAGGATATCAGGTGAGACTCTGATATGCTACTTGGAGGAACAGAGAACAAAATGAATTGTCTAGTGTCTGTGTTTTGTGAACAATGCTAAGGACGGTGTCTAAAAATTGCTCACTCTCCAAGCTACCAGTGAAATAATTAAGTAGTAGTTTTCCGAAATGGGAAACGGTGAATTTTTTGTTTCATTGGTTTTTTTTTTTAAATGGAAAATGAACATTTTAATTTCCCTGTCTACTTGGTGCTCTGTGTTCTGACATGCAGTATTTGGGATTTTGTTTTGAAAAAAGGAACGAGCCAGGCAGAAAGTTGAATGAAATTAAAGACATTTGATTATTTTAATCTGTGGAAGTGTTTATATGCTTCTTACATAACACAGCCTGCACTGCCAACCTGGAACTTTTCTACATTTAAGATGTATTTGGACCTTTGCAACTGCTACGAAACTGCTGAACTGACAGATGTGGATTTTTTTTAGTTGCCAAAATAGCAATAAAACTTGAGTTGCGGTAATTACAAATGCAATTTTAACTTCATTCAGTGTGTTTATGTGATGTTTTGTTGGGCTTCACATGGGTTTTGTCTTTGTAGATGATGGCTATTTTTTGCTTTAACTGTCTTATGTGTTAATTCAAGAAAAATTAAGGAAACAATTTATTGCAAGATGTATATTTAGCATGAGGTCAACTGGTACAACACTCTTATCTAAATATGCTACAGTGCTTATTAAAATATAAAGTAACTTATTCCTTATTAAGAGCTGCATGGTTATTTTATAGCTAAGCATGATTGCTTCCTCCTGTTTAAGAAGATTATCTTCTTTCTGTTTTTAAAACTGTATCATCTCTCCTGGCTAAAGATAGAAGGACAATTTAAACTTCTGATGAGATAGGGTAAGGACTGTTTAGGAGCTTAATAGAAATTTTGTTGATTTTAATTAAAAGTCAATAGACTTAAGTGCATTTACCCACTTTAATGTTACTCCTTTACCATATTGATAATTTACAGATGGATCTTATCTCAGTAGGAAGAAGTGACTTGTGCAGTGACAAAAACATCATGGAATTTTCTAATGGATTGTGCTCTGCTTTCAAAAGCAGATCGGCATTGAACCTGTCAATCCTTGTAAAGATCTGAGCATCTCTGTCACTTGCACACACAAATACATTTACTGCGATTTAAAATCTGAATATTTACCTTTAGCTAGTGATAAATGAACTATTAAAAAGTTTTTCCTACTCCAAGTCTATCAAGTGCTGGTGATTAAAGTGAGTGCATTGAGTGAACTCATTTTAACTCACTAAGAATGTGCTTGGATAGTCTTATTCGTGGGTGGTGTTGGAAGGCTCTGCCTTTGGCTTATGCCTGAGAGTTGGTAATCACTCTATCACCCAGCAGGGCAGGAAGAATTACAAATATTCAGCATTTCTGCACAGTGCTGCTTTTAAGAGTTCATACATATTTCTAACTCAAAAAAAATATGCATTCTAGTTAAACAATGGTGAAAGGTGGGTAATAGATAAGAAGTTTAGGAAAGGAAAATATGTAAATCAAGATTATATATTTTCTATAATCATCTATGTGAGGTATCTATTTTTGTTAATATTTATTTTTTATTATATATGAAGTTAAGGAAATTATCCCTAAGAAGGTTCAGGTAAGATTTTGTGATAAGTTTTAAAGGAGGAATGTTGAGTGTGGACAAATGTATGGAAGGACCCATATGAATTAGTGTCCTTCAACAGAAAAAAAATAGTTTGAATCAATATATAGAGATGAGAATTTTGAGACAAATGCGTTTTTACTTCTGTACAAATATGCAGTGATATATCTATGTGGCATTTAAAATATAGTTGAGCTTAGTGGCCTTCTGTGATGGAGTGATGACATCATTTAGCTAAACTAAATGCCCTTGCTTTTATTTTCCTAGGCTTTGGCAGCTAATAAAATGTAATAGAGGATGCAGGTTGTACAAGATGCTGAAAAAAGGTGCTGTTGCGGGAGATACCAAGTTTTATTTGAAATTAGTGTTGATAGAGGCAGCAACTCCCCGTTTTGTTTCTGACTGTTAAACTGCTCTTTTTTTTTTTTTGGTAACACTGATAATGCTTATGCCAGATCTTAGGAGCCCCATACCTAAGTTCATGACTTAGGGAGAGGATAAAAAGTTACTAGAAAATCTAGATCCAGACCAAGACCTTTATACTGCCTGCAGAAACCAAAGATGCACTAGCGTGTAGACAGTTGTTAAATTGGTCAAGAGAAAGCAATTAATAAAAAGATCTTATTTATCAAAATAAGTGCAATTCCACATCCGGATTTGCAGGTTGATGATTTCTTGGAAGGAAATAGCACAGAAACTACTAATACCAGAGTGTCTTATGTTCTGTCACTTCAGTGCATCTTTATAATGCACTGCTAATCCAGACAGCCCAATGTAAACTGTTAAGGCTGTGTAATGAGTGATTTATGCATGTGTTTGATTGATTTTACATATTGCTAGTGGTTACATTTTATGAAATGGTAATAAAACCACCTAAAATTGTTCGAGGATAGAATTAATGAACATACAGAAAATACTTGCAAGAAAAAAAACTAAACAAATATTTTACAACTTTCTATGGCTGTGTAAGAAAATGAGGCTGAGTTCTAATCCAGATGGAAAAGTAATAATACTGGTCTGTTTCAATAGTGCGTAATGGTTTTATAGACTAACCTCTGGAAATTTGAAATAAAAGCATCTCAGAAGGATTGAATAGTTCCAGATGTTAAATCATTTTGTGTGTGTCTCCTTTTACACTGTCATTTCTATGACTGATTTATTCCATAAAACTGTTCTTGAGTTCCAAGAGAAATAGAGATGAGGAATAGCATGGAATGGCATGAACCTGAAAGTCATACCCTTATGGTTTAATTTTCTTACTAGGTAATTATCTTTACTTACCTCATAGGGATACTGTGACATTGTATATATCAAATACTTTTAAGGTGATTGAATGATCCTCCTTCCATTAAACCACGAAGAATGGAAGAGAAAGGCTCAAGCTATTCTTGTGTTAATTATTTACTCCCATGAAGATTGTTGCTAGTTACTTTCCTGTTCTGAAAAGTAAACATGGCAAACCTTTTATGATTGTGTAATGCCACTTCTAATATAGAACAGAATGGATGACTCAAACTTATCACTCACATCTGAAAGGAAAAGGTAGCTGTTTCCCATAGCAGTTTTAAGGAGGCTCCTTAATGGCTTTATGCAAATTCCAAGTCTTTCACAAAAAGTTTCTATCTACAGAATAAGATGTTCATGGAAGCAGCATTTGCAAATTATAATTTTCATTCACAGGTGCTTTATTTCCTATTCTGGATTGCTGTCAGGATCTTCATCCATGACAACAGAGTCACATTTCTCAAGTTAAAAATAAAATACCTCCACCAATTATAGCTGCATGCAATACCACCTGAATTCTGATAGGGAGTTCCAGCCTTTTCACTTTTTTCGTCTCTAATTACATATTGAAACATTTCTGTACAGATCTGTAGAGGACAGGAAGGTGATTTGAGATGGCCGGCATGTCTTCACAAAGGGCAAGTCCTGCCTGGACAGCCTAGTGGCCTTCTGTGACGGAGTAACTACATTACTGGACAAAGGAAGAGCTACAGATATTATCTATCTGGACACGATCGCCCCCAACATCCTTCTCTCTACATTGGAGAAATGTAGACTTGATGGATGGACTGTTTGGTGGATGCAGACTTGGTTGAATGGCTGCATTGAGAGGGTAGTAGTCAACAACTCAATGTCCAGATGAAGATCAGTGACAAGTGGTGTCCTTCAGAGGTCTGTGTTGGGACCAGTACTGTTCAAAATCTTCATCAATGACATGCACAATGGGATCAAGTGAACCCTCAGCAAGTTGGGAGACAACTCCAAGCTGGGTGGTGCAGTTGACACACCTGAGGGATGGGATTCCATCCAGAGGGACCTGGACAAGCTTGAGAAATGAGCCCATGTGAACTTTATGAGGTTCAACAAGGGCAGGTGCAAGGTCCTGCACCTGAGTCAGGGCAACCCCTGGATCCGATACAGGCTGGGGGATGAAGGGATTGAGAGCTCTGTGGAAGAAGGGCTTTGCGAGTACTGATGGAGGAAAGGCTGGGCATGAGCTGGTGATGTGTGCTTGCAGCCCAGAAGACCAACCATAACCTGGGTTGTATCAAAAGAAGCGTGACCAAGCAGTTTGAGGAAGATGATTCTCCTCTCTACTCTGGTGAGACTCCACCTGGAGTACTGTATCCAGCTGTGGAATCTTGAGCATAGAAAGGACCAGTAGGAGTGGGGAGTGGGTCCAGGGTAGGATCGTAAAAGTGATCAGAAGGATAGCACACCTCTCCAGTGAGGACAGGCTGAGAGAGTTGGGGTTGTTCAGCCTGCAAAAGGGAAGGCTTCAGGGAGACCTTATAGCAAGCAGCCTTTCAAGACATAAAGGGGCTTGATAGTCTCTTATCTTTTAAAGTTTCCTAAGTGGTTATCCACTCATGTTTCTTCCTCCTTGAAGGCATATTTTACTAACAGAAGTTCTGAAGAATACTGGGAAAAGTCAGATCTCTGTGCTTGTTAAAATTACTTTAGGGTACACCTAAATATTATGCAGCAACATATTACCTGCATTAAGCTGTGTGATACTTCTTTAATTGTTTTTTTTATGATAGCCCACTTAAACCTCACATAAACAATCTTTGGTTTTATTATTTTTTGATGTACATAAATGTTATATGAACAGGTGGAATTTGAATTTAGACAGTTTTCTATGCTCCTTCAACGTTAATGGCGTTTTACAAGGCTGTATGATACCTGCTGGAGATTGACATCTTCTTGAATGGTTTGATAAATTTATCTTCCTATGTTACTTTTTCGTGGTATTCAGCCTCTCAGTAAAAGGTGGCTCAGGTTCACAGTTCATCATATGAAGTGTTCTATCTTCTGTATGAGTGCTTTCTGCAGATTTGATGTCCTTTCTTTAAAGTTCTTTTCAAATGCATTGAGAAGCTTGGTTCCTTTTAGGAGTCGATAAGCAGGAACAAATCTGGACAATAAAAAAACCCCACCATTTCCATTACTCTACAGCTGCCTATTTCAAAAGAGATCTCTGAAACATTGCTCTTGAGTGCTACAATATTCTTTGAGATTTGACTGAAAATATACTTCATCTGAAGAACTGCCTTTTCCCATATTGGTGCCACAGAGGGTCAGCTGTTTTTCTTCTCTAAACAGCAAACAAAATTCTGCATCATCAGACTTCATTTGTGATAACAGGATTGCTAGGTCCTGTATCTTGTTGAAAAACTGATTCTAAAACATAAATTAAATACTAGTCTTGTTTTGGAGTCATTTGCTAGGAGAGCCTCTATATTCTTGGCCTTTTTGTTCATTCTGCTCTGTGCCAGTGGTTCCTTTCTACTGCCATAATTTCTGGTCTATTCTCTGCTTTCTCGGAGAAAGAAATTTATTTCTGTGTTAATTAGATGATTTATGTGTATTCTGAAATATAAGCAGGATGGTTTCTAGTTTTTTATTATTATTGTTATGATTTTTAACTTGATTTTTTTTATTATTCTTATTCTTCACTTTGAAGTAAAGCAAACGTAGACTTTATACATTTGGCTAATTCTTTAGTTAATACCAACATGCTGATCTGTTGAGACACCTCCAGATCATAAAATGGAGGAAGGTTCCTTTGCTACTACAGTAAACTAAGAAAGATTTTTACACTATTATGAAAAAAACTTACCTGAAAAAAAGGAATGACAGAGCTTTGCAGTTTTAGTTTTTTTTGTTTCTGCTGTTTGTAGAGTGTATGCAGAGAGTGAGTATGCAGTATTTTGTATGTTGACATAATGAAGTTACAGTAGATTTCAAGTCAGTTAGAAGAAAAATGAGATTACTGGAAAAGGAAATTGAATAATCAGTGTTTTTCTTGGTTTAGTCCTTTGGGACTCAGTTTTATGTGTAACACAGCCTCTTAAATCTGTCTTTCAGCTAAACAGGAATTCAGTGAGTATGTGATACATAGATGAACAGTCTACTGGATGTTTTTCCAAAATGTCAGTTCAAGTTCTCTTAAAGTAGATGTTACTTTTTGAGTTAGTCTTGTTCATTTAAAATGAGTTCTTTGCCTTCTGTTGGCAAGCTTCTGTAGGATTTTTTTTACAGGAACTGTTTGTAAAGCAATTGTTTATGAAGTCAGTGGTTTGAACTGTTTATCACATTATAAACAGGGTAGGCTGTAAGACTAGTGCTAAGAAGAACATCTTACATGACATCAGGTTGCCTTCATAAGCTACAAGATCGCCAAATGACTTGCGCTTGTGAAACTACTATGCACGAGGGTACAGGTGTGCCTTGAAAATGAGTGTTTTGCATAGATCACTTGAGGCACATAAGAAATTTCTGTTCAAGTAACTGTAGTTTATTTATTTTGAATACTTATGAAGGTACCAGGTTCTAAAGTCAGGAAATCCCTCAAGTTCTCTTACCACTGGCATGACTTCTATCATATGTTTTCAGTTTCTGCTTTTTAAAGATTTAAGCTTGTAGTATATTTTCTTTTTTTAAAAAAACATGCTGAAAATTATGCGTACTTGTACACAAGTTGCAAGAATTGTGACCATTGGTACTTCATTTCAAGCATAACTCATCCTTGCCATTTAAGAAAAGAAAAAGCACCTATTTTGTATTTGACTACCTTCAGCTTCTTGTCATTCATTTGTCTTTTGTGCCTTCTTAAGTTTAGGGCACTTCTGTTCCCTTTGATGTCTCATTTGCATACTTTAATCAAGTTACCCTTTAATTTTCTTCTTGGTAAGTAAAGGTTTCTTTACTCTGCTTTATGATTCTTTTGTAATTCTTATAGGGTTTTTTTTTCTGTGAGCTTTTCCCTTATTTTCCAGCATTGTTCTTGAAGTGGGGAGCACTAGATTTCCTATTCTTTTCCACTCAATACTCATCAGTATTGGAGACGAATTATTTTTGCGTCCTATTTTCTCCAGAGCACTTTGTTTACCAGCTCAAATACAATACTGCCATGCTGTCCAAGGAATAATATTCAGATTATGATTAATCAGTACCCAGATCTCTTTTTTGAGTTGAGCTTCTGCTTCTGAAGACAGTGATCCCCCATGATGTCCCTGTTTTTTGTGACTGTTTGTAGGTACAGCTTTTCACTTGGTTGCTGTGAGTTTCTTGGTTGAATGCAGTCAGGGCAGAGATGCAGCACCTTGTTTTCTTCAGAATTTGTTACTACTTAGGCACCACAGGATTTTTCCAGAAATGGTTTAACTTTTCTTCCAAGTCATCGACAACTGAATATTCTGATCACTGCTGAGTTGTTATGAGGTGGGTCATGTGCTGCTGCAGAAAAGTCACAACCATGCTAGGATAGTATCCTTGAACTCAATCATGTGTCTCATTTTAAGCCTCTTTAATTTATATCATGTTGGCTTATTTGCTTAATCAAAATGTTGTGCAGAATCAAGTCACATGTTTTCAGAAGCTGGAAGTATACTGCATCAGAATTGCTGCTTTTTATCAATGAAGTTTTATTGTGTCCTCAAGAACCAATATCCACTTAATGTGATACATTTTTTTGCTGGTGCAAGTTGATTGGCACTAATTGTTGGTTGTTAGTAGTAACAAGAGCTTATGACTAAGGCATAAAACAGGCAATGATGGTGTAAACTACCTGTGTCATGCTCTGTGTCTGTATATCAAATTGTTCTTGAGGTAGTCTTATTTGTATACTCATTCTTTCTGATCTTTTCTAGTTAGCATGATGTGTCATACAAACAAACACATTACTCAGGAATGAAAACATTCTGGAAACTTAAATGTGATTGCAAATATGTGAAAAACAAAATGACTCTGTTGCAGAAGCAAGACCTGGCCTAATAACAGAGACTGCCATGATAGAGACGCTCTTGTCCTTCATAGAATCATAGAATCATTAAGGTTGGAAAAGACCGCTAAGATTATCCAGTCCAACCATCAGCCCAGCACCACCATGCTTATTAAAGTAAGTCCTGAGGTTGCACGTCTACATGTCTTTTGAACACCTCCAGGAAAGGAGACTCCATTTGGGATTCATAAATTTGCATACAAGGGGGCTCTGAGATTGGGTGTGGCACATAAACCAGGATTCTGTTATCTGTAGGTACTTAGTATTGTGATTGCCATGCCAAGTTTACCTTTATAATGTAACTGTGACTGTAAAACTCTGATAAAAATTACTGATGCAGTTATTGAATGCAGAGTACTGTTGACAAGTAGTCCTAGAATGCAGTTCAAATACTTCAGCTGCTTTTAATATGCCATTGTATAATCTATGGCATTTTTCTTTTTGCAGTTTTGTACTTAAACTTGGAAAGATGCTAAAAACAAGACTACATTTTTATTAAAGTGGGTTGTTAGAAAGTCAATAGAAACACAACAAACACTGGAATGGCTGGAAATTGTCAGCATAAATTTATCCATCATTGAGTTCCTCTTATTTTCTCAGGAGCAATTGGTATAATTATACTGGGGTGTGGGTTAGGGAGAGCTTCCCCTGACACCCCAGAAAGCAAGCAAAAAAGCCACTGTAGTTTTATCGCTGTCCAACTACCAGAATGCTCACTGCATCAATGCACCATAGTTTTTCTACTCTATTTCTGTTACATGCTAAAGTTTTCAGTTTAGTTTTAACGTCAGCGTGTTGCAAGAACTCGTTATTTACATATGTGAAACCATGTCCTTTGGACATGAAGTGAATAAGTGACTTTGTAATACACAGGTAAATTGTAGATTGGCCTTTTGACTCGTGATTAGAAGAAGAAGAAAAGAGAAAAGATTTTTTTTTCTGTCTTTCCAGAGAAATAGCTTAAGCCCTTTTGCTTTGTTGCATGATGGGCTTTTTGCAGTAGCAGGTGTATGTGCCGACATAACCAAATTCCTAGAAATGCCACAGTCACTTCAGCGTTGTTTGGAAGCTCTTATGTAGTATTTAAAACTACTAAAACTTTTAAAACTACTTTAATACGCAACTTCTCAAGAAGGTTGCTCTTTGTATATTGTATGGTAGCTATGTTTGCTATCATTTTTCTTCCATTATGTTTCTTCACTACAAGTTCTTGTTAAAAAGCTAAGAAATACGACATTGTCAATAGTTCAATTTATTCTGTGCACACAAAGCAGCACTGTTTGGAGGTGACTATTCAGTGTCCCAGTAGGCTCAGAAACCTTGGAGTAGTCTCTTGTATGACAGTGAGATCAATGCTGCTGTTAAAGCTGCTCAGTGTGTTCAGGCTATAATAGCATCTGCACCATTATTTACTAAAAGAATTCCAGAAGCACGTTGCATGAGGTGTTATTTGGTAAGACTTTACACATTTGGTGGGTTGCTGAATTATAAGGAAAGGAGAGGGGAGAAGCACTTGTTAAATGAAATGTCTAGACTCTTGTCTCTGGCAATCAATTGCATCTCACCTATTTGTATATTCATAACACATGTCTCTAGCATCATCATTTTTCTCAGCTGTCACTTCATGGCAACAAAGCGGCAGCAGCAGTCCCTTAGACATGGCACTTAAAACTACCAGAGCAGCAAAAGAAAACAAGCAGTCATTCATTCCCTATTATACTCGGTTTCTTTTGTCATTATGAAAGAAGAAAGGGATCTTCAGCTTCTTAAATATTTTTGCAAGATTAAAGTATGTAGGTGTTTGTGTTCTCCTTCAGTGTGGTGTATTTTAACTTACGATTTTACACGTACCTGACTTGCTTTGTTTTTTTAAAAACTGCTGCACCATGTTGTTTTTTAAATACAGTAACTCTGTCCAGGCTGTTTGGTTATGCAACTCCTCTCATGACCTGCATGGCTGCTAGTCAGACTTGATTGACAGTTATTTCCTCTTATGTGTGCTAGATCTGAATGCAAGGAGGCACTCATAAATTTCAAGTGCCTTCTGATGCCAGCCTGAAACACTTTAAAAAGGTCCTAATAGCATTGATATAATTCGTGGTGAGGGGTAGTAAAACTGCAACAGCATTTTGAAATGTGAACTTCTAAAATAGTTTCAGGTGACTGTCACCTGTATGCACAAAAGAACTCAGTAGATTATATCCCATGCATGCATAACTGTAGCAGTTTGTTCCCCCATCTTTAATGTTATGACTAGCATCATGAAGCACCTGTAAGGCTTGCTGGATAACACTTTATGTAATAATTCATAAAGACTATTCTCTGCTAATAACATGTCGAAGATTTATTTTCAGAAAGTCCTCGTATGTGTCTTTACCTTCTCATTACAAAAGAATGAATAAAAGGAGATGGGAGATGCTAATTTCTATAAGGAGTGTTTTGTTTTTCTGGTAAAAACACGATAATGTCTGTAATGCAGTTCTCCACCAGAATAACATCTCCTTTCCCTGCATCTTCCCTGAACAAAGCCCAGCCCCTCTTTTGAGCCAAGACTGTTCCAGAATATCATGTCTGTAGCTTTTGAACTATTTGTTTGGGGTTTTTTTAGATATCCTTTTTAATGAAGACAATGCCATACTTCTATAGCTCCAGTAACTATTTTGTATGGTTCCACTTTCATGAAAATTTATGAATTCTAGCTTAATTTCATTGAAGGTAAAGGTTTTGATTCTGCTACAAAAAAATACCGGTGAACTGCTACATACCATTCATATGTTACTAATTTCAAGGATCAAGTGTAACATGAAACCTTCAGATGAAGTTTGCTATTGCAGGAGAATGTCAAACACAATATACTGAAAGGTTGAATATATGTATATTAACAGAGGGTATTTTTATCATTAGGGAATATGTCTTTCAAGGACTCTTTTTTTTTTTTTGACTCCTGTCCTTGATATGCAGAGCTTCTTAGTTAATGGACTGTAAAGTGGGTGTGTCCTACAGGGCAGTTTTTAAACCGAGAGGTCTGAGGAGCATTAGGTGTTGTTTGGACTATGAATTAAGCATGTCCCTTCTAGTGAGTACTTAACCAGAACACCTCATCTCCTGAATGCTAGCCATGAGTCCCTGAGCAGCTGACTTGTGTTCAAATTGGTCAGTGCTTCTCTTCTTTAAAGATTTAAAAAAGACCTAAAACATAAAATGGAAGTGTTGTTAAAAAAAAAATAATAAAATGTCCTTATTACACCTGTTGGATGGATATTAATTTTTGTTTGGCTTTGCTAACCTGTAATTTTGTAAAACAGACCTAATAAATGGTGATAATATGTACCATGACTAGTAGTGATTAGTCTTTCAGTTTCTGCTGAAGTGGAATATTGACAGTTTAAGTAGACTGAGAGGAGCAGTGATTTATTTGTGTGCTTCCGGAAAGGGGAAGACAGCAACTTCATGAGGGTGACAGGAGGCGAAGTTGGTAAGGCATATTATCTAACATGAGGAAAAAGTGATGCCATTGCTTCAGGAGAGGCAGTGCCCTAGCTGCTGCCACCTAAGGTTAATTATTCCTGTTACAGAAGCATATACAAAGAGACAGAAAGTGAATTAGAAAAAACAGCAGGCAAAATAAGTGCTTTGTCTTCACACCTATCAATGCTGATTTGCTATACTAGCAACCTTAGGAGTCCAGGACTCCCATCTTTCTTGTTGATTATACTCTTCTTGGAGAGAGTCACATGAATTAGCTCACTGCCCCAGTTTCTTGAACTGGAAGGTGCAGATAATGGTTGCAAAACACCTAAATCAACAGTGTGTACTTGCGGGTGGGATGTACGTGTCAGTACATTGTGAACTCATGCTGTAATGATTTCTCACGATCTCCTAAGAAGGTTTTATGAAGGTCTGGTCTTTGCTAATTCATTTTAGCCTAATGACCAAAAGCTACTTTGTTTTCAGTAGGATGTTACCTTAGACTGATTTGCTTGAGCACAGGAGGGGGTTCGGGTTTCTTTTCCTCCAGTGCAGACAAGGTCAAAGGGATTGAAGTAGCTTCTAGCTATGGTATTTAGTTATGACTTGTGTGATATTCTTTTAAAGCGTTTGCTTTTGGTTTTTTTTTTTGTGATAAATCAGATCATAAATATCTGCAATTGTTTAAATAAGTCGTAAAAAAAAATGCCTCTTTTCTCAGGTCCCATGGAAGAGGATGAAAAACTTTACTGAATTCCCCACAGACTGGAAGAATTCAAATAGAAAGCATTTATTTTACAATCTCAAACTGGAGCAATAACTCAACATTAAAATGAGTAATAGACAAAATGATTCATTCTGTAATGCACCGTCAGATAACCTGAGCAACATACACTCTTCCTCCACTCTCCGCCCCTCTCTTTTACCCTCCTTCAAAAAAAAAAAAAGGTTTAGACTGTACACACATTAGTGCTGTGGTATCCAGGTTACATTTACAAAGATGGTTCCAGAAGCTTTGCTGTGCTAAGATGGTTTCTGTTATTAAGATGTGTTGCTACAAAGAAATATGTTTAGCTTTATCATTACAGAGGGTGTAGTACCATATAGCAAAATCTTTGAGTTGCCTGTTTTACATTAAGACTGACTAAGTCTGAACAACTTGGAAATAATTAAGGCTTATAGCTGTATTCAAAGGACAAGTTAATGCTTCAAAATTTTTGCAAGGAAGAGCTTTAATTGTGTTTATCAGAGAAGTAAAAGGCTAGAGCAATATAATTCTGTATACTGTGCATGTCTGATTTTTTGAAAACTCTTACTAGACTGCTGCCAGAGGATAGAGTTGATTTCTACCAAATTTTACAGTATCTTTAAACTGGAAAAACTGGCTGTCATCGTTTCTTGTTAATGGTGATATATGTGATGGGTGCGTTATTGATATTGGATAAATTTCATTACAGACACGTACTTCATACACTCATCAACTTTGTCTTAGAAGCTTAACAGGTAAGGGACCTTTTGAAGATATTGAAGCAAGCAGTACAGTACTGAAATCTTGGGAGCATCATTAAATTTTAAAGTAAAAGTATTCTATTCTGTATTTAAAAAAAAATAATTTCATGAAACTCCCTTATTAAAAGACTTCTGGTAAACCAGAAGGTCCATAAGTGTTAAATCTACGTAGTTTCAATCTCTGTTTGTATATACTTGGATATTTCATTTACTCGTTTAGCTTTTAGTCGTGTTTGTTCAACACTATATGTAAGTGCGGTGGATAAAAACAAAAAGATTTTTCAAGATAAAGTTTTTATGTTAGAGGCTTGCTATGTAGCCAATTGGGAGTTTAGACTGGAAAAAAACCCTTCCATTTACAATATAGAAGCATTGTGGCTTGATCCTGGAGAAAGCCTGATATTAGCCATTTATTTTGCATCATCTGTTTTTCTGTCAAAAGGATCACAGTTATTTGTTCGGAATTACGTGTCAGAGTGCCTGAAGAGGAGAGCCTAGAATTATTGATTGGTGTTTATTGTAGAGATTAGGACAGAGAGAAAGGTGTTTACTCATTAGAAAAATGTGATGGTTCACTGAGCTCTTCTGTCTCATAGGAATTCTGTCACACTTGGATAAAGCTGTGATTTGATTCATGTAGAGTCACCATAAACAGCATTACAGCTCTCGATTTTATCGTCACCTGATGGTGTGCCCATATTCCTCTGAGAGCTACCTGTGTGTAGACAAACTGAATATGCAGCTGTAGTAAAGAGCAAGATTGTAAAATGGCTTTGTACTTTTTAAGGGGAGATGACTTCTGGGTATTTTATCCTTGAAACTTGCACTGAAATCACGTAGAGTTGCTTGCATGTATCTGTAACTTTGTATACATTTGTGCCATGGGTAAAGCTGTGGTTATATGTGGTTTTCTTAAGGTAGGGTTGGTAGAGTTTAAAAAATATATCTGTTGGGGACAGTGTATGGGTGAGAAAATGAGATGTGTACCTTTGTAAGCTTTACCTTGCATTTTTTTTCCATGCCTATAATTGAAAATCTACATATTTTTATTAGCTCATTATTTTCATCATACCGAAAAATACATACTGAAGTCTTAAAGTCACTTAACTAGAATTTAATCCTTCAATTATTTGTTAAAATAAAAGCTGTGATGCTTTCTTTCCTGTGATAGTTTCATGCAGAATTGTAGATTTTTGTTCCTTTGAGGTTTTCTGACCCATAAAATTTTTCAGTTTCTTCCTCTTATTTGTGAATTTTCTTCATCCTTGAATCTTGCATTATAAATGATAAATAAATTTCCAATATTTTATATACTAGCTAAGAGTTCCACTTTAAAATTAAAGTACAAGTAGTGTTTACAAATTTTACGGAAATGGATGAGTGGCGCTGAGCCCACAGTAAGTTTTGGCTTTGACTGTAAGATCCTTCTTCTCTTTCATCATATATCTGTCCACCAGAGCACCCCACTGGAACTACTACACAAAAATGGATTTCACTCTCTATTGGACTTGAATATAGGCAGCATTTTACCTGTTGTCTTCATTCTGTTCTTCTATATTTCTTTTGATATTTTCAGATATTTTTGTTTAAGCTGAAATACAACTTACTCCTGTGAGAAAGGTCCTACTATTGCTTTCTAAACCAATGCTCATGACCTCAGTGCTCATTATCAGAAATGGAGCTTTGAGAGAAGAGAGAGGGAGTTTGGCCTAAACACACTGTCAAAATAATTGCATGAGAAAATACTGAAATGAGAAAATAAAATACACCCATTTAAAGCTGCTTTACTATTTGTGTAGTGAGCTTGATCTTTTGAATTTTGATATGAGAGTTAATTTATTTCTAAATTGATTCTAATTGCTGCGTTCTGCAAGCAATAAATAAGATGGCAATGTAGAAGGAGTTTCATTTTCCAGCTGGATGTGTGTCAAGTTTTATTTGCGTAGAGTCTCATAGACATAATGAGGATTTTTTTTAGTGGGATCTGCAGTGTTAGGTAAGACAAAAGAGCATGAAAGGAATAATTTAATATTTCTGAACTTATTGGTAAAACCCCATGAGAAATCCTGGCCTCATTTACAAGAGTGCGGTAGTATTGGCTTATTGACCTGAAGCACTTGAAATAACTGTCTGAAACATCTCATGCAGAGGCTGGATTCTCCAGCTGAAATACCTGGGCGCTGAAGTAATAATGTTGTAGCTAATAATATACAAGTGGGTTTTTTGGGAGGAAAAAAGGTGATTTGCAGTCTCAAGAAGAGGAGTCCTAGAATTATTAGGATATGAGACTAATGTGCTGGGGTAGCTGTGCATCCAGGTCCTTGAGAATGTAATATAGAGTCATCATGAAATGTAGAACCACAGCTTTCAGCATTTTAATGTAGTCTGCACTTCCAATTTGCTGCATGGCACTGAGGAAGTGGATTAACCTCAATCTTTTTTTTCAGCAAGAGAGCGGGGAGAACAATTTCAGTCTTTTATAGCAGATGGTATGAATAGTTTAGTTTATGATGTGAGTTCTAAGTGATTTTATAATACTATAATCCCTCTTCCAGCTTAAGAGATGGAGTAGTATACAGCAACCTAGTAGGTAATCAAGAAACTGGCATTTGGGATTACTGAAGGCTAGTGAAGTGTAAAATGTTCCCATTTGATTCATTGATGGGAAATATTAAAACGGAAATGCTAATGACCAGGAGGCTTTACCAGTAAATTGACATTGAGCTAAATTTTCTGAAAAGTTGTGAGACTGAAAGCATGTTAGACTGCACCAGTCTGCACTAGGAGTTCATGGAGTAGGTAGACTAAAAAGAAGATAGGTAGAAGTATGTGGGGATATTGCAAGTTACCTATTTTGATCTGGAATTCCTGGGCCATATCTGACAAGAAAATTATCTCAGAACATCTGCTCAGCAATTTCAGAATACTGCTTTTACTAGACATTCTTTTATCTCTTGATTCCTTTTAATTAGAATGAATTTGTTATCTTAGCTTTGTTCCTGTGAAGGTGGACTTTGTTTCTATGTTTGCTTTTCTGTAATTTGAGTAAGCTTTCTTTAGCCATGTAATTGACGGGCTGCTGATCCACGATTAAATGTTTGCTCACACTGTGAGCGGTGGTATGGGATGGAAGGTAAGATGGTAAGGGGGTGAGACAGTGGAACAGGTTGACACTGGAAGTGTTCAAGGCCAGACTGGATGGGGTCTTGGGCAACCTGGTCTGGGGGGAGGTGTCCCTGCCCATGGCAGAGGGGTTGGAGCTGGATGGTCTTTAAGGTCTCTTCCAACCTAAATCATGCTATGGTGAAGTTGGGAATGTTGGTCGACAGCCAGTTGAACATGAGCCAGCAGTGTGCCCAGGTGGGCAAGAAGGCCAGTGACATCCTGGCCTGTATCAGAAACAGCGTGGCCAGCAGGACCAGGGAAGTGTTTGTGTTGGTGTACTCAGCACTGGTGAGGCTGCACATCAAATACTGTGTTCAGTTTTGGGTCCCTCAGTACAAGAAAGACATTGACTTGCTGAAGTGTGTCCAGAGAGAGGGGCAACAAAGCTGGTGAAGGGTCTAGAGTGTAAATCCTATGGGGAGCAGCTGAGGGAACTGGGGCTTTTTAGCCTGGGACAAAGGAGGCTGAGGGGAAATCATATTGCTCTCTACAGCTCCCTGAAAGGAAGCTGTAGTGAGGTAAGCATTGGTCTTTTCTCCCCAAGCAACAAGTGATAGGTTAGAGGAAATGGCCTGAAGTTGCACCAGAGGAGGTTTATATTGGATGTTAGGAAGAGATCTTTCACCAGAAGAGCTGTCAGGCACTGGCACTGCTGCCCAGGGAAGTGGTTGAGTCACCATCTCTGGAGGTGTTGAAAAGACGTGTAGATGTGGTGCTTAGGCACATGGTTTAGTGGTGGACTTGGCAGGTTTAGGTTAACAGTTTTATTTCCTCAGCAATGGAGTAGCCTGCATCAAAGTGAATGAAACCAGTCATTTTATTGTACAGGAAGAAGTGTTTCATGATTTCATCCGAGAAGCTTGAAAACAATGCATCCTTTCTGATTTTCTTTTGAGGTGCATGTGCGAACGTTTGGGATTTACCAGACGGTGAACTCGGATCTTGGCTTACAGAGCCATGACTGAAATTGTCAAAATAACATATGAATTCATATAAAGACTTCACAGTTAACAACTGGTATCCAATTAACATCACTGTGATAGTGTCAGGAGTGGAAAGACTGAATTTTATTGCGTTTAGCCAAATGGAGCCATGTGGTTACTTAGGTTACAGTGCTCCTGATTAATCTCTGTGGCCTTCTGTTGCTGTGAACTGTCCTTTCATTCCTAAGAGAGTGTGGTTTACTAGATTTCACCATCCACCTGTTGTGGAACAACATCCTGCATCCTCTGACCCTATGGCTTTATTCAGATTTAAGTCTCTCTGGAGAGAGACTCTTCCCTGGAATTTTCAGTACTTTCTGTTGGACTGTCTCCATTCATTGGCTGAGATAGGACACCTTTTTCTTTCTTTCTTCTGGAGACTTGATCAGCTGTAATGGCTGGAATTAGCATTTTCTGCAAAAACATTAAGAACAAGCTGTTTGTATCTTAAAATTTGAAGTTATTTTATTTCTTTGCAAATACAGTATTTTTAAGAACGGTGTCTGAGTTCATGAAGATACAGCTTTGTATGATTTTTTTTTTCCCTCCCCAGCAGAAGTCAGAAGTGAAGAAAAATGATTGTCTCCTGATAATCCAGCGATTTTTAGTCAGAATACAGTAATTTTAAAATGTTTGAGACTGAACACATCAAAAGGTGTATGAGGACATTTGCTAAAATATTCTTCAGTATTGTAGTCTCAACATGCTTTATCTATACAAAAATAGTTCATTTTTTTTTTCTAATAGTCTCCATTTCATATACAAGTTTAATGTTTTCTGAATCTTACTTATTAAAATATTGAACATGCTATATGGAAGTGCCAAAGAGATCCGTGTTGTAAAATGTAAGACCTCTATCCGCACCCATTCACATGAATAAACCTCTTAAGTACAACACTTTGCAGCCTAAACAGCCTAACTAGGCTAGTAATTAGCTCCATAACTAAATAGAAACTGTACCTCATATTTCATATTCCATAAATTACACTTAGACACCTTTTAATGGTCTGAATGACTTTTCTGCAAAAACAGTATCATTAAAAGGGTTTTAGAATATTTCTTCTTCTCAAGCACTGTTGTGCTGATTTCCCACTGAGTTCAACTGGTGAGATTTTTATAGCATTTACTCTTAATTTTATATAAACTGGAAAACATAAGTCTCCTCTAACCTTTGTGAAAGCTAATCACTGACTAAAACCAGTTGCCTAGGCTACTGTATGGGCAAGGAGGAGGTATAGGCACCTGCAGAGAGTCAGTCCTTCCTTCATTTGAAATGGAATGATTTGCCATCTGGGGATGAGTAGTCTCCTAGCTCTGGCTGTGCTTGATTTATCAGATAATTAAACTTAAATTAAAGAAAACCTCATACATGATTCTTATTTACTTTTGCTCAATAATGAAAAAAAAGTTTTGATCCAACTTTGCATGTCTAGTCCTTAATTTCAGGATAATTATTAATAGTGCTTGTCTGCTTCAGTGACCCAAATACTTGGACAAACTGTAAATATTGTATACGAGACAGAACTTCTAAAATACAGGTGTCTGATTTCAAGCATCTGCATGAAAGTAGCTTTGACCTGATTTTCAGAACTACAGCACTGCTCATTGTGCCAACAAAAATAGAGCATGCTGACAATTTCTCAGAAACTCGTTTTCAGCATATGGTCTCTGAACTCATGCGCTGAGGTATGTGGTGATAGGGGATTTTTTTCATTTTGAATATCCAAAGTTATTGTCCAAACTTGATAATATTTGTTGTTCTGTTATATGGAGGAAGACTTGTTCCACATTTAGTCTTGCTCTGCCTCTATGCTACGTGGCGTAAAGGGTTTTTTTTATCTAGTGAACTTCATAGTTATGTGTTTTGCGGGGAAGAAGAAAGGTTGCTATTAGTGTTAAAGTTTTAAAAAGGGGCCTTCAAGATCAGCTTGTGTTTCACTGTTAGGCACTGCATTTCTACTTGTAAATCTATGCCTTCTTGCTTGTTTGGAGTTGGCAGTTAATGGCCTCTGTGATTGATCAAAACTGCAGTGTTTGGAGCAGGAGCTCTTGGTCTGAGTCATCGCTGTACAGGAAGCACGTGGGATCAAAGAACATGCAGGTACCTTGCTGGACTGATTTAAAATGGCCTTACAGAGAACCAGATTAGGAATTTTACGTCAGTAGTGCTGCCTTGTGCTCCTGCCCATCTTCATGCAGCACATGACTCATCCTTGCACGCTTTCGTATGCTTAATGATAAGGCTGCTGCACTCAGCTGCCTTTCTTCTGCACAGAGTGAATGCTCTGCTGATGGACTCTAAGCCGCAAAGGCTATTTGCACTAATTAGGCTTAAGCAGAGTTAGTGAACAAGGGAATACCCCCTCATGATTGGAAACTGTGTTGGTAGTCGCTCAAGATAAAAACAAAGCTAAGTATTCTTGAAAAAGCTTTTAGGCTATTTAAAAACCTTGGCTTTAGGATGGAGTATATCTCAGCTATAAGTGCTTTCAGATAGCAGGGGTTACTTTGCTGGTGAATATTTAAAAGCAGAATTCATAATGTAACTTCACTTTGTGTAAAGAAAATCTTTTATATGAGAAATTGTAACAGAAGTTAATACAAGTCATTGAAGAATAGATTGTCTACTGGGAAGAATCTAATTGCACGTAAGGAAGAAATATGATGCACAGCAGAGGTAATGCTGTTTGTGCAGTCATCTCTCCTAGACCTGTTACTGAGTGAGGGTGACAAAGTGCATTTCTGATTGATAGCAGACCTGTTTTGGCAGTTCTGACCTGTTTAGTTATGAAGCTGTTGAACATAGTGTCAGTGCATGGGAAACGAAAGAACGTTAAAACAACCCTAAAGCTTTGATCAGCATCATGATTTTTAATCATTCATATTTAGTTTGAGGTTTTGATGGCAAAATCAGATTTTGCCACTCCTTATTGCCTTTTAGGAAAAAGCAAGTGATCCTTGATCTTCATACCAGTTTTCTCCCAGTGATGCAGTCTAACCAGACTTACTTTCAGAAAGCGTATGTAAATGTTTCATGTAAAGCAAATGTGTATTAGATTAAAGCAAATAAAGGTTGTCTTTCCTTTATTCCTTCTCTTTATTTGAGAGACAAATGTGCGTTCTGAAAAACAGATCCATGTGTGAAGTTACAAGCAGCATTATATGTTCATGTTGCTGTGCAAATATCTAGAAAGAGAAGGCACACACAACACTTGAAAACAAAATGTGAGCTGTCACCCTAGGTTTCATATTTATAGAAGTTCCTTAATGGTTGGATCATTGTAATTCTTGTGATAATTCCGGATGCTAAGCTGTTACCATCTCCT
Organism: Tapera naevia; assembly: GCA_033556795.1. Classification (NCBI taxonomy): domain Eukaryota; kingdom Metazoa; phylum Chordata; class Aves; order Cuculiformes; family Neomorphidae; genus Tapera; species Tapera naevia. Next base: position 931,130 of record JAUMJJ010000222.1, read on the forward strand.
GTTTGGAATGGACCAAGATTGCTGTGGTGGATTCAAATGACTGGTCTTGTGCATCAGTCTTTTGAATTACGCAGGGGCAGCTGTATTATCACTGTAACATCAGGTACAGAGGATAGAATTGAGGACTCCAGAGGCGTAGCACCTTAGAAGCTTTGGTCCACAAGAAAAGCCATTAGAGTGCGTTTTTGAAGGCAATATGTTGAGGACTGGCTGTGCAAGTTACAGGTTCATCAGAGAAACCCAGCAGTTCATCCTATTAGAAACATCCTGTTGCTGACAGTGCACAAAAGACTGTTTCTACTAGCAGCAAGTTCACTTGGAGATAACAAGTTTGACAATATTCTGAAAGTATGAAGGAGAATTTAAATTAAAATAAAGGTCAGTTATATATACTTAAGCTTTAAAAAAATAATAAAATGATGAAAAGAAATGAATAGGCCATGTGAAGATAAGATTGGAATAAAAAGAAGAGAAAGAGAAGTGAACTTTTAACCGACCATAATAAATGAAACTTGTGTCCCTGAAAAGCAAAGCGTTATCGGAAAGGTTACCTGTACTAACAACCAAGCCTGTCCCTTAATGAGCTCAAGGAATTAAACCTCTGACAGAACAGAGTAACAAAGCACCTCTCTGATCAACGCAACTGTGTCTCATTTGTTCTGTAAAACTAACCTCTGTTCTATCTCCTTTGGTGTTACAGCAATAAAATTAAGTAAACCTTTCCATAATGACATTCTTTCCTTTAGAAATCATAATTTAGAATTCTAAAGTGTGTTTTGTATTCGCTTCAGGCAACCCAAGTTGACACAGAAACTTTCACAATTTACCTGATTTCAAAGTCTCAGTGTTTATCTTGGAAGAATAATGATGCTAAAGACTGGCTTACATCTTCAGAAGAATCATGTGTGTCAGTGGTCCCCATATGTTTTAGGTTTGAACCTTGTTACCTAATGCTTTTTGCCTGTGTGAAAGAAGTTAGTCAAAAAAAAGTAAATGTAATATGGAAGGATGCAAAGTTACTTAAAACAAAAAAGTCCCTTCCCAGCAAAACAACAATGGAAGACCTCCAAATTTCAGAAAACCTGTGCCAGGATAAAATACAGTGATATGCATGTGTAATGTGTGTAATGATCTGGTGTTTGAAACAGGGTAACTGATTTTAGAAGATCAACTAGGAAGTAAAAAACCCCGATTGCCCGCATGAATGTATAAAACAAAAGTAGCAGCAGTACAGTGTTTGGTACTTCTCTAGTTTACATTTGGCATCCCTGCAAATTCTGAAGGGGGATCCAGATGCTTTTCAGGTTTGAGGTGACAGAGTAATACGCTTGTTCCCATTGAAAGTGAGCAAAATAATGTAATTTCACCGTATGTATCTGCTGACTACTAAAAACATTGTTTCTAGCTTGGGAGAGCTAGGTATCTGTTATGCTAAAATGATTCATCATAGAAATGGACTTTAAATTGCTCTATACAGAAAAAACATCTGTCTAACCCAGAATGATCCTTCTGGGTTGAACAAATATAGACTTAATTTTTTTTTTTTTTAAATACTATTATGTCAAGCCAGGAGGTCTTACTTTTGAATACTGTTTGACTGAGAAATTTTTTTGCTATGTTGGAGACATACTGATATTTCTTCTCCCAGTAAAAATGCTAGGTGAGATGTTAGAAAAAGTGTGAAGTAACAAAACTGATTTATGAGCCTGTTATCTGAAATGACTTTAGCCTTTCAGGATTTTTGTGTGACAATTTACTGAGTTGGAAGATAATCCTTTAATTGTTATGTCACAAAACCCTACACAACTTCCAAGTACTGCCAGATCTCTCAGACATTCTAGGACAAGTTCTCCCATTGTATTTCTTTTAACTTTTTGAGTATATTTCTTTCATACCTATGGAGGCGTGTGTTTGGATTATCAAAGAACACTTGGTCAAAAGAAAAAAAAAAGGTATAATCTAGGCCAAGAAGTTTTAGGGTTTCCTTCTCTAAAATAGCAGCTCTTGAAGGACTTCTAAGGGAAAAAGGGTTGCAGCAAAGTAACATTTTCAACCCTGAAAATTCTGTTCATGTTTTGCCTCTTCACTGTGCTATTAGCTTGTTTCTAGTTAAGATTCATGTGACTCTTGATGGAGTCTGTGTTTGTGTAGAAGATTTGAAATGCTGTGATCTTGAGTGATATCACTTTTATAAGTGTGTATCTTTTTAAGACAGAAATTGCACTAACTTATCAGGAGTGCCTATTTTTAGAGGTGATCACCTGACTCTGCGCCCCAGGAGTCATCTTGTCCCTTTTGGGGACAGCAGGCCTTGGAGATGGTAACCTGGCTCGCGTTGCTGTTTCAGGGGCAGTGAAGCCGGCAGAGCGGTGGCGTTTCGCAGCCCGTTCCAAGGCAATCTCTGTTTGCAGCAGCTGCCTTGCCCTTGTGCACCAGGCATGCTCAGTCCTGTGCATGTGCATCTTTTCAACTTTCTCCATATACTTCTCTTGTTTTTCCTGAAGAACTCTCCTTACCCATGTTGAGCACAAGAAGGAGCAGCTTTTTTTGCTTCATCTAAAAGCTGAAGGAAAGATGCTGTAGAATACTTTCATTTCCAGCATTTCCTTAACTTGAAGAATCACTTTTAAGTCTAGTCATAAGGAAGGTCAATAAATACAAATAGTCGGCAGATTCAGGAAATAAATATTTCCTTTCCATCAGTCTGTCTGTGTAGACACTAGTTCAGGACTCGAGGTCTGCAGGATGCATAGTTTTGTGATGACATCCTCCTGGTACACAGCAGGGCCAAATCACTACTGCTAGAATTTAATCCTGTAGTGAGGTAATACCTCTTCACAGGTTTTTCTCCTTCCTGGAAGGAGTTTTGAAGCTAAAACACAGTCATTTTTGGTACCATGTTACCCCTTTTAATTATGAGTAGCAGACCAGTCACAGGTACAAATGATTTCTTCCTTCAGTCCCTGGACTTTTCCGATTCCCATCATAGCACTGGTCAGCTCATGTGAGAAAAGTCTCAGCTTCCCACCTGTCTCTGCTTGCATGTTGTATTATAGTTACTCAAGGACATGTTCAGATTTAGTCACCAGTCTAAGATCTAGTCTGACATCTCAGCATTGCCTATTGGAGATGCTCGAGGCATCTTTCAGAGCCATGCTCAGAATTACTACTTAATTCATTTCAAATTGAAAGTGGCCTTCTCAGCTGAGATCATTTCAGCCAGAGAATGAGTCAGCTGCAGGTTTTTATGGCTGATTATTCCTATGTGATAGTGTTTCATAGCAACAAAGTGATGCTGAGCCCTTGCTGCAAGTTGACTCTCAAATGGTCTTAAAATTCTAATTGAATCTGTAAGTAGTGCTATTTTCTTTTTTTTTTCCTTTCTACTGTGCTATTTGTAAGGAGAAAAGAAGTTGTGCTCACTGCATGTTGCCAAAGCTGTTACTGTTGGTTTTCTGTTTTGTCTGTAGTTCCAAAGGCCAAACTACCATGCCTCGGGAGAAAACCTAAGTGAATAATAGTCTTTGTTGCTGTATTATCATTTTTGCTGTTGTTCCTTTCTCTTCATACATCAGAATTCAATTGAGAATGTCTTCCTGATTCAGATGAGATGTTTTTTGAGATGTCCCAGATGTCCACTGAATTTGTAAAGGAGTAGGCATTGGATTGTGTTGACAGAAGTCTACTTTTGAAGAACAGTACTGCCCTGATGCAGCTGTGTGTATCCCAATGTATGCAAGAGTTACTGCTTTTTAGTCCTTATGTTGGCATTCTCTTTCTGGTTTGCATTCTCAGCTGGTAGAGAGACCTGATACTTCTCACTTGCTTCCAGTGTGAAGAACCCAGCTTGTTCTTGCTCTCTTCCACTCTGTTTTCTCCCATCTCTCTTCTGGAGTCTTCACCTTTCAATGGGCTTTGTGTTTCTTACAAACGGAAGCAGTTCTGGAAGCGTTCCATAGGATACTTTGATGTCAATGCATGCCTAAAACTGTGAGGTGTGTTATTGCTGAAAAACTCAACTACATGCATCCAACCTACAAAGGGATCTGTATTAACTGCAGTATTTTGTCTCGAAACTGCATTTGGCTCACAGCTAAAGATTCTCTTTCAGAGCTAGCTTGAACAGTCCAGTTATGTTCCCATCGAGTTGAAGCAGGTCAGCAGCTAAAACTAAACCCTAGGCTGTGCTGTTGGAGGGATCTGCCATGGCTGTAAGCGCTGACGTGAGAATTGCATGGCTCACTTCCAACATCTTTGATGAAGAACTCTTTTATAGCAAGGGCAGGTACTAGTGTTCTAAAACAGAGAAAATGGTATGTAATTTTGTGAATAACCATTCACAGAAAAGACAGATAAAGAGAGCTTCAGGATGTACAGGTCTTTATATTTTTTAAAGATACAGTTTTTATGCAGGCTTTTCAGGACTTGGCAGCATATCCAAACACCTGCTGCAATGTTTAATTAAAATACTCTAGCTGAATGGAAAGCTTTTCTCTGACCTTTATTGAAAAGTAAAGGATTATTTGACTTTGCATAGTTCTGACAAAAAGAACCTTCTAGTTTTTACAGAAAAAATGCAGGTGATGAGTTTCCAGTATGAAAATTGTTAATTTAATTTTTCCCTGCAGAATTGTTTCAGACTAGCTAGTTTTGTTGTACCCGTTTCATTTAATTTGTTTTGTTTAAAGTTGCACAGGAATAGAGAGAACACTTAATCTGCAGCTTACGGTGTGATATATCACACCACTGTTTTTCTCTGAGTCATGCCTGTGGCATTTTCTTCATTTTTTAACATTGCATGATTCACCTTTTGTCCAGATTTAAAAATGTGCCATGTCCTGTAGAATTTACTTACAGCTTCAAACAGAAGTAGAGTAAATCATGCCACTTACAACGGGATGAATACATAGAAGGAAAGTGTGCATTACACTCAAATTTTGAAGCATTCAAAGAAGATGCATTTGCAGTGTGGTGAAGTGTTTTGTGCAGTGTTTTGTTTTAAACGTGTTTAATCAGATACAGTTCTTTACTTATCTCGATCTTATGAGGTGAACAGATTTTTCAGTAGGAATAGTGTTCTTGTGGATGAAAGGATCATAAGACAGTTGTATGTAAAGCCAGGTAGTTGTAAGAGAAATAAACAAATATCTGTAAATACAATGTAATACATCTTATGCACTGTTAAAGGTAAGAACTTAGGTGTATATAATCTTTGAAGAATAATTGGCTGAGACTTCACTATTAAAACTAAACCCTAATTATGTTTTGTGTTACTTTCTGTCAAGGCGACAGACGAAAACATCAATTCCAATGTTTAAAATAGTTTAAATTCTAATAATAGGTGCAACCCCACCTTTTCCTAGCATAAACTGAAGAAAACAATCAGATTGACAAGTCTAATTGTCTCACAATTTCCAGAACCAACATACAGTTTTGGGAGGACCATCTGCAAGGCTTATAAAGCAAAGCCACTTAAAGTACAGTGATTTTACTTTTGTATGTCTACATTTTGATATCTTCACTGAGTCTGTCCAAAACTCCATTGGGACTTTTTTACCTGTCCACTTTGGCCTGGGCTAGGGCAAAGGAGGTTTGGTTCAGGCAAGAGCAGAGAGTTCTTAAAATCTCTGATGCCTGCGGAAAGTGACAATTCCTTTTTATCACTGAACTGACTTACAGTAGTTTAAAACCCCTGGCAGAAACAACGCTTCCGGTCTCCTTACTAATCCCAGGTCATCCAGTCCTGTAACCAAGGAGGAATTTCTAAGCCTTCACAACCAGAATTTCTTACAATGCCTAATTACAATGACATGTGCTGTAATTTACTTACATCCTTTTTCATAGAGAAAAATGTATGGCTTAAAGGTGGAAAGAGGTATAAGTTTTGTAGATTAATAGAAAATAGCAAACTCTTTTTTTTTTTTTTTTTCCTTCCTCCATGTGGAAGATGAGGGCATTTTGACAATAAACTATACCTGTCAGAAAGGGAGCCAATATGTAATGTTAGCAATCAGCTAAGAGGCACTTCATATTGCTTGGTATTAATCATACTGTCAATTTTAATTCCATGGGCATCCTTCTTTCCACTTTTCACTTAGAATTTATTTCAGAGCATGATCAAAGCTCTGCTGTTCATTACATTCAGCATTAGCTAATTTGGCTTTTGGCAACTCTCATCCCAGTTCCTATTAAATGCTGGCCATAAATTGAGATAAGGGTTGTGCCAAAATATTTCAGGATTATCAAATAGTAACATAGAGATGGATGCATTATCATGCTGCTTTCAAGACTGTTAAAATTAACCATTAGCAAATATTTAGAAACTCCAAGACAAATTTACACCTACAGTGCTTTTTTTGCATGTCTTTTGACTTGACTACAGGATGAAACAAATGGGAGAAAAATTGTCTTAGAACATTTCTGAAAGGCTCATTTGTGTATATTGTGATTTTATAGAGACTTCTGTAGAGACGGTTTTGCAAGCGTAATGTGTCATAAAATATTTTGGGTCATGGAATATGCTGTGTTTATAAAATAAGACTTTTAGGGTAAGTGTTGTTTCCCAAGATGCAGTCAGCTAGAAGTCTGTGCACAAGACCCATATTGGAAGTTCTTTTATTTATATTTTTTTCTTTCAGGAGGTATTTCTAGAACCTGCTGAATGTATAATTTCTAGTAGTAGATTCAAAAATGGCAGTTTGCCTGGAGAGAGGAGAAAATGTTACTTGGGTATGTAAATAAGATACCCTACCTTAGCAGCCCTTACCCCTCTTTTTTTCATACTTTAATCTTGAAAAAGCAATCTGAAAGTGGGCTTTAAAATTCCAGTATAAAAGATCTATAAAAAGGCTTGAACAGATATTTAAATAATGAGAAATAAAGAATTAGTGTTTTTTTTGCAGCATCAGATAAGTTGGTGACAGAATTTCTATAGATTTCTGGGCTGCCTCACATCTTAATTGCTATTGTTGGAGAAAATTATGGAGAACAGCTGGGCATCCAAGTCTTTTCAAAAAGTCTACTGAACCTGAATACTGCTTCAGTTCATTAATGACTGAATATGAGGTGTAACATCTGTGGCTTGAACATTAGTAAGAAATTCTTTAAATAATCAGAAAATCTGTTTTTTAAGAATATTGAATTACTAGAAAGTATAATCCTGCTGTAAGATGAAAAAAATTGTCATGACTGCAACTTATCAGGTTACTTGTGCTTTCAACTTTATTAGTGTGTACAGTGGTAGAATATTTATTCAGTTAACAGTTTGCCCCTGATGACTTATGTTTAAAGTTGCATCTGGTTTAAATATTTCCTAAGGCTTTCCAAGAGCAGAGGACTGTGTTTCAGAAGTAGCTGTTGGCTTGCTTTGTTTGCTTTCCAACTGATCTTGTGGAGCTTTTTTGAGAACAGGAGGAGAGTACAGAAATCTGTAAGGGCAGAAGGGAGCAGCTCCCTCACCAGGAGATGACATTTGCAGGGTTTTACTTGTTGTTTTTGCTTTGCTTTGCCCTTTGCTTTTGCAGCTCCTTCCTGGAAACACGAGAATCTGCTTCATTAGAGATTATCTTTCCTTTTTTTTTCAGTCTTTTGTGTTGTCTTACTATGTTAGTCTCCTGGTCAGGAACCTGGAATTAGCTTTTTTTTTTTCAATAGCGATATTTATATGAAGCATTTGTAGTATTTAGAATAAATTTATTTCTGAAAGAAACCAATGCAATAGTCTTGAGGCAAAGACTTGACTGGAAAGTGGAGTGCATCAGTGTTACTAGAGACCTGCACTGCTAGTATATGTGTAACAGTAATAAACCAAACCTCTGTTCTCAAGCTGTAGCTTAATACTTTTTCCATGATTGAAATATAACTCAGAACTCCATGATAAAACCAGGTATTTTTTTCAGCATAAATTTCTACTTGGGAGGCTTTATTGTGGATTAATACTAAAAATACAGACCAGGATTTCTGCACTAGTTAAAACTATTTCAGAAGTGTAAATGTAAGGAGACTGTGGAATCCAGAATTCATCTCTTCAGAGAGGTGAATTTAATACAAGTCCCATTCTACCACCCCCAGGAAAAGGAAGTATGTATTGTGATTCAGCCATTGAATTTTAAGACCTAGATTCAATAAATGACCTGGGCATTATTTTTTAATCTCCTTTTAAGCTTGGGCTTAAATGTTTTTCTGAACATAAATGTATTTATAGATATGCTTAAAACTAAACGTAAGCTTAAATGCCCTGTTCAGCAGAGCTGGATTTCACAAACGTAGTGGTACGGTCAAGGGGAGGCTGATGAGCTGCTCTTGCCCTTCTGATGGTCTGAGAGATGTTCTGTCAGAAATGTAGCTCCTGCTTTTCTTGGGCAGCCTTTGTGAGTTTGTGTCTGTTCATCAGCTCAGAGGAAGAAACGGATGTTCTGTAACAAGTTATAAATGGCCCAGATAATGCCATCTCTGCTTACGCTTTCTGACACATTCTGTGGTAAGTTTCTGAGTAGTTGCATCTTTCTCAGCCACAGTTTAATGGCATGGGCTGAAACTTTACCTGCTGGATGGGGTTTTCAGTTTGGAGCTTTTGCATTTTTACACAAGTGCCCTCCTCCTTTTAAGAAAGAAGAAAACTTGTATTTATAAATATATAAAATTAAGATTACTCTTGTACTGAGAAGATGGATTGCATCTGTGCTCAGAAGTGGCAATGCAAAAGTTGACAGAAAGCTTACTCTGATTTCCAGAATGTGCTTCATGAGGCTCTGATGAGCAAACCGCCCAAACTTGGCAAATATGTAAGTTCCTGAAACACCTTTGGTTTCTGTGCTTTGAGGAAACTTAAAGGCGTGGCAGGCGTAAATGCATGAACATTTCACCTGTACTGAGCATATTCCAGTTGGGAGCTGTGACAGACCTCACTGTGTGAGAATGGCAAGAGGCATCGACTCTGAGACATGAAGGCTGCACTTCAGTCCTAGTGTTTCCCTTGACTTTTGGCAGAGAGGAGGACAAAGTTTTTCTGGCTGAGATGCAGAAAAGATGCGTTATGCTGGTTTGGGGGTAAATGGGGTAGACAGAGGATTTGGATTGTGGCAGGCATCTGGACTATAATTGTGGGTATGTATGTCTGTGGGAAGAGTCTCGAACTGAATGGGAGATGAGAAGAAATCTTGAAATAGGTTTCTTCCCCTCAGGATTTTGGACACGCCTGTGTATAAAATGAAATTTTGAAAGGAGTACCAGAGGTTTTTGCTAAGGCAGATTCCATTACTATTTTACAAAAATTCCATAATGATGTATGGAATATGAGGCTTTAAAAGCAGCATTTATCAGTGTAGCAGAAGAAAGGCCCTTTTTAAAGTCCCTCAGCTGTGATGATTCTGCTTCATTAGCAAGACTGTAATGAAGACAGTTCAGTCTAAAAGTGGGCAGGAAAGTTTGGTTGCACTTTCATTTATGTATATTGCAGAAATATTTGCTCATAATTTTTTTTCATTGCTGTCTATTAAAGACAATTTAATTTAATTTAACTTCCTGAGCTTTATGGAACTATTTCTTTGCATGTATTGCTCCCTTGGCAGAATTATTTTTCACTTTCCTCCCAGCATTTTTCTACTCTGAGAAAGATGCAAGACCCTCAAAGCTAAAAAATTGCTGCAGAAAAGGAGAAGTTTATTTTTGTTGATCTCTTCTTAGTGTTTGACCTTATGTTAATTTAATGCCAGAATACTGTGATCTAGAGTCCCAGAAAATAATCTAATGATCTCCCTGCATTCTGCTCTGATAGTAACATGATTTTACAGTCATACTTTACATTTTCAAAGGTATTTTCCATATATCTGTAGAAAACTGATGTTCAAAGCTATGTGCTATTCTCAGGCGTAGCCTTTTGCATAGGGTGCTTTACATACACAGAATTAGTAACCAATGACCGTCTTGTTTCATGGTTCTAGGCTGGACTAGTTCCGGATTTCTGATTTTAATTGAAAGTGTTTATAAATATTAGATTCTAAAACAGGCTTTTGATACAAAGTGTTATTAAAAGCTCTCTGAGCTGACGTTTGGCATGCACATTATCAGCTAACCAACACCACAGTTACTGCTTCTGTCCCTTTTTTTCAGTTCAGTAGATTTTGACAGGAGTTACTGCAGACAGACCACTTTAGAAATCAGATTAGCTGTTCAAAATTCCAGGAATTTAACCCTAATTTGCATTTTCTGATTTAGAAGATACATGGTTGGGGATCTGCTGCTGCAAAACACAGCTGCTGCTTCTGCTCTTGTTGGTGGCTTTGCAGAGCAGAATAGTTCTTCTGGCTCTCTAAGCACCTGGCACAAGACCACAAAGAGTTTGATGACCCTGCATTTATCAAGGGGGAGAGAGTCATTGCTGTTTCTCTCTGTGCCCACTTGGCAGATTACAAAATAAGAGGGGACTTTGCTGTTGGCATCGGAGAGCTTACAGCTTGTGTGAACATTACCCTGGGTTTTGCTCACAGTGAAATAGTTCTCTTGTAATTATTATGAAGGGCATGCTCTTGGAAACAACGTTGCTATTGAATGGTTGCAGTTGGAAATAATGGTTGGGTTTGTAACCTGACTTAACAAAAAAGAACCCCCCAAAATAATAAAAAGCCAAACTAACTCTATGAAGAAATTTTAGTATTAGGCAAATAAGTTTGGATGAGTTTGGTAGCAAATTTTGATAAACTTTTTTCTTTTTGTAATATATTCATGCTAGTATTAACATAACTTTATACTGCAAATGAGAATTTTGCTGTCTAGTTTAGTGATTTATACAGTACTCTTAAGGCATTTACTTTTTGAAAGCAGCTGGCTCCTTTTCATGGATCTGACTTGCAGGAATTATTCTAAAGCAAGAATAAGAAATCACTACAGAATATGAATGATAAAATGAATACAACTCCTTGCATCCTTACATTTTCTTCAGTTTCTCTTGAATAACTACTTACATTTCCTTGGTCAAATGGCAGTTCCAGGATGCAATATAAACTGTTAATAAAATGAGATATGTTTTCTTATGAAGAGGTTGCATGGATTGTATAACGCATATTCATAATTTCTGCCAGTTACTTTCCCAGTTTTATTACTATTACTCCTAATTTGTGAAGAGGAACAGCTGGAGAAGTTATCCAAGGGGATCTGTTGCCTTAATATCTTTTTGTAGGTTCACTGGAAGTAATGAGGTGGAATTGAATGAAATTTGCTGTCTGTTAAGTCCAACATGTTTACTGAGATCACAGTCTTACACACAGACATGCCATACAGTTCTGAACACTGTATGACTGATAAAGCTTTGTTTTGATTGGAGGGAAAGGAACACAAAAATACGGTTCCGAGGTGTAAATCAAGGCTCTGTCTAACCCAGGGGTGTCAAACTCACAGCTCCCACTGCTCTCCTGCTCCTGCAGTGTAATGCGCATCACTCGCTGCACGTGTGACCAGCACTGGCAGGAGTGCAGGGACAAGGAGCTTGGTGCTGCCAGCGAGCAGAAACAAGGACCCAGGCTGGATAAAACAAGGTGGAGGCCTGGATTCAGCTTTCAGGCCGTGAATTTGATACCCCTGGTTTAACCCATTCATTGAATCCCCAACATAAGAAGAATTCTCAACATAAGAAGGATATGGAACTGTTGGAAATGGCCAGGAGGAGGGCTATGAAGATGATCAGAGGGCTGGAGCACTTCTGCTATCAGGACAGGTTGACAGAGTTAGGGTTGTTCAGGCTGGAGAAGAGAAGGCTTCAGAGGGACCTTACAACGGTCTACCTGAAGGGGCTACAGGAAAGCTGGGGATGGACATTTTACAAAAGCATGTAGTAATAGGACGAGAGGAAACAGCTTTAAACTGTAAGGGGGAAGATTTAGATTAGACATCAGGAAGGAATTCTTCACAATGAGGGTGGTGGGACACTGGCACAGGTTGCCCAGGGAAGCTGTGGATGTCCCCTCCCTGGAAGTTCTCAAGACCGGGTTATATGGGACTTCGTGCAGTCTGGTCTGGTGGGAGCTGTCCCTGCCCATGTCACAGAATCATAGAATCTTCCGGTTGGAAAAGTTCTTGGAGATCATCGAGTCCAACTGTACCCATGTTCTGCTAAACCACGTCCTTCAAAAACTCATCTACCCATTTTTTAAATACCTCCAGGGACTGTGACTCTACCACCTCCCTGGGCAGCTGTTCCAGTGCCTGACCACTCTTTCAGTGAAGAAATTCTTCCTAATATCTAGTTTGAACCTCCCTTGGAGCAACTTATGGCCATTTCCCCTTGTCCTGTCACCTGTCACTTGGGAGAAGAGATCAACACTCACTCTGCCACAGCCTGCTTTCAGGCAGCCATAGACAGTGATCAGATCTCCCCTCAGCTTCCTCTTCCCCAAGCTAAACAACCACAATTCCTTCAGTCACTCCTCACAGGACTTGTTCGCCAGCCCCGTTGCCCTTCTCTGGATGCGCTTCAACACCTCAATGTCCTTCTTGTACTGAGGGGCCCAGAACTGAACACAGTACTTGAGGTGTGGCCTCACCAGAGCCGAGTACAAGGGCACAATCATCTCCCTTATCCTGCCGGCCACACTGTTTATGATACAGGCCACGATGCCGTTGGCTCTCTTGGCCACCTGGGCACACTGCTGGCTCATGTTCAGCCAGCTCTCATTCGACACCCCCAGGTCCTTCTCCTCCAGGCAGCTCTCCAGCCACTCTTCCCCAAACCTGCATGGGGTTGTTGTGACCTAAATGGAGGTCTCTAATCCCGTTGGTCTCAGCCCATTGATCCAGCCTGTCCATATCTCTTTGCAGCACTTCCTTTAAGCACATCAACACTGCCACCCAGCTGGGTGTCATCTGCAAACTTGCTAAGGGTGCACTCAGTCCCTTTGTCCAGGTCATTAATAAAGATATTGAACAGGACTGGACTCAGCACTGAACCCTGGTAAACACCACTTGTGACTGGCTTCCAGCTGGATTTAACTCCATTTACCACCACCCTCTGGGCCCGGCCATCCAGCCAGTTTTTAACCCAGCAGAGGGTGTACCCGTCCAGGCCAATGGCAGCCAGTTTCTCCAGCAGGATACTGTGAGAAACGGTGTCAAAGGCTTTACTGAAGTCCAGGTACACCACATCCACAGCCTTTCCCTCATCCATTAACTGGGTAACCTTGTCAGAGAAGGAGATGAGATTGGTCTGGCAGGACCTGCCTTTCATAAACCCATGTTGACTGAGTCTGATCACATGGCTGTCCTGCATGTACATTCAGTATGATCTGCTCCATGACCTTCTCTGGTACCAAGGTCAAGCTGACAGGCCTATAATCCCCCAGATCCTCCTTCTGACCCTTCTTGTAAATGGGAGTTACGTTTGCCAGTCTCCAGTCGAGCGGCACTTCCCCAGTCAGCCAGGACTGTTGATAGATGAGGGAAAGGGGGTTGGCAAGGACCCCTGCCAGCTCCCTTAATATCCTTGGGTGTATCCCATCTGGCCCCATAGACTTATGGACGTCTAATTGGCCGAGGAGGTCTCTAACCAAGTCCTATTGGAACACTGAAGGTTCACCTTCACAGTCTTCTAGCTCAGGAGGCTTGGAGCCCAGAGAACAACTTACCTTACTGTTACAGACCGAGACAAAGAAGGTGTTAAGTACCTCTGCCTTTTCCTCATCCTTTGTTACTACTATTCCCCTTGCATCCGGTAAGTGAGGGTGATTCTCCTTGGTCCTCCTGTTCTTGTTAATATACTTGAAGAAACATTTCTTATTGTCTTTCACCAAACTGGCCAGGTGGAGTTCCAGTTGGGCTTTAGCCCTTCTTTTTTGCCTACATGATCTCACCTGCTCTTGTAGTCCTCCTGAGATGCTTGCCCCCTCTTCCAAAACTCATATATTTTCCTCTCTTTTCTGAAACCAATACAGAGCTCTCTGTTAAACCAACCCAGCCTTCTTCCCCACCGACTCATGTCGTTAGAACATCCAATCTAAATTTAAGCATGTCTGTGCGTCTCATCGTGTCAGTGGAACCTGAGCACATGCTTAATGTTAAATGCATATATTTAATGTTGCCTCATATTGATCAGTGTTTTCTCAGCTAGGAGCAAGTTTCTGCATGCAAACATACAGCATACTTTTAGCTCAGCCCTCGATAAAATAAGATTTAATGATTCTTCTTTGGCTTATATTTATATTTGACAAAAGTGAAGAAACGAAACCACTGACTTGACAGTTTGGTAGTCAATTTTGGTGACATGAGGTGAACGGTGCGTGCCTCAGTGAAATTTAAAGACCAGTCACTAAGTAAGTTCAACAGAACTTCATGCTTATTTTCTTTTAAGCACGTTAATAATCTTTTGTGATAAATGACTAATTTGGTGTCTTATATGTGGAACGCCTCTCCATTTCCTGGAACGTGCCAGTTCATGAATGTGCCCATTCTGTAAATATCATTTTTTATTTTGTTGTGTTCTCTTCTAATACTTTCTTGGGATTGCTTTTAGATTTTAATAACTTCTCTAATGCAGAAATTTTGGTTTTGTTCATATTTTTTACAATGTTCTTGTTTAATTTCTGTTGAGATATGCACACATAATGCATGCACATATGTAGTTATAATTGAATCTAATTATATGTAACTATGTGGATATATATGTAAAAAATTCAGTATTAAACTGGATGTCATAGTTTAATTTCTATGCATGAATAATGTTTTAGAAGCTATTATTTTATCTGGAATCACAAAAAAAATTAGAAATTTATACTACATTGGGAAATATCATTATGAAAATGAGCCAAACTATATATTTCTATTCAAATTGTGAGTGACTCTAAATATGAAAAATATGGAGTAGCTGAAGCTCAATGTGGTTATAGTATGCTTTCCCTGTTGTACATGTCATAAGAAACAATTGTTTATACCTCTGTTACTGAAATTTGGAAATCATATTATGCTGTTCTCTCTATGCTTCAAACTCTATAGAATAATATTTTTCTTTTTACTTTTTTCCAGCACTTGCTACTGGCAATCAAATTTATCATGGCATTTGTAATTCCGGATAAACCAAGAGAGATCCAGATAAAACTAGCCAAGCTGGAATTTGAATCTCTAGAGGCTCTCAAACAACAGGTAAGAGCAACTGATGTGTGTTAACAGTGAAAAGCATTGGTGGCCACAAGGGAAAATAAACTAGGGAAATTCTACTTTTGTTTTAGGTGGATAAATGTGTAAATCCAGGGATTTTGGAATTCCTGTTTATGGTATATTAAGATTAACTAACAAAGCTGTTTCACCTCTGTGCCGCAGGCTGGGATGGCCAAGTAGAGCGTGGAAAAGTCACTGTATTACAGTGTATAGCACAGGGTGTTAAATAAACAGAAAACAGCACTCGTTTACTTCTGCACATTGGGTTGTAAATGGTAGCATTTCAGATACTGCTTCATTTTCTGTTAATCCATCATGGTTTAGGAAGCGGAGCAGAGGGCTGGAAGTTTTAACCGAATCACTTGTCCTTTCAACCCACCAATCTGTGTGTCAACACCAGGAAAATGTTCTTCCTTTACAGACAGTTGATAATTTTTGCTGTAGTGCATAATGTAGCAACTTGTAATGTCTGTTGTCCTTGGGTGCGCAAACATACTTTGTTTATATTGTCACTTTTAAAGGACATCGGTCTCTATGAAATCTAGTTTCATCCCCTGGAAGTATTTGTTGTGGCAACACAAGGATTTCTTTCCTTGCTGAAATACCACCAGAAATAAACAGATAACTCTAAACCAAACAGTAATTGCAAACAGACTAAACTTCAAAAAATTGTTTGAGAACTAAGTTAATGTTGACTTTGTTTTCCTGTCCTTACAATATTCTCATTTTATTGCATAAAAGGTGTGTTTTACAGTATATTTAACAGGCACTCCAAAGAAATTTAAGAAAATAAAGAATTAGATTTTTCGACTGAAAATTTCTGTTTTAACAAATGATTCCGTAGAGAGAGTGGTGGAGATAAGAGAGCGTTAGTTTCAGTAGGATACATGTATTATACAGAGCTAGGTTTGGAATGGCAGCCTTCTTTAGTAGTTCTGACTGTACTATGGTAGATAGGATTTCTATGCTAGCTTACATATCAGAAAAGAAAAAAACAGCCCAGCATGGAGTTACAGAGACTGGTTCACCTGTTTATTGTTAGCTCAGATGTTTTAACACGGCATGGTTTCACGTGAGTGTTTTCTTTGTGTGCACTGGATGCCGGTGTTTAACCTCTATACTCTGTTTTTTGTGTAGAACTGCTTTTTAGAACATCTACCATGGCTGCATGTGACAAAATGATCTCTTAATTCTGGACAAAATGAGCCTGTAAACAATACACTGCCCTTTCTAGTTAAAATCCCACAGTTTTGTGTGATGTTAGAACATCGTTATTGAGGTCAGCACTGTCTTCCGTAATCAGCCATAACAAACAAAATCCTAATTACAATTGAATCCAATGCCTCATAGTTTTGTTTTGCCTTTGTCTAGTATGTCAATGTGAAGTTACCAGGACCTGGTCATGGATTTCATGTACTTTTTAGGTAATATTAAAAGAAACAGGACTACATTTCTATTTGAGTTGTTCCTTATCTGTTTTAATTTTGTAGACAGGCAAAACTAGGCTATCCACTGGAACCTTAAGCTGAAGTGAATACAGTCACCTTTGGTTATAGTGTGCCAAGTGGAATATATACAGAGTCTCTTCCAATATGAGTGTGAATGTCAGCAGTTAGGACTTAATCTCCTATCCTTGCTTCTGTGCATTCCCTACAACAATATATGCCTGATCCCCAGATCTTCAAGGTTGTTTCATTAATTCAGTAGTCTAGATTTGAATAAGAACAGGAAGCCTGGAAGTTCTCACCCAATACTTTGAGTCTTCCTAGAGGATTTGGGAAGAATATTTGCTGATTTCACGTGCCTTCGTAGGTACTTCAAACACAAGTATCCACCATCACCTTTTTTAGATTTTCTCTGATTCTGTGCTGTGTATCTCATAGACATACAGAGATTCGGTCTTTTTTTTTGGTGCCTTGTTTTTTGAGTGAAAAATGCCTGCATTTAAAAGTAATACATCGGCAGTGCAAAAAGATACTGATGCACCTATTTTAGAAGCACGTTTGAAGTTCTTCCTCTTGTTACTTAGAGTCATCATGATAATTTAAGCTGTATATCTTTCCCATAAAGAAAAACCAACAAACCAACAGCCCCACCATCCCGAACAACTGTTTAAAATAAACAGAGATAAAAGTCTATGTTTTGGGATCACATATTAAAGAGAAACTATATTATATACTTCTATGCAAAGATGCATCACATTCTTCTCTCGATGTTGTCCAGATGTGCAAGCTGTTGTGTTTTACCATGTGAGCTTTAGAGTGCTGCTGTCTTGGGATGTAGCTATTAGAAGGGTATTAACACTACCAGACTGTAAACCTCTCTGTACATAATGCATGGAGAGAAAATCCCCCAATACAGCTGCTTTGAATGGTTGTATTGATTGTGCTTGGGATCCTTAACTTTAGAGAGTGTCAGCACCTTTACATTTTCGTTAGCTAAGCTAGGTGCTTTTTAACCTGGAGCAGTGGGACTGTAATCGTTCTGTGTTTAGAACCATTTGAAGACTGAGTTAGTGTCTGTTTGAAAGGAATTTTAGGGAATACAGTGTCTCAGCTTGCCTAATAAAGATGAATGGTCATCATTAAAGCTTGTTAAAACCTCCTATATTGTGAAAAATGCCATCATTTAAAAAAAATCATTTTCTATTGAAATGGCAGTCTTTTTTTTAAGTTCTCAAACTTCAAGAAAGCTTTTTAGGAAGTTCTGATATGTTTCTTTGAAACATTTCTTTACACAGTTTGTGTTGAGAGTTGAAAGGGAGTGCACTGTTGAATAGGTTATTTGATCCTTTTTGAAAATATTTTGTTATCATATGCTTGAAGTATCATAACAAAGTGTGTTGGCATGACTCAACAAAATACTTTAAGCTTCCCAAATCCAAACTGGGCGATGTGCTACATCTATACATTTTGCTTCAAATTTCCCTGATGACCTTCACTGTAAGGAATAGTAGAGGGGGCTGGTTCAACTCTATTCTGGGGAAGGGAAGGGAAGGGAAGGTGGTTGGGGCAGAGAATAAATTAGTACGAACTCTTTAATAGAGGACTGAAGAGAATATAGATCAAGATTTTTGAAAGAAGAACAGAAGTGATTCCGTTCACGCTCCATAAAGGGTTGTCACCTGAAGGAAGCGTGGATGCTGGGCAACTAGAAGTGGGTACTGTCTGCTACTAGGGTGATGGACCCTGTTCTGGGGAACACCATGACCCTCCTTGGGGAACTAGCTAGCGAGTAAAGTGAGGTGAGGTGCTTGAGGCTCCCCTGGCTTCTTTGCAGTACTCTGCTCTGGTACATCTATTTCTTGCAAGTGCATAAGCTTGCTCTTGGTCTAGTTCCTGCTTTAAGAAAGAGAGACCAAGTATAGGTGTGCCTGCAAGCAGCAAGGGACTGGTCAGTTAATTTTTCAGTGGTTCAGGAATAACCGTAGGCATAGGTGAGGAGCGATGCTGTAAAACTAGTGTGAGGACACCACGCAGTATTTTTGGGGCAGTGACAGTGAAAGCTACACTGAAAAGCATTTTAGCTTCTGGACAGTCAAAGCTTAATGAATAGACAAAAGGCCTTCATAGTTGGAGAGGAGTCAGCAGTCTATCCTAATAAAAGGTCTAAGTTCCAGAAACACAAGACAGCCACAGATTACAAAATGCAAGTTGTGCTGTTTAGACTAGATTACAGTCATGTTTTCAGGTAGTATGAGGTCTTCCCGGGATTCCGATTGAGGCGAACATCAGATTAATACCTTCTTTCTGCACTGAAACTAGACTCTGGCAAAGCAAAAGAGAGACAAATTGATGGAAAATAATCATTCATGCTTTTATTTTCTGAGCATGAAATACAGAGAGTAGCAAGTCCAACATGGTGTATAACTAGTGGTCATTTTTTCAAGGAAAAATAAAGTTTTAAATGCTGAGGAATGGCATATCTTTTCACAAAGCGCGAACTACCTTGACAGCATCAGTATTAGCTCTAAGAAAAAAAGATAAAATGAAAATGATGCAAAAATGCTTGTGGTTTTCATGGTACTTTCACATTATAAAATTGAATTATATAGATTGGATAAAGATTTTTTTCCTTATAGCTTCTTCTTTACTACCTCAGCAGAATAAACATAGCCCTGATAGCAACAATAGAGAAATAAATTTTAGTGCAAGAGTTTTCTTTTTCAGAGAAACTGCAATAGGAAAACTGTTCTTAAATTGGAGCAGAAATGTAGATTTGGAGGCTTTTTGTTCTGAGCATCCCTTCCAGTTCCTTCTCTCTCCCCAGCCCTTACCTCCAAGGGGACCTAATCTATAAACATCCTGTCATCCCTGTGCTCTAGTTTCTTTTCTTAGTGTTCTAGCCATTGGTGGCCAGTATCTTTTAACAGGAATGCTTTTCGGTGCTTCCTCTGAAGAGTCATGTCCATCTGTTGGATATCTGGTGTCCATCTGTAAATGGACAGGTGTCTGTTTGCCTGCATGCAGTTATATGGAAAATTGAAACTCTTTCTCCCTCCTTCTACAGGTATTCTGGTATGTAAAACGCTGTTCTCTCTATTAAAAACCTTCTGCTTCCCATAATATCAGTGCTTCTACATTGCAATTCACTGCAGTGCAGCAGCACTAATAATTACAAAGCTTTTCTAGTTTCTGCCTGCACTGGCTGGACCTTGCCATTTCCCCTATGAATATTAGCCAGTGGCACTAATGATGTCCTTTCCCGAAGGAATACGCTGAGTTGGAGTGTGCTGGACCATCTGACCCCTGTTCTGTGAGAGTGCTTAGCCTCTCTGAAGACAGCTGAGGGCAACCAAAGAGGAACTGCTAACTTAAGAGTCTTTTACATTGGTCAATATTTGTGCTTGCTCTTTAAACCTCTTCAAGCCATTGTTCTTGCAGAGATTCCCTATTTACTAACATTTTGTGTATCTATAACCATGGGTGTGATGGGCCAACGTAGTTGTTTGAACTGGCAGTGGGACTCAAATGTCTCTTCTTTTTGGTTTTTTTGGCAAAGGCGGGGAGAAAATGAAATCTCTGGATGTTTTTGACCATTTAACATGGGAGAACATAAGTTGTCAGTGCTTAACATCCTGCTTATTTATCTTGCAAAATAGGAACTGAAGACAGTTTTGTGAGGCTCAAACAAACTCGATGGATTATTGCCTCATTCAGTGCTGTAATTACCAGAATCAGAGGGCTCAGAAAAGGACTACCTGTAGCTTCAAGACTACTCTCAAAACACTGCTGATAGTAAAAGCAGAACCTCATTCTGTGCTCACTGGCAACGCTGAGCAAGCACAAGGCTGCAGTCAGACTGGAGGAAAGGCAAAACCAAAATAAATTATGATACTTTAAGAAAAATGTAAAACCAAACGCCCATTCATTTGGGAGGAAGGTTTTTGTGTCACAGTTTGTGATTTTCAACTGAAGATGAGATAACACTAATTCTGCCTGGTTTGCTGATAAGTTAAGTTATTAAGTATGGGACCCCTGAGTGCAACTGTATAAATATAAACTTCTAAGTAGATATGAGTATAATGTGGTAGTAAGTGATACTTTTGCATGCTTTTAATCAGAACAGAAACAATGTACCAACTACCCAGCAAGTGTAATTTTCTTTTCCAACAATCCATTTGTTCTCTTTGACAATTGGCGGGGATAAAATTTTCCATAAAGTCATGATTCTGTAACAGCCGGCTCTCTCTGGAAAGGCAACATGTTTTACCTTTCTCAAATCCTGACCTTGAGCCTGGTAGTGGAATAGACATCAGTCGATTCAGACATCCCAGATCATTGACAAGATATGATCTCAACAAGGAAACCTGGAGTAAGGGGGATAGGATAAAAACTTGTTTAAAATTGTTCCTACTATAAGAATACTGTGGCTACATCAGACTTTCATAGTTCCAGAACTCAGAGGGGATCCCAATTATGTGTGAACTGGTTTGAATACAAGGGAAGAGGCTATTCCATTTCCCATACAAATGAGAGTAAAGTGCACAGTGAGATTTGATTTCAGGAACTCTGGTAACTAGCTTTCAACAGGACATTCATGTGTCTGTAGTTACAGACTTCTAAATAATGGTTGCATCTCTTACTGAGAAGGTTTTCTCTCTCGAGTGAGAGAAAAAAAAAATGAAATCTCTTGTCTTGTTAAAATTCCTTCAAAAGAAAGGAATCCCAAAAGATTACACTTACCATGATTTGATAATTAAACTTTCTTTGTAGAACTGAATAGAACTTGGTGATAAAAGTATTTGTTGTAAGCAGATGTGGACTTCTACACGGCTGTAACATTTTAAATATCCTTCTCCCTATGCCTCCTTAGAAGATCCCAGTGAGAACAATAAGGTTTTAAAAGAACTGCTAATGTAGTTAAAATGATTAAACGTAACTTCTGAAAGCTTTTTCTACTGGCAGGAACACAGCATATAGGATATATCTCAACTTTTCAGAGGTGATGATTTCAGTCAAATTTTGGAAGTTTAAACAGTACATGATTACCCCACTCCTGACTATAAAGAAAATGAACTTTCTTTTTAAATTTTTTTTTTTGTTGTTCCAAAGATGGCTTTTCTGTCATCCAGCCTACAGGGAGAACTCTGAGTCTAGCCAGAAGTCAAACAGCAGGAACCCACTAAATTCCTGAAAAAGACTTAAAAATTTAAAAGTGTCTTCATGTCTGTGTGTTAATAGTAATGACATTTGCACCGTGACTGAGTCTGCACAGGCTGTGCAGCCTGATCATGGTGATTCTAAGAACAAATATGCAGCATGATACCTTGCCTATGCAGCCACAGGGGTTTTATTCATTTTGAACTTTGAAAAGAATCTGTATCCCTAACAGTGCTGCCTTGAATACTACTTCTTGTGTGAGAAACAGCACTCTGATACATACCTGCCGTTGCAGTGAGGTGGGTAGGAAACATGCCACATAACCAAGTTCTTGCTGTATATATGGCTTGATAATTTTTGTTCTGAAATGAGATATAATTTCTTGTCTGAATAGCTTTAATGAAAAGAAAAATAAGTGGTTTATATGTGTAAATTTTAAGTTGCACAGTGTTCATGAACACTTTAATATGTTATTTATATGGCTTAAGAAGGACTTAGGTTTTGTATGTTAGAGTAGTCCTTATGTAAATGTTTTTCAAGCTGTCATCATGGAGTTCTTTGAAAAGATGGTTTCATGGCCCATTGCTTTCTTGCACTTTCGAGTATCTAATTCTGTACCTTCTCCCAGCATCTAAAGAGTTGATATAGTTGAAAATGTGTTGAGAGGGTGATTTTCAAAAGACAAGATAAAAATCAGCACTTCTCATGTTCATTCTGTATTATTTTCCCTATTTTTCAGTCTGTGTTGTTAACCTGAACATATAAATTTAAAAGGTGCAGTATTCTAATGGGTAGGCCACAGGTTTTTTTTTTCTTAATTCACAGATATGTGCAAATAAACCAGACATAAACAGTGTCAAGAAAGTATATGTAGGTACAAAACATTTTCGCTCAATTCACTAGAGACTGCAAAACCCCTCAGTGCAGTCAAGGACTGCATTGCAGAGTAAGAGACGAGACGTGCTCTACAGGCATTTTGATCTGTCACCTCCTAAATTCACTGCCAGCACTGTCTTTCCTGATACTTTCTGCTGCAACTATGGCTCGAGATTCAATCCAAAATGTAATTTTATTGCAGAGACCAGTCCCTTGGCCATCACAGACTGGACCCTACCCTATATCGCTCAGATCCCTGTCACACAAGCAGTGCAGTTAGCTCTCCAACTATTGCTCTGTGCTACTCATGCCCATTAAGGTCGCTTTTGTTTTTTCCTGTGACTTCTTTCACTGTTAGCTGTTAATTACCTTAAAGTATTAACTTTTTTCTCCCTCATCCTCTCATCTAGTTGATGAGTGTAATTGTTGCTCTTCTCCAAAGCTAGACAGAAAAAGACTGCATTGCAGGAGGTTTCAGGCTTTGAACCTCTCTGTCTCTTGAGGTTTCTTCTGGGGGACACCTATCCAGCAGACTGTGCGAGTGGTTGTCTCTTAGTCAAATTACAGTCCCCTTGGAGCCACTGAGGTCCCACAAGCTGAACAATATATGGGAGCTTTTGAGTTTTGGCTGGGTGTTTTTGTGCCACTTGGAATTTTCTAGAAAAGATTACCAATTCATATTTCGTTTACATTCTTTAATCTATGCATGTTATTTGGCAGCTCGATTTTGTCCACTTGCTCTCTTTCACTGCTTTTCAAAATTTGTGATAATTCACAAATTTGAATGTAGAAAAATTTATGCTGAGGAAAACCTTCCAAGTGAACAGATGGACATGAGGCAGCCTGGTCCAAGAAAGGTGTGTTTATTTGTTTTGATTCCAGTGCATCAGAAAGCTTCTGCAGTCTCTACATATGTTCATCTGTGTTAACTGAAAAGTAATCACGTCTGACATAGGTATTTCTATTGAATGAGAACAGAGGCCACCCATTTGTGCACAGATAATTAGAAAATACCTGTCCCGTGTCAACACCCGTTTTCTAAGACTTGCTACATCCGTAATATAAAGAATTATAGCTTTGATCTCTAAATAATTTTGCCCTCTACTAATATCCAGACTGATACTAAACTGCATTTATATCCAGACCTAAACTGCATTTAAAAATAACCTATAATGGTTTGTAATTTCATAGAATCATAGACTGGTATAGGTTGGAAGGGACCGCTAGAGGTTATCCAGTCCAGCATTCTCATGTTGAGCTAGTGGTGTAGATGAAGCTCCTTGTGGGCTAGCAAGCGTCATATTTTTAAGATAAATACTTCCCTCGGGGTGACACTTTCTCAGAGAGGTTTTGTGTTTGTTTTTTTTTTTCCTCTCCTACTTCTGTTGATAGATTAAAATAAAGAAAATTCATTATTTGTTTTCTGGGACACATTGAATTGTATATGAGCTTTTCTTTGTGAAAACATGCCATGCATTGGTAAAAATAAAAAGCCCCACCTCTGTCACTAGTAGAGATGTAGGCACTCTTAACTCCAAACTGAATATACACACACGGCAAGACAGCACCAGCAAAATGTAGTCTGTGTGTTTCGTAGGTCAGGGGTCTCAAATTCGTGGCGTCCGCTGTTCTGTTGCAGCGTAATACGCCTCACACGCAGGAGCGCAGGGACAAGGAGCTCGGTGCTGCCGCCGGGGAGAAGCAAGGTGCTGGACAGGATAAAACAAGGTGGAGGGACAGATTCAGCCTGCAGGCTGTGAATTTGACACACCTGTCATAGGTATTATAAATGAGGAAAGTAATATTTTCACTAATTACTGTGTAATCATGGTGGAGATGCGTTGTTCAATGATGGGCACTACTTGACTGAAATGAAACTGATAAATGATGAGTGACTGTGGAAACTTTGATCCCTTAACAGAGTGTGACAGGACGTCCAATCCTTAAGGAAGGAACAGCCACAGCCTCTGCAAGTGAAGGGGAAGGGAGATTGTCTCCCCCTGTTACCCCATGCCAGATCAGGCAACAGGACCATGTCCCAGTGTGGAGTCACATAGCATGGAAGCAGGCTTGAGTGACAGTTGGAAAGAAGTTTTGACTTGCTTTTCTCTCCATTTTGTGTGTATGTCCCATCAAACCAAGTTGCTCGCTTCCTTAGGAGGGGGCTGGTAGGTCCCAAAGGAGCTAGAGTTTGGCCTTTTTTAATCTGGTAGATAAGACTAGGAAATTGGAAGGTAGCTGTGATGCCATACCAAGAATGCAGGAGATGAAGATGGGGAAATCTGCGGAGATTAAGCTCTCATAGTTTTTCTGGCTTGTGCACATTTAATGTGTTTATGGGAAGAAGTCTGTATCTGCTATAGGTACATCTATAAGCATTGTGTTCCAATATCAGCAGTTCTTTTTGTTACTTGTACAAATGATTCTCTTGAGTTATGTGACAATCTGAATCAGAAGTTTGTAACCTTTGCTGCCACAATATAGGGGACATTTAGTGATGTGAGTCTTGTAAGACTCAGTTTATTGAGCTTGTCAGGAAAAGGGTTGAGGGATTCCTTGTTATGAATATTCCTTGTGCATGGAAAGGTAGCGGGAGACTTTTTAACCTTTCTAATAGAAGCATAATGCAGCCCAGTGGGTGAAATTAGACGTTATATAAAGTAGGCACAATACTGTATCTGTGAAAATGGGTGAATGTTGGACCAGATTAGAAATAGAGTGTATTAAGAACAAACCAAACTTTATCAAAGATAGTATGGCGTCTCTACCAGCAGCCACATGCAGATGACTAGGAGAGAGCAGAAAAGCATGGTAACTGGGTACTGTGCTTCCTCCTAAAACTCTTCTACTTTCCAGTCATTTTTAGCTCTTACTTTTCTAAGCCAGATGCAGTTTCTTTGCATTTAGTTATCTTCAGTGATTTTTCTATTCCATGGTGGTGTTCTGTCTCCCTTTGAACCATTTTTAGCCTTAGGGTCCACAGTGTCCTTCCACAAAAAGTGCTGCAATTCATTATTCTTAGTGCTAAGGACATGGGTTGATTAGAATATGTTAAGATGCCTTCAAATAATCAGGTTTGGTGGAAAAATTCTTTAGCTTTCACGTATGAGAGGAAGTATTTGGCTGAATTATCACTGAGGTCTTTTTGGCTTTTGGAATCTGTGAATGTGGGTTTCCGTAATTTTATTTTATGGGCTTTGTGGAAAACATGATGGCCTGATTTGCTTTTAGCTTGTTAATGATGCTTGCAAATTTGCTTTAGGACAATTAGTATAATCAAATCATGTGCTTCAGGGCTTAGCTAACTCCTTTTTCCCGCTGTTCATGTATAGGTGGCCAAAAAATGTGTTCTGTGCAGAGTCTTCTCGTTCTTGGAGACCAGGTTAACATTTTGCTAACACAATGAAAGTCAGACTCATTGAATTTGGGAGAATTCAGTTTGGCAAGGTTCATGCAGTTTCTGGTCTTTCACTATGGTATATGTGAATCAATTTACTTCATCCATTCCTTGCCATCATAGGGGGGATATTAAGTGCCGAGTATATTTTCCTATCCTTTTCTCACGGAAAATTATTTCATCTGCCAAAAAATGAAAAGTCTGAGAACTGTCAGTCAGGTAGTTGTCATCAGATGAGATATACAGGAGTTGGTGGTGGCTGATCTCATGGCCCGTTGTGACTTTGAAGTATGTAGAGCAGTTATACTGCAGCACAGCAAGTGACATTATTTAGTTTCTTAAAATAGCTAAGGTCATTTCTGTCACTTGGGACTGGGACACTTGAAAGTCCTTCTTCCAAACTCTGCGACTTTATAGAAGAGGATAATATTGTATTTATGAGGAAAAGTTTTAGATTGTTTAATAGATTTAGCTTTTTCCATGTGTGACATACAAAATTGTATGTATTCATCTTGTATTATTCATCTAAAATTTTAATTTAATTCTAAATATAAATTTAAAGTAAATACTCCATTCGTAAATAGCTATGTTGGTTTCTTGTCAGAGGCATTTATATGTAGAAGGGTCAGGCATTTGTTTCGTGAAAGGAGTGCTCAGAAATACTAAGAGGTTCAATCTTTCTGCTGTTGGGGATCTCTTGCATTTCAGGAGGCTCTTTGCTTTGGGGGTTCTTGACAGCACCTTGATAAGCATAACCAGATTTCAGTTGAGTTACATCTTTCCCTTGCAACTACTGCATGCCTTTATTTATTTTCTTAAAGGTATCTTTATAGTCACAATAAGGCATTTTTTTTAGAAGTCCAGCTGTATATAGATAACTGCTTTCCCTTGAGTAGGTGTGTGTAAAAGTTACTGTCTTTCTATCCATGTATCGTGTGCATGTTTTCCAACAAGCGTTAATCATATCGGGTAGCTTTGAGGGCAAAACTGTTGCAGCAAGATAAACATTTTGAGAGTTTGCTTTAATGCCTAAAGCCTCTTAGCTTTTATAGGTCAAATTATCTTGTATCCTCTGGTTGCGTTTCTAGACATGCTACTGTGAATTGCGGCTTCTTGAATTCAAATTCTGTGTTGTAGTTTCATTGGCAAGGTTAAAGAGAGGATATCTCACAGTTAATGTCCCAACTTCAACAGCAAGAACAAAATAGTGGTTCTGCTTTCTTACAGCTGGCACTTAAGAAGAATGCTAGTTGTATTCTACTCACAATATTGCCTATGCTTTTTTGTTATTCTGGCAGTGTGAATAATGCCAGTGCAAAATGAGGACTGAACGTGTGCTAGGAGTTAAAATTTTTGTTGCCTAGAACTTATGAGTTCAAGTCTTCTATGCTTTTAGTTTTCTGAAAGACTTTATTTTCCAAATACTGTTTTTGGCAAGTTATAAATAATAACAAGCAAACATGGTTGGAAACAAAATAAACATGATGTACTTTGTAACTGTCCTAGAAAAGATAAGTAGAACTAATTTTCTTAAGAGCAAAGTGCCTTGGTATTTTTTGCACCGATACCAACCAGGAAAAGTAACTCAATTGATAAGAATTGGTTTTTTCACAAGATTTTTTCAGAAGTTGTGTCTTTCTTTTTAAGGAGATGAGTACTGCCCAACAGGTTTCCTTTCCCTTTGTCCTCAATGAATGCCCTCGGCTAGTATTTGCCATCCACTCAGCTAAAGATTGGATTATTGAGGAATGGGAAGAAAGATTTGTAAAAACAGGGGTTCATGTTGCTGTGAAACAATATCTGTAGTGCAAGTGCAATGTGATTTTTCTAAAGTTTGGTTTACTTGCAGGGGATATACATGAAAATGTTGAAAAATAGAGGCGTCATTGGATTCTGCTGATAGCGAACGTGATGCTGTTAGTGTCTGTAATCTGGGAAGCTTGCAGGGAGGAAGGCAGAGGAGGAGGATTTTTAGTCGTTTTTTAAAGACTCTTCTTAAAAGCCGGATAGTGAGAGTTGGATCGAAAGAGCTGTCAGATAGTCAAATACCCGGGAGATGGTTTGGCTGCCGCAGTGTGTGGAAGTTACATAAGGTGTATGAGCACATTGCATAAGTGCTCCCCAGTGCTCCAGGTCACCGACTGCTCCTCCGAAACTAACCACCGCCTGCCTGAAACCAGCCCAGAAACACAGGGAGTGCATCTGCGTTATTTCTGCAGCAGTGACAGCGTAAATGCATGAGATTGTGTATACAAGTATATTTGAAAGTAGTAGAATGATATTGTAAGAATGAAATCAAATGCCCGTAAGAAATTAACCAAGTTTTATTTTAACTGAATATTGGTTTAAAAGAGCACATTATATACGAAAGTTTGTATTGCAGTGGGGTTTGTTTCAATAATGTGTGCGATATGGTGGGGGATTTCTAGGCCCAGCAGGAAGGACCTGTTGTTTATATACAGCACAAATAACCATTCCATTGTGTCTGGAAAAAAGAAAGATTTGCAGCTTTTGGTAGCTTTTTTGATACTGCTGTTAAAAGGTTCTGTAGATTTAACTGCAGGTCTCTTACAAATAGAAGCATCAATAGTTCTCTAGGGGAAAAAAAGAAAGGTGGAGGAAAATCTGCTGAGGCCTTTTTAATCCATCACAGTTTAAGATCAAGACCAAAAGGTGTTTGATGATGAACCTTTTCCACCCTCTGAAGCACACTTTAATGGTAGCAGTGAGAACTCAACTCTTCATGCTTCACACAGATAGCTGCAGCACCTTCTTGACAGAGTGCCTGATTTAATTTATATTACAGGTGAAATGGTTGAAAAGCCTGTATTTAGTAACTGTAACAGATGATAGCTCTACAAGTTGTTCTCCTTAAGTTATTGGAAAGATTGAATTCAGCTTTGTGAAGGAGTACTCTTTTTCATCCCTCAGGCTTCTCTCAAAAACTCATTCAGAGGTGGGTGAGACAGCAGAATGCCTTCATACAAATGGCAAAGGGTCTTGGCAAGGAGCCTGTTTTCATCTAGATGTTCTGGTACACAGGTGACACGTCCTATTCAGGGCTTCCAGAGATCAAGTGCTGACAGAACTCTGTGACAGTCACTACCCGGAGAAACCAGGAGTAAAAGCCCTTTGCTTTGGTTTTAGGGTATTCAGCACCACATTAAGCTGAATCCTCTATACCTGTCAAACATCTACCTAAACTTAACTCATGTTTTATTTGGGACATCTTTTGGATGTTGCATCCTGTAGTTGCACTGGTCTTGAAAATCCTAAGATAAAGGGATATGCCTAAGGTTCCATGACCATGATGCAGGTTGTCCCAGTACACTGCTAATGTGTAGCCTGTAGCCCCATTACCTGCTCTCCCTCATCCTGCCTCACAGAACTACAGTGGGGATCTGCATACGTATCCAGCATTTTTGCTTCTGGCATGTTACAGTTAGGTTAATACGATTAATTGCCAGAGTTGGGGAGCAGTTCAGCTATAGGTCAGGATCTTCTTGTCCATGAAACAAAGAGCAAAATTTGCTGTAGATTGACTTGCTAAGTAAATTGAAGGAAATTTTGTCTGTTGGCAGTCTAATGTTAATCACTAACCACCTGTGAAAAGCTTTCTCCTGTCTCGGTCTCTTAGCTGGTCCTAGAACAATCACAGCTTTCTGTTAACTCCACAAAGAAATATTTGGCAGAAGTTAACTGCAGCCCGTTTTTTTACTTTAGCGTAATAAAACGCATTTGGTCACCTCACAATTGCTACGATCTCATTGACTACTTTGTGAGCCGCTCCTTTTTGGTTTGTTGGTGCAAACTGAGGTTTGTGACTTTTCCTTGAGGAAAATCTGTTCTCTTTTCCTGTGCCTTGGAAGATTGCCCTGTGAAACCATCCTGCAGTTTCTGTTGTGTTCAAATGAAACATTTCACACACCCTTTCTGTCCACATGGTAACTCATTGCTAGTCACAGTGAGTGAGAAGAAAAAATTATTTAAGTTTTGTGGAAAGTAATAGGTTGTTCTTCAAGATGTATAGCCTATGCTCATCTTATCCTGCACCCTAATTCTTTGCCTTGGCGGAGTTTTTGTCTTGCTGATTCCTTATTGATAAAGAAATTGGGAGCTGGTTGTTCCTTCTCCCATTGAGACTTTAGTTTAGTTGGGCATTTAGTTTGTAGGTAAAAAAGGGGCAAGTGAGTCAGCTCACTGTTCTGGTCCTGTACATCAATCTGCAGCCAGACTTAACCTTTATCTGTCAAAAAGAGTCCCTGACTATGAATAAATGTGGATCATGGGGATTGTTTGGTATAAAAATGCTTTCCTCCCCTTCCTGCCCTATTCTCTTGAATTTTGTACCTGCTTTTCTCCTTCCTCTTTCATTGTGCTTTGTTCTGAAAGGGTTTTTGTCTTTATTCATTTTGGTGTGTAGACTCTTTTGATCTTTTCAGGTTTGCATTTCTTTGTTTTACTTATCTTAATGCTTATAACCTCTGTGGGAGAGGCATTGTTAGGCTGTAATGTGCATTTCATGAACCTGATTTAATAAATATACTCTTTGCCTTGTTGCAGTTCACCCTGAACTCTAATCAACTCCTAGGCATTTTAATGTCTCTGTACAGTGACTGTTTTGAAAACATTCATTTATTTGCCACTATGAGTGTTCCACAGCTCTACACACAGTGACAATGGAATTAATCCAGGAAAAGTAACAAGTGAAAGAAGTCATTTAAGTACCCATGCCAGCCTTGCTCCACTAGGCAGTTTGTTTGCATTGATTTTATTAGGACACAAACAAAAAAACTAAGGAAGAAAAGAATCTGTTCTGAATTATGCTGTTCACTCGTCACAATATTCAATATTTGAATAAAATCTCTCAACCTCTCAACTAGATGAAATTGCATTTAATTTACCCTCATTATACACACATTTTGGTTATAGCACTCAAAATACTCAGTTCTCGAAGGCCTTCGTTTCAATGAGAACAGAATGTGCTGGCTTGGAAAGAAAGCCTGGTGCAAACAAAACTGAATGCTGAAACCTGAAATTGAGAGTTGAGGGAGGTGGAGGAGTGGCAGGAAAGGTAGTTGCACAGGGCATGCTCCTAAGAGGTTCCTTTATTTGATTTTTAATTTTGCATTGATACTTAAAATAAGAAATTTCTTTGTCTTCCCTGTAGAAAAATGATGAGAGGTTCCTGCTGTCATCATTGTGTTGAAATGTACATTAACTGTGAATTCTCTTGTTTCTATTTGAGGTTTATTTTTATTTTCCTAATACAGTAACACCAGTGCATGTATACATTCCTTTATACACCTACGTGTGCATATGGGTCTGTACATAACCATATGGCCTTTGTAACTGTTTTTTGGCAATACTCAATCAGCTTGTCAGTGACAATTTTGATAGTAATTGTGATATGGAATCATTCTGTAGCTGCTTTATTTAACTTTTGTTTAGTATTTCAGGTTTTGGTGTGTTTTCTTTTTAAAATTATTAATCTTTTTTCCTTCTGGGTGTATGTGCAGTTTATAGCCCTTATATTGCACATGCTTAAGTGAAAATACAATGTTTTCTTTAATAATTTATCTGCCTCTCATAAAATAACTTTCACTTTCAAGTGTCTTTTCAAGATAGAATTTCTGCTGTTTGATTAGAAAGGCTAGGCTGGTCATGAGAAATTTTTAGTTATATTAAGCCCTGGAATATTGGAGTGGAGTCTGGGTTAATTTCACTGACTGGGAATAAAGAATGCAGATTTAAGAAGGTCAGGCCAGTGATTCTTTTACAGCTGAGTGGAAACCACAGTTTCTGAAGGCTGAATTGATGAATGAATGCTCTGTGGTCATGCTTTGTAACTACTTAACTAAAAAAAAAAGAAAATATTACATTATCATTGTAAATCTGTAAACAATGTGAGAGAATATAATGTTATTTTCCAAACAGTGCTTAATTAAAATAAGAAAAGCATCATTGCACAAATGCGATGAGCTTGACATCTATGTTGTTTTGACAAGATACACGCTGCCAGATAAACTGCATGCACTTTTATATACTCAAGGTATTAGCTGCTATGATTATTGGACAAAGGACAACATTTCTGTGCTTGTCTAAGCACAGTCCTAATGCTTGGTATATCCACGTGTACAGATACTTGCCATACACCTTTAATCATTGAAGTCTGTGGATAAGGTGTAGAAATTAAGGAGCCCTGTAGCCCTTACCAACGTAAAATTCCTGTAACTAGTTGGAAGTATTTGTGTAGTACAAACATTTTTTAATTATAGCTAATATAATAAAAAGTAAAGTGTCTGCGCCGAATATTACACAGGCATACTGGGAGAATTTGATATAGTTATGCTGGTCTCCCCTGCTCCTTGAAAAAAAGCAGAAAAGAGGTTCCCCCAGAAGATAATTCACAACATAAGTCTAACTTTGAGTTATGAGTGATCTATGAAGGAATATATCCCTCTCTGTTAACTATGCATGGAACATCTTGGAACAAGTCTCCCTTGGTGTAAGTGTGAATATCTTTACGGATAGACACCAGCTAAGAACTTGGTACATAATATAAATCCTGCTTGAAAATGAAAGCTTTTATATTTTGAGCAAGCAAGGGAAAAATTAGATATGTCATGATTTACTTGAGGGTGAATAATGGGATCCATTAAGACAAGGCTGAATTTGAGCTTCAGAAAATGTGAGTATCGTCCCTTTCAAAGATCATGCTTGGTAGTATCTATTCCTGTCTTTTATTAACCTTTATTTAAACAATATGGCTTGATTGAAATAGATGAATGGAATGTGTTTTTAAGTGGTATTACTCACTTTTACAAATATTTTATCTAAACATAGATACATATAAAAAATCTATGCATAAAAATAGAGTAGGGTGGGTTTGCTTGTTATCCTTTTTTTTTTTTTTTTTTTTATAAATATTTTAGATCAGTTTAGAGAACAGTAGGACCAAAATTATTTGCATCTACTTTTTTGTTTATACCTAGAGGTCTTTCGGTTTTCATTTTTAGGTTTGTTTCCTCGATTATCACAATCACCCTCTTACACAGAGGGAAAGTTTGCAATTGATTTTCCTGCAGAGTATTACGCAAGAATGATGTAGTTCACCAAGGGCAGTACAAAAAAAGAGAATGGCATTGCAAACAATCAGTTTATGTTCTAGTGTTAAGAACTTTTGCACCTGCAGCAGGTATAAAATTAGCAGTTGGAAATTTGACTTCAAATTGACTGAATCCCTTGAAATGAATACACTAGAGAGCAGTCTTTGTTTCCAGGCAACAATAAGCTGTCTTCCTAAGGACATGGAAAGTGTTTAAATGACAAGGTTGGCTTCAGAGAAGCATCTTACTAAATTTAAATTTTCCATTCATTCAGAATATCTGGAACTATGAAACTCGTAATATGGAGTACACCTCTTGATACAACTTTCCTCAGTCATGAGAAGATCTCACTCTTACAAAATATATTCCCACCCCAACATCATATTATAAATAGATTATAGTTCATGGTGCATATACAATATCTCACTGTGCCTATTATAGGAGACAAGTAGTGATATTTATAACTAAAATTATGTAATACTTTCTGTTATATTAAAGTACAATATTAGAATGATAGCAGAAATTAGACTCTGGAGGATGTGGTAAGAAAAATAATCAAGTATTTTGGCAGATCTGATCACAGTTAGATCTAATGAAGAGCTCTTAGCCCAGAGAAAGACTTGATCACGATGACTCACTAATGCTTGATTATGATTTTATGAAATGTTCTTTACATCGAAAGTGATATTTTCCGGATAACATGGAGAGCTTTTCCATATCTCTGTGGCAACATGAAAGAACAAATAATGATTTTGAGGGAGAAGCATGCTAGTGAGGAAACAATGATGGTATTTCTTTGACAGAGTGATGAGAAGAGTTAGCTCTCCATGTCAGAGTGGAGTAAGTGGATGAGGAGTAGATTATAAAACTTCTGATAGTCAGAAGCTGTTAGTTCTGTGCACAAGAACAGTAAGCCAAAGAGAATGATAATGAAGGCAAAGAGATAAAATAGAAAGATTATTTTAATGTTGGCATTTATAGTGGTTGTTTTTTTAATGGGAGAGAGGGGGGGATGTGTGCAAGCGTAATAAAGACTCAGAAGAGATTTGACCAACGTGGAGGCAGAGTAGTTTGGTATTGCGACGGGTTTCGCATTAGTGAATGCTTCTTTGCTCTCCAGTTACATGTTTTATTTAATGAATGTGTATATTAAAATTCTTAACACATTTTGGAGATTTGTCTAGCTTGTTTGGGAAGGGAAGAGTAGATTTGGAAAATAATGATCCTGAGGCAGTACTGTTGGGGAGAAGCGATTTGCTGAATAGTGTAAGTACTGCTGCAAATCCTTGGAGACAGAATTCTAAAATTACAGTTTCTAATTCCGTGGAAATATAGTAGCTTGAAATTGTAACCTATTTAATTCTCTTCATATAAAAATTGGTTTGGTTTTGAGGTTTATTAATCAGCAGATATACTTCTCCGAGAGCTATCACTATGATGGTTTTAAAAGCCTGAATTGTTTCCTAAAATATAGGTATTAAAACCTGTGTAGCTTTCCCATTGAATCTAAATGGTGAAATGTACAAATCTGTTTTACTTCATTACTTTTTACAAGAGTCAAGAAGCACAAAAGTCTTCAGCTGGAATAATCAGCCCAATTCTATTAGATTTGAGAGCGTCGTACTCTCAAGAGATCTAGCAGGGGGCGAGGAGGGGAAGGGACATTCGTAATGTTAGATGCTTAAAATGTCTAATGTTTTGAAAGACCTTCTAAAACATAAACAGCATTAAGTATCAGTACCAGAAGGGGGACTGAAGGTTTGTTAATGATGTAATGATTATAAAGTGGGACTAAAGTGCAAAGTGGTAGATTGAGGGGAACTTGCCAAACCATAGTTTTGCTCCTTGTGCCTGGATCACTATTCAAGGTTTTGCTGCAATTTTGATTAGCCCCCCGCCCCCCGCCCAATATTCCTAACTCACTCTATGATAAATTAGATGATTTTCAGTGAGTGAGGTTGCTTTACCTAAATTTGTTTTTATTTTCACTGATTTGTGAGAAGGTGAATACTTTCTTCTTTGCTTTGAACATAACTTCTGGTCCTTCATTTACACACGGTTTATTATTCAGGATGCATAGTTCCTCCATCCACAGTATACAGCGCAATCTCTACTTACAACAGTCCAAATCCAGAATTGTCTCATTTGCAAATAAATGGTAGTTCTACATAAGTCTTGGATCTTCAAAACTGTAATTACACTAACTACTTTTTGTTTCTTTGTTGCCTGCTTAATGTATTCTGAGCTGTGAAGAAGGTAGGGGTTTTGCAGAAATAATGTATGATAATGTAATCAAAAGCTGAAAGTGGGATTTTCAGAAATGGTAGTGGATTAAGTGTCTAATTTCCACTGTCTGTCACTGCAAATTATGCATGGCCTTTGGAAATTTTTCAAAAGTGCCCCTTTCATTTATTTCAGTTGCCAAATACAAAACCGAATCCATGCTATTTGTAGTAACTTTTATCAGTGTAGCTAAGGCTGATTTTGAGCTGTACCATCCTCCAGAACCACCTATGCAATCCAGCTGTTATTCATAGCTGCAAACAACTGGAAAGTTACTCACATAATACAGCGGGAGAAGTACTGTGTCTTGAATGTTCAGTTCTTCTAAACTGTGGAGAAGAACTTGCAGTGGTCTCAGAAGACACAAGTGTTTCAGCTTTCCTAAAACTAGCTGACTGGCTCTCTTAATGCTATGATCATTTGTAAATGCATTTGCACTACAAATCTTGTTTTATTACAAATTTCTTCTGTTTTGTATGTTGTACAGTATGATTGTTTGCAATATAAGGAAATCAGTAAATGAAATATTAAATTACTTTTATCCTGGGAGGCGCGATTCCATAGTAATTTAGATTCTAAAGAAGCAGCTAGATGCCCGATATACTCTTCTAAAATGCTCTCTATAAGATACTTGTCTTCATTGAGTTGTCTGGTGCTCATCAGATGCTGCATTTAAGGAAAAAAAGTGGTTTGATACCTGTTAGTAGGAAGATGCATAATTATTTATTGAGGTATCATCACTTGAACTTCTTGTAAATTCAAAATAGCGTGAGGTGCATGCAAAAGGCTATAATGCTCGTTTACCTGGCAGTCTTTCTGCTATCTGTTTATATACTGTATTGTAAACTTTTTTGGTAGTGTTTCATGCTTTTACATGTTTCAGAAATTTCAAACTCGCATAGTAAAAAAGGTTTACTGTAGCCTCCAAATATAAATAAGCTTAAGAATAAATCCTGCAAAACTGCAACGATCCATTTAATAAAGTACCCATTTTTGTAAACGCCCTGAAAGGAGTGGGTGAAAATAGTGTGACACATCATGTGGGCTTAATCTGTTTCGTATAAATTTGCTGTGAAAGCTCTAGTTCAATATAGATAATGTGCAATCTGTTCTAAACATCCAGTTGTACAATAAGGATAATTTGTGGGAGACAGTTATGGATCTCAAGAGCCCTTTCATCATTCGAAGTATTGAATTAATCTCCTCCTAAATGCTCATTCAGAAAGTGCCAGAAGACTGTTCTGTTTGGTTGCCATGGAAGATATTATTCTCCTGGCTCCTTGGAGAACTAAATTTCTATAAACTGTGAGTGTTTTCAAATTTATCAAAGCAGTAAGCTGTAGTTACTCTGTTTTTTTGTTGTTGTTGTTGACAGTTTCCTTCTGTCACATGCTCACATTAATTTTATTAATTCAAAAATGTTATAAAATGTCTTTACCTGCTTGCACCTTCGAATAGAACAATAACTTTCCTTTAGAGACAAAAGAGGGTGGAAAAGTATTTTGCATATAGAGTCTTACAGTCTTTCTTAGGTGAAAATAAAAATAAATGGGAAGATTCAGTACCTGTGTGCTGAGAGACTGGTGAAAATGGCAGAGCTCTGCAGTAAATGCAGGGTGTAAGCAGGAAAGGGAATGAAAATACTTTTCTCAAGTCTGTACAGGGGCAGATACCGTGAAGGAGATTGGGCTGATTTCTTATGCAATAAACTTTTCCATTTGCATGTTCTCATGTTGCACACAATCTGCTTATGAGTGGCAGAGGTAATGAAGCCTGATTTCCTTAGAACTTATGTTCTGTCTTTTCTTAACCTCCATGCAGCTGTGTGCATGTCTGATTAAATACCTGGCAGCCACTTGCTAGACGATAGACTAAGGAGTTGAGTTGCAATTGTGTTTTCAGTGATAGGATGTTGGTCTGGATTTCCTTTTATACCAAGCTACTAATTTTCATAAAATGAAGAGGCACTTAGTGTCCTCGAGACCTCTGCAAATAACTTTTGTTGAAATTGGCTGGTAGCTGGAAAATTACTTCATGATCCCTTCCTCCATGGCCTCTGCCCTTTAGACATCTGATTCAAGTAATGTTGAATAGACATACTGTCACTGTGACAGCTGCAGATTTTAGGAGGCAGTTGTTGCCACCACTGAAATTCAGAGACTGGCCTGAGATTTAAAGAATGATTTAATAATTATTCTGTTGTAAGACATGCTGTCAATTCAAGGTGTGTGGTTATGTTTGTTGATTCTTTGTTCATATGCCTGTTACAATGTGGATGTACATGTGCTTTGAACACTTCAGCTTGAGATTTTTATTTTATTTTGATGTTTTGGTTACTCAAGATAATTACTCTCAATATAAGCCTAACTATGGACACTGACTGGATAACAAGTCATCAGAGTCTGCGATGAGACACTTGCCTGCAGTTACCCAAGTAGACACATCAGTGTTCAAATCGTAGTGTTGTTATCCCAAAAAATTCTGTGGTCCTGACATGCCAAAAGTAACCCCCTTGTTTGCCTCTGTTTTACTGAACTCTTCCCTTTCAGAGCCATCCAGAAACAAAGCTGTTCTTGGCAGTCCTGTGTTAGCTGTACAGCTGAAAGACTCCCAAATCTAACTCCTAATCAACTGTGAATATGTGGGTGGATACTGGTTTGAATCAGTGGCAACATGAATGATCGTATGGACAGGCATTAAAGGGAGAAATGGAAGCTAACCATTAATAATTGGAGTTGTCAGAAGTGTTTTTTTGTTATGCAAATTTATCGTTTACCTACTTCCAAGTCCTTTTCAGTCTGATGTGAGGGACAGGGCATACATAAACTGATTGGGTAGCAGATAAGCAAAAAAGTATTCACGTTCTGCTTCATCATGAATATGCATCTACAGCGTTAAACTGTGTAAGGGCAGCATGAGTTAGTCCTCCTGGATATTGACATTTGGTGGGTGTGCCAGATGTGAAGATATTAAGAACAAACCTGAGGGGAAGGCAGATATTCAGAGAATCATTTAGGATGACACATCGTAAAACACTTGAAATGGGTGTATAAAATACAGGCACTACCATTGCATTTTCCTCTTTAAATCAGGTCTGTTACTAGCACAAAACTGGGGAGAACGCCATCCTGGATGGAACGAACTTGTCGTTCAGACTGCCAGCAAATCTGTTACAGCCCATCTAATTGAAACAACAGCTGAACTATGAAACGATCTAATTGTGAAGAGATTAAACAAAGGAAAATTAATATGTGGAGGTTAGAGTTGCACTAATATGAGGTTTTTATCAACATGTAAACAAAAGAGGGAGCACGTTAAGTGGAGCAAATGAGGCCTGGCACATCATGAAGGATATGTTTTTTTTTTAACCTGAGTGTCTGCAACAGTCAATGTACGAGTGTTGCCTGTTCTTTCTCTCATTCTCCTGTGGTGCATCATAAATACAGTATTTTTGCTACATTTAAAGTCTCATACGCTTCTATGGAGAAGCAGCAAGGCTTAACATTTAAAAAATGCAAGAGATTTTGTTTTCAATAAAAGATGGTTATGGTCAAACAGCATGTTAGTCTTTAATTAGTATGCAGCATCCTTTTCAGTTAGCATGGGGAGTATTTTAGATTCTTACTGCCTAGCGTGTAGTTAATCCATTGTATGCTGTGCTGTAAGAACTGCAAAAATGTGCATTTGCCAAGCTGAAAGTAACCATTTTTTATTATTAATACAGAGGAAGGGATACTCTACATTTAACAGATTATGAAGTAGTAAAATGTGTTCTGAGGTAATATAGAAAGACAACAGTTGAGTTCCCTTAACCTTCTCTTCCTGAAATAAGTATTAAACTGAAGTGTCTGACATACGTATGTGGTGATGTCTATGTGCTTGTGTATAGGAAGTTACAGTATGCTCCATCATTTCAAAAAGTTTCTAGCTGAATATTTTATTGAGCTGACAAAAATATGCCTTGGTATTGCTGTGTAACAGAAGTAATATTATGTTGATGCTCTGTTTATTTGATGAGACGGACGTTTTCATAAAAAACAGGTTTATTTATGTAGATGGACAGCTGTGTGCTTAAATGAAAGAATACG
Source organism: Tapera naevia (assembly GCA_033556795.1). Classification (NCBI taxonomy): domain Eukaryota; kingdom Metazoa; phylum Chordata; class Aves; order Cuculiformes; family Neomorphidae; genus Tapera; species Tapera naevia. Next base: position 970,623 of record JAUMJJ010000222.1, read on the forward strand.
TTTTCCTGTATGAACTCTCAGCACTGGATCTCTCTGATGTGCAGTTACATGAATTACAAGTAACATGGCATGCAGTGGTAGGTAGCTCATACGCAAAGGAGAACACTGTTGAGAGGAGATCTTTTGGTGAGATAATGTCTTTTTGCTTCTGAGAAGCAGGCTGTCAGAGGAGGTTTCAGTGCTATTGTTAGGCTCTGCATACCAAAATATGCTTTTTAAAATGCCAGCTCATATAAAACGGATTAGAGAAGTAAGGAGGTAAATATCTGGCAAAAGAGCTGAATTCAGACAAATACTTTTTGAAGCTTTATTGTAATTTAAAGTTTAAGTAAAATAAATGAAAATTAAATGGAAAAGCAGGACTAGAAACATATAGAACATTTTACAAGGTAAGGTACTGCAGTATTCTTTGGGTTTTTTTCTTTTCCATTGACTGCAAGTGAAACTTCAGAAATCATTTCAGAGCCTTACGCTCCTCAGTGGTTTGTTAGGTTACTCACACAGTAAAGGTTTAATGTGAATTGGCTTGAAAAGAGAAAGATTTGCTTTCCTAAGAAGCATTTGGAGAACATGAAGTTTAGTTGCCCTTGATATTTTCCTCATTTACAAGCTTTGCTGTTGTTTTTTTTCCTTTTTAATTTTTTTTTGAGATTGCTTTAGTTGCATTAGCAATGTTAGGGCTGCATGGTCAATCTAAAATTTTTTGTTTGATTCACTTCTTTTTTTAGGAAAATCCTTTTCCCTTTTATCTGCTTCCTTAAATGATGATAATATCATTCACATTCCAGCATACTCTTTTTTTCTCTACAGCCTCAATTTTTGTTTCACCTGGAAGATCAGTTTGAAATGTGTGTAGAGAAACAAGCGGTATATGGTAGATAATTTCTGCAGGGGTGTTGCCTTGGGCCCAGCTATAGCTGTGCTTTCTACCTTGTTATCTTGGAGCAAAACTGTCCAGAGTAATATGAACTGTGATAGTGCATATCTCATTTGAAGAGTCTGCTGCAGTTCTATGTCCTCTCCTTGTCCCTCGGAGCAGAACAGGAAACACTCAAAGCAGAAAATGTGGTGGTATTTTGAATGATATTACTCTAACCACGTCCAGATTGGTTGATCAGACTTTTAGGGATGTGATCAATCATCGCTCTTTCAAGAGTGTGTTAGGAGGAGTTTTAATTTCAATGCAAAGAAAATATTTTGAAGGTTTAGCAGATGTGTGTGTGCATGCTTACTGTATAGCTTTTGATAGGGAAGAAATAGGAAAAAGTTTCAGGATTTTACAGGTCTTCATAACTGTTTTGGTAATTCTCATGTAGGAGGTGGTTCAGCAGCCAGAGTGGCTCACCGAAGTCTGGTTTCTAACATTCAAGTCAGACTCTGAGACAAAAGAACTGTGTGTGTGGTAGGTAACTATTTATATTGCAGTGTTTGTATAGTTGTGGCACTTAAGGGCTTACACACATTAAGACTTCTGTTGCTTTAGCTCTGTATAAAAATGTGCAAGTGTTAAGTTCCTGCCCCAGAGGTCTTTTTGGATGTCTGAGCTACAGATACAGGTCACCATCTGCTTGGGCATGCAAGTTCCAAAAGCTTTGTACAGTTCTGCCTGTGAACTGCTTTTGGTTACCTAGGGAGAAAAAGGAAGAGTTGAAAAAGCTTGGATAGCAACACAGCCTTAGGTGTTTAAGGACAGATTTACCTGATAGTGGAAGAGCAGGGCTGTCTGAAACAAAACAGGGATTGCTGGATATTTGTTGAAGAGAAGCTCTCTATTGGTGCTCTATTTGCTTGAATAATCTGTAACAAATCAAAAGACTATCGAAGTCTGTTTCCCTGAAAGGAGGGCATTTCTTATCAGCATCTTCTTAAGCTGCTGTATTTTTTCAAAAGGTGAGAGTACTCCCATATGCATATAAAGGCGTAGTAAATTTGCAAAATAAGCAATTTTCTTGTGACTCTTGGTAATTCCTGTTTCTGACTTGAGAGATGCTATCAAACCAGTCTGTCTCTTGAAAAAGGCTTGGACGTCTTTGGGGAGATGGAAAGGTTTCTTCTTCCCGCATTTTAGCTAACATTTGGTAACTGGTGGTGAGGTAAAATCTTGATGAAAATGAAAGACAAATGGATTTAGGTTGATGGATGTACTGTTGAGCAAACTCGGAATTTAGCTGGTCTGCCAAGTTGAGAAATAAGATCTTAAGTGACTAAATTAGGCTCATGTGGTAAGGAGACACCTTTATTCTGCAGGTGGGACACACCCTGAGTTTCCCTTACTTGTTTTTAACTTAGCGATGTTGCAATTATCAGACCAAAGGATTAATTATTTCATCCAGTTACTTCTTCTCTGGGAATGATCAGTCCTGTTGTTTCCATGAGAAGTACATGAAAGTGTAGAGAACACTGTTAAGACTTTGGAATAACTATTAATGGGAGCAGTTGCTTACTTTCTGTATTGGTTAGTATTAAGCTTATCTCATGAATCAGAGGTATTTTCACATCTGCTTCAAAAACAAGATTATTTTTAATGCCACTATGGAGGGTCCAGTTTGTTGCATAAATACCTAATTCAAGAGCATTTAAATGGGTCTTAGTAATTCTGAGTTGCATTTTATTTTCACTGATCAGCAGAAGTCAAGAAAAGAGATTCACAGGACAAAGACGACTTTTCTTCTTTTTAGCAAAGTACTTTGTTAAGGTGTTATTTAAATATTTTTTCCAAATCTTTTATGTGATTATTCCCATGTCACAGAAAGATCAAACAAGGTCCAGAAGCAAGTTCTGCAGATGGCATTTTCAATGGAATACATTTCTTTAATCAAAAGTACTACAGAGTAACATATAGTATTAATATATATTCCAAATTAATGCTTAATGCTAATTAGTCTTTAGGGTATACTGTCTGCTGAAGAACAACTTTGCTGATCTGAAGTGTGAATTCCCCATAACAGTACGGTAGCACCATTGGCCAATTTCCAAATTTCAGAGGTTACAAATGAGGAGGAGAATCCTCAAGGTAACAAAATGCCCCCAAAAAACAACACAGAAGCCAAAACCTAACAACCTCAAGTTAATATTGTTCACAATGCCCCTTTAAATTCAAGCATTATACTGACACTGCTCATTCCCCTGAAACTAGCATTGGAACAGTGTTCTTTATTTGTTCTTCTGTGTGTGTAAGTATTCAGTTTCTTTGTATTTTTTATATAGGTATACATGCAGCCTACAGTATCACAGTATCATAAGGTTGGAAAGGACCTCTGAGATCATCAAGTCCAACCTACAACCCAACACTAACACCAACACCAACACTAACACCAACCATCATCTAAACCATGGCACTTTGTGCCTCATCCAGTCTTCCCTTAAACACCTCCAGGGTCGGCGACTCCACCACTTCCCTGGGCAGCCCATTCCAATGACCAATCACCCTTTCAGTGAAGAACTTTTTCCTAACATCAAGTCTAAACTTTCCCTGTCGAAGCTTGAGTCCATGCCCTCTAGTTCTGTCACTGGTCACCTGAGAGAAGAGATCAATCCCTATCCGACTACAACCTCCTTTTAGGTAGTTGTAGAGAGCAATGAGGTCTCCCCTGAGCCTCCTCTTCTTCAGACTAAACAGCCCCAACTCCCTCAGTCGCTCCTCATAGGGCTTGTGCTCCAGCCCCTTCACCATCTTCGTTGCCCTCCTCTGAACACATTCCAGTATCCTGACATCTTTCCCAAACTGGGGGGCCCAGAACTGTACACAATATTCAAGATGAGGCCTGACCAGTGCCGAGTACAGGGGGACGATAACTTCTCTGGTCCTGCTCACTACACTATTCCTGATGCAGGCCAGAATGCCATTGGCCTTCTTGGCCACCTGGGCACACTGCTGGCTCATGTTGAGCTTCCTGTCAACCAGCACTCCCAGGTCCTTTTCTGCCTGACTACTCTCCAGCCACTCTGTCCCCAGTCTGTAGCTCTGCATGGGATTGTTGTGTCCAAAATGAAGTACCCGACATTTGGACTTATTAAACATCATCCCATTAGAATCAGCCCAGCTCTCCAATCTGTCCAGGTCCCTCTGTAGGGCCATCCTACCCTCTAGCAGATCAACCCTTCCTCCCAGTTTGGTAGCATCTGCAAACTTGCTGATGATGGACTCAATCCCCTCATCCAGATCATCAATAAAGATATTAAACAGGATGGGACCCAATATCGATCCCTGGGGACACCACTGGTGACCGGCCGCCAACTGGATGAAACACCATTGACCACCACTCTCTGGGCTCGGCCATCCTGCCAATTCCTAACCCAGCACAGAGTGCTCTCATCTAAGCCACGGGCTGCCAGCTTCCCTAGGAGTCTACTGTGGGAGACAGTGTCAAAGGCCTTGCTGAAGTCCAGGTATACCACATCCACAGCCTTCCTCTCATCCACCAGGCAAGTCACATGGTCTTAAAAGGAGATCAGGTTGGTCAGGCAGGACCTACCCCTCCTAAACCCATGCTGGCTGGGCCTGATCTCTTGGCCGTTCTGCAGGTGCCGCATGATTTCACCCAGGATTATCTTCTCCATGATTTTACCTGGGACCGAGGTCAGGCTGACAGGTCTGTAATTACCTGGATCATCCTTACGGCCCTTCTTATGGATGGGCGTCACATTGGCCAACTTCCAGTCTTCCGGGACCTCTCCAGAGAGCCAGGACTGCTGAAAGATGATGGAGAGCGGCTTAGCAAGCTCATCCGCCAGCTCTCTCAGCACCCTAGGATGGATCCCATCCGGCCCCATAGATTTATGAGGGTCCAAGCGGCTCAGCAGGTCTCTAACCTCCTCCTCATGGATTGCAGGAGGGCCATATTTCACCCTGCCCCCATCAACCACTTCAGAGGGCCAACTGTCAAGCGAGCTGACATCCTTGCTGTTGAAAACTGAGGCAAAGAAGGCATTAAGTACCTCAGCCTTCTCTGCATCTTTGGTTACTATATTTCCCTCCACATCCAACAAGGAGTGGAGGTCGCTGCCGCCCTTCTTTCTACCATTGATATATTTATAAAAACTCTTCTTCTTATCCTTAACAGAAGTGGCCAATTTGAGCTCCAGCTGGGCTTTTGCTTCCCTGATTTTCCTCCTACACGACTTAACAACATCTTTGAACATGACGTGGCTTATGTCCCCTTCTTTCCAACGATGATACATCCTCTTTTTCTTACTTAGTTCCTTCAGAAGCTCCCTACTCATCCAGGCCAGCCGTCTGCCCCTATGACTCTTCTTACAACACATGGGGACAGCCCGCTCCTGCGCCTTCAAGATTTCATTCTTGAAGTGCATCCAGCCTTCCTGGACCTCCTTGCCACTAAGAACTATTTCCCAGGGTACTTTCCTGACCAGTTCCTTAAATAATCCAAAATCTGCCCACCGAAAGTCCAGCATCGATGTTCTGTTCCTGGCTTTTCTTGTTACATTGTTTAGAGAGAACTCAATTATCTCATGATCGCTACACCCAGACAGCCTCCAACAACAACATCACCCACCAGCCCTTCTTTGTTTGTAAACAGCAGGTCAAGAAAGGTAGGGAGAGACAAAATGAGAATGTGTGTTTGTGTGAATCCTATCAAGTTCCTTTTGTAGATGCACTCTTGCACTGGCTTAGTAAACCACAGTCCCATTTCATTTTACTGGGCATACCCTTTTCCTTTGATGTATTTCCTTACACTGCTAATATTTACTGTTATTTCCTATTAATATGGAAAATTATGCACTCTGTCTTTTAGTATGTGAGAGGTGTTACTGAAGAAATCTTTTGCTATGGTTGTAAATTATGATTATTTTAGGAAAGGATGTAACTGACGGCCACAGCTTTTACAGTTTTGTTAGTACTATAATGGCAAATAGAATTTTCACTCTGTGCTTTCCAATTGTTTCCAGTGAAAAAAAGGAAATGTGAGCATGTGAGCACTGACGTATTATCAAGCTCAAAGTGCAGAAAATGGATTTCTGCAGCTTGTTAATGTTTTGTAATTATTTGTCCTGTCCCAGCTTGTGTTTTTGATTTGCCCTAAAGGATCTGTGGAAATGTGTGTTCGCCTTCCATCTTATACTATCACATAAATTTACAGAGAATTAACTAGGTGACTCACTGGATAATATTAACTTGCTTTACTGATGCAAAATCATATGATGCCTTAAACATTTATTTAGAGTCCTTTGACAGCACTTGCTGGCGTGTTTCTTAAAATCTTGGGTTTTTTGACAGATGTAACAACTTATTTTGAAAGGTCTTATGATAAAATTCATAAGATGTTTATTTTCTGGCAAATAGTAATGTTGTATGGTGTTTCTGTAGTGAGACGGAAGAGTTTTAATGCACTGTGACTAATGTGTTGAAGAGAAATTGTTTTAGATATTTGTGGTTGCATGCTAGAGAATGTATTTATTGTTGTGATAGATTGTGAGATAGGCATGTGATGGTACTACTAGCCCAGGGTACTCAGTGAAAGCACTCACAATATATAAGAAACATTTCAAAGCAAAGCCTTGAGGTTTGATAGAATTAAATTAGTGTGGCAATTTAACATGAATCACGATAGTTAATCCCTCAGTGCATCCTGAATCCAGCACCATTAGCTCTAATTTCCATTGAAGCAAAAGAAGGAGGTCAGTCTAGAACAGAGACTGGACTGAAGCAGTACATATCTGTTCAACACATTTATTTCTGGGATTTAGTTTGTTGTCAGGCTTTATCCAGCCCCCCAGGGCAAAGCAGCAAAGTGGGGTTGTGCTAACAGTGCTCATTCTTCCTTCCTTTCCCACTGGTCCTGAAAAACAGAGCAGGGTGATGGGAGCAGCAGGAGGAGTGCAGATCTCTTCCCACCAGGGAGCTGCCAGCCTCCACAGCTGATCCTCTTGGCAATTCTTTAGCCAGCAAGTTTGACCCTTACTGTCCAGTGAATTTAGATGCAGAAGGAAGTAGTTTCTAGGTTTAAAGAAACTGGGAGTAAAAATCTAAGGAAGAAGGTTCGTCCAGGACAGCATAAAACAGGACAGGGAATCAACAAAGAATATACAAGAAAGTGAGTAAGATGCTTTAATGAAGAAAGCACAAAAATAAAAAAATCAGGAAAAAAAGGAGGAGCGTTAACAAAACATATGAAAACCAACATGTTCTGTGTATAGAAAGGCCACATAAACATATTGAAAAATTAAAATAATAATTTCATTATCCTTATCCTTTTCTTTTGGCCATTATTCAAGTTCTGTTTGGAAAGTAACAGTTTTAATATGAAGTTCTAAAAATTACTATGTTATTAAAAGCAGTTCTTACAAATGTATGTGTATTTTATGTTATACAATTAATCTGCTTATGCCTTTATGTATTGTTTTCCACAAAATGTAAGTTAACAGAGAGAAACTGGGATTGTGGCATTGGCAAGGCTTGAAAACAGTAAAATTAAGTAGTCAGAAATGAGTCTTACGTTTTTTCCAGTCTACGCCTCAAACTAAAATCTTTTTCTGTAATTGCCCAGTTATATAGAGCAGGTTGTTCCAAGGCACTAAAGTAGATCTCAGAAACAGAGTACATGCTAATACTGAGCAGATCTACTGATCATTATTTATCTTCACGTTATAAAGCTGCTTAAAAATTCATAGCTCTTCAGCCTGAAAATAATGGCTATTATACAGCTTTAATTTTCCATAGCTTGCTCTTTATTGCAAAATAATTTCGTAGAGCTTTGCAAAGTAATTGCTGGTAGTATTAGCAGCAGAAGACCACACAAATTTGTGAGGGTCCCTGATAGCAATTCAGAGAGCTCTGAAAAGGGGGCTGTGGAGGGCACCTTGAGCGTGGCAGGGCTCGTGAGAACAGCGACTCGTTGATGTAGCCCAGGGGTGCTTTGTTGTTCTAGTAAAGAAGCAGATGGACGAACAGGAGTTTACCATTAGGGCACTACATCTCTTCACTTCTGAACAAATGCAGTAAACAATCTGTAGCAGAGAGGTTTTCTTGCCATTAATTTGTTGGAAAAAAGGAGAAGTGTTTTGTTCGCTTGTAACCTAGGAAGCAAATAAAGGGAAAGTCTGGCTTCATTGAAGTGAATGAGAATTTTGCTATTGCCTTCAAGGAAACCAGACCTTTTCCCTTGAATAGGTTGTTTCAAATTACTACAAGCAGAGCAGAGTAACATAAATATTGTTATACCTATAATTTAGAACTCTGTCATCTATTATAACTTTACTAATTTTTAAGAAAGGCAGAGTTATAAACTACCAAACCAACCTTTTGTTGATTTTCAAAATATCCGTGCAAGATAATTCAAAATTTGTTCTAACTCTTCTGCATGTTTATTAGCCAGTCTTTTGTAGTTCTCTAAGAGTAATACTTTGCATCCAGTTCTGCATCTTAAATGAAGATGGCAGGTTTAATAAGCTGTATGTGTCCTTGTGTACGTGTGCGTATCTGCGTATGGTTCTGAGATCAAGTGTTTCTGGAGGCCAGACCCCAAAGTGGCAACAAGCAGATGCCTAGGATAAAGCAAAGAGCAGGACTAATGTATTTCCCCATAATATTTTCCTTTCCTCTGCCTGTCCTTAGTTCAAGAACTTCCTGAGCCAGGTCAAACCATAAATCCAACGTAACTAATTTGAGTAATTGACTTTGTCTGAATAGAGATAGGAGTTTATCTGATCAGAAAATATCGACTTAAATATATTTTTAAAGCAAATCAATACCTGTAACTGGTCAATATTTATGCTTAGCCCAGTGTTTAACTAAGGGATAATAAGTTGCCTCTTTTCCATGTGTGTGCATAGTCTTCCCAAGGAGCAGGGTGCTCGGCAGGAAGGGGGAATTTGCCTTCTCGCGGGTGTCTTCAGTGGAAGAAGGAATTCTGTCAGTGGTGCCGTTGCCATTCTGAAAGTAGCTGTGAAGGAATCTTTGATACGCTTTAAAACCGGTAGAACTGATTTCTTTAGAATATTTCTAAAGCCCCTGTAACTAGCAATTTCTTACCAGCTCTGTGTTGATTATTTTTCACTGGGCTGTGAGTAAGCAATATCAGAGCTCTTGCAGGCAGTAGAAGAAAGCTTGTCTTTGAAGAGAAAGACAAGAATTAAAATATTACTGGAAATTATATTGTAAGGACAAGTACTTGGGGCAGATAAGCCTTTACGGGATAGGAAGCCAAGTAAGATGACCTGGCAGGTCTCTTCTGTTGCTGGTGTTGGATTCATTGCCTGTTAAACTCTTGAGTAAAATTGAGAATAATTCTCTTCACTAAATAATTGAAACATTGAATAGTTTTGCCTTCTTTAATGCAATGAAATGTTATTTTTTGCATAATGTGGTAGCAATAACTTTAGAATTAAACTCATTTTCCATGCTGCTATGGCACATGAACAGAGAGGCAAATTCCTTCTTAGAAAATACTCCTTCAAAAGTTGCTTTTGCCATGTATTTGCACAGCACTAAGTGTGAAAGTCTAATTTCTAAACGTGGTTTATAATTCAAGTATATTTAAATATTTTCTACTTTTATTGTTCAGCTCTTTGATTTCTCTGTGTTGTATGTCATATTTGTCAGGCTGCTGCAAGGCAGATGGAAATCTTGTACTTACGGCATCATGGCTTGTGTATGGTAGCAGGACAGAGCACAGCCATGCACCCTCTGTGTATATCTGAAGTAAAAAAGCATCAGATTTATGTCATAGATAGAAATTTCCAAAAATATGGCCTGAAGTTGAATCTGGAGTCAAATCTAGCTTACCTAATAATTCCCTGTGTAGAGGAGTAACCTTTTTTGTTGTTACTACTCATTTTTTGGAAACCAAGTAGTACTCTGCTATGGACCTGCAAATTAACAGATTTGGAAAGAAGTATGAGCCCAGGTTATAGCTCAGGCCACCTGGGCTGGGGTTGGGGCATCCTTTGTGTCTGACGGCATAGCAGAGAGTGGACAGGGCCCTGGTGCTTTGGGTGCTGAGGTGTTGGGCTTTGTGTGCCTGGCTTCCAGTGATGGCCATGTCTGTGGCCAGAAAATAAGGGGGATTGTGGAGTATTTTTGTCTTCTTCTGAGAATTCACTTTGAGAGACCGTCTTTGCTCTTCATACAGCCTATTCCCTGCTGTTGCACGGATTACGAGGAGAGGTGTTCATGCTCTGTTTTTTCCCTCTGTTCTTTTTGTGGCATTAAATAGTTTAAACTACTTCTTTGCCTTTTGTGCAATAGAATTCGTTAAAGGATGTGGGCAAAAACTGTGTGGATTTTGGCATGTGTAATACTAGAATAGATATTGTGTGGTCTTTTCTGGGCTAAACCTCTACAATGTGGCTTTGTGAACTCAAGGGAGGCTTGTGTCTATAACCCAGCAGTTCCCCTCCAGACCTAAGCTGGAAAAATGGAAGCTCAGAGCTCAGATAGCTTTGCTAGTCCTGAAGATGTTAGACTGAAATGTATATTCTCTCAGAAGCTGTAGAGAGCTGTGTATTTTGACATCTCCCGAGCACTTAATCATTCAAGCAGAAGTGTGAGGAGGAAGGGCTGTGGGCTTATCTCGCTGTGATGCCACCAACTGCTGTCAAGTCCTTCACCACTGGTGCTGGCATCCTTCCAGATGTGGTTTCGCCATTTCTCAGCTGTGCTTCCTGAATCCTGAGGCAGGGTGAGTGCAAAGCATGTGAGCTTAAGGAGTAAATTAGCATATACTGAGCAACCTGGTTCTTAGCCTGGCTGTTACTGCTGTTACAGTTGGTATAAGGCTAACTCAGCTGTGTCTACAGTTATGTTTTGGTGTCAGGCATATCCATATCCATATATTAGGGATTTGTGTCCAGAGACCTAGTTAAACTCTCAGAGTGTTGGGTACTTCTCTTCCAAAGGATAAGTACTTGCCCAGGGCATCCTGCTTAGTGTGTAAGCTTGTAGAGTCATAGAATCATAAAGTGGTTTGGGTTGGAAGGAACCTTAATGATCATCCAGTTCCAACTCCCATGCCATGGACAGGGACATTCTCCACTGGATCAGGTTGCTCAAATCCCCATCCAATGTGGCCTTGAACAACTTCAGGGATGGCGCATCCACAACTTCTCTGGGCAATCCAGTGCCTCACCACCCTCACAGTAAAAAATTTCTTCCTAGTGTCTAATCTAAATCTCTCTTCTTTCAGCTTAAACCATTCCCCCTCGTCCTGTCACTGCACTCCCTGATAAAGAACCCCTCCCCAGCTTTTCTGTAGGTTCCCTTTAAGTATTGGAAGACCACTATAAGGTCTCTCCGGAGCCTTCTCTGCTGGAGGCTTAACAACCCCAACTCTCTCAGCCTGTCCATGTGAAACTTCAGAGAGGAGGAGTGGTTTGTTTTACCCATTTGCTTTTGACTGTAACCAGTAACTGTAAGTTGGTAATTAATATTATCCAGAACTCCTGAGAAAATAACATTTATTTCAGCTCATCCTGAAATCATTGAAATGGAGTTGATGTGCTTTTCACCCAGGGACAAACTGCACTTGTAAATTGTTTTGAAGCTTGTTTGATTTGGTTTGCAAAAGTAAAGATCTGTATGAGTGACAGACACAGATCTGGAAGGACCGTGCATCCCACCCCTCCGGTCTGAGAAGCAATCAAGGTCATGCGCTTTGGATATTTTTGCATCATTGCTTTCATAGTTAGTCAATACTTTCTGACTCCACAATCTATTGACTGGCTGCTTATTGGATGAGAGATAATTGTATAGGCTAAAGGGGAGAGTGTTTGCTAGGCTGGTCTGTCATCCTGCGAGTGCCATTAGAGCACAAGCGCTTTGTTACATGCTCAGACATATAACCTTGTGTATTTTTCTTTTACTTTGCAACTACAAGGTCAGACATGGTGAAAGATGTGAATTTTTAAATGTATGAACTTAAGATAAAAAATATCTAAATATTCTGAGGATTAGAACACATAAGCTGTACTTTTGAAGAAAATACTATGATTCTATCTAATGTGGCTTCTGTTATTTCTACATTTTTGTATTATCTACTAAATTAAAATAAGGTTCAGCAAAGGGTGACTAATACCGTAAGAATACTGTAATGAGTATTAATTAATACTTTGCAATTTAAATCAGGGACAATATGAAGTAGATCATTAAAAAAAAAATCTACTACGAATGGGGTTGCTTAGTCTGCCACGGCTCACAGTGCTATAAATCAGGCACAGGGCTCCAAGGCACCTATTATGTGATTCTGCAAGTTTTCCTGACTTTGCATTTACTAATTTTGCAAACATTGTTTCATTAAAACTAGCTCTTTGTGTTAATACTTGGTATTCTGTCATGAATTAGGTGTGCGTGAAACAAAAAGAGAATTCTTTTTTTCTGTTTGCTGCCACCTGCTATTTGTTGCAGCAGATTCCCACTCTACATCTGTAGACTCCAGGCAAACCTCTCTGTCAGAATTCCTGTAGGAACAACAATAAAACTCTTTCAGCCAGGAAGTTACCTCAGAAGGTCTTGTCCAACCCTCTGCTCAAAGCAGGGTCAGCACCAAGTTCAGACCAGGTTGCTTGGGTCTTTTTCCAGTCAGGTCTTGAAAATCTCCAAGGAAAGAGACTGCAAAACCTCCCTGAGCCCCTGCTGCAGTTCTTAGTTGTCCTTATAATGATTATTCAATGTGATTTTTGGCTTATTTCTTTATGACCACTTTTTTTCATTGTTCTTTTGCTATGTTCCTCAGCAAAGAGCCTGGCTCCATCTTCTTGCTAACCCCCCTGCAGATATTGGCAGGTGTCTCAACCTTTTCTCACAGGGCATGTGTATCAAGTCTCCCCGTTATGCCTAGTCTTGGTGAAGGTGGTCAGTATCCTTCTTGTGCTGGAGGCCCCAAGACTAGACAAAATACTCCAGGGGCAGCCTAGAGGTAAGGACAGGAATAGTTGCAGTGCTTGGTAACTTTTCAGTCCTCAAAAAGTTAAATTTTTGTAATTGCTTATGAGTTCTTCTCATGAGAGCTCCACAGTTCAGCATTTGTGTCTTTTTTATCTTCAGTTTTTAAATTCTTTTCACCTCCTCAAGAAAAATCTGGATTTTGGCTCTTTAAATGCCACGTATGACTTTTCTTTATAAAGAAAATATGCTATTGGTTTGTTGCATGGCAAAGCCACTGGTCATGGCTCTGGTAAATAAGGAAGTTATTAAATTGTTCCTGCAAGTCTTTTATCGTATTACTTCAGTAGGGGGCGAAACTGTATTTTGGGAATCGATAGCTTTCAAGAAGGCTGAAGGGTTATACTGGATGAGTTACTGAAAATAAACATTCAGTGTTATATTGTGGCTGTGTGTCACAACACAGAAATCCTGGGATTTATAAACAGAAGTGTACCAGTATAGAAGGTGTTTATTGCTGCTGTACACAAGCATCAGTTAATTCATCTCCAGCTATGGCAAACAAGAGGTTGCTGAAAAACTTTTCAGAGTCAGAAATGAGGCTTAAAAGTTACTCCAAACCTGAAGTCCTTCAATTCCATTCCCTGTAGAGAGTGTTAAATGACACGCACCAAAACCTCGAGGGAGGGTTTGTGGTTCTGCATACAAAAGTACCGCAACTTTGCACCATAATAATCATTGAGAACAGATTTGCATTAAATAAGTTACAGTTTTACAAAGAATAAAATATTAGGTGTAGAAGGGGCTGACTGAGCTTTGAAGTGAGTGTTGATTTGCCTCTTCTGTAACTGGTTGGTACTTACAGATGAAGCTGACACAGTTCTTGCAATTGTCACCAAACAGCTCAAGGCCTAAGAAACTACCTTTATTGTGACTGTACACCATTAGGGAAGAATAATGTTAGTATATATCCATCATGCTATTCATCATATTATAATTGATTTGAGAAAGTGGAAAATAGCCATGTAACACTATACTTTCTTTAAGCAGTTCGTAGAATGAATCATAGAATGGTTTGAGTTGGAAGGGACCTTATAGATCATCTGGTTCAAACCCCTCTACCATGGGCAGGGACACCTCCCACCAGACCAAGCTGATCAAGGCCCCATCCAACCTGGCCTTGAACACTTCCAGGGAGGGGGCATCCACGTCTTCCCTGGACAACCTGTGCCAGTGCCTTACCAACCTCAGAGTAAAAGATTTCTTAGTAATATCTAATCTAAATCTCCCCTCTTTCAGCTTAAAAAACATTCTCCCTCATCCTAGCAGTTAACTGTGAATAAGCTGTTCAATATGGTAAATGCAGGAAAAGCAGAAGGTGGAGTTGCTGATAAGAAACATCTGCCCTCATGTCTTCTTATATTTAACTATATGGCTATATACATGTCTGTTCTTCATATACACAAACATGTGTACATATGCACCAAACCAGTGAGCCATTAAATCCTAGTTTCACTGATTTTCACTTTTAAATGCTTTTTATTTTTTTAAAATCGTTTTCCTCAGCTTATGGAGGAATTGTTGAATTGTCAGTTGGCATTAGTACACATAGCAGTAAAATTAAGAGTAGTTAGAAGGTAGATTACTAGGACCAAGGATAACTGGAAAATGACAGTGTTCTAAGTATCTGACACAGATCTCAGCAAATGCAAGAAATCAACATTAAACAGACCAGCAGAAGTGAGGAAAGTAAAGACTGCCAACCACCTGATAAAATGTTGGGTGTTCCATAGAAACCATACAGGAAGGTTGAGGGTGTCTGATTAGATTATGAGAGCATGTGAAATGTGCACTGGTAACGGCAGAAATGCTGGGTTATCTCTGTCATCCTCTTGTGCAGAGAAAAGGATGCAGATGGATTTGCAAGATAGGGTTTGTTGAAAGACAGTGCATGCTTCTCAGCCTCAGGGGCAGAAAACATCTTCAGACCGGGCCATGTGCTGTCCTTGCTCAAAGTATCCCTGCTGTGCAGAGCATCTCCTTGTTCATGGGCTCTGTGCACGGGGTTGGAAAGTGGTTCTCCTCATGCCATGCGGAAGCAACCTGGAGTTCCAGGGAGGCTGCAGCTTGAACAAAGCCCTTGTGTTGCTGGTAATAAAACCCTCGGGACCTCAACGGCTTTTGCTTTAGTTGAGGGCTGTGATATTACTGTGTGTTTCTGTTAGTATGTTTGTAGCCATTTCTTTTACTTGCATGCATTAATTAGTATTGTTCATAGCACTAAATCACAAGATCAGGCTCTCATAGTCCCTCCAACTGTAGGAGAGTTACCAGTTGTTGATAACCACCGTCAGTACTCTGTGCACTAAACTTTGTGTTTCTGGTTGTGAACACACAAACAAAGTAGCCTGATTTCCAGGCTTGGTTTGCAGCTGTATTTGTGGTAAGTGAAAGTGGTATTTGTGAAAGTATCTGTTATGTTTTATTCAAGTGCTTTCAGAAGATCTAATGTTGAAATCTAGTGAAATCTAATTAATTGGCAAAGCCTATTTGTAAACCACACTGAAGAATTTCTGCTATTTCTGCTGAAAGTACTGTCTAATTATATTATGTGTGCTTTACAAAGAAATTTAAAATTACTAAAATGGAAATTAAAAATCTATTTAATTACAGCAGAGTAATTACTCAGAGTGATTCCTAACGGTAGAATTTTAGAATAAACTATACTATATCCCCACTACAATAAATGAAGATTAGTTTAAACATATGCTTCAAGTACTATGTGTGGCATCCATAGGCTACTGCTGTTATGTGTGCTGCGTGATGCAGACTGTTGTGTTAGTCCAACCACACAGAGGGAGCAAGACGTGAGCCGAACTGCTGCGCAGAGCTGAGCCTGGCTTGCTGAGGAGCAGGGCTGTGCAATCAGTTGTCATGCATCAGCTGCCTGTTTTGCAACAGTAGGAAATCTCAGCCGATGATAGATGAAGACTGGTTTATTGAGCCAACTATTTGTGATCTATCCCTCTGTCTTTAAATTGGAAGATTTAGATTAGGCATTAGGAAGAAATTCTTCACAATGAGGGTGGTGAGGCACTGGCACAGGTTGCTGCGGGAAGTTGTGGATGCCCCCTTCCTGGAAGTGTTCGAGGTCAGGTTGGATGGGGCCTTGAACAGCCTGGTCTGGTGGGAGGTGTCCCTCCCATGGCAGGGGGGTTGGAACTGGATGGTCTTTAAGGCCCCTTCCAACCCAAACCATTCTATGATTCTATGCTAGGTACTCAGAAGGTTTTAATACCCTTCAACTGAGAGTTGTTTTCTTTGTCATTCTGTACCAGGTAGGTTTGAAAAGTAGATTGAGACATTTTTAAGACTTCATTTTCTGTATTTTTAAAATACTCCTCAGACTTACAGAGAAATGCCTTTATGGTGGGAGAGCAGTTAACTCCATCCCATGGGTCTGTCAATGAGCCTGTTGGTGCCATCGGAGGAAATGTGATCTTAAAAAAAAAAGTACCTTGTCAGTTCCCTTTCTCAGTATCAGAAAATAATACACTCCCTTTCCCATATGTTGTCCTAGAAAAATATTTTTCCAGTAAAAAGGAATATTTCCTTTTACAGTAAAAGAAAAGAAAATTTAAAAAGTCCTCAGCCTGAACTTGGTAAAGACTGTCACCGTGTAGTAGTGCCACCACGTGTTGCTCACTCAAGTGATAGCTCTTAGGGGAGCCTGGGATTGCCAGGTCCTGCAAAATACGTTTTGGAATTAGAAATGATAATAAGAAATTAAATACACAGCTCTACGTTCTTGCATTGCTTATCATTCATTTCCTGAAATCCATGGGTGACTGCATTTGGATGGGGTTTGCCTGAGCTCTGTGTGCTATGGTAGCATAAGAAGCTATTTTATGGGGGTTTTCTGCTCACAGGCCCACTGAAGAAGCTGGGACATTCCTGTGTTCATCATGTATTTCAAACGTGCTAGCATAAGGTGGGCAGAGTATGAGAATACCAGTGTTATATTAGCTCAGTTAAAATTAGGAAGGCCTTCAAAATAAATTGTGGTAGTCCTGCCTGTACAGAATTTTTGGGCAGATTACCAGCCAGTTGTCAGTAATTGTCATGTGCTTGGGTTTTTTTCCAGACTTTGGTGATCCCTGCAGAAATAAGAGAATAAAAATACCTTTCCAGTTTTCTACACTCCTCATCAATGCCCATATAATTAAAATAACTCTCAGAATTTGAGAAAATCATTCTAAAATAAGAGAGCTGTGTTTGAATTGAATGAATCACAAATTGAAATAAGTTGCTGTCTTCTGTATCTTTTAAATGTGTTTACGATAGGGATAGAAGTCACTTTAATTAAGATACTGTAGTTTTATGCAGACATTTATTTAAATAAGTGAATCAAGATGCAGAAGAGGACTCTCTATTCCAGCATTTAGCTATGGCTTTTTTTTTCTGCACTGTTGCTATGGAGAAGCATATAAATATTTGTATCACAAACTAATTTTACTTCCCTTATCTGTATTTCCATGCCATCTATAAAAGTGGCGAAGAAAATTTGTTGTAGATGGGTTTTATCATGCAGAGTAATGTTTTGGAATGGGTTCGGGCCCAAACTAGCAGCAAGGACAGTTAGAAAGTGCTGTGTTAAAGCAATCTGACAAATTTATGCCATGGGATAGAAATTGAATGAAAGTGTTCATTGTATTTCCAGTTTACCCTTTTCTAATGTTTGTCTTTCTAGCAGCCTATCTGTACTGAGCCATTTATATAAAATCAAACACATGCGTAAAAGAAAGAACTTTAAGTGTCGATAGCACCCACGGGGTTGGTGACATGGAAACTACAGAGCTGCTTAGGAGCTGGAAGCTGTGTAAAATTATTTCTTTGTATTATCACTTACTTTTTCCATGTTCAGCTCTTTTCTTCCCTTGTGTGCCGAGTTGCTCAAAGGTGGTGAACATGCTGGACACCAGACTATGGCCTCCTGAATTCCAGCAGTGCTATGCTTCTCCTTGCCTTTGCTCTTCACCTTGTCCTTTGGGCTCATCTCCAACTACTCTCCTTCCTTTGTTGTCTCTCAGTTTTGTTCTTTGGGGACTTGAAGTCTCTGCAATTACTTAGTGTATCACGATGGTTTCCAGCCTTCCAGACATTAAGACCCTTAGCTGATAATCACAGGTGATGTGTGAGAGGCGCCTTTGGCACAGTTTAAACTCAGCTTTTATTGTCTCTGTGAATTCTGTATTATGAAGCATTCCCTTTGAGGAGTTTCAAAGCATGGCTCTGGTTTCTCTTGCTCAGTAGATATTTTGGACACCTGGAACTGTTATTCGGGTTTCACATTTGGATCTCTCTGGTGATGTCTTAAGATAATGAAAACAAAGCCAGTTAACAACAGGATTGGAAATAGCACGTATCAACACAGCAGTCTGCTATTTCTTTCTTATATCACAGGATGTTTTTGTGTAATTCAGCAGCAAGAAAATAGGTAATACCAATGTCATACCGACTAACAGTTACAGCTTAATGTTTGTGCAATGGGAAATTGGAGGCAGTATTGTGTCAGTAGTTCATTGAACTTTTAAGATCCCTTAAAAACTTGAATATTTAAGGCTAAATGACTTCTGAGATTTTTCTAAAAATAAAATTAAAAAAACCCTACAGTGTGGAAGACTTCAGAGTGAACTAAAATTTTGCATCTGTGAAGAATGTACCGTCAAAACATGCACACCACCTGGCTGGGAGGTAGATACTCCCACAGACCAAGCCAATTACATTTGTGCCTTCAGAATGAATATTGGCTCAAACAAGGAATAAGTCATGATTTGGGGTTTTAATACCCTTTGTATCTGTGATTCTGACAGCTGAGTCCTTCATTGAGGTGAGCGTTTTGCTTGTCTGAAGTTTGAATCTCAAAGTTAAGTATCCTGTATTTTAATAAATAAGTCAATAAATCTGTGATTCCAAGATAAGGATTCTTAATTCCAGCCTGGTATGGGTGTCTTCCTGACCATTAGAGAGGATTTCCATGGAAGTTGGTCAGCTGTACCACTGGTCTGCCTGTGCATACTGCCGTTGCTTCAGCCAGTGTTGCTGAAGAAGAGCTGAAGCAACAGCCAGTTAACCTGCATGCAGGTGTGACCAGAGGTGTCAGCCTGGGACTTCCAGGAGCAGCAGTGGTCAAGCTGATGCAGCACACAGTCCTGAGCCCAGTTATTGCCTGGGAGTTGTAGACAAGGGTTCCAATACAACGCTGTATGTCTGAGGGAGAAGGTTTTCCTCTGCATCTGCAGGTCACGATAACTTCAGTGTAAGTTGTCATTCATCACAAAAAGAATTAATTAACACAGAAATTGTGTCATTATTTGCCAAGTCTTTTGGTGGGAAGAGCAAAATCTCTGTTAGAAGTGCATCATTTATAGGAGTCAGGCATGACAGACTTGCATTTTTCTTTTTAAGTACCAAAGCTCAAGTTAAATTTTTGTGTGTATGTTTATTATTCAGTTGGATTCAGCAGTGTCCTGCTTCTGGATTGCGCCGGTTTGTGTCGTTCGCCAGGCTACCACTGCACTTATTGTACCTTATCTTTTTTCCCTTCTCTCACAGCAAATGAAGCTCGCGGCGGAGTCACTGAAGGAGTAAACACGAAGGAATGAAGATGAGTAAGGCAGTCACATGTGAATGCAGGCACCCCTTCAGCATTTGTTTATGGCGATGCATAGCACTCAGAGTGTGCACTCTACCATCTATTCAGTAGTTGGCAACTGCTTATGTGATACTTGGTAAATATTCTTTGCCTGCCGCTGTCGAAAAGGATATTTTCTCCTGTTCTCTTTGTTTCTGACATGCAATCGTTGGTGATGTTAACACCAAATAAAGCATTCTGGCTTATCCTAGGTCTGGTTGAAAACTGCCAGACTCACCGTGCTTCGAGTGATTGAAAGCAGATCCTGAGAGCAAGCTTCCCGAAGCTCAGTAGAGTTTTCAACTGCCACTTTGTAAGAACAAAAAGAAAGAAGGTAGACCAATTAATTCACAGCTTTCTCTCTCTTTGGGGCTATTGCCCCTTTTGTTCCTATATTACAATAGCTAATCAATCCTGTACTGTTTCAAAGACTTGCTTAGAGCTGCTGTTTGCAGATATTTAAGTATTTTATACATTGCATTATAAAATATATGATTGTTCCCTATATGATCTGAGAAATAGCTGAATGTAAATATTATAAAATATGGATTATGTACTCCTGTGTGCTAGTTATCTAAATAAGCCCCAGCTAAAATCTTTTCAAAAGCTGGGTGAAAAGCGTTCAGCAGAAAACAGATTGCTGATCAGTAATCTATGAAGTGTATTTTTCTTTCAGATTTACATTAGATTTTGGTATCACTTCCCCAGCTCTTGAACTGCAGTATTGTATGAATGGATCTTCTCGCTAAATGAACTCACAGCAACAGATCAATTAAACTTGATACTTGATATAACAGTACTCGTGTATGTAGTAAATATCTGATTTTTTCCCTTGCCTTTCATAGAAAGGTCATTTTTCCTAACTTTTCATTGTCTTCTGACAGTAAGAGAACCAAAATCTACAGTATTTAGAATGGTTTCAGTTGGAAAAGACCTTTAATATCATTCAGTCCAGCCGTTGCCCTTGTGTCCAACTGTGACCTTGAGACAGTTTATTTTCTCCTGCTGTGACCTTCATCTTTGGTAGATGTAACTTACTTACCTATATGTGATACTTGCAGGAATTTGTCTGTAAAATCTGCTGTTACAATAAGTAAGGTATTTGCCTAGTTTGCACATTTCAGATTTCTGCCACAGACCCCCCCCGCCCCCCGCAGAGTAATAGAACTAAACCAAAGTAATGTATTCTGTCTGGAATTTAAAATTAGCATTTCTCAAACTCCGCAAGCGTGACCCAGTAAGAAACGACTCCATTCCTTGGGGAAGAGGAGCAAAACTGTGCTACAGCTGCTGTCTCTGTTCTTGCTTCTCCCACCGTGCATCTCCCACGCTGCTGCTATTTCAGGGGTATCTCATGAGCTGCTGCTGTTTCAGAGCCTGCTCGCAAAGCTGTGGCAGGGTTGTGGTTGCACAAGCTCTGCCCTCAGCAACCAGCAGGGATCTCTGAGGGCAGCACACCTCCTTTCCTACAGTGCTGCAGAGATTCCAAAATGAAGCTTTTTTTGAGGACAAGACCGGCAGGTTCTCCATGAAAACTCTCCAGCTTTGCAGTTTCTTGCCCACTTTCATCTGAAGTAGCTTGTATTTGTTGAAGTTTTGCTCATGCTGCCCAGTCATTTTTTTTGAGTGAACAGTTGAGGATAAACCTGTAGGATGGGTTCCTGGTGTAAGATGTTCTTGTGAGCTTGCCATAGCCATTCTGAAGGGATTCTGCTGGTCTGTTACTTGTGCAGGTTTATGAGCATAAAGTTGGTGTGTTTTGCTGATGGCAACCGTATCAGGTGTTTGGAATAGTTTTCTAAAATGGGTTAGAAAAGCAATCAAGTTGTGAATCAACTGTGATCATGTAGAAAAAAAAAAAAGCAGACTTCTGCAAAACTAACTTCATGGTTTTCATTCTCCTGTTTTCTACAGACTAACAGAAAAATCTCTAGTAAGGTTTAAGTACCTGGTGACAAGAACTACAGCTGTTGCCTTTGCCTTGGGCAAATCCCTTCATTTCTGCTTAGTTTCCTTATATATAAAAGGGGATAATACTGTTCTTCAGGTGGATTCTCCACCTAAAGTGAGCAGGTATGGAGGAATTATGACCTTCCATAGTGTGAGTGACTGAGAAGTGTGGAAGTCCTTTGGTTTATAGAGAGTAGTCTCTGTTCTAAATAGTGGGAAAACTCTGTTTTTAGCGTCACAGATGCTACACAGTCATGACAGGGAGTGTTTCTGTCCTCAAGAGCACACACTTTAGCTTGCCGAGAAATGTTCCCTGCATATTGCCAAGTAATATTTTTCACTGAACTGAAATCTAGCTCCTATTCCTCTGTATGCTGCTCTTTGTCCTTTTACTGGGAGCGTTGCTGCATTTCATACTGTTTTGTATTGGTTGGATATTGGGTTTAGGCTTGTTTTTTGATTTTTTTTTTTACATTCATGGTGTCATCTGTTTTCATTTCTCATTTGGGAGAAAAGATGTCTCTGTCTATGCTTCTGAATGTCTTCGTATTGTTTTCTCTCTGCTGTAGGTGCAGCTGTAAAAATTATGGGATGCTAGGGATGAAACTTACTGACAAAAATCTGTTGTCAGATGAAAATACTAGAACAAGTAAGATATTTAACAGTCACTGCCATTCACAAGCTGTGTCATCTGTGTGTCTGTTCCTAGTCCCCAAGGCACATGGGAGTGGAGACTTCATTTTCCCATCATGCTCAGACCAGCCCCTGGTACAGAGCTGACAGATGAGGCCGTTGGTCTGTTTCTGTCAATGTGCAATAGAGGAGGACAGAGTGGGCTACAGGGAAAAGGGGAACAGGCCCTGAAGTGAAAGGAAACAAAGCCACCTGTATCAGAGGTATCCGGCTCCTGGTAACTGTCTTCTTCCTTGGGGACATTTGAGCAGTTTGTATTACAGTCGTAGCAGAAGCTGCAGCTCAGGCCCTTCAGGCAAACACTGATGGCTTCCTGCAGGGCTTGTGGAAAGCATGAATGGATTCTGAGTAGCTGCCTCAGGACCAGGCATGGCACAGCTTGTGGACCTGGGCCCCAGTGCTGGGCAGCGAGTCCATCCCTGGAGGTTCATGGCACAGTCCCTTGCTCAACAGGAGAGATCCCTACACCTCACCGAGATGGCCTTGGCTCTGGAACTTTCAGTGCCAGCAAACAGACTTGGGTGAGTGGCAGTTCTTCTGGGTCTAAGAAATTAAATAAGTTCATTTCTGGTCTCAAGCGTTAGGGAGAAACCTAGGATGAACCTGAAGGCATCTTGTTTGGGAAAACAACTGTGCGGGAATAGCCTGAATCCATAAGGCCTGAATTTTACATGGCTCTTTAGCAGCCGCTAAACCATTTTTAAGGAAACGGGCAGTCATCAATAACGTGCTGGTGATACAATAGTTCTTTCATCGGGTACGTTGTGAGCCACAGGTCTAATTGTGTGGCCCAGAGGGATCTGCTGACTCAAGATCTCTACTGTACTTGCTGGACTGCAGTACCTCCGCTTGAATTTGAGGACAGTAGAAGAAGAAAACACTGGAATCATAGAATCATGGAATCATAGAATCATAAGGTTGGAAGAGACCTCTGAGATCATCGAGTCCAACCGTGCCTGTCTCCCTACTAAACCATATCCCTAAGAAACTCATCTACCCGTCTTTTAAACACCTCCAGGGATGGAGACTCCACCGCCTCCCTGGGCAATCTGTTCCCATCCCTGACCACTCTCTCAGTGAAGAAATTCTTCCAGTCTAAATGTCCAGTCTCAACCTGCCCTGGCACAACTTGCGACTGTTCCCTCTCATCCTGTTGCTTGTCATTTGCGAGAAGAGAGCAGTACCCACCCCAACACAACCTCCCTTCAGGGAGTTGTAAACAGTGATGAGGTCTCTCCTCAGCCTCCTCTTCTCTAAGCTAAACAACACCAATTCCCTCAGTCTCTCCTCAGAGGGCTTATTCTCCAGCCCCCTCACCAGCCTCGTTGCCCTTCTTTGCACATGTTCCAACACCTCAATGTCTTTGTAGTGATGGGCCCAGAACTGAACACAGTACTCAAGGTGTGGCCTCGCAAGTGCTGACTACAGGGGCACGATCACTTCCCTGGTCCTGCTGGCCACACTGTTTCTGACACAGGCCAAGATGCCATTGGCTGTCTTGGCCACCTGGGCACACTTCTGGCTCATATTCAGACAGCTGTCAACCAACACCCCCAGGTCCTTCTCCTCCAGGCAGTTCTCCAGCCACTCTTCCCCAAACTTGTAACGCTGCATGGGGTTGTTGTGACCTAAATGGAGGACTCTGCACTTGGCTTTGTTGAACCTCATCCCGTTGGTCTCAGCCCATCGATCCAGCCTGTCCAGATCTCTTTGCAGAGCCTCCCTTCCTTCAAGCACATCAACACTGCCACCCAGCTTGGTGTCATCCGCAAACTTGCTAAGGGTGCACTCAATGCCTTCATCGAGATCATTGATAAAGGTGTTAAACAAGACTGGACTCAGCACTGAACCCTGGGGAACACCTCTTATGAACGGTTTCCAGCTGGATTTAACTCCATTTACCACCACCCTCTGGGCCCGGCCATCCAGCCAGTTTTTAACCCAGCAGAGGGTGTGCCCGTCCAGGCCAATGGCAGCCAGTTTCTCCAGCAGGATACTGTGAGAAACGGTGTCAAAGGCTTTACTGAAGTCCAGGTACACCACATCCACAGCCTTTCCCTCATCCATTAACTGGGTAACTTTGTCATAGAAGGAGATGAGATTGGTCTGGCAGGACCTGCCTTTCATAAACACATATTGACTGGGCCTGATCACCCAGTTGTCCCGCATATGCTGTGTGATGGCACTCAAGACAATCTGCTCTGTGACCTGTCCCGGTACTGAAGTCAAGCTGACAGGCCTGTAATTCCCTGGATCCTCCCTCTGATCCTTCTTGTAAATGGGAATTACATTTGCCAGCTTCCAGTCGAGCGGCACTTCCCCAGTCAGCCAGGACTGCTGATAGATGGGGGAAAGGGGTTTGGCGAGGACCTCTGGCCCCATGGATTTGTGTGTGTCTAATTGGCCAAGCAGGTCTCTAACCAAGTCCTCCCAAACAGCTGGAGCTTCATTCCCATTATCTTCTGGCTGAGGGGGCTGAGTATCCCTAGGGCATTCCTCCTTGGGGTTAAAGACTGAGGCAAAGAAGGCGTTGAGCACCTCTGCCTTGTCCTCATCCCTCATTGCGACTGTCCCTTCTGCACCCAGCAAGGGAGGGAGAGTCTCCTTTGTCCTCCTGTTGCTGCTGATGTATTTAAACAAGTTCTTTTTATTGTCTTTGACTGAAGCAGACAGGTGAAGTTCTAGTTGGGCTTTAGCCCTTCTGATTTTTTCCCTACACGATCTCACTTCACCCCTGTAGTCGTCCTGGGACGCCTGCCCCCTCTTCCAAAGCTCGTAAACTTCCTTCTTTTTCCTGAGATCAGTATGAAGCTCCCTACTCAGCCATCCTGGTTTTCTTCCCTGCTGACTTGTTTTACAGCATACGGGATGGCTTGCTCTTGTGCCGCTAGGATTTCCTTCTTGAGGAGCATCCAGCCCTCTTGCACCTCTTTGTCCTTTAGAGCCACCTCCCAGTGAACTTTATCAAGCAGCCTTCTGAAGAGTTCAAAGTCTGCCCTTCGGAAGTCCAGGGTGGCAGTTCTGCTGATCCCTCTCCTCACTGCCCCAAGTAGGGAGAATTGTATCGTCTTGTGATCGCTGTGCCCCAGGCGTCCTCCAACCTCTCGCACGAGGCCTGCTCCATTCACAAGCAGCAGATCCAGCTGGGCTCCCTCTCTATTCGGTTCACTTAGCAGTTGTGTTAGGAAGTTATCATCCACGCACTCTATGAACCTTCTACACTGCTTCCTTTCTGAATCGTTACATGAGGAAATGTTCCTCTGTAAGCAGGCAAGCAATCAATCTGAGGGAATCGATCTCAAATCTCATTCACGAAGACTTGCACCAATTAAGAGTTTGCTTCCTTATTCAAATAAGCAAAGGCAGTGGGAACCATGCCTGCCACCACCATGTGTTTTGTTCAGGAAAGCTCTCCCATGCCTCATCCAAGAGGAGGAGGGATGAGTGCCAACAGCAGAACCTGGTGACTCACCTGTCAGCCCTGGAGACTGATGCCCTTACAGAGGAGGGATCTCTCTGCACCCAGCTGCTTGATATAAAAAACAGTGCTTGATGGCAGCTGTCGTTGCTGGTGTGATGGGGACAGTCCTGTGCATGGAGTAAAAAAGCTCATCAACCCTTCCTGCTCACTCCCAGGGCTACAGTGCCGAGCCAAATCTCTCCCAGGCCTTGGGCACTCAAGCTGAGTGCATGCGGCGTACAAATGCCCAGAGGAAAATAGATCCTTCCCTCCTGCCTCTCCCAGCCCTGTGTTTCTCAAGAGGAAGTAGCGAGCGGGAAGGAATAGGAAGATGTTACACAAGGTTTTGGTGAAATTAATTGCTATGAAGCTCTGATGTGACCCATCTAAAAGGCTAGTGAAGTCCTTACACAACCACCATGCTTTTGAAATCCTCTGAAGTATCAACTATACTTGCATTTTCCATGAGATGTACTTCTACCATCAGGGAAAGTAAACAGAGGTCACCCCCTCTGCTATTATAAAGACTTTACACTGTCACTTATTCAGGGTTCTTGACTTCTAGGAGTTGATGTCATTTGTAACACACAAGCCAAGACAGGCCAGGCTGAGTCAACCTGTTACAATTACAGTTTTAGGCTCAAAAAAAGGAAAAATAGCCACAGCCTGTGCTTCCAAAAGGGAAGACATTGCTCTGGAGAAGGGCAGTCCGGCTGTGCCTGTGGGACTTCAGTGAGGGAGCTGTGCTGGCTTCAGCCAGTAGGGAACCAACCAAGTGAGTCACCGTTATGGTTTCCCAAGTGCAGGCTCATCATAGCTTTGTTACTCAAACATCTTTCATTGAAAGCAAGTCATAATCTGGAATTAGTGACAGGCAGAGCTATTCTGATTCACCCACGTAACTTAACCATGGGAAAGGCTGTTGGGGTGGCTTGGTTATCTCTATTGAATATTTGGGACATTCCAGTTTGCACCTGTTCTCTGTTTATTGTCAGCCACCCATGCTGGGATTTCTCTATGATTGCAAAGCACATTTCTTTATTTGCTAATGAAAAATTAATGGGAAAAAAAACCCAACCCCCCTGCCCTGTGCGTAGCAGTTACTGAGATATTATTGTTTGGCCTTTTTGTCTTAAAGAGAGGAGGGCAGGACAACATTTGTTACAACTTTCCTCACTCAGGCACGATCATGGCCCCGAGTTCCTTGGCTGCTCCTTGCCTTCGACCACCTCCACCACATTTTTTTGCATTGTCCAGAGTTGGAAACTCCCCAGCAGTGGCACAGGCCCAGCTGCAGAAGCCTGGGGGTACAGCTTTGCACAGCCAGCCCATCATAAAGCAATCGGACATTAATTGTGTGTAATTAAATAACCTGTTAAATGCCATTAATGCCTCTAAGTACGCCAAACACTCTGTGTCCATGTCCTCTCTGGCTGCTTACAATTCATGTTCCACGAGCAGTTAAATCACAGGCACTGTGTTAAATCCCTGCAGGAGACCCCGGGCAGGCTGGACTGAACTGCTCCGACCATGGGTCACCAGAGGCGGCTCTAAGGGTGAGCTGGTTACGTGAATGAGGAGTCGCCAGAGATGATAACACACTCTCAGGCCATCTGCTGGACCTCACATTGCACATACTGCTGGGGCAAAATCACAGAATCATAGAATGGGTTGGGTTGGAAGGGACCTTAAAGATCATCCAGTTCCAGCCCCCCCGCCATGGGCAGGGACACCTCCAACTAGACTGGGCAGAAGCCAGTCCCTCCTCAACCTAAACCACTTTTCACAGTGCCTTGCAAAAAACACAGCCCCAAACTGCATTATTCAACACCGTCTACACACTACAGCACAGCAGTCTCCAAGTGATGACAGTGAGAGCACACGCTGGGATTTTAGCTTAGGTATTTCAGTTGTTCTCTCGGTGCTGACATACTTAATTTTAGACTTGGTGAGCAGATGTTCTGCAGCACATGGCAGCCTAAACACTGCAATGTGGAACACAGTTGTAAAACGTACACTGTGAAGCAGTTGCAGTAAATAACTGGAATTAACTCCTGGGATCCTGTTATGTGTGACAGCAGAAGAGGGGCACAGCACACACGCAGAGCGCTGTCCTACACTCTGGACTTAGATCTGGGGTGTTTGGGCAACAAGAACTTTGTCATAAGGTTGGTGTCCATCAGTTGGTGCACAGTCAGTGTGCCCCATACTCGCTGACCTGTGTCAGTGCTGATGATGACATTGGATTTTTTTTTTTTACTATTACCCATTTTACATTGCAAAGAAGAATAGAACTGAGTTAGATTTGGATTAAAACCCTTCAGTCTGTACTGGTGAAACTTCAGCTCGCTCGTTTTTCATAAGAAAAACAACATTGTTTACACACCATCTATGCAGATTTGGCACGCTGGCACACAGCCAGTCATCTCATCGAACAAAGAAGAACCTGAGGCAAGTGGAGCACCTGACAGCAAATATTTCAGCAAATATTTCAGCTGAGATTTTGAAACCCATAGCATTCCATATTCCAGAGCTGCCAGGAGAAGCACCAGATTCGCTAGGATGCTGAGGTGGACAAGTGCATCAAAAGTGTTGTCTAGCTGAAGAGCAGCTCATAAAGCTTAGCAGGTCACGTCCACCATTCTGAAGTTCTGCCTAAGGAACAGCTATCTCAGCCCTGGAAAAAAAGCTGTTTTGGCAGATGCCAACCATGGCAGCTTTTAAGCTCAAATGAACAAGTTCAATCTAAGCAAGAGAATAACGGAGAGTCTGCAAATTCACATGCAACCACACTCAAAGTTGTGTTATTTCAAGGGAACCGAGCTTACATTCCTGCTGCTTTCTACTTCCATTTATTACTCTATGTGGTCCTGACCAGCGTTGCTCAGTATGAGCTATGCAGTGCTGGCAGCCCTGAGCACTCCCTCCCAGTGAGCATCTCTGGGAGGGCTGGCACCTCCACTGCCTGGTGACGTGGGGACTCAGCCAGGAGTTTGTGCTGCCCCTGCACCCAGTGAACACCCGGAGTAACAAACTGCATGGACGTGGAAATCATAGGGTATGCATCAATCAAGATATCACTTTTATTAACTGGATTTTCCATTTCTGTCGCACACCATGAATGTCTGTACAGTGAAAAAGCCAAACATTGCTGGAAGCAATAAGATCAGCTGATATTTCTGTACCCTCTTAACACACACACACACACACACACACACGGATTCTTTCTTGGTGAGAAATTTTTATATTTCTGTTTGTTAATTCTGCTTATTTATACTGCTACTCTTAAAATTCTGTGTCAAGATTGTCACATCTTAAATACAGATTAAGTTGCTAGAGGTACATTTTTATATATATATTTATATACACACATACAGAAAAATACAAGACTAATTGTTTTTCCACAATATTTAATTTATACACTACTGTAACTATATGCAACTTTTAAGGACACATTAAGGGGTACAAACTTTACTTGCTCTAAATAGTTTGGTCCAATATTACCTTAATGTAGTGGTTATTCTCGCCCTTCCTGTTACGTGACAACATAATATAACATACACCACATGCACAATCATTCACCTGTCAACAAAGGGATAAAGGACACCACTCAGACTAACATTTGTATGCCCAAAGGTTCAACCAACCACACACAACTATAAGGCTATAGTACAACTATGCAGCATAAATGGTCAACACTGCTGTCCTAAAGTGAGCACCATATATACAGTTGTATATAAAAACATTGGAAACAAAATACACCTGGGGTTAGTTAAAAGGTGCCATTCCAAGGCTGTACATAATATCAGGAAAGAGTATTTACAATACTTGGAAAAAAGCTGCAACAAATAAGTTTATTGCCAATGCCCTTTACAAGCTTTTCTCCTACTTGGATGTTACGCTCACTGTCTGTGAACCACACATCTCATTTCTGGCCCTTGGTAAGATCCCTGCTCAAAAATTTTAAGCAAGTATGTTCTATGGCTTCACCCACATGTCTGTTCTTGTAGCTTTTGATTTATAGGTATCATGCTGACTAAACTGCAACTAGAGTTTAAAACACAAAGAAGTAAAATGCGTATCCTTTGCTTTGTTTAGGAAGCAGAACATAAAATCCCTGGCTAGGCCAGCCAGTAAGAATACCCCGTGCAATTTAAACTCTCTTAGTAAAGTCTTTTCCTAATTCAGAAGAGCTGTGATGAGCTGTAGAAATTATGACCACGTGTTAACGCCGTTCTTTGGTGCTCTGCTCACTCTGTGGTGGATGTGAAATGCGTTGTATTTGACCATTCTGCAAGTGTTACAAAGATGCTCAACAGTGTAAACTCCTCTCGGACATCCGATGCCTGCCCAGGGTGCTGCTACACCATCCCACCGGTTTTACTAACATTTCTTAGAAGACCCAGTGCACAGCATGAAAAAATAAAACATTCTTGCCCTTCCCAAAACTAGGAATCTGCAATATATTTTATTCTAGATAATAAAATTCCACAAAGTTAATTCATCTGGTCAAAAATACTCTAAAGCAAGACCTTGCCATGGCAATGGGAAACCTGATAGAAAGGCTAAGAGCTGTAAAATAAATGCTTTGCTATGCGCTATTTTAAATTGACTTTATGAAAAAGTACGATTACTGAGGGAAAATAAGGGTGTACATGTGGGGGACAGCGGTCTTAAAAAGAGTAATAATGAGAAAGATGTAAATGACGATAACGATTTCAATTCCAATCCAACTATGGAACGGTTTTCCATCCCTTATTGCCATTTGAAATCTCGGGGAGCGGAGGAGAGGATGGGATAGGTGAGGAGGCTTGCAAGGTAAAAAACTAAAATATTAAGTGTTGTGGTATACTAATAACAAAAGTAATTCATACAAATACTTTATTTTCATAGTTAGCATGTAAAAACTCAGAAGTAGACTTAATAATTTACCTTTGTTATATTAAAAAAGAAGATTGTCTGCTTGTAATATTAACATATTTCTATGGGAGAAAGCTGCCTTACAAATCTACTTGCCTTTGTTTTTTTTTTTGTCAGAAGAAAACTGCCTCTAGCAAAACAAGATCTTTTCAGTTTGATTTTTGAGCCACAACTTTATCTGTATCATAGCTTAAGACAAATAGGTGTGGGTTTAAAATCATATTTCAAGATCACTTCTTTTCAGTGCATCTTTGCTTTGTACAAGCCTTGGAACATCTGAAAGCTCCCTGAAGAGTTTTCAGCATCAAAACATTATTGCTTTGGTTCTGTTTCAGACACGTAGAAGTATGCCACATATCACGTATTTTAGTCATCACAGAAGGTCAGAACAAGAATTAACATTTCACAAGCAAACAAAAGATTCTCTAGTTTAAGTGCAGAACATGAAACTCCTAAGTGCTCCATTTACATTACGATCCAGATATTTATTTTAAATTAATCCAGATCTTCCATAGTAAAATTATAAATGTAAAAATTACACAATAAAATATTCTGTTTTGTTGAAAAAGAAAAACATATTGGCTAGCAGCATGCAAGGACCATGCATTGTCATACCAACAAGCAAACACAAAATTAAAGTGTAATAAATAACTGCTCGAAGCCCACTTAAAAATCTTAAGACAACAAAAGGGGGTCCGTGACAAGGTGTTCACAGCTCTGAACAGGAAGAATGACGCTGTCAAGTAGATCGAGCCACCAAAGTTAGGTCAAATGACATGACAACAACTGGTTTGACTGGAGGTGCACAGCAGCCCCTCCTTTGGGTTCCGCTGAATATTCACAGATATCGTCTTTTCGCAGAGAGGTAGTTGTAGCACATTGTTTTTCAAGTTCCTGTTCTTTATCCGTTCCAATTCGTTTGCTGTGTCTGACATTTGGTCAGAAAAAAATTTTAGGCTGCCCAGTGATGAAACCTGGTTTGGGCTTCCGCTGGAGCTTATGCACATTTTCCATGTTGATTTCTCCTGTACTTTCACACTGGAAAAAGAGAGATTGTTTTGAGGATCAATGATGTATTTAGTGCTGCCGTGGATCTGTGAACCTAAGCAAAGGCTCATTAGCTTCAGGCTTTCAACCAGTTCCCCCGCACTTCTGGACGATAACTGCATTGAGTTTCCAGATCCAGCACATCTCCGAGTGGAACCTGAAGTGTTGTTGGTGCTGCCACCAGAGCTACCGGAGGGACTGCCCCCACCTTTGTTGTTGTCACTTGGGCTCGTTTTGTCTACCCCTCCATTTCCATTACTTGGCTTGCTCTGTCCACCGCCATCTCCTTGGCTGCCAGGTGGCCCCTCGCTGCTATCCCGCCTGTGCCAGGAGTAAGTAAACCCGCTGTCTTTGTCCAGGCGCCTCCTGCTTTCCGAGTCATCATCGCTTGTTTCTGAGCTACTGCAGCTGGAGCCCCGGCCCTGGCTTTTCCTCCTGTGATAACGTTTGTGCACGGTGCTGGGGGAAGCGATGTTCATTTTTAACCTGCTGAGCTTTGGGGGCAAGTTCTCATCCATGTCAAACTCGTCATCTGACTCCCCCTCCTCAAAGATCTGATTGAGGACCGGCGCGCTCTTTCTTGAAGTAAGACGATTTGTAACTGAAGGCTTACGGCGCAGAACCACTTGAGTAGAAAGCGAAATAGGTTTCTTATCTTCTTCATCCTCCTCTTCATCTTCTTCTACTCTGAACAAGCACTTCCGGCCACTTGTAGTGGGCTTTAAGCTCACTGATGGGACAGCTGAAAGTGCCGGTCCGGCTAATTCAGGGATATCTTCCTTCTTTGCTGAATCACCAAGGGCTTTGCTTCTGTGGCCATTGAGAACACTCTCAGCCGTGCGAGCTGGTGACTGCGGAACGGTTGCATGGGAGAGAGGAGTGGCTGTAAGGTCATCCTCCAGGTCTTGGGGCACATCGATTTTCGTTGGCCAGGACTGCCTACAGAAACAATACCAAAGGATGACAGAAGAGTTAGGTCATGGGAGCATTTCAGAACATGTAAGATCTGCATGAGAAAAGCACAAGTACTGCCCCACAAATGGGGCTGCTGAGTGGCATGTTTGTAAACAACAGAGGAGCTGGTAACTGAGGAAAAGGAAACATTCTCAGAGAATGTGCATTCCTTTAGGAATAACAGGAATTCCTGTGATTTGATGGGAACATCATGTACACAAGAGTATAGTTTAGAAACTACACTGGTTACTGTCAAATGAAACCTTAAGATTTCAATGCTCAGAAAATTGATTAAGGAATAAAAAACTTCAAATAATTGTGTCTCAAAGAAAATGATTTGAAGTGGATACAGAACCATCAGTACCTGGAGGACGACACGAACTGATTCAAGCACAACTTTAACACAATAGCACTGCAAACTACTTTTAATAGGAAGCTTCTGTTAATTTTTCCCCCAGCTTTCTTCATATAAAAATTAGGTTAGAATTAGCATGGGGGAGACTGAAAAGTCAAGTCAAAATAAATATTCTCACATTTTCAGTGCCATTCAGACCAAGCTCTATTTTACAAAATCCCCTTTAATCTTAAACACAAATGAATTGAGATCATACATTTATTTGACCTTAGCTGAGCGATGGGAATAATACAGCTGCATGAATTCAGGACTCAAGCTGCTTACGAATATGACACTTGAATAAACTGCAAATCAAAGTTCAAGATGCACAACTGTACTAGCGTTAGCTCAAATCAAAATGAAAGCAACACTTGAGTGTAAACCAGTTTTGCAGTTAGAAGCTGATATCTCCTGTATCTAAGCTGGTGTCTAATGATTTGTATTTTACTTTAGATCCTGAAATATATTGTAATCTGCCATAGTACACAAAGAATAAATTAAGAACAAAGGCTGTCAGGTCTTTCCTCTTTCTCTCTGCATTTTGAAAATCTAATCCAAAAGACCCAACACCCACACACCAACACCTTAACACTGAATAATTCTTCAGTTCCTTCCCTCAGCATAAGCCCCATATTTCTTGTGGAGACCAAGAAATTTTTTATACTCTCTCAAAATAAGAGTTATCTTTTAAAAAGTTTGCCAATCACTTAACTTTACATCACTAAAATACTGTAGGATACTGCATGGAAACTGTAGTAGAGACATCTGTGCACGTATGGGTAGTGTATTACAGGACATTCCCAGCCATATATTGGTTTGTCAAAAGAAATGGCTGCATGGCTTTGTATTGCAGTTCAGAAGCAAGGTTTAGGAGGAAAGCAGGAGAGGAGGCAGAAAGAGTTCCACACCAACTGTGACCCCAGATATCTACTTGGACAGCCTGTGTATGAAGACGGAAGGATCACACCAACTTCCTGATTTCTGCTGTTTCAAGAGGTCAAGCTGAAGAAGCAAGGAAAGCTCAGATACCTCTTTGAAATTCTTATTCTAGATGTGTTCTTTTTAAGCATTAAAAGTTAATGGAAGTGCCTGCAGTAGGAGTGCATTTGCTCAAGGCTCCCTCTGTAATGGCTGGACACAAAGAGATCCTGAAGTGCAAGATGGCTACAGGAAAGCCAGGGAGGGACTTTTTACAAGGGCAAGTAGTGACAGGATGATGGGAGATGGCTTTAAATTGGAAGGGGAGAGATCTAGATTAGACATTAGGAAGAAATTCTTCATGATGAGGATGCTGAGACACTGGAATAGGTTGCCTAGTGAAGTCGTGGATGCCCCCTTCCTGGAAGTGTTCAAGGCCAGGCTGGATGGGCCTTGGTCTGGTTTGGCAGGAGGTGTCGGGTGGAACTGGCTTTAAGGTCCCTGCCAACCCAAACCATTCTATGATTCTATGATGCCCATCTACAGAGGGAACAACTGACAACTCTCTTCCAAACTATATGAAATCCGAAGAGTTCTTTATTAAAGCCAACACTGAACTCATTGAGCCTAACAGCAGACTTTGTTTTAAAGTCCTCACTTCAGTTTTGCTTAACAAAGCAGTGATACAGAAACCCACAAGAATCCTCTAACAGTAGGACCTGGCTGCCAGCACACCCATGTAGTCCATG
This sequence comes from Tapera naevia, assembly GCA_033556795.1. Classification (NCBI taxonomy): domain Eukaryota; kingdom Metazoa; phylum Chordata; class Aves; order Cuculiformes; family Neomorphidae; genus Tapera; species Tapera naevia. The sequence continues at coordinate 1,005,240 of JAUMJJ010000222.1, forward strand.
CCCTGGGAGAAGCCACACAGGATCCTTCCCATCTTGGTGGGCACTCACTTGTTGGTGGCCTCCCACCAGCTTCCCTCCATTGAGCAGCTTTGCCTGGAGGGAGGCCACACAACCAGCTGCTCAGACCCAAGCTGTCCAGACAAGAAGTGGAGCTTCGGCTGCGGTCTTCCTTGGTTTGACACTGGTATCCTCCTCCCTTAGGCCCCAGCTGACTCCAGGAACGCTGGGAACCACTGACCTAGTTTCGTGCTATGCTGGGTATTTTAAACACAAACAACTGTCTCGAATTAATGAACAGGACTTAAATAAATTAGAAACATAACTACAACAGTCACAGAAAACGAAAATCTAAATCCCTCAAGAATTTACCAGGCTTTAAGAACAGACTGGTTTGTCAGCAAAAAAAAGGAAGAGCTCTGTGGCTGTCACAATAAAGGGTAAATATAGTATCTAACAGTGCTGGAGTTTCTAGGCAATAAACCTCCTCAATACAGTATGTTTATCCCTCATAGCAGCCCATGTTTGCCTCCCTTCCCCCTCCTCTTATTCCCAGTAGGCCCAAGAGGAGAGAAGGACAGCAGGGAAGCTCCAGGTTGCAAGCAAGTTAATGTTTTTAAAAAGTCTTTGATTTTGAGACTTCAAAAGCACTGCACTGGTTTGTTTTTTTCCATGAGGTCATTCTATATAAACACTTTCAATTTAGAACCATCAATGAAGAGAAGGAATAGCTGGGACAATTAAGGGCAAGAGTTCCTGAGTTTATGCAAATGTCCTTGTCATCAAAAGAAAATCAACTTCAATTTCTCCATTCAACTTTACAAACTTGTATAAAGATTTAAATTCCATGAACTTGTTTGTTCCAGTTCCTCATATAGCTGGAGCTGCTCTTCTAACTGGAAGACTGACGCTGATGCAGAGAAAGAACAAATCAATTTAAAAGCAGAATTTGTAGTTTTAGAGTTTTCACTCAAAGTTTTCACTAAAGTAATGTTTTATAATGTTTTATGTTTCTTTATATAATCAATACTTAGTATTAGACACATTTGATGCTCTGCTTGGAATTCTTTTTCAAAAGAAATTGACATAAAATAAGAGTATGATCCATTAAGAGAGAACTGCAGAGTGAGTGCTACCACATTGCCCTTGAAGAGAGGACAGCTCTGTAACACCAAGTTCTAGGACTTTTAGGTTCTGTAGGTAAACTTTAGTTGCCGGCAACAATAACTCCTCTGAAGTATTTGTAACCACAAAACATAAAAGTTCTTACATAAGTGACCATTAAAGTGCAGCAACAAAATTTCAGTCTACTCTAGCACACACAAAGGGTGCAGACTCATTTGGAGATGACAAAAGTGTTGAGAACCACTGTAAGCTTCAAGAGAAATAACACATTATTCGGGTAGACGGAATGGTATTCAGAAGAGATTCCCCTAAGGCCTCCAACATCTCAGCCTAAATCTAAGGTAACAACCAATGGAGATGAAGTATCTTTAACCTATTAGGCTTGTTCAGCCTGGAGAAGAGAAGGCTCTGGAGAGACCTTATAGCAACCTCCCTGTACTTAAAGGGGGCCTGCAGGAAAGCTGGGGAGAGGCTCTTTATCAGTGAGTGCAATGGGAGGACAAGGGGTAATGGTTTTAAGCTGAAAGAGGGGAGATTTAGATTAAATATTAGGAAGACATTTTTTACTGTGAGAGTGGTGAGGCACTGGCACAGGTTGCCCAGGGAAGCTCTGGATGCCCCGTCCCTGGAGATGTTCAAGGCCAGGTTGGATAGGGCCTTTCCTTAAAATGGTAGGAATTGAAAATGTTATGGGTAACTGATTTCTGAAGAGCTTCTGAAGCAACCACAGCAGTTTAAAGATATTTAAAATTTGCAATGAATAACTATTTTACTGTTTTTAAAAGAGATGTACTTGAGCAATCCGGTAATATTCTCATTAAGCCAGATTAAATATTTCAATTCCTAAATTCTCACCTGAACTGAGCTTTGATGTTGCTAGGGCTTGCAGATCTGGTCTGAATTTCTTTCTCTTGTTTTTCTCGCAGAATCCTTTCAGCTAGTAAGAAGTAAGTAGCAGTGATGTGATTGTATTTGTTAGTTTCCAGTGCCCTGAGGAAAGTACAAAACATTAAATAAACCATACGTCAATGCTTTTTAGAAACCCGGACATGCCATCTCGCACAGCTTGCTGCAGTTCTCATAGCAGGAAGAGGTCCTGAAAAGAGAACTGTGTATTTCTGATGGCTTTATTAAAAATAAAGAGCCAATGAGTAATTTCAACTATAGTTGGATAAGGACATTCTCATAAAATTAAGGAATTCCTCCTTTATTGAACATTCTTTAGATGCTAAAATTGTATTTCATTAATGTTATGCACCAATAATGGGCCTTCCCACTGTCACGTACAACAACAAAGTACTAATATTTATTTATGCAACAACTGGAGGAAAAAAAACTTCATTAGTTTATTCACATTAAGTTTAGAGTAAAATTAAGTTCATAAGCATCATTCAGACATTCTAACAGAAAGGATGCCACCGTTGTGCAGCTAAAAGCTTAAGAAGTGAGACTGCTGCTTCCCCCTGCCCTACCAAGGATAAGGGAGTAACAGCTTTTCCAGCTTAAACACAAAGACACAGAAAGAACAATTTTAAGTCTTCTTTCAATTTGGGGAATATTTTAGGAATTTGGGGGTTTTAAACTGTTAGAAGAAAACCACGTAACCTTCAAGCAAGCTGACTCAATAACAATGACTATTTTGAATTACATAGATAAAAAGAATAGTATTTTAAATTAACAAAGATTCCAGTATACTGCAAATGTACTAAGGGAAAAATGCTAGAAGTTATCACCTCCATATACGCATGAGAGATGAAACACAAGTAAAAGCATGGATTTCAAAGCAGTTATATTTATTCAAGATGGCAAACTGCTGCAGGAATCAAACCCTGTTCCAACACATTTTCGTGAAGTTTTTCCTCAGGTTGGGTCTGCTTAAGTATTTCTCATCCTGGAACATCCTATCACAGAGCAAGATTGTAATATATTGTTTGTTAACCGAATGCAGTGATGTTTAAGCACTGAAGTGCTCAGGTTCTCAGTACATTCTTTAGTCAAAAATGACAGATGCACTAAACAAACTGCATATAGAAAACCGACAACTTACTCCACTATTGTATCTCGGTCTGCTATGTCACCAAGAACCATGCGTTGTATTATACTGTTGTGTTCCTCCTCAGACAGATTTTTATATGACACGAGAGGAATGTTGTACTTTGTTGCAGGAGATGGGTCAACTCCTTGGAGCCATGCATGGTTTTCAATCTCTTCCAAAGATGCCCTTCGTTTCGGGTCTCTCTGCAACATCCGTGTAATCAGACTGTGAATAAAAAATAAATCTAAACAAAATGCACTCACATGTTTAAAAAGCAGCCACTGTAAGAGCAACATCAGGAAGAAATTTTCTGCTGTCGGTTCATATAGGTCTTTAGAAGACTTTAGGTAAACAATGTGATGGGAAATTATTTATTCTCAAAGACATTACCAGTATCGCTGAACTGAAACAATTTACTTACTAAAAATTATAAATATCAAAACCACTGCCATTTTCATTTCCTATGCTTAGATTCTTAACCTGATTTTTCTGGTATGTTTGTTTTTAATACATATTATAGGGCTACTGTCACAGATGGCCCACAGGCTGCCCTGTAAAGTAACAGAAATATAATTTTCTATTATTGCTGCTGTCAACAAGAATATGAAATGGCAAGATAAGAAGAAATATTTTATTCTGAAATATCTATCAGACATTTGATTCTCCAACATTCCTGAAAGAACAGTGACCTGCTCTATCCACAGAGAAGAAAAAAACCTAAAACAACGTTATATGGGATGAGGAACTGACAAACCCACTAACGGGTTGATGCTGAGTGTTTACAAGTGCTGGAAAGGAAGTGCATGAATGAACAGAGAAAGAAGACTTGACTAGCACAGCACATCTTGGTTCACTTACTATACGTGAAAAACTCTTGGGGGAGGTATTTTTGGCTTCGCATGACAAACAGAACATGGATATACAGTTTTGGTGCCAAGGTTTCAATGAAACATTATTGCTCCAACATGTGGAATGAAAGTTCTGCGGTTCTCACATAATGCTTTTTATTGCACTGACTATACTACAGCATGTACATTCAGACTGTAAGGCCACACAAATCACAAAGGTAATCACAATATTCATTACTTTAAGGGTTTTTTTTAGTGCGACATGATGCACGGAATTAAAAAGGGAGGTTAATTCAGACTTCTAAAAGTTCTACTGTAAAAAAAGAATGTCACGCATGTAGCTGTGGTCTCTGCCTTTACAAAAAGGAAAGGCGGGGTGAGACGTGGGAGCCTTGGTTTCCTCTGCTTTTGGTAATAATATGACGGAAAGGGAACAAACAAAATACTTCACCTGACTTTTTTTAAATTACACCTGTAGTAAAACCACACACATTGTACCTCTTGCTTTTGCATCCCAAACTACCAAGAATGCTTTCACCTCAAGCAGGAAGTTTAAATGTTCCCAGAGTCTTTTCCCTAAGAAAACCTAAATATGGAGGACTTGGATAACTGATTGTACATTGTTGATGCATCGAATAGAGAAAACAGATCTACTTGGGCCTTTGAGCAAATTAGCTTTAGCCACCATATTAAGCAAAAGGCTGCAAAACCAAGTTTCCTGGCCTCAGCACAGCATGCAGTGTCTCAAGAGCTTTAGGCGATAGAATTCACTGATAAGAGCTCTCTTTTAAACCACTTCCTGTATTGTATCTTAAACCTCTTCCTGTATGTAAAGCTCCTCAAGCCGTTGAAAGCACTGACAGCAGCTTTTCCATATTACTGTAAATGCTAGAAACTAATGTCAAGACAAGAAAAGCAGCTACAGCATCAGGTTATGCATTAGGTTCCTGGACCACACAGATGATTCCACTCTTCTCTAAGTGAAGAGAGGAATGGTCATCACGACCGCAGCGCTAATAAATTTCATTCTGTGTCAAAATAAACAGAACCCTAGATGCTGCTCTAGTTTTCTGACAGGACCAAATACATTTGTCAAGCATTTATAAAGGCATCTGGACTTTCATATGGAAAATTAAAAGATACTCTTGCACATTCAAGAACCCAGCCAAACATTGTAAAATAGTCTAAGTGATGCAACTAGGATAAATATTAAAAGGACTGAAGAGGTCATTAACTGACAAGGAAATATGGGAAATATTGGAACATGTTAAAAAAAATAAAAAAGCTGCAGTGAACACTGCAGGAAAACAACACTCCAAAATGAGTCATGGTTCCCAAGTGGCATATGGTATTTGCAGACAGAATATTTTTCTGCCTTGATTGCCTAGAATGTTGATTTGGAGTTGCAGTTTTCAGTAAGAGATGAGTAAAACTTGTTGTGATACCCTTGGGTTTTGAGAACTTTTCTTTTGAACTGAAATTAAGAATCATTACCTTTTTAACCCCTGCCACCAAACACTCTCAGCAACACCTTGTAATTTGTCTAGCCAGAGCAGTGGCTAAAGCCAGTCAGTGGTGAGCAGCTTATTCAATCATTTATAAAATGCATGACAACTGAGACACATAAAAGGAAGATACATTTTGTAAAATCAAAATGAAGATTCAGACAGGTGTCGGGAACAACGTATTGGCAAAAAATATCACGGGATTAACTTCTAGTAAGAAGAGACACAAAGAATAAAAAAATGCAATACTACTGCCCAAGAAACTACTTAATTGATGTGAAGAAATACTGATGACTAAGCAAAAGCACCAGGCACAATATCTTATTAATAGACAAGGAATATTCCACATGCAGATAATATGGCATAGGGAAGTCCCAACAGTAATGAGAACTGACTTAATGAATGCTTCCAAGTTCTTTAGGACTGTACTTACTCTTTACATTCTTTGGACACATGAGGTGGCACTGTGTATTTGCAGTCCATTATCATAGTGAGAGTTTCACTGTCATTTGCTTCTTGAAATGGTGGTTGCCCGCAAACCAACATGAAAAGGATGACCCCCAGACTCCATATATCTATAAATATAAAGCACATATTTTAAAACAACTGTGAGAAAGAGGATAATTACCATCAAAACCATGACGTATTTTTGAGATGCACACTGGGGTTATTATTGCACTCTCGATTATCAGCATTACTTATAGAATTTGCAATTCCACTGAAGTACAAAACACAGCAATTCCATTCTTTCTATAGTTTTAGAGGGAAAAAAGCATCCGATTTCATGACTTCAAGGATGTGTAACAGTCTGAGATGCATAACATCTTTGACAGCAAAGTGTTAGATAAAGCTGAAGATAATCTGGTCACTGAGAAGACAACAATTCATTAGCTTTTTCTTCACAGGTAGGCACAGATTATTAAAGAGATTTGTATTCAATGCACATTCCCTTTTGAAGGACTGGCATAAACCATTCTCACTATTGTTTTCACGTTGCTCTATGAAGTAAGAAGTTAAAAAGAAAGTCACTTATTTCAGTGAGACTGAGGTAGACAGGCTTTTACTTCAGTAGTGTTGCTTTAAAAAATCTTTGCTATTTCTAATGGTAAATAATAAATTAACTCATTTAGGCAAAGCTACCTTCTTACACCAACCATATCACAATGTTTTTATTTTTTTAAAATACCCATCAAATATAACATAATTAACAGCGATCTCTACTACACTCTGGGAGAGTTATTGTTTCCTTCTAATTTCTGCTGGTACAACTGTCAAGTTCCCCAATGAAATGACACACCAAAAGCTGAAAAGGTAGCACTGCTTGTCACAAATCCCTTTAGTTGATTTCTACTTACTGTAAAATCTAATATTTAGTTCAAATCTTTGCTAAGAGTTTGCCTAGAAGAAAATATTTCACAAGTCTCACTGCATTCAACACAGGAAACTTAAATGTTGAGAAAAATACATTGCACAAAAATAAATAAATAACTCCGATATATGCTTAGAGAAAAGGCCATGCTCTTCAACTTCTGTTACAATTCCATGTTCCGGAAATTTCAATGGCAACTTTGCGTCTTAAACCCTTGCATCTCACAGTACCCAGTAAAGCCAAAGCCCAGAGGAGGCCATGAAGATGATCAGAGGGCTGGAGTACCTCCCATACGAGGGCAGGCGGAGAGAGTTGGGCTTGTTCAGCCTGGAAAAGGCCCTGAAGAGACCTTATAGCAGCCTGCCGGTACTAAAAGGGGGCCCAAAGGGAAGCTGGGAAGGGGCTCTTTATCAGGGAGTGCAGTGGTAGGACAAGGGGTAATGGTTTTAAGCAGAAAGAGGGGCGATTTAGATTAAATATTAGGAAGAAATTTTTTTACTGTGAAGGTGGTGAGGCACTGGCACAAGTTGCCCAGAGAAGTCGTGGATGCCCCACCCCTGGAGGTGTTCAAGGCCAGGTTGGATGGGCCTTTAAGCAACGTGGTCTGGTGGGAGGTGTCCCTGCCTATGGCAGGGGTGTTGGAACTGGAGGATCTTTAGGGGTCCTTCCAACTCAAATCATTCTCTGATTTGATAAAGGAATAAACAGAAGCCTCCTGAGGAATGAGGGGAGAGGAGCCAGCAGTGGTCTAAGCAGCAAAGCATATCAGCTCTGTCCTGGAAGGGCGTGCAAGAGGGAACCATATTATGTTCCCTACCCCACTGCATCTTTCTTTCAGTGGCCTTCTCAAAAGACTTGACATGCAAGTCGAGGGATGGCTACAATTTTATTTAAGAATGTAAATCACACACATTCATCTCTAGAACAATTACTCATTTTGCTAGTTACAGCCCATTCTTCATATGGTTTAGCTGACAGAAGAAGAGACACACTACATGGCAATTTTCTTTAGAGCTCTAATTTGTAGTAAGTGTATGCTATTAACTCAGACAATTATTTTATTTCTGTTATGCTTACTAGGGTCCCAGTCCTCTAGGTACTGAGTATTTTCAGGCCAGGACACCATATCATACATACCTGCAAATACAACACGACTATTCATGTGTTTAAGATTCAGTAAGTGCTTTAATGTTCTGATGCAAGAAAACTGAACGTTCTGGAATATGGGATTTTAAAAAGCCTATCTATTTTGTGATATGATGTATCCTAGCATTCTGTTCTATGCTCTCCCTACAATAAAACAGAATGCTTCACATCTCCTTTCAGCATGAAGTATTTTACAAGAGTCCACATAAGTCTTCATAATTACAGACAAATTACATTTGCTATAATGAAGTAGCATGTGTTGGCTAAACTTCAGCTAAGAGAAAATATTGGGGAGGGGAGCAATATAATTAAAACAAAAGTTAAAAATAAGAATATAAAAAGCTTAAACAGAATGAAAACTAAGATATTTGAAGAAATCAAGCTTAAAACAATGTCTTCAAAAAAGGATAGCAATCACAGTAAGACAACGATTAAGCTCCATGAAATCATCATATACAGAAAACTCTAGGAAACTTTGAAGCTTCAGCTTCACTGAGTAGATACTAAACATCCTTAAGGATTTTATCTGTATCAATTTTCTACTTAACACATGTAGCTCCTTTAACTTGGATATACATATACTTCTTTGTATTTCAGTTTGGAAGGATTTGTGATAAGATATCGGTTTAGTCTTCCAGAAGTTATTTAGAGATACTTGCATGCACATCTACTTTATAAACAGAATTTTTTTTAAGAAACATGTTTTCAGAAGCAGAATCCAACTGATTCTCTAAATGCAAAAAGTAACTATTGTTTGCTATAAGTGTCCCGTTAGACATCAACCTGTGTGTTTTGACAAATAAAACAGTAATTTCTGATTAGCCAGCACATAACAGAGAATGTTGTGCACTTTCTTTCACCAGTTACTATATTTTGCACTGCATACACAGATATTTCCAGATAAGAAGAGCTGAAAATAGTGAAGTGAAACAACTACAACTTTTTTCCTTTTTTTTTTATATTCAGCTACGTGAAAAATAAAATACAAATTCTTGTTATTAGTGAAATACCAACCACAAACTGAACAGCTACTGTATTGCCTTGTGTCATGCATTTTGTATTAGCAAAAGGCCATCGTGTATGCAGAAAAAAGTTTTGTTAGAAACTAAAAAAGGTGTTTAAGACCTTTTGGCTTTCTCATATTATCTACATATTCCTGAGCCGTCCATGAAGAGCACTAGGGTAAAAACAACTACCCATTAACTCATTCTTACATAGTGCAGGAAAAGTTTACTACACACTTTTCTGGCCAAACTGTATTTTTTTTTAGCCTGCCAGCATAGCAGAGACTTATTCTGATGTTGCCAAGAAATAACAGTGAACAGAAACAATTATGTGGCTTTTATTCTCACTGTATTTTTGTAGCTGTGGCAGAAGAACAGCTTCATTGCATCTGCAGTTGCATCTACCAAAATGACTCAGCTCGGAGTGTTAAGGACATAGCTGAGCAGCCTAAGCAGACTTAAAAGTTTACTAATAACCTGGAAGCAAGAAAATAGTGTGTCTGTCAGTCTAATATACACGCAAAGCCTGGAAACAGAAAAAACATTAGAAGACTTAGCATAGACTTTATTATGTCACAAGGCAGATGTCATCTTGGCGTGATCTTTGAAAGCCCACCAGTATCATATTTTAGCAAGCGCCTCCTCATTTATGGAAGCAGATCCAAGTGTTTGGATGTATTTTGTATGTTTAGGAGCATTAAGAGGACACATTTGAGAGTTCCGACTTGTCCCTTCATACGCAAACTCACAAATAAGGGGTTGCTCCCTTGTCCACTTTCTGTGCCACAGTTTTACAAGATCCAAACATTTCTTTGCAACTCCATGAGTAACTAAAATAAACTAACCAAGCTGATGAATGATGCACGATCTTTGAGAAGGCTCTCTTTCAGAGCAATTGCATGTTGCCACTTCGTTAAAGGTAAAGGCACAATGGAAAATGCACATGTTGCTACAGTCAGTCACATCTAAGAAAAAAAGAGAAGATGCAGTTTTTGTGCCTCCAAAAAAGTGACAAAAGTTAATGAATCTTCCAGCAGCTTTTGTCCTACATACAAGTGACTGGAGATCAGCCTACAGATCTTGAGTCAGGTGTTTACAGAAGTTTTTGATGATCTTTGACTGGAAAAGTAGTGTGATCGCCAAGTTCACTCCTATGTTTTGCCATTCAGCATTTCAGGCAATAATCTATGGGTGCTTGTATTAAAAAAGATGAACACCTAATGAATCATCACAATTGTGAATCACAATAATCGGGAGGGGTGTTGCCAGCACATTGAGGGACGTGACCCTTCCCCTCTGCTTGGCACTGGTGAGGCCACACCTGGAGCACTGTCTCCATTTCTAGGCTCTGGAGTACAAGTGAGACATGCACATACTGGAGAGAGCCTAACAAAGGGCCAGGAAGATGATGAAGCAACTAGAGTACCTCTCCTATGAGGAAAGCCTGAGAGAGGTGGGACTGTTCAGCCTAGAAAAGCTGCTTCCTCAAACAATGCACAAGGCCACATAGAGGAATATTTGTTACCATACTGTTATGTGCCGTTATAATTCATGTTGCTTTATTATTGTCCCTTACAACAGTAGCCAGGTTAAGTTCTACTTGGGCTCTAGCCCATCTAATTTTCTTCCTGCATAACCTCATAATATCCTTGTAATCCTCTTGAGTTGGCTGCCCCTTCTTACAATGGCCAGAAACTCTCATTCGTTCTTTTTTCCTGAGTTCAAGCCAAAGCTCCCTGTTCAGCCAGGCTGGTCTTCTTCCCTGCCAACTTGACTTCCAGCTCATGGGTACAGCCTGTTCCCGTGCCTTTAGGATTTCCTCCTTAAAGAATGTCCGTCCTTCCTGGACTCCCTTGCCTTTCCAGACTGCCTTCCAAGGGACTCTATCAACTAGGCTCCTAAATGGGCCAAAGTCTGCCCTCCAGAAGTCCAAGGTGGCAGTTCTGTTGACCTCACTTCCTCACTTCTTCAAGAACAGAAAACTATAATTTTGTGATCACTATGCCCAAGGCAGCCTCCAACCGTCGTATCCTTCACAAGTCCTTCTCTGTTCACAAACAACAGGTCTAGTGGCTCATTCACCAGCTGTGTCAGAGAGTTATCTGCCACACACTCCAGGAACCTTCCGGATAGTTTTGTCTCTGCTGTATTGCTGAAGTCCCAACAAGAGAACAGGGTGCTGGAGCGTGTCCAAAGAAGGGCAACGAAGCTGGTGAAGAGTCTGTAGTACAAGTCTTCTGAAGAGCTGATGAGGTTAACTGGGGCTGTTTAGCCTGGAGTGAAGGAGGTTGAAGGAAGACCTTATCACTCTCTACAACCACCAGAGAGGAGGTTGTAGCAAGGTGAGTGTTGGTCTCTTTACTCAAGTAACAAGTAAGACCATTTCCTCTCATCCTATCAAGTTGTGTCAGGGGAGGTTTAGTCTGGATATCAGGAAATATTACTTCACTGAAACGGTTGTTGAGCATTGGAACAGACTGCCCAGAGGTGGCTGAGATGTGGTGCTTAGGGACATGGTTTAGTGGTGGACTTAGCAGGGTTAGGTTAAGGGTTGGACTTAATCTTAAAGGTCTTCTCCAGCTTAAATAATTCTGTGATTACTGTTTTCTATTAGCAAAGAAAAAATTCATCTGTCCTCTAGATCCAAAGGAGCATAAGGAAGATGGAGACGTTTTGCACTCAGCTGATCAAGTGCTGCAGTACACGCTGCCCATTCTTGCCCTGCACCCTGCTATTGGCAGTTTCTGCTCACATATCAGGTGTAGCAAAGGGGGGGTAACTGCTTCTGCTGGAGAGGCCACTTCAAAGCAGACACTGGCACCTTGCTCTTTCATTTCTCAATCCCAATTCTAAGAAGAGCATTCTTACCCTATTAGAAAAGGGGGCTTCACTCAACCTGAGTGAAAGCTTCCATCAAGATCTAGTGGTCTGATTTGGTGAAAAACAACCAACTTTGACAAAATGGTTGTGTGAGCAGATTAGGAAGATGCTGGAGCAGCAATGAAATCAGAGCCTGACATCTCATCAAAGCAAGGCTTCTAGAAAAGTAGTAGCATCTGGTTTTATACCAGCTAATAACCAGGGAAAGGGGGAAGAAAAATAAACCTAAGTTTAAAGGAACAGAAGTTTTTCTTTAGATCTTCACACTTGTAAAAACATACTTTTTTTAAGTGAAGGCAGCCTTTATAGTATGTTTTTAATTTGATATACCTTATGTCAACTCAGGGGATAAATCTCAGCTAAGACAGTTTCCTGCTTTCACACATTATTAGAAACTGCCGATGGAAATTTAAAAGCAAAGATGAGAACATCTGTTTACTTTTTTACCCATTCATTGAAGGGCACTGCTTCACTAATGGGCTGCACAAGCCCCAAAGCAAAAAACACAGAAAGGAGAGTGCAGAACTATATGGGTAGGATCTGAATGCAGAGCAAAACTGCTTTTTTTGAGATGTGATAAATGGGCTGTGCCATTTAAAAAAAAATCTCACCCTCAGTTTAATCCAAATATTATTTAGCATACAGTATATACAGTAAAGAACTCTGCAGAGATGTGTCCCTCCTCCACCTTCACACCCCTGTGTGAAGATTTATTCTATATTAAGATAATATTAGCTACACTGCTATGCTAAAGCTCAAAAAAAAAGTCAAAAAGACAAAACCTTTAGATGTAACAGATTTACTACAGGATGGTTTAACCAGATAGAAGAGCAGCTTTTGAAAGAAGCAAAACTCCACAGCTTGGGCCAATGAGTTGGCATACATCTGCATCTACACTCCCTCATGACAGCTCAGAACTCGGGTGCTAGTGCCAATTCTAAATTTAAGACTCTTAAGAAACACAGGGAAGGGAAGGGTTACAGAGACCCATTTTTAGAAGAGCAGATTTAAACAAGAATTTATGTTTCACAATTTCAGGTTTTTTACTACTCTCAGTAATTAGCAATTGAAAGCTTTATGGAAACTGCTTGCTTCTCCTCTCCTGCCCTCCCCTCCAAGGGTCACCTAATTTGCTCTCTGCAGAAAACTGATGGAAAAGCAGACTTTAAGCCTGACATGCTACATGCATTTAGCATGCTTACAACCTGTAAAACTTTTATATATATATATATATATATACATACACACACACACTTAACAGTATACTGAAGGAAGGAGAAGGCATGCTTGAAGACTGCAGTGGCCAAAACCAAGGTCTCTCTCAAAAAAGCACAGTGAAGATCTCAAGATGCAATTTCGCCTTTATATTGGGTACTAGTAACTTGGAAACTGCCATTCCTTTAAGAATAAAATATGAGAGAGTAGGACTTTTTAAAGTACTAGCTAGCAAGCTGCAGTAGAGAATCTTTTATTGTTCTTAAAGCCATTAAATAATGCTGATGAGAAAAGGACTGTACAAGCAGGATTCCCAGAACCATGACAACCAGGGCTGTGTATTCGCAACTTCCTTACATAACATGAAGTCACTGCCATAGAAACCAAACTACGTCATTAGCTGTCTATGCTATGCCTGCCTTAAACACAGGGCAGTCAAACATCTGTTATGTTTCAGTTTGTAGACTGCACAAAGCATATCCATATTCATCTGCTTAACCCCTGAGCTGGGCTTTACCATTTCATCAGCCGTTTACTGCTTTCTAAAGTTCCGGATTTACTCCTAAAAGAAGCACTACGGATTTCAGAAAGTCACAATTTATGTTACATAAGGGATTCTTGTAGCATCAGATCTGCTTAAATTTCTATCATTCTTCAGAAGTCAGACACTTGTCCCACTTTATATATGCTATGTGAATTTGTGATTTGAAGCAGCTAAAAATCCATACTCATTTTGGAACAGACACATTCACATTAACTACATAAAATAAACTGAGTCTGTAATAAAGTTCTTTATTTTAGACCTTTATGGGGGCAAGATTTCTTCTTTCCTCCTAACTTAAAAGAACTGCTTAACAGTTTACACAATGTATATTGCTCAGTAGGTACTTTCTACAAAAAGTCTGCTTCTTCAGAAGTGATTTGTAATATTGAGTAAATTTAGTCAAGTTTTATAGTAAACATAAGAAATGTATAACAGCTGAACACAATAGGTATCTTTCACTAGAAGTCACTTAAATTAAGAAAGAAGAAAACAATTCAACTTTTACAGAGATGACAGAAATGTTTACATGTTTATTTTGCCACTGCAGATGTATCAACAGATTGGATAAATGAAGGATGGAAACAATCCCTGGTTTCCAGCATCATAGGTAATTGCTCTGACCACTATCTTAAGACATTAAAGAGAATGTCATCACCACTGCTGCCATAACCTCCTCAGAATAGATCATGGAAGAACATCCAATCCATAGAAAGCTGTTGAAGCCTTGAAAGAGACTCAACACACCAGCACTCCAATATCAAGTTCTTATATGCAGATCTAAATATGAAAACCTAATGTAAAGATCCTCAGTATCTCTGCACTCTATGCATGTCTAGGGCTAGGCAGCAACTGGACAGTATCTGAAGACTGCTATTTCCAGCTTAGACACAAAACCTCATCATGAACTACTTTATTAGGATTGGAATTTAGAGGTGGAATCCCCATTTTGCTCAGGAATAGGTACAGACTGATAACTCAGAGGGATAGCAGTGGCAAATATGCTCATTACAAGTTGAAATTTAAGGTCTTATTCACAGCATAGGCTAATTTACAGCATAGCTTCATGTAAGTGTCTGAAGAACCAAAACCCAGTTTAAGAGTAAAAATTTATGACAAGTGAAACGCTGCAGAAAATACGACTTCTGTTAAAAACAGTGATGAAAAATTACATACTACAGTATAGAAGGATAAAAGTTGGTATCAAACTACTGAATTGTTTGAATGGTGCCTTTTACATTATTGAAATACTTGTGCTTCAAAAGGAGAACAGGCAAAGCATTTCCACCACTGTATAAGCTAAAAAGGTTAAAAAAGTTGTATCCCTTGTGTGAAAAGTCAGTGGCAAGATACTATAGAATAATTTCAGCATTTCTATGCATCACAAGGATTTTTACACTACAATATGCACAGACTGCTGGCAAATCTGGAAGAAGCTCGAACTGGACCAATTGTGAAGTCGGAAGAACATTGGTAATGATTACTTTTTTGTAGATACTCAAATTTTATCCAATTGAACTATTCTTACAGTCTTTAACTTCTCACAAAGAAGGCTTTGAATAAACCTGTGCACTGTTTTCTCTGGTTTTCAGAGATGCCACTGTCTATTAATTCAGCTAACTTTTGGGGTTTTGTAAAATGGGCTTTTTTTTCCCCCCTTGCAGAAGGCTGAGGAAGAAATCATGCACAATCAATGCTAATATTTTAAAAATTAACAGGCAGAACTGGGTTTTCTCCTTGTTTTAAAGCACTACAAATCCAATTAAAATTACTACTAGAACATGGAGCAGACAAGAGAATTAGGAAAAATCTTTTCCTTCCCCTATCCCTCCAAAAAAAGAGCATAAATAGCAAATGGCATTTAGCAAATTATTTTCATAATTAGCTTATCTGTCTGATGAAACAGTCTGTTCTATATATGTTATTTTATTTGACTAAGACACAATGATCAATAGCTAGTCTTATCTTTGGAAGCAATTCTTATTTTCATTCAGTCTGGCAACTAGCACTTATTTTTCCCTGAATACAATAGCAGGGGGTTTGCTGGTTGCATAAAACTATTAAAATACAGGCAAATAGCTGTTCTATATTTTTTAGTAACTAATGCATCTCAGATTTCACTAAGGTTATTTTGACAAAAAATCACCACCATTGAAAGGTCTTACTGAACACATGCCACTGTCTTTATTCCAAAATACTCTGTTTGATTCATCTGTTCTGCATTTAGAAATGCATTCTTTCTCTTTTGGTTTCTGTTGCTTAGCCACAATTTAGAAGTTACTGAATCTACATTAAAACTACAAACAATGAAGTGACTTTACAACACTACTACACCAGAAAATAATTAATCAGGTTAAAAAAAAATATGCGTTAAATGCAGAAGGAAGTTTTTCTCTGTATAAAACATGTTCTCAAAATCACTGGTGATATCAAAGTCCATGCAACACAACTTATAAAGATGTTTCACTTCAATGGCTTTGATCTTTTATATAGTAAAGACAATTTGCTCCTAGTACCTAAAAAATACTTCATATTTTCTGATTGACTATATATTCCTAAAGGTTTTAGCTGCAAAACGTATAGTTTGTACTTCATAAAAATCAACATCTTAGCACAGCTTTACACATGAACTCAAAACCTGAGCATCTGGTTTATAAGCAAGTAGTACACCACTGATTTAGGACCCACCAGAACCGTGTTGCCAAAGCAGTCAACCACGGACTGAACGTAAGTAATCTGAATATTTGCTTGCAAGAGACATGAAATGAAGCTTCCTGGCTGTGGAGATGTATTTATCATAACAAAATCTTTTTCCACAACAGCAGGTTGAGATATTATGAAAGCAGGTCTTCCATGAGCACAGTAAGACGACTAAGAAACATCCTTGTACTTAAGCTACAGTTTAGCTGGTATGGTACTAACCAAATCCTTACAGCTTCTCCTCTGAAGATTCACTTGGATAAATCATTCTTTGCTTCACCCAGCAGTTTATTGGTGTATGCATTTAAACTTGTGCATAAAGTAAATCAGAATGGAATATAAATTAAACTTCACAAATACTGACACAGATTTACCGAGAAGTCCTCAGTGTCACAGACTTCCACTCCTCATTACAGCCACATTATATCATAACTTCACTTCTAAACGTAAGGCTCCAATACCTGTAGCTTAATACCCTCAATCTGAGGCATCAAAAGTATTTTCCTGTCAATAAAGTAACTAGATTGAGAGGAAAAAAGCAGAACCAAAGGAGAGCATACAACATAGAAACTGGACTCCCATACCTGCAATACATATTGCCACAGAATGTAAAAATAAATTCTTTGCTAAAATGACATGAATACCCTCAAGACTGATCTAAAAGTATTCTATAACCAATTTCTTATATTTGTCCCTTATAAAAAGCATAAAATTTCATTCCTGATAATTTTTCAAACTTGACTCCGTTATTTTCAGCAGCATGAGACACACAGCACAGCAGGGAGAAGGCAGAAAAGGAGGACCACTACCCCAAGTAGACTGGAGGAGAGAGCAGCACAGAAATACACTTATATACTTACATCAATTCCTTCTGTTTCGCTTCAAAAGCATTCGAAGCTGAAAAGTAGAACACACAATGCACTGGCAATGACACTTGATGAATTTCAGTCAAATCTGTTTCTCTTACATGGGAGGTGAAGGTAAGTGAGCTAGGCTGAGTTATCTAACCTAAACTTGCTAACACAAAAGAGGAGCAAGTCCTACCACCTTCCCCAGATCTGTAGGCCGAGCTGTATGATCCCTTCCACCTCCTTTGCACTAGCTTTTCCACTTAATGCTAAGGGAACAAACAGCTCTGCTAACCTGGCAGAAGTTAAGCCTGATAGAAAACTGCAAAACAGTTTTTCTGCTAAGTTAGCTGATAAAACCACTTCATCAAATGGTCAGCCATGCAGAGAGAAAGAGTAGCTCTGCACAGATGCAAGCAATGGAGAAGACTTCTTAAGCTGGAAGTGGCTAAGTATTACACTCTTAGTTTTGTGCACTCTCACACCTTCTAGCTCATTCTCTAGATATATCTATACCAAAAAAATCTTCTAAAGTGTTGCAATACAGCATTAAAAAGGGAGTTTGTCAAAGCAAAACAATAGGTGAAAAGCTTTTGTAGGAATTTTTACTTTTCATTTCTGTCAAGTTGGGTTGTAATCTGATTTTGAGCATACTGAAACTCCAAAATGCTGTCAGGTATGCTAAATGATTCAATACCATACACAGTTTGCAAGTATCTTCCCACTTCGTATTTTTCACTCAAGTCTGTCAAGTCTTATATTCAGCATTTTTATAGTGTAAAAGGTCACTGTACATACCAACTGGCTATTATGCATAGGCTAGTCACTCAGTTTGTGACTAAAGCGCTATACACATGCAGAAACATCAAAACTAGCTCCACATAGGCTGGACAGGGTCATTTAGGGCTACCTAGCTACCCTCAAGCACCTGCTAAAGATGGCTGAAACTCTGAAAAAAACAAGCACCCCGACAACACTGCATGCAGATAAGAAGCCCTTACAAATGCCTGATGCAAAAGGGAAAAAAAAAGAATTTGGGATCATCTAAATAGAGACAAAGTGGGTTGAAAGCAGTATTATTACATCAGGAAAGGTATGTATGACAGATCCTCTGCTTCCTTTAATAATCAAAAATGTATGACTAGATAATAGATACATATATCCACTATTGTTTTACTTTTTGAACACTGCCGGAGTTTGCTGGATTACACCACTGCTCCAGAAGTAGCTATGCCCTGACCTAAAATAATAAGTTCATTTGATATACAAAATGGAACTTTATGTGCAGCCACAGCCCTCTCAATTTCCTCTGATTAGAACAAATACTAATTGTGAAAAAACATGGGAAACTGCAAGCAACAGAACTTCTCATTATCTAACTCACTTGGCTTTTTGAAAAGCCCTGGGAACATATGATCATTGCCTAATATTCCTCTTGCATCATTTTAACTACAGCCTTAAACACAAAAGGAAAGGAGAGACCTAAATTAACTAATCTCTTTTCAAGTGTGAAAACTTTTAAGTAGCATCACAAAGGGGAGATTAATCCCTAAACTAGCTGAAACAGTTAGCTTTCATAAAGCAAGCTTTTCCATGACATTTATTAAGCGTATAATTTAATGACTCAATATTTCAGCATAAAAGACTGAATATTTTAGCTTTTGTAGCAAGAAAATGTATTTTCCTTTGTATACTCATTCTAATATTATGCATAAGACATCAGAGAAGCCATGTTTGTGGCAAAGGTCTTTGACCAAAAAAACCCCACAACCTATCTCTTAGATGAATTTTTCTTGCAATAATTTTTGCAACTACAACAATTTTCAATAAATTAAAACAGGTGTGGGGTTTTAAAAAAGATTATAATGAACGCGAATGTACCTCCACACGCACAGAGTACAAGCAGGGCAATCACTGGTATTTTAGTAAATTGAGTTGGTTTTCAAGTGGTCAGATGTTCACAAAGAGGCAGGACCATGTTGTCACAGTGGTGAAAGAATGACCTCCTTTCTCATAAGCGAGTAGCTTTTCGATTGGTTCAGCTACAATGTCATTTCATCCTAACTGGCAAGAAATCTTTGCCATTGTCACTCATTATTATTGCAATATTAATAGCCCTATTCAGCCAACAGCTGAATGAGTTACAGCACTTCACTATTTCAGGTTATATATACACACCTTGCACATTACAAATTACATTAACTGATGTAATCTCTCCTTTGCAAATGTCTACTTCTGAATTTATGCGTATTTCTAGTCTACAAGTATGACCTCATCTTAGTATGAAAGTTTATCTTTAAAGGCTAAGAAAGCTTTGCACAAGCTGATTTCTCAGTTGCATAATTACATGGTTAGTGATAAATTTCCTAAACACATATTCTTTTACGACTCTACATTTAAGACTCTTTTTGGGGAAGGAGGGTTTTAAAGGAGTCTCTAATATTTTTTCCTTTTTTTTCTCCCAAACTTTGCATTTAAAACAGACAAATAAGTCATATTTAGAAACCTTACATAGTGTATCTTACCTTTTCACCCAGTCAGAAATGGAAATTCTAAATTCAAAGTTGTTATCTTATTGGCACCTAGTAGTAAATTCTGATATTTTCCTTCTGTATCTATTGTACTGACAGTATTTTAGAGATTTTATAGTACATTACAAAGTGATGAAAACTGTGCCATTAAAAAGGAATACAAGCACTGCAATCTGTCAACTAGGATAGGAGATGTTCCAGTATCCAGTACTGGAAACAGCAAAACGGGGAATAAGTACGAAAAAATAATCACTGAGGTGTATTTAAATATTCTCAGAAATACAACTTAATATGAGCCTTAAATACAAGCTAGAAAAAGTACTTTTTTCTAGTTCTTATACTGGTCGCATCAATCCACTCTGTATTAGCCATACCTCCTCCATCTAACCATTTTTTTTCTAATACTTTTCATATGTTTACCTACCTAATTGCTTAAAAAGTCCTCTAAGAACAATTTATGTGATGTTACATATATCACTAAAAGGTCCAAAGTGCATACTGGTAACTATATAATTCAATTTGGACCATCTGATCACAATGCTTCTAACGTCATGCTCCCCCTCACCCCTCCACCCTCCATAATCCCCATGCAACTCCTTTCTTCCAAGCATCTTTAAGGTGGGTAGCAATATCAAAACTTCATTTTTTGCTCATCCTCCAAAAGTTGACTGCTATTCTGCTTTTGAAGAAATATTCTTTACAGTCCCTTATGTTAATTATTTAAAGAAATGCACTTTCCAACTAGTTTTGGAAGCCGCTGCAATCAGCTACACTCATGCTTCAGAAAATTCTCAAAATAAAAAGAACACAGAAGAACTCAGGAGTTGGCATCTCTAGTTTTCCAGTAATAAACTCAGAATCAACTCATCTAAAATATCTGACTCTAAATAGAAATCATTTTGTCAAGCATCACTGTAGCATGAACATAGATTTGCAAAACCGCAAATAGCACAGACATCTAAAATTCCTAATTATAGCACACTTGAGAAAGTACTTTCAAGTCCAGAAAACCCACAGTAGAATACCTATTCAAAGTCAGAAGCCATGAAGTGACACTCAAAACGTTTAAGCGAAGATCATAAGAACTACGAACTAAAATTATTTATATTAAGAATAATGCAAGAATTTTAGTTCAACTGTGCAGCACAAAAAATTAGCAAAACTCTCGATAAGTCAGTCTTAATGTAAACCATCACTCCAGCCACTATTATAACCACAGCAACACACACACAGAGCCATGCAGAGAGTCCTAATGAGTGTTACTAAGACAGTAAAGGTACCAGATACTGGGCATACAAGAACAAGAGGCTACAACAAGCTATTTTTGAAGCATCATTTGTAATAATATGTACCTAAATTTGTTGGAGAAGCAGTGAGATCTACCTCTGTCAGATCCAAGCAATCTGTATGACTACAAGACATTATTCAGTGGTTCTACCAATGTTTACAGCTATTGTAAAAACAACCATAAAGTTACTTCTAATAGCACACGCAGTAAAGCTAACAGAGAAAGAGAACGATCTGTAGTAGTCTGTCTAGCACCCTCCACTTTCCAGCTAGAAACAAGAAGCCTCATTTACACATTACTATTTCTCTTACCTTTTAATCAATTGGGAGTAACTGGGAACTCACTCCCTACTTTCAATACTCAGTGAAGAAAAGGGCAGAGATAGCTAAGTTAGTACGTATTAGAAACGGATTCCTAGCACCTTGCTGTAGAACACGTAAGCAGCCTGGGCACACAATGTCAGCCCTATTTTGCTAAACCGAGCAAAGGCCAGGTTGGATGGAGTCTTGATCAGCCTGGTCTGGTGGGAGGTGTCCCTGCTCATGGCATGGGGGTTGGAACTGGATAGGCTTTGAGGTCCCTTCCAACACAAACCATTTTATGATAGCATGATTCTATGAAATAAGACTGCTGGTTTTTTTTGCAGGGGAGGGCAGGGTGATAACGCTAAAAAGAAACTAAAACCAGGCACTTTTCTGAAGGGGCACGGGTTCTCTAACAAAGGAAGTACAAGCATACACACATTGCCTTCACATTATTACTAATAGAAGAGTAAATTACAAAGTATACAATTGCAACGTTTTTGAGAACGTTTGAGTGTCAGACAGAGCTGCTCCAGAATGGCAAACTCATCTATAACTCACACAAGTTACAACATCATTTCTTGCCAGTTAACTGGCTTTCACACACGGCAGTAACTTGAAACAGAAAACGGAGCGGTACAACATCATGGTACTTTAGATTACTGGTTGAATTCAAAGAGGACATACCCACTGCCGGTGCATCATATTCATCCCCAAGTAAAATTTCAGGAGCAGAATATGCAAGAGATCCACAGCTTGTGGTAAGCTTCTTTCCAGGCTGAAATTTGTTGCTGAAACCAAAATCAGTCAATTTCACAAGTCCTTGTTTTTCAAAGAAGACGACATTCTCTGGTTTTAAGTCTCTATGAACTACATGCAGTTTATGGCAGTAGGATATAGCATGAACTATTTGAGCAAAATACTTTTTTGCCAGGTCCTCGTTCAGACCTTCTTCATGTTTCATGATGTAATCAAACATATCTCCTCCATCACCTAGCTCTAAGATAAGGTACAGCTTAGTCTGGGTGTCAATCACTTCATACAGCCGTACTATATTGGGATGCTGCACTAGTTTCATGCATCTAACTTCTTGAAACAGATGTCCGGTGGCTAGAGTGTCCAGTTTGGTCTTGTCAATTACTTTTACTGCTACTTTTTCACCTGTGAAGACATGTCGAGCAAGCTTGACCACAGCAAAATGGCCTCTGCCCAAAGTTTTATCCAAGTCATACAATCCTGCAATTTTCCCATCATATCCTCGTTTGAAGCCTGCCATTCTGTTGCAGAAGATGAAATGATATTTAAGCTCCTTGGAAAGCTGATCTTTTCATATAAGTGTATCTGATGCAAATAAACAGTCCATTGTCATTGCCAAGCATACCTAAAAATAAAGAGACAAGATTATATATTTGTATAAAAGTAAGCAAAATTATTATTACATTGGCACATTATTACAGATTACTTATTAAATTCTTCAGGCATTTTTGCAAAGGGTTTGATAAGCCATGCTGTAATAACCAACAGATTCCTGAAATCACATTATCAGTATGCTTGAAGAAAGTGAATTTCAATAGTGCAATAATGAAAATTTCTCTGAAAATCAGGGGTGTTCATGTTCTTGAGTTAGAAATCTTGCAAACAACACTTAAAGAAGAAGGTCTGTTAAAATTGGCGAAGTCAAAATCTGTAACTTTCCCAGCTACATTAAAAATCAGCTGGGTAGCAAAAAATACTGAAAAGGGAATATGCTTGATTCACCTTATTTTTGACATATTTCTTCATGTTGCAGCAAAAAAATAGCTCTAATACAAATTCTGATGACATTTCTTTCAACTCCTACCTTCTCCCTTTTAACAGTTTCCTGTTTAGAAGAGTTCAGACTGACATACAAGACAATTTTGGTACTTTAATTAGTTTGAGCATTATCAATTAATGTTGTAATTACAACAAATGAACAAAGCTTTACAGGTCAAAATGAAACATTTGGGTTGGATGTACTCAGTGCTAAATAAAATGTTAAATATTTTGACTAGAGTTTTAAAAACTGGTGATAAGAAGTTTGTATGTAGGCTGCATATGTTCAGTGGTCCTGGGAATGAGTCAGGAGAATGGGAAGAAGAGTGGGAAGGAAGTGGAGAGAACTCAAGAGTTCAGCTTATTTGTGCTGAACTCCTGCTTACCAGTTAATCTGGCATCTAAGCAAACAAGATCCAACTTATAAAACATTCGTATTCAAACCTGATTTGAAGGCTTTATGTCCCATTGCCATTCTTTCAGACACCAAACCTCCCAAAAACTTTTCCTGCACCTTTAATATAGATTGAGGTTTAAACAGAAATCTGTAGCTATCAAAAAGCTAACCATTTCTCCCACTTTGAGAAGAAAGTAGATAGAAATATGAAAATCAGACGGCTTATTGCCAGCTCAATAAAAAACAGAGAACATAGCTCTTTAGAATATATTTTCACAGTTTCAAAACTGAACTTCAAAAAGAAAAATCTTTGAAAAGGAAGCTGGCAAACAAACAGCCCCTTACATTAGTTATTCTCAAGTTGAAATGTAAGCATTAGATTAAAAACACTCCCTGCTAAACAAGTTATTTCACAGGCAGTGAAACTAATGAACCTGGTTTCATATGGATTCAATTACAAGGTTGGGGGTCCTATGAGGATTCTCTGATGTTTAACAAGCTCACCTTACTGCTTCTCTCAGCTGGAGCCATGGTATAACTTCTATCCAGCTTTCTACTTCCACAAAGTCCGTGGGAATTCAGTTTGAGACCTCCACGCCTGTAAAATTTGAATGAAATCAATCAACTTCTGAAACCTCATAACTTAGACAAGGAACAGGGTAAGTGTAACAAGAGTATAAACACTGGGGATTTTTTTTTTTTATTTTTTCTTTAAAGATAAGAATCAAGCATTAAAAAACTCCATCAGGTTTGTGTTACTGTACCCTTTCATTCTGCTACTAAGCACTATGCTTCAGATGATCTTCCAAAAACCACTCCACTTTACTAGAAGATACCACAGTTATCAAAACTGGGATTGGCATAGCTGCTTCTCAACACATCCCACACTGCTTATACTTTTCCCCTACTACTCTTAATTAACCATATCATGCCATGCCATCCTTATTCCAAAACGTACAAACCTAGATTAGAATATGCAACAT
Organism: Tapera naevia; assembly: GCA_033556795.1. Classification (NCBI taxonomy): domain Eukaryota; kingdom Metazoa; phylum Chordata; class Aves; order Cuculiformes; family Neomorphidae; genus Tapera; species Tapera naevia. The sequence continues at coordinate 1,029,748 of JAUMJJ010000222.1, forward strand.
TAAACCAAATACCCCTGTCAAACACTCTCCTACCCAGTAAATAGCCACTGAACAATGCACAGGGAAGAACACAGTACAACGGCAAACAAAGATAAGGAGAGATTCATTATTCACTCTCAAGAGATTCGAAAACTTCTTTACATCAGAGGGCAGTGGCTTTGTGTTTAATAAAACAAAGCCTGATGTGTTCCACCCCTCCCTTTGAAACTGGGCAGGTGTTTTGTTAAAGCATGTGAATTTTTAGCATCAAGAACATCCTGCAACAAGGAGTTTAAGAGCATAACTACATGCTGCAAGAAGAACCACATCCTCTTGTTTGTTTTTAATCCTCTGATAATTTGTACATCTTCTCATTCACCATCTGTTCCAAAACAAGAACCATCATACTCTATTTACCTTGCCTGAAGCAACTCCCAGTCTTAGCTGCCTTCCATCCTAGCTTCAGCTCAATCTTATTCAAGTCCTAGGCTGTCCCTCCTTTTTACAGAGGTTATTCCACAGGGTTTAGCATTCTTCTTGCATTTCTCAACACATTTTCCGGTTCATTCTATATGAGTTTCTTTGCCTATTTTGGGTTTTTTTTACCACTATCGAGCATTGACATAATGCTTTCATGTAATGCTTTATTATATTTGTATAATGTTCGATCATACTGATCTAATCCCCAAATCAGGCTAATGTAGTCCACGTACACACCTAACCTTAACCAGCATGAAACAACAGGGGAGATATTAATCAGCTGTGCCACATATGGTTGCACAACTCCAGAGTCTCAATCCTAAAAGGATTGTAAGCATTTAAAAAATGAAAAAACTGCCACACTGAACAGGCTTTACAGAACTACTGTCTTCACAGCACCCTAATCAGACTCTTCAGATTAAAGAAATAAAATAAAAAGAAAAAAAGTACCACACAAACTTAAAGACTTTTTTTTTTTTAACTGTCACCAGGGCATCACCCCTCCTCACTTATCTGTTTTACCCATAATGCATCCTATAGCAAATACCTTATGCTAAAATACTTAAGTTTTAGAATCCTTAAATTAAAAAAAAAAAATGTAAAAGTTGTGTCAAGAAAAGACAGCCATTCCCTACGCAACTGAAGTTATCAACACAACAAATTCCAGTGCTTAAGTTTTTATGGACCATTTCTTTCTTGAATACTCAGTCAAACCTCAGTATTTACACCTCTGTTCACACAAATTCATCACATCTTACAAATCTGGCCCAGATCATGAAACACCTGAGGAGAAGATATGGCTTTAAGAGAGATTTTCTGCTAAGTCTTCGATACAAAAACACCTGCAGTCAAGACAGAGCTTTCTTAGCAGATGACAAAACCGGTTTCATTACTGTAAGAGGTAAGAAACATCAAGGTAAAAAAGCCTCACTATTCTGACTTAGTTTTTCTTTCTTAAATTCAAGAAAGTTCCATCCCTGGCAGAGCAAAAAGGAGAGAGCAAACCCAGCCAGATGTAACAGAATGCTGCTTGTCTGAATTTAACTACAACATTCAGCAGTAAGAAAAGATTTATACTAATTATTTTATTCACTTGGCACATTCTCAAGCATCTTTGTACAAACTCAAGTGATTTATCTCTAAATGACAGAATACACATAAACATCAACCTGTCAACAAAACTCCAGCAAAAATCAGTAACGCTTAAGCCCTGGAGTAATCAATAGGATAAAAGCTTACAGAAATGTAAGATAAATTACACTTACTAATACTGCAGCCTCATTAGCTGAAATAAAATTTATAGAGATTCATTAACAGTTTAACATAAAATCTCCCCAATAACAGACCAACTAATTTTTAAATCTTCAGAGATGAAGCTCCCACAGCAAAACAAGGACTTTAGACACATGCATGTTAGAAGTGAACATGCAAAAATTAAGAACTGTTCAGTATTAAGAGATGGATGCAAAACTGTCATAATGCTTTTAGATATAAACTTTGATTACAACTTAAATATGCTGCCTAAAGGGTCACAGTTGCTATACTAATACTTTTCAGAGTCGTAGTTTCTTGTTCTCAGTTTCTCTTTAGAGTAAGAAAGCACCTAAGGATCAACTAAGAGTACAGTTTCACAAGGTTCCAGTTTTTGAGCCAAAGCCTCTTTTGTGAGTCTTTTGTCGCAGTTGTCTCCTTAGTTACATCAGTAAAGCTTTTGGGGCTAATTATAAATGGAATAACCCAAAACTTTCAGATGTAACACATGTACCACCATCATACTCCCAAATGAGGTTGGTTTTAATGACAGATCATTTCAGTTTTCCAGTTTACAATGTGACCTCTTGAACATTTTCGCCAAACAAAGAACCTGCAAGCTGCAGCATGCAACAGTCACAATTTCAACCAGCCATACTTCGCCAAGCAAGCCAAATTGCAGCCTGAGGAAAAATAGCTAAGAGACAGTTATATCACACAAAATATTTACCTGTCTGTTTTAATTCACATTATCTCAAGTCCTTTATTAATTCATTTTTCACCATTAGAGAGTTTGGGGTTTCTAGCTGGTGAGCTTACTAACCATTAGTAGCATTTAATCCATGTGGCTAATTTCGTTTTTAAAAATGCAGTTTTCCTTAACTATACCAGAATTCAGCTACGCCCTCAATACTTATCTTATGCCATTGTAGACATTCACCAGTAAATAGATTCAGATCAGAACCATCCTTCCAGAGAAGCTCATATATCCTATCACACAAAATACTGCAAACAGCCCCTGTAATGGAGATCTGCAGAAGGCGTTTTGTAATATCACATGCATCCTATTAAGAGGCTTAACAACAGTACTGTGATTCAACCATCTCTACAAGATGGATGAATAGGTCTCTAACAGATCTGTTTAGAAAAGCAGTATGTTTCAGAGACACTAGTTTTTCAAGCTATTCAACCTGTCCAAAAAGTTTCATTATATTATACATTACGTGCAAGAGCAGCCTAGTTCATCTTATCTTAACGTGTATATTAGCTTCTTACTGCAGAAAATGAAGACTCAAGTTCTCTTTTCAACAAAATGTTACAATACTATGAATGCAAAAACTTCCCTGTGTTATCAGGCAAACAGACATAAAAGCTGAAGTAATCTTCACTGGGACTCCTCCGTCCACAGACAACTAACTATTCCTGTCTCCCTTCACGATAAATAGAGATTCAGTCAACACAGATAAGAGCCTACAATAAAACAAATTGCACCCTAAAGCAGATAGCCAAATTGATTAAATGAATCATTTCTTAAAAGCACACGTTTTTTGTTTTCTGTAACAGTAGTTTAGGATGACTAGTTCAGTGGACGTACATATTACACACATCCACAAGATGCATTAAATAGGTTTCACCCTGTTTCTCCTTTTGCTCTCTTTTGTCCCAGATGAATAACAGCATCTATACGGATTATTTATTTACTACATAATTATACACTGAAAGCAAGGCTTACGTTGCTATTCTTCCTAGAAACAGTAAACCGAAATTTGACATAAAGTAATCATAAGAGATCCAGAAGCAGTATTACAACTCAGTCCTCATAAATGCAATGCTATCTAATGCTTTATTTCACTCTTTGCATGACTGCACCACCACATGCATGTGTATCTTCCCCTTCTCTGATGACACAACCATAAACTCTCCTGTTCCTAACAAGCTCCACAATAAAACACTACAATAGATTTTTCAAAGGGTACATGCATGTCTTCTGTTTTCCTATTAGGCAGTAGTTACTAAAGTGTCAAGATGTATCAACAAATCTCTCCACCATTCAGCATGGATACACTTAAAATATTAAAGACAGAGTTATGAAGTAGTTCTATGTCTACCAGCTGCCAATTGCTGATGAAGTTTTGCCATTAAACATTTGGGTAGCCTGTAGTGAAATATTAGTGTTTCATTATTGTAGAATATATTGTACGCATCGGGGCTACTGATGCTGAGCCTTAACTCTTCTTAGAGTCCAGAAATAAAAACAAAATAGTATCAAGAAGGCTTCAACTCTAAGGTTCGTTATCTAGTGAACAACTAGCAGCAGAAATATTTGGGACGCCAATAAATTTAATAAAGCATTGCTCTTGGAACTATAAACAAAAAGTTGGGGACAGGAGGTAGCACTAAAGATATGAGAAGAAATAAAATTCACTAACATTATTTTGTAACAGAAAATTGAGAGCCTGCATGACCCCAGATTTAAAAGTCAACTTGGAGGGAAAACTAATGTATGAGAAGAAAATAAACTTAAGAAATATGATGCACAGTTCAGCATATTATCAATTATATAATACATTTATTTCTTAGACAAGAAATTCCCAGACTTTTAGACCTACAGATTGATGTCTACCATTGTATTTTCTTGAAGTCACAGATCGGTCACATCACACACAGAAAGTTTAAGCTTTCCTCTTTCACAGGAGTTTGCAAAACTGTGGTGTTTTGCAGAACACTAGTAAAAAGCAAACCAAGATTTGAGAACTGTGTTGTAGGAACCCCACTACACAGTTGACATCTTTGTGAGAATCACCTTCAATAAAGGCAAGTGAAGAAAGCCACTGGATCTGAATCGGTCCTTCAAGGCCCCCCACTCTAGAAGTCAAGAATGTATATTTCCTTTTTTTTCATAACATGTAGATGAATGAGAAAAATACAGACTACATGGAAGTAGGTATATATTGTAAAGCAATAGCAAGATAGTGGGTAGTAATAGCAAGATTATGATTACAGACTAAACGACAAAGCCATGAAGAGGACAGATGTGCTAAGAGTGATCAAACTATGATCCATTGACAAACCCATCGTTAGGAGTCACAGGCACTAGTTCCAACAACCTCTAGCTGTGAAATGTGTTAAAAGCCCAAAATACTTTCATAACCACATTGATCATTGCTGCAGTTCACAAGGCGACTTTCCATTTCTAAGAGGAGCTATTACACAAGATAAATGCAATCCGCCCTATAGATTTGAGAACTCAGCAATAGCTTTACACCTTTTAAAGTCCTCACAGCAGCCACAGTTCCAAAAGCAAGTTTCATGTTGTCTCTCTTTTCCTCTTGCATCTACTCTAAACATCCAGAATGTAGCTAAACAAATAAAAAAGCAATACAGACACCATTGCCACTCTGTTCACATATCAGATGCTTCAGCAACTTGCCAGTTAAGATCTAAAGTATTATTGCAGAGGAAGAGAAGAATACCAGATCTTCCCAAATGGCCACGTCCCTTAAATTATCTCCTACAAAGTAGTTTGTGGTAACTTTTTTTTCAAAGAAGACTTGCTCCAAATTTTTTGATACTTTGGTACTTTCTTTTTCTATCCGTAAATCAGTTATAAGACTTTGTTCAGACCCTGTGATGTCATGATATATAATAAAACTAGTTCCAGTTGAAATTATCATGTTTTGCGGTTCCCATTGAAAGAAAAATTTCTCCTCAGCTACAGGAAATTAACACGGGTATCTTCATTACAGACATTCATAAACCTAATCAAGCAAGATGTGGTATCAAAGAAGCCTGAAGATCACAGAAACCAAAAAGCTTTTCAGTTCAACTGTCTTAGAAGCAGCAGAGATAACCCAAAGTAGTTAGAGTCCCTAGCCCCAAATACATTTCCAAGTTTGATAAGCAGAATCCAAGTACCTTCTTGAAGGCTTTCCTTCTTCCCCCTCCCCCCTCCAAAAAAACTTGGAAAATTAAACTGATGAAGAAATACTCTGTACATCAGACACATGTCATATTATTGTGATTCATGATGGTATCACTATCTTTCTGACAGGACACAACATTTTATTCCCAGAAAAACTCCTGCAGGAACTTTGCGAAAAAAACAGACAACTCCGATTTCTTTCCCACCAATCTGGACTCTTTCAGAGGAACTGCTTCATCTACTTCATGTTCATGAATTCTCTGAAGTGGTTCACGTTTTTCAAATGTCTATTTATTAACATTACCACATAATTTTCTCATGCCATACAGTGTAGCAAAGACCACTAACAAGAGCTGTAAACATTCCACCACTAATCAATGAACACTTCAGTGTGGCTTCACATTTTAATAAGTTACCACTGTTGATACAATTATCATCTTTGTTGTATAAATTCAGAATCACAAATCTGATTTTTATTCTGTATCAATGGAGGTGAAAGCATCAAACGCTAGCCTGAATATGAGTATTCAGATGTAAATATGTGTACATACTGTTAGTATCTATAGTAGCAACAGTAATTTCCATTAAACGACTTAAGATCGATCTCTGAGCCCAAATGTCAGATAGCTTCATTTGTGTAGCAATACACCTATACAAAACTTAATACTGAATTGACTTAAGTTGCCTCTGCGGTACTGACATTTTCCATCTAGAATATAAATTACTTAAACCCCTAACCCACAGTTACTCTGTTTCAATACTTGATCCTCATTTATAGCATCCTAAATTAGTTAGAAACTGGCTGGCACCTGAAATATACCACGCTTCAATACGAACTAAAATTATAAAAATCTAGGCTATCATCTTATCTCTCAAGTAAAGTTGGTTTAAGTCCAGTCAGTAACTAGATAGGAGACTGCTTAGGAAAACACAGAATGATAAATGAAGATAAGAGTAAAAAGGAGTCTGTCAAATTCAGTGCAACATTCACATCCCAACACTGTTGTAGAAGATCACCGTACAACTGAGTGATTCAGCTTTTCGGCAAGCTAACATGCTTCGTTTCATATTTCACAAGTGTAAGAAGTGCACAGTGTTTTTTCCTCATTAAGTTCTTAACATTAGTGACTTAATCAACTTATGTGTACTAGAATTCTGCCAGGGTAAGTTATCCTAGAATTGTAAGTGAATACAGTTTTTCAAATCCGCTTAAGTTCTTACATAATGCTGTTATGTGTATTAAAACAACAGCTACTTTACATTATTACAGAAGCTGCAGCACTCCAGTTAAGTGCTTCAAAGTAGTGTGAAAGAAAGATGCACAGAACCCCACAGGTTACTAAAGTTAGGTGCTTAAGCCATTTATTGTCATAATATTAATCATAATTTCAAGTACAGCCCTATAGACAAAAGGCAGTGTCCCTGGTCTGAACCATGCTTTATCCGCTTCTTATTTTAAAACATAATTAGAAAATACTGTCTAAGTAGAAATGGACAGAAGTTCATCAAGAAGTTTTACAGCTACAGCATTTCAGCGGAATTTAGAAAGCAGACAAAATCCAAGAAAAGTAGCCCATTTTTTCAGGAGGCATACACATTCTGCTAGCTGCACCAGGATACCGTGCCCTTGAAAGCAAGGCAGGCAACAAAGCAAGACAAAGGCGCTAGTTTGGCCTTACAGTTGCTAGTGGGATAAAAAGGGCAATCACGCACTGAAGGTGCAGACTGCAAAAGAATTACTCAATTATGATATTGCAGGCAGGGAGTTAGAACCTTAGGAGAGGCAGCTTGGTCAGAATAGCATACAAGGAAGACAACTACTACAAGACTATCTGCAGCAGAATCTTAACATGCATACTCTTAACATGCTACTTGATTAAAAGTAATCAGAAAGCAAATTATGTATCTACAGTACAACCATCTACACCACTTGGGAGCATTAGTTTTCGTGGTATGATGAGTCACTAACCTATACAGAAATTTCAGTATCCAAAACTCAGTCTGTACTTTCTTGCTTCTTAATTGTGTAAAACTAAACAAAACAAAAAAGAAACAACCCAAAACCAAAACAATAAACCAGTTTATCACTAAGTGCGCTTAAGATGTCCATCTTCCTCTCTCCCTGTTTTTGTGGGAAACCTCAGGCACGGATCACAAATATCTCTTTAAAAGAGCCACATTAACGTGTTGTCTTAGCTAGTACCTTTTGTACCAGGCACTATTCCAGCATTCAGGTTAGCTTTTCTTCCCAATCACTTGAAAAAATCATGCCATCGTTCTACCACTTCTCTGGTCATTTACAATATTCAGGAAAAAAACGTGAAACAGGACCAGACTTTCGCCTCCTTAGATTTTATTGTTAAAACTTCAAATCTGGATTTTTTTCATGCAATAGAAGGGGCAAACGCAAGTCTATTTAAGTTAACATTTCGAAATGTTCCACAAGGTAAAATTTGATTGCATTATGTAGCAATGGTTGTTAATTCTTGTAAGCTTGTTTCAGACCTGTTCTTTCTAAGGATCAGTAAGGGTACACAAATAACTGCCAGCAAAATTCCACTATCTGTGATACAGCTATCAAAAAAACCCCATCATGCATTAACCCAGTTCCTAAGGGCACATGTCTTGTGAGAATTGCTTAATACTAACAAAACAACCATTTGCTTGTAAACATTTTTGTATAGATTTCATTTTGCTGAGATTCATTAAACTGGTCCTTTCCCGGAGCCTGGAGATCTAAATATATCCATAATAAACAAATCCAAAAGCAGCCCATATGACTAAGTAGTGACTGCACTACAGAGGGCAGGCGTAAGCAGACTTGCATGCAATTCATTCATGCTAGATGGCTGTAAATCATACACAATACACTCCAGCTGCTCCAGAAACTGCAACGGTACCACCGAGGAAACTGCTTCTTTGTGTATTTACTCTAAACAAGCTCTGGAAAGCAAGATGATCAGTAAGAAACTATCCATGCCTAAGCAAAAACCCCAAGCTTTTTAGCTTTACATGGGATATGGAAATATTTCTCCTTCACAGGTGTTCTAGCATCATGTACCAACAAAAATATCCAATTTGAAAATAGGTCAACTTTGTCGCCAGCCATCGTCAGGCCGATATAGTCTTTTTCCCTAGTGGATGTTCTCAGATACTTTATTTAGTCTAAAAAAACCCAGCCTCACCAAATACAACCACACACATCTGTCCTTCAGCTATCACCAAGACAGCATATCAACCACAAACATCTTTAAAAGTCATCTTTTGTAAATTCATCGAGGGTGCCAAAACCTAGCAAAAAGCACAAAAACCTCTCTCCAGGACTCACCTACTCTACCTACTACCAATTCCTACAGTAATCTAAAGGCAGCAAATCCAATGTAATAAGCAAAGCAATACCCATACTGACAAAGAACGAGGGATACTCTTGCTTCCAGCCTCTCTCAGGGGCTTTTTCTCAAACCCTGCAAGCAGAAAAGACTCCAGCTCATATGCTGAGCGAACCTGTTGGCTCTGCAGCCGGTTCCGTGGGACAAGATGCACTGTCATTCCCGCACAGCACACCCGTGACCGGACTGACTCTCTCACCTCGCTTTCGCCTCACTTGTTTATCTTTTCTTTCCAAGCCACAGAAAATATGAGGCAGCGCTGCCGAGGGCAGCAGGTGTAGGGGGGCACACTCGCTGCCACTTTTCCCTTGCTGACCCCATGGTGCGGGAATGCTGCTCCAGGGCAGGCGGAAAGGGGGCATGTACAAGGATACAGGCATGGGTACAGACATGGGCACAGGCGTGGGTATGGACACACACACACTTTTCCTGTGGTTATCCTGCAGTGTGGGAATGCTGCTTCAGGGCAGGCAGAGAGGGCACATGGACACAGGTACGGACACGACACTGCCAAGGGCACGGGGGGGACACTCACTGCCATTTTTCCTGCTGTGACCCCACAGTGCAGGAATACTGTTTCAGGGCAGATGGACAAGGGGCATGGACATGGGCACAGACACAGGTATGGGCACTGGTATGGATGTGGGCACGGCGCTGCTGAGTGTAGTGGCTTGGGGGGACACACTCACTGCCACTATACCTGCGGTGACCCCGTGGTGTGGGAGTGCTGCTCCAGGGCAGGTGGCGAGGGGATGGGGTATAGACATGGGCAGGGGTATAGACACGGGCACAGGCATTGGTATGAACATGGGTATGGACAGACATGGACATGGGTATGAACACAGCTATGGGCATGGACACGGACGTGGGTATGAACACAGCTATGGGCATGGACACGGACGTGGGTATGAACACAGCTATGGGCATGGACACGGACGTGGGTATGAACACAGCTATGGGCATGGACACAGACGTGGGTATGAACACAAGTATGAACATAGACACAGACATGGACACAGGTAAGGACATGGCACTGCTGAGGGCAGTGGGCTGGGGGACACTTACACACTTGCTGCCACTTTCCCTGCGGTGACCCCACGATGTGGGAAGGCTGCTGCAGGGCAGGTGGAGAGGGCACACGGACACAAGTATGGACATGGGTATGGGACATGGACCGGGGGGGGGGGGGGGGGCGGGGGCGAAACACTCGCTGCCGCTTTTTCTCCTGTGACCCCGCGATGAAGGAACGCTGCTCCAGGACGGGTGGCGAGGGAATGTGGACACGGCGGGGGACACACACTCACACTCTCTGCCACTTCTCCCGCGATGACCCCGCGGTGCGGGCACGCTGCTCCAGGGCGGATGGAGAGGGCACACGCACCCGGGTAAGGACACGGGCACAGAGCCGCTCTCCCGCCGCGGGGCCGCGCCCGCCGCAAGCAGCACCGCGGTAGCCTCCGCTCCTCCTTCCCCCCGAGAATCCCTCTCCGGCCCCTGCGGCACCGACACCGACCTTCGGCGGCCGGGAAAGCGTCCCCCCCGCGCCTCCTCCTGTGCCGCGGCCGCCATTGGGGCGGCCGGGAGAGACGGAACGGCGAAGGAAAAGGAGGGAGGGAGGGAAGGGACCCCCACCCGGGCTGAGCTCATCCCAGCCCCAGCGACAACTTACTGTCCGCAGCGGCGGCGCCGCGCCCCGCGCCCCTCGCATCGGCGGCGGCAGCAGCCGTGACCGCGCTTCGGGAACGGTGAGGACAGGTAAGAAGGAAGAGGTGGAAGAATTCCCGCCCCTCCCCGCACCAGCGGAAACCCGCTGCTGCTGCCCCTGCGCTCCGCCGGGCCCCGGCGCTGCGGTGGCTCCGAGACGCAAAGTGACAACAACAGCGGCGGCGGCGGGCGGGGAGCGCGGGGGGGGGGGGGCGGAGGGGGGCGGGGCAACGGGCACCCCCGCCCGCTCCGTGCCGCCGCGCACGCGTGCCACGGGGGGTGGTGCCGCTGCCGTCACAGCGGGCCAATGGGGACAGGGGGAGCGCGGCGGGGGGCGGGGACAACGCGGAGGGGCGGGGCTGCGGGGGAAGGGGCGGGGAAGGAGGGGAAGAGGGAAGGGAGAGAGAGGGGAGGGGGGCGGAGAGGGGAAGGGGAGTTGAAAGGAAAGGGAAAAGGAAGGGAAATGGGAAAATGAAGGGGAAGCGAAATGGGAAGAGGAAAGGGAAGGGGGAAAGGGAAGGTAAGGGGGGAGCGGGAAGCGGGAAGCTGCCTGAAGGGAGGGCAGGAGGAGGGTGGCACTCACAGGCAGGGATTGCTTCCTTTCCTGCCTGTCCTTGGCTCCAGCTTCCAAAAGATTGTGGGCAATTCACTCTGGAAATGGCAAAAATAAGAGTGGAGGGAAGGTCAAAGCGCTGAAGGTCTGAGGAGAGGGCAAAGAGTTGGAGGTCTGAGGATCTGAGGATAGGGCGAAGCATTAAAGGTCTGAGGAGAGGGCAAAGAATTGAACGTCTTCGCAAAAGGTCAAGTATTGAAAGTCAGAGGAGAAGGCAAAGCCAGTCCTCTCCCTCTGGAGATGTTGCTGGACTGGAGGGCTAGTTGACATGGTAAAATGGCCATGCCATGCCTGTGTTTCCTGGCTTTTTGGATAGAAAGTGAAGGGAATAATGATTGTAGTGCATTAATGGGAGTACAGAGATGGTGCCCCTTGTGTCCTGGGCAGCTTGCCTAGGTAGCTGTGGTGTGCGGGTAGATGTCCCTGTGATGAGGAGAGCAGGATCAAGATGGATGGTGGAGGTCAGCTGGAAGTAGGGGTAGTGAAAAGAAGGGATGACAATGAGACTAGTAGGAGAAAATAGGCCAGGGAATAAGCCTGGCAGGTGTTTCAGAGGGAAACGGCAGTACTTGTAATGAAGGAGAAGGCAAAACCAGGAATGAATATGCTACGGAATTGTTCAGGCTCCTGCATGCTAAGGAGTACAAGCAAAGTGGTTGCTCAGAGCATCAAAAGTAACACAAGGCTTTCCTCCAAAGATCATGGAAAGAAAATCTTTGAATAACCAGGGAAAGGAAAGATTTAAAAAGTGGCACTTTGCAAAGTGCCCCTTTTTTCAAATGGAAATGACCAATCGAGATCTGTGGAGAGAGAATCAGAACCTTGTTATACTGAATCCTAGTTTTAAGAAAATGTTCGATAAATGCTTTTTTTGGTTTTCCCTGTTCTTTGACAAATTTAGGTATCATTCCTTCATGAATAGGTTATATTATACTGTAGAGCAGGGGCTGTTAAGTTAACCTGGAATTTATTAGACTGAAACCAATCATTTGTGAATAAACTCAACAATAAAATATAGTTCAGGAAATGACTAAACTGAAATAGTGTGGTCATGTGTAATAAAAAGGACCTTATGATTTCATATTTTACGGTTTCAAAAGAGAAATAGAAAAATAATACGGAGAGATTTCAGGATATGTTGATTTTGATCACTGCTTCCTGGTAAGAATGAGAATTTCTTCATTTTGATGCATTCAGTAGGCCTGATCCTCTGCTCTTACTCCAATTTTACACCAACACAACAGACCTGATTGCTGAATTCACAAGATGGATCTGATATAAGAGTTTGCAGTAACCACCCCATTATGTCTGGCTGCCCAATCATCACTGATTTCTCAAGTCTGAGTTTGCATTCATGTGCAACATCCACTGCTTAGTTTATTGAGCCTACTACAATCGGAAAAAGCCTAATGTTTAAGGTTCTATAAAACTTGTCTACATCCTGTGTCTCACTTTCTAGTTAATAATAGCTATGATTTCTATTTGTTTTTCTGTTTGAGGTTCCTTTACATGTTGGAGAAAGCTCATTCTTGCAAAGACCTTATTCATATGGAAGTTATAACATTGCTTCAGCTCCATGCTACTAAGTCTCCCTTTGCAAAATATTTTGGCCTAAAGGACTTTTTTATATTTGCTAGAAAACACATTGTCTGTTGTGCTGCTGCACAGGGTATCACACTCAGACATACTCAGCCATTCAGTGTGTTTGTGTGTACATTTGCTTATGTGGGAGGATGGGTGGGTGGAAAAGGATGCATTTGCAGAGAAATAAAAGAATATTCTTACCTGCAATATAGCTGTTATGAGATACTGTACTTTGGGTCACTTGCATAATACAATAGATCTTTTACTCAATGTGATGAGTCTTTGTAGATGAGTATGTGTGAGACGAAAAAGAAGAGGAGAGTCAAGGACACGTGCAGCACTTAAGGGAAGGCAACAGGGACTAGAAGGAATCTGGCAGTTACAGTGGGCTGGAATCCAGCACAGGCTGGTTTGCCTTTTTCAGGCAGGTTTATTACTGCTTACATTAGATTGTACGCTGCTGGGGTGAGACCGATACACCATTCCCTCAACAGACTGACGTAAATCTCCTGTCACATATACAGTCACTTACACTGGGCTTTGTCTTCAGTGGTACAGAGCCTTGTTTTGGTTTTGTGGGTTTTTTTCACAGTGAAAACTTAATTAATGGGGTAGTAATATGCCTGTAAAATCAGACAAGCTGCTGCTAGGTTGCTAGGGGAGGTCAGTACTGTACTGCCGCTTTTGGTTGGCCTCACCTGGTTTACCTCGCAATAAAAGTGCTGTTCCTTGTCTCCACGTTGGTTTTGGAACAAGCTAGCTCATGCATGTTAGCTATGCCACAGCAGAACACACCTCAGCCGTCAGTCATAATCTGAATGTATTTGTCTAGGAAAGGTGACAGCAACAGCCTCATGCATCCATTGGACAGGTTGCTCATGGCATATATGCATCCAAATCAGACCAGACAACATTCCTCTTTGCTAAATCCAAGTTCAGTCTACTGTAGAAAGAAAATGGCTGATAATATTTGTTTATACGGAAGTCCTACTGGCTAGCATTAGAAACAACCTTATTTTTATATAGGATACTAAATGAGTAAGCCATCTGTGAAAAGTGTGGAGTATATAAACACATATGAAATTTTTAGTCCACAGTGTTTGAGAAGGGATATATTTTTCAAAGGATGAATCATTACAGTTCACCTGTTTAAAAAATTAGGCTAATGCTTAATGTAAATTATTTTGCACCTTACCAATGAGATGTATTTGAAATGCAAAGTAGTGAAAATGTTGGGATGTTTCAAAATGCGTGAGGCTTAAATAATGACTTTGGACCAGCCTTCGTCAGCCTGTTGATTTTCCCAACCCCACTGGTCAAATCTGAATTAAAGGGGTAGATGTCTCCAGAATTACATGTTTTCATGGGTGTCATGAAACTGGGCCTCAGTATTGGACAGTAACCTTACCTGTACTCCCTGTACAGCAAAAGCTGCAGAGTGAGCTTACCCTTTATTAGTCACAGGAGAATCCACGTGGATGAGAGTGGCTTTTTCCCCTCAGGGTGGAAAAAGCTTCCGTCAAGCTTCCGTCAAAATTCACACTTCATTAGACACTCGATAATCTGAGCATGAGGCTCAAATCCATAGGCCTCATTAGTTCCCTTTCATTATTAAATTATTAAGAGTTTCCCTGAAAAAGCAGAACAAAGCAGCTGCATTTGGACGGATATAGAAGAGTACAATTCATACTGAACCTTTTGCAGGACATTCAGATATTGCATTTCTTAATAGCCTCGGTGCTTGCGTTTGAACGTTCCGTACATTTCCAGCATCAGAGTACCGAACTCAGGTTTCTGGGCTGATGCAGAAACTGCTGCAAGTGTCTAAAGGAATCACATAGTCTCTTTTCCAAGGTCAAAAGGATCTCAAGGGCAACAAGAAGAGCTTCTGCCAAAACTCAGAATAAAAAACTGAAAAAGGAAAATGTGGGCTTGTTCTCAAATGGAATAAACGAACTGGTAACAATGGAAACAGGTAAGGCTGAGGCCGCAGACCTCCCAACAGGGTCTCCCAGCTCTCTGAGCTTAGGATTCAAGGAGAACCACCAGCAATGCGTGAGGATCACGTCAGGAATTACATGAAAGAACTTGACCCAAAACATGCATTGGATCAACATTGGAGTGCTGAGGGATCTGGCTGGTGTTGCTGCAATGCCGCACTTTTATGTTTGAATGGTCATGGAGACTTTAGGAGGTCCTCAATGACTGGAGAAATGCAGATGTTGTGCCCATCTTGAAAAAATGCCCAAAGGGAAACTATTGGCTGATCAGCCTCACTGCAGTCCACATGGAAATCCTTGTCCTCTTGGAACACATTTCTGGACACAGGAAAGTGGAGGTGGTCGGGAGCAATCAGCAAGCATTCACTAATCATGCCTCACCAACTTGATTGCCTTCTGCAATAAAATGACTGGGTTTGTAGATGAGAGAAGAGCAGTGGATATCATTTATCTTGACTTTCACGAGGATTTTGACACTATCACAATCTTGTGTCTGAATTAGGACTTTATGGTTTGGATGGATGGACAATCATATGGGTGAAAAACTGATTGGATGATAGGGCTCAGATGACAGTGGTTAACAGGCTGTACTCTATCTGGAGGCCAGTAAGAAGAGGAGTACTGGAGGGGTCTGTCTTGGGACCTGACCTGTTTATCAATGCCTAGAGGAGACGGCAGAGTGCCCTTTCATCAAGTTTGTGAATGACAGCAAATTGGTGGGAGTACTCAATATGGCCATGGGTAGTGCTGCTATTCAGAATGACTCAGGCTGGAGTAATGGGGTGCAAGAACCTCATGAAATTCAACCAGCACAAATGGTATCGGGGATAGACTAACAACCTGCAGGGTACTGGGGTGGGGAGTAGCTCTGCAGAGGAGGTCATGGAGGACATCTGGGTAAGCCTGAGCCAGCGATGAAGGTTAAGAGCAACCTTGGCTGCATCAGCAGCAGCACAGCCAAAAGATGGGGGAAGCAATTGCCATCCTCTCCTCTGCACATTTCTGCCACCACATAGTTGCTCCACGATGCTGTAGGTCCTTTCCAAAAATTCTCTCCTCCCTTCACAAAGGAAGCAGGGCACAAACACCCATCTACAGCCTGTGTCAGGAGAGGAAAGACACAAAGCAAGGCCAGGGGTGCTTTAGTGCTGTGGAGGAAGAAGGTGTGTGCTTCCTGCTATGGATGGAGAACAGCATTTCCCACCAGTGCCAAGGGCAATCAGAGGGCTGCTGCCCACTGTGAAGGAAGCACATGTCACGTCCACTAAATCCTCGCTTACTTTTTAGTCAAAGCAAACAATCCAGCTGGCGACACAAACAGCAGAGGCAGCGATGTAAGCGACGGCGGGTCCGTGTATTGACAGGAAACCTGGGATGTAGCACAACCTGACTTACCCCAGGCAAGGGGGACAAAAATACCAGACTGAGGCCCAGCATACAGCTTCTCCAAGTCCTGATTAGAACAGAAGCAATGCAGAAACTTCACCTTTCCTGTCTCACATCTAGTTCTGGTGAGCTGACAACACACTTCACTCGGAAAGGAACAGGACATTAAAAGAACATCAAGCATAGAAATTATGAATGAAGTCAGGTATGATGTGGCCTCCTAATGCCTTGGTTCAAAAGGATAAAAAAGTGTGAATCTGGAGGGGAAGGTAGAGGCCCAAGGTCTGTGGACATGCCATTAGTGTTTTAGGTGATAAACTAATTAAACATAGTAAGGGTAGGAGTGGTTCTAGGGCCGGCGATTTGCATTCCTTTTCACTTATTGTTTTGGGCTTGGCCCAAGTTATTTAAGGATTCCCAGTAACTCTTCTAGGAGAGACAGGCTAGGAAACAGTGAGTCAGTTTCAGAAAAAAAAATTCTTAGTGCTAACATGTTAGTTCATAGCAGTCATGAGTTTAACTCAGAAGTACTCTCTGCCTTTGTTGTGAGAAAAGTTTGAAGGCCTTTATTTGGGGCAAAATGTCCAGTTTCCTCATGCAGGTGTCACACTTACTGGGGAGGGCTTTGTGTGAACCAGATTCTCAAAATTCCCCATCACCTTCGCAAGACAGAAGAATAATAAATGCAGCATTGACTTGGAAGGACAAAGGGGAGGTATGGTTTAGAAAGAAATGTTCTTCTGTAGAGCAAATCCATGGTGAGAGTCTTTCCAAAATAAATGGCAGAAAGGATTCTTTCAATTTCTCTGAAATATGGGGTTTGAATACACTAAATGGTAGAAGCGGAGAAAATCAGTCATATGTTTGCTGCTACAGGAAAAAAAGTACACAATTAATTTGTGTTAAAATCAAAATTAGAATTCTGATCATGTGACGGATTAATCAGCCCCAGTGTTAGCTACTGAAGCATAAGTGCTAATGGCTAGGATATGACCTATATTCCACTGTGGCACTTCAATGGATGAAATAAGACCATCATGTTCTAAAAAGCAAATATTTAAAAGCTTTTTACAGTGTTATAATTGTTACTTATTTTTAGGTATGTTCAAACATACATTACCTCATGAAGGGTCCTTATGAATACATATCCCTGATTTAACAGGAATAGTTCCTTCTATGTACTTACAAGAAAACTTAGTGGCATCCAATGCACTGCAGAAAATAACAAGATGCAACGTGGAGACCTGTCCTAGAAGACCTGTAAAACCACATTGCCGCTATGTAATGCCATGGATATAAAAATAAGCAATTTCTTGGAAGGAAAGCTTGAGAATTACACCTTTGAGGGCAATTGTAGTTGTGGAACAGCAGTAATCATGTTTTACACAGCAAAATCTGTTTCCCTGGAATAACGGATGTTCACCTAAAAGGACAGCCATTTTTTACAAGTGCAGCATTTTAGTGTTGAAATGAAACATTTCAAAAATTCATGTCAACAAAGGATTTGGGGGTAGGGTTTTTTGCCTTTTTTTTTTTTTTTTAATTCTAATGAATGTCATACTAAATTCTTGCTCATCTGCTTATGGTGCTGCAGCAAACACTGTCCAAATGACCTCTTTCAGTGCAGTAAGAGCAAATGCTTAAAGCTGTGTGGTTAAATTCACCACCTGGAATGAAGAGCGAAGGGCAGAGCAGCTTTCCGGGGTCAGCAAGTTTAAGCTGCACTTTCCCGAGAATTCACAGCTCCAACCCTGGCCTGCACTTCCCTACCAGCATTGTGGAAATTGTATCCACCTACACCTCATCTTCAATCTGGCCTGGGCTTTAAAGCCCAGGAGGCAGTCCTTCTGTTTTGTTGGGTTTTTTCCTTTCACTCAATCTTCCTTTCTGTATTCAGTCTTCCTTTTCTTTAGATGGCCTGAGAAGAATGCTGTGTGTTTAATTTATCAGATTTCTGATTTACTAAGTTACTAGTGGATGTGTACAATTTCTCAATCCAGGCTGGAAGGAAAAAAATGCAGTTTTCTTATAATGAGTTTTCTTTTCATACTGAGTAGGTGTGCCAGAAATTGAATTGTCTGGGAGACATAAAGAAAGGAAAGAAATATTCTCATAGAAATTGTACCTTAGAAAAGGGAAAGAGAAGAAATAGAAAAGAGACTTCAGAAAGTTCTGGTTTATAAGATCTGTCACATAACGTAATAGTTGGAAATTCAAACAATGCAAAATAACTATGCTCATACAATCCATGATTATTTGAAGAATCGAGAGTTTTAGTACATTTTAGACAATGTTCATGCTGTTACAGGCAGCTTGGATGCATTCTTTAACATTCTTCCCGTTTTACAAAGAGAAACAATATTGGAGCCACATTTTTTTTAAAAATCTCTAGGTTTAACTCAAAATGAAAGGCAACCCCAAACATAATTCAATGCAGAACTTTAAATTCCATTTCCATGTTTAAACAATGACATTCTTTTGCTCAACCGCTGGTAAATAACATTTGTTGTCCATTTACAACAAGAATATTAACAAAAGAAATAGGAAGTCATTGTTCCTAATTAGAGCATTCATGTGGAAGGGTTGCCAATCTTCAGTGCCTGGATTTCTCTGTGTTCCTGCAGTAACTGCTTTATACTTGAGAAGGATCTGAAACTATGTCAACATTCT
The DNA here is from genome assembly GCA_033556795.1 of Tapera naevia. Taxonomy (NCBI): domain Eukaryota; kingdom Metazoa; phylum Chordata; class Aves; order Cuculiformes; family Neomorphidae; genus Tapera; species Tapera naevia. Next base: position 1,048,726 of record JAUMJJ010000222.1, read on the forward strand.
CTTGAAGTCCTACAGAGCCCGTTCCTGCAAATAGTCCCACTGAGAATCAAAGGGACCAGATTGTTTGAGGACTGAAATTGAGCAAGTTATGTCATGAAGCCACTGTTGTGCTTGTTCTCTGTTTCAGAGAAAGACCAGGATTAGTCTTTCTTTAGACCCACAACGGGAAAACATATGCTATTTCAACTCCCTTCACTCCACCAGTCTGTGGACTGGAAACTTAAGGGGGAAAAAAAGAGGCGTTGAGTTTTTTTCCTCTGGCTGATCACTGCCTGCACAGCAATGTTCGTGCCATGGCGCTATAACCACATTCGTTGTAGGACTATTTTAGAAAAGGATTGAGATTTTTTATTGAATACTACTGTAACATATAAATGAGTCTATATTACTCATGGTGAACATATGCTTTGCTGTATTTTAGTCTCATGTCAATGCAAACCCATTATTATAAATCAAACTGAGGATTTGACAGACTACTTCAGTCACATCTTGCTCACTGCTCCCACTGTTCACTGTAACATACACGACGTGGCATTTGTAAAATGAACATAACCCAACAGATTATTTTACTTCATTTAACAGCTGAGCGCTTCTCAGTGTAGCATCAAAGATGGCTTACCTTTCTTCCTTTTTACTAACAAACTTGCTAGCAAACTTATGTGATATTTGTGAAAAAATAGCGGATTGTTAGAAATGTATTTAAAAACAATTATAGTTCACTGATATTCAAGCTCTTCAAAAGGCACTGTACAGTCTTATCAGCAAGAACTAAATATGCTACTTGAGAAATAAGAGGTACATTCCTTATCTGTTGTTTGAACAAAGAAAGGGTGGAGACATTTCTCAACCAATCACCCAGTTAAAATGTTTCCAGATGGAATCACACCTGATGTGTTTTACACCGAAGAATATAAATTACTGCAGTGAAGTATATTTCATAATGGAGAAAATGGAAAGCTACTTAAATATAAGCTTTTGTGACAGGTAATACATTTGGTCATAATATGCTTTCTTTAATGTTGGTAAAATATAACCTGAGCGCAGCTTGGAGGAGATTTCTTTAAGACAACATTTTCTTAGCATTTGTTTTAAATTACTCATTGCATTTTTTAGGGGTTTTTGCTGCTTGTTTTAAAATTACTGATCTGTTTGTTTTATCATGTCTCAAGGAAACACAAGCATGTACATGTAATAAAACTGTTATGATACTTGTTTGTGCACTTTGCATGCTAGCTGACTAGGCAAGTAATTATGCTAACCTAGCTGCTAAACATATTTATTACTTGTGCTGGAGTTACAGCCACACCTGTCTGCCCTATCTCATACCAAGTCATGGGAGTTCAGGAACAACAGTGCTTCTTGAACCCATGGAAGATTGTGTAAAAAAGCTCATATGTGGCAGACACTTTCCACTCCGGATGTCCCAATCCTCAAATATTTAATCTTTAGGACATTCATTCTGCAGATCACAGGGAAGGACTCACAGCTGAGTCATAGACAGCGTTTTGAAATCAGTATGACTGCATTTCATTGTTTGGTGGATGCAGGGGCTTGTGCTAAAGGAGTCAGAGGAGCATGATGGAAAGAAGTCCAGGTGTGTCATGTCTCCCATACCTGCATGGGAAATTCCACTGTTTTACCCTTACTGAAAGGTTGCTCTGTTCTTGTGGTAAGAGAAAAAAAATCTGAAAAGGGTTAGGAATCATGCTGCCAAGGAGGGCAAAAGTAGTTTTCTCTTCCCACACCCCTGTAGGTCACAGATAAAGTCTGTGCCCTTTTCCGAGCAAACTCAATGAGGATGGGGTTGAAAGTGCTGGAATACAGAAAAAGAGCAAGTATCAGGAGAAGTGGTAAAAGGTTCCCTGCCTGAAAGTCAGCAAAGGCAAGGACAAACATTGGGTCTGTAGGCGTCTTCCTTTGTAAGTACCTTGGATGTACAGTCTAGTCCTAAGGCTCAGTTTTGTCAGATTCCACGTAAATCTGACTACTTCATGTTGACCACCGGTGAACAGAAGTAGTTCTGTGCTCAGAGCCTTGTTCACATCTCTGGAATAATTACTTAGAAGCCTTGGGGGTACGAGCCAATGGAAAACAGTAGGCACAGGGATCTAGGTGGAATTTAGGCCAGGAGAATCTGGGACTAAGATCAATATTTAGATTAATTGAAGGTGTTATTTGCCACTCTCTCCCCCTCATTTTGAATAACTAGCAATCAGTCTTTTCTTTCTTTTCACAGTCTGAACATTTATGCAACCAGGAACAAATCTATCCAAACCTCCTTTAGGCTTTCCACAATTAGTCCTGCAAACTGCACTCCAGAGTTGAATCACATACCTTCTAGCCACGATGTTGAGAGCACAACTGAGTGGCTGTCAGCTGGCCAAGCTTGCACATGCTTTGGAGTGCATCTTTGGTTTCCTAGGGAACCTCGCCTGGGTCCTCCTGCGATGTTCCAAGGCACCCAGGAGACATTTCATTACCACTGCTTTTCATGGTTTTGTACATCCCTAAGTAATCAACACATCAAAGGTGCATTGGCATTTTTTTATTCGTAAGTTTCTAAAGCAGTAAAATTAATTGCTGACCATACAAAGCTGATTGTACTTCCATCTGTAAAACTCAAGAGCCTTGCTCAGAAGTTTGAAGTTGAAACTCTAGCTTATTCATCTCATCTGCACAGCCAATATGGGCTACTGATCAGTACTGCTTTTTTCCTTCTTATTATGTTGACCAGCAGGCCACTGTTCATCTAAGCAGCTGCTTGTGGCTTTGTTCTGATTTATTTATCTGTTATTGTTCAGGACTAGCTATTCTTCAAAGATCCAAATATCTCTCACAGCCTATATTTCTAATGTCATACAGCAACCGTTAACAGCTTAACTCTTACTTTCCAGGGTAAGCCAGCAAGCTGAATATTCTCCAGAATTCATGGAGAATATATGCACAGTATCTTTGCTCAAGAATATGCTATTTATTTCTTAAAAGAAAAAGAAAGGGGGAAAAAATGCATTGGATATTGAGGATATTGGCTAAAATCTTTTTGGTGAGCTTCTCCTTCAAAATGGAAAATACTTTGTAGAAAGTAGATACTTCTGGGGAAAGCAAAGGTTTAATAGGAAAGTTTTCAATCAGTCTTCATATGAATTCATTCATCTGTCTCTAGAGATGCTGAGACCCCTGTCGCAGATGTAGGCTCGATATGCACCTTGTCTTCTCTTCTCTACACATACTGGTCACAAATGTCTGAATACTACGTTTTCCATGAAAGGCTGAGGCTTTAATGCATTCCCCTGGAGGAGAGATAAGAGCCAGAACACGTGTAGACTGCATTACATTTTCATTTGTAATCAGTGATGTGTAAAGTTTCTAAAAGTTGTTGACATTAGTATGATATATTCTATCTCCATTAGAAGGATAGTGGACAGGGATATATGGTCAGATACCATTTTGTTTGCAAAGACCTTCTTTCCTTTTACCAACCCAGAACCATTCTCCATCACTTCTGTCTTGAGTAATGAAATACACAGCCTTATCATTTTTCAATCTTATTCCTCTTTTTTATCATTTATATTTAATGTATTTCTACCTTCTATTTTGTTGCCGTTTACATTTTATTGATTCTTGGGTGCAGTTTACAAGTCAGTGATTTATTATCTTTCACTTCACTTTGTGCTGACAGGGAACATTGCTATTTTCTACTTCAGGTATAGTGTGAGGTAAAAATATTGGTGGCTGAAACTCATCAAAATGTAAGATAAACATTTAAGCCATGCTAATTGTTACTATGCAGATTTTTAGAGAAAAAGAGAGAAGGAAATTTATGGTTAAGGATGACACCCCATTTTCTGCTCATGAAACCTGGTATTGCAGCATATGCAATATACTAACCGTCACTGTTTAGAGGGATGTGCAATGCCTGACAAGAGAGAGGACATGAAAGATTCTGGCCAGATTTTTTAAACTTAGGCTCCAGAAAGTGGGTATCCAAGATTTTTGAGCCAAGGATGAATTCATAGAATCATGGAATCATAGAACAGTTTGGGTTCGAAGGGACCTTAAAGATCATCCAGTTCCAACCTCCAAACCATGGGCAGGGACAAGTCCCACTAGAAAATTCAAGAGCCTCTAAGTTCTAAAATAGGATACAATTACATGTGTACATAAATATAAAAAGCTTATTTTAATAAAACTGTTGGAAAATGAGCCAGAATATTCCCTGCACAGGGTGAGGTCTGGAGCAGCACTGTGGCCTGTATCATTTTCTAAATGCAGTTGCTGTGGAGGGGTGGGCAAGTGTGGTGACATAACATGGGACAAGGACCAGCAGCAGTGGCAGGGCTCTGCTCAGTTACCTACTGATGGCAACAGCGGGGAAGACAGGCATTAGAGGTTTTCCACTCGTTCCACACTGGGCATTTCCAGAGCAAGGGTCAGATCCTCCTGGGTGCAGTGCCATTTGTTCTTCCCTTTGCTTCTCTCTACTTTGTATGAGAGGTATTTTGTGAACAGAATAGGAAAAATAGGCTGCAGTACTGCAGCTGAGTTGACAATAGCCAGTCCTGCTTCTCTGGCTCACCTGATAAGACTGGTGCTGTTGAAAACCTCACAGACTGAAGGGGGTGGACCAAGGTCATGATGAAAATCTTGGCAGAAGTTACGTTTGGCAAAAGTGACTTATTTGCTTAGGAAAATTAGTCTTTTCCACTCCTCATGGTAAATGTGTGCCTGCCACTTGTTGGCTTGTCACATGGAGGTTCTAGGCGGGTTCCTGTTGCTCAATCACAAATCATCATTTTCTAGGAAGTTTCTCATTTTTGTCTGGCTGGAATGTTGCAACATCATATTTTTTTTCCCCATAGTGGACCTTGCTATTGCAAATCAGTTACTCCTTACTTCACAACTAAATTGCTGCAACATGCTAGTCTTTGGGCTACACTTTCAGTCAATCCAGGAGCTGTAGGCAGCTTCTCTCTTTCAAACAAGGTATTTTTACCATGAGCAGCAATCTTACATGATCAGCTGTTGTTTTTGACGTGAACAGCTTGCATGGGATTTACTTACCACATCCCTTTTCTGCTGTTGAAGAAAAGTATAGAGCACAGATTGGAGCTCAAGATAATGGAAGGACACTTTCTGTGAGGAGCTCTCAGCTTTGGCATTTGCTTGAGGCTGTTTTGGGGCTGGGGGGAGGGAGGTGTGTTAATGGTCAGGACAGGCTGTCAGTCTCTTCTGTTTTCCCAGAATTTCAGAGAGGGCAGGGTTTGACCTGACAGCGTTGTCCAAATCTGTTTTGTTTGGAAAGATTTTTAATATTATGACTGAAGCACAATCCTGCGATCTCCAGTTGCTCATTGTCAACACTAGCGTGGCTCTCACCAGGATTTTATGCCTCACCCTTACCACACTGATTCTACAGGAGGCTCTTCAGATGCTCTGCACCTAAGCACATCACAGCACCTGTCTTCTTCTTAACCTCTGTCACACATTATTTTACCACAGGCTCTCTCTGTCTTTCCCCTAGAAGAAATGGTGCTTTGTGTAGAAACTCTATGTCCCAGGCCCACAGCTGCCTTTCTTGGGCTGCTTAGCAGCTTAAGCAAATTCCTGCCTTGAGCTCCAGAGCTGTGAGTGCTCCAGGGTTCCCAGCTCACCTCTATGGCCACCCAGGGCTGGGGAAACAGGCAGATTTTGTGACTACTCATAAATTAAACTAGCACGTTTGCCTGGATGCTGTTTCCTACTGGTCAGGGGTAGAATATGAGTCTGTGCAAGCCATTTCTTTTGTTCTAATTAATTCATTGATTCTTGGGTGTCCCACATCTGGTGAAAGAAATATACTGACCTAGAAAAAAAAAAACCTTTTGATTCTCAAAGCACGAAAAAACCCCAAAGCCCACATAATGCCAATAAACAGCTATACATATTTCCCCATTTTAATTTCCTCCCTACTTTATAGTGTTCTTTGGACTTATGTCTAAGGCTTTCTGAGTACACAAGGTCCTCCTCTCTTACTCCTCCTCAGAGTTCCTCTGCATCCCTTTCTCAGCTCGTTCAACAGCTAAACCAAATCACTCTGCTGTTCCTCGTTCCTGTCAAGTTCACCTGCATCTCCGTAAATCTCTGTAAGTCTCTCAAGCTTTGCAGTATTTAAGATCTCAGGTTAATACTTAATCTCTTTGTCCTGCTTCTAGTGGAAGTCTTTTCTTCCAAACACCATTCATGCAAAGAAACTTTGCAGGACTAATTTTTCCAAGTCTCTCTGTGCCATTACTGATCTTGATGACTAGATCAAAGGAAAAGAAAGCTATGGAGGGATGAGTTGTCACTGTACCTGACCCCTGGGAATCTTAAAATGTATTGCCAGTGCTGTATCCATAACTAGTAGATAAAGGGGGAAAAAGTGGTGGGGAGGGGGTGTGAGGAGTTGTCCAGAACACTAAATGAAAAGGAACAAAAAGAACCCACTAGAAGCTAGAGTTTGTACAGATCATATGCAAGTATTTAAAATAAAAGGATATGTACCTCCTGGTGCAGTAACCTTGCCCTAATCCTGATATTAATTTCACATACTGAACTGACAGCTGTGGGAAGTCAATATTAGACTAGTTCTAGAAAGGGAAGGAATCTTTTGGTCATTCAACAAGGCTCAGTTAAATCCAATCCATTTAGCTACAAACACTTTAAATAGAGCCCATGTGTCTGCTTGTTGAGATCCTCTCAGACAGCATGAAAAATGTAGATTTTTTGAGCTAGATGAGAAAAAAATAGAAGATTCCTTAGGGCATCTGCAGATGGAAAAAAAAAAGAAGAAAATAAATTCAAGGCACTGCTGCTCTGTTGCTGAATGAGGCCACACTTCACATTGTATGTGGATAAAAGACAAGACAATTTCCCACTTCCCATTTCTGTTCTGCATTGCCAGGTTAATTGTTGTCATTGTATTCCCCACAAGAGAAGCTTCAGCAGTGATGCCAAATAAACCAGATTAGTGTTCAGGGGCATTTGCTGGAAGTGATGCCAAATCCATTCTTGATCCTAATTATATGAAATATGCTCCAATAATTTTCCACAAGGTGAATAAAAATAATGCCAGAACTGCTGCTTTCACTAAAGCTCAATTAGGAGGCATTCACTAGTCCCAAGGCATATCATAGCTTCTTCTGTGCAATTATTGTCTCCTTTTTATAAACTGATGTTTACTTAGAGAAGATGAATATCCTCACTCCTGGCACCGAGAGTGATATCGGGAGAGAGAGAAAAACGTAGACGAGACCTGGCCCATATCCCAACATTAGGCAAACTGACCTTTGGTTTCGATCTCTGCAGACAAGCTGTTGCGTCTGCACAATTTCAAGCAGTACACACAGGAGATACGTACTCGAATACAATGTTCAATCCTGAATCTAAAAGAGGAGCTGAAAAGCCACTTAACTTAGGAAATAAAATCAGATTAAACAAATTGTCCTTTGTTGGTCATGGGACATTTCCCGTGGTGTGCAATACCTCGTTCTGCAATGAATTTCCAATTTCATGATGACTGATTTGCAACAGCTGACTAAGAAAGAGGTTTGTGTCAAAAACAGGCATTCACTAGCAGCAGTTGCAAATTTGGACTTTTGTTCAAACTATTGAAAATCCAATGTAAAATTGAGAGGCATTCTCCTAGCATGTAAGCACAATGAAATGGTTTGATTGCATTAAAAAAAAATAATTCCTGTACAGCTGAAGTTAAAGGAGGATGGACAAACCTGCTTACCCAAACAGTATGATAACAAATTATGTCCATAGTCTGTAGCTGGCTTATGTGATATTATCATCTTTCAGGATTCTCAAAGAACAGAATTTTCCATTTATGAAAAAACCCAGCTTTCTCAATTTTGAGGATTTTAACAATATGTAACTTCCCTATTCTTCCTTCATGCCTTTGCTTTCGTGGGAATCTCACAAATGCCAAAACCACTATTACAGAAAAAGTTGGTTTGTTTTATGACTTCATTTATCCTCTTTCCATTTTTTAAGTTTCTTCCACCTCTAGAACTGCTGGAGAGACCATATTTGCTGGTTGTCTGACATAGAATCAGAGAATATCTCAAGTTGGAAGGTACCCATAAGGATCATTGAGTTCCCCTCCCTGCTCCTCCCAGGAGTACCTAAAACTAAACTGTACGACTAAGAGTATCTTCTAGATGCTCCTTGAACTCGACAGGCTTAGTGCCATGACTGCTTCCCTGGGGAGCCTGTTCCAGTGACTGACCACCCTCTCAGTGAAAAACCTTTTCCTAAAGCCTGACCTGAGCTTCCACTGACACAGCTTCAAACCATATATTTGCTATCCCAAGCTCTGATTAATTTGCGAGATCACATAATGATTAGTGTACACCAGAGTGAAACCTGACATTTAAAGAGAAAACCAAAATTACTCAGGTGAGTTAGTGACTTCATGCTCAATGCATTCATATGCTCATGGCGTACTCTGCTGCTGTCAGAATTGATCTCTCAACTTCAGCTGATAGTTGCAATCGTATCTCCATAGCTCCATCCTCCCTAGTGGGATAACAGAGTACATTTAGATTAAGGAAAAAAAAAAACAAACCAAAACCAGATACACATCTCTCTTCTCTCCACGTCTGTTGAATTCTGATCATACTCCCCCACTGCAGCCCTCTTGCAGGGTTTGGCTAAGTAGATGATACTCAATAGCTCACACCCATTCAGGCTGAAGTGCTAGAGCAGGCTATGATTTTCCCCTTGGCAAAGATCCAAAAAAAGATTTTATTAGCGGTTGCTTATCAGGAATAGGTACAGGAAATTGTTATGTCTCTGCTTGGAGACTGGTCCCTAAAATCCAACATGACAAGCTAGCCCTTATACACACATTACTGGAGGTTTACAGCTGTGGTTTCTCCTGATATTCAAAGTGTAAAGGCTTTCTGGATTGCTACTGCTGGATGGCAGAATGGGTTTTGTTCCATTGACTACATTATCTCTTAGAACAAACTAGTACTCTTTTTTTTTTTTTTTTTTTTAATTTCACAGAGCTCTGGAAACTTGAAACTTGCCAGCAACTCTGCAAAGCTGAAGAGGTGATAAAAGAAGGTTTAAAAGGTCTCCTGGGTGAAGTCTGAAGGAGATGCACAAGAAAGCTAGAGCTTGAGGGGAAGGGGGTGAACTGGGCTCTAGATCAAAGGATGCAGATCTCACAGCTGGTACCCTTTGAACTGCCCTTTTGCCTTCCTTGCCACAGATGGATGCCCAGGGACTTCTAAAGCACAGCAGAGTTAGATGGAGGGAAGCTGTATACTAGAAAGGGCTTGGGGTTTGGGGAGCTCTTTTGTTTGCTTGCCTTTAATGAGGTGTTTTAGGAAGCCGTGTAAAATCTAGCTAGGTTGCTGTATTTCCTCATTTTTTTTGTCACAAAAAGTTAGCTGGAATGTGGGAGATACTTATAATCTCTTGGCTGAATCTGAGGAATCAATACTAGATCTTGAAGGAAATGCAGGTTTCAGGGAGATAACTGACAGGAAGAGGATTTGGGGGCAGCTGTATGATCAACGTGCTGTACCTCACTTCTGTGTTGGGGCTTGTGACACCTGAAAGTTCACTGCTAGGCCCCGTGTTATGGCAATCCACTGCATGTCCAAGGCAGGTAAATTACTAGCCCCTGTTTTAAGGTATAGATAGAAGACATCGGTATGCAGAAAAACACCAATGAAAATCTAACCTTGGAAATAGGTCCATGACAATCTAGCAGCAGGCTTCCACCAGGTTGCATGTGTTAAATCTTGCATCCCATCAATATTTGGTTTAGTTAGTTAATGATGGGAACAGTGTTCCTGGAACCTGAAAGACATACATGCATAAAAAGCCGTATCAATATGGTGTGTAATGATATTCATTGAGCTGGCCAAGTGATGTTGTTGTGTGCTTCTGCGAATTGCATGATGTAACTTGCCTGCCCTGACAGAGCTTCCTGGAGGCTAATGCTAGTATCAGGGTAAGAAAATGTATGCAGGCATGAGACAAAGCAGTTGCAGTAAGCATGTTCTCCATTGAAGCAAACACAGGTGATTTATAGAGCTGGGATGAGGAGACTGTTGTCTCTTTCCAGAGCCAGGAAAGAACATTTTCTAGTTGCTGAGGTGGAGTGCATATGTCAATGAATTACCATTTTCCAATTAATTGTTACTGTGACATACCTTTCCCTAGAGCAATTATTGAGCAACCAGAACTCAAACTGGATCTATCACAGCTGAGAGAGTAACTGACTGCCTTTGCAATTCCTGCTTACCAGGTGTCCCACATTTCTTAAGGTAATGGACAGAAGTATAAAAAGAGTAATTTGAGCTAGACATCTCGCTTCCCTGGTCTCATTGAGTGACACAGCTTTCTTCTTATTTTGTCAGATTTGTTCAGTGTGATGCTGATGGGTGTGTTAGCCAGCCAGTCTCAGCAGAGCTTGAAAAAAACCTAAATGTTTGCATGGGCTGTGTATTTGCAGTGTGATGAGAACTAATGGAGGCTGTCTTTACAGAGACTTCAATGGTCACTGGTTGTGATTAAAACACTCCTAATGAGCAGCTCTTGCAGGCCCATTAGAGAAATGGCCTGCCAAAAGTAAGCCACCTTTTCATGTTGCTATCACCATATTCATTTTCCTATCCAGAAAACAGTGCTTTATTCTCCCTTCAACAGATGAAGCCTCTGCTTGGATGTTCTATCATATAAATGCAATATTACTCATTTCTATAAAGATGCTTTCTGTCTGGGACTTTCTGAGCTACAGTTGCATTCAGAGGGCCAAAATCACACTATCTTATTGTACTGTGTTCCATAGACTCACAGCCCTAGTCACAGCACCAGAATTTAGCTTTCTGTACCTTATTCTATTTAGCTGGGCACCCATCTAAAATGTGGGAGCAGGTAACTAATAGACTGAACTTTCTTGCAGGACACCTGGTAGAAATAACATTTACTTTCTTCTAATAAGCAGTAAAAGTTGTTGGATGAAAATTAAAGCCTGGAGCACTCTTTGGTTTGGTTGTTGTTGTTTTGAACTATTTTTGAATCTCCACTAACCTTGGAAGACTTCTCAGAGGAACCACTGCCTAAATTAGAATATCTCTTTCATATGAAATATTGGGAAAGGAGAGAAAGGGTTATATTAGGTATTTCATTAGAACTAACTCTCATGGTCTGTATCCCAGCCTGCAGCAGAAATGTCAAGAGGACCAGCTGCTACAGCACACAAGCCAGCAGAATATTTCCGTCTCTGAATGAGGGAAAGGCGGGGGGAGGAGGGGAGCAGGCGGGGGAAGCTGAGTGAATTGCATAAGATGTGAATGTTGTAAAGTAGGGATGAAGGACAGCAGAGAATGAGCTGAATCCTTTATTTGTCCATTTCCAGAGAGTAAAAGCCTTTTTCTTTGTGAAACGTGCAGACCTTTGATAGCACAAACGTGCCATTGTTTTTGCGCTTAAGTGTGGTTCCAGCAGAGTACACTGTCCACCTCAACCTTTTTTAGTACAAGTCACTATAGACAAAACTTTTTTTTATCTCTCTGTCTTCAGCTGATGCCAAATAAGCCAACCTATTACCCTATTATGCTGCTTAGTGTTACCAAACAACTCTCACCAGCATAAGAGTAGACTAAACGACCTGAAAAGAACAAAGAGATCGGTCTTTCATGGGTCCTTTCTTATACTTCAGTCTCAGAACAGCTCCCTGACTAGGTGGGCCATCAGCAATGTCATTAGGATTTAGGTCTTCCTGGGAACTGCTTTGCCTAGTTTTTCTACAAATGTTGCTTAACACTAACACATTGTACTCGTAAAGTATGTGAAAGGGCTGAGTTGTTGCTATGCCTTTTTAGTTGATGTCAGCATGCTGGACTGGTGTCTCACTGTAAAGCTGTCATGGTAATGTGCCAGGCTTTGGAAAAAAAAAATTAAGAAGAAAAACATTGGTGTTTAAAAAGGCATGCAAAGCTTATAGCAAACCATAGTGCATACTCACCGCCAATACATGCTTTGTTTCATCCCAATGTCATTACCCAGATTTGCAGAAGGATTCGTTAGTAAACACCATCCAAAGGAGACAAAGTAGAGCAGTGTGCCACTTTGGGTATTTTCACATACTTCAGTCACCAAGTGACTGAGCTACTGCTTTTTGACAAGCTAGGTTGTGGATTCATGCCTTCTTTTGGGTGTCTTAAAAGGTCACCTCCTGCAGCTCGTTTTTACTCCCCACATCTCCTCTGTGCAGCCTAGTCTGCTTGCTGAGTCAGTTGTCTGGGCCTTTCATAGCCGCTTTGGGACAATTTAAACTGATTGGTGGGAGAGCTTGGCAATTGTTTGCCTGAGCACCATACCAGGAGGTCTAAAGGAACAGTAGACACCACCATGGAGGCTGTGGCAGAGCTGGAGCAGGTAATTTTTTCTTTCAGCTCAGCTGTGGTAGTAAGAGTGGGCATGGGTGCAGTTTTGCTCCTGAGCACAGCCACGCTCAGCTGCTAGACCATTGCAACTGCAAAGAAGAACATTAGTAGAGGATTGTTATTGCCATGGGTTACACTGTACCCATAAGAATTTACCACATCTCAGGCTCATTCATGGTGCCTCAGTCGTGACCAGACCATTTTACTTACTGGTTTTCCTTTCCTATTAGGCCACTTTCTAGGTAACTTGACCCCTGCCTTTTCTGTTTGTATGATATCCTTACTGAACTGAAGGAACCCAGTGTTACCCATTCTAATGTGCAAGAGCAACAATGAGTAGGTGCTTCTCATTTTACATGGTGAATTTTCTTAGATTAACTATTTGTATCACAATTCAGACTCGCTGTACCATATCCAACATTACAGAGAGCCTTCCCCGCAGAACATGGCTATCACTCTGTGTAAAGTCCTCATGATTCATGGTTGGGTGACTGTAGAAAGGCTTTTAATTTTTATCTAAACTGGAGATACCTGTAATATATCTCTCTAACCAATAAATTGATTACTTTATGTTCAGTACAAATAGAGAACTGGAAAGGCCACCTGGGCTCTTCGGCTGTGGTTCCACAGAGTCTTGGGCAACCAGGTGGTAGACATTTATGGTCCAGAAAGATCCATAGAGCATTTGCTTTTCCTATGCATTATCTGCCTTTTGTATAGATCAAATTGTTTATTACTGTAAAATGATATTAAGGCTTAGAGATGACAGTCATTTAGCTTGACTTCCTCATAATGCTCATCCTAATGCTCATTCCTGCAGTGGAGGAAATTAATCTTTGCTATTAATATTGTCTATTAAAGCTAGAAGGTAGATCGGTCCATTTGCAGTCCTTATTAAATAAGGACCCCTGCTGGTCCTTATTAGATAGATGAAGGACCAGAGTGAAGTTCCTTGTTACTTAAATGAAACCCATGTTTGGCAAAGCTGTTAAATCACAGCTGAAGGCAGACATCTTGATGAATAAATCAGCATTCATGAATAAATAATTGACATGAGTGCTAAAATGGGATTCTCGTTTTAAAGCTGTTTCTGTCCTTGGCCAAAAATTGAGACAATCTGCGTGAGTGGTTGCCCTTGTGGTGGAGACAAGTAAGGTCAGGTTACCAGAGGTGCAGATTTGAATCTGGTAGGACCAACAGAAGCATCTCAACCTGTTGGAGGCTCCGACTCCTTTGGCTTCAATGGTTTCAAATGAGTTAGGGAGGTGGAATGAACCTTACTAGCATGTTTCCCATAGGACATCAAACAATGTCGAGTAGGTGCTGCTCTGGGAGAAATTTACGCTTTGATCTAACAGTTAAAGGCTCCGGTGTCCCATTACCAGTTCATTGAAGATGGCTTCCTTTCCTTCTAATTGTGCTGGTTATTCACACCAGTGGAACTTTCATCAGCCACCCCCTTCCTGGGGACAATTAGTTCCCACTTTGCATTACCAACCTTAAATAGGTTATGAGTCTTGCAGCATTCTGTGTAGAAGGACAAGAAATGTTTCAAAAATGGTGCTTATGGAAGAGTCTTTCTGGTTTTGTAAGCCACTAAGGCTGCATTCTGCCTGAGTGAGAGGAAGAATCACATCCAGGGCTCGTCTTGCACAGAGCAAACTCTGGTATTTTTTGTCTCCTGCCTAAGCGCTACCCAGGACTCTTAAGAACCATTCCAGCGTGCCATCTTGTTTTGCTAAATATTTAAAATACCTGTGGTTACGGGGAAATGCCAGTTCTGAAATCTGCCACTTTAATAATACGAGTGGTTTTCAGATGCTGAGGATAAGGATGCAGCTGCTCCAAAAGCCGAAAGTACTGGTATTCGTAAGAACTGCAGCCAGGCACTTACAATGCACTTGTGTCTTAAAGCCACAGCAAAGGGCAGGAGCTGGTGCCACCCGGGGAATCAAAGGCTGCCATTCATGTCTGTGCAGAGTGGGCAGGCAGAGCCTCTGAAATACCCCCCATCTCAAAACAGGGCTCTGACAGGACTAAAGTGGTGCCAAGTTCTTGTTATCATTGCTGTGGTTTTCTCCCTCTCACCTCGTGCAATGTTTTCTATAAACACCAGTGCCATTTGCTGTGCGTGAAGGGCGGGCACGTGGCATAACATACAATCATGCAAAGAACCAGCAATTTGCTAAAGAATGATGTGAAGGATTCCCCATAGGGATTTTTGGAGCTCCCCTTCCATTTTTTCTGTGCATTTAACAGTCATCAGAGTCCCAGTTGCACTAAGAAAGACGTTAGGATCTGGATAAAGAGAGAACACATTGAAATTTGGGGATTGTTGCTTTGTGTGTGTTGATACAAGTAAAAGAGTACTTCAAGGGTCAATATTTATGTTATGAAAGTTAGAGGAAGCTCTGTAGTTCTGGAAAGGATGGAAATACATATTTGAAGAGTGTGAAACAGAGCTTGCAGTGGTAGTGCACTTGCAGAGAGAAAAAGCAAGCTGGTGTCTTATTACAGGCTGTTTTGGAGTTACATCTCTTGTCACATGAACACCTTACCTAGTATAAATCAGTCCAACTTCATCCAGGTTAGTGGAGCTACACTGATTTACAGACACTGAAGGTGTGCTTTAGATTTGTGCAGTGTAAGGCTAGTCTCAATTTTGCTAGCTCATAACTTCATGAAGTTATCAAAATAATAAAAAAAAATATTTGTATATTATAAAACTAATGGGTATGTTCTGGAAACAGAGACATTCCTGTAGTCCTGTGGCACTCAGCTGCCCAAACATGTATCACACCAGCTGCCACTGTGTGAGACATATAAAAGCCACTCACTAACTGTGATATACATTAGATCTCATTGTATCATGGCATGTAAAGGGAGCATCAGACTCAAGATAAGTTACATAAGCTTTGTAAGGCATTTTTTAAAAATCCAGCATTCAGGTGAGGCAGGGAGCTAGAAATTTAGACCCTGGCCAGACTGTTGAAACTAACAGCGACCTTGCTTCGTGGTCTCCATCATCGAACAGCCTCTTCCTCTTCACAACAGTTGCAGCTGCAGAACTTCTCTTGACAGCTTCCAATTTCCCCACCAAATCTTGTTGTCTCTTGCCAAGTGTCCTTGTTTTATTCTGGGCACAAAGAATCTCCCTAGGCTAGAACCTGTTACTTGGTAGGTACAGCGTGTATCTAGGGCACACATATTCCTGTGCTCTTAGAAGAGGAAATTATGCCTGGGATTCCCACATTGTGGATGAAGTGTCTTGATGTAAAAGGGGTGGAGAAGCAGAGTAAGAGTGAATTGTTTTGCCTGTTTCATATTTTGGGAAGGAAATCAGTTGGTTACATGTGTGGTGAGAACGCTTCCCAGATGAAGTTTATCAGATGACCTGGGCAGAGGAGACCCTGATTTTGGACCTTGTGAGCCCTCTTGTCCTTAGTTATGCAGCAGCATGAAAACTGTGAACCCGTGGGTCAATGTACCAGTGTGTTCTTTTATGTATCCTCAGCCATGGGTTTGCTGTAGGTGACACTAAAACACATGTGACTGTGGGACCATTGGAAGACATTTGATTTCATTGTGCTCTGTTCCTCAGTGATGCTGAAGATGGCTCCAGGCTTGCCAGATCCTGCTAGCTTAGAGGCCTACACCACTTGTGCCAGGCTCAGAGAGGATGGTTTAGACCTCCTTCAACTTTGAGAAGCCACAGGTACTGGAGAAGTCTTGTGGAGTCTTTACTTCCTACAAATGCTCCTGATTAGCCTTTTAAAGGACTTCTCATACACTTTTTCTCTTGGGTATTTCAGCTGGAAATGCTCTTGTTTTAAAGTTGCTTATAGGACTTCTTTTAGCTGTCTTCAGTTGCTCCAAGATTTTAAAGTTGTGATGTGTATTTTTCCCTTATCCATCTATTGCTCTGAAGGTTTTTGGGGGGTTCCCTTCCCCCTCCATGGTAACTGCATCTCTAACCTACAGATCAGACATTCTGGACTCCTGCATGCTAGGTTTCAAGAGAATGATGAAATCTGATAAAAGCTGATGGAGTCCAGGACAAAAGATACATTGACATTTTTGCAGCCACCTAAAAAAAGGCCAGTATTTTGCAGTGGAGTCCCAAAGGAAGAGCATGCTTGTCAAGAAAAATTCTTACAGGAAATGCTATTGTTCCCTATAAACTTAAAAAGGGAGAAAAAATCTCCCTGCTTTTATTAATGTACACCCCCCCTAGTTCCTCAGTGACTGGTAAAAGCAGATAATGATGCTGCAGAATGAGATTTGTTTAAGAGAAATTTAGGTTAAAGTGGAATCAGAGTTTACCCTAATCAGGTATGCAGAAGTCCCTCTGACCCAACTCAGAGGCTGAAGTGCTGGAGGAGCGCAGGGTGCTGTGCATGGCAGGTAATAGGTTTTGCTCAGGTAATCCCCCTGCCCCAAGCATTTTGGGGAGCACATATCCACAATTGATTTCAGTGTAAAGCTGGGTAGGTTTTTCTTTCAAATGTTTAAAAAATGTTTTTGAATTTTTTAACATATTCTAACATTATAACATATTCTAGTCAAAACTGTGCTTTTATAAAACATTGCTAAGGCTTTTTTCCAAGATTTCCATTGACTGCAGCAGGCTTTGGCACAGGCTCTAACTGTACAAAGCTTAGGACTATAAATATGGATTCCCAAGGACTTGACTGGAGGGAGTGACAGATGTATAGCTTGACTCTGAGATCTGCCAGGGCAACATTTTCCAGAAGCAAAAAATTAGAATCATCTGTGTTAAATTTATCCACACTTGGACTTCTTTGGTACATGGAGGAGGAAATTGTAAGGGAGCAGATGACTTTTTCATCTGCCAGTAGTGTAACGTTTGTGCGGCAATGCTGTTTATTACACTTCTTGGGTAAATTTTTCCTCTGATGCAAAGTATATAAAACATCTTCACAAGGTAGAAGGGAGCATCAATAGCATATGGTGAATAACTCTTTCTTCAGTGCTTGCTCGAAGCGTTGCCGTATGCTCTTATGACATAGTTTAGATCTCAGATTCATATGGCCAGTCTTGCTGATGATGATATGTGCTCCCCAAGGACCTGATCTGGACCCTGCTGAAAAGCTGCTCACAACCTCAATGGCTTTGGAACCAGGCTGAGAGTATTGATCTCCCATTGATGCCCCACTGCCTACCAAAGACTTTCTTGCTCTTGAGACTGGAGACGAATTTTTCGTTGGTCTGGCTAATATTTTGAAAGCAGGGTTATATACTTTCCTCTGTTCCTAGTGACCTTTGGGGATGGAAGACCACTGAGGATGTGAGCTCTCAAATACCAGAGAGCTGTGTTTGCTTCTGCCGTGGTGGGGACAGAAACGTGTGTTTAGAGAGAGACTCTGATTAAGATCATCAAAGCATTTCCTTTCTTCAACTCAAACAGACCTGCACAATGCAAGCAATGCAAGCCAAAAATCATGATTCAATGCTTTAATAATTAAGGAGGTGATGGGAATAGAAAGGAATTCCTCATTTTCAAGGCATACTGGGAGGTAGATGCTCCATACCAGCCTTGTTGGCATAGACTTTTGCCAGCACCCATAGGGGCAGATGAGACCTTGGCTTGACACAGTACTGATACGCTTTTGCCTTTTTCAATGGTTTGCAGTGATGAGCACAGGAGGTAGTTCGGCCCAACTGGCTGGAGCGCTCAGCTGAGTAATTCATGTGGTCGCAGCGCAGGTGAGCAGGAAGGCCCCAGGCAAGTCTTGCCGTTGTGCCTTCTCTCAGGTTTCCCCATCTGTCAGATGGAATAGTAGTGCTGACCCTTCCTGCCTTGCAAGGATACCCTTGCGGGGCCTGAGTCCTTTGGGAGGAGTAACCAGCTCTGCTTGCTGCCACTGGTTCCAGCACAGTTCCCTGGTGGTTGCTCAGATGAAACCATGGCCAGCTGATGTGAATGAGCTTTGGAGTTGAAAAGGGCCAGTGCTAACTGACTAAATGACAGGGGTTGACACACCTTTGCAAAACCTGTACTTTAGTGCTTCCTGACAAGCGAGGGAAGCCGAACGACTCTCTGGAGGGTCCAAGATTAATTCCCTCCTCCCCCATCCCTAAACTGGCTCTTTTCTTCTGTGCTAGTGGGAGGGAGAGGCTGGAGGTTGGCCGTGGCCGGCCAGCTGGGAGTTGTTCCAGCAGCGGGGAGCACTCAGCTGGCAGCATGCTGACAGTTTGGAGCTGGAAGACCATCCCCCGAAGACTGCTGCCAGATGGCTGGGATTAGAATATCCCTTGGGTGGTTTTAGCCCCTGCTGGAGCAGTGGAGGGAGCTGGGGTGGGAGCTGAGTGGGGCGAAGATGTTTTGCACTGGTTTAGCTGGGAGGGCTTCAGGACAGGAGGGAATGTCACCTGCTGTGTTTCTTTGGCGGTTAGACAGGCTGAGATAAGGGAATAGCTGCCTAGGCGTAGAAAGGACCACTGGTGTTGGATACTGTGTGAATACTGAGTTTGAAATACTGTGCGTAAAAATGTTGGGTTTGGATCAATGATGATTAGTCCTGGAATGCGTCACAATGAAACCATTTTTAAAGGCACGGGGATTCATTTAGCAAATGTAAAGGTGGTCTAGTGAAGCGGTACATGCTGAAATGTCTCCTCTGCTAGCCTCCACTGTGCTGCTGTTCATGGTTGTACACGGACAGAGAAGTTGCTGTGCTGCTCTCTGCTTCTTCTGTGCTGAGAGCTAGCCCTGGTTTGCCGGACCTTGGTTTGAGAAGAATGATGGAGTTGTCTATGTGGCCAGCCATGGCCTCACCTCTGCCTTTCCCCTACCCTGGCCCTGCTGGCTCTGGGCTCCAGTATCCGTTCATTGTTTCCATATTCAAATGCCACATTCCACAAAAGTTGTATGCAGACATACTCGCCATAGATGTGAAGACAGCTCCCCGGCAGCTGTGGTGGAGCTTGATGCTCACTGTGGTGCAAGAGTCTGTGTCATGGGCAGCAACAATCTAAATAGGGGAGCAAAACATTTTGGACGCACGGTTATGTGATGGGCAGCCAGAAGGAGAGAGTTGCTTTTGGGACTGAGGCCCTGGCTTGGCATCCAGAATTTGTTCTCCTTCAGCCTTGCTCCTTAGTGTCAAGCACACAAGATGTGCTTCCTCTGCCCATCTGCTTTGGTTCAAGGGGTGGAGAATGAGAAACCTGTTATTGAAATTCTGGGCTCCTGCACAGGATCACATTGTTCACATAGAATCATAGAATCATTAAGGTTGGAAAAGACCTCTAAGATCATCAAGTCCAACCATCAGCCCAACACCACCATGCCTACTAGACCATGTCCTGAAGTGCCGTATCTATGTGGTTTTGAAATGCCTTCAGGGATGGTGATTCAACCACTTCCCTGGTCAGCCTGTTGCAGTGTTTAACCACTCTTTCAGTAAAGGATTTTCTCCTGATGTCTAATCTGCACCTCCCCTGGCACAGCTTGAGGCCATGTCCTCTTGTCCTATCGATAGTCATTTGGAAGAAGAGACCAACACCCACCACACTACAACCTCCTTTCAGGTAGTTATAAAGTCTCCCCTCATCCTCCTTTTCTCCAAACTAAATAATCCCAGTTCCGTCATTGTCTCCTCATAAGGCTTGTTCTTCCAGAGCCTTCATCAGATATATACAGTGTGATGTGATGCGATGCGATGTGAAGATGAATATGGATCTGCTAGTGCAGGGAGGAAGAGGAACTTACAGGGCTGAAGCGATACTCTTCCTGTTGCTGTGCATGTGTATCTGAATCACATGACACAGCCATGGCCATCTCATTTGTGACAGATCAGTCACAACTATGACCACTGTGTTGGGGACTATTAAGTTTCGGGACAGAGAGAGATGAGAAGATGAGCTTAAGGAAAATGTCACAGTTCTTGGCAAAATACCCTGGCCTTTTATAGCCAACGCTGATGTGATGAGTGAGAAATTGCTTCACTGGAGAAATACGAGTTTTAGGGAAGAGTTTAGGAGGGCTGTCAGAAGCAGCCTTACACAGAGAAGAGAAAGAGGGCTTCCAGATACAGAAGGCACAAAAAAGAGAGTGGGACAATGATGGGATGTGGCGGCTGGGTGGGACGTTTCACAGGACGAGGAGAGCTTGAGGCACTGCAAAGGTGGAAGGGTTGAAAAGCACAATTTATTTCCCACTGGACTTGTTTAGACTCTCTTGTAGTGCCTCATACAAACTGGGTATCAGTGTACCAAGGGCTTGCAGCTACTCAGGGAAAATAAGTGCTGCATAAATGTAGGATCATTATTCATTCAGCATGTCGACTTGTTTAAATTTCTGAGAGGAGAGCAAGTATATTACAGTATTGTTATCCTATGCAGAGAGTTGTTCATTTTTAATTATAGTTCGTGAGAAACACAGACTCTTACAATGTGTCTTTTGTTCAAACAGATATATACATGTTAGGGAAAAAAATAATAGTGCTATTAAATACTGTTCTTACCAAGTGTCAGAACAAAGCACGTGTGCACGTCTCCTCATATCCAGCAATAAAATGAATGTAGAGGACTAAACATAGGAATGTATCCTACAAATAAGTGTAGTAGCTAACTGTGAGTCAACGGGCCTGATCTCTGCAAATCCCTCAGGTATCTGTACGTAAATAAATAGCCCCACACCCCAAGGCTGACATTCATGAAAAAGGCAATCTCTCATATTTCCTGATTTGCTTCCTTGTTCTTCAGAAATCGCTGTTGCTGCATTTAGCAAATGGTGGTTTAGGAATAAATGGGGAGCCAAATGCCCAACATGATTCAGGGGGGGCCCTTCCTGCCCACCATGGATGATCATCCTATCACCTCACAGCTGACTGCTGAGAACTGCAGAAAATGAAGTGTTACCATTATCCTTTGTCCTGCAGGCAGCAATTTTCTGCTTGCCTGTGGGAAATAATCCTCTTTTAATTTAATTATTCATTTTTCAATTATTTAATGCAGTACTCTGGGATAGCAGCAAGGCTTTGGGTTAGTTTTCAAATTGCTGCCACCTCAGACAGTGGAGCACTGGGATCCAGCTCCCTGGGAGAAGGGATTTGTCGTCTTTGAGCCACTGCTTTTATTAGGAGGGGTATGCTGCCTCCATTCTCTGGCACATTCCTTGGGAATTTTCCATATATTCTGCCATCCTGCTTAGGTCCCATGGAGGCTCAATCCTGCCTGGATGAAGTCAATGGCTGTAGATGAGGACAGCTGAATGGAGCACCATCAGGAGTCCATTAGTGTTTCCCCTCTTGCCCCCAAGGAGACTACTTAGAGAGACCCATGAGGACCCTCTCTGCTGCCACCACTTGTGATGTGCTTTAACATTTTCTAGCGTAGGTAAAGCAAATTCTGGACCTCTGTGGAGGCACTTCACACTGCTCTGCCCTGGTCTCTGGAGCTGGCGTGGGGATTGTTTCTGGTATGAGTAGGGTCTTCATCGAGACTGACTTTCCACTCTGAGCTGTATCCGTGTTAGTTCCTGAATTGCGTCGGCTCTGATTTGAGGGGCACGAGTAACCCCTAAAAGGTTACTGCAACATATATAAAAGATGTTCACACAGTATTGACTATGAAAAAGTTTAAAAGAAAAGAGGTCAGTTCTGCTGTCATTTGTGCAGTTTATGATAGATGTAACTACATTCATTGCTGTGTAGCTAATTTTGTTTTATGCCAGCATAAGTGAGAGCAGAGTCAGGCCTTCCTTCTGCAGCAGCTAAAGTGAAATACATTTCTATTTGTAAAGCTGAAAGCTTTTCTTACTTCTATTTATCATGTGTCTGTTTGCTGGCAGTCGTGGTGTAAATGGCACAGAAAAGTTAAATGAGCTATTTATGGCACCATTTCTGAGCCTAATGCTCGCCATTACAACAGTCACCAGGCATTGCTTCGGCAGCAGAACAGAGGAAGTCTGGGTTCCTGGGCAAAGATAAGGCTGATATTGTTCACCTCTTTCATCCTAAAGCCACTGAAAAAGTCTCTTCATTATGGATGTCTGGTTTTGCACTGCTTCTGGATGCTTAGTATCTCTAAGCTCTCTAAAACTCTGAAAAACTTGGCTGAAAGCAGGCAAAGGATTCAAAAGCTGTTATAGGAGTAAGAGGAAAAGATCAGGGAGAAAAAAATCAACAGATTGCCCCAGCCTCTATTTCTGCAGTAAATGCAACTTCAAAAGGGGATGTGTGTTTTGTGGGACAGCCTGCAGGGCAAGTTCCAGCTTCAATAAACACCTCCGTGTGCATGGAAACCTGTGGAGACATCACCCAGATTGGTAGGCAATTGACTGAATAAGAAAGGGAGAAGCACAGCAGCTCATAGCAGCTTCACAGCGTCTCCATGGCTCCCTCTGAAGAGCACGCGCACACACACACACACATCCCTTGCCACACCAACGTGGGACAAAGAGTTTCCTTTAATTTGTCTTTGTTCACCTTTCTAATGCCTGGCTTGTGACACAGGAAGGCAGGACTGAGGCCAGGGGTGAGGGCTGCTGATTCTGGCATCCCTTTTGCAGGCAGGGGCAGTGCAAGGATCACAGGAGGTAAGCAACACCCAACAGACTTGCACTGACCCTCTGTCCTGACAGCAGACTCTTCCTCTGCTGAATTTGCAGGCTTATTGGAATAGAAGATCATACTTCTTCCCCTCTGTGTTGTAGCAAATCCATTGGTAAGGTGTCTCACGGAGATGTTTTGTCCCCTCTCACAGGAAGAGTTTTCCCTCCAGCTAGGAAATTTATTCCCTGTAAAATTGAACGGGAGAATAAGATTTCCGGAGAGAGCTTGCAGCTGTAATAAAGGATTATTGCCAATTTCTTAGGCTGTGCACACAGATCTTGGCAGTCAGGTAGAAAATGTTGTACATCCAAAACTCTGCAACTAGGGGTACACAAATGTCAGGGTGCAAAGCCCTCACTGAACAATGGTGATTTCAAGGATGCTTATCTCAAGATGAAGATTTCCTTAGAGGTCCTGTGAGGCTTTGCTACACACACTAATGAAGCAAATTGCTGGTACAATGTTAACCTCAAACCACTGTGTTGTTTCCCAGATTTCCTAGTAGGCTGGTGGCCAGACACCCCACCTCCCCATCCTTAAGAGGGGGGGTTGCCTTTTTGTCTCTTTCATAGGGAGCTCATTAGACCAATTGCATTAAAGATTGCAACGTGCTCCAAGTGCTAGGAGAACCATACAAGTATCACAGCTTAAATATAAAATGCTATAATTGAAAGGCTCTTGTCTTTCAGTTGCTAATGGCTTAATTAAACAATAACGTTTAACAGATGTGCTTTTTCTCCTCCAATAATTCACTCCATCTGTGTCAACATAACTAGGCCCAAATTAGTGCATCAAATTGTAGATGTTAATGTCTTATTTCAGTTTTTTATGTATTAATGTACATTTGCATATATATTGTTTCATCTTGTGAAGAGATTAATGCCTCTTAAGAGGAAGAAATTGCACACTATGGAGTTTTAAAAGCCTCTCTTAGTTTGCAGAGTAAGAATAAAAAAGCAAAAAAGCCAGAGACATATGCAAACACAGATACCTTGAAATAAAGAGATAATTTGGTACATGTATATTAATATTTTTTTATACTAAACTACAGAATCTCTGTCTCTATGCTCTTTAGGATAGTGAATATTTTGTGACCCTTTGTTTCTGAAGCAACTTTTTCTCCTCGCTTCACATACTGAGAAAAAAGCTTGTTTTGCTGCACGTGAAAGCAGATGATGATCTGAAACCCTGGGCTGCAGGAACAGATAACTTAGACCTATTTGCAGAGAGGTTTTTTGTTTTATGAAATATCTTTAATAGCCTTAGATTTTAATATAGCTCTCCTGAATGTTATTATTATTATTACTCGTGCTTAGTGCTTTCTCAAAGATGTTTCAGAGTCCTTGAAGACGTTGCAGGCTGTGGCCCAGATCTTGCAAACCCTCCTGTGCAATGGATGCTGCACATGGAGGCAGTCATGCTGCTGGGGCAGAACAGATGCTGCCAATGAGTGCAGTAGTACTCGCTGGCTCCATGTTGTCCTGCTGCCTAACATGTACCAGTGCTGTAGCCTCATCCTGCCTAGTAGTCAGGATGGGATGCTGTGGGTGCTGGGCACAGCCTGTGGCCTCCTGCATGGCTTTGTGACAGGTCTCACCACCAGGCACTCCCAGTCCTGCTGTCTCCTGGCGATTCCATGGGCTGCCCCGGAGCCAGGAGCCATCTAGGTGTAAGGCGGGGCTGAGTGAGCGTGGCATGTTTCTGGCTGCTCCTGAGACTGGTTTTACAAGCCATGCAAACTCTGCAGCTGAATCCAGCTGGGTGATGCCTCAGCAAAACACTCCCAGGTCCAGATAATTTGTTTTCTTACAGTCTGACCAGCTTCTTTTTAATGATTTTGCTATGAATTCTTATGAACTGACAGGGTTACTTGGTTTTCCTCTAATTTAATTTGGATTAATTTAACTTTAATCAGTCTGTCTTCTCAGCATCCTATTAATCTTCCAGTGAACTCTTCCTATAAGGGGGCTGGGGAAGGAGACAGTCTACATCTACTAAAATATTAGCCTACTTTTTGGGTTGCAAAGCATTAGACGGATGAAAAAGAGATGAGATGGTCAGAGGAGATGGTGGGTGATGACCCAACCCTGCTCTCACTGAAGACCCCAGCAAAACTCTAGTTGTCTCCCTGGGCCCCTTTGGCTCAGCTCTCCCTGACAGTGGTGTGGAAAGCACCTAGGGCTGTCTCTGCCATGAGACTACTAGACTGTGGCTCAAGGGTGTCAGATTTTGATGATTCTGCCCTTGCCACTCTGAATGCAGGGGGACATTGCAGACCCAGAAGGACAGCTGGTACCTAGTAGGTATCACCTATATATAATAGGATTAGAGTTGTATCTGCCTGGTTTTCCCTCCTGTCATGCTGCCCAGTTTGTTATCTTCTTAAAAATTCATTCAGGCTCTTAGCCAAATTCAGTTATATACATACCTATATAATAGATTGTCCTCAGTGTTAGCACCTGCCCAGGTAAATTTTGCTGACAATCAGCCATGAAGTCTTCACAGTATTTTCTCAAAGAAAGAGAGCTAAACTAGGCCAAGATTGGCAAGGTGGCAGCAAGACTTCCCTCCGAGTCACCTCCCAGTGTAAATTTTTTTCAAATGAAACAGTGTAGGTAATAAGGCAATTTGGATCTGGGGAAAATGTAATTTCCTCATATCTTTTTGTGATCTGTGAGTATTCCCATGGCATTGCCAGGAGGGGAGCAAGGTGACTGACTGGGGGTCCTCAGCATCACAAGAGTCAAATGTCACAGTATTCTCATTCTGACTTAGGAAAATTCCCAGTGACTGCATCCAAGTTTCATCTGCTAAGGACTGACATGTTGATCACTTGAGTTATTCAGAGTCTATTTCATCTCTTGAAAAATAGGTATCAAATGTATGTGTCCATCAGCTATTAAAAGAATAGATATATCTGAAAATCAGTGGGGCTCTGTCAGTAGTCTCTGGAAAACTCATGTGCCATTTGGCTTATCTAAATTTGCATTGAGCTTTGCCAGGATTCCTCTCTCGCACAAGCAGCTGATGCATTTGCCGCTAGGGCTGTTAGCACAGCCGTGAACGGAAGGAGAAAGGCTTCACATTATTGCAAATAGGATGGAGAGTCCTTTATTAAACAACCTTTTTATTAGGATGCAATCTGCAATCTGAAGCTGGGTCCAGGAGCTGATGGGTGGTCCCCATGGGGCTCTGCCCAGGCTCCTCAGCCTAGGGCGGAGGCTCCAAGACATGGTGCGTCGTGGAAATGTCCCCTTCGTGAAAAGTGTCCCATATCTACATTACAGCTGGGGCTTAAACACCCAACTGCAAGCATCTGCCTGCACCACACAGCCAACCTTAATCTCAAAAGTAAAATCTTCCCCTGCTTACTAAGGACAGTTGGCTCTGATCCTGCTAACACTCAGGGCTCTGACAGATGGGATCTGGCAGTCTTAGCTGTGGGCTCAGGTTGACACGACCCCCTGTTTCCCTATGCCAGGGTGCTCCAAGGCTGCCACGGCAGCTTCAGCAGACGATGAGCAAGGCCAATGATTTAACCCAATGCTGGCAGAGCCTGCTGCTCATGAAATCCCTCCCTGGAGTTGCTCCAGGATCAAGCAACCTTTACCCACAAGTGGGCATTTTCAGAATGGGGGTGCAGAGAAACCAGTGAAGGAATTGCATGAGAATGGCCACTCCCTTTGCTAATAACTCCTCTGATACCTGCTCCTAGTCTGTCTGGTTTTGTCATTTCTGTACTGGTTTGTGAGCAGACATCTCCAACATGAATCGACTGGTGCCATACTACTCTTGAAGGATTAGAGTTCAACCAAGAAAATGGTTCTGGCAGAGCATCACTGCAAAGTCAGCTCCTCAGAAATTAAGAACTGTTAAAAAAGGACGTGGATTGTGCAATTTTAATTGAACAGCCCCTGCAATACGCAAAATTTAATTACTAAAGTAACTGAATGCATGTTAATCCCAATCTAATTTTTCTATAGGACTCTTGCCATCATTAGTGCATAGGATAGAAATCCAATTTGATAGCTACTACACAATACAGTATTTTCCCATTTCCCCATCTTTTCTCTCCCTTACCTTTCAGTCCAATTTCATTCTTCTCTGCCCAAGCAACCCCAATCACCATTTAGTTTCTCATCAGATTTCCCTCCATCATTGACTCCAATCTTTCCAGTCACTCCCAGTGTTCGTAGCTGTGTCAAGCTTTCCCAGGTCCCTCAAGGATCAGGTGCACCCATGTTAATCTGCTCCAGGCTGAGTAATCCCCCTGGCTAAACCCGGTCACTGGGTGTCTCTTCTTCCACCCACCTGTCTACATCATCCAATCCTGGGGTGTCTCGGGCAGGTCAGCAGGACACAAAGCACTGGGAGAAAAGCAGGCTAGAGCCTAGAGGGAAGGAGGACCTCAAATATCATTCTCTGCCTCAAAATCACCTACATTTAAACCAAGCACCCGTAAATTAATATTAAACAAAAAGCACTTTTTTGCTGTTTGCGGAAGTGTCCTTCACTCAGCGGGAGTCATCAAACCAGCTTCTGCCATTGCCTGCCCCTCCAGCTCAATGAGGCAGATATCCCATGGGCAAGGCTCAAAGCCACTCTTACCTGTCCATCCAGAAAACACTGTCAGCCAACAATTTCTCAGAGGCTTAATTGAACTATAAGCAAGTGACTAATCTACTGTGAAGCAAAACACTCTCTTCCTCATCATGGCTGCACAAGGCAGATCTTAAACCAAGACCTTCTCTCCTTGTGACTATATATGTGAGAAAACCACCTAAATGGGATTATTTTGCTCACATACTTGCATACCAGAGATTAATGCATGCAGCTCATACTCAGCTTTTGTCTGAGAGCAAACACAGTGGCAAACCCTCCCTCTCTGAGTGGGAATGGATCTGGGAGGCTGTCCACTGGCACTGCCTTTTGCAGGTCATGGTGGCTCAGGGCCACCTTGCTCCATCATCTGCTCTGTGTCCTTGTCCCTTCACATAGTTGCTCTGAGCATCCTCTTGCTCTGTGTTTAGCAGGGTAAAAACAAGGGAATTCTGAAGAAATTTTGCCCTTGCTCTCAATCCCAAAACCTATACTGGGCCCTGGGCATGCCCAGATGGAGACCCCAGAGCCAGGCAGCAGCACAGAGCAGGAAAGCAGCACAAGAGTCAGGGAGGCTGAAATTATTGGGGAGTTCCACCGAATTACATGTATCTTAACATATGGTCTTGTTTTCCAAAGGCTTATACCTAGCCCAAATTTGGGAATATTTTCACCGGAACAGCAGAAGGCACACCCCAAAGGCTTCTTGCACCTGCCAAATTCTGCAACTCTACTCAAACCATGGAAAAACAGAGCTCGGAAAGGTCACCGATATTTTTAGCCTTACTTTGTAAGGAAATACAGCTATGCAATCACACTGCCGCTCGCTCCGTTTGCATTCCATGCTATTACATCAGAATTGTTGGCCAGCCCCAGCCAAATTTGACAGAGGAACGGAAGGTGCAAAGGTATTAAGTTCCTAGGAGCTTAATGAAAATAGGAACTGGGTGAAGCAGAGATCCCAATAACGCCAGCAATGAGAGGAAAACAGCAGGCACTCAACCTTTGCTGGACAACAGATTAAATATTGTTCCTCAGCTTCAGCAATGAGTTACATCTGAAATTACAGTGCCCTTGGGATGCGTTTTGGTTGCCTCATATATTAGCACCTCATAGTCTTTGGGACCAGAGCTGGTGGGCTCATGGGGAAGAATGTATGTCTCTTTGTTCTGCTTATAAGATGTGGCAGCCAGAAGAGTAACCGTAGTGCAGCTTTGCAGATATTGTTAGGGTGATCTCTGGCCCAATTACAGCATTAGCTAGGTATAGTCAAATATTTGGGTGAGTTTGTGTTAAATAAACCATCTTTCGTGATCTCCAGAACCTGAGGATTTTGCTGGAATATTAACCAATATTTTAAAAGGAATGCCTGATATATGAGTAACATAATTTAGTTGTATTCCTCAGTTTAAACATGGGGTAATTACTTTCTCATTTTAACTTTACTGACCTCTCACATTTTATGTGACATATAACATCCAGAGAGGACATAAAAGATGGCACACAAATATGAGGCTATTAAGCCAAAGATTTATTTGTAACATTTGAAGGAAGGAGGTTTTGTACCTGAAAGCAAGTCCCCTAAGTATCCTGAATCAGCAGCAGCCCAAAGACTGCAGGACTCTGCCCTTGGCCCCTGGGAGCAAACCAGGTGAGTGCCAATGTCCCTTGTCCCCAAGGGGCAGTCTAAGTGTAGTAAGCCTACCGAGAAGCCACGTGTGGAGGTTGAAGATGACCGCAGCCCTACCTATGTAGGGTGTGCAGTGCCTCAGAAACAGGATTAAAGAGAGCTCTGCAACTATGAGGAACCTTTAATAGACCAACAGGCAGGTCAACACACCGGAAGAGGAAGAACCTGGGAGGCATCTGAGTGTCCAGCAGGTCCAGGCTGGCTGATGCAAATGCCCCTGGAGCTCTGCCAGGATCTTTTAGGGTATTAAGTTGCAAATAAAGCACTTACTGGACTCATTAACCTCACCTACTGGATGCAAGCACAGGTTGCCCGCCTTGTCAACATCTTCTGGTCCTCAGATGTGTGAATTTGTGCTTTGCTCTGCTAAACTGAGTGCTTTTTGCTCATGTGCAGGTCACGAGGTTATGCTGATCTGTGATTTCCTTTCTTTGTTACTAGTGTATTCCCCAGCAACTGTGTCGTCTACAAGCATTGTCAGTAGTGATATTAGGTTTTCTTCTTAGAAGTTATGAAAAATATTAGCTGTAGTGGAGAAAAAACAAAGGATCCCTGAAGTCGCCCACGTGCAATGCACAGAAGAGAAGAGGATTCCTGTTCACAATTTATTTGTATACATTAAACAGCTTGTAGTTGCTTAATTTGATTTAATATTGACACATTGATTTCATGCCATTCTAGTTGCTAAGCCTGTGTCACACAGTACCAAATCCAAGGCTTCTTATCTCTTTCAGTAAAAATTTATCATCTCATCAAAGGCATCCAGTTATTTTGAGAAAGTACTTTTCATATAAACTGGTGTGGACTGGCATGTTTTTCAGTGACATCATATAGTTCTTGGAGCACTGTGCCAATTGTTGGATTTTTTGACCTGTACTGTACCTCAGTTGATTTGTTTGAATCTTAGCCCTGTCCTGCAATAGAGCCCTGAAGCAATTAATGTGAGAGTTGTGTCAGCTTATATAGAAATTACCTGGATAATTTCCATTTCTTACAGTTTCCTCATTTTATTCCACTCCTATTTTAAAAATAAATGACAAATTTTGAAATATGGCCTGGAATTAAAATTCACTTTACAAGTTTATTTTGGTTTAATTGAATGGTTTTCAAAAAAACAACAGGTCTGTGGTGTTTTAATAAGATTGGAACAGTTGGTTTAAGCAAAGAAAATTAGAATTTTATCAAAACCAGCACACAGGGCATTTTAATTTGTGTAAAAAGGCAACCTTTAATAGAAAAATATTTGGTTAGAACAATTTTTATCAGCTCTGAGTAGGATAAGTGAGGAGCAGATACACAGCGACCTTTCCCAAATAATTGCCTACCCAACTCTGATGCTGTGTGAACCTTCCATGGTGCCTGCTATCTCTTGTCCCAGTTTGATTGCAGTGTGTCCCATCAAAAGAGAAGACAGACCTGCTGTGTGTGTCTGCAGTGCTATGCAGCACTGGCATCTTGCAGCAGGTCTGACCACCTACCTGCTGCTCAGAGGAAAGAGAAGGGTATTTTCAAGGGGATTAATGATATGTAGGAAAGGAGATGAACCTGTGCGCTTGTTGAGATGAACCTGTTCGTAACAACTGGGGAAACATCAGTCTTTCTGTCAAAGAGGAAAGGGCAAAGAAAGTGACTCTGTTTTCTTGAGCTGACCTCAGTTTATATCATTGGTTTTTACTGCCACAGAAGAAAGTAATCAACTTCTTAATTCAAGATGTAGCAGTTTATACATTTAAGTCTGGCAGTTGGGGCTCAGCCCCCTGTGTTGCTTGCAGTGGCAGCAGCAATATGGGCTCAGCAGAGGTGCTGATAGCTCAGTGTTGAAGAGATCTCAGCAGAGCGGTCTGTGTTCAGACATCAGCTATTCCACAAGGGAAAAAGAAGTCTTAGGAATCCTTGTTTTACCCTCCTTAGCCAAAAGCTGACAATTTTTGTTTTGTATCTTGTGCTGCCTCTGCAGAAGCAGAGAGGTTACCGGGGGCTGTGGGGTGGGGGGAAGGGTAGCTGGAGACTTTTGAGGAACATCTCTGGATCAGATGTCATACCCCTGTCCCCAAGCCCTGATGATCTTTTGCTTCGATGGTGGTTTGTGCCCACAAATGTTGCATCCTCAGTGTAAGCAGGATTTACCTCTTGTAATCAGGTGTCATGAATGGAGAGTAGACAGACTTTTTTGGGGGCTGTTTTTCTTAGGGGAAAATATTCTCCCATCAGGTATTCATTAACATTTTGCATGGAGGTAGCATGTCTTAAATCTGTGTTTCACTCACCGCCAAATGTAAACACTACTGTTTTCTGTTCATTGTGTAAACCACATCTCTAATAAGGGAGGTTACCTCGCCCTCTGTGTACTATGGAAGATTTCTGATTACTTTTTCCTGAAAAGATTCATCTATTTCATTGAATGTCTATTGTATTATTGTTCGGCCTGATAGTCCAGATACTTTGTCTCCTTGACAACATCCAGCATGGAGTATCCCACTGTCTCCAGATGCTGCGGGAATCCACGAACAGGAGGGCTCAGCCCAGAGCTGGAGGCAAGAAGCCTGTTAGCAGGGTGCCTGCAAGGGGAGGGAGGCAGTTCATGGCCAGCCTGCCATCAGCCCCACCATACTCAGCCCCAGGTAAGACTGAAAAGCCATGAACCACAACAAAATTAACTTTTCTGCTTTTCAGAAATGTAAAAACTCAGTGCGATGGAATAATTAATGCAGCTGATTAAAGGGGAGGATTACACATTTGCAAAGGACAATAAGCATTTGTTTTTCAGCCTATTGCATTTCAAACCTGAATAGTGGTTCCAAAGGTGGCTGAAGACTTATTTGCCTTTCTGTATATGTATGTACATAATATACATATGTACGATTGCAATCTCCTGCTCTGCTTTAATAATATACTTAATTGCTTTCTGGCCCCACCTCAAGCTGCCTAAATTCATTTCACAGGGAAAAGATTATTTGCTGTTGGCCTTTAGCAAATAAATTGCCTGCCATCCTTAATCTGGATAATAAAAGGTACTTCATCAGCCTGCTCGCAGTTCTGCATGTTGCATCTGCTTCCACACAAAGTATTACTGACAGCTATTTTCCTTCTGCCATCCCCAGCAAATGGAGTGAGTACATAATGTAAAATGTAAACCCAACAGATCTGCTGAGAGTCGGATTCCTTGCCTTCCATTACTCTTGCTGTGGCACTAAGTAAATTATTTGCATATGACATTTGCATTACATTTTACATCTACCATGCTATCTTTTAAAATGCAATGCATCATAATAAATGATAAATATACGGGTGCAACACTTTGATTAACCATCATGTTTGCTTATATGCATATGTACACAGGCAGGCACACACTCACCCACGAAATACACCTGTACATCCATGCATCTGCAGTCACAGAAACCATAGCTATGGTTCACACTGTTTATGTTAATAGGCTTTTCCCCCCAAATACAACATGACACAAACTGGAAAGGAAGAAGGCACATAAAAGAGAAAGAGGGAGCAGTGTTCAGGTAGGGTTTTTTCATCCGAGGAGTCACTGGTGTGATATTTTTCATTACAGAAGGGCAGCAGGAGGCAGGATTGACCAAAGATGGGGGGAACATGCAGCCCTTCACGCTTATCACTTTCACACAGCGGACAGTGAGGATGCAAAAGGTCCACAGTGGTACAAATGTCATGACCAGGCAATTCCCAGAACATCAGGTGTGAGGCTGCAAAGATGAAAAGCACGTTGCATCCTTTAAATGTAATCCAGCATAAGGAAAGAGCTTCTGAAGATACCGTAATCTCCTCCTTGGGGTGCACACTGTGCGTCTGTGCTTAAGCATTTAGGTGGCTGTGAGTGTCTTTGGTGAAAGAATGCAGAGCACTGTAATCTTCCAGATTGCTTTTCTTTTTTTTTCACATATGTCAGGAGGAAGGGGTAGGAGGTGACATTTTTTCCCTGATAAATATCAGACACGTTCCACATACCAGAAAATAAGGACAATAAGGACAATGCCAACAAATGTCAGCACAAATTTTGCTCTTCTCTCCTTTTGTACTGGTTTTGTTCAGCTCCCTATCAAGTCAATGGCCAGAAAGGGCATGAAATCAGAAAAGACAGGACATGGTTGGGACTGGGACACAACTTGCAGCAGAGAAAATTGATTGAGGTTGGTCCTCAACATTGGCAGACACAGTGGAGTACAGGCTAGATTGTGTATGAGTTTGGTCCTCAACGTACTTCTCAGCTGGTCTTCATTTAAAGCCAGGCAGATATGAAAAACATATGGGATTTTTGCCAGCCTGCCTAGTTTAAAGGTGGTAAAATATCATTCCTCACTCAAGATGTGGGGGGGTGGGCAGCTTCACAAAGGCAGGAGGTAAAGGCAGTAATTAAAGTAAATTTAAATATGCTGACGAGTTCAGAAAGAGCAGGGCAAGAGGAAAGGTGGGTGCCCAGCAGGGGAGTGCTCCACCACTCCTCATCAGAGGGAAGAGCTGCACACCCACGCCCCCCCAACCCCCCAAGCTTGTTTTATCTCCCAGGGAGAAACATCCTTTGCCAAGGATGTGAAGTACAAGATTTCCTCTGTGGTTGCTCCTGAGCCTCCTTCACATGAGCTTTGTGTTTGCCTACTGGGTGCTCTTGGTTACAGACTGAGAAATTGAGGCAGTCATTCTGTTCTTTCTTCACCTGTACTGTTTTCCAAGATAGGTCAAGTGATGCTCAGCTGCATCTTTGCTGCACCTGCACTATGGTCATTCAGTCATGCCAAGAGGTGGACCTGGACAATCTGGAGCTGCCAGCGTTCTTATGGTCATGTCCAGCATCACCATCCCCATGGCTGAACATGCATTAGAGGACAAGGCAACACTTGCTATGTACAGGGCAATGCTCTGCATGACATGGTACGCTCATACAGGGCATCCCACTGATGTGGCTCTTTCTACTTCCATTGGCTCCTTGTGAGATGCCTCGGATAGAGCTGACATCACTGCTGGACAAAAACAGTCAGGCAGAGTTAGGGAGCAATTTCTGCAGGAAGATGAGCTAGATAGGCTGAGATGTACCAACTTGGAAGAGAGATGTCCGTGGGGCAAGGGTGAGTATGCAAGAGGTCTGTGAAAGAAAGGGAAATGAGAAGAAACTTTAATTCCTTCTTACCAGACTTAAAGGCATAACATAAATTTATTAGGCAGCAGGTTTAGAAGAAACAGAGGGGAAAAAGGGTATTACAGCACTTAGTTGCCCTTTGAGATTGTTGGTATAGGATGGTGTGGATGCTGGGGGCTTTGTAAGGGGTCAGAAAGCAGCTAGACACGTTCAAGAAAACAAAATCCTTCAAGGGCAGTTAAACAAGTGGATGTCAACCCCAGCTGGTGAAGTCCCTGAGCCACCAGGTGAGATTGCCCTGGGCGGACTCTTTGCATGCCTGCGCTTTCCATATGCCCTCCCTAGACATCTGCTCAGGCACTGGGTAGGGGCTGGCAGGGGCTGGCTGCCCAGGATGGCTGTTTTCTGTTCTTGCAGCCTTCTGCGCTGTTCTGACTCTCCTCCCGAGTGAATCACCGGAGCCAGCTTTGCCTCCTGGAATCAGACATTGCAAGGGC
Organism: Tapera naevia; assembly: GCA_033556795.1. Classification (NCBI taxonomy): domain Eukaryota; kingdom Metazoa; phylum Chordata; class Aves; order Cuculiformes; family Neomorphidae; genus Tapera; species Tapera naevia. The sequence continues at coordinate 1,083,627 of JAUMJJ010000222.1, forward strand.
AGAAGCTGAAGGGACCCGGCATGCTCAGCCCATTGGCCAGGCAGCAAAGTTCCCCCTTGAGCCACACGAGTCTCACGCTTTGGGGAGTCTCTGATGTATTTATTATACATGCCTGCCACACATGAAGGCTGCAGTGATTAATTGCATGCTAATGAACAGGCTACTTTGCAGATTGCAAGATACTCTAGAATATGTTTCACACGTTTGTCACAGGGTTCTTAACTTGCTCTGTCACTTTTTTTATTCCCATTTCAGGAGTGAAGTGGTCTTGGTAACTTATAGCAGCCTTCCAGTACTTAAAGGGAGACTATAGGAAAGCTGGGGAGGGGCTTTTTATCAGGAGTACGGGAAGAGGACCAGGGAATGGTTTTAAGCAGAAAGAAAGGAGTTTTAGATTAGACATTAGGATGAAATTTTTTAGTGTGAGGCACTGGCACAGGTTGTTCAGGGAAGGTGTGGATGCCCCATCACTGAAGGTGCTCAAAGCCAGGCTGGATGAGGCTTTGAGCAACCTGACATAGTGGGAGGTGTCCCTGCTCATGGCAGGGGGGTTGGAACTGGATGAAATTTAAGGTCCCTTCCAACCCAAATCATTCTATGATTCTATGATTTTATGAATGGTTTTGCAATGGAATACTTTGCTCTGTGTGAATATTGTGAGCAGCAATGATTAATGGCAGATTTTAAACTAAGAAATTAAATATGAATTTCACAGTTTCTCATCTGGCATCTTTCGATGCCATTTCATTGTGCAGCTTTATAATGCTTTAAAAAAAATGTCATTAAAACTTTCTGGCGTTGCTGCAGCTCCCCATTCGTGTAGCTCTGGGCTGAGAAACACTAATGCTACAAGGAACCCTGGGCTCGGCTGAGCTCACAGGGACAGGAAGATAGAAAATTTCATAGCTTGGTGCTCAGATCTGCTGCCTGCTAACAGCAAGGAAGCTGGTTTTAATTTTAGAGGTGCAAATTAAAACATACAGGGACAAATTGTGAGCAAAAACTACAACTTGCAGGTGAAACTCCTAAAAATTAAAGTGTATGAAAGGAAAGGGAAGCTGTGTTGTCTGGGAAGAGGCTCCTCAGAACCTTCTCTGCAAGAGTCCCTACAGGCTGCCCCCAGGGAGGTCTCTGAGGATGCTTGTGGGCCAGGGAGATGGCTGGATCATCTGGTTCCTGGAAGATTTAATTGTGCTGCGTCTTGAATGTCACTCTTTCCTCCCCCTCTTTCTCACAAAGCGAGTCCCTCAGGACAAGTGGGGGTCATGAGGAGAGGCACACTGCCTTGGCAAGTCCATGCAGAGCCCCAGAGAGAGCAGAGATGGACAAGTGAATCTCTGGACTTTACCCTTTGCAGGTACCGTAGCTGTATCAGCCCAAGAGCCAGTTGAGGCCATCATGTCAAAAATCACTCTGGAAAGGAAAAGGTGCTGTATGGCATAGCCTATGCCAGCGGGTCGGCTGTTGGCTCCATGGCCGAGCTGGCAGAGCCAGGGGCAGCAGTAGCTGGTGGAGGGGTGATGGGTGCTCCTAGTAGGCAGAAGAGACCCAAGGGTGTGCTGGATGCTTTGGAAGGAGAAAAAGAAAAGAAGATGAGCAGAAGGCCTGGGCAGCCTTGCCAAGGTGAGGAGCTGTGGGGTAGGTGGGCTGGGGTGTGCACATGTGGTCACACCACCCCACTGCCACGTACATCCTTGACCCAGACCCTTTGGGATGTCCCATGGGAGGGCCCTGAGAAAGCTGAATACAGCTGGATGGGACATGACCCCCCAGTATATCACTGACATGCCCGGTGCTGGGCAATTGGGCCATTCTCCTACCCAAAGTCCATGGCCAAAGGGCAGGGGGAAGGAACCGAGTTTGTCCTTACCAACCTCATGGAGCACATGGAAAGCTTGGGGGCTGCTGGCAAGGCAGTTGCACTCAGAGCACACAGAAACCAGCTTTAAGGGATGGATTGCCTGCACTGCTTAACACCAGGGCTCAGCTTCAACTTTAAAATCTTATAATCTAAGAAAAGCATCTTTTCCTTCAGTTTCTGTTGGAGGAGGGCTTGAACTGAAGCTCTGGATGCACACTCTGGCTCAGACTCCATGTAAATACATAAATGTAAAGTCAGGGTTCCCAGACTCCATCATTACCTGGCTCTACGGCAGCATCCCAGACACAGGCATCAACAATGCTGAGAACACCTGGAGCTGGAGAGCAACTTATATCTTGAATCTCTTTACTTAATTTATTAATGAGAACTGGAGTTGCCTGTGTATGTAAATCACTCCGATTACTGTAGTTTTACTACAGCACCATCTGCTTTCATGGGTCTTTGTGGCCAGAAATGCTGTTGTTGCCACGAGTGTGTGCGTGAATATTTACACAGGGTGTACAGGTCAGGGAGCATCTGCTCTGTGCAGGCAGCAGCCCCACTGGAGACTCTATAATCCCAGAAACTCTGAATTTGGAGGCTGTGCACCTCCATGCACAGAGCAGGTGAAGGACCTGAATTGTTTCAAAACAATGACCAGCGTATTTGTTAAAAGGAATGTCTGTTTTCCAACACGTTTTACTTATAACAAAACCACCTTCCATGGCATTGGTAGCCTGATACTGGGATTTTTTGTTCCCTGAAAGCTTTCTGGTTTAGGATCTTTTCCAACCAGATCATTCTATGATTCTAATGCTTTTAAGAATTGCTAGCTTAAAAAAAGGGATGAACATTCTTTCCTCCAGTTTAGGACAGTTTTTTTCTTGAGAAAAAAGCTTACTCCATCCCAGGTAAACAGGTTTCTGTTCCTGAAACTGGTATTTGCACAAGGGTTGCAGCAGTAGCAGGCGACTGGTGGAAACGCTAATTTCACCAAGGGTTTAGAACACCCCGAGCAGAGCTGGGCAGTATCGGCCCTGGTGAGATAAGCAAGCCCTGGACTCTGGAGATGAAGCACAAACACCTGTCATTGGAAAGAGAGGAGTAAAGGAATAAAAGAGAAAGGTTTTGTGTATCCAATAGAAATAACATTTCAGATCTACAATGACACATAGCATTAAATCGAGAAGGGTGTTCGAGCTACTAATAATTCTCTTTGTCATGTTTCTTCTGTGTATGCTTTGTGCGGAAGGGATGCTGTCAGAGAGCTGAAGCCAAAAACTTCAGGTTTATAAAACAAAAGATTCTTTTGATTTTTTTTTCATCATTTATTTCAATAAAATAAAATGCTTGTTGCTTGCTTAAATGTTCCTGTCTGGTCTTGGGAAGAGAAAAAAAGCAGGGCTCTCTGACGCAGAAGAAGCAGGAAGTGTCAATGGCAGCTGTGTATCCTTGTCCAGGCCAAGCAGGACATGAAGCACAAGCCCACTACCTCAGCCCTGGAAACAGCATTGCATCCTGAAAGGTGCGCAGGTGAAAACATACCCCTGATCTGAAGGGCAGCTCAGGTGAGGACAGAAAAAAGGAGTTAGGGGGCTTTCACTCCCTCCTCAGCTTTAGCCGCAAGCCTCTGTGTTTGATAATGTTTTGCATATCTCAAAATGCAATTGCCTTGCTGAAGAAGTTCAGGGTTATTTTTAGACATTTGGGATTGTTTTTTTGTACCCAAAACCTCTCCTCAGGACTACAAATAGGAGGCCAGCTGGAAAGCTTGGTTTTTAGGTTTGCTTTGGACAGCCAGTTCTTCCCAGAGAGCTGGGGAGTGTTCGCCCCAGCCCCTGGTTCCCCCAGCAAGGCAGTGGTACCAGCAGCAGGAATGCTGTCCGTGCAGTCACCCCACATCATGGGATGGGACACATGGCCACTGCTGGCCCCAGTGTTTGGAGAGGGAGCAGAGATGATGTTCCAGAGCACCATACACAGGTACCAGCGTGACCAGCCCTGACAGCTGGGTCATGCTTTGGGAGGGTGGGCCCCTGCTTTCCTCCCTCCCAGAAAGGATCAGGAAACGTCCCAAGCAGAACTCTGGGAAATTTTTGCTGATTTATTTTCTTTCCACTGTGCTGGAAGGTGCAGTGTCCATTGTGGGGGTTGGCTTGTATCTGCTGGGACTGTGTGTATGGCCTGCAAAGCAGCTCAGAGCAATGAATGCAGTGTCACAGCCATACCTCATGAAGGGGCAGGGGGATAGAAAGCCATGTCTCCCATCTGCACATCTCACTGTGATTATTATTTGGCCTTTTGAAGAGATTCCAAAGCTTTTTGTAAAAAATACATGAATACCTGGAATCAGCACTGGACCTCTGAAAGGCCAGGTCCTACCTCTGGCAAGGCTCATGAGCTCAGCACGGGAATCACTGGGTAAAGCTTCACATTGCTGTGAGGACATAAAATCAGATTATGGTAATGGTCGCTTCTGCCCTGAATGTGGATGGTTAAGCAAGTAGGAAAGCACCAGGCATTGCAGGGAGAGGGATGAAGCCTGACTTGGAAAACTAGGGCATGGAGAAGGCTATGCTGCCCAGCAACAAGGCTGTCCCTGAAGCAGTACCCCCTCCCAAGGACCCTCCACCAGTTTTGGAGTCTGGATGGGAATCTGCAGAGGACGTTGGAGACAGGAGCTGTGGGATGCTGTGCAGCATGGGCCTTCTTCACACTCCTCCTTGGCTGAGATTTGCCTGTCCCACTTGACTGATCTGGGGCATGCAAGGAGATGGAGATGGGCAGGAGGGAGTAATTCCAGAAGTCCATTGTGGTGGCCATGCTTTTACAGCCAATTAATAATGATTCACATTTGAGCAGGCTGCAAACTGAAGGCTAATGCATTGCTTGAGGAGGAAAACCCAGCGGGAGCAGGTGGCAGGAGAGCTGACTTCAGGTACTGTCAGCCATGCCAGCTCGCAAGCAGATGGCACGAAGAAGCAGTGGCTCTGAATTAGTGAGTTTTGGGTTTATTTTAAGTGGGGGACCAAAAGCACTATAGAAAATGTACCCAAGGTGCATGCCTGTAGCCGTGATTTTTCCCTGTATGTTTCTGTGGGTCTGCACTAGGTTGTCACCTCAGGTCCAGTGCAGGTTCCAACTCTATATTTATCACTGGGCAAGATAAGCCCTGTGCTTCTCATGTGTTATGCCTTCTGCTTTGTGGTTACAACCTGCCAAAGACAAGCAGGATGTCTGTTATAAAATAAATCTGGTTTTAGAGCAGGAGGCCAATTGCCGGCCACCTCCCGGTTATCTCCAGAGAGGCAGCAGTCTCACACTGAACTTTTCCCCAACCTCTAGGGTAGGCTTGGGAAGGTGAAAAGGACTTTTCACCTTTAAACTTTTCCATGAAGAATGCCCAGGTGACCTGCAGCAGTAAAAGCTATTCCCAGCACAGGCCAGGTGAGGACAGTGCCTGCATGTCTCCCCAGCAGCCCATAGCTGACCCTATGTGGGGAGTGTGCTGCGCCAGCACCAGCTCCTGCACCAGGCAAGCTGCCCGTGCTCCTCCTCACACTATTCTGTTTATGGACTAATATTTTCCATTTGATGCATTAAAAAACCCACAGCTAAGCTGGGCCAGAGAGTCCTCTGCACCCTGACACCCTGGGGCTGCAAATATCCCTGCCTCCAGCAAAAAACTGCATCCCGGGCTCTGTGCTCCTCACCGCCCTGTGAGGCAGCTCCCACAACTGGTGATGGGGTATTTTGCCTCCTGGCACCCCTAATGCTGGCTTCTCTGGGCAGCTGGATGCTGGGAAAAGAGGTTGCACTTTGCCCATCTCCAGGCTGGTGGCTGAGACGAAGCGATGCCCCAGCTTGCCATGGAGCAGCCAGGACTCCATGCTGGCAACTGGGAAAGGCGGTGGAGGATGCAGGAACCATCCATCCTCTGTGTTGAAGTACAAACCATCTGACTCAGGTTGTGTGCCTGTCTTTAAAATAGCTGGGAGAAAGGAAAACCATAATCTGAGGCTGGCTTTGGGCTCTTCTGCCTCCTCAGGGCTGTATTCGATGGCACATTTTTGGAATATGTGGTTTTGCACAAGGGGAGGTTTCTCGACAGGTTCTTCCTAACGGTTGGGTAGGAAGAATGGCTCGAGGTGCCAGACAAAAACAGAGTGATGCTGATGGCCTTGCTGAGTGGGAAGGCTTGCAGGCATGTGGCTGCATAGCAGGGCAAGCAGTTTGATAAGCAACCCATCCCTCACAGCAAGCTTAGGACTGGCTCCCCAAAAGTGGCTGTGTGGGGGCAAAACCTGGAGTGAGGAGTTCCCTGCCATCGCACATCTACTTCAGATATCGTACAGCAGCCCTGTGGCTGCTGCTTGAGGGCATTGCGCTTGGGTCAAGCCAGCAAGCAGCATTCCCTGGCATGAGGGCATTTGACCCAGCAGGGCTGATGGCCAACGAAAGCTTGTGGCCCCACAATGTACTGAGAAGAAGACTGGAGGAATAAAACTGAATAGGTACCAGGGAAGCAAAAGCTACAGTAGGCGAGGGATGTTTGTATAAATAAAACTAATTGCCCACTATGATGGTGGCTCTAATTTTATTGTTTATGTGTTTTCTTTCCAGGTTGCGCCCATCCCAGTTGCAGGTGCAGCAAAGCTTCCTGCAAAAAGCTGCAAAGCAGACCAGCAGCAATGGAAAAACTTCCCCAAACACCTCTCCCATGCCTCTTGGAAGAGTTGCACAGCACGACCTTGACACACATATGCGGCAAAGAGAGCAACCTTGCAGCACAGCCGGGGAAGCCAGCAAGTGCAGCAGCAGCACCCACTCCTCCCCAAAGGCTTGTGAAGAAATTCAAGCCCTGATTCTGTTAAGCACATGAAGGATCCTGATTGTTAACACACCTTGCAAAATCGTGAATGAGAAATCACCCCATCACATTAGGGAACGCACGGTGAAACAGAGATGGTGGCAGAAAATAAGGAGCTGGGATAATTTTCATCAGGATAACTGTAAGAGTGATTTGCAATTCGTTAAGAAGGCCAGTGCAGCTCCATGCACGCCTTAATGATCTGGAAAAGAGGTGAGCAGTGAGGTGGCAAATGCGCAGATGGCCCCAAATTGTTGCAGTTGCTCAGGATGAGGCTTTGAAAAAGCACTTTTATGGTGAGGCCCCTGCCCAGAAACTTGGCCCCCGATGCAGACTGGCTGAGGGGGTCCTGCTCATTCAATACTCACTGGTGGCAGCATTTGTATTTTGGCTATAGCACACAAGGCAGCAGGGATTCTACTGCCCCATCTTTCAGACAGGTCCTGAAATGAAGTGTGTGATGTAAAATTTTGGAGTCCCCCACCCATCAGAGAGGAGAGGAGAGGAGAGGAGAGGAGAGGAGAGGAGAGGAGAGGAGAGGAGAGGAGAGGAGAGGAGAGGAGAGGAGAGGAGAGGAGAGGAGAGGAGAGGAGAGGAGAGGAGAGGAGAGGAGAGGAGAGGAGAGGAGAGGAGAGGAGAGGAGAGGAGAGGAGAGGAGAGGAGAGGAGAGGAGGAAATTAGATTGCTGCCAACAACAGATGCCAGAGCCTCCCTCTGGAATAGCCACAAATCCTGAGGAAAGAGACGTCATAAGCCATTTCCTCTTGGACCAGAACACAATAGCTGTGTGCTTAACCTTTACTGCGTCCAATGCACAAGCTTAAATGAGCTACACTGAATGGCAAGACAGCAGCATCCCCACATTTCCTAAAGATCTCGGTCAACCTGCCTCAAATTCAGGATCTGACTCAGCACAATGGAGAATTTACACCCACAGAAATCCTCAATTGCAATGGGCTTAAGTAAGTGCTCAGCAGCATGTGAGCCTAACAGACTACACTTTTTAATGCAGCAGTCTATGAAGCTGTGGAAAACACTAAGGCTTGGCCTCCTTGCACTTTTGACTTGCTTAGAGATATTGTGGTGTGTAGGCTAAGATGATGTTCTGCATCAAAGCTTAGAGAAGCACCTTGTAATGCCATGGTCAGTGTTTTATATGGTATTATCTTGTACACTGGGGGAGCTGTCAATACTCAGGAAGATGAATTGGGTATAGCTTTAAAAAGCATGCCTTGTCTTCACATTTTCACATATATAATTGTGTTGTGGCAGCAGTACTGAAGTGATAAAGCTGAGTCTCGAGGTTGCTTGGCAGGAATGAATAAATCTTCATAATTGACAGGCCGTAATAATAATAAATATGTGAAGAGTTTATTTCTCCCTCTATCCAGTTAGAAAATGACTACATGGGTATCCTCACCAGCAATTGGGACTCTTCTAAATAATTACCAAGCCAAATCACTCTGTAATCTCTGCCAGCTTCAGCATCTCAATAATTAAAAAGGTACCACTTGTGGCTAATGGTAAAGAGAACAGATGTTTCCCCTTGGAAGCTTTTTCCTTCTTCTTTCCCACCATTTCCACTGCCTTAAGCCATATTGTGTCTGAGCATCTCCCAGTTACACTGGCATGCCTCTTCCAGCAGGTCGCAGTGGCAAAGCCCGGTGCAGTCACACACCCCAGAGCATGTGAGGGATGTGTCTGCAGAAGCAAATCTGGGTTTATTGTACTGAAGTTGACCACTGTCATTAGCTGGAAAGTGAAGAAGCTGCATGTTTTCAGGAAATTGGCTTACAACCCTTATCCATGTTCCTGCTGGCACCCAGTCACCTGAACGCCAGGCAGGATGAAACACACAGCCAGGAGCCCAGGCTGGCCAGGGGAGGAACCTTCAAAGCTTTTCCCACCTCTGCATGGAGGTAGTTCATACACAAAACTGGGATTTTTTGTCTGATAAAGGTTTGCAGGCTGCCCTTAGCCCTGGCACTGCTCTGGGCTGTGCTCAACCTCTGCACTCGCCAAGTGTGAATTTTAAGGGTCGTTCTTCCCAGCGTGGAAATATCTGCTTGACAGTGCTGCTTTGCTTTTGTCTGATATTACAGCTCTTCTGTGGCCCAGTTTGCTTCACTTACTACTACGACCACACAGTATATTATCAGCACTCAATAAATGCCTCAGCCATCTCGAGGTGAGATAGAAGATATGAAATATGAATGCATTACTATTTTTTTGGTTTGGGGTTTACAAGATGTTTAATCTATCTCAACATCTCAAAAGGCAGTACAGTTGCTGCTGTTTAAAATTTGTGTTTTACCCTGTGGAAGGGGGTGGTTGCTGTTTGCTGGTGTTTGATGTAGCAGAAGTGACTACTGGAATGCTACAGGTCACTAAAGGACATTGGCAACAAAACTGCAAACACTTGCCACCTTTAAAAGGATTCCTTCCATTCAAAGCTTAAGATTTATGATACCATATTATTCAGGATTTGCACAGAAGATAAACATAGCTGCTGCTTTTGGTCTCAACAAAGCTCAGACCTTGTGAACCTGATAGAGAGCAGCATGGTTTGAGGTATTGGTGACTCTGATCTTTCTGTTCCTGCATAGTGCCCAAAGGATAAAGGTGGCCTGGCTCTTCCACCTCTGGGGCCAATGTGAGCAGGTTCAAATTCAAGCTGTCCCAAGTCAGCCAAAGCCTAGCTGGATCATTGAGCAAGAGTAGTTAAGGCACATAAGAAGATGGTGTGGCTAACATTATCTTCAACTGCCTTTGACTCCATGGTCATACATGCATTTATAGAGGAGCAGGCAGAGGAAATGAAGGCATGAATGAAGCAGTCAAAAGGCCCATCTCCAGATCCATAAAACCTGTCATGCATCTCCCTGTACAAATACTGCAGTCTAGAGGTTAAAGCAGTGGAACTGCAAGGATTTCACACAGCCAAAGTTCTTTTACAAAGAAGGCAAACTATTGGAAGCTACAGACAAATTGTTCCAAGCACAATATTGCTCAAGGTCCCTTTGGGGTTGGGCAGTGACCAAAGGGACAGCAACAGCAGCCCAGTGGCACACCTTGGACCATGAGTAGTAACTAGATGTTGCGCAGGGTCTGGCAGAAATTATAGCAGAAAGGTATAATTGGTAATGTGCAGGGGAGGGAAGGGAGTTGATGGGATTAAGAAGCCAGAAAGGGAGCACAGCAGCCTCTTCCCCCGTGGTGACTGACCACCAGCATCACAGACTGTTGGCAGTGCCTACATCAGGTCACTTGGCTGTGTGGCATGAGGGGCACCAGAGCTGGGGAGCAATCCTCCTGCCCAGACCCAGCTTATGACAGAGGAGCGATAAGCGGCTCCAAGACCCTCATCCTCAGCATATGAGACCTGACAGCATAGCTGAATTTCCCATTGTGGACCCTGGCCCAATGAAGTCCAATTCAACTTCCAGGCAAAGCTGTACAGATGCTTGCATTCTTCCTAAGGCAAATAGGGGCTTGGTGAGGCAGGAATATTCTCATTTCCCTTTAATTGTCCAAATACCCTTTGCCCTGGAGAGTTTGCATAACACGTGCCTGCCAGGACAGCTGGACAATATCCATCAGCCTGCCTTGGCTGTGCTGCCAAGGGAATATTTCCAAAGCAGCTTGGTGACATAGGTGCTCGTATCATCTTGCAAGTCAACAGGACTTGTACTCCTTTGGAAACTTTCTCTCTACGTGAACAAAGGCCTTTAAATATTTTTAAAGCCACTCCAGAGGCACACAAATATTTGGGAACAGTCAGCCCTATTTTAGGAACCCTTAAAAATGCTCACATCATGCCACAGATCAGTGTGGGTCTGATGCCTCCTCTGAAGGTTGTTTGTTTGATCTGTTTGCTGTTCTGATCCCTCTTTCCTGCTCCTCTTCAGCCCCTGCAGAGAAGAGTGGTGACATGATTTATACATATATTTCGGAGTATTTGAATATTTCCAGCTGGCTACCTCATTCCTGCTACCTGCTCCAAGGGCTCCATGATCAAAGAGTCAGGACAAACGAATCTTCGCCTTCCCTCCCAAGACAGCTTTAAAAAAAATCATCTTCTTCTTCTATTATTTCTTTGTCTTGTTGTTTTACTGTTTTCCCCTGTGCAGACAGCAGCATTAAGCCCACTAGCGAATGAATGAATATCAATGAGATAGGGCAAAGATGGAATATGCAGCAGGTCTTTCACAAAGTTATAATGAAAATGCCTACAGGGAGGCAGATAACACAGACATCCCCCTGTACACACACACCATTTTTGGGAAACATCTACATTTACTGGAAAAAGCCTCCTATGTGGGCATATTTCTAAATGTCCATTCATGTTCAAGGTGCACCAACTCTTCTAGCAATTTTATATAGCAGTTGTCTCCTTTCTGTTAAACACAGAGGTGCAGCCAGAGCCCAGGAATGCAACAGGCTGGAAATATTAGAAAGTTACTCGCAGGCTCTGTTCTGAAATAACGAATCAAGGACTATTTCTGATTGTAAAAGGCATAATTTGGGTATTTATTAAAGGATTTATTCCTTGCTAGCCGGAAAAAAGAAGGAAACTGTTTCTAACAGAGAGCAGAAAGAGAGAGAAGGAGAGAAAGGTATCTATCCTGTCATAAAGACGATGCCAGCTACATCCTTCCTTCAAGGCTTTCTGTTTGCCCTCCGTCTGAGCTCAGCCCTTTGCCCGGAATGTCTTTCGGCAGCATCGCCTCCTCTGCAGCTATGGGGATACCCTCACAGCTTCCAGTTTTATTAAAAACCAGGATGGAAGCAAGAGTTTTTGTGAGACAAAGACTCAAGCCCAAAGCTGGGGCACAACACCACTGTTTGCAGCAGGAGCTGGTGGGTCCTTGGATAATTTCTTTGTCCCACGCTGCCCTGCTCCTTTCTGCAGTCCCTCAAACAGGGGAGAAACAGCTGGGAGTTACAGGATATGATTTGTTTGCAAGACTGTCCAGGTAGGACCCAGCTGTTGGAGGCTTTAACAGCCTTGGTAAAGGAGGAGTGGCATGGTCACAGAGAGGGACAGACCAGAAAGTAGAATTTTCTGTGAAGATGTGAGCAAAGAAACACAACTTCAGGCCCCTGCCCTGAAGTATTCACCAAAAAAAAATAGCCAGCTTTAAAATAAAATCTTATTTAAAAGCTAGTTGATAACACAGTTTTTGAAAAATGTGACTGCTAGGCTTTTTACTTGGAAGAAATTTCTCACAGAGGAGTAAACATTTTGTAAGCATTGTGAGCATTTCTTGCAATGGAAAAAAAAACATTTCCCATGGAAATTTCTGATGGCGAAAACAGGCCTTTCTGGCAGGGAAGCATAAACAGAACTGGCTTCTGGTTTCAGCTCTTTGCAATCTGTTCCACTCTCACCAGGCAAAGGAGCAGGGTAGCTCCCAGGAGGGCTCTGCAAGGGATCATCAGCCCAAAGCTCTGCCCAACCACCTCCTGAAAGCCACTGTGGGACACAAGGGGTGGAAGTGGTCATACAGCACATCCCATTCTGGCAACACCACATACGCGACAGGCAGGGACTTTGATGCCATTTGCTTGTAGGGTTTGAGGATATGATGGAAAGGAAGGGCTGGGTGGCCTTGAGTGGCCAGTTAGCTGACAGCAATAAGTTGGACTAAAAGGAGGGGGGGAAATATTAGGAGCCATGAAGCATGATACAAAAGCTTGCCAGTTACTGGTGCATGGGGTCAAGATGCTGTTAGGGGTAAAAGAGCTGCTGTGTGAGGGAGGGCCAGCAAGGACTCCCAGGGAAAGAAGGAGAAGGCTCTGCCAGGGCAGCAGCACGCACAGATGCTCCTGCCAGCCGGTTGTGCTACTTCTCTGATCCAAACGCTTGCTACCATCACATCTGCTCTAAGCACAAGGCCGGCTGCAAGTGTAAATGCAGCTTTCTCTTGTGGCTCCAAACAGAGGTAGAACAGGCTGCAGGAGTGCGTCAGTGGGCTGTGGGAGCGCAGGCAGCACGGGCAGGAGATGTTCCCTCTCTTGCAAACCAGTCCTAGTATTAACTCTGCAAGGCTGAGAATCAGACAGCAAGAGGCTGCCAGGTTTTTCCAGGAAGCACATTTTTGCAACTGAGCAATGTTTGTTGTCTTGTGTTTTGTATGTAAATACTTTCCCTTTCTCTGACTATGGTGGCAGCCCTGTTGTCTACACCTAGAACGCTTTGAGCATCACTAGTAGCAAACAGAAACATAATTGTTGCCTCTGCCATGGCTGAAAACCATTTTTTCTTCATCTTCTTTCTGAACAGCGTGCTAACCACCGGGGGGCTAAGAAGTGTTTTGGGTTTTTTGGTATGATAAAAAACTCAATGCTGCCCTCTGTCAGAAATACAGCAGTACTGGTCTTAAATTGCTTGTCCTTAATTAAGAAGTATGAAAGGTTCTTTCCATGGGGTGCTTTTAACCTTAAAACCCCCTCATCATATCTGAATCCATTCATAAATGCAAAGAAGCAATCCAATTGCTTTCTGCGGTGCTATTTCACATGCTAAACTTTTGATGGTGAATAATAACACACCTCAGCTGCTCAGTTGCTTACAGTGATGGCTAATCTAAGGATGACTTAATGAAAAGAAGACATATTACTGCCCAGGTAAAATAAAGAAATAGTGCTGTTACTGTTTGTGTCTAGGTGCAGTTTAAATGGAAGTACACATGGGCTTTCCTTTGAAAGTTGATTAAACTAGTGTGTAGGAAGGTTTTCCATTTCATGAAGGCCAAGGTGAGGGCAAGTCCCCCAGGTATAGCGGGAGAAAGACAATCTCCCCTGGTCTTGCATAGCCCCCCACCTCAGTCCCATGCAGTGTGGCTGCCAAATGTGTCTATGGTGGTGGTGTCCATCCCACAGGCACAGGGCTTATGCCGGCTGGATCTCTGCCCAGGGGTGGGTTTCACACAGCAGGAGCAGTGATTGCCTTTAAAGGGATAAATTACAGCTCTTAGCAGTGTATCTATTAAATAAATGGCAAATCTAGAGCTGTTTGGTTCCAGCACACTGTGCTGTCGTCTCTGAGCAGTAATCAAGAAAAGAGTGCTGTTACGGGGAACACTGCCTAAGTCACCTTTCAGCAAGGGCTGGTGAGATTTACACACTACAGGTTAAAAGATTGCTGCCTGCAACCCCTAGAGAGTGGGATGTGTGTGCGGGGCACTACACAACTGTCCGTGGAGCACACCTGAGGCATCTCTTCTCCAGCACAGTGTTCCGCAGGCACATGAGTCTCTCTGCAAGTGGAGGGGATCAGATGGCCAAGAGGGCAATGAGAGCCTCCCTTCGCCTTGCATTGAACTATGAGTCACTTTTGCACTCCTGCTGGGGTCACTAACACGCAGTCCTTTCACCTCTCCATGATGAGATGCTACGGGGAAGCCCACGCTGCAGATAACCTGCCTGAAGCCAAAGCAGGTCTGCCCTTGAAGGCCACTTTGGACAGCATGGCCACACTCTCCAGCACAGGCTGGCAAGGCTGGCAGCCAAGGAAAGGAAATCTGCACTTGTAAAACACCAGACTTGGTTTGGAGCCACAAGCACAAAGCACCAGGATGTGTTGCTTTTCAGGTAAGTGTTGCCCTTGAGAAGGCACAGAGGTCTGGGATGAATTTTCCTGAACACTGAGTGAAGAAGCCACAGATTTCTCTTGGTTTCACAATGAGTCACTGAAACTCAAGAAAGGCAATTCACCAGGGAAATCAAAAGGAGTAATTAAGAGAACATAGTAATTAAAAATGTATCTTAAGAGATCCTGTACGTGACATCTACACCAGATGGAGAAGCATGCTTTGTGTAACCCCCAGGTTACACAAAGTCTGGAGAAAGATGCAGCCACAAAGTCGCCATGGCTACAGATTCACAAAGCCGAAAGCGATGACAAGTCCTGCTCTGCCATGACCACAGCATGCATCTCCGAGCTGCAACTATTTAATTGACCCTGGATTATGTAATTTAAAAAGAAAGAACACCAGAAAGTCCTAATATATTCATGGATATAAAAGTAGACAGATTAAAGAAGGTATTTTAATATATGTACATTGTACAGGGTGTGGAGAGGAATAGATATTACGTTATTGGACTGTAAATTGAGGCACTCATTATGCAGTCCTCATTCCACATCCAAAACTTCTGCTTAGATTTGTTTATACCACCTTCTGTCCTAGAGAGGCCTGCATTTAATATGCTGATTTATTACGTGTGCATGTATACTGAGCTGTAGTTGTGATACATCATAAACCCTACGTACTAATTATCACATGCCAACGTAGCAAATTATCCATACATTAGTTTCCATCTAAAGCAGATTTCCTGTGCATACAGGGTGCAAATACAAACCCATGTGGTCTGATCAGAATGGAAATGACGGATGCATAATAACCACTCAAATACACATCCCATGATATTTTGCTGACATAAATCCTAGTGATAAGAGCATAAGAAACCACTGAGGGTTTTAACATCACCATGTTTACTGCGCACAATAACGAAACTGGATTTCACCGTCTGAATGCATTCCCAAGGGCACACTGACAAACAGACATGGTTTTAGGGTAGTGGTAGTAAAATCCAACCTCACCTGTCAGATTTCTTAAGGTGGTTTGCTATTTTTCCAAACACTACCTTAATCTCATGCTGAAGGGCTGGCACAGCAAACTTAAGGGGCAGTATGTTGACTCTATAAGCAAGTCTACAGGCAGAAAGAAGCTGTTTGGAAACACAGGCTGTGTCTACAGTAGGCAATAACTCACCTAAGGGTTGAGTCAGAGCCAGGACCTATTGCTGTCCCTGA
The DNA here is from genome assembly GCA_033556795.1 of Tapera naevia. Lineage (NCBI taxonomy): Eukaryota > Metazoa > Chordata > Aves > Cuculiformes > Neomorphidae > Tapera > Tapera naevia. The sequence goes on from JAUMJJ010000222.1 coordinate 1,099,176, forward strand.
GTCTCCCAGTACACAGAACTGTGTTGACCCACCTTCCTTGTCCCAGTCACCAGAGATCAAGCAGCTTTCTGTGGCAGTGAGGAGGCTGTTCCTCCCTCCTTGAACACGGACACATGAGGGGCCAGCAAATTACATCCTTATGCTCATACTTCTTGCACAGATGTGACTCCTAGCTAGAATTTCAGGCTTGCTGAAGGTGCATGACTGAAAGTACAGTAACTTCCACTGAGCCACAGAGTCAATTGCATTCCATTGACAGTTTGTGCTCTTCTGAGATGAGATTGGGTCTCAGCAGATGCAACAGGATAGCTGACCTTGTTTCTGGGAAGAGGAAAAAAATAAACAACAGCCCTTTTGCTCAAAAATCTGAGCTTTCTTTTCATTTTCAAAATAAGGGTTTGTAATTCCTGAGCTACGGATATGCAGTGTAAAAGGTAAAATTATTTTCCTTGGAAACACCTACTCTGTAGATAATAACGCATCATAGCACAGAGCAACCTGAGTTTCAGACACCAAATTTCAGTAACCTGTTAGCGGTTTTTAAGCAATTAATTTACTGGCAGCATTTGGCTGCAAAGGATTATAACTGCTGGGCTGGTAATAGGACTCAGACATTACATAAACCCTAATTAGAAAGGGAGTCATTTGCCTACCCGTACAAGATTACACCTTAGTCGTGTCACACTGCAGTCTTGGCTCAATTTCCCTGTAAGTAAGGTCACCAGGGGACTGTAATATCTCCTGGGACGTGCATCTGCAAGTGTTTCAGTGTGAGCTGCGCTGCATGGTGCTCCAGTAGCAGCCCGTGCACACAATTCCCTTGGCCTGAATGGAGCAATCCATGGGATTCTGTGGCAGCTGAAATGGGTGCTGAAAGTTTAATTTTTAGCTCCTTCACCCTGGTCTTGGAACCAGCCTTTTATCAACATCTGAATTTTTCTGAGCTTTTACTTTCCCCAACAATACCCAGTCATTTAATTCTCCAGAGCATTAAGCTGCTGGGCAGTGCTCCTCACACGTTCTTGCTGTTTTCCCCTTGAATTGTTCAAACATCAGTAGGGGGCATTATTGTCTGTGGCTGCTTAGTCTCAGAATGCTGCTTTGTTTTATCAAGAATCCTTATTTTCTTTTAATTAAGACTGTGTCTGTGAACAGATTGTGTGGCTACCAGAGAATTAAGCTCACTTTGGTGGGTAATCCTGCCAGCTGTTAAGGACCCTCATACCAAAGCCACTGTTGAGGGGCTGGGGTCATAACTACCACTCTTGCTATGTATTTGAAGAAATAATCTGCAGCATAAATTTATCTATAACACTCCCATCAGCAGAATCAAATGTTTATAGCTCAGATGAGTTTTGTGACCACCTTCTTTACTAGGCTAAATATCACTCTGTCTCATAAGAAGGAACAGAAGAAAAATACAGTCCACTGCAAGTTAGGTTCAAAATAGGAACATATCTCAAGTTTTCCACATTGAGGAACAGTGTTTTTTTAAATTTAATTTTATAACAGATTTTTAAGAGAGCCCAGATCCCATTCACCTCCAAATTTTCACAATGTGTCATCATTAGTGGTTTTCCTCTGGTCAGATTTTCTTTTGCTAGTCTTTGACTTTGGAACTAATAAAGTTGTCTTCAAACATGACCTACAGCAGTGTTCTGACATGAGCTTGTGCTTATGCCTTGGATACAATTCATTCACATACAGAGGATTTAGCAGAGGGATCTATGTGCCACTAAAACCCCGAAAACAGGACTTAAAGAGTCTTTTTGTATACTTTGGCCTTGAGATCACTGAAAGGGTTGAATTTCAATTCAAATTCGACTTCATATTCAAAATGAAATGTGATTTTCATGCCTGGGCTTTACTCACTAAAAATTTCTATTACAGCCCCAGGACAAAAATGCTAATCCAATAGCTTTCATCTTTCTAGAGTCTCTGTCTCAGCTCACTTTCCAGCCATATCCTGGGGTCTGCTCTAGATAAAAGGATATGCTGCAAGGAAGGCTGAACAGATGGCCTGGTGCTTCTTTAAACAATTGTGTATTTAGCCACTAACCATTATGAAAGAGTTGGATTTATTTTTATTGCATAGCATTCTCTACAGAATAACTTAGTCATTTTCTCCAAGAAGGAACAAAGACTCCTTCTTTCCTTCATCCCTACTCCAGTTCTCAGGTGAGACCCATCAGATCTGCACCACACACAGTGAAGCAGTGCAGAGGATTATTCTATCTATTAAACAGAAATGTAGTTGGGGCCACCAGCCTCATCTAGAGTAGCACAGGAATTGCCGTCAGGTGCAGCCCCTCAGGCCATCTCATCTGGTGCTCTTTCCAAGAGAGAGAACAATACCACATGACTTGGAAAAGAAACAAGAAAACCTAACAGTGCTGCTGCAAAGGTTAGCTTTGGTGTGAGACCGTGAGGACAGGCAGCTTCTAAAGGCTTTTAATGGTACATTGCTGGTGAACGTAGCTCTTGGCTGTTCGAGCTTTCCATATGACAGTGGCTGCTTTCAGGCTGATAATAAAGCAAGCCAGTGGTAAAGACTGGGGAATACTAAAAAGCAGCAAAGAATCCACACACTTAAGTCAGGTTCAAGTGAAAGAAGCAATTTCCAAAGTATTGGTTTGCTTGTTTACAGTATTGTATGAGTCCCATACCTAGCATTACTCACTCCTGGCAGCAGTCTTGCCTGTGAAGCACAGTAATTGCAATTACACTTCCTAAAAAAAGTCCAGCACTTTACCTTAAACAATCCAATAGCTTTTTGCCAAACTCACTGCAAGGAACTACTTTTGATGAAATGTTAGAGAAGTCACAACAGCCATCAAGACTGACTTCAGTGTATGTGCATCATTTTTGCACGTGGAAAAGAAGATTACATCTCTTTCACCACTGGGTGCTTCCCCACAAGCTAATCACAGCACTAATGTGCAGATGTTCTTTTGATATGACCTTTTTTCATACCCCACACAGCAGGCTGTTTAGGTTTTCTGTGAAGAAAATGGAAAGAGACCCAGTGGGTGCCTGAAGTACTGCGTGTTTGTTATTATCCACCTCAGTCATCATAACACTATATGAGTCAATGTGCCTGTGATTTCTTTTCTTTTGAACATCTAATGCAGTCACTAGGAGTTGCCACTGCAGCGGTGCTGTCTGTGGAAAATAAAAGGATCAAGGAGAGAGGACAGGTTCAAAATCTGCAATTTAAATCCAAACGACACAAAAGGAAGAGCTTAATTTTCTGTATCGTTTCAGGCATGAAGCAGATGGCCCCACAGAAGTCATTTTAATAATATAAATGAGATGGGATGTGTCATCTATAAGTGAAGGATCAGGGGGAAGGCAGTTGCTGTTCAAGGGGTCTGTAGGTGTGGGGAGATAGAGCAGCTTCAGCTGGAGATGATTTTTCTGTCAGCACAAAATGCAGGAGCGGGGAGTTAGGGCACAGTCACAGGCAGAGGTGCTTTGGGAGACGAGGGGAAATGATGCTATCTGAGAGATGTTCTGCCTTTCTGTGAGCCAAATTCCCTGCCCAAAATACGTAGAAAAAAATTACATCATTTTGACTACTAAAAAAAAAAAAAAAAAAGAGAAGAAAGGAAAGAAAGGAATATTATTTAAAAGAAAACAAAAGGGGACAGGCAGAATCCAACAAGGATTTAATAACAAAAATGGCCATTAGCTGGCAGTAGCCCTCCTAATTCACTATTTTCTTTAACTTCTGTAATATCTAGAGCTGTTACCAAGGAGCACATGGTTCTAGTAAGATGTGTGCAAGTTCACAGGTGCCAAATATTCCAACTTCAAAGCAATGCTGCACAAGGACTGACAGTGGGCATGCTTGCCTTCTGGCTGACCTGGATCTGAATCACCTAGAAAAGCAAGACAGCTCATTTTCCTTCTCAGTCATGGTCTGGCCCTCAGAAAAGAAGACAAAGAGAGCATTTCCTTCATGGTCATTTTGAGCATCTGAGAAGAAACAACTGAGCCTTTCAGGCTGGAGCCAGTCAGTCCAGCCTCCTCTGCGGAAAAGACCTGCTAGAGGAGTCGTGGGAGAAGCGCAGATTTACCAGCATTTCCCCAGGAGGTGGGCAGTGGGGATCACTGAGCAGAGGAATTGGCCATAACTCACCTCTACTTAGTTTTGGGAACAACAATGTCTGCCTGCATGAGAACAACTAAGCAATTGCTGAAAATGAGAGTAATCTGTTAGAAGAAGGACTGAGGTGAAAAACAAGTGGGTTTTAGTTTAGTTTTGATGTTTCCCATTGTTTTTCAGGGTGGACACAACTCTCAGCTGCAGCCAGTGGAAAGCTGCAATCTTGGAAGGGGGTATAAAGCCTCCCCAATTTCATAATTGTGTATCATTAAAGAAAGGTGACAAATGTTAGGCTCTACATTGTACACTGGAACAAAGCTCACATTGTGTGAAAAGCAGGTACAAAGAGCAACAGGCTGGACTGCTGTCACATCTCAACCATCAAGTGAAACATGAATGGTTACCTTCTATGTTCAGACCTCATACCTCTGCATTGGAGGTATAAGGTACAAAATTGTTTTAATTACCTCTAAAACAACTTCCTAAAAGGAAGATGTGGACCCTTCAAATCATAAATTAATTAAGGGCATCATAGCCCCTTACAGATGCAGAGGGGATTCAGAGAGTGAGGATGATCTACCAGAAATATTCTTAAAAGGAAAGAAAAAAACATCTGTCCTGTGTGATGGTTCAGTGCCAATGTCAATAATCACACAGGATTTCAGATAGGTGACCTGGAAGAGATGGCAAAGTGCTGCTCACCTCAATGAATTTCATATGTCAGCAAGCTAAGGTTCAGCATCTGAGCTGTCACCTAGAAAGCAGTGACATGGTCTCCTACTTTAATCAGGCATCTTAAAGCACGTTCTAGTGCAAGCTACTGGATATTTTTTCCTGAAAGATACAGATGGCTACTTGGGAGCCACAACACAGGCATTAAAAAAATGGAAAGCAAATATTGTGCCATCCATAAACTGACAGAATGAACTATTAAAAATCCTGTCCCTGAAGAGCTCATGAGTAAAGGAAAGAAGTTCTTCAGAAAAAGAGATAGAGTGTGTGAAAGCAGAGGTGAACCACATCTTTATTTGTTACCATCAGCCTGAAGAGTTAACTGCTCCTTTATTTTGTTACAGCTAGAACGAACACAGGCATGTGTCCCTTTTCCGGGTTATGGATGGCCTGTCCATCGGTTACATTGCCAGGTCAAATTAGTGACAAGTGCGTTGGTCGGCACTTCGCATGAGTAACAGTAATCGTTACGAGATTCCCACCAAGATGGTATATGGAGGATTGTCGGAAACCACAGCAATCTATCCTCTGAGACTACCGGGCTTTGCCCATCTTTCCCGTAGGCGAAGGCGGCAGATGTTATACCGAGCGGGGGAAAGTCATACTCAGACAGCCCTCCCCAAGGCCATCAGAGTTTGCCAAACTAATTATTGGCCCGTCGGCGAAGGCCAGCACCACGGCCTCGGCTGCAGTAGAAGCAGCCGAATGTGTCCGTGGCCCACCAAAAATACTACCAGAGGCTGGTGAGGTGCACTGATAGGGGGTTTCCCCCAACTGGGGCAGAGATCAACTTAGTCGCCCGAAGGCGTCGAGCGGGACCACGAGGAGGTGTGATCTCTGCAGCTGAGCCCAGTTGTAACTAGACCCTAAGAGAGTCATAGCAACAAGGAAACTACTCCTCTGTGAAGACTTTGTTTTGTTATTTTATTAAAGAACAAATGCCATTTTGAGTTACCACTAGCTGATGTTAGTTTTGTTTCTGGAACAGCAGCAGGAAGCCCTGTGGTAGGGAAACCCAGCTGATACATCACCTTGGTAATTTTAACGGTAAAAAGTAAGTGTTATTTAATTTATTTTACAAAATCAGGTGCTTAAGATTTAGTGAAGGCAGATCTGTATCCTCAATCCATCCCCTTATGTCTACAGATTGGAATCTGTAGTTCATAGGAAGAGGAAAAAGGAATGGATTGGAGCATGTTATTAAAAAAAAAAAGTGAATTGATAAATTATACTTCATGATAAATGGTTCAAATTTAAGTAGTCACAGTTCAGGTTGCAACAGTCCAGTGAATACACAGATACATTGCACATTTTTAGTAATGTCTCTTACCAACAATAAATCTCATGGAAGCCAGACACGGTTCCATGTTGGAGGAATTCCTGCCAGCAAGGATGGGAGGATAAAAGAAGCCATGGTGATAGGAAGCCCTCTTCATGGACAGCAGCAAATGTGAGAGGGAAGGTCAAGGCACACAGGGCTGGGGAAACTGAGTCAAACAACCAAGAGGCAGGAGTGTCATTGAATATGGGGCTCATTCTCAATGATAGGTATACGAGGCACTAAAGTTGGAGGAGGAGTAATGACAAGACTTGATTAGCAGGTCTCATATCCGTTCCATATGGAAGAAGAATGATCAAATGCATCACATCATTGCCCGTGTTCAAGTCATCCCCCCTCTCATACACTGCCAGTGGCAATGGCCAGCATCGCTCCTGCCAATTCTACCACCACCTCTGGATGGAAGAGTGCTCAATGAAGAAGTGAACTGGGCCCTTAGAACCTGTGTAATGCTTCTCACAGGATCTGGGCCCATGTTCTCCCATTTTCTGCCAGAAAGCTATCCACCTCAGCAGTTAAATGTGTGACGGCGTTGTCATCTTAAATGGGCAGATTACAGAACACCAGAAATAGCAGAGCATCATCAATTCAGCCACTAAATGACATGAGATACTAAGAGTGATGAATCTTTCTTACTCAGACAAGAAATGATTGATTTGAATAATTGCCCAAGAATATTCACATGACACTCAAACACAGTTGCTGTCATGATTACCAATGTCTCTCTTTCTCTCAGCAAGTCTATAATTGGCAGGAGTGTCTCAGATAATTTATACAGTAACAAGATTTTCACACTTTCCCAATTCTGGATAGTTGCTAATATTTCATGAGACAGTCACTTTATCATACAAAGGAGCTTTCACGAGATTTTGGCACGTCTATTGACGCTGACTGTCACTGAATTTCTCCATTTTCCTGTCTATTCATTGTCACGGGTAACCACCTATTCCTTCTTTGTATTGTGGAAGTATATATTTAGTTATGGTATTAGATTGGAATTGATTAGACCTACTTAAAGTCCATATATGAATCTCTCTACAATCCTGTTATGAGGGAAATTCCTTATTTCTCAAGTCCCTCAATAGCATGCTTGTACCTTGTTGTTAAATAAAGGAATGGCTAAATAAATAAGGCATTTATTTATCTAACTGTCCTACACCTCAAACTAAGCAGACCACTCCAAAACCAAGCAAAAGTTGTCACCACTCCACAAGGAGCTAGAGAAGAGCTACCATCTCCGTTGCTTTGCTGTGACACTGGTGCAGATTTCCACATGCTGCTCACTTCTGTGGTCAGCAGGAGCCAATTAACAGCAGCAAAAAGCAGGGGTCAGTGCCCTGGTTGTAGGACTGGTAAACCTCTTTGTTCTCTTAATACCACCATGAAACTACTAGGTAGCTTTAACTGATACTCTTAAAAGTATTAGGAGCCTCTCTTTCTATAGAATCGTCATGTTTGCTTGCCTGTTTAATTCCACATGTGTTTATCTTACCTCGTTTTACCTACAACAAGAGAAATAGAGCATTAATCTTCCTTGGTAATGCTAGCAATTACCCAGCCCTTGGGCTTAAGAAGTGAAACACTGAGATCAGAGCTGCGCTTTCAGAACACCAAGTGCCCTCACCGCCTCATAGACACGAGTCACTTCAGCGGCAGCGTTGCTCAGCAGCAGATATTTTATTTCATTTTTTACTCTTGCATGTGTTTGACATCAGCATGTGAAAAATTGATACCAGGGGTAGGTACTGATCATTATACAACTATTACTGGCTGTCAGGTACTCCAGAGAGTGGGGTCACTGCTTGCATTTTCTAAACGAGAAACAGCTTAATGAAATCTTGCTCTTCGGAGGCAATAAAGTGTCTATCCTCTCCAAACAAATTCATACACCTGAGGTAGAATAATATGAATATGTATAATTTCTTTAGTGACTTACATGAATTGTTAGGAGAGTTTTGAGGTATGTAGCACTTTCAAAATCCCTCATTCAGCTCTCTCTGCTGCTCATATTTAGAATATGCCAAGCGGATGTGCAGAGAGCTATTAAGCTGCCTTTAGTCCCAAACGGCTTTGCTGACATTTTTGGCTGAAATGGTGGGTTTGGGCAGAATGATCAGACAGCAGCACACTCCATGGATGTAGCTTATTACCTTTTACAAGACTTGACTCATTGGTGCTCAACCAATTTTACATACTGCCTGGTCAGCTCACAAGCTCTGCTGAGCTGTGACTACACTACAGGCAGACTGCCACATCCCTTGGGCTTCTGTATACCTCTACATCCATCAAATAAAATTTACAAAGCTGACATTTAACAAAATCTGGGTGGCTCAATCCCAGCAAGATCCTGCCAACAACTTGTGTAGATGCTTCTGTCTGTCCTGGTGTAGAAAGGTTAACAGCGTGGGTACCCACCAAACATTAATTTTCTCATTCAAAGAGATTGCACATACAAAGGAACATACAATCCAAATGCAAAAGATGAGACGAGGATGTGTGAGGTGGAAACATTTCAATGTTTGCTTGAAGCTGGAAATAGAGCTCTACCTGTTGGACTGTAAAACGTGCCTTGACTATTCTAGCTCCTAACTGAACTGTGAGGCCATCCTCTGTCCTGAACAATCATATCAGAAGTGATTTGGGCAATGTAAGTGTGTGTATCATATTGAACTTCAAGTTTAAGCCAGGCCTCTAGTTGTCATTACACTGATTGAAGGCGTCTTATAGAATCATAGAAAGATTTGGGTTGGAAGGGACCTTATGGATCCTCTAATTCCAACTAACCTACTGGGCAGGGACACTCTGGGAAACCTCTTCCAGTGCCTCACCACCTTCACATAACATTTCTTCCTAATATCTAATCTAAATCTCCCCTCTTTCATTTTAAAACCATTTCCCCTTGTCCTATCGCTGCACTCAATGATAGAGGCCCTCCTTCAGCTTTCCTGTAAGCCACTTTAAGAACTTGACGTCTGCTATAAGACCTCCCCAGAGCCTTCTCTTCTCTTCTCTTCTCTTCTCTTCTCTTCTCTTCTCTTCTCTTCTCTTCTCTTCTCTTCTCTTCTCTTCTCTTCTCTTCTCTTCTCTTCTCTTCTCTTCTCTTCTCTTCTCTTCTCTCCTCTCCTCTCCTTTTCTCTCCTCTCCTCTCCTCTCCTCTCCTCTCCTCTCCTCTCCTCTCCTCTCCTCTCCTCTCCTCTCCTCTCCTCTCCTCTCCTCTCCTCTCCTCTCCTCTCCTCTCCTCTCCTCTCCTCTCCTCTCCTCTCCTCTCCTCTCCTCTCCTCTCCTCTCCTCTCCTCTCCTCTCCTCTCCTCTCCTCTCCTCTCCTCTCCTCTCCTCTCCTCTCCTCTCCTCTCCTCTCCTCTTCTCTTTCGCTTCTCCCAACTCTCTCCTTCCTGCGCTGAGGACTCCAGAACTGAACGCAGTACTCCAGGTGAGGTCTTACAAGAGTAGAGTAGCTGGGGAGAATCACCTCCCTTGCCCTGTTGGCCACACACTTGGCTTTCTGGGCTGCAAGTGCACATTGCCAGGTCATGCTGAGCTTCTCATCAGCCAACACCCCAAGTCCTTCTCCTCAGGGCTTCTCTCAATCCATTCTCTGCCCAGCCTTTAATTGTGCTAGGGATTGCTCTGTTAAGGGGCAACGGTCCCATGTTGTATTTGCCAGCCTTGTGCAGATGTCTTGGGCAACCTCAGCTGTCTCAAATGGCGTTGGGCACCTCTGTCTGGACACCTGAAGTGACTGTCTCAGCTATAAACATGTTCACAATGCTTTCACTAGGTATCCCATGTCAAACCTTGTATATTAAGGAAAATATTTCCCTAACCCTTACAAGCAATAGACTTTAACAGATGTGGGTCTAACTTGTTACTCCAGGAATAACAAATGAACTATTTTGCATGAAAAGTTTATCAGATTATGCTCTTTTGCCATTGCAGGTTATTCTGAAGCAGATGTACCAATAAATCACCACAATCCTATGAATATTTCATGGAAACACATTTCAGCTTATGGGTGTTCTTTTTTTTCTTGAATGATTATGTCTGTGTCTTTGGCCATTCATCGTCTGCTATACATGACTGGCCACTTAATTCAAATTACTGTAATGTCTGGCTTTTTGACTGGTTTATTAAATATTTCATAACGAGGAGCAAAAGTAGCACTGCAGATGAAATCTATGTGAACATGAAAACAGGTATTTCTGAGATCTTAGTCAAGATTTCTACTCACAAATACTTTGGGAAAATTAATAAGATCTCAAAACATTTTTGAAATAAGTATTGACTTTTTATTCCAACAAATTTTAATGAAAATGTTGATGATGATTATTTTGCACTACTGCTGTAGTTATAAGGATGCAGGTCCAGCATTCTGAAGTCTTTCTAGGACTAGAGTATAATTGGCAAACCTAATGACAAACAGAGTAGACGGAGTCTCTTGCAATGGATTTCGTTAGTGTAAGAGTTCTTGAAGAAGCTCTAGAAAACTAATTTCAGAAGCCTGACATTTGCCCTATTAGTCTAAGGAAGCTCAACACTAGAATTCATAGAGACTGCAACGAAATTGAATTTACAGTAGCAACAAGCATTTCTGAAACCCCTCACTTCTTGTGTGTATCTCTTATAACACAAGTTAGTTCTTTGGATCATTAACTACAAAATCGACAAGACAGAAAAATAAGCTCAGGGAAGGAGTACCAAGCTATTAAATTTGATTTCCCCCAAATGATTATGAGCCTTTCAGGGGCAAACATTTCAACTGTTAAAGTTTTACATTAATTTTCTTCACGCATGTTTAGCAATTCTGTCACTTTGGGAGCATTTAATTATGCATACAAACAGCAGCTAACGTGAAAGATGCTACCAAACCATTAACTGTCCTTCTCATTGACTGAGAGCACTGCGTGGGTATGGAAATGGAAAACTCCCGTTAGAAATCAAAAGCCTCAGTGAAGTGAATGACAAAAGCTCCGTTGACTTTGGTAGAGACTGGGTCAAGCAGAGATGCCATACGCACCCATATTCACGTGTTCAGCCAGTTTGGTCTCTTGTATTGGACTCAGCATGTTCTCAGTGGTTTGTTCAAGTTGTAATAATCTTGGGGTTGCTCTGGTGAAATCTGACTTGACTGAACCACACCAAGTAAAGGTGACCTGCAGCTGCTGTGGCATTTTCCCTGGCAGCAAGTACTTTAGTCTGGTAGGGATATGGATGTTATCTGTCATGTTTTCCTAGTGGATTTGAAGCCGTGGGCTCGTAAGAAGGATGGTCGCCCTCTCCTTTAGCATGTATGGACGAAATCAAGAGGCTGGGGAGTGTGAGGAGAAAGCAAGGAGGCTCTTGGGCAGAGGAAAGTTGAGGGTGAAGGAGGGACCCTGAGGGACAGACAAAGGTCAATGTGGAAAGGCAGTGGGAGGACAGCAGAAGAGTGAAGTGGAGGTTAACGGAGATTTAGGAAAGAGATGAGAAGTCGGAGGTAAGCAATGAAACAGATCGGAAACAGATCGTGAGAAGTAAAGCAGTTGAGGAAATCGGCTGGATAGGGAGATGGGGACTGGGGAGAAAGCTGTGGGGAGAAACCATCAGTCTGAGATAGGAGGTCTGTACTAAAAGCCTCATTGGGGGAACGGATTGCCCAGGGAAGTTGTGGATGCCCCCTCCCTGAAAGTGTTGAAGGCCAGGCTGGATGGGGCCTTGACCCAGCCTGGTCTGGTATGAGGTGTCCCTGACCATGGCAAGTGGTTGGAATTGGATGGTTTTTTGATACAAGAAGTAGATATTATCACAAAAAGTGCAACATTTTGATTTAAGCTAAAGTAGAGTTAAATTCATTTAAGTAACTGTATTTTTTTAAAGTTATACAGATCGAAAGTTTTCTTGATAGCATGTTTTTTATTTTCAAATAGTGCTGTTCCCATGCATGTAAGTTGGAAACATATATTCTGTCCCCAGTTCCTGTCTCGTTACGCAGGATCGATGGAAACCATGCCCTCACGCGTCCGGCGCTGAAATAAAGGATGTTTGCTTTATAAAACTCCAAAATTAGTCTTATAGAGTTTATTTGCCGGCTTTTTACGGTATGACTTCAAGGTCCCTTGCAGCCCAAACCATTCCATGAGGAATCTATGATGAGGGGGGCATTGCACCCCGGAGCCACAGCAAACTACAACTCCCAGGTTGCCTTTCGCGACAGAGCACGCGCACCCCCCAGCACGCGTGCCGGTTGGCCACGCCCCCCGCCCAATCACCGCCCCCCCCCCCCTCCCCGCCCCATTCACCGCCGCCGCCGTGGGAGAGGCAGCCCCTCCCCTCCCAAGCACCGCCCGCCGCCGCCGCCGCGCGCGCGGGAGGGGCGGCCCCGCCCCGTTCACCGCCGCTCTCCCCGCGGTTTCCCGGAGCGGCGACCGCTGCCTGCGAGGAAGGGGAGGAGGAGGAGGTGGTGGCGGTGCCGCCCGCTGCGGGCGGGGAGGGGGAGGAGGTGGCGGCTGCTGCCATTGATTGGCGCCGCGGGGCGGCAGGTGAGGCAGCGGGGGAGGGGGGGGGGGGCTGTGGGGGCAGCCGAGGGGACCGGGGAGGAGCGGGGAAAGTGAGTGAATGGGGGGCGGCGGGGACCGGGGCGAGGGCTCTGGTGGTCAGCGGGGGATGCACAGTGAGGCGCGGGGCGGGATAAGTCGTAGAGTGGAGGGGAGACATAACCCGTGGCGGGGGAAGGGGAAGTAACCTTAGGGGAGGGGGAATAGCCCGGGGCAGGGGAGGAATAACCGGTGGAGGGAGATAACCCATGCGGGGGGGGTGAACTAGCCCATGATAACCCATGGTGTGTGGGGGTACTAGCTCTAGTAACCGGGGGGGGGGGGGCGGGTAACTAGCCCATGGTAACCCATTGGGGGGTAACTAGCCCATGGTAACCCATTGGGGGGTAACTAGCCCATGGTAACCCATTGAGGGGATAACTAGCCCGTGGTAACCCATTGGGGGGTAACTAGCCCGTGGTAACCCATTGAGGGGATAACTAGCCCGTGGTAACCCATTGGGGGGTAACTAGCCCGTGGTAACCCATTGGGGGGTAACTAGCCCATGGTAACCCATTGAGGGGGTAACTAGCCCGTGGTAACCCATTGGGGGGTAACTAGCCCATGGTAACCCATTGGGGGGTAACTAGCCCATGGTAACCCATTGAGGGGATAACTAGCCCGTGGTAACCCATTGGGGGGTAACTAGCCCGTGGTAACCCATTGAGGGGATAACTAGCCCGTGGTAACCCATTGGGGGGTAACTAGCCCGTGGTAACCCATTGGGGGGTAACTAGCCCATGGTAACCCATTGAGGGGGTAACTAGCCCGTGGTAACCCATTGAGGGGATAACTAGCCCGTGGTAACCCATTGGGGGGTAACTAGCCCATGGTAACCCATGGTGGGTGGGATAACTAGCCCATGGCAACCCTTGAGGGGGGCAGGAGGAATAACTCATGATACCCCATGAGGGCGGCGGGAGGAATAACCCACGATACCCCGTGAGGGGGGGAGGAGGAGGAATAACCCGTGATAACCGGTGGTGGGGGGAGAATACCCCCTGAAGGGGAGGGGAGAATACCCCATGGAGAGGAGAGGGGTTGCGGAATAACCCATGGACATCCACGCACAACACCCCCACACACACACACCCTAGGACTGCACTGAGCACTCTGCTGGACGTGGAAGCCTCTCTTTTCAAAAGCCGGGGAGGAAAAGTGGAGGTTTTCAATTAAATAATAACCTCCCCGGAGGTCAAAGGCACTGCGGATTTTGGAGCCTACTGGGGCAAGTGAGCATGTAATTATGTTCTCCTGGTAGTTTTTCTTGATGGCTGAGTGCTTTGGCTTCAGCTTTGGAAGCTTAGCAGTCCCCGTGAATTTGGCCCCAGTGGGTACGGATGCTGAATTTATCACATCCTGCCCCTTTTAGTTGTTGTGTGCTGACTAAGCGTGGTAGAAAAGTTTCTCCAGAGTGTGTCAGCTCTGGGTGCATTGCACATGCATGTTCTGAGGTCAGGCTTACCGGTCTGCTTGTATCCCCTTGCTACCTTCCATTCCTCTCAATTAACCCAGTGTTCAAGTGGGTTATTCATAGAATCATAGAATTGCTTGGTTGCAAAAGACATTTTGATCATCGAGTCCAACTGTACCTGTCCACTACTAAACCTGAACACCTTTTCTATCTGTCTTTTAAACACATCCAAGGATGATGAGTCCACCACTTCCCTGGGCAGCTGTGCCAGTGCCTGTTAACCCTTTCAGTGAAGAAGTTTTTCCTAATATCTAACCTGAACCTGCCCTAGTGCATCTTGAAAGCACTTCCTCTCGTCCTGTTGCTTATTACTTGGGAGAAGAGACCAACCCCCACCTCAGTACAACCTCCTGTCAGGTAGTTGTAGAGAGCGATAAGATCAATATTAATGGCTGCTGCTTTGGAGAAAAAAAAAAAGAGCGAAGAGGCACACTCTTCTCTGGTGATGACAATAATGACTATATCTGAACAACTGGTAAAGGCAAAGGAACATATTGGTGTTTTCACACCAGCACCATAGTTGGATAACTATTGACAAATGCTGACTTTTAAACGGTGACTGCTGATTCAGGAGAATCTGTTGACTTTGGTAATAAAGCAGTAACGGCTCCTTTTAGTAGCAATCTCAAAACACTTGAACTGGTAGATTGGCTTGTTAGCTCAAGCTTTGACTTCTGTGAGAACCAAAAGAGCTCTTATTCTCTGGGAGGACCATGTCCCCCAAGCAAACCTGACGTATGCTAAACACATCAACTCTAAGATAGAGTGTTTATTTTGCAATGTCATTTTCAAAAATGTGGTACATACCAAATGTGTGAACTAGATACAGGAAACCTGCTCTGCAGTCTGCTTTTCTGCAAGAGTGCATTTTGAACGGTTTATGATTGCAAGGTGGCAGTTTTACTTGGAGTCTCACTTTTGTGTTTTAATTAGCTGTCATCAAAGCTGGAGTTCAGCCTCCAACACTTGTGAAGCACGCCATGAACATGCACTTTAGGTACCTGGTTAATGTCTTGGGACTAATTACCTAGAGCCCATTCTGTATTAAGGAATGTGCAGAATGCATTGACTACATGGAAATCTTTTTCCAGCTAAATTTCCTATCTCCTGAGTCACACCTTGCTGTGATTTTACTGAGGTTTGCTTCAGTCATCTGAAAATTGGATATTCTTATTCCCCTTATTCTCACCCCCTTCTAATAAATTGTTACTTTAAAGTCTTTGATAAGTACTGTTGGTTTAAACAGTTCTGTATGACAGCAGCCTACATCCAGTTACTGTTCCCCAGAGTTTTTAACAGATTTATATCTGGCCTGTGCTCTAGCACAGCAAGGTCTTTAGGAGGTGTTTTAAAACATAGAGGCTTAGAGATACTCCACTAGTAAAACTGTCCTTTTCTTCAAATAAACAGAGCCACAGATGACTTCTCTCAGCAGAAGAACCTGCTCTCTTTTAAAATGGCTTTTCCTACCAGAGCATATTCTAGGCTGTGAAGGAAAGATTTTTTCTAGGAAGTAGTGGGAGGCAGGAAAAATCATGAAAAAGCAGGCGCAAAGGAGAGCGTTCAACCACAGAGCTAGAACCAGACCGGAGGTTCTTAGTCGTACAGACAAAATTTTGCCTTGTCACACTGTAGGACAATAATTAATTTGGCTGTTATCCAGAATGGTTGTGGAATTCAGTTTTGTGGTTCAGATTGAGGGATTGAATAGGTCTGTGAGTCCGTAAAGCTCAGGGAGGAGTCGGCTAGGAAGGAAAGTGGAGTTTAAGGGAAAATGGATGATGCTTCCCCTGTTTTTCTGCCTGTCTTTCTGGGGAAGCCAGTGGCTGTTCCTAAGGGACTTTGCACGGTTGGCACAGAGCGCTGACTGAGGGTTAGCACTCTCAGTGGTTCTGCTGTGCTGGATGAATACATGACATGAGATTTCTTCTCCTTTTAGGTCTTCACGCCTTTCCTTCACCGTCTGTGGTAGAATGTGTTCCCTCATCCTCCATCCGTACGCTGCCTGCTCTGACACCATTCTGCCTCCTTCTTCCCCCTGCAGCTGTCCCTCTCTGTCCTGGAAGTGACTGGTAGGTGTGAGGTGCTAGAAGAAAGTAGGTTTCTCTCCCTGCCCTCCAAGTATGCAGACTGAGGCTTGCAGCATAGGCAGTGGAAAGGCTACCGCTCGGTTTTGGACATGCAAGGCAGCCCTGGGTTCTGCCTGTATTTGGAGCAAGCTGTGAGCAGGGCATTGAGCTCAGCGTGGTGGAATTTAAACTGCGAGTTTTCAAAGCCAATTACTGGATGCAGTCTGTGTCTGACAAGCTTCAGTTTCATTAGCTGCCTCCCAGGAGTATCGAGCTGCGTCGTTCACCTTTGCAGAGATCAGATTCTCCTCTGTGATGTTATTAGGTGTTTTTAAAAATAGCTTCATCAGTCCACTTTAAAAGAGCTGGTCTGCTCCGGTGACAGTGCCTGCTGGTGGTTTTTCAGATAAGGAACTTGTCACTTTTCCTGCTGTCATACATGCAGCTTCTGCCCTATTTAGAATACAGTTTAAAAAAGACTACAAAATAACCACCAGTCTTGTGTAAAGATTGATGTGTTTGGTTTAGGAACAACTGAACATTCCTTATTTAACTGTTTTGGACAGTATTGGTTGGTGAAGGAGATAGATCAAACTAAATGCAAAGTTGAAGGTAATAAGTTCGTATACCTGTGTCTAGAGGAAATCTTTATCATAAGATCTCTCTTACATAACAAAGTGACAACAGACCAAAGATCTCTTCATTTTTTTTCTTCTAGTCCTAATTAGAATGTCATTAGCATTTAAAAAGGATCTGTAGAACTGCATTGTGCATGTATATGTATAATCTGTATCATGTGGGAAGCGACTGGGTGAAATAGTCCAAAACCAATTTCCATCTCTTTTGAGGGTCTGAAAAGTAAGTGTGTGCTTGTGCAAACTGGGAGTATGGTGGGGAAACTGCAAATGACATACCTGGTAATTTGTTGTATGGTGCAGGAGCAATATTCTAATTTACTATTTTCTTTGATGTTTTGTAGGCAGATGGCATTTTTCAAAAGGTCTGTTAATTCTGTGGGAATTTGATAACTGCTAATTGCTGGGGGATCAGAAGAGAGTAGCAGTCAAAGTGAGGCTCCTGACTTCTCTGCTCTCAAAGGAGAGACAGCTTTCTGCGGCCTCATTCCTAAGCTACTGTCCTCTGAGAAATCCTTGCTCAAGAATGCGCACCAGTGTCCTCAGCATAAATTGGGAACTTGTCGATCACTCTTGATTAATTGAACTGTGCTCCATGAACCACTGTTTTCTATTGCGGGAATAAAAGCACCAGGGAGATCAGGGCTTATTGCAGGACCCAGTGCACTGTGAATTTTCATAGGGAAGCTCTTTACTCTTTCCTTCATTCTCTCATTCTCACTTGCTTCTCGGTTGCTTTCCTTTTTCTGTTCCTCTCTCGTTCGCTGTACCTTTGACTTGGGTCTGTTCATGTACTTAAGTGTTTGCAGCATAGGATGTAAGTATCTATTTGCACTGTAACATCAAAGGATCACATTTCAAAATTACAACTTTTCCTTTCAACAAGAAGAAAAAAAGGTTCCTGGTTGCTATGGCGATGAGCGCTATATAAATGCCTATAAATACATAAAGTAAACAGCTGATTCTTGGACTTTGATTTGCAGTATTTTTGCTTTTCTAATGAGATATAATTAAATATCAAAATGGGAGGAGGTGATATTTTACCAATTTTGTTAAATTCTTATCATTCTTATGCCTTCTGCTTTACAGTATTTCTGCTGAGAACAACTAAATAATAAGTTGCTTGTTTTTATCCCTGTAGAAAGTTGATGTTTTGAAAGATTCTGGTCTACTATTTATAGAAAAACTTTTAGGTGCCAAAAGGCCCTCCACTAAAAAAGTGGTGTCCATTTTGTTTGATCAGAACATAGGTTTTGAGCTAAATGCCTTTTTTTCTTATCTCTAAGAGACTATTAAGTGCTGTCACAACATTTAAGTTCCAGTCAAAAGTGTCTGTAAATGTAATTATGTTCCTCTGCAGCATTTGAAACCCCACTGGGGCACAAACTTGGAAATGTCACTGACTTTTCCTCAAATTTAAAATGATAAAGGCAGAGTAAAAAAAAATGGATCTTCCTTGTTGAAGTTTGAGGAGGAGGGTAGAATTGACTTTTTTTGTAAGCCTTTTGTTCTCAGGTCCATAATGTAAAAGTAGCTTCCTCTCTGTGCTAAAGGTGATAATTGTAAAATGGATTGGATGGAGCCAATAAACTGCTGCTTCAGAAGTCAGCAAGTAGCCACCAGCCACTGCTAAAAAAGCCCTTTTCATTAGTAATCTCTGGAGCCCAGTCCACTCACAGTTTCTGAAGCGTGACTGCAGCCCATTTCTCCACCAGTGCGCTGGAGTATTCCCCTCACTCAGGAAATCATAGAATCATAGAACATCCTGAGTTGGAAGGGATCCATAAGGATCATCAAGTCCAACTCCTTTCCCTGCACAGGACAACCCCAGCATTCACACTGTGTGCTTGAGAGCATTTTCCAAATGCTTCTTGAATATTGTCAGGTTTGGCACCATGACTGCTTCCCTGGGGTTGCTCCACCACCCTCTGGGTGAAGAACCTTTTCCCAGTCTCCAGTCTAAACCTCTCCTGGCACATGTTCCTGCCTTTTGCGTGGGTCCTGTCATCGGTCACCAGAGACAAGAGATCAGTGTCTGCTCCTCTTCCTCCCCTTGTGAGAAAGCTGCAGACTTTGATGAGGTCTCCCCTCAGTCTCCTCTTCTTCGGGATGAACAAACCAAGTGACTTCAGCCTCTCCTTGTATGGCTTCCCCTCTAAACCCTTCACCAGCTTTGTGACCTACTCTGGACATTCTCCAGTAACTTTACATCCTTTTTATACTGTGGCATCCAGAACTGCACACAGGACTTGGGTAGGGCCACACCAGTGTGAAGCAGAGTTGGACAGTCACCTCCCTTGACCAGCTAGCAATACCATGTGTAGTGCACCCTGCTTTCCTTAGGGGAGGAAAAGTAGGTATTTATAATATACAGAAATACTCCTTTGTTAAAGGCTCAGTCCAGTTTCCTAGTGGAAACTGATTTTGTCACAGTGGCCTGAAGAGAGATTTCTTCAGTCCTCAGCTGTCAAGTGCAGCTTGTTCACTGGCAGGGAGTAGATCTGCTTTCCACCACAGTCACAGCTTTGTGTTCAAAGAAGTTCTCAGATTTCCAGAGAACTTTGAAGCACTATTCTGTCCTGTTAAGTGTTTGGTAAAATAAAATTGTGTTACTGACTGTCTTCAGGACACTGACTGTTCCCTAGGGTTCAGTGCTGGGTCCAGTTCTGTTCAATAACTTTATTAATGATCTGGACGAAGGGATCAAGTGCACCCTTAGCAAGTTTGCGGATGACACCAAGCTGGGTGGCAGTGTTGATCTTCTTGAAGGAAGGGAGGCGCTGCAAAGAGATCTGGACAGGCTGGATCGATGGGCTGAGACCAACGGGATGAGGTTTTACAAGACCAAATGCTGAGTCCTGCAGTTGGGTCACAACAACCCCATGCAGCGTTACAGGCTTGGGGAAGACTGGCTGGAGAGCTGCCTGGAGGAGAAAGACCCGGGAGGCGTTGATTGACAGCCAGCTATGTATGAGCCAGCAGTGTGCCCAGGTGGCCAAGAGAGCCAATGGCATCTTGGCCTGTGTCAAAAACAGTGTGGCCAGCAGGACAAGGGAGGTGGTTGTTCCCCTGTACTCAGCACTGGTGAGACCGCACCTTGAGTACTGTGTTCAGTTCTGGGCCCCTCACTACCAGAAGGATATTGAGGTGTTGGAACGTGTCCAGAGAAGGGCAACGAGGCTGGTGAAGGGGCTGGAGAACAAGTCCTATGAGGAACGGCTGAGGGAACTATGGTTGTTTAGCTTGGAGAAGAGGAGGCTGAGGAGGGACCTCATCACTGTGTACAGCTGCCTGAAAGGAGGCTGTAGCAGAGCAAATGTTAATCTCTTCTCTCAAGTGATAGGTGATAGAACACGGGGAAATGGCAGTAAGTTGCACCAAGGGAGGTTCAGACTGGATATTAGGAAGAATTTCTTTACTGAAAGGGTGGTCAGGTACTGGAACAGCTGCCCAGGGAGGTGGTTGAATCACCATCCCTGGAGGTGTTTAAAAAACGGATAGATGAGTTTTTGAGGGACATGGTTTAGTGGATGGTGGATGTGGTTGGACTTGATGATCTCAAAGGTCTTTTCCAAACGGAAGATTCTGTGATTCATTCCCTTTATGCATTCAGATTCACATCTACTTCCTGTACCAAATTAAAATAGATTTGACTAAACACCTTTTACTTCGGAGCATGTGTAATAGGGAGGACAAGAATACACAGTGTTTTTTTCCAGTTACACAGAATTACTTTTCACAGAGCAAAACATGTACCCCTACACCCAGCTGTTGAAGGTAAGGGCAGAGCAGGAGGAAGGAATGGATGTCCCTGAAGGCCTTGCTTGAGCAGTGACAGCCTTTGCAGGATTGATTTATCTTTCATAGGGCTGTCACTTTTGTCTCCGCTGAGCTGCTGCTGTGGCCAGGCTGGTGATGCTCACTGAAGAACAGTGACAGGTTCGGTGTTTTCCTGGCAGTGAATTAACCTCAGAGCCACCTCTCAACGTTGTCCTTTGTGCTGTGGGACTGCACTGACGTCTCAGAGGGTGGCACAGAGTCCTGACCTTGTGGCTGCCTCAACACAGTGTTTTTTGGGCTGTGAGGCCAGAATCAGGAGCAGGTTGTGCTGTCTACCTGCTGGAAGGTGGTTTGAGCTTCATGTATATCAAAGGCATTTACCTGCATTGAGGTGAGGCCTGGACAGTCAGTGTTTGACCTGCAGGTGCCTTTAAAGGGTTGTGTGGCAGACAGTGAACAAGGCGATGCACGGTCTCTCCCAAAAGGGCAATAACAAAGGCTAATGAGCTTTGTAGGCAGCCTGAAGCCAAATAGAATCTGTGCTGCCTACAAGAGCAACAGGGAGATGGAAAGGGTGGCAACAAGGAGCCTTGAGAGTGCTCCAAGTTCACAGCAACTCCTTGGGCTAACCACTTGGGTTTGGTGCACCTGGAGGCCATGTTGATGCTGAAGCAGGGCCAGGCTCTGGAGTCATTGAGAGAGCTTTCTCAATTAGAAAACACCATTATTAGTAGTACAATACTGCCTTTCCATGGGGTGGCATGTTTCTTTAGAATCCTTTTCTTAGAGTAAGAGGATGAAATACACATATTGATATTAATGATGGGATGAGCTGGTGAGGGCAAGAGGTGGAGGTATTGTGTGTCTCCTTTTCCAACGCAGATAAGACAACGGTGAAACAGTGCATATACCAGATTTTTTTTTATCTTCTTCAGAAATTCTGCTTTTTTGTGTTGCTTTTTTTTTTCTTTCAGATATTTTTTTTTTAATGAATGGATATGATCCAGGACCATCTGCTGGAATTTGCCATTGTCACATCTAGGTTTCCTGATGTATTGCCTGTCAGGTTATACTGTGTGTTCAAATCAGTTTCTCGTATGATGTGCTGACAACTACTGACAGCACTGAGATGGGAACTTGGAAAGTAGAGGGAAAGAAGAGAGGGGCAGAGTTGACTTTAAAAATGTAACCTGGATTGCTCTTGATAGGTGGGATTTCACTTCTGGTACATGTGGTTGACTTTTGCAGTAAAGAAAGGTGAATGAGTGAACTTTAAACCGAGGGTGCCTGAAGTACTGTAATTAAGCTTGAAAGGTTTGTAGTCCACTCCTAGTTTTCTCGATTTTGTTTTGTTTGTTTGTTTCGTCTGACACTGGGTTTCTCACTTAATCTTTCTCTGTCCTTAAGTCCCTGTCTATAGACACCCTCACACTTACTTAAATTGCAGCCTTTCCTTCCTGCTTTACTCATCAATCCTTCACCAGTCCCTCCTTAGAAAGATGATCTCAAGAAGTTCTGTTTTCATTAGGATACCTCTATGTATCCTAATAATTGTAGTATCCCAGTATCCTAATCCTAAATCCTAATATACTAGTAATTCTGTAGGAAAATGAACCAATATTTTTGGCAAATTAGAATTAACCTTTGCAGACAGATTATGAAGGCAATAAGCAGCTCTGAAATAACTACAGTAATTCTTTTCTTGCTGGTTTAATACTCAAATAATTAATTAAAGGAGTGTTTTTGATGTGGAGGTCCACAGTGCAATTGCATTTCCTCACACATTGCAAAAAGATAATGCTGTACTTTGTAAACCAGAATCCAAACAAGCTATAAACAGTTCAGTTTTGTTCCTCATTTTTTTCTGCCATAATTTGAAGCCTGGAGTAGCAATTAGGCTGGTGACAAGACGAATTTCACAACTTATCATTCTTCATTTTTTAATTGGGCAGATCAGTAAAGAAGTGATTTGTATCTGAACTTTTAAGGTTCTTAGTTTATATGGTACTGGTAGAAAGCACAGAACAGGTACTTCTGAATGGGCTGGAGGGAAGCCTGTTTGTAAATAGAGATGAGACTGCACTGCAGGGGCACCTCCAGGTGTGGTTCTGAATGCAGTCTCTTCCCCCTCTCCCTCTCAAAGCTGTGGTGTTCATACTGGACCTCCTGCTCATTAGATCCTGCCTATACGTTGATGAAGTTGGAAGTTGCCTTTGGAAAGGAAAAAAAAACAACTTTTTTCCATGGGGATTTGAAGCTGAAAATGAAAGTCCCCAAGCTCAGGGGACTCTTGTTGCAGTTTGCTAAGGAAGAAACTGGAAAGTGTTTATTATTCTTGCCTCTACTGATTCATGTGTCTCCTTGGTGCTACGTCCTGCCCAAGGACTGCAAGTGCCATTCTGTAGTTGTAGAGAGAGATTGTGTTAAGCTGCCCAGGGCCATAGAGCCTGAATATAGGAAAGACTACTCTTACCTTCTGTAGTTCTATGTTTTGTGAGTATCAGATGAGGACACTTGGAAAAGATCCAGCTCCTGTGCTGTTGTAGGGGTGGGACGAGGATGTGCAAGGGTCAGTGTGGGGGTGTGGTGGCTCTCCATAGTGGTGGTGGGCTGTGTTGGATGGGGCACTGTTCTCATACTGAGTAAGCATGAGCTCAGCTATTGTCCGAAGTAGACTTTAGAGGAAACCCCATAGATGGAATATGGCCAAATTCTGTGTGTGTAACATGTTTGATAGCACTGCAGGGAGACGAGACTAGTCTTTAGTCCTTAAATGCATTAAATTAACTCTGGGCGAGCTTGCTGGGAAAAGGGTAATGAAGCAGATTAGAAATGGGATGTGTGTGCTGAAGCACATGCAGTGGGCTTAATACTCCAAGCAGCATTCCTGCGGGCACATGGCTGGGGAGCAGCCAGGTCATGGAGCATGCTGTGCTATTCGCTAAATGTATCACAGTCCACAGATGCAGCTGAAATCACTTGTCCAGGCATAAAGTCAGTTAGGAAGGAAAGCAATCCCATCAGGAGAAAGAAGCTGGATGCAGTCTAGCATAATGCTGGCTGTGTAGGGCATGTATTCACCAACACCCGCTCGGGGGCTGTCTGAGTCTGCTGCAGCGAAAGTTTCCGCTTCGGATAGTGGAGGCTGATGAAGATCTTGACACATCTATTCTGTTGTTGCAGGTAGAGGCAGCTGCTGAATGGATCTGCAATGGGACTGACGTTGTGCAGTGCTTCATCTTTATTTCATGTGACGAGGAGGTGGGAGGGTGGAGATTACTTCAAGTGCCTGACTAGAGGCAAAACGTAATTTATTAGCATTCATTTGTCTGGAGGGATACACAGCCCATAAATAATTTAGAAATGTGATAAAAAATAGGGAGCTGTTGTCTTTTAAAATCAGTGAACGCTCAAGTCTGTGGGTTTAAAATCTTATTTCTGTGACACATGAATGTGCTGCTATGCATTTTGTATTTATGGTGTGTGCACAGTACAAGCAATAGGTCTAAAATGAACCAAGAAAGTGTGTATAAACAGTACTGATAACTACTGATAAGCCCTTCATAAAGTCAGAGTAGTGTGTATTTTCCATATGTAGGCTGAAATACCTGGACAGCACATGGATTTGTCCTAGTCAGTTCTTCTCAGATCATATTTAATACAGATGTTCTTTACATATGTGATTTGCAAATGGATTTTTTTGTTTGTCTCTGTTGCAGTAAGTATCCTTTTTCTCCAATATTTTCCTTCTCCCTTTGAGTCTTTTCCCCTTTTTCTGATTCAAGCCTGGTAATGATATGCTATAGCTAAATTATCAGAGGGGGGAAGGGGTATTGATGTCTTCCACCTTGCTGTTGAGAAATCTGTATTTTTGTTTTCTGCGGTGTAATGAGAGCAAGAACAAGCAGGGTGTTGCTATCCTTTATCACAGGCAGAATGATAAATTACACTTCCTGAAAATTTTTAAATATATGTAAGAATGCAAATCCATGGCTCAGAAGGATGTGTGGTTGAAAGGGCTGATCCAGCCAGGAGTTAAACACATGCTTAAATCTCAGTACAAGCGTTTCTTCCATTGGGTGTATCTACCTGGCACCATGCTGTGTGGGGTAAGCCAAGCTCTTTTTTGTGAAAGGAGGATTGATTTGTTTTAGTGACTTAAAGTAGGAAAAGGAAATGAGCCTTGTCCAGTCAGCTGGAAGAACAGTCTGTGCAGGTGTTGCTCTTCTGTTTTACTGTCCTTGACTCTGCAGTATCAACTGATGTAGATGGAGATCCTAGTGGTTTGGCATTTGCTACCTTGCACCATGTCTACTTCCCTGCCTCACTTTTCACACTGCCCATGTCTGCTAACCATGAGCAGAGGAATGCCTTGTCTGTAGTAGGTGGCTATGGTGTGGCGCCTCTGCCCGAGAGGGCTGGAACATTGGAAAAGACTGAGGATGTTATAAGGGAGTACATAACGTTTTCTCCTTTGCAGACAAGGAAAAATATAGAAATTTCCAGTAATTTACAATTCAGCCCCTTTCCCTCCTGCCTTTGGACCAAAGCTCCATATTTTAGCTTGTACTCTGCCGGCTTGAGAAATCCACTTTTTCAGAAGGTTTTGAAAGGAGGTCTTTTTTTCCTGACTGCTGATGGCAACAAACAGTGAACAGAGTGGGTCTAGATCTTTTCTGTGTCTGGTTCTTATCCTGATTGTCCTTTAGCAGAAGGACTCTTTTTGCCTCTGTTTTCTTTCCTCTGCTTTACTTCATTTTCGTACCACGTTTCTTGCTCCTTTGAATTTGATGGCATGTGTGTTTTCTGAGGAAGCAGCATATTTTTTGCACTGGGTGATGCCTCCGTGTTCCCAGTGGTATGAAGCCTTCCATCCACTTTCTGCTGGATTTGAGCTTGCATTCAGACTGGGAGTGTACAGATGAAAATGTTTCTATCGCATTTTTTGGTACCATTCCTCTTGCAACCTTGAGACTCTTAAAAGAGACACAAGGGCTGAGTTTTCCTGATGCACTGATCATCATTTGTTTTCAGTAATTTACCTCCAACTGGTTCCACAGGATTGCAGCTGACACTGTAGTTCTCATCTCGTGTGATTTTGTTGACTTCAGACAGTACAATGGGGTCTCAGGGTCATGACTGGAGATTCCTTGGTGCTGTACTGAGAAATGCGGATCAAAAAGATAATCTCCCAGTCTGGTATTTTTTTTTCTCAAGCAGCCTTTGAAAGTTGCACATTCTTCTGCTGTGCGTCCTTTGTCCAAGTGTGTCTTCTTTTTGTTCTCTATTTCCTTCCTTCCTGCCTGCCTGCCTGCCTGCCTCCCTTCCTTTATTTCAGTCCTATATCTTCTGTATCCTTTTGAATTACTTTGTTTATGTTTTAGAGGAGACACATCTGAGTTTAAGTATTGTTGGCTCTTTGGACTTAACGTGGAAGTTTTCCTCAGAAATGCTTTGTAGCTGAAGGTCTCAGTAAGATGCCCTTTCAGCTCAACACTTTTTCTACCAACAGCTGAAAAGTTTCACTACCTTTTCCCATCCTACCTGCAGCTATCATTGCCATTTGACTGTCTCCCACTCCAAAGCTTGCTTTGTCATACATCCGAGAGGCTGGGCTGCACAATTCTTATACCTGAACCAACTGATATTTCCCTTTACCATTATAAAATATTTTTCACCTTTTCATTTCAAAACACACATGTGAATGTCCTCCTCTCTCCTGGCCTTTAACTCTGCTTTATGAAACTGAAACAGAGATGTAGGCGATCGTTGACAGCTCGATTCCTCCACACAGTTGGATCCAGGAGCTCCTTCAGCTGCTAGAAGTTCTAAAGATCACACTTCAGTGTAAAAAGGGACCAAGGGGCATTTTGTTGTTGAAAAAGTGTCAGTTGGTTCTTGTGTGAAGATGGCATATATGGAGATTTGGATTAAAGATAAGAGGAATAAGAATTCATTTGATAACAGAAGGGGTTTTTTTGTATTTGTGGAAAAGTGTTTGTTGTGCCATCAATCTTACATGCTGCAGTTCAACCAAGAAAATGTAATTCTCAATAAAAATGGTTTCATTTTTTGGTTGCAAATATTTCTTTGTATATGGTGTTGGTTTCCTTTCCATCTTTTTACTGCTTTACCTTAGCAATTTATTTTTGCTCTTGAGAGACAGTGGGTGTTTTGATGCAGTTATCAGGGAGAGATGTCTCTGAAGTCTGATCTGCCTTGCTTCTTTGTTGCAGAAGCAAAGAGGAGCTGAATTCTGGGATTTGGTCCTTGATTGGAAGTCCCTGTTGTGTAAATTTGGCATAGGATATTTCTGTTTCAGAGCGCCATCTCTTTTTTTTCAGCTTAGAGCTGTGCATGTGTTAGGACCGTCCTTGCATGAAGCCAAGGAATTGTGATGAGATTCCTAGTCATGCTCTATGTACCTGTTGTAAGAAGGAGACTTGCGCGCAGATCTTTCTTATTCAGCAAGTTATGCTCTCTGCTATGATAATCAGTAAACCATAATAAAAATATGTAACCAATAGAGTTTTTAAATGATTACTTTATGAAGTCTTGGGGCTATGACTGAAAAATAAGCTTTGCTCTCCCTTCTCAGAGCTTCCAGTCTCCAAAACCAACCCATTTGTGATGTTTCTGTTGCATTCTTCTCAAAGCCATTCTGTGAGTTTTTTATTGCTTTTGCAGTTACAATTTCACCTAATATGTTTTAAGGTCCACTTTTGCATACTGTTCTCTGAATAACAATTATTCCTGACTTTTCAGTTCCCTTCAGTGGTGTACTAGTTTGAACACGTTTTGTTCTGGGAGTGGTACCCTGGTGAGTGTTTAGACCCTGATTTCTTTAAGCACAGAAACCCAAGTGTAGTTTTAAGCTGTCTATGAGTTTTGGGCTACGGGTGACTGATGAAACATCTTAAGCACATTGTGTGTAAAATACCTTGGCAATTGCAAATGCCTTGAATGAATTTGGAACCACCTGACTCGGTCCCTTCTTGTGTTCCAGAAAAAGCCCTCCTTGGTCAGGGTGCAGGGACTGCTGCTACCGCTTCTGAAGAGGAATGCTTTGTATCATCATTGCCTTCTTGGTTGTGATGGAGTTTTTAATTTGCTTCTCCCAAGCAGAAAGTCAAATGTAGTTACAGGGTGACCACAGTCCATTGCATGGGGCAGTCACTGATGAACCTTTGATGCACTGGAAATGAGTTAGCTTTGTGTCTTGGTTTCCCCTCTCCCAGCTTGTCAGCTGTGATGTAAATTGAGTGGGATGTTTAGTGGTTTGGAAATTGAAATTCCTTTGCATTGGCAAGATTAGTTTCCAGTGTTTGCAGATGAGCCTTTCACCCATGCCTGTGTGGACATAAAACCCTCCCCAGAAAGGTGTGTAATGCCAGTTTGACGACCTCCGTATTGTAGGCTCACTTTTATGAGCCAAATCACACTCGGGCTGTTCCTGCTGTTGTGAATTTACCTCACTTTTGTTATGAACAATCCACATTTTCCCGCTTATCTTTCAGAATGAATGGGAGGAGCGGAAGGAGGGAAGAGCAGGAGCGGTGGAAAATGAAAAGGTGCACAAAGATTAATTTGCTGAGTAATTTCCCGCTTTAGAAGGAGGGAGAGACAGACCTGGGAAAATAGGTTATCAGACCTCTAAGCACAGAGATGAAATACGGTCCTTTCTAACAGACACTCTAGTGTCACGCTGAGGCAGTCACTTACTCAACACTAAAACTATATGACCAGATTCATTTTGAGGAGACATGAGGTGGTTTCCTGTGGGTGTGCATTTTTACTGCCTTTGGCTAAGTTAAGGCCCTTGGTGCTTATCGCTTTTTAATGATTTGTTCTTATCCCTGCTCCTTGCTTCTGGCTGTTTGTTCTTTACGACTTAGGTTATTACTCATGTTCATGCAGAGACTGGAGAGTTAATAGAAAATGAAGATTGGCGTTGCTTTCTCCTTTCCTTCTTCTGTAAGGTTATCTGGGACAGCTTCACACACATTTATACACAGCTTTGCAGCTTCTTGGCTTCTGACTGTTACAGTTATGTCAAAGGTATAAAACTAAATCTGAGAAGCTGGCAGTTTATTGAAATTAATTTCTTTATGAAGCCACTGATTAATCATATTTTAATGCAGACATAAACTTAAGAAAAATATATAGCCCATATATAAATTATAATCCTTTATGTGACTTTTGTAGTAGTCATACATATGTATTAAGTACCTAAATATATATATATGTTTAGCACAGGGGTCACAAAGTTCAAATATTATTCAAAAAGTCCTCTAGTCCTTGCTTAATTTATGTGCATGTCTTTGTCCCATTGGAACACAGGGCTCGTAGACACATGCTTGTCTTTAAGCGTTGGATATATTCAAGCAAATTAGAGAAGAGCATTTTTATTTTAGTGAATTTTAGTTTTTTATTTTAGTATTTTTCACCACATTGATGGTAAAGAAATGGTGTTTATTTTAAATTTGCTTGGCAAGATGGCTATTTTCTAGGCAATCCTCAGCCTCTGACTTGAGTGCTTTCTCCTTTCAAGTACCTGCTGCATTAATACTGGTGCAGATATGAGTCTTCATAGTTGCCAGAGGAGCTTTTTGTGGCTGTGGCTTTAGTCCCTTTGCCTGGGAAGAAGAGTTGGCTACGTCACCAGTCTGTTCCTGTCAGCCTCCAGGGCAAATTATTAAGCACATCATGCTGTCATGGAGAGGACAGAGTCAGATGAGCCAAGGCAGGAAGGTTGTGGACAGGATGATGTACGTCCTCCATCTCGAACCCCTCCACACTCAGGGTGAGTGTCGCTGCCTATTGTTGATATATAACCATATTTTAGCCTTGTCTTTTCCCCAAGGTCACAAGAACTGTCTCTTGTCTTGGGAATTCTTTGCAAGTGGGAGGGTTCAGACCTGTTCCAACCTTTCCTGTACTTGGGTAATGCTGCAGGACTTTCATATTGGCTAGATGGCTGTTGTGGGGGGTGGCTGCATTAGCAGCAATGCTTGCAGAAGTCTAGAGGTGAAGGAAGCACTTCTCGATGTAGGATGCTGCCTGCAGTGTCCTTAATTTCTTGAAATGCTGTGTAAAGTAGCTGAAAGACCACTCTCTTCTCAGCTTTGCAGGTATCTGCACATGAATCCAGAGCTGTACATAATGATCGGGGGCAGATGTTTTTAAGTGGAGTTGTTTTAAACAGCAGTTGGTTTATCAAGCTGATGTTGCTCTTTCCTCAGTGACAATCAGGTTACACTTCAGTTGTTTCAAGAGTTTCTCATTGCCAAATGCTTGAGTCAGCATTTGATTCAACAGAGGCAGCAGATCTTGCCAGTGGGAAGGAAGGGAACAGAAATTAGCTGCTGCAGCAAGGTTGGATAAGGAGTCTCCTGTCATCAAAGGTCCACTAGTGAATAGTAACTATGTCAGTAGATTTGCAGATGTTCCCCTCCCAATAGGTACTTTCTGCTTTTTCTCTGAAACTTTCACCCTCTTGGTTGTATTAAGTGTCATATTGGCTATCTGTGGGGATGTTGTAACACCCGTGGAGATGGGATGAGAAGGAGGGCTGTGAGGAGATGATGCATTCAATTATTGGTGGGATTTATGGGGCAAAAATTAACCACCTTGGTCTTTATTACTATTCAGATAAATGGAACAGTAAGTCTTATACAAAAAGAAACTCAAACTAGGTTTGAACCTCTTCCTTTTGCTGCTGTGCCCTTGATAAATATGCCTAGTTCAATAGTCCTTCCATGAATTTTCAGGCTGCCAAGGGCGCAAAGAAGTTCTTCCTAGCTATTGAACTGTAAATTGCTGCATATGACACCTAGAGGAGTTGGGATGGTTTTGTACAAGTAACTTGGTGTATTCGTCACGCTTTCCCTGTTGCACGCAGTGGTTCACACTGAAGCCAAGAAAGGCGATTAATATTGCTTTCTTCTCTTCCCCCTGTCCGTGGCAGTGGTAGCCCTCAGAGCAACATGTCAAACAGCGAATGCCTGGCCCACAGCCATGTGTTACTACTGCTTTGCTGGGCCCTGTGATGATACTGTAATCAGATGAGATACAAGGTAAGAATTGTTCTTTTCCACAGGGAAAATCAGGCTAGGGTATTTAACTACTAATAAAAAAACAATCTTGAGGAAGTGTTTAAATTGGCCTGCAGGCATGTTTCAGTCCTATGGCCTATGCTGTCAGGAAACACCCTTTTTTTTCTGCTCTAGTATAAGTTATTTTAGATGATTTGAGAGACCTTACGCTCTATTCTGAATTCTCATGGGAATATGAGCACCCCTGAGATATGTTGGCAACCCAGAACATGGATGTTTTGTGCTCTCTTGGCATCAGTCTTAAGTGGTTACACTAGAGGTCTGGAGGTCGGGGGTATCCAGTAGTCATAGAATAGTTTGGGTTGGAAGGGACCTTTAAAACTCATCTTCCCCACCCCCCTGCAATAAGCAGAGACATCTTCAACTGGATCAGGTTGCTCAGAGCCCAGTCCAACGTGACCTTGAATGTTTCCAGGGAAGTGGCATCTACCATGGCTCTGGGCAACCTGTGCCAGTTTTTCACCACCTTCATTGTAAGAAATTTCTTCCTTACACTTAGTCTGAACCTACACTCTTCTTGTTTAAAATCATTACCTCTTGTACTATTGCAACAGACCCTGCTAAAACTTCTGTCCCCATCTTTCTTACAAGCCCCCTTTGTACTGAAAGGCCGCAATAAATTCTCCCCAGAGCCTTCTCTTCTCCAGGCTGAACAACCCCAACTCTGTCAGCCTTTCTTCATAAAAGAGATGTTCCATCCCTCTGGTCATTTTTGTGGCCTTTGTCTGGACCCTCTCGAACAGATCCATGTCCTTCCCTTGTTGAGGACTCCAGAGCTGGACATGTTACTCCAGGTCTCACCAGACCAGAGTAGATAATCCCCTCCATCAGCCTGCTGGACACACTTCTTTTGTTGGAGCTCAGGATGCATTTGGCCTTCTGGGCTGCAAGCACACATTGTTGGCTTATGTCCAGCTTTTCGTTCATCAGTACCTTCTTGGCAGGGATGCTCTCAATCCCTTCATCCACCAGCCTCTACTGATACTGGGGATTGCACTTACCCAGACGCAGGACCTTGCACTTGGCCTTGTTGGACCTCATAAGGTTCACATGGGCCCTCATGTCCAGACCCCTCTGGATGGCATCCCATCCCTCAGGCGTGTCAACCCCACCACTCTGCTTGATGTTGTCTGCAAACTCGCTGAGGGTGGATTTAGTCTCACTGTCTATGTCATTGATGGAGCTATTGAACAGCACTGATCCCAGTACAGAATCCTGAGACACCACTTGTCATTGATCTCCATCTGGACATTGAGCCGTTGACCACTACTCTCTGAATGCAACCATCCAACCAATTCATGATCCGCCAAGCAGTCCACCCATCAAATCCATCTCTCTCCAATTTAGAGAAGAGGATGGTGTGGAGGATCATGTCAAAGTCCAGATAGAAGACATCCATAGCTTTTCCTTTATCCACTGATGTAGTTACTGCATCACAGAAGACCTCTAAGTTGTTTAGGCAGGACTTGCCCTTGGTGAAGCCATGCTGGCTGTCTCAGATCACTTCCCTGTCCTCCATGTGCCTTAGCATAGCTTCTAGGAGAATCTGTTCCACGGTCTTCCCAGGCACAGAGGTGAGGCTGACAGGTCGGTAGTTCCCAGGGTTTGCCTTTCTACCCTTTTTTAACAATGGGTGCAATGTTTTCCTTTTTCCAGTCACCAGGGATATCATGGAGAGTGGCTTGGCAACTACATCAGCCAATTCCCTCTGGACTCTGGGGTGCATATATGCTATATGCATATATATCATACACATAATACTGTGCTCCTGTCAGTTGCTCTTATTACACTGCTATCACATGAGTAGGGGTGGGTTATATGCTAGCTGCATCCCTTTAAGATGCAAGGCTATAGTGTACAGGTGTGGCTGACGGGGGCATGTGAGGTAAAACAATCTATTTGCAATTTGGGAACTCAAAATGGCAGTAAACCTTTTTATTTCTCCTGATTGGATTTAGGTTCTCCTTTATCTTGGCTTGGAGCTACATTCCTGTCATGCTGCTGTGCTAGGCACCTCCGGGCATTTGTCAGAGGCTGGCTAACTGAAGCACACGCTCCAGCTTGGATCGAAACTGCTGTTTTGATCATGATTGTAGATGCTGCTGCTGCCTCCTTGTGGAGTCCTTTCCATGAAGTGCTAGGGCTTTGCTTTGTAGGTTTTTGTTCTCCAGGGCTTTTGGGAGAGCACAAAGTGGAAGCCTAGGGCAAAGGCAGCTGCAGGGAAGAGTTTTGCTTGTGAACTATGTGTTCTCATCAGTCCTGGAGCAGCTGCAGGCCACTTAGAAACAGGTGCATAATCCAGTGAAGATGGTAAAATGCTTGGACATCTTAAGCCCTCTTCTTGGGATACTTCCACTCTTGGTTAGCTGTTCACCCCTGCAGATCGCCAAAGTGCCTGACATTTCTGTCGTCAACCTAAAATGCAAGTTTTGTATTTCTATTATTTATCTTCTTTTACATACCTTGGCACCCCTATGATGTTCAAGTTCAAGGATGTTTTCCCTTTCAACAGCTCTATTTTGCTGTGGCATCAGCATCTTAATTTCCTAATATGTCTGTGAGGCTTGCTGGTTATGACTGCCCTGTTTCCTTCAACAGGCAGGAAAAAGGGACTCTTCCTCCAGCCATCTCAGGACAAGTCCACGGTGACAGGACCTCTGATTTCAGGTTAAGATGTGGCTGTAGGAGTCTCCCAAGCATGGAGGAGGCCCCACAGCCCTCTGGACAGCAAGTGTGAATGGATATAGAAGATGCGAGGAAGGTTTGCTGGGAGCAGAATGTGTCAGGTTTATGACTGCTCAGCCAGCAGCTATTTCAGACTAATGGTGAGAGACCTTACCACTTAATCCTCCCTGTCCTCTATCATGTTTAAACTATCACCCGTGATCTTGGAGGTCCTGGCTCCTGTCTTCAGCCCTGAAGCCTGTAGAGATGAACCTTAGGGTACACAAGAGGGTTTGTTGGTGTGTTTTTCACAGGCAGCTGCTACTGTATTTGTGGATGCTGGAGTGGTGTGTCCTACCCAGATCCCTTCGACAGTTTCAATCTTCTTATCTGTAAAATGTGTTTCTACAGATGATGTTGTGGTGATAAAAGCCTAATATTAAAGTGTTATCTGAGAGATGTCACGTGATACTGTCACCTTGGCAAAAATACTTAAGAAGTAGCGGGCTGTGGGAAGCACCATGGTGATGCCGTGAGCCATAAGCAATACCGGGGGATCTCACAGGCCAGGTTTTATCCTTGGTTTCTCATGTCAGTCTAGGTGAATGTCATTTACTTACCAAGCTGCTCTCATGAGCATGGTACTAATTACATCTGCAGGTACACAGTTGGCATAGCTGTGGAAGAAGGAATTGTTTTATCCATGTCACCCTGTTGGCCTGTCATTACTGATGGCAAAATGGGAACCTGACAGAGCAGAAGTGATACCTGGCTTGGGTCAGAACAGCTACCAAATCCATCTTCTGAATTGAGAACTAGCAGGTGACTCTCCCACATGAACACACATTGCATGCAGCTGCAGGAGCTGGCCAGAAAACCCCTGCAATGCTGATAGGGCAGTTCCTAATGTGGGTGAAGGAAATGTTAGAGTGAATAGTTTAGCATAGGACAAATTCAGAGAGCTAGTGTGCTTTTCCAGAACAAATATATATTTTATATCTATGTAGAATAAATATCTATGAATTTGCCAGGTTAATGTAGAGACATGTAACCGAAGATTTTGTGTGTGTGTATAAAATGTATTTGATCATACTTACACCTTCATAAACCTAACATTTATGTAAAACTTGTGTCCTACATCTCTTAAGCCTGAGAGTATGTCATGTGTGAAACAGTTGAGCAAAGAGGGGTTTGACCATTGAGATACTCTTCAAAAAATAATTTTTTCCCTGGCAAAATATATTCTTGCTTAGAAATTTTTAATATTTGGCTGAAATCCTGGTCCTTTTGACATCAATTTTAATATTACCTTCTGCATAATCACAATGCCATCCTCTATATATGGAGTCCTGATCTTGGTGCCCAGAAACCCAACACTTCCTTTGTCTCCTTGCGTGTTTATCAATACAAGGACTTTTTTTTTGTTGTTGTTCAAGTTCTAAAATTGTTTGTGCTCTCAAACTGAGATGCCTTTTGGTTGGAAAGCACTGCAGGAAGAACAATTTCTTATAGAATGTCCTTCTGGGACTATAAATAATAAATGCTGTGACTCGGAGTGATGCAGGCACTCCTGCAACATATACATGCAAGGCAAAAGTTTCGTAAATAATGATTTACCTGCTCTTTGTCAGTCCTAAATGAGGAGTGGTCTATTCAGACTTCTTTGCTAGCTTGATGAGTCCTGTTTGTGCTGTACTGCTTTTTAGGAGTTCTAGAAATGATAACTGTTTTTCTTTTGTAGCGTTGTTTTTGGAGACTGCAACTTTATGCGGGGTATTAAATATTTATCAAACTCTTCATTCTGAGCCCAGACAACTTAGTCACATCTCACCAACCTGC
This sequence comes from Tapera naevia, assembly GCA_033556795.1. Classification (NCBI taxonomy): domain Eukaryota; kingdom Metazoa; phylum Chordata; class Aves; order Cuculiformes; family Neomorphidae; genus Tapera; species Tapera naevia. Next base: position 1,134,500 of record JAUMJJ010000222.1, read on the forward strand.
AGCAGGCTGGTGGCGCTGGTAATTTGAGAAGAGCCTGGAACTGCCACACCTAGTGCCTCATGGTGCAATAGCGAGAGTTTTTATTCCAGAGTTATTGGATTTATTTGATTATGTTTTTCCTCCCCTAGTTTTGTTCAGTTATTTTGCGGTAGGGCAGGTTGACCATAAGACCCTCTTCAGGACTACAGTTAAACTGCCTACTCCACATGATACGATAAATTGTACCCATGAAATCTTTGCGTGTACCTTGTTCCCGGGGTAGAGAAGAAGCTTATTCATAAATAGAAGACTAGTATGTACATGTTGTACTGTCTTGTCCATTAAAATCAAAGCGTGACTCAGATAAGGAACCCAGCATGGTATCTCTGGTTTATCAGGGGTGCCACCGATAAAGTCCCTAACTGGAGCTGAAGGTCTGTGGAAAGGCTTTCATTAGCATTAGTGGAACCTAAGTCGTGCAGTAGAGCTTTCCGAAATGTGGAAAACACAAGTCAACATGTGTTTTCTAATGAGAAGTCAGCTACAAACCTAACTCCACTCCTCAGTTTTCAAAATCCAGAGGAAAATCGTCTGACTTGTTCCACAGGAGACAGCACCTTTGCATTCAGAGGGACCAGAGGGTGATGAGATGAGCTAAAAAGAGAAGGGTGACTCTGGATATCCTGGGTCCTGACAGGATGGGCTGGGGTCAGCCTACCAAAGAGGGGGTCTCTCCTATTTGCTCTTTTTTTGATTTGTTTCCCTCAAGCAGCTATGACTGAGCAGTGTCCCTTTGTGATCCTCTCAGAACAGGCATAGGCTCATGCTGTAGTTCCAAGTCCACCTTGAATTGGTGGGAAGAGGTAGCACAGGCCTGGAAGGGATGGTGCTGAGGTAGATGGCACCTTGTCCTATCAGTCCTCATGGTTTTTAATGTTTCCAGGTGGGGTAGAACCATTTTGCTTGTTCTGCGCCAACAAGGCAGAGGTGTAAAAGTAGCACTCCAGAGCAAGAGATGAGAAAATGTCTGGTTTACTTCTGTGATGCCTTAGTTAAGTAGATACAACAGTTGTGTTTATTCGTTGTGTTGGCAGGCTCATCTTTAAAGGTCTAGCTTTGTCAATAAACTTTTGTATATTTTGCAGAATGCTATTTGGGTTTATTCTTTGTTTCTTTTGGCTTACTTTTCTTCTATATCTGGCAGTCAGAAGCCAAGGTTATAAATCCATGGTATTACTGTTTCCAAGTAAGTGTGATGCCAAAAGACACCCCCATTCCTCAGCTCTGACTGTGGCTGTATTCAGGTTATCGGTCTTGGGATCTGCCCAGGACAAGTCATGATCTTACTGGGGCTGCTTTGTGCCTCTCGGTTCTGCCAGATCTCTGCCTCAGGACTACCCCGTTTTCATCTTATATTGGAGAAAGCACTGTCTCCACCACAGCAGGCAGGAGAAGCTCGATGAGGGACGTGCTTCTTTGGAGGCAGGGAATCGGTGTTCTAGGGTGGAGGAGGAGATACCCAAGTGCCGTCCTAGACTGCAGGTTGTCCCCATGCAGTGGCCTTCCGCAGCGGGGAGTTCTGGCTTCAGTAAAGTCAGGTTACTTGATGGTGAATGAGACCCATCACATGTAAAAACTTGAAATGCCGGTGGATGCTCACCCCAAAAGTTGTAGGGTATTGCAGTACTTAATATCATGCTCTGTTGTTACTGTGATTAGAAGTGTTATCACCCATCACTGCCTTGCAAATGTTTCAGCCTGTCTCCACAGATTGATTTGGCAGGGCTGCTTTGCCTTCTTGCATGGAAACAGAAGGTTTACTGGGACTAGAGTCCTACAATAAGCATGGAGTATTTTTGGACAGAATGATTACAGAGCTGGTCAACAGTAACCAGCCTCAGCAGCGTGACTCCATAGTGCAGTGAACAACCACAGATGCTGTAAATCCATTTATCGCATTGCTTGGATCAGTTCAGCAGGATTTGGGGAGGCTAAGAAGCTGGAGATGTCAGCTTGTCTGTGATGCGTGTTTAGAGCAAGAGTTTAGGTAACATGCTAACCCTTGTAGCTGCCAGGCTCTACTAGCTGAGAGTTTTGAATACCCCATATCTTACCTAATTGCCTTGTTTTAATGCAGAGTCATTTGGGCATCTTCATTTTGGCAGTGAGGATAATTCTTGTCATGACCAAAAACCTAGGAATGCTTTTCTCTTTTTCCTTACCTAAAATGGTTCCTCTTCGTCTGTGAGTATCTATATAGACATGTGTACACGTGGGTGTTAAAGGACTTTTACTCACTCTTCTTCATCATTGTTATTTCACCTGTAAGGTCTCACTTAGAGGGAAAAAAATCTCCCAGATGATCAACAAGATGTCTCCTGCAAATATATGGACGACACATTTGCAGTGAGCCTCATGTGTTTATGGTCTGTCTGCAAGTGTGTCCCTGCAGGGCTGGTGTGCCACCCTTAACTGTATTCAGTGGTGAGACTTCCTGCCACGAGCCTTTTGGTGAGTGCCGTGGGCAGAACGAGGCTGCTCTTCTGATTCCACAGGTAGATCCAGTTGCAGGTTTAGGACTTGAAATGTTCTCAGTCAATACTGCCTAGTTTGCTGTCTTCAAGAAGCTGTACAGTCCCCACAGGTTCAAGCTCTGCTGAGCAGATTAGTGTAAAATAATTTTGCTTCCATGACCTTCAGTTTGTATGCAGTAAGAAACTCTTATAAGTTCCTGGCTCGTTTTTGTGCCTTAGTATTTAGGAATTACTTGTTTCCATCATACAAGTTAACTTTATTTTGAAAATATGGTTCCCTGGATGTCTGAAGGAGGGCACTCGCAGCCTTGTTCAATACTAAGCCATTTGCTGACCATCACAGCTAGGAAATCGTTTCCCTGCTGCTGAGGGAATTGCTAGAAAGCACGCCAAATGGCTTTCTCATTCTTTAGCAAGGGGCATTTTTTTTCCTTTCTCTCCTATTGTTTTGTTCTTTTGTGTGAAGTATTTGGAGTGATAGGATCATTAATAACACCTAAAAGCAGGATTTCTAAAATGCACTCCCTCCCCTCCACCCTCAAACCAGTTTGCTGTCTGTCTCCCAAGACATGCTCAGCTTTGCGAAACAAGACGGTGGTGTTTGTTTCAGTGTGGTCGCCCTTTGGGGATTTGCAGGAATACTGCAGCAAATCATCCTGCATGCAAGGCTGACCTCTGGGAGGCTAACAAATTGAGGTGAGCCAGCTGGAGCGATAGGACACTGCTGACGGACAGAGCATGCTCAGACCTGGGGGAGAAAGGTAGTTCAGTCTGCAGATGGTGCACGGATTACTGTGCTGAGAGCTGTTAGATACGGGGTTTTTTTTTCTTTCTCTTTATGGTGTTGGGGAAAGAAGAGGACTGGAGAGTGCTCGTCCCCTGCAAAACATAGCTTTGAGGTCTCTTCTTTTTTCTTTCTCCTGTGAAAGAGAGGCACTGGATAACATTTCCTTTTATTTAGCAATACCAGGTATGCATGCATGTGCTGAAACACTAATCTGCCAGTGATAGTTCTTCCAAAATTGAAAAGGTTGCAGATGCTCTGAATTACTGGGTTTCTTTGCTGGGTGTTATTGCAACTGTGATCTGTTTGCTGTGCTGATCACATACGGCTCCGAATCCAGTTTTGTTGGCACTCCTGGCTGCAGCGTGCTTCAGGGTGGGGGCTTAGCATGTTTTTTGATGCTCTCTCCTTGCTCCCTCTCACAACTTCACACTGAATCGCTCCTCTGTGGCTGTGCATGTGTGGGAAGGAGGTCAGTAGTTCATTTGTAATCCTAGGTCTTTGTAGTCTCTCTTTGTTTGACTGGTGGCTTGCTTTATCATTTTTAAACAAAAATCTCATGGGGAAAGCATCTTTGATCTGAACGAAATTCTGTAGTTTTTCAGAAATGTATTTCTTGCTGGACAGATGCTGCTTTGGGGTTACTTTTTTTTTTTCACCCTTCCCTAAAACATGCTATAATGTAAGAGCTTGTGGTAACCAAGGAGGGATTTTTCGCTGTTCTTATTGGCTGCACAGTGTTCCGAACAATTTCGGCTCCTGCTTAGAATTTGCAACACAGGAGCAGTCTCGGGCACCGTGCTGACGGGAAGCGGGGAGAGCTCAGGCTGTAAATGCTGCTAAGCACCAGTCCCAGTATCTAAATAACACAGGTGCTTTTCCCGTCAGATAAGAAAGAAAGGAAGAGGGGACAGATAAAATACAGAGAATAACAAATGGCAGCTAAAGCCCAAAGGCGTAGTTGGAGTGGCTGAAACTCGGCTTGTTCACTACTTTGGGATTTCGCATCATATTCTTTTAAATTCACATTTGCAGCATTAGTGAATTTTCCCTTCGGCCACCCCCACTCGGTCTTTGCTGAAATGAGATGAACCTGCTATGCTCTGGTAAGTTTTTGTTTCTGACAAAAGGTGTCTTCCCTACAGACTGACCGCCTGAGACCAGGCAAAAGGAAGGAATTTTGTGAAGGTCAGGGTTAGTTTTTGTTAGGGGAAAGGATTACTTACTCCATGTTATTCTGGATGGAGAAGAGGTCTTGGAAATGTGGACCTTAAAAGCCCAAGAAATAATTCTTCTTAGTTTCATACTTTTAGCTTGGTTTTGTGGCTTACTTATATGCATTGACTGCTTAGTGTTGGATTTTTTTAACATGTTCTGTTGTAGGTCAAGACAGCAGTATCAACAAATACTAAATCAATGGCTGCTAGTCAACGTGAAAGTCAGGTTGGATCTCTTCCTGTCCCACCTTTCACAGACTCTGTATTTAAATAGAAAACTTAGATTTTCTATCCATAAACACATCTGGATGATGTCCAGTAGCCACCAGTATTTTCCTGTTCATATTGAAGGTATGTTTGCAGTAGGGACCATTGCACAGAGTCTCAGTCTCCTTGGTTGCAATCTTGTTTAGAAAGATTTATAGCTTTGCTTTCTATTCCTGACTTATGCTCAACTGAAGCATAAAAAAAGATTAAAACTAAAGATAAACCTGATTTTGATTATAACTGTCTATAGATACCTAAATTTTTTTGTGAGACAGTTATTTTTTTAAAAAAAATATTGTTATGATTTGATTTTATTTTTTCTGAATGAAGTTCTACATTTAAAATTCCCTTTGAGGCTGCAAAGTTAAGATATTCTTATTTTTCACATCCTCGTTTTGTATCAGGCTTTGTTAGTGATATTGGTAGCTTTAACTGCTGGGATTTCTCCCTTTAAGGATCAGCTCTTTTCCTGTTTAAAAAGTCAGCACTTCTACACTTGACTGCTTTTTACAAAGAAAATCTTCCAGTATATCAATCATTCAGTGTACCATCCTTTCTTTAATGTGAGATGTACTGTGAAAGATACATGTATCTCATTAAACAAATACAGTGACTAAGATTATAACAGCCTTTTGGGCTGTGGGGGTTGACTTGCTTGTAGTTCTGTGGGAATCTGTGGCAGAGATGAGAATAATAAGCCAGTTCCTGGCTGTGGAATCCTAACTCCCCCTCCTTCCAACTGGGAAAGTTGCCTTCTAGCAACTTCTGCTTTGAGCATGAATGAAGTAGGTATTTAAAACAGCATGTGTTACATATGCAGCATCTTTGCCTAAGCCTCTTGCATCAGGGGTGGGAGAAAGAACAGAAGAGATGTTTGCAGGGGGAGTGTGAAATTCCTTGTTTGCACACTTTGCTTTTCCTGTGCTCATCCTGGAAAGCCAGCCTAGAAAGAGATTGGGGGCATGAAATGCTAGTGGGGAGAATGTCCTCAAGGAGAGAATATCTGCTGTCACCCCTCTCAGTGTGCTGCTGTAAGAAGAGGAAGAGTCAGTGCCCTCTGCCTGTTCCCTAGCCATGTGGCTTTTCCCCAACTCCCTCCCCATCCTGTGGCAGGGAGCAGCCCCGGTCCAGTTCCAGTTATACCACATTTCTGAGAATTGTGGAATCTGTTCTGCTTGGACACCGCTGCCACGACTGTCAGGCTCTACAGGGAGCTGGTAAACTGGGCCAAACCCAAGTTGGCCTCCACGTAGAGGCATTTCTCTCTGTGCACGGAGTGGTGATGCTCTCTGGGAATGTGTGTCCTTTATGCCTTTTTTTGCATTTTGTGAGGTTTTTTTAGCCTGCTGTAGCTCTGGAAGACTGAGCATTGGCTTGGAAAGTGCTTGGGCAGTTGGTAACAAAAGTTTGGGAAGGCTCAAGTAGACAGAAGGAGCACTTCTTATTTTGTTAATACCTGCAGGACTGGGTGATCCCTCTTTAGACCTGCTGTTCACCCTTGCTGTCCCTCATCACATTCTCATTTTATTCCTCTGGGGGTCTTAGTAGTATATGTTTGTGTCTTGTTTGGTTTTTAGTATGTGGTCTTTGTAGCTTTTCTCCCGATTTCTTACCTAGATTGTAATCTTTAAAAGGGATAAGAGGTTTAAAACCTTGTCCATCATATTAGTAGCTTTAAAATAGTGGTTCATCCTACCTTAGCTTCATAATTAAAAAACGAACAACAGAACTCATCACTTAAATGAATTCAAACAGTCCTTTATGCCAACTGCCTGTTAGTAGAAATTAATCTCTCCTATCCCAACCACTCTGATCTCCTCTACATGTTAACAAGAGATGAAGAGCATACTTCCTGTTGCTTTCCCGCTTCCTGAAGATGTTATAACATCAGATGACCAGCAGCTAACTGGGAGAAGGTGCTACTGTGTCCAAATTTCCCGGTTCTACAGACCTACAAGATGCTAGAGGTCTCTGCCAGAGGTGCCTGCTGAACACACCAGATGGTCCTGAAGGCTTTCCGTGCTAGTTAGAGAGCAGGAGCTGGGCTGAGAAGATGAAACTGAAACCCTTTTGTGAAGTAAGCGGGGGTGGTGGAAGAGAATGGGATAAACTCTTCATGCCTGTGATCTCTTTTGGAAAAAGAGCAAAGATGAGCTGGCCAAGAGTAGAGTCCCTCCCACAGCCTGTTAGCTTCTTGGAGCCACATCCATTGCAGCTGAGCTGCAAGCCTCAGGATGCACTCTTATTTCCCTTGCAAAGTCTTGAGCAGCACCTGTGCTGATGTGTTTGTTGAGCTCTCCATCTCTGACCATGTGGTGCTCTAAATCAGCTGCCCCTCTGCCCTGGCAGCATCGATACCAGGGAACTCTGCCATTTCTGTCCGCTCTGACTCTCGCTCCTCCCTTGCAGCCTGCTCCTGTCAGGAGTCCTCAAGGGCACATCCCATCCGCTCCCATGAGGCATCATTGTCCTCTGCCAGCTTGGCAGCAAGAAGCTCTGTGCCGCTCTTACGTGCATGTCTCTTCTGGCTAGGCTCTCGTGTATCAGCTGTCGTGTCTTCTATTGCTGAAGGATGGTTCTTTAGCATTTCAAAGCAGAGGGCAAAAAATGTCAGTCCGTGCGATTTTCTTGGTAACTGGGGCGTCTTGCTCACATGGAGCAAAGCTGTGGTTATCCCCGTCTCACTGGGAAGTGAAAAGGTAGATGAGTGTGATATAAATGGGGGGATTGTCTGTGGGCAGCTGGGGGTGTGAACGGCCTCAGTGCTGACCTGCATGTAGAGAGAAACAGCACAGAGGACTCTGCTCTTGGGGAAAGTAGCAGTGTGTCTGGCCTGCTGCTCCTGCAAGTGCTAATCAGTTCTTTAGGTGTTCTCTCAGTCTTCCAGTACCTGAAGGGGCTACAGGAAAGCTGGGGAGGGACTTTTTACAAAGGGCAGTAGTGACAGGATGAGGAGGAATCGTTTTAAATTGGAAGGGGGAAGATTTAGATTAGACATTAGGAAGAAATTCTTCACAATTAGGGTGGTGAGACACTGACACAGGTTGCCCAGGGAGGTTGTGGATGCCCCCTCCCTGAAAGTGTTCAAGGCCAGATTGCATGGGGTCTTAAGCAGCCTGGTCTGGTGGGAGGTGTCCCTGCCCATGGCAGGGGGTTGGAACTGGATGGTTTTTAAGGTCTCTTCCAACCTAAACCATTCTATGATGCTGTCGTTCTCCAATGACACAGTAGAGGGGAGTGGCAGCTGTAGACCATTTTGTGAGGGAGATTTAGTAACAAAAGTTTATTTTATTGTGAAGCAGCTTTCCTCGTGTGGAAGACTAAATGCCTTCACCAATTTCAGAGTTACCTGCTGTGTTCTGGAAACGTTTCCTATTCCAAGACTGCTACGGCTGACAGCACTTAACGACTGACCTCACCCTGGGCGGCTGAGGAACCAGGGGACCTAGAGAGTGATTGCTTTCGTTTGCCCCCTTGCTGCAGCCTCTATTGGGCCTCTACAGGCAACTAGCAGGATTGTTTGTTGCTATTTATTTTCTGTCACTCACTGAAGGACCAAAGATTTTCATTCTCTAAGGTCTGTGTTCATTCGAAGTGTCAGATTAAAAAAAAGGTGGATGATAAAATGTGGGAAAAGGGCAAAGAATTAAGACTGTTCCCTTCATACCGATAAAATTCTTTCATTTCTGACTGTAACACCCTATCCTGTCCATGTCCCCTGCTTTCCATCAAAAGCAGCTTTCAACCATGTAGCATGAACCAGGATTTACAGATTGGCACTGAGGAACAGGAATGAAGATGGATTCTCTTAGCACTGATAGCTTTTAACATTCGTTCCTGACACCTGGTTGGCTAAAGCACGTATGCTCACTTCAGCTAAGTGCAGGGAAGTGAAAGAGCTGCAGTGAGGGAAGAGATGGAGGGCCTTGCAGGTGATTTTTATTAAAAAGTTGAGTTGTTCATTTGTAGCCATTTAGTGGGTATTGCTGTAGCAGAGTCTGAAATGAAAACTGCTAACCTCCGACCATTGGTCGCATCCATCAGGCTGCATCTCTGAAGTGCCTCTTATGCCCTTCCTTTGGGGCTCGAGGGGAAAGAACAAATCAGTCAGGGGTGAAACATTAGATCAGGCCGTTTCCAAGGAGGTCTGTTTGGCTCAAGGGGTTTGTAATGGTTAGTGGAGCTTTCCACCACTGAGATGCCTGTGAAATGCAGGTGGTGTCAGTGATGTTTTTTTTGGACTGCTGATAACTTTAAAACACTCACACATACACACTCTCCCCACTGTACTGGAATAATAGATTGTGTGGTTTTCCCTCTTTGCCAAATTCTTGCTACTTGAAGTTGTAGTTTCTTTGGTCTTCTGACCTGCAGTAGTTTATTTTCACAATACCTGCAGACTGGCCTTCATTTGAAATGTGTGCTTGTGGCAGAGGACTTGGTTGTTAATGATCTCCTTTAGGTACTAACTAGCAGGCTTTGCATGTGGCTGTTTGGACTTGGTCCTTTCCTTGGTGATGCTGCTGAAGTCATTCAGAGCAGTGCTCACAAGATGAGAGGTCTGTACTGGAGAGGTTGTGTGGAGAGTTGGATGATATTCTTAAATGTCTTTCAAAGATAGTGAAGAAGTAAAATGAAGTTTTGGAAAACTGGTGCCAACAAAATAGTTTCAGATCTGTCCCCATCGAAAAAATATTTTCCTGAAAACTGGTTTGAGAGTTGCAAAGTCTTCAAGAGCAGCATTCATCCTCTGTTATAGAGGAGGAAAGATTGAGAGGTGATGTGACAGCCATTGTTTGTCTGTGCGAGATATGTGTGGCACCCGGGACAAGGCCAGGTCTAAATTGCTGTGCTGGAAGCAAAGGCTGAGTGTTAGGAAAGAGCTTATCATGGTCCTTCATGCCTTTATTGCGAGAGACTGGCTGAAGAGATGAGTAAGTACTAAGAACAAGATAGATAAGGATTTCTGAGGAGTGGTTTAGGAGAGCTGATCCTGCCCTGGCAGTTAGATGACCGCTCTGGGTCCCTTCCCATTTGCTTTACCCTAGTTGAAATCAAAACAACAGATTTTTAATTTGCTTCTTGCTTTCAGGGAGTTGCTAAATGAGACAGTTTTGCAGACCACTTGCCAAAAGGGGTGGACTTCATTTCTGTTCCATTTGAGTAGCTAGAGCTGCTCTGAAATTGAAATGAATATGTTGTTCAGATCTCCAGAGACCACCTCTTGAATCTGTGTGACTTGCAGCTAGTGCTCATTTCTTTGGCGTTATTCAGTCTCCCACATAGCTTTGTTTCTTCCTAAGACAGAGATCCCACATGCTGTTGGGATCTCGCAAGCTGCAGAGATCCCTTCTGACTTCATTGTATTCCATTAATGATTCTTCATTCAATTCCAAGTTGCACGAACCAGACTGCAGGATCCGGTTTTTAGGCTGCAATATCTCTTTCCAAAAGAATTCCCTTGATGGTAGAGAAGGTGTCTGCATTGGTCCTAAATATTCTTTGCTGCCTTCTTTCACTCCAGTATATCAGAACAAGCATATCTGGGTTAAAATGCTACGGTGCTATTCCTTGGCATCCCAAGCATGTGCTTGAGATGTTGCCTTTTTTCCCTCCTTCCACACTTGCATCAAAGGGAGTTTAAATTGCTGCCTTTGAAAACTGCAGTTAGAAACAGTCTCATCGGGAGTGTACCACTCAGAAGTTCCCCTTCCTGCTGTTCCCTGCAATTATTTGCAGCTTGACTAGCAGTGAACCTTGATGCATAATGAAGATTGGAGCCCATAAATACTGTAGGTGAATCAATATCTCAATTGAAGTTCACAAGCCAGTTGTGTTTCTAAGTAGAAAGAAAACCAGAAATCTCTCCCATAACAGAAAATGGAACAGTGAGGCCTTGGAGCAGCACAGAAGAGATTGCGAGGTTAGGAGGAACACCAACACTGGAAACATTTCGGATGTATTGCCTTCCCATTTGTGTAAGGGTTGGCTGCACCGGTGCAAGGCTGGCTCTCATTAAATTAAGGTTTGATTGTTTTAATGAACCATCAGTTCCTCGGACAAAGAGCGGAGCTCTTCCTCTATGCCATGCCAATATTTCTTTTGGAAGACTATGTCAGCTTCTAGCCTTTCATCCCAGATTGCAGCCAAAGAAATGACTGAGTGACTTGGGAGTCTCCCACAGGGCAGTCTGCACACCTGCAAGTCCTTCTCCCCTTCCCCCAATAAAATTAAATTGAATATTATGTTCATATTTCACATTTCATATTTGGATGAAGTGTAGCAAAATCCATACTTGGCAACACTCGTACTGTTATCGAGAGGCAGAGTTGGGTACTCACAGGCATGAGAAAGGCCTCTGGCAGATCAAGAGGAAGTAGCTGGGTCTCCCAAATCCTGTGCGAGTGGCCCACTGATTGCAGCGCTGTCTCTCATCTTGCTGTTGGACCAGTCTGCAAAAAGCAGAGGGAGCCAAAGTCCCAGGGAGCATTCCAATTTTTTTCCGACAAAGCTTCATAGAGCTCATCCTCGATCTCTTGCTCTTCTCCAAAAGTTTAGAACTAAAAATGAGAGAGGAAACCTTCCTGTAGAGCAGCTTTCGGTCCTGTTCGTTGGTTTTTTTTTTTTACAGTATTGGCTAGTGCTTTGGCACACCTTTTCTTCTTTTCCCTCATTCCCTGGAAGGGGCAAAAATGCTGAAAAAAAGCCTGAACTCTCTTGAACAGTCCACAAAATGTGATTTATGGTGGAGCTGTAAACCTGATGTTTAAATGGTTCCTTTCTTGGTTTATTTTTCCGCAGGTCTTTGTCCTCACCATGTCAAGGAGTGTTAATGATGTGTCCCCTCTCCATTGCATTCCCCACCTGTCGTCTTGCTAGGATCTGACTACAGAATGAACATAGCAGCTGTGTTTAATGCCCTGCTCGTGTCTATCCTCGCTGCTGTGCTGTGGAAGTACATCAAACTGCGAGAGCATGCCTTCATGGTCGAAGAGGAGTTGGTCCTCACGCGTCAGTCTCAGGAACTCTCTCAGGCTCAGATTGACTACCATGCAGCTCTCCAGGCACTGATGGAGGATGGTACCAGGATGGTGTGCACCGGCAGGATGCACACTGACCGCATCTGCCGCTTTGAGTCCCTCTGCTACTCTACCGAGGCTGAGGAATTTGTCTACTTTCACAGCAACTCCTCGGTCATGCTGCCCAGCCTGGGCTCCCGGAGGTTCCAGCCGGCCCTGCTCGACCTCTCCTCGGTAGAAGATCACAACACTCAGTACTTCAACTTTGTGGAGCTGCCAGCTGCTGCACTGAAATTTATGCCAAAGCCAGTCTTTGTGCCTGATGTGGCTCTGATCGCTAACAGGTTCAACCCAGACAACCTGATGCACGTCTTTCATGATGACCTCCTCCCCATTTATTACACCATGCAGCAGTTCTCTGATTTGGATCTGGAGGCACGACTCTTCTTCATGGAAGGGTGGAGTGAAGGTGTTCATTTTGACCTTTACAAGTTACTGAGTAACAAGCAGCCGCTCCTCAAGGAGCAGCTTAAAACCCTGGGCAAGCTCCTCTGCTTTACGAAATCGTATGTGGGACTGTCCAAAATCACCACCTGGTACCAGTATGGATTTGTCCAGCCACAAGGGCCAAAGGCTAACATCTTGGTTTCCGGTAATGAGATCAGGCAGTTCACCAAATTCATGATGCAGAAGCTGAACGTCAGCTTGGAGGAAAGCTCCAGTGAGGAATACATCGTAGTGTTCAGTCGAACAATCAACAGACTTATCCTAAATGAGGCAGAACTAATCCTGGCTCTTGCTCAGGAGTTTCAGATGAAAACCATCACTGTCTCTCTGGAGGAGCATTCATTTTCTGACATTGTCCGGTTGATCAGCAATGCGTCCATGCTGGTCAGCATGCATGGGGCCCAATTAGTCATGTCTCTCTTCCTGCCAAGAGGTGCCACAGTGGTGGAGCTCTTCCCTTATGCTATCAACCCTGAACACTACACCCCTTACAAAACCCTGGCAACCCTTCCTGGCATGGACCTGCAGTACATCACCTGGCAGAACACCAACAGGGAAGACACTGTTACCTACCCGGACAGACCTTGGGATCAGGGTGGGATTGCTCATCTCGACAAAGCTGAGCAAGAGCGCATCATTAAGAGCACAGAGGTGCCGCGGCACCTCTGCTGCCGCAACCCTGAGTGGCTGTTCCGTGCCTACCAGGACACAAAGGTGAACATCCCTTCTCTCATCCATGTGATCAGACAGACTGTGAAGTCTAAGCCTGGACCCAAGAAACACAAGTGGTCTAGTAGCCTCTACCCTGGCAAAGTGAGGGATGCCAAGTGTCAGGCCTCTGTCCAGGGCACGACTGAAGCTAAACTTGCTGTTTCCTGGCAGATCCCCTGGAACCTGAAGTATCTCAAGGTCAGAGAAGTGAAATATGAAGTGTGGATACAAGAGCAAGGGGAAAACACTTACATGCCTTATATATTGTCCCATCAGAATCACACCTTCTCAGAAAACATTAAGCCCTTCACAATATACTTGGTGTGGATACGCTGCATCTTCAATAAAAATCTCCTGGGACCTTTTGCAGATGTGCTCTTGTGTAGTACATAACCTGTCGCGCTACCTGTACAGCTCTGCCCTGCTTTCCACTCCATCTGTGGTTTAAAACTCCTTGTCTTGTAGTTTGTAGAGGGCTGAAGAGGACTAGACTGTACCAGTGCCTAAGTGTCCATTTTATTGCACTCCACGTGTGTTCTTTAAATGGTATTTATTTCCCGTGAGTGTTTTTTAAAAAGAAACCTCTGCGACTCTTCAGAGTAACTTCCAGAGGTTAAATTACATGCCTAATACATGTAATTGAAAACAGAATGGAAGTGAATTGTGTGTACCTTGGTCGTGATTTAAATTCGTTTCTATTGTGTGGTGAGTATTTAAGCACAGTGTTAAACTGCAGTCAATTCCATGGCTTGGTGGGCAATTCTCATCAGCTTTTTCATTGTAAGTTACGTTTTTCAATAACTCTGACCGTAACTTTGAATTAAAGATTCGGTAAGAGAGCCTTCATTAAACTGCTGTAAACCTCCTCGATACTTTTTTTTTTCCTTTTTATTATCTGTCAAAATGGTTATTGTGATGGATTTATCTATTGCTGTGATGAAATGTGTATGTGGGTACCTTTTTATTCTTCGTATTTTGGCTGAAAAGAATGAGATTGTAGTGTCAGCTTTATGCATAAAATCAGATTTTACTGCACCCTAATAGCAAGAGGCTGGAGAAGCAGATGGGAGATAGAAAGGATGGAGTGTATAAAGTAAATTACTGTGCTTTAAGATCTGTTTTCATTTTGTGAGTTGCATACAGGTCTGTGAGAAAGCTTGGGGTTGGTTTGGAAGAGCTGATGGGGGAGAGATTGCACTTTGAGCAGTGCTCTGAAAACAAAGTGCTTTCTTCTGGTGTTAGATCAGGGTGATCTGTTGATAACAGCCGCTAACAGGTATGTGCTTTGCTAAGTAGTGAGCAGGTGGTCGCAAAAGGGTACCTTTCTGGGCACAGGTTTTCCTGGATGTTGGTGGGAGGAAGCATAGTAAGGTAGGGGACAGGTAGGTGGGTGCCATGGCATTGAGCCCGACTAAGCACATGGCAGGGGTCAGACTGGTGACACTCGCACTTCGGTTGCTCTGGTCAGGTGAGTAAGTTATTGTAGACTTAGACTTGTTTTCCCTGAGATCCGAATCTGGCTTCGTTGCTGGAGTAACACAGTGTCTACTTAGGACCTGATCCTGCACGTTTCTCCTTTAGGTGGAGACCTAAAAGACGCTCTTTGAAAATCAATTCTGTGTCAAAAGTACAGGCCTTGGAGATGCAGAAGAATGAGGTGTTTAATAGAAGTCAGCATCCTCCATAGTTTATAACCAGCATTAAAGCAATAGGGAAAGTGATTCTTCTCTTCCTCACCAGTCCCCACTGTCCTCCTAAGGTCTGGATGGATGTTTGAACAGTAGCATAAATGGCTTGCCTTCTGAGTGATGGACTGATAGATGAGCATCTCAAGGCAGGATAATAATATGAGTTCTAGAGAAAGGGGTAGAAAAACATTGCTGTACAAATCAGACAAGAAACAAAAAGGTTGAAAAATGAGTGAAACACCACAGTACAACTTTGCCCCTTCAGGCAAGTGGTACTCCTGTATATTCATTTTCTTTGTGTCTTTCTTTGTTTACAAATATGTATGATTTAAAGGGAGGAAAAAAAAAAAAGAACAACAATCCAAAAGTGTGGGTTTGCATTGCCGTTGTAGCCTTGTCACCAGTATTTTTTGACTTGATATTTTCAAGGGGCACAAGAATACTCCTGCTGTTGTTTTCTTAGGACAAACTTCGCTTCAGCAAGAAGTGCATTATCTGAGCTGGCCCCAAAGTCTCCATGTTGGCACACGGATCACGGAATCACAGGATGGTAGGGGTTAGAAGGGACCTCTGCAGATCTTCCAACTCCCCTGCTAAAGCAGGTTCATCTAGAGCAGGTTGCACAGGAATGCATTGAGGTTTGGTTTCGAATATCTCCAGAGAAGGAGACTCCACAACGTCCCTGAGCAACCTGTTCCAGTGCTCTGTCACCCTCACAGTAAAGAGGTTTTTCCTCATGTTCAGGGCAACTTCCTGTGTTCCAGTTTGTGCTCATTGCCTCTTGTCCTGTCACCATTGAAAAGAGTCTGGCCCCGTCCTCTTGGCACTCATCCTTTAGATATTTATAAGGATTGATAAGGTCCCCTCTCAGTCTTCACTTCTCCAGGCTAAACAGATCCAGGTCTTTCATCCTCTCCTCATACGAGACATGCTCCAGTCCCCTAATCATCTTTGTATCCCTCTACTGGGGAGCCTGGAACCACATGCTGTGCTCTGGAAGAGGCCTCACCTGAGCAGAGTAGAGGGAGAGGACAACCTCCATCGACCTGCTTGCTACAGTCTTGTTAATGCACCACAGGATACCATTGGCCTTGGCCATGAGAGCAGATTACTGACTCATGTTTAGCTTGTCCACCAGGATTCCCAGTCCTTCTCTGCAGAGCTGCTTTTCAGCAGGTCAACCTCTAACCTGTACTGGTGCAGGGAGCTGTTCCTCCCTAGGTGCAGGATGTTAAGGCTCAGGTGAGAGAAACTTCATAAATGGGCAGCAGGCATGAGAGCAGGCTGTTTAGGGAAGCCACCAGGACCAGTAGCTCCTCAGGACCTCAGTGGCTGATTAGCTCCTGCTCATGGCACGGGTTTGCAGCAACCTCACTTCCCCACATCCATTCAAGTTAGTTGAAGGTAACCCTGTGGCCACTGACCATCCTGCTGGCTGTTGCAAAGGTGGTGGTAATGTTGGCACCCTATGAAGTCGGTTTTGAGTGAGCTGTCAGAAGGCTGAAATATACTCAGTGTTCATTTTGCACCAGTTCTCAGAAGTAGTTTTATTTGGGTGTGTGAGCTGCCTGTGTTCTCCTAATAATCTTTTGACTTGGCTTGGATATTGGTCTCTGTGTTGCTTTCCTGCCTGCCTTTCTCAGCGCCTTTTGTAGCAGTCCTTTGCCTATAATTTGTAGACCATCCCATTTCCTTAAAATTAGTTTCATATGATTGCAGATTTTCTAACATTTGCAGATTGGTTACAGCAGATTAACTATTTTCTTCTCATATCCTAATGATTGTAATCAACAAAATTTGCTACAGAGCAATGAAGTGTCATCTGTGTGAGTTGGAAACCAACAGTGCTCTTAACTCTAGCATGAAGTGGTCTCTTGCAGGCAAAGACTCTCTTTTTCCAGTAGATAATCAAATGTGCTTTCCAAAAATAAGCATTCTGTCTTCCTCATATATGTTGTGACTACTTTACGAGGTGGAAACAGAAGATTTTTTCTGTTTCGAATTCTGAGATAGCTGAGCACTGATGTTATGATGGTGCTGTTGCTGTTTACCTTCAACACATGCCCAGTGTAAGTATGTCTGTACTGGAGCCTCACCAAATTCCTCCTCTGCCGGAACATGCAGCACTGGGAGGACATGGCCCAGCCTGTAGCTGTCACAAATTGGGCACAGTTGTTTTATGCTGATTTTTGCTATCTCAAGAACAATGCTGGAGTGAATTTTCTTTCCTTTTAATGTCTTTGTCATCAGAGCTCTGTAGGCCCATTCCATTTTTCACCCCTCATCCTCTGTCCCACAGGCTGTTTCCCTTGCTTCATACAAGTGTCCTCTCACACAGTTTTCAGCCTTCACGTTTCAAGGAATCGCAGCAGGATTCTCTGTCAATGCTATTTCTTGACTGATCAGAAGGGATGTTTCCTGGCATTGCCTAAAGTTTCATCCTGTAGTGAATGCAGGCTCTGCTCATGCTCAGGAAAGCAAGGCTGCAGCTGGGTTACTGTATTTCCAAACCAACTTATTCCTCAGGCAGGCATATGGGGCTCCTTTTGACAAGTTGTGTTGTGCAAGAGACTCACACCTTCCACTACTGCATCATTTGGGTTTGCTCCCAAAGCAAATACATTAAGCTCTGTGGTGCTGTCTGGCCTCACTGTCCTGGAAGAAGAGAAATAGCTGGGTTTAAATCCAAAGCCCCTCTGGAGACAGTGCAGGATGCTAATAGCAAGCTGGTCTTGAACTCGCTGCTACTGGACTTGGCCATGCTTCTGGAGATGGATCACCTAGGAGGATTTCCTCTGGCTGCAGTTTCATATCTCATTTTAATTAGCTCCAAGTGCAAGGAGCAGCTTGCTGCTGTGGGAAGCTCCGTGCAGATGTGTACAGGGGTGAAGAAGGACTGAATGGAGCATGTACCAGCTTGCAGGCATGAGGTGTTGGAGCAGGAGCTGCAGGTTGTATGTTAATATGGTTCCCTACGGGACTTCTCAAGTATGATACTACCTTTAACAGAGCCAGAGCAATTCATGCAACTGTTACTTTCCATTGATTGTAGCACAAGCTCTCCCTCAAAAACCATATCCAAGAACATAAACATTTTGCAAGAGGCCCAACTCCAGCCTGTCTTGAAAGGACATGCTGCCACCAGGGCTGTGGAGAGTTGGGACTTAGAGATGCCACTTGTCTTAGATGGACCACCCCTTGCTGAACATAAAGGAATACCAGTTACCCTGGAGGTGTAGCCTGGAAGAGCCAGGAGCAGGTTAGATTAGGACAAATTGAGGGCTGAAAAGTGACTAAGCCAGACTGTTTCTAGATAGACCAGGACTACTGGGAGGTGGAGGAACTTGTTCCAAGCAGCCTGGCAGGTGGCATTTGGCATGATCACCTGTGGGATCTCACATCTGACAATTTCTAGCGCACTTGTTTGCCATCTTCTCAGGAATCTGACACACTGAGAAATAATAACAAAATCCTGTTTTTTCCTTTGTTTTATAGGTGTAGTTTAGTAGTCCTTTTGAGATAAACTGAGTCCTGCCAAGAGACTATCAGCATCCTCTGTGTGGCTTTTAAACCCTTATTTTTTATACAGGAATTGTCCTCTATGTGATGTCACTTAGTGGTAGGTGTCCTCTTTGCCCTGACCCAGGCACAGGACCTTGCACTTGGCCTTGTTGAACCTCATGAGGTTCACATGGGCCTACTTGTCCAGGTCGCTCTGGATGGCACCTTGTTCCTCAGATGTCAGCGACACCGGTCAGCTTGGTATCATCTGCAAACTTGCTGAGAGTGTGCTCAGTCCCCCTGTCTATGTCATTGATAAAGATATCAGAGTATTTGTCCCAGTACTGACACCTGAGGGGCACCACTGATCACCAGTCTCCATCGGGACTTTGAGCCATTGACCACTACCCTCTGCAAGTGACCATCCAACCAATTTCTCGTCCACCAAACAGTCTACCCTTCAAATCCATCTCTCTCCAATTTAGAGAGAAGGATATTGCGGGGAACCATGTCATAGGCCGTACAGAAGTCCAGAATCCTGAATCTCACCCAGAAAAACCCATGCCTGCCATAAATTACTACTGGGTAGCTTCTACTTAGCAAAATTATTGCATCTTTTTTTTTATTGGTCCTATGGCTTTCTCCAGCTTCTGGGTTCTTTCTTCTCATCAGCTGCCTGTAGGTGGTAGGAGCAGGTGGTGATGTGCTTGCTGTATTCCAGACTGGTCACCCGATGTGGGTTTTCCACCTCCAGAAAGTGACTGGAGATGTATAATCAAAATATTTGATTTTGCAGAGTTCCAACTGAGATTTTTCTGTCTCCTTCCTCTGCCCTCCTCTGGTTCTTTCAGATGGGTCCTTTCCTTGAGGAAATAATAATTTTTAAGGGCAATAATTTGGGACTTTTAAGAGCTACTGTGGAGAGAAGGAAGATAAAAAGGAAAACCAAACCCTTTAAAAGGAGCTTAGGAAATAAATTTGCAGGAGAAATTGGACAGTGTCTTAGAAGATTTTGGTGAGAAATCATGCAAAGTGCTTTTTTTTTTGCTTCATCACCTCCATCTAAATACATTACTCAAGGTAAATGTATGACAGGAATATTTTTCAAAGCTACTTGCTGATTTTTTTTTTCTCCTTCCATTTCGGGCCACCTTTTTGTTCCTGTCTCTAAGGCTCTGCATACCTGCCGCTCTAGGATGTGTGGATGACTTGTCCTGAGACACCAGCATCTCACAGAACCCCAATTAAATTAAGATACTGAGGAAATTACTTATTTTATGATCCCACAGGCTATGGATGTAAATGACTGAGGCAGAGGCACACGTACTGCAGGTGGGCTGGCAAGGGCTCTGATCAGAGCCTTTAACCTCTTTAGGGCAGAAGTTGGTCCATCTATGCAGCAGGGAGGTTTTTGCTTTCTGGGATTCCTGGGTGAAAGGGACTCTATGAGCACAACATCATCTAATTTATATTAAACAAAAGGGTGACTTCAGCATCTTTATTGCTGTATCTCATCTGTTGAGTTGTATAAATAGCAGACTTATTTCTACAATATTTTTGCTTCTGGTGCCTGTGCAGTATAAGGCGGGGTAGGTTTAGTGGATAAAAGAGCACTTAATTTTTCCCTGCTGGACTTGGGGTAGGCACACTCTTGGAATGACTTTCAGTGTGATGACTGACAGTCCATCTGTGCTGTGGGTGGTATGAGAAGCATCACCATCTGCATGTGTGTGAGGCACATCACCATCCTTATGTAAAAGAAGTCACCTCCCCCAGCATGTCCCCCCTAAGGAGGCTTGAGCCAGACCCTCTGCTAGCGTGGAGCTGGTTGCAACTCAGCAAGCTGGTGCGAATCTAGACTGACTGAGGCCATGGCCCATCTTGTCACCCTCTCAAATCGTCCCTTCGGAACATGCTGATTACTAAATTAATAGTTGGCACGTTCAAACAGATAAACCAAATAGCCTCCTGTTTGCTCAAAATAACTTGGCAGCCATCAGCACCTTTAAAAGCTGCTTAGTCCTGCCATTTGAAAATGTGTTGCCTTTAAAATTTAATTGAGTTTCCCTTTGTTTGGTATTTATTCGAACAGCTCGCTCGAATTGCCTGATTTACCTTCTGGGTTAGCCGTGCTCCGGTATGCATAATGTAGCATCCACAGATGCATCCATCTCTGTCCTAGAGACTCCTTCTTCCTTTGTCCTTCCTTACTTTGATGTTATTCTGGCCATCAGCAACAGCAACTCCTCCAGCCTGGCCAGCGTTGGGGGTAAGGTGGATGGAGGTGCAGCAGTCTGCAGGCAGCAGAAATGTTATTTTCCAACTGTGTATGTATTTCCTACAGTGTTTTCCCATGGACATTTCTGTCAGTGTGACATTTCCATGATGAGTCAGTTCCTCCTGCTTCCTCAATCCGCCTGGTAAAAAACCTGCTGGGTTCCTGTTGCCATCCACGATCAGGTATTCAGATGGCAGCTCCTGTGCAGACTCCAGTGGGTCTCTTGGTTTGGGTGATTTCACCAATATTGAAGAAAACAGAGCTGAATACTGGCCTTTCCCTACCCTTCAGCTCCAGGGGCCAGGTCTGCTTGTATTCAGGGACCGTTTATGTCAGGAGTGCTCTGGAGGGTGGGAGCGCCTTCCCAGCAGATGCAAGTCTCAGACTTAAACAAGTGCAGAGCTGTGCCTGCTGCCCAGCAGGTGCCCCAGCCCTGCTGCAAGAGGACCTGACTAGGGGCAGAGAAAAATGAGGGCTGCTGGTTGCCCACTCCACAGCACCCTGCATCTCCATCCCACCTATGTACAACCAGGTCTGGGCTGTCTGGAGTCGTATCTCCCCGTAGTTTTCTTTTCCTGACATAGCTACCACACTATGGGCATGACACAGAGCTGTGCGCGTTGGCTTGGATTTGGTAGGTGATGCCCATTTCTTCTCATTTGAGAAAGTTTTAATACTTGATTTACTGATCCAGCAGCATGTCTCCCCTCAGCACCTGTTTATGACTCAAGGAAAAAGACTTTCTATAGCAACTCAACAAGGACAACACAACATCCTGGTGTTCTTCTGTGTCTTATTGATGGTAAGGTGTGGCAGACTTGGGTTTAGAAGCAGAGGCTCAGGCTGCTGCTCAAGCTGACTAGCAGGGTAGGGGGACCCATGGCCATCTGGCCAATGCTTTCATGAAATGTGCCTGGGATTCTCACTGCAAGAAGCAGGGAGGACTGGGGCAGTGCATGGGGCATTGCCATCTGGGGCGACACTGGAGAGTCTCCTGTTTTTTTGGGTGAGAGTCCAGTGGAGGATTGTAGATCCAAGCCATCGGTTTTAGCCAGGCACTCCAAGTTTTGCTGTTTTGTACAAGCCCTCATCCCAGCTCTGCTCCTCTGTTTCAAGGACTTACACCATTCCCCATTACTTTGTACTTTTTATTCCCTCTTCTCTAGACTCCATCTTCTGTTTTGCCATCAGAAGATGGAAAATTTGAGCTGGACTTTGAGCTGTGGTGAGAACTCCACGGCAGAACACTGGTGCATCTCCAGCTGTGGCCAGGGAGCCCCTGCTGGCATCACTGTGCAGCCTGATGGAAGATGAGTGCAGCCCTCCATATTTCATAAACATCTTTTCTTTTTTTCATCTATTTCCTTCTGGCAGATAAAAGTGCTTTCCTTTATGCATGAATACCTTTCAGTTTCAGAGCCAGACAGTTGTGAAGAATCTCTTTCCTTCCTTCTTCTTCCTCCAAATTCCTCCCTCAGGATTATGGCAGTGCTTCAGAGGAACAATTTGAAATGTATTTTACTTGAGGGCAAGAACAGGATTCAGTTGTCTGGGAATGAGGGTTTCAGGTGCTTTGGGTTCTTGTTCTTTTCCCACCTCCTGGTTGCTGAATTTTGCCCAGGAGGTGACTATGCAGGACATCCTCTGGTTTATGCTGATGCCTGGAAGATGCTGCCTTCTTGGAGAAAGGGGACAATGAGACATCTCTGCTGCACCTCCAAGGGAGTGGACACAACAGTCATATATCCCAGCTGCTTCTGTGAGAAACACTTTGTTTCTTTGACAATTCCCACACGCACACACCTTCCTACCACAAAAACACAAACAACCTCTATTAAGGATACAATCACTTTTTAATTGAAAAAATCTAAATTCCAGTGCTAGGTTCCCATTCAAAACTTGTTTTGAAACAATTTTCAGCTATTCCTTAAGGGTTAGAGGGTGGTTTTGGACTAAATAGTGTTTTACATAGACCATTTTCACAGACTGGAGGAAAAGCTGAGAAACTGGTGGGGCTGACATGAGAGTCCCTGCCCTCAGTGCAGAATCTTTGGTAGTGGAAATATCAGGGCAGCCTTTACCCCCAGAAATGTGCTACAAAGCTTGGGTACCTGTGTAGACAGAAAGAAAACTGCCCAAGAGCAGCTGGCTTCATTCTCAATACTTCACCCTTCTAGGTACCATCACTTTTCAGAGCAAGGACCTAATTTAACCATGTTCTCATCCAAAAAGACAGGATTTCTGGTGGCCCAGGCCAGGGAGATCTCTAGCCATTGGATTATGGTTACTATGGCAGTGTGTAGGTGAGGGTGGCAGATGTATAACACCAGGCAGTTGATGGACACAGCTGTCTATGTGTTTTTTCTCACAAGGCAAGCACCACTGGACTTACCCTGCTCCTGCTTCTTATCCTTAGCTCATAAAAAGCAAGAGCAGAGCATACTGGTGCCCAGTTTGAAGTATCCTCACCAGCAGCTCAGATGAGGGACACTTGGGTAGGCATCACACATAAATAATCCACAGAAATCTAGGCAAGGGTTTTGGCTCTGTGCTCTCAGCTCTCTTTCAAAGTAGTGATATTTCACCTCTGCTTTGAGGACAGTCTGAGAGGGCTGCGGTTGTTCAGCCTGGAGAAGGGTCCGGGGAGACCTTATAGCAGCCCTCCAGTACCTGCAGGGGCTACAGGAAAGCTGGGGATGGACTTTTTACAAGGGCAAGGGGTGATAGCATGAGGGGGAATGGCTTTAAATTGGAAATGGAAGATTTAGGTTAGACATTAGGAAGAAATTCTTCATGATGAGGGTGGTGAGGCACTGGCACAGGTTGCCCTGGGAAACTGTGGATGCCCCGTCCCTGGAAGTGTTCAAGGCCAGGTTGGATGGGGTCTTGGTCATCCTGGTGGGAGGTGTCCCTGCCCATGGCAGAGGGGTTGGAACTGGATGATCTTTAAGGTCCTTTCCAACCCAAACCATTCTATGATTTCAGGGGGAAGGAAAAAAATGCAAAACCCAAATTACTCACACAGCATGGTAGAGCCCCTTGGTTTGTGCTGCTCTGGGCCAGATAAATGCTTTGCCTGGAAACGGCCTCTGCCTGGTGGAATAAAAATAACCTCATAAAGCCAATCCCATATAATGTTTAGGAAAATATTACCACCACTGAGTGATCAACACATTCAGGAGCAAGCAAACATGTCCAGACCCAGCCAGGTGCATTCAGTGCATCCAACAGCAGCTCCAGGGAGCTTTACCCGTTTTTTGAACAGGAAACTGTTCCCATTCTGATTTGATAGCTTTTTTCATACCGTTTGCTTTCATGTAAACAATGGCACAGGTTGCAGAGGAATAAACAAAAATCGGGCCCTTGAATGCAATTGCTTACTAGGAAAAAGACCAAAGCAGAGAGGCATAAAATACGTGTATGGTGTTGGAGGCACCACCAGGTTTGCTGGAACTGTGAAACAGGGGGGCTTCTGCCTTCTGGGCTGTCCTGAGAGCGTACTTACCTTTACATAGATTTACAGCAGAGGGGGGAGTCTGTAACTGGCTATAAAAGAGACCCATTTATTGCTTAACTCTGAAGCTCCCTGACTCATGGGAGAGCCCATCCATTGCCACAGAATCAAAATAGGCTCAAAATGTGTAGGTTTTTTTACCCTGGCTATTTACAACTTTGCAAAGAAACACTCCAAAAATACTAACTATCTATAAATGCTAACTAACCATGAATCAACAGCTTCAAGCAGAAGCAACAAGAAGCATAAAACCAGTGCCATTAATTTTAATAGGTTTTGTTCATTACTGTTTAAAGAGTTTAAATAACCGCACCAGTGTATCTGCCACTACCCCAGCCTATCTCTCCAGCTACCAAAAGCTCCAGGTATTTTGGACCTCAATGTACACCATTTCCCTTAATGTCCTGCCTATGGAAAGCCATGGTCCTGCAGCGCACCAAGCGATGATGCTTTGGACTGCTTCACCGACCTTGACTTAGTCACTCAAGACCAGACATCTCTGAGAGCAAGCTGCCCATCATTCTCCTGGAGACACAGCTTAGGGTACTTAATTTCCCAGTTTAGCTAAGAAGGCAGCTCAAACCCTGCCGGTCTGGGAGGCCATGTGGAATGGCAGGGCTTCAAAGGAAAATGCTGCTGCTGGTGGCCTTGCTGTTTTCCCATTATCTAAGTTGCCTCCATGGTGATGCCAGGGCGATGCTCCAGGGCTGGGGATGGGAAGGGACAGAGGGCTGGCACGTGGCACAGGTTTTCATCTGGCATCCCCCGTTGAGCTCCCTGAGCTGCTTTGTCCCTGAGCCATGAGCTGTTTTCTCCTTGGTTAACTCAGTGCAATGGTTCCAGCTGGTCTCAAGCCATTGCAGCTAATGCCACATCTTTCCCATTTCTCTCTGACTTTCAGACTTGTTCCCAGGCTCCTGACAGCTCTTATCACCCCGTTGGTGCCAGTAGAACAGCAGCAAGCATGTGGAAGGAAGAAGGGGGCTGCCAGGAGATGGAGGCAAAAAAAGGAGGGTCACTCTGGGGAAGAGGCTCTGGGGGAGTTGCCCTTGGAAATCTCTGGGAGGCTGATCCCCAGGCTTTGGTGCCCAAGCAGCCAGGGAGAATAGCAATCACCACCTGTTGCTGGAAAAAAGGGTGCCTGGGGACTGGGCTCCTGCCAAGCATTTTCTCCTGGCTCTGCTCCTCTTCTTCCTTCTCCTTTGACTAAATTGAGCAAGCTGGCCATTGGCCTGAGCAAAAGCGAATCAAGAAGCCATGAACTCACAGTGATGTGCAATTAGATCATAGAATGGTAGAACAAGTTGGGTTGGAAGGGACCTTAAAGATCATCCAGTTCAAACCCCCCTGCCATGGGCAGGGACACCTTCCACTACATCAGGCTGTTGACATGCATGCTCTCCCCTCTACTGTGCAAAATTCTGTGTGCACCCTGCTTGAGCACAGCAGGTAGCCTCCTTCTGCCACCACTCTGTGCTCACTTAGAGTCCACCTGAGACTGAGAGTCCTTGGCTAACCCCTTTGTGCAGCCCATGACAGTGAGTCCAGGCTTTGCCAGGCCAGGCTGGGACTGGTGCATCACTTCCTGGGTCAAACATAAGATTAAAGTTTGCTTTTGGTACCACAGGCCTCTCTGCATTTGGTGGCAGCTTCCCCGTCCTCTCTCACTGGTTGCTGTCCGAGTCAAAGGGCCGTGGAACTGCACAAGCAGTAAGCAGCGTGTGCAATGTGTGTGTGTGCTAGCCTTACTCCCCACCATTTATCAGAGCCCTTTCCTCCTTGAGGTGTGAGTTTCAGGCTGTCCTTCCAGAGAGAGGACCTCTGCCGCATGAGAGGGTTATCTCAGAGGAGCCCACATGTCCCCTCTATCTCCCATATTTACTTTTTTTTTTCCCATCTCAATAGGCCACATAATGAAGAGCAAAGGGCACCTGCCAAAGGGGCCAGTAAAAAAAAAATCCTGGAGCAGACATTGTGTTTTGCCCCTATATTGCTAAAATGTAGATGAAGTTGGTTCAAACCCATGCGATATCTGGAGCTGAGAACTGCTCGATGACTTCCCTGCAGGAGATCAAATACCTGATTTTTAACTACCACATTTTGAGTGAGGTGTTTTGATTCACCCCTTGGCAAAAGGCAAAGAGGAAGCTCTCCAAACCCTGGCTCTTCCCAGGTGAGTTAAGAAAACAGCAGCGGTATTCTCATGTTTGAGGGCTGGCATTTCTACTTCACATCCAATACTTGGATTTAGGATCACTTCAGTATCAGCTTGATGGGATTTTATTGGGGTTGAAAGGCAGAGCTCGTGAGTGTTTTATTAGCTTTGAAGAGAACATCTATTGTTTATTAGTTGGAGAGAAGAACAAAGAATATATTGAGTTTGTGTTCAATAACTGCCCCAGTGCTCCAACCCACCAGCAGCTTCATCCCAGAGCAGGATATTCTCCGGAGCGGGATAGGATTGCGAAGCTGCAGGAACATGTTCAGGCAAAACCTGTGCAATCCTCTGTCTCCCTGGGCAAGGAGACAGGCAGAAGAGATGCCCTGGCTGGGGCAGTGGCAGAGGAGCTGGGGATGCAAGCTGCAGGCCGACCAGCAGCAGGGCAGAACACAATCATGTGGAGTGTTGATTTTGATTAACACCCGACTATGTAAAAAAATAAAAACATTTCTAGATCTTCTCATGGATAATTCACAAACAGATATAAATTGTTTGCTGGGAACAGCTCGCCTTGTTCTTTTTATCACGTTTATCTTGTGTGTGTCACCACATTAAAAGAGACACGAAAACTCAGTTATCCATATGTGCTCAGTACAGGCATCTCTATAAAATCCAAGGAAAACGAGCTGTGAAGAGCTGGAATGCTTTTAAAGGAGAAATACTTTACACCAGGAAAAAAAATCAGCATTAAAAAGACATCCAGCAGATATTTCTTCTCTGAGGCTAGTTATATTTTACAATTTATCTGTTACGGGAGGGGTAGGAAATTTTCTACGTAAGGCTGGAGCCAAGTTATTAATCCAAACCAGGGAGAGAGTGTTCAGCTGAGAAATATTTTCCTACCTGCCAAACCTCCCATAAAATGTATAAAAGCTGTTTCTCCACTCCTGCCATTGGTTGTAACTGTACTTTGTGTTTTATAGGATCTATGATATTTTTTTCTCAGCAGGATTTAATCTTTAAATTTTCTTCCTTTGCAAGGGAGAGGAAAGGGAGAAATGATGGTGCTCATAAGAAGGGCCACAAGTGAAAGATCTCATGCAGAGGTGTTGGATGAAGGCAGCCTTGGTGAGAACTCCCCAAGCTCCAGCAAGGTTGTGCTGGCGTAGCTCTGGCCAGCTCTTTTGCTCTGGGATTGTTCAATGCTTTCAGCTACAGATGGAGATCAGAGCTTTGAAACAAAACCTGCTACTGTTCAACTCCTCAGCAAACCCTGGGAAGTCCTTCTGGCTTCTGACCCCAGACCAGCAGCTTTTCTGCTCCTCTACCCAGGACCCCTTCTCCCATGCTAGCCCAGAAGGAGAGGCCAAGAGAAGGCATGTTACTGCTGGTTGTCTCCTTCCAACATGTTGTCTCCAGCTCTGTGGTCTTCTGCCAGCCCACAGGGACCCTGGCTGCGAGGCTGGGAGAGCTCAGCAATAACCCAGGAAGAGACTGCTGTCTCCATGCCAAGGGGATGGAGCTGCCCTGGCAGATTGCACTTTGAACATGGTGTTCAGTTTTGGGCCTCTCACTAGAAGAAAGACATCGAGGTGCCGACGTGTGTGCAAAGAAGCTGATGAAAGGTCCAGAAAGTCTTCTGAGGAGCAGTTGAGGGAATGGGGTCTGTTTAGTCTGGAGAAAAGAAAGCTGAGGGGAGAGCTGACCACTCTCTACAGCCACCTGAAAGTTGTGGGTCTCTTCTCCCAAGTAATAAGCTATAGGACAAGAGGAAATGGCCTCAAGTTGCACCAGAGGGGGTTCAGGTTATATATTAGGAAAAATTTCTTCATCGAAAGGGCTGTCAGGCACGGGCACAGCTGCCCAGGGAGGTGGTCAAGTCATCGTCCCTGGAAGTGTTTAAAAGACCTGTAGATGTGGTGCTTAAGGACACAGTTTAGTCGTGGACTTAGCAGTGTTAGGTTTACAGTTGGACTTGATGAGCTTAAAGGTCTTTTCCAACCTAAATAATTCTTTGATTCTATTATTCTATAACCTGTGGCATGGTGGGACCACTGTACCTCCAAAGGGAGTCTGAGCTCTGAGACCTCACTCTACACGGTACTTTGTGGCAGCACCCACAACGCAGTGCTGCTGTCTGAGCACAGCATCCCCCTTGCACCGGCATGTTAGAAGGGCTCTAACACAAATGTTCCCAGGAAACATCCACTCGCAGCTCACTGATCACCCCAGCATCCTCCAGACACCACACAACTTTGCCTGGAAATAGGTGCAACACCTCAGTCTCAAGATCCTTCTAACTGAGACTGAGCATCTGGATTGGGATAAAGAATTCACAGGGAGCGTGGGGGTAAAGAAGACTGATAGGGCTTGAACTGAGATATTTATTTCATCCCAGGATTTGAATTTCTTTGATCCATCTGGTGATGCTGTGGCAGGCTCATCATAAACCAGCTCAACAATCAGTTTAATTAGAGATCCTCAGTCTTCTGAAAAGTAAGTGTTCCTTGTCTTGCCCCCTCCACCTGATCCCACCTCTTCCTTCTCTCTCCTCAATTTGGCCCTCCACCTCCCACTTCCTCCTTTCCCCAAACTAGGGGGCACTGAAGCCCCTTATGGAAAGAGGCCTGAGCCAAGGTGGGGGTTGGGAGTGGGCTTTTAACTCCAGGCTCACAAGTAGCCGGGGTCCAACCCTGTGGCAGCTGTGGTTGCAGCTGCAGAAACAGGACCCAGGGTAATGGTGAGGGGCCTGAGCTGCCTGCCTGCAGCTCTTGCTTTCTTCCTAAAGTTGTTGCTCGCTCTAGTTATGGAGGTTTTTAGGTTTTTTAGGGTGGACCCAGTGCAAAACTGCCAGGAGCTGACAGTAACAATTTTTGACAGCTATCACAGAGAGTGTCCAGCGCTGAGATGAAGGGTTGGTTTTTTTTCTCCTTATACCAGCTCCACAACCACTAGATATACAACAGAGGTGGGTTTTTTTATAACATTTAGATTAATTACTTTGAAAATATTTATTCATGACATATCTGTTGCTAACGGTGGCTCACCAGGGTGTTGATGGAATAAATGTTTAAGTCTTTATGGAAAAAGAACATATTTTCTTTTCCTGTTTGATATCTGAGTGTTGATTAAAATGCATCCCAGTGTTGCAGAGGGCTTCCACAGTCAGGGTAGTCCACAAACTAGCCAAGGCTTTTAGCTAGCCACCCTTTTAGCTGTGTACCAAGCTACCCCTCATTCGTGCTTCTTAGCAATCTTGCTTTGATGCCCTTCGTTCCAGAAGTTGTTTATCAGACACCTCATAGCAGCTTTGCGAGCCCTGCCCAAAGTTTCAGATAGTTCCATCACAAGCACCTCCATGGACATGTCCTCCAGAACAATGCTTTGGGGGTTGTATGGGGTGAGGGGATTTCTTTAGGTGATTCCCCATTAAATGGCTTCCATACAAGCAATTAGCCTTTAGCCCAGGAACTGCACTGTGGAGATGGGGAAAAAGACCACACGCAAAATGAATGGAAGCTGCCCCCTGGCCGTGTGAACCAAGGATGCAGGTTTGCTTCTGCAGCGTGTCAGAAGATGCTGACACAAAGCATGTTTCTTCTCCTGTACTCTTTTGTGCTGCTTTCAGCTGGGATAGGGTGAATTTTCTTCCTAGTAAGGCAGGAAGTGCACAAGAAGCTGGGAGGAGACACAAACAGGAAGCTGACCCAAACTGGCCAAAGGGATATTCCATACCATATGATCCTATGCTCAGTATTTAACTGGGGAAGCTCACTAGAGAGTGGAACTGTGGCCTGAGAGCACCCCTGATGTCATTTTCCAGGCAGTGAGCAGTTTGGGTTGTGAATAATTCGATTTGTGTATATTTTTTCAATGTCTTTGTTTTTCTCCTCCTTTGCTGCCTTGTTGAAGTGGTTTTACACCAACCTGTGAGTTTTATTTTCTTTGTTTCCAGTTCTCCTTCCCATCCCAACAGGGGAGGAAGGGTGGAATGAGCGGGAGGCTGCATGGTTCTTTGTTGCCAGCTGGGGCAATCACCCTTCGAAAACTTAAATTCTCAGGGCATCTTATTAAAAACATAAATGGATTGGATCATTGTGACAGATAGTTCTCAGTCTTTTTTTCTCCTGTCTCATGCATCGTTTTCTTCCTTGCTGAGATTTTGGGTTTTGATGAACTGACAGGGCTTGACTCATCCCAGGATATGACCAAGTTAGCCACTTTCTTCAGATTTCATGATAGATGGTCTGGAAGGATGCGTTTCTTCCATGTGAAATGGCAGAGATGAGTGAGGTGCAGGCTGGCTGCAGGGAAGAGGTAAGGATGGAGGAGAAAGAGCAGAGCTTTGCCTCAAAGCTTCCAGCTGGTAACAGTAAGTTGCTTTGCCCACAGGGGTACCTCTGTGTTTTTCAAAACTTGGCCATGCCAACTAATAAATAACCACGTTTAGAGTCCTTGCTAAGCTCTTTTTTTTTTGATTAATATATCCATAGAAGCTGTGGAGAAGAGAGCTGTATCTCCCCACAGGCAGGCTGCGATCAGCCTTGTCATTCCTGCTCGGGGGGTACTGCCTTTTTAATAAACCAATCTGATTTAATGGTATTGTTTTCATATAGGGAAAGAGAAAACAAATTATTGATTCTTTACTCACGAAGAGGTAGCTTTCCAGCCTCTGTGTAATACCAGCAATGATTTTTCAATATAAAATGATTAAAAAAAGGGATAAGGACAATTCACTGTACTTTTGAGCATCCTTGATAGCCCATTTTATTATTATTGGAACACACTGTTTGCCTTTCAGAATTGTACAAGAGTTGTATGAGACCAGACAAAGGCTGACCTTGTGCCGGTTCGCTCCTTGGCTCTCTCCTCCACCATCAACCGTAACCTACTGCAGCATCCAGCAGCGCCCTTGAAACGGGTACTTTACCTGCCGAGCAAGCTCATAGCTGATGTGAACCCATCTGCTAACAGCCCTGGAGGAGCTGGCCACAACAACACCAGCATGTCTGCACTCTGTTGCTTTGTTTTCCATGGAGCAAACCCAGATCCTGGAGGTGTCTCTGTTTGTCCTGACTCAAAGGTGATCTTCGTCACAGGACCCCCCCGCCCTGTGCTAGATGCAGATGTGCTGCAGAGCGAGCTTGGTGGGGAGGGAGATCAGCCCGGAGGTGAAAATCAGATCTACACTTACCTGATTAACATAGGCACGGCCTAAGCCACTTTCCACCATCAGCCAGGAAATCTGAGAGAGGGGGAGAAATTGAATTTCAGCCTCCTCAGTATGAAGCCAGAACCCTAACCACTAACTCATCTCAGAAATGTAAATTTTGCAGAGTAGCTCCTGCAGACCTGGTTTGCAGCACATGGCAGGAGACAGGCCTCTCCCCGAGACAATTAAAATCTGATTTATGAGGTACAGTGGACAGATGGCATCTGGTTTTTGCAGTCAATGGTCTCTATGGAATAAAAGAGGCAAACTTCAAGGCCGTAGCTGCGCAAAGACAGAGAAATTACTTTATTGCCCATGTCTCTGCAAGTAACTGCATGGGCACCCCTGCTCACACCATGTTGGGGCTTGAACTCACCAGCTCTGCAGATGCTTACTTTCCCATCTTCCTCTGCCTCTTGACACCCAAATCTTCTCTGTTTCCCAGCCCTCCCATTGCCCTGTGTCCCCTTGCTGCTGTGCTCTGAGGGCAGGTAAACGGGTAGGAAAAAGCAATCAAAATAGATGGTGCCTGGCTGCTTCATAGAGTGTGGAAGGGGCAGCTCCAGCACACAGGGGCACGGAAGTGATGATACTGCAGGCATAAAAAAGGCAATCCCTACTGAAAGCAATCAAAATACCTCTGAAAAATGAGATTTTTTTTGGGGGGAAGGGCATGTGCAAATGCTTCACTAAGGGGGAGAGGCAGGGAAGGACGGAGCAACCTTTCCCTCCACACAGCTCAGAGTCAGGCTGGAGTAGAGCCTGGGAGAGCAAAGGCAATCTGCCGGAACAGAAGAACATGTGTTTTGGGTGCTTTGCACATTTTTTTTTGCACCTCTTGAACTATGATCAGTCTTGAAAAGTCCCTACCATGCCAAAACAGAGACAGCTCCCACAGGTATTGACTCTTTCCCATTTCTAGAAAAGGAGGAGAAATATAAGCCTGGAAGATGTCGCAGTGGATGCAGTGCCCCGGTACGGGTGCTGACTGCTGACCACTTCCACAGGCACAGTACTCCCCAGATATCAGCCAGCTCTTCCCAGCTGCCTCCAAACTTCCCTGGCACAAGCAAAATGCTCAGTGACTCCTTGTTACAGCAGTGGGGAGTAAAACCAGAATCCTTGCACAGTGACAGGGCGGGAGCCTGGGGTTTGCCTGACGATGGTGGGGGGATCTCATCACTGCAGGGACAACAGCCAAGGCTTTCGACTCAAGTTTCTTTTCTGTGCTAAAAATACCAGATTTCACCAAGGAAGACTGAGCCTCTGAAGACACCTCAAGATCACAAATGATAAGCACAGACATGTTACCCTAATACTTCCTTCTTACACATCTGCTCACACAGGCTGCCCACTCTCGCTGCTCTGTTCTTCCCTTTTCTTCTTTTCTTTCTTTTTCCACATCCCTTCAAAGGAAGATTAGGCAGCAGGACTTTCTGATGTCGTAATCCTGGACTTTTTGATGTCCTAATCCTGCCTTTGTGGAAGCAGAAAGTAGGACAAACATTGCCTCTTCTCTGCTGTTAAAAAGCTTATTTGAGTGGAGTCAAAGTATGCGGCTCCCAGGTGGTGACAGTATCTCCAAGGAGCTTACAGCGAACATTGGTGACACGGGGTCTGGTGGTACTGTGTGCCCCAAACCACACCTGAGAAACAGGGCTGGCCCCAGCATGGCCCAGAGGGGGTAGCTCAGAAGGCAGGGTGGACCTCGTCTCCTTCGTGAGTTGCCTCTTCTCCCTGTAAAACCTTGGGCAAGATCATGATGGCTGATTTTAACCCTCCACTGTTTTTGTCTGCTTCAGCCTAACCTTCTTGCTGAGTTGAGGCTGATGAGAGAGGCTGCATAGCTCCACCAACAGTCTGTCTCATCTGCCCTGAGCCTGAGTCTCTAAAATCTTAAATGCTGTTTGCTCAGGAACATCAGTGTTTAATTATGTTCGACCCTGGATAATAACAGAGCTGTGGAATGGCAGACAAAGGCTTTCCTGAAGCCACCTCCTAAACCTTGTGACCACAGCAAAGCAGCTGGGCAGATAAACTGGTCTTGTTCCACCAAAGATTCCAAGGGCTTACAGGGTTCAGCAGCTGGATGGGAACAGCAAGCATTGGCTTTCCTTCTGCTGCTTGCTCTGCAAATAAAGAACTAGCTCCGTTTTCTTTGGTGGGTGTGCTTTTGCTCAACCCCACCACAGAAACTGCTTTTATTAGTGCTGAGTCTAGCTAAGAGGGGCTGAGTCCCAGAGTCCCCAGCAGGGGGTGACCCCACCATATATTTTCTCCATGTAGGGGGAAAAATTAATTTGTGAACTTACATCTGCAGGTAAGGTCCTTTCTCAGGCATCCGTGGTGGGGTGGAGATGGAGAGGGCTGCTTGCTCATCACAGCCACCTGCAGCACCCCGCAAGGCCTCCCATCTGTCCATGGCAGAGAATAGTTCACCTGTGCCAACACAGGTGATTCTGCCAGTGGAGGAGAGCAAAATTCTGCTGCTCCTCTACCCATGTACCGTGGAGACGTCTACGTGCTTAGTCATTTCGAGACCAGCAAAGGTTGCTGAAGGTCCTGACTTTCCTGGAGGCCTTTATGTCTTATCTCAGGCAAGGAAGAAGCAGTGCAAGCTACCATGTTTTAACTCTCTGGCTGGAGCCCATCCATTTAGCGGGTGCAACACAACCTCCTGCCCCCTCATATCCTACTTGGGGATGGCAAGGATACAGGGATGGGGCAGAACTGGAGGAAGGGATGGAGAAGGGAAGAGCAATCAGGGTGTGCAAACCTGTCTTGAGCTGGGCATTGACCTGGCAGCAGCAGGCAGAGGTCACCAGCCAGGAATGACAACTAGTTTCTGAGCAGCTCCTCAGCTAATTGCTCTGTCTTCAGTGGAAGCAGAGAGGGAGGAGAGACCTCTGGCCTCGGTTCCCTTAGCTTTCAACTTCACCTTGAATGACCAGGGTGAACTCTTTCTGTCCGCATTGCTGTGTGTCTTTGCATGCAATGCCAGGTTTGCTTGAAAGATAAAGCAAGAAGTATCTGACCTAACCTGACCATTCTGTGCATACATTTTGTGCCACCTCTCTCCCTTCACTGAATTGCCTTAAATTGAATAAAATTACCTGCTCTCAGACTATTTGCTGTGGGCAAGAAACACAACTGCCAGACCCTGGTGAACTGAACAATAACCATCAAAGAAAATTTATTCCAATTGTGGCAAATCTCAGTCTCCTGCTATCGTGTCGCTCCTAGAGGCAATTCCTGGAAACCCAGATCTGCTGTTCAGCTTAATAGAACCTTTTTTTTTTTTTCATTTAAGATTTTACCCACAGGAGCCAAGAACTTTTTTCCAGAAAGGTGAAGGCAATGAACCCCAGCTTGTTTATGTACATAAACAGCCCTTGGACGTAACGTGCTTTTCTTACTCCAAACATTTCCTGATGCAACCGGAATGGGCAAATCAAATCATACACCTGCAAAAACATGGCAACACTTGCAGGGAAGCCTGCACCGCTGTATCTGCTGGTCTCATCCTGCAATAAACACTCCATTTCTTCTTGGATGTGGCCAAAAAAAATCCAGTGGAGTAAAACTCACCCAAAAATAAAACCAGGACTGGAAGAGGTGGTGTTGTGCCAGCTCAAGTGGAGTGTTTGGCCACCAGCACCCCAGGGAAATATCCCCCAGGTGGGCACATCACATCCCATTTCCACACAGAGCCAGGACTTGTGTTTTTCCTGGGCTCTTCCCTATAACCTTGTTCAAAACCACCCGTGTTCATCTGGCTGGGCTGGAGACAGAATGGGACTGAACCGTTCCTGAAGGGTTTCTCTCCACTTTACCAGGGCTGAGCATGTAATGAGCAAAAATATCTTCATTGCTTTTGGGTGCTTTCTGAAGGCATCGCTTTCTGGGCAGCCAGGAAAAGGTCAGGCAGCCCATCTGCTGTGTAAACACCCCTGCAGACTGAAATATTAGTTTCTGGTATTGGTCAAGGGAAGTCAAGGATTTAAAGAAAAGACCTGATGCCTTTGCCCTTCCCCCTCCTTGTGTCTCCTGCTGTGTGCTTGTGGTAGGGATGCCAGGGGTGCCATGAGCCCCTCTTCTGCCTGACCATGCAGGCAGTCTTCCTGCTTCCTATTCCAAAAGGAGGTGAAAAAGGGAGTCGGATTGCCTTACTGGGAATTTGGTCAGGGACTCACAAAGGGAAAAAACCCACATGGCATCCAAACCCAAGCAGCAGGCAGAAGCTGGAAGCACACAATCTGCCTGGCTCCTCCAGGCATGGGGACAAGAGCAGCACCCTGCTCACAGGCTGGCAGTGGGGGTTCCCCAGCAGTAGGAGGTCCTCAGCATGCTAGACCTGAGAAACCTCTCCATATCCACATCATCTCTTGGATTGGTGATGCTGCTTCTGGCACAGGGGAATAGAACCCGGTTTAGCTTAGAAGAGGAGAGCAAGTGAGGCTGACATTTCAGATGAGAGTGAAACAAAACAAACAGGGAAATCGCCAAGGACCACATACAGGCAGTCAGGTGAGGGAAAATGCTTTCTGTTTGGGAAAGGATGCTCATGTTTTTGGCTCGCCTTGTTTACAAACTAGTGGATTTTAAAACTCCAAGACATGGCATGGTGCTGCCCGCTGGTTGGCAGCACACAGCTCTGAGTGGTATCATTTTAAAATCCATACCAAAAACAACCACAGGATCTATTGGAAAAGTCCTGCAGTGAATGAGTTCTTGGGAAAAGAGATAATCCTACCAAAAAAAAGCAGTTATCCAAAATAGGTAGTGGGGACAACTTCTCAGAAACCTGATCCTGACAACTTTCCAGGTCTCGGAAAGAGCCATGAAAATGCCTCTTGCCAATAGCTGAGGCGCAGGCCAGCACAACCTCACAGCAGCTGATCAGCCAGAGAAAAACAAATGCCTGGGTAACCCTGGAGAGAAAGGCTTGTCCACACCCAGATGCTGTCCACCTTGTCAAACTCTCACAGCAAGTTTTATGTCCTTCATAAGTAGTGCCTGGTTTGGGGGGACTCATGTTTATACCTCATTTACAAAGCAGGTGGCGGAAGTGGGGAGACAGCCCCAGCTTTTGGGAGCAAGAACAGGGACAATTGCAGTCACCTCCTTGATTTAATGAAATGCTGCTGATTTGCATTCATTCCCACCAGTGCTTGGTACAACTGTACATGTGCTTCTCATTTGTCAATGGTCTCAAAAAAATCCCACTGCAATTTCCTCCTGATCATCATCAGCAAGGGGAAGAGAAGAAATTAAAACACACAGATCCACTTCTTCCAGTTTACTTCAAAATATTTTGTAGGTGAGGATGGACCACAGCAAATGTTTGATTTACACTTCCATTGCAGAGAAATTCCTCTGCCAACTTGGAGGGACTAGACCCCCCACTTCATGCCCATGGCTCTCTGTGCTGCAGGAGGAAGAGGCACAGCATGTATGAGTAGGTTTGATGGGAAGGTCGAGTTTAAGAGATCTCGTCTTCCAGAGCTATTTTCTGTACTAATTGGACATATTTGGAGGTCTGCTATTCTGGTAGGATCATCAGCACTTCCAAGAAATCCCAAACATCAGGACATTTGGACAACTACAGTTGTCCTTGAATTGGGTTTTTAAATGATAGCCATTCCTGCACCTCTGCACAGCTAGTGCAAGATATTTTAAACGCCGTAAGGGAGGACGGGTTGCTTTTTCCTGCAGCTGCCAAGCACCTGGGTCCACACCTGGGCAGGTAGAGCCCTGGCTACTGCAGTGTGTCGTCCTTCAAGTGGCCATCCTGTTCGATCCTGCTTCCCGATGCTCCTGGTCTGGAGCAACATGTCCCAGCAACTCCTGTAAATCTGGATTTTAATTGGAAAGAGACAGTAACAGAAGGAAAAAGGTGCTGGTGGCAGGATATAAAGTGCAGCTGGGCAGGTTACACTGCAAGAGAATTAGGGAATTACTGATGCTCTAGCAGGTTGAAATTTGCCGTTACAAAGATGAAACTTTGAAGATGCTCTTGGCAAGTCTGGGGGAAAGACAACCTATCAAGGCAATGCCACCTGCTGGAGACAGCACTCAGAGACTGAGATTCACGGCACTGTTTAAGTAAACCTTGGGTCCGAAGTCCCTTTTCTGCAGCTTGAAACCCTGAGCCCATGCTTGGGCAGAGCAGTGAACTTGGGTGCCACAGCCAATAGCCCCTCTGATGTCACAAGGAAGGTCTCCTTTCCCCCAGGTTCGAGGTCCTTTTGCCCAGGTTCCTGGCTTCCTTTCCCCTATTTGCCTATCTGACAGCCAGTTATCATTCCGGAGATGATTGCTGGAGGAGTCATATGGGATCCATAAACCACTAATACTGGGGACTTATTTTTTCCCAAATAGTCAAAAGACCAGAAAAGTCCTGTATATTATTATTGTTGTTGTTGATATGATTGTTACTGCTGTAATAGCAGCCAGAATCGCCAAATTGAATTGCAGAAACCATTATTGCTGTGCAGACAAAAATATAAGGTTATCATCCCTGAAGCTGTTACAAGTCTAAGAGGTTTTTAATTGGGAGGAAATCGTATGTTCACAAGCTCTAATGAGTTACAGAATAAACCCAGACCTCAGGGTAGTGAAGGAGGAGGGAGGTGAAGCCTCAATGCAGAGACCGCCCATGAAGGGATGATTTGGGAATCAGAAGCTGCTGGGGTGACAGATTCCTGGGGGGAGGGGTCTCAGCACTTCTACGTGTGTGTACATGTTGGTTATCTAATAAGCCATTTCTTAGGTTCCATCGAAACTGCTACTTACATCATAAATTCAATGATCTTCGCTTTACTGGTCATTAATCTGCTTCGTTTCCTGACAATTTTATACCGTTTTGATAAACTGTTTGTCTAACCACTTGGAAGAAACAATGTCAAAAGCTGTACCTTAGGCATTTGCCTAACTAATGAAGAAAATCCATCACAAGGAGAGTTTATCTATTGCTTGGCTGGATGTAAATAAAACGTCAGGCTAATTTACTTCCATTAATCTTAAAGGCCGTTGCTACAATGATAGCCCTGTGTTGGAGCGGATTTTTCTTTCCTTTTCCACATAAATATTTAAGCAAGAACTGAAAGCGTAAATAAATTGCTTTCTAAAAGCCAGATTACTTTTATATCTGGCAACGTAACAATAAATTTGGATTTACTTGCTGGCTCTTGCCTTTCAGGCAGCAGCCAGCCCATGCTTCACCCGCGTGGGCATGGAGCCGCTTGTGCAATTTTTACTGAGCATCTTCTTGGGGTCTCCAAGTGCCACCCCTGAGTACCACCCTGCTGGTGTTGTCCCCAGCCAGTGGGTAGCTGCAGTGGGTGTTTGGGCTGCTCTGAGATCTGTGAGGGGCTGTTTCAAAGGCTGTTTGGCGTCCTGCGACCACAAAGGGCAGCACAAGGCCTTCAAATGCAGGCCAAAGGCATTTAGCTTACGGAGGGTGCAGCCAGCAAAGCACTGGAGCAGGCTGCAGTGGTGCATTTGGGGGGTCACCAGCTTTGGAGGGGTAAGAACAGCCTGAGCAGGAATAGAGTGCTTAGCGGGAGGGTCTGGGTGGGTGTCTGCGTGCGTGTGTGCAGGAGGGATGTGCATGCACGTGTGTGCACACGTGCATGGGTGGAAGAGTTGTGCATGCATGGGTGCAGGTGTGGGTGCAGGTATGGGTGCATGCATGAACATGGGTGGGGTGGCATGCGTGTGTTTGCATGCAGGCATGCACATGTGTGCATGTGTTTAGTTTGGCTGAATTTGGCTCCTGCCTTCCTTCCCGCAGCCCTATTTGCATCCAGGTGAAGGGCAGTGTTAAACTACAGGTCTGTTAAACACCGATCATGGCAATTCAGTCACTGTGAAAAGAAGACTTCCTTCTTCTGAAGCCCCAGAGAATGTGTGCCCAAGCTTTCAACCTATTCCCCAGGTGATGGCAGCGAGCAGCACATTCCTGTGGCACCAAGGGTGGGCATGAGGGTGCTGCAGGGATGTTCTACTGAAAGCAGCCCCTGCAGAAGTGCTGCCTGGTGCCTCAGGGAAAACATTACGGGCTTTTCCAGCAGCTCTTGGAGTGATGAAGGGAAGAACAAGGCAAAGGATGACTTCATTGAATTTTTGCCTTGAGTTTTTTTGGGTGACATGTAGAGCAAGCAGTGATTCATGCCGATGCTGCTGGGCGCCCAGGGGCACTAGCACAGAGATGACCTCACTTTCCCAATGGTCTTGGCTCCGTGCTGCTGCTCTCCTCTCTCCTGTCACCAGTGATGCTAGCAAGATCATCCTTGGTAGGATGTGGGTTGCATTTAATTGCCCCTAGTGGGAGACACTTGCATTTAAGCTCTTAGAAGCCCAGGGCAGCTGCTTTAACTTGGTTCTCCACTGTTTTTTCTCTTGCTTAGCTGCTGCTGCCATCTTAAAGCCAAAGCAGTCCTGCCTTGTCTCCACAGCCAGCTGGGACGATGTCCTTTTTTTGTTACTCCACTCCAACAGGATCCACGATGATGCTCAGTGAAGTTTGGTTAAAACAGGATCGCTCCTGAGATGAGATCTTGTTTTTCGAGCATGGCCCTGAACAAATTTTTATAACCATGTTGTTATAAACCCATAAAAATAAGTTTATCATCGGAAATAAGACACATTTATAGCTGGAGCAAACCAAACCTGAAACAACGTGGTAAAGGCTGATACAGCCAGAGCAGTCGTGGGATTTCTCCAAACAGCTGTGACCACAGTACAGACCCTGTGCTCTTTGCTGGCTACACAGACAAGCCCACAGAAAAAATGCCTAATTACAGGAGACTAATGATTAGTCTCAGTAAGGTCATGGCTTTTGTTTCTCTCATTTATTCATATGAAGATCCTTGTTAATTGAAGAGTGACTTTTATTCACATGACTAAGTGTTTACAGACTTTCCCGCACTTTTCAGCCAACAAACTCACATGTTACAACTAAGGAAATGCAAAAAAAAAAAAAAAAACTAGGAAAAAAAACCCTTACCTTGTGCAATGCTGAGGTCAAGCAGATGCAATAGAGGCAACAAATGGAACCAGAGACAAGGCAAAAGCTGCTGTTCCAGCACAGCCTGGTCAACAGCTTTGGCAACCGCACAGTGCCCCACCTTCCTTTCACCTCTCACTGAGAATTTGGTTTTAAGGGGTAAAAACCTCTCTTTTAATGATATTTCCCATTTTAATCAGAAAAACAAGACTATGACTGATGTCACACATCCTAAGTAATGCTCTTGTTACCACATAGATTTTCACAGTGTACTTTCTGGATTTAATTGTTACATTTAGTCTCCTTTATTCACATAAGGCTGTGCTTGGGCTCGGCTTTTCACAGGGTACAGGATGAGTTATTCTGTTCTCCTCTAAGCTTACAGGCTCGACTCACTTCCCAATAATGAATTCCCATGACTTGGGCTTTAGTAGATCTTCCTTGACCATCATCCATCCCATAACACAGCAAACGCTGATAACTCATGAGAAGGAGAGGCTGATGGAGGTAGAGCTTTCCCTGGCTAACTGGAGGAAAAGACTCTAGGAAGATGTTCCCAGCACTCTGAGTGTTGGTGTGCTTGAGAAGTTGAGTGCAGACACTTTCTGAGAGCACTTTTACTTGTTGATTCATGTCACCCGTGCCTCGTTTCATCTTCTCTTCACCAAGAGGAAAAAGGGAAAAGAAAAAAGGTCATTGCTTGTGCTTATCAGCATTGGTGCTAAAATATCCCCTTGCAGACTGTGTAACTGGCACGATGCTGAGATGGCTGGAGCAAGAATTGCATGAATGCCCATCTTTTCTGCCTCTCCCACTGCATGAATGGCCGTGTTCTCCAAAGCCAGGGTAATGGGACAGCAGCGCAACACAAGTGCCCACATCACTAAGACTTCCCAAAGGCACGAGTGACTTGGGGTGCCTCAAGCACTGAGGTTTCACCTGTAATGCTAGACAGATGGAGAGATGCTCTCTGAAGCTCCTGGTGACAAACCATTAGCCTGCAGGTTGGGAGCCTACTGGTGCTGGAGAGCAAGCACTGCCTGCCTGCCTCATCTGGGAAATGTCACAAAGAGTGAGAAAGGCTCTGACAGAGCGCACCCCTGTATCTTTTTTGCTCCTGTTCATTTTGATTTTTATTTATCTCTTGGCCCTGATGCTTGAGGACCTGCCTGGACAGGATGCTGTTGTGTCCCATCACAGTGGACTGCTGGGCAAGAGCCTAAGGAGGGGACAGGAGCAGGATAGGATCTGTCAGAGCTGCCAGCATGCTCAGAAAGCATTTTGCACTTGACTGTCTTCTGCTAAAATAGCCTGGCATTTTAGTTAGGAGATTCTTTTTGCAAGCTTTGAAAGAGCTTCATGCAGACACCCCTAAGACAGCAGGCAGAAGTGGTTTTTCATAAGCAGCAGATCTTGCAGTACGTTTGCTCTTTAATTCCCTGACAGTCGAGGGAATGAGCAAGCAAGAGATTGAAACCCTCAAATCCCGTGTCCCAAAGACTCCTTGGCAGCAGCCCAGCCCTGCCGAGGCACAGCGCACAGCACACAGGGCTGGGTGGTCCCCCAGGCCCCACAAGGGCAGCCGCTGCCAGGCACTGTGTGTGGTGCAGGGTCCAGCTTGGCCCTGGCTTGGGCAACGGTTTACACCTGCTCCCAGACACATATCACCTCTTCCACAGGAGTAAAGATGGAGCTCAGTTCAAGCAACTTGTCCCGGCTTAATCCACTTAGAAAGCTCCCCTCTACTTTCCCCCACACCTTCAACATCTCTGTCTGTAATGTTTTGGAAACAACGAAGCCATCATCAAAAAAGCCCAGTGCAAGGCGTGTAAAGGCTGCCAGTGACTTCCTCCAGCCCAGTGCAAGGCATATAAAGGCTGCCAGTGACTTCCTCCAGCCTCCAACATTGCCTCTCACTGCTTCCTTAACCTTTCCCAGGGCCCCCATAGGCTGTTCAACTGTCAAGCCTCTAGTTTTCGAAGTTGCTGGGGTGGGAGGGTGAAGACACCCCAAAAAAAATCACACAGATGTGCCCTTCCTTTGAAAATTCATGCTGAGACCATTACTTGATAAATATTGCCTTTCACAAGCAGTTTTGGGTTGTTTTAGGGTATGTCTCGACTCCCTCCTTCCAGTTCCCAGTGATCCCAGATCATCCTACAAGGAGGGGGGGAACATCTTTTAGAGAGGCAAGCACCTGCATGCAGTTTCACATCTCCCATGCTGAGGGTGTGAGGTACATCTGTTGCCACCAGGATTTGCAAGGCAGGCCCACTGTGCCAGCTGGAATTCGGTTCAGCGTGGTGAGTCCCCAAACACTGTGAGGTTGTGCTCCTGGATATACCGCAGCAGGATATGGGCCCGCCTGTTGATAGTCTGAAGCAGGGGCTTGAGGCCCTCAGCGCCGCCTTGGCTCTCCCACAGCTCCCGATCCATGCGCAGCGACTCCAGCATCAGGCTCTGCAACCTGCCTGAGCGTAGCGTGGTCACTGCTGCCACTGGGAAGCTGCAGCAGAGGAGCAAAAGAGAAAGGAAGGGAAGGGGTTACCCAGAGAAGGGTGAGCAGGGAGGAGGGCAGCAGCAGGGCACCCAATCGAAGGCCACCCTAGTGCTTCAAGAAGAAAT
Source organism: Tapera naevia (assembly GCA_033556795.1). Classification (NCBI taxonomy): domain Eukaryota; kingdom Metazoa; phylum Chordata; class Aves; order Cuculiformes; family Neomorphidae; genus Tapera; species Tapera naevia. Next base: position 1,177,507 of record JAUMJJ010000222.1, read on the forward strand.
CGTGAAATCTTAGAATTATAGAATGGTTTATGTCGAAACAGACCTTAAAGATCAACAAGTTCCAACCCCTCTGCCATGGGCAGGGTCACTTTCCACTAGATTGGGTTGCTCAAAGCCTCATTCAGCCTGGCCCTGAACACCTCCAGGGTATCCACAACTTCTCTGGGCAATCTGTTCCGGTACCTCACCACCCACACTGTAAAACAAATTCCCTCCCAATATCTAATCTAAATCTCCCCTCTTTCAGCCTAAAACTCTTACCCCTCGTTCTACCACTCCACTCCCTAATAAGGAGCCTCTCCCCAGCTTCCCTGTAGCCCCCTTTGAGTACTGGAAAGCTGCTATAAGGTCTCCCAGGAGCCTTCTCTAGGCTAAACAACCCAAACTCTATCAACTTGTCCTCCTATGGGAGGACATAAATGCATATCCTCCCAGAGGAACACGAGATGAGGAGCCTCCTGCTTAAAATTCTGCACACAGTGATCATGTAGGCCAGCTCCATCAGAAATGGATCCAGTCGAGCGCCAAATCAAGGGGCCAGGAGCCTGTCAAATGCCTGATGGGCAACAGCAAGAAATGCTGAAAAACCTGTTTATTCATTGTTTTTGCGCAGCCACCAATTAGAGAGGAGAAAATAGGCTTTGGAGAAAGCCATCAGCCACCCAGAGCAGGATGAACAGGTAGTTCAGGGCAGGGGCACGTGTTATGGGTTTGAAGCCCCCCTGCCTGCCCTGTCCTGGGTGGGAGGTAGCTTTGCTTCACAGGGTTGCCCAAGTGGGGAGGCCAGGAGTGACACAAAAGCATGCACTTGGGGCTGGTGCCCATTCCACATGCGAAAGCTCAGCCTTCACTCAGGACATGTCCCCAGGACAACACACGTTGCCTTTTCTACCTGTCTATGCCTTGCAGGAGTCTGAAGTTGAGCCTCTCCTCAGGGTGCTGTGGCCTGCCCGCATTGTCGATGAACACCAGCCGAGACGGTGCACTCCTCCGGACCTGTCAGTGGAATGGGAAGGAGAAGATCTTTTACTGCAGTAGTCACCAGTTTGGGGGTTTAGGCTACTTTTTTAATGCACTGAGAAATACTGAGAGCATTTTGGCAACAGCAGCTGCCAAAGCCAACGTCCCTCCATGCCAAGGCACACCTTCCATCATGGACCTAGCGTTGCCATGGGACCTACAGCCCCCTTGCTGCAACGTCACCTGCAAGGGTCTCCTCTTGGTCCCAGGGCAACTCCTGGGGAGCAGAGGAACATACCAGGATGTGGACCAGCATCAGCTCCGCTGGGTTTCGGCACTTCTCATGGAGCCTTTCCTCCACACAGGGATCAGAGGGATCAGGCTGAAACCCACAGCAGTAGCGGTCCAAGCGGTCATGAACCTGCAGAAGACATTTGAGGACCTTAATGGGGATAGGTGCCCAGGGTGGGGAGGTCAAGTTACGAACTTTTCTTGCTCAGAGCAAAACAAAATGATTCTAAGGATTCTCAGTCGAAATCAAATGGAAAACCAGTGAGCAAGAGAGAGGCAGGGAAGTACTCAGGAGCTGAGCTGACTTGCAAAACCCTCTTGGCTTGGAGAAAAGACCAACAGGTCAGGTGCTACAGAACACACAACATTTGATTTCTGTGGCTATTATATTTAAAACTCTTCGAGAAGCAAAATTGGTTCCACACCGGACCTCCTTAAAAAATTCCTCTCTTCCCTGACATTTAATGAAGAACTCAATTCTGATTTTCTCTACTGGGACACCCCATCAGTTAAATGTGATAATGTGTCTTTTGCCATGGAACACTTTGAAATGAAAGAAAACATCACATTTCTTCTATGCACTCTCTTGATCTACCTACTGGAGATCTCAGCACACCGGTTTCTCACACCTACTATGCTGTTTTCCAGGCTGCACAGAAGGAGAAGACAACCTGAGATGACTTACACAGACATTAAATGTAATTAAATGCTTAGCCTTCCTTTGACTTGCCCATAAGCACCTGTGAAACAGAGGTAGATCAGGGCTGGACCCACTGATGTGCCAGGTGGAAGCTGGACCTGGTGTCCAAGTCAAGAACCAGAAGAGGGACCAGTCAGCTGTGGAGACACTGAGAGCACTGCTGACACATCAATGAGACCTCCCTCCCCCTGGCCCTCTCCAGGTCGTTTATGTTAATTTCTCCTCGCCAGAACATAACAGCTCTAATGAACGGGGCATTGGGTCTTACTGCTGAACCACAAATACGTGAGCCACACCTTTTCCCATCCAAGCTCAAACCCTGTGAGAAGCTCCCCTTCAGCCCCTCTCTGGTCCCATGCAAAGCTCGGCCATCTCAGACCATTCTTTTGGGTCCAAGAGGGCTTTCAAGCCATGACTCAGCCCAGCACAGCTTCTCCCAGGGAAAACTACCTTGTTCATGCCCCCACCTGGGAAAGGAGTGCCACAGGGCAGGGATGTGGCTTCAGGGCTTTGGAGTTGCTGTATTTTTGGCCCTTTCTGCAGTGCAGGACAAAGCCATAAGCAACTGCTTCCTTTCCACTGGGCTTGTCTTTTTACCCCCAGTAAAACTGCACACCAAGAGGGATGTTCCTTTATGGCAAAGACAAAGAAAAATCATTATAGAAGCAGACCAATTTTAAAGGTAATTGAAAAAAATAGCCAAGATTTCAATGCTAATGTACAGCAGGGCTCAAAGCTCACAGGTTCTTCCCCAGCAAGGGCTCTAAGAGGCTAAAACCATTTCTGAAGGATGCTATTTCACTTCCATGTCATCCTATTGACTTGGTGGCTCTTTACCTTTACGTTACTTTTCCACAGCGGAGGATCCCGTTGGAGTTATTAAGGAAAACCTTACTGATGACTGCCCTGGAATTTATTATCATTGCGCTGCTTCAGCCCTCCAAAGGAAAGTCTCCTTAAAACTAGATACTTTCTCCTGGAGACTCAGCTTTTCCATTGCACTCGATGGCATTTTGGCCAGGGGAAGGGGAGGGGGTTGGTTAATCTTCTCATTTCTCTGACTGTTTCAGCTAAAATATTTTCACGCCCAGCCAGGACTGCTCCACCTCTGCCAGCCACAGTCTGAGGTTATAAAGATTAATGATCAGTCATTGTCAAAAAAAAGAGAGAGAATAATGAGAACACATAATTTAGTAGCCTTTCTTTTCTCTTTTGCTTCTTTCTTTATTTTAATATATATCTCTTATCTGATAATTATATATATATTAAATATAATATATATCTCTTATCTGATAATTAAAGCCTCAGCCCCAAGATGCTTAAAGTGGCTTTTTTTTTCCATAGAAACCATTTTTGCCTCCTCACAGCTGTCCTCTAAGAAAAGATAATTCTCTGGGACGCTGTCGTAAACCCTCATAGCAGCAGGGTGTGATTTCCCAGGCAGAAGATTAAGAGCTATTTATCCCAAGCAGGAGGAAAGCAGTGCAGTACAAAGGGGCAGGGCTCCTGATTTCTGACACCAGCAGCACTTCCTGGGAGTTGGATCAGATGGGCTGAAGCAGAATATGCTGTGCTTGTCCCTAGGGATGCCCTGTCCTGAGCTGCTGGCATCCACATGAAGTGGAGTCATGCTGCCAGAAAACCTGGCCGTGTGAGAGGGAGACTCGCCATGTATGAAACCTGCTTGTGTTTCCCTGCAAGTCCCAAGCATGGATCATGGTTGGGCCAAACTGCTTCTGCACAAATCTCTGCTGCTCCCCTCGTGAGCTAAAGACCAAAAATACATGCCAAGATACCACAGCCTATGCAACCCTGCAGAGGAGAAAGAAACCGTGGTCAAACAAGGCAGGCACAGAAGAACCTGGGCTTCACAGCTGGTGGGATGGGTGGTCTCCATTGCTGCAACCCTACCTGGAGGAGAAAGTCAAAGAGGGCCAGGCGGCTCCACTCGCCGCGCAGGATGCTGGAGCAGGGAGCATCCCTGGCTGCCAGCATCAGTCCACCGGCTCGCAGCATCTCCTGGTACTGCAGCCACCCCAGGGCACAGGAGTTCTGGTCATTGTTGGTATCCTCCAGGTGCTGGAGGTCAGGTGCCCACCAGATGATGGGTCGCAAGGAGCCGTCGGTGTAGCTGTAGGGCAGGAGGTGGCTGGTGAAGCGGCGGGCAACAGCGGGCAGGCTGCGGTTCAGCCCCAGCACCCTGTCCAAGTGGAAGGCCAGCACCTCATAGATGTCCCCAGGGCGTTTGATGAGCCCGCAGCGCCCATCCCAGCAGTCTCCCTCTGGGCTGGCTGGTGAGGCGTCCCCTTCGGTGTCCCCCACAGCCCGCAGCCCCACTCGCAGGACTTGTCCATGGGCTGGGACACGGGTTTTGGAGACCACCTGCCCACTGGCCAGCAACTGCATCTTCTGGAGATCATCATCAGAGAACCACGGAGGTGTATCACTTGCCATCCCCCGCCACTGCCTCTGGCCCCGTCCAGGGAGCTGATCGCGCCATAGGTGAGTGGAGGGTACAGGGAGCCTTTCACCGTGGGCTTGTCCCCCAGATAGGGGAGCAGCTGCCTCCCACTGGGTGTCTGGGGGCAACGATGCTGGCAGTGGGCAGGGGAAGCCCGGCGGTGGGGGCAGGTGGAAGAGGGCCAGCAGGGCCAGGGCCAGCAGCACCCCGAGAGCTGCGGGAGCAGGGGGATTCAGCCCCATCCTTCTCCATGGTCGCTGTGCCTGCAGGGAGAAAAAAGGAGAGCATTACTGGGGCTGCCTCATCCAGTGCCATGGCCACGGTTGCACACTGAACCCATAACTCGGATCCCCATGTCCTCATTCATAAGACATCTCAATGCATGCCGAGACACAGCCCTTGGAACTCTGCCCCTCACTGCATCCAGCAAAAGCAAGGCAGCTCCAGGTGCCAATCAGGAGCTGTGGCAGCTTAAGGGTGTAAACTGCTGTATCTGAAACTTAAAATATTCTGATTTCCAGCACCAAGGAACTGCCTTTAGATGGGTACTACCCAGTTTTAGTGTATATATCTTTATACGCACAGTTTTCGCCTCCTTTCCCCCTCCTCTTCTAGTCACACTTTCTATTCTGAAGAGACCTATAAAAATTATATAGGCTGGAAAGGCAGTTACAAGCAAATATTGTGCAAGTCTCCACACGTTACTAAGGTCATATCTGCACTTTGCCCTAAAGCAATCCCACATTTACAGTGCTGGGGCTGCCCTGAGCACAGCACCTTCCTGTTTGGGGTGAATTGGAGGGAAGCAATGGGGCAATACTGGGAGATCCTCCCAGCCCACCCCATCCCCATGTTTCAGTGCATCCTAGCCGCATTCACTCAGGCTTGGGCAGTCTAACATGCTTCAGGAGGCTGGAGTGGCAAAAGGCACCTTGGCACCATTCTTCCACTTTACAACAGGCATTTCCAAGTGGATTGAACCCACTTTGGAAGTCACAACAATGTTTGAGTGGATTTTTTTTTTAATTATTTATTTTGGAAGCACAAGTATATCCATGGCAGACACAGCAGGACAGTATATTGCCAAAAAAGGGATAAGAGACTGTTTATAAGAGGAAAAGCTTGGAAAAAAAAGTACTAAAAAGCTGAGGGGGAAGAGCCAGCAGGCAGAATGACTTCCAGAAGGCATCTGGGCAAGCAGAAACATTTCCAGCCATGGGGCTTTTAGGACTGCAGGCTCCCACTCGCTGCAAGGACCCACCACCAGCATAACTCCAGCCCACAGAGGAGCTGCCCCAGGTGACCCCAGCATGCAAGTCCCTTCATAAACTGATCCAGTATGTCCTAAAATCCATCAGGCTTCATGCTCTCACTGCGGAGAGGCTGCTTCAGGAGCCACTTCTCTCCAAAAGAGACGAGAGCTGAGGCAGATGAGACGAGCTGCAAAGCCACTAACTCGCTGGGAGCAACCATGGGGGTTTTCCTTTGAGGTTTCCCTCTTAAGGATTGAGCAAATTTAACGCAGCGTATAAGAGGTAGCGATGGTGCATTTGGAGTGATTCAGCTTTACAGTTCTCATTTAATTGTTTCTCTCCCAGAAATACAATGTAGTGCAGAAAAACATATCCACCAGGCCAAATTCTTTGCTCAGGCATGGTTTACATCGGCCCCTGCCGGGAGCCTGGGCTGTGGAGTGGGGCTTTGGGACTTGCCAGGGGATTCTCTGTTTTAGCTCTCCCTTAAAACCTTAGAGTGAAAAGAGGTTAATCCTGGGTGAGACCGTACAGAGGTTGATGTCTTGTCCTAGATCACAGGCAGGGTTATTGAAAGCTTGGTATGAACTGTCCCAGGCATCCTGCTACGTGGCTAAATTATTGTCTTAGGTCTCTTTCTGGGCAGGGGATGAGAATGAATACCCCCAAGCAGCCCCAAGGGGCAGCAGGACTTAAGTCACATGGCTGGTTGCAATGCCTTCCCAGCTCTCCTGCTTGGATGAGATAACGATTTGCTGTGGAAGCATAGCCAATGTCAACTAACACAGGTGACACCTGACCTCAGCTACCCAAATCCTTCATGCTCTGGATTTCAAGCACATTTTTATTCCCAAGCACTTGCAACCCTGATCTGGCATCCTAAGTAAGAGTTATGGGGAGGTGCAATGTCTAAAACATAGTTTAATCATAAAATAAGTATGGTTTTAAATAATAAAATGATGCTGTGGCATAAAATGGCCAGATCCTTATATTCTGATACCCACACTCCTTTCAAGTCACCACTATAAGTGCTTCACAGTCTGTCCCTCTGACCTCAAAGTATGTTGAATTAACTGTAATGACATCTATAGAGTTAATCCCGAGCGACAGGATTAACTGCAAATCTCCATATTCCCATCTGTATCCAGCTTAGTTCCCTTCCCAATCCATGCTTCCATGGGTAACTTTTCCCCAGCCCCATCCCTCTGGAGAGACACAATCGACCTTGCTCTCACCAAAATCCCCGTAACCCTCTCCCTCTGCACAGATGATTTGCAAGGTGATCGTTTTTGTTATCCATTCGATAATAACCCCTTGGACACTTACACCATCCCTGGGGGCACAAAGAGTCTGGCTGCCAAAAATCCCAAGTATCCTGACGGGGTGTGTGCATGTGAGAGACACTTGGAGAACCTTGGAAACACTGCAGGAAAAATCCTCTTTAATCCACAGTTGGAGAGCCAAATGGATGGCAACAATTGTCATTTTTTTTAGAGTCAAGTCAGTTTACAGATCAAGAGGTTAAAGCATCCTCACTGTCCAAAACCAATTTGTCTTCTCTGTCAGCAAGCTCTGGCTTGGGCACCACAATTTAGAGCTTCATTTCTTTCCTATCCCAAACTTGAAATCCTGCTTCATGAATCTGGGCAAGGGCCACCACAGGCTCCCTTCTCCAGCCCACTCAAGGTTTCCCTGCCACATCAACAATAAAAAGAAAAGGAAAAAGTGCAAATACAGTCTCTGTGTTATTCCTGGCAGTCAATACTGCAAATTTCATAAGAAGCTAGATGACAGAACATTGCAGAACTAATACTGTATTTATAAGCCCAGGATAAATACTTTTCCAAAGAGACTCTCTCTGAGCCCATGCTGTAAAAAAAAAAAAAAAAATGCAGCAGTTTAAGCTATGGCTTTGATTCAGCCTGAAATGCAAACCATACGTCCAGCTCTGCTTTGCCAGTCAGACATTCTGACAGCACAGCACATCTTATCCAGAAATTAGGTCTGTTTCCCAGTGGGCAAGCTACGGGCAAAACCCGTAAAAAGGCTTAAGAGAGGTACTACTTTTTCCAGGATGCCAACAGGTAAACTATGTATAATCTTGTTCATCAGAGGAACAGAAGGCACAGTGGAGAGTCTGTGCAGCCCAGCTGCCCGGGGATAAAACTTTCTAAGCGTGGTCAGGGGTGGGGTTTATCCTAGACATTGTATTCCTGGGATGCTTGAACTTTGGCAGAATTTGAAGCAGAGAAGCCTGGTTTCAATTTCTTTTCAAAGTTCATCAAATTGGCTCTGTCGAGCTTGAAAGAAAAGGAAAACAAACCCCAAACTTCATTAAGCAAAAATGTAAGAAACAACCCTAAAACTAGAAAGATGCCACAGAAGTACGTGGCCTTTGAAAGTGGTTTTCATCCCTGTATTCCTCTGGCATCCAGAGGACTGCTCCTGACCCTGCACCAGCACTGCCAGACCCCTCCAACAGCTAACTCCATCACCTCAAAGAGGTGCCCAAGGCAGCCGGGATGGTTCAACTGTGGCCATGTCTGTCTCAGCTGCCTGCCTGTCCTAGGCTCCTGAGCTCAGAGGATTTTGCCACAGGCTGTCAGTGAGCAGGTTAAAAGTAGGTATGTGCATTTATCTGGATGCACGCTCTGCAGGGGTCTTTTTTTTGCAACGGGGTGCAATGCATAGAGCTGTGCTTACCTCCCCTCCAGCACTGTGCTCACTGCCTGCCAAATGAACCACAAAACCACCCGGGTAGCAGGAGATGTAGCCCACCGTGACCAATTTTAACAAAGACTGTTTGAAAAGCAACTGAGAAACCTTCTCTGGCTGCCCACCACCTCTGGGAACATCTCCAGAGCCTTGTGCCGAACACATGGTGCTTGTGGCAGCTCCTGGGGTATCGGGGAGAGAGGTTGAGAGCAGGTATGCCAACTTGGGAGGGGAACAGCCCCTTCCTTTTGGTTTTATCCAGGAATTTTTTGACTTGTAAGGGCATGGCCTGTGGGCTAAGATCATTGCTGGGGACCCATAACTGTGCTGAGGATGTGGAAGGAGATAAAATCCCTCCACCTCCAGAGTGACTCTGGGCAAGCTTGAGCAGAAGGATCTTTGGCAGCGTTCATAGCCCATCATTCAAGTGCTTAAGTGTGTTCCTATATCATCCTGCTCGGGGAAGACAGATAGTTTGCAGGGTGGGAATTTACTAAAGACAGCTACTAAATGAGGACTGCCAGGCTAAAATGTAGCCCTGGATCAGAGCAGCTGTTCATGGGGGCAAGACCATTTCGCTTCCCACACAATGTACAGCACCAGGTCCCATCACCACCCACCTGCACCTGCATCACCACAGGGCACAAAGGAAGGATGGCCCTTCACATAGACTCATGACCCATCAAAATGACCATAATTCCTAGCAGACCTGCACCAGCTTTGTGTGTGGGTTGTTTCCAGCAGAGATGCAATTTTTCCCTCCACAATGCCCTTCAAGAAGAGAAGACCATGACCCCACTGCATTTTGCCACCCTGAGGACAGCCTGAAGGCCATCCTCCCCACCACCAGGGCAGGGATGCAGCAAGCATTGCCTGCCTGCTCAAGCTGCACGTGCAGATCTGCTTCCATATGTTGTCCCTTACAAGAGGCTTGGGAAGTTCAAGCTGGGCCCTGGGGAGGTGGGAAAGGAGATTGTCCTCCCAAAAACTGTATGCAAGGGAGTCACAGCAAATGCTGCTTCAATTGAAGACCGGGAGATGGGAAACCTGATACATTACCACATGATGCTGGGTCCTTCCCTGCAGAGTCAGCAAAATCCTTGCAGCTGGCACACAAGCATTCCCACCAACATGTCCAAAACCAAACCAGATAATGACCAAGTTAGGTTGCTGGGGATAAAACTTCAAACCATGCTCGCTTTGCCAAATTTTGTCAGCAAAACTGCCACCCCAAAGGGAAAATTTGAAGTCAAATTGAGAGACAAGTGTGCTTTGCTGTAGCACAGGACCACACTCCAGCAGCAGCATAACAGAAAGAAATGGTGTTGATACCGTTCCCTCTGAGCAGCGACTTTAAAGGGATGATGCCAAGATGCTTCCTCTAACTTCTAAAATAATGAGCCCTTCACAGTTCTTTCCAGTTATTGCTACAGCTTGGGGGCAGCAAACTGTGAAACTTTTTAACCCTCAAGCTCCACAGCCTCTTTCTAGTAATAACCTCAGATATGTCTGGCTCCAGATCCTGCATCAGCTCCTTAAGCTTTTTGCTTCTCAGTGGTGAGATGTCCTGTTTCGTGCTGGATCCTCTCAATCTCAACCTACTATTTCCACTTTTGGGAGGCCACGCACCCTGGCAGTCCTTCTCTGTCCAGTCACGAGCTGAGCACTGGCTCTGCTCACACACCTCATCAATCAGAAGACCATTTTGAACAAAATATTCCGCCAGTGCTGGAACTGCTCTGGGTAACAAGAAAATCCCAGCACTTGTACGTAACAGTACCATTCCCGTTGCAGTGACCGGTCCCAGTTGGGTTACAGACGAACAAGTACAGCTGAAACATGGGCTCATAAAACCCACAGAGCAGCCTACAAGAGCAGCCAGGCTCCCAGCATCCCAAATGTCCTGTTCAGGATCTTTATGGAAGAACTGGGACAGGAAATGGAGGACACCATGGAGAAGATTGATGGCCATTGCCAGGGTGGAGGGCAACACATTATGGGGTACAGCTGATGCAATCAATGCAGGGCTGCCACTTGGGGAACCTGGAGAAGACACCTGCTGCATCCTGCACCTGAGATGTCCTAAAACCCTGCAGAATAGCAGCAGGGATTTGTTTTTCCTATGATAATACTGTCTTTATTCCTAAATAATGTGATTTTTTTTCACTGAGAAAAAGGAAAGATTCATAACTCTCCTTGCTCCCACTGTGTAAATTTTTTGGTTGGCAGGAAGTTAATATTCAGCTTGGTGAGGGATGGACAGGGAGATTTTCATCCTGATGCTACATACAGTGCAGCACAAGGACCCCTCCATTTTAATCCCAGAAGTCAACACCGAAATAGTCTCCAGGATGCCACCCGTCTTTTGCTTAAAGTAAGCAAATTAAAAACTTTCAGATGCCTCATCCTTCTCCTACATATGTTCAGAGTCAGACCCTTTACTGTGGACTCTTGCACTTATCTGGGTCTTCTGCTTCTTGGAGACACATCTCCTAAGAGATTGCTCTTTGTCTTTCAGGACAAGTCACCAAGATGTATCAGACTGCTGTTGTTCACATGTGCAGACACCTCCATTACCTTTAACCATTAAAAGCCCTGTGGTATCAACCTGCATCTGACCCATCCCAGGACACTGTGAACCTGAAACAGCACCGCATGTTCACAGAAGGCAGTGAGAATCTGAGCAGCCCTGAAAGCACAACTGCCCTGCTGGCATCACAGGGCATGAAGATCCCTCTCATCTTCCCTCCTCTCTGCCTGCTCATTCCTCCAAACCTCACACCTACGTGAGTGCAGCACAACCTAGATATCCTGGCAGAGAGGTCAAGGAGGGAGAGCAGTGGTTTTGGGCAACCGTTGCTCCCTTGTTCCCGCCACTGCTGTGTAAGATCCTGCCAGGTTTCCCTTTCCCCCCTCCCCTCATCCCAGTTTCCTGGCGAGCCTGTTGCACTCGGCTCCAAAGGTTTTCAGAGCAGCTTTCCCATCTGCCTGCTGAAACAGCATGAAGGGGGCCCCTTCCCCGGCGAAACAGATGTAGCTTGCCTTTGAGCAACATCTGTGCCTCGTGCCCCAGTTCATTTTGAACAGTCTTGCCTTTGTTTGTAAGGGGCTGGGCAGGGGATGCTTTGGAGGAGGACAGCAGCCTGCAGCCCGTGGGTTGGAATCCTTTCCTTTGAGGCACACAAACTGCCTCAAAACGCCTGGGTTTCTGCTGGTGAACAACATTACGCTTTGTTCCCCATGGCTTTGGGAATCGATAGTCCTGCTCCCCAGTGCTTTGGTTCCAGCCACAGCAAGTGGCTCATGTTAATGATTCCTGTGGGATTCCCAGATCTGGGGAAGCAATAGCAGGAACCTGGAAGCCACCATGGATCCCTTTCCTCACAACCCCCTTCACCTCAAACAGCTTCTCTCACTGTCCCTCTGGGCTGCCCACCAGCTTTGACTTGGCATTCCCAGTGGGGCTGCACTGCTTCAGCTCCTCTATACACAGCAACAGCAAAGAGCACTGCTAGAAAACCACATCCTTTTTCACTCTGGGCTGCATTTAATATGGAGTGGAACACATTAAAATAACATAAAATTTTATTTCCTTCTCACTCTTGATGAGTTCAGCAATATTGCTGACGGGTGCCTGAAGAACTGCTACAACTTTCATACATGTTTTGGCACCTGATCCTGTTTTCTTTATTTTATTGGTGGGGGGGAGGTGTCACATTTTTTTCTGTATTTTGGGAGCAGGGATTTTGATCCACTTATGTTCACTCTTTATTTCTAGCTAGTGGACCAGCATTAGGGAAGAGGAGTTCTTGCTCAGTGCCCAGTGGGAGGTGTCTCAAAACTTGCTTCAGAGGTGCTGGTGAGGGGCAGTTCCCTGTCGTTCTTTCAACGGTTGCCCACGTCAAGTGGCTGGGTTTCCCCTAGCTGGCTGTCAGGTTCTCTTCCCTTCCTGGAGAGCAGGAAAGCGCATTCGTGGGATTCCAAGGGGGCGGGAGGAGGAGGACAGCAGGGCCTTTCAGTCCTCCAGGCTTTCTTCAAAACAGAATTGTTCATACAAGCCCTGGCCTCAGTTACAGAAATGCAACCCCATTTTCTTCCATTTGAGCCATCCCTTTTTAAAGTGGAAAAAAGAGCAAGAAATCTGCTTGTTGCTTGGCTTTGAGCATTGCTTGTGTTCCACAGACCCCATCCCAGGCAAAGCCTGCCAACAGCCACTCTCTAGCCCATTTCTCTTCCTCCCAGTGAATCCCACTGGGCAAGCAAGTAGAACAACATGGTATAAGCACTGGTGTGGCCTGGCTCCCCAAAGAAGAGGGTTTTCCTTCAAGGCAAAGCTGCAGGCAGACTGGAGCTATTGAGCATTTGAAGCAGAAGGGGGAATTAAGGCATTTGGAGCCTATGCCAGAGGATTAATAAAGTATAATCAGTTCCTCTTATTTAGACTGCCTCACACCAGGCGAACGACAGAGCTGTTGGAAATTACTCGCTGGCAGATTTTGAAACCAGAAGAAAGAAGATGTTTCTGTTATGCAGTCATCCCCCAGCCCTCACTGCTCCAGCAGGTCGGACACGTAGGGCAGCCAGATCCTACAAGCAGCGGCTGCAAATGTGCGCTCCATACTAACAGCAAAGCTCACAGCTGGGATCTCTCTGTCTTTCTGCAAGAAGCCTCACTGCTGGTGACTTTGAAAAAAAGTCAAAAACCATCTTGAGTGTTTTGCTTAGGGTTCTGCTGCAAATGAAGCGACAAGATGATCTGCTTAGGGCACAGCCTGAATTTATTCCTTGTGACCATCACTGCCCTGCCTACCAGTGCCCAGAGCAAACCCAGGTTACGGGTGAAATCAAAGCAATCAGTACAGGACCTCACAAAAGGGAAAGGGCTGCAGAACCAGACCTTCCCTTGCCTAGGCAGAATGGAAATCCTGGCAAAAATTGAATGCCCTGCTTTTGCAGGGGAGACCACACTAGGTAGCTGGCACAGGCTATGTACTGTTTGAAAGGCTTCATAGTGAAGGTTTATACAGGGAAGCGTTACTGGGGATGAAAGGCTGGTGCAGGAAGAGCTGCCTTGCTTTTTCTTTGACAGGGAGTAGTTATCTGCAACCCAAAAATGAGTGACAGAAGCCCCAGTCTTGTCTATTTTTCCTCGTGCTGAAGTTCATTGATTAAGAAACTCAAAACAGCCCATACAAACTGTAGGATGGAAAGTATAAAGCACAACATCAGCGTCGCCCATGCACACACACACTCAGAGCACCTCTGGTGAAGGCTGGCAAGGCACCACTGCTCCCAGAGATGCTCTGCGTCATTACCACACTCGAGGACATAAAAACATTTCAGGAACATAAGTGACACCAAAGCACCACTTTCTGGCAGCAACACCAGGCACCTCCTTGGCTCATCCATCACACACATTTGTAATTTCTACCCGATATGAGCTTTGCCATGGCTGAGGTTGTGGAGCAGAGATGGAGCCCTCCACCCTGGTATGAAACCCCCAGTGTGGTGCCCTAGCTGTTCCCTGGCAGAACAGCAGTAATGGGGAGTGGTGGTGGGCTGATAGTGCTTGTTTAGCTGGCTCACGCTTTTCTAGATGGGTCTGGAAACTGGTCATCAAGTGATGTCTCAAAGTGAAGCAGTAAAACCAGACAACTTGAAAAACCACCGTAAGGTTTGGAACATGCTGCGGATGCAGGGAAATCTGCTAATGCTGGGGAAACACGACATGAGGGAGTGGGGAGCGGGGCAGTTTTCCCTTGCCAAACTGACCAGTTTTTTTACTTTTTGATGAAAGCACTGCTCTTTGTGAAGACCAAACAGAAAGCATGGAGGCACTCTTTGTGTCCTCTATTTGTACTTTGCTTCCTTCGCCCCACACTCTTCACCTGCCTGAAGTGATGCCACCTGGGCATCTTAAAAAAGCTGGGTTTCAGCTGAGGAGGTGTAATCACTTCCCTGGCCAAGAGCAGTGCCCTTAGTTAGAGCAGTCACAGGCACTGCCTTTACAGACATCTTTACAATCTACTTTGTCCACATCTGGTGCTATTAAGGACCAGCACATGCCAGAGTCGGTCTGTACCTTGCTTGCCTCAACATGCCCCAACCCTCCAAGGGGTCCCACTCGACTTGCCCCACAACAGAAAGAGCCAGGACATGTCCTCTCACCTCATCCCATGGGATCAGCGTCCCTGAGAAGACCCAGTGTTGCTTCCCACCACCAGCTCAGCAAGGAAACCCCTAATCCTACCATGTCTCGCAGGACCGGTCAACGCGCTCCTCCTTGTGTACTTCAGCCCCCGTGGGCGACACGACATGCAGTCACCTCCTGCACCAGGCACTGGCCATCTGTGGCACTTCCAGACAACACCAGGAACCCACACAAAATACAAAAACTTAAAAACCAGCAGTAATAATGATTAAAAAATCCTCCAGCAACTAATCAGCCTGTCTCCTTTACCTAAGCTCTTAACCACAGTGTGTGGGGGGGGGGGTCACCCAAGGGTGCCCCTCCAAGCTCTCTGCAATCCCTGTTGCCTGACTCCGCTTTGCCAGGGGCTCCTGGATTCCTGCCAGGACTTGCCAGTGGATGCCTCTGGTTCCCCCCAGGGCAGAAGGACACCCTTCAAATTTCAGCTACCAGTAGTTTTCAAACTCTGCCTCATCCCAGACCCACCTCCCTGTGGGGAGGGGAGTGGAGAGGCTGGGAAGGGGGAAGCAGGCATTTGAAGAGTCTCTTTTTCACAATAAAAGCCCTTCTTGCTGATTTTTTCTTTTTTTTTTTTTTTTTTTTTCAATACCAAGGGCCAATTTGAGCCAAGAGGCACAGGTCCAGGAGGCTGAAGATACATGTGCTCTTCCCAAGACAGTCTGCTCCCAGTGACCCCAGTGCCAGACAAGCAGAGGGACAGGCTGAGTCCCAGGTACCACATCGGCCCTGGAGCCAGGAAAGTGAACCACAGGTGAGCAAATGCCCCTGGCAAGTTTTTATTAACATTGCTTTGCCTTTCAGTCCAGCAAAGAGCTGTGCCACACCAGCAACTGGGGTGGCTGCAGCCCTCAGAGAAGATTTCCTATCCATTTAAAAATATCAGTGCACTAAAACCACTATTAGGGTGCTCAGCTGCCTGCTTTTCCAAGGCACCTGGGGTTCACAGAACCCACAGGCAGCCAGGAGAGGGGTGACACCAGGGGCCCAGAGGAAGGAGACCTTCAGACCCACCAGCATCACATGGCAGGTCTGGGGCACAGTGAGCCCCACAGTGCCTGCCCAAAGCAGCTTTCCCTCAGCACTCGGGTGTAGGGTCCATTCAAAACACCATTTCCTCAGACCTCTGGAAGAAGAGGGGCTGGAGAAAGCACTTACTTAGGAAAGCAACACATTTCATGAGCCTCCCATGGCCAAGTAGGGCACACATGCAGCTGCCAGACTGCAAAGCATTTTTTTTCCACTTCACGTAAATTTCACCTTCCAGCCCTGGTCTATGGCCAAGCCAAACCCATCATTGACCCACCTTGCTGGGAGATCCCATTACTTGCCTCAGCCCTGTGCCAGTTCCAGCCCCTGCCAGCCCAGCGTGGGGACAGAAGGAAACCCTCTGTCTCAGGTGTGGGAGGTGTGCAGCTTTCCAACCCGTGCACCCACCTCAGCCAGTATAAACTGTAAATCAAATGGAGTTGACCAGCATTATTCTTTACTTACATTTTTAGAAGTCTAGCAAAGGCACAGTACAAACTATTGTGAGGGGCACTGAAGACATGATGGTCTAAAAAGAGAAGAGGATAAAGCTGATGGAAAGCTGGCCAAGTGACTTGACCAAGGCAGCGCAGGAGGGCAGTGGAAGAGCCCAGGAGGCAATTTCTGTGTCCCCAGGCACCACTCTAGCTCACTGACCATGCACAGTCCACAGTGGCAGCATAAGCAGCAGTGGCAACAAGATACTCTGCCCAGTGTGGCTTCCTGCTGCTCCCAGCACCCCAGTTCCTTCACAGCCCTTTGGTTCATCAAGTGTATTTTATTCTTAATATGTCATGTCTCCCAGCATCCTTTGTTGCTAATCAAAACCGTTGCTAAGAAAAGCAATAGGTACATGCAAAAGCAGTGAGCCTAATTTTCGCTTCTGTGCCACCCCTCTCCCCACCACCCTTGGATGTGAGGAAGGGGTATGGAAATGCAGCCCTGAATCCTCTTGTTTCTGTCAAGAAGGTCACTGATGCCCCCGCTGTCCTGGGCACTGTAGTATCAGACATGCTAAAATATTTTCCTTGAGGCCATTCCCCTGGAGCACTTAACAACCTAATATTTCTAATATAATTAGTAATATTAGGTAATCAGCAAAAACCTAGTCTCAGCCTCAGTGCAGACATGGACCAAGCCAGCGGCTCTTGGGCAGGCAAGTGCTGGAGGAGGGATCCAAAAGGGCTCCCACAGCTGAACCCTGTCATGCCTTGTGGTACCAGCTCATTTTGGAAGCATTTGTTTTCCTCTCCCTTTCTTAATTTTGAAATTATTCAATTTATATGCAATTTTCTGTCAAAATGATTCCTGCCGGTGCAGTGGTGTTGAGAGCCTTGTCTGACAGGACAAGCACTCCAGCTGCCTCTCTGGATTGCCTCTCCTTACAAATAACCATTTAAAATGCACGTCTGAACGTCTGACATTTGAGGCATTTGCCATCAGAAACAAGCGTGGATGGCTGCTGTGGGAGGCAGGCTTAAGGGATCAGCGGCCAAACTGAAAAATCTACTGAGCCTTGAAACAAACGCTACAGTCTCGGCATTCTGAAATTTCGATTTGATTTCTGCTCCCCTCCTTCCCTTGGAGAAGTTTCTTAGTGATGTTCACAGTGCAAAAAATCAGACCAAAAATGCAGCAAGATCTGACAATCAGATGCATTATGAACCCCTTTTCTTTCCTGAGGAGGCCGAGGGGGTCCCCCCAGATCCACAGGGCCATGCCTACATTGTACCTCAGCTGGATGGCCCCAAACCTGCTGGTGGAGCCATGGCCCCCATCAGCAGTGTGTCTGCTTCTTCCAACAATTATCAGCAATTATCTGAAGAGCGGAAATTGCTTTTCTTTTTTTTCTTTTCTGTCCCCTGGCTGCCTATGCTCACATTCTCACAGCCATGCTTACAGCTCAAAACAGCTCACTCACACACAGATTTCCCTGAGGTTTCTGGCTGGTCCTTCCAGTAGACCAGTGCCATCTCTGCAGGATGACAGATGTGCCCTGCTTCAAGAAGCTCCTCTGCCATGTAGGCAGCAAACGGAGACACAGCAGAGCAGGGAGGTGGGACCTCACTGGGCTTACAGGCAAAACACAAGCCTCCAAAGGAGTCAAGTCTCACACTAGGGTCTCTGGCCAAATGACCAGTGATTTTCAGTATCAAAGATGTTGTTGAGCAAGAGGAAAACTCTTTTGGCCCTGTTGCAAGGCACGGGGCAGCAGGACTCCCTTGAGGCTCATGCTAGACTATACAGACAGTTTCTCAATTTGCTGGTATTATATCACCAGGCAGATCCAGCTTAGATGGGAGCAAGTACTTTAAAATGGGAGATGAGACTTTTCCCTGAGGGAAAAGCAGTAGTGGGGCAGATCCCAAGGAAACTGATGGAGAGCACAGAAGACTATGGGTGCTGATGTACCCACAATAGCACAGGGACCTCTACGCTCCCCAAAATGCCATGGTTATAGACATTAGTAAAAGCTTCTGGTATAACCCTGCCTCCATTTCATAGACCAACTGGCCTTTCACTTGCTTGTACCTGTTGCAGAAGGATGGAAATAGGCTGATTGATTAATTTTTTCCCAGAAATATAAATTTCTTTCCCTTTCTGTCCCAGTGGACCGGAATTCATTTCTCCCTTGGGAGCTAAAGACAGACAGCAGAGAGAGGATATCAGATTTCAAGAGCGGGCAAGGAACAGAAAGCTGTTCTGCTTCTAAGATAGCAAAGTTGAAGGGTTTTTTTTCTCCCTTTCAGAAAAGTGTGAGGCTCTAATGGGTTTGAGGGACTGTGAATACGACTTTCCACATACACCAAGATAATTATAAGCCTGAATGGATTTCTGAGACCCAAGCACTATCCAGATAAATCACTGCCTCTCAACCTCTCATTACAAATGAGCTGCTCAGAAAGCCTTCAAATTTCTCTTCCCCCCACCCTTCTATCTCTTATATCTGTTGGTAATGGGCCTCAAAGCTTTACTAAGGAATAGGCTATAGAGGAGACCCTGTGATAGTTCAGACTTCCTTTGCAGCAGCTGTGAAAAAGATGGGAAATTAAGGCTAAAGGAATGAAGCAGAATGGGGATAGAGCTGGCCTCCTGCTCAGCACTGTGAGTCTGAGTCTGGCGCTGGGACCCAGAAGATGCTGAGAAGCAGGTGAGCTGCAAAACTGAGTTTTGCAGCTGATTTTGGAGCCTGACACTTGCCCATGCCCCACTTCCCCAGTCACTGTCCCTGAAGGGACAGGCTTCAAGTCCTGAGTGCAGAGAAAATGATGGGTGTGGGTGATTTCTTTCAATGCATTGTGTGTGGGAACAGACTCTGGTGTCTCAGATTTTCCTCATTGTTCACATGGAAATAAGCCCACCCAGGTCATTTACAGAACACACTGAATTTTCATAAATACCCTGAAGTTGTACACCCCCAATCTGATAATTAGAGTAAATTAATGCTGCCAAGGTGCTATTGTCACCATTTGTCTGATTCAAGACAAAAAGCAGGGGTCCACATCCTGATGGGGGAGAAATCCTTTATAAGCAGTGTTTAAGATGCCAGAGAAAACAGAAACAACATCTGCAGAGGAACAACGAGTTTCCTGAGCACGCGGGCTTTATGCCTCCCACAAACACCTATTGTATCCTCCTTTCTATCATGACTCAAAGTCAAATGTATGGAGGAAGGGACAAAGAGTTACTAAGTCTTTCAGAGGTGATTACTCATTCTTCCAGCTTACATTTCAGATAAACGTTAGAGACTCTGGAGCATTAGTTTTTTGCAGGACATAGATTGTGATGATTCAAATGGGTTTGGATTTTCTTTTAATTTTTAAATTTCTCAGGGCTATTTTAAAACCTCTCCCATCTTCAGCCAGGAATAGTTTCTATGAAGCCATGTCCTGTGTCCAAGAGATTTACTGTGTTATTAGAGAAGCAAGCATTTCCTAGCCTGCTCACCCAAGAAAAGGCAGCTTTCATGACTTCTATGCATCATTAAGTGTCTGTTGGCATCCGTCCTCCACAGGCTTGTGGAAACAAATGACCTTCATCCCCATGCAGTCACTGAGAGCCCACTCATGTCATGACAACCGGAGTCCCTGGGAGTGGGCGAATTTACCGGGGAGGGGGGGCAAGATATGGATGCCCCATAAGGCACTTGTCCCCTTAGGTTCCCTCACTCCCAGCAGCTGGAATAGCAACTTGAAATTCGACAATGAGTTTCTACTTGTATCTCATCCTAGACACCTCTGTGCTCTTCAGTCTGTCCTTCCTGAGGCAGAGACCTCCACTCTCTCAATAAAAGTTGGTTTTTTTCTTCCACACTTTCTTCCTTCTAGATACAAACCCCAGCACCTGGATAAATCAGAAACACCATTTTCTTGGAACATGATCATGTAAATCAAGGGATTCAGATCTCTATTTATTATTTACTATCCCTCTAACCCTGCACCATCTGCAAACTTTGCTAACAAATAAAACCATGTGTGTCTGTGTATCCTTAACTTGGTCATAGTTTAAAAATACCAGATGTTAGATGAAGAACCATTCCACCCCTCAATGTAAAAAAGCTGTAGAACCAATGTCTCATTTTGAGATCTCTTGTTGAGACAGTTCCTGATCTAATACGTAAATGAAATCATTTTCAAAATCAAAATGGCACACGATGCTGTGCCTGTTACCCTGGAGACACTCAGATGTGCCCTGCCAGCACAGATGGCATTGTTTCCTTAGGAGGGCAATGACTTTGACCTTGAAAACACATTTGCTGGCGATGGTTACACTCCTCGCTCCTTGCTCCTTCTTGATGAAGACTTTGTTTAGCCATCCACCAGTGCTACTGCATTCATAGAATGTGGCCAGGGAAACCCTCAGACAAGCCTGGGAAAACTCCACTGGAGACCATGCATAGTTTTGCAGAAAAGTCCTCAACAGTTACAAAATTACTGCTCAAATTATTTGGGCTGAGGGGGGTTAAGAACTAGCATCGCTGGTTCAGGAAGCTGCTCAGCTCAGTCTCTCACTGGAGCTTATCTTACTTGTGAGATGCTTTGGAAGAGGTGAGGAGTCATGGTGGGCTCTGCAGGGGTCAGCTAAGCTCCTCCCCATCTCTTTTTGCATTTCATAGGCAGGGCCAGGGTGAATACAGATCTTCCTGTCCTATTCACAGATCTGTGCATGGCTTAAAACTGAAGTCAGCTGACTCTTAGGAAGCAAGAAAGCGGGCACAGATGGTGCCAGGCAGGAGCACAGAGCAGCGGTGCCTGAGATTCACGTTATCATACAACTGGTACAGTTTGCATGGGTGTTGCGTGTCCTGGCTCCCTGCAGAGTGTGACCATGGTATCACAGTATCACAGTATCACAAGCTTGGGAGCAGGAGGACCAAGATAAAATGTGACTTCATTTTCCTTGGAGCATCTCAGCAAACCTCCAGCTCTAACCTGCAGGACTGGGCAAAAGCAAGAAAAAAAATGAACACAAAGTGATGCAAAGGAAATTACACACACACACCGCAAAAGAGAAGGAGAGAGAAAGATAAAAAAAAGAAAGAGAGAGAAAGATAAAACAAGACATAAGCAATCTGTTTATTTATTGGAAGTAGTTACTGGCATATGCTTCAGTTGGGTCCACAAAGACACTGCATTGGCTGTTTATATACCATTGCATTGGGAAAGTCCTCTGTCACCAGGACAGTAGGATGGAAGAAAATTAACGCATGGAGTAATCAAGTAATCAGGCAGTATTTAGTCTGAAAGCTTTGAATTACGGCTGCTGAAAATAGGGCCTGGCCAACATATGGGCTCATGAATCTTTCCTGACAGCCCTTCTGTAGAAGGAAGAAGTTGAGCCTCCTGATTATAAATTGGTCATGAATAAATTTAGTTTGACGATTAGAAAGTTTCTAATAATCAGGGGACCTGAGTTCTGGGAACTTACAGACAGGAGAAGGAGTTGGCTGGGATCCTCTGTCACACACCATGGAGCCGTGTGGGAGAGGGGGAATGCTGAAGGCTTGGAGTGTTTGTGCTGTCCATGCTCCTAAGGGATTGCTCAATGTCATCTGCTAATGATACAAAGCAACAGCCCTGGAGCTGAGCTCCTTGCAGGCTTTGAGTAGAATGGGCAGAAGGAAAGGTCAGACTGTCATGTGCCACCTTCCACCAAGCTGTAGGTCCCCTTCCAAGGACCATAAGACATTTACATTTCATGCCTAAGCAGTGACCCAGGGATGTTGAATGTGCCTGTGACCCTGGGCACTCTCATGCTATGCCATGGCATTGGGGATTTCTTCTGCCCACAATCTCAGATTGCTAAAGGATGCTAGAAAGCATTTTACCATGCAGCAGGCGGATGGTGTTAATTGGAATAATTATTCTATGACGCAATTGCCTATGTTAATATTCAATTACAACTCCAGTTGCCCTTCAAATAGCACGTTGAGTAAGGACTCATCATAACTCACCTCCTTTCCATGGACTCCTCGGTGAGTTAACAATTTCTCACCTTCACCTCCAAGGACGTCACTTGGTGTCATGGGACTGAACAGCAGCTCCTCTCTCAAGCACTGGTTAGTCTTCATAGAAGGAGGCTGGTTTAAAACACTAAACATAGATGTTTTCTACTCAGTGATAGTGAATTTCTTGAATAGGTTACTACAAGAATGGGGAGGGAGGGAGGTGAGCAGACTCAAAGGATTGAACAAATTCACAGACAGTAGATCTAAAAGAGATGCTAAGAGGAATAGGCAGGGTGTATCCTCTAGCACCCTAATCCTGCTAATGTAGTTGCTGGGGAACTGCAAGAGGAAGGACTGAACTCACATCCTGTCCCTACACAGCATCTCCCATCAGCAATGCCAGAGACACAGGCTGGGGTTAGATAGGTCACTGGTCTGACCCAGCAGAGCACCGCTTCTGGTCCCAGTAGGGCTGCCAGCAAAGTCTAGTACAGTTCAGTGCCAATGAGAAAGGTGAGTGCAGCCACAACAAAGTGCTCATTTGCACTTGTCAACTGATTTATGCACACCTTTGACTTCTGAAGAGCCACCCAAAACTGCTCAGTGAGCAGCAGGGAGTTGGGAGGACAAAGGGAGCCAGAGGACCACACCACTGTGCCACGACATGAACCGTGCCCAACTTCTTGTGAAGCTGTGGGCTGGAGAAGCCCATCAACCCTCACATCGCCTGGTTTCTATCCCTTTGCCTCCAACTGAAGCAGAACTGACACCTGCCTCCAACTCAAGCAGAACTGTGGCAATGCCAGCAGAGGTCAGGCACATCCATTGTGTGAAGCTCTTTCCTTCCAAGGTCACGTCCAGGTGGTTGGGCGTTGAGGAAGCCTGCTGACATCTGAGATGAGGACCTGCATGCATTGCCAACAGTAGCAGCTTGCCAGTCTCCCTCTGGACCTTGAAAAACGCTTTAAACAACCAGAGCAAAAATGATGCTACTTTCAGCTAGTCAGACTTAATTTACTTCATTATGTCGTAAATGCTCTGATTTTTTTCCATTATGCACAGAGACTTCGAGGATGAGCTAAGACTCACGTGTGCAATGCAAATGAGACAAGCAGTAGAAATAAAAGATAAACAAGCAAAAAAAAAAAATATTCCCTTTAAAGTTATTCAGGGGCTCCAGGGAGGAAGAGAAGGAAGAAGAAAAAACCCCACAAGCCTATTTCTCATCCTTTCAAATCACCTTTACATAGCATCTGACTGCAATAAAACAGCTAGCAATGGCCCCTTCTTTTGTTTGATGGCTTTTACAAATATGAGGTTCAAACAGTGGCTCTAAAAAGTCTTGGCTGCTGAGTTATTGTGAAAAATAGTCAGATGTTGTGCTCTCCCAGTGGGTGTCCTTAGGTAAAGCTTCAGCGATCACAAAGACAATATTTGTTCATGCTATTTAAATATGAACACTATTACTTTTTCAAAGCATCTATCATTTCATCAAAGCAGAGCATCCTGACAAGATCCTCGCCATATAAACCTTTATCAACAGCACAGAGGCCCAAAACACCACCAGTGCTGCACAAGCAGCTCAAAGCAGCCACGACGGAAGAGCTCACCTCAGCTGAGAGCCATGATGAGTACAGAATCATGGAATGACCTGAGTTGAAAGGGACCCACAAGGATCATCGAGTCCATCTCCTGTGCCTGCACAGGACAACCCCAACATTCACACCGTGTGTCTGAGGACATTCTCCAAATGTTTCTTTTATATTTTCATCCCTGGTGCCCATGATCGCTTCCCTGGGAAACTGTTCCAGTGCTCCACCACCCTCTGGGTGAAGAACGTTTTCCTAATACCCAACCTAAATGTTCCCTGATACATATTCCTGCCATTCCCTGGAGTCCTATTATTGGTAAGGGCAGGTGAGGGCCTCTCCTCACCATGGGCAAGGAGCAGTGCTTCCACACGGTTACAGAACAAAATAACCTGAAAACTACTCTCGTACCAAGAGACCACTGGGGAAACATTAAAAAGTACTTCTTCTGTAATAAGAACTAGGTCAATGCATCCTATGAAGGAGGAAGTGGCTCTGTGCTGGTGGCAATGACATAATTTCAAGGCTAGTGATCAGCACAAATAGCTGACTCCGTGTTGTGGTTTGAGTTAGTTGGGGTGACTCTGACTCTGGCTTGGCCTTAGTCTAAAGTAACTTCATTTTTCAAAAAACTAACTGTATGTCTTTCAGACAGTTTCTCTCTAGAATTGATAACACAGGTATGCCGAAAGGCCAATGTTTATAGTTATTACTCTGGTAACCAATGCAAAAAAAAAGGCTGAAACTGCAGGGATGAGCGGACAGGACAGGTGATCCCAAACTGACCAACAGAGTATCCCATCCCATATACATCACATTTTTAGTATAAGACTGAGAGATCATGAGGGTCTTGCTCTCTTCTGCAACGGACGACATTCAGTGAGGACCTCATCTGTTTGATTGCTCCTGATTCTGGATCCATGCATTCTTGAAGCCAATTCCTGTGTTCAGCTCCCTCCAAGCCATGGACCTGTTCCCTCAAGTCTGCTCTGCAGCATTTGTGGTGGTGTACAATCATCGAGGGGTGGTGGGGTGGGGATGTGAGCTCAGATATTTGTACATATTTCATTACTGTCTAATTATTTTAATCAGTAGTACTATTACTATCATAATTTCATTAAAGCTGTAGTTTTAGTTTCCAATCCACAAACATTTTTCCTCTCATTTTTCCTCTCCCCTTTCCCCTGGGGGTGGCAGGGTGGAATTTGGGAGCCTAACTGCATGGTTCTTAGCTGTCAAATTAGCTGGGTTGGAGCTAAACCGTGACACTCCAGGTGGAAGACTTCTCTAATTCATATGCATATAGTGGTCTGAAAGCTTTTGGGGGAGGAGGGAAGTTTGCTAACAAGACTTACCTGGAGACTCCCTTACAATCACTGGAAGTGAGGTGAGAAAAAAAATGACCTACTATTCATTTATGTAAAGCAAGAATATGACCTGTGTCAGGCACATAAGGTAAAGGCTGGGCCAAATTTCCACTTAAAGACAGGGTGAACTGGAGTTTGCACAGCATCCAAGGAGGAAGCTTGTTACAAGTTCAGGGAAAAAGAGAGGCTGTGGGTACACTACCAGTATCCACAGGGACACTGCCTGTGTCAAGGTAGGGCCAAGGACTGCAGTTCTTCAGCACAACTAGGGATGCTTAAATAGGTAAAAGCAGATCCTTCTGCTTTAGAGAAGGAAACCCCAGTATAAACTCAGCAGTACCTGAGTGCAACAACAGCATATGCAACTTCAAGTTCAAAGTAACATTAAAAACTATTTCTGAACTAAAAGAAAAAAAAGACAGAAATTATACGAAGAACCAAAAGCTGAAGACCTGAAATGAGCAGAGCCCAAACCACACAGCCATCCCTCTGATTTGCCTCACTTCCCATTTCTTGCTTGTAAGATGCATTTTCTCATATACTGATAATGCTTTGAATAGAAATCAGCACCTTTTCAGCTCAATGAAAGGTAGGTAGTTTTCAGATACACCTTATCAACATGGGAAGGGGTAAAGGAGAGAAATATACAGGGCTGGAAACATTTAAGGGCCATTGCAAATGAAGAGAGACAAAATAAAGAGATGGAATCCAGCTGGAAACCAGTCCAACCTGCCACCAGTCCATGGTCAACATTAGTGGCACAGAAGTGGTTCAGAACAGGGAGTATTAGCTACTTCTAACATACAAACATATAATCATAGAATGGTTTGGGTTGGAAGGGACTTTAAAGGTCATCAAGTTCCAACCACCCTCCCTTGGGCAGGGACACCTCCCACCAGACCAGGCTGCTCAAGACCCCATCCAACCTGGACCTGAACACTTCCAGGGAGGGGCCATACAAATAAATGTAAGACCAAATGATTTGAAAATGTCATGGTCCTTATCAAGCAAACCTGGACTGAAGGGCAGTTTAAATACTGGTGTTTCAAAAGCAGAAAGATCAGTAAATCCAGAGATTCATCTTTCAGGTCTTTTACATCTCAAAATTGGAACATGTTCAGATGTCAAACACAGCAACCAACATGTTTAGACAAGAACAAAGAGCATTTAAATGCAGCTTTTTTTTTTTTGAAGAAAAAAGGATGTAACAACAGCAAGTCACTCAGCCCAGGATTGTAGCTGGGTCAAACTAACAGCAGATTTTACACCTTTTAACTACAGATCATGCTAAGGAGTCCAATCCTGCTCCTGTAATTGCTCGTGTCTCCCAGACTTTGCAGCACAGAGATTAAGTCTGGATTTCCCTACTGTTGGTCTAAGTTTAGGAATTACAGCAGTATCTGCTAATCTCAGTTGTACACTGGATAGGGTATATTCCCCTCCGTGCCCCCTTCAAGTGTTCTACCTATTCTGCATGAAATAAGACAAGAAAATAAACATTGGAACTTCACTTTAAGCCATTTCTAAACAGCAGAATCTATTCCTTCACACTCAGCTCCGAAAGCAAATTAAAGAGGCATATTCTGACTTGGTCTAGCACAGTACATCTTAGCCAATTATAAAGGCAAAATAAAGAATTGGATAAGCCTGTCCATTGTTCCTAAATATTTGTGCCACCCCCTTTGTTCCTTGCATAGAGAGGCAGCTCCCTTGCCTGGTTTGGGTAAGCCTTAGGAACAATATTCTGAAGAGCTAATGTTGCCATCGTGTGGCAGCCCTCAGAAATAAAACCGTAACTTAGTTCTCTGCATCCCCACAGCTTTAAAAAAAAAATAATAAAGGACTAGATATCAAGAAGAAATTTTTTGTACTATGAGTAGTGAAACTCTGGAATGGCTTGCCCAGAGAGGTGGTAGATGCCCCATTCCTGAAAACGCTGAAGGTCAGGTTGGATGGGGCTCTGAGCAACCTGATCCAAGATCAGGTTGAAGGTGGCCCTTTTCACTGCAGAGGGGGTTGGACTAGATGACCTTCATGGTCCTCTCCAAGCCAAATAACTTATGATCCTATGACAAAACAGCACAGACAGCACAACACTAATGGTTTGAAAGAAAGGTGGACTACTGACATAATATAGAGCTGCAAAAGGTTTCAGAGAGGTTTCATGAGTTGCTAAAAGGAGTACCAGATGCTGCTCACATGGTATATGCTGCCAGAAAGACACATCACAGTTATCAAAGATAGGTGTATTCTATTATTTCTCTACTCTCCTTTCCTCTAAATTGTAAAACAAGATGGTACTGACACGGAAGAGCCAAACATGGTATTATAGAACCAAGTTTTCCTCCAAGGCATGTAACATAACACTCCTGCCCTAACAGTGTCTTTATCTTTAACATCCCCCTCCTGCAGCACATCCCTTTCCACTGTGCAACTCGAGGGCAGGTACAACTGCCCCATAGGCAGGGAGCCCTCCCTCCAGCCCTGTTGGGTACCCTTATACGGTTCCTATTCAGGAACACCACAGCCACCAAGCAGCTTGGCAGGTTACAGCACATTTCCTATCATGGAAATGTTTCCAATGCTTCAGTAGCTGCCGAGTGGTACCAGGGGGAACGAGAACACTGGACAAATTGCTGTTGTCATAGAATCATAGAATGGTTTGTGTTGGAAGGGACCTTAAAGATCATCCAGCTCCAACACCCCTGCCACTAGACCAGGGTGCTCAAAGCCTCATCCATCCTGGCCTCGAGCACCTCTCCAAGGATGGGGCATCCATGATCTCTCTGGGCAATCCTCACCAACCTCACAGCAAAAAAATCTAAAATCTCAACTAAATCTCCCCTCTTTCAGCTTAAAACTGTTATATTCTTGTCCTATCCCTGCACTCCCTGATAAAGAGATTCTCTTCCTCTAATCTACTCTTGTGAGACCCCATCTGGAGTACTGTGTCCAGTTCTGGAATCCTCAACATAAGGACATGGAACTGTTGGAACAGATCCAGAGGAGGCCACAAAGACAGTAAGAGGCCTGGACCACCTCTGCTATGAGAACAGGCTGAGATATTTAGGGTTGTTCAGCCTGGAGGAAAGAAGGCTCCAGGGAGACCTCTCAGCAGCCTTCCAGTGCCTGAAGGGGCTACAGGAAAGCTGCAGAGGGACTTTTTACAAGCGGAAGTAGTGATAGGATGAGGGGGAATGGCTTTCAATTGGAAAGCGGAAGATTTAGATTAGACATTGTGAAGAAATTGTTGACGATGAGGGTGGTGAGACACTGGCACAGTTTGCCTAGGGAAGCTGTGGATGCCCAGTCACTGGAAGCGTTCAAGTCCAGGTTGGATGGAGCCTGGTCTGGTGGGAGGTGTCCCTGCCCATGACAGGAGGTGTTGGAACTGAATGGGCTTCAAGGTTCCTTCAACCCAAACCACTCTACTATTTCCTGTAGGCTCCTTTTAAGTACTGGAAAGCTGCTATAAGTCACCTGGGAGTCTTTTCTTCTCTAGGCTGAGCAATCCCAACTGTCTCAGCATGTCCTCATAGCAGAGGTGGCCCAGACCTCTGGTCATCTTCGTGGCCTCCTCTGGACTCGCTCTAACACATTATCTGTTAGTCATAGCTGAAGTTAATCCTTGGAATTGAGCAAATTATTAAAAATGAGCAAATAATGTAGAAAAAGCATTTGGGAGCTTGTTATGAAGGCACATTGATTTTCTCTACAGGCACTTTTACCGATTTTTTCCCCAGTATTGTACAACTGAATCTTATAGCAGTACATGAAGAAAAACCCAAGCAACTCTAAGGAACAAGTCTTTGACCTTAAGGAAACTCCAGATCACTGCAGCTTTAAGATCGAAGTTTCAGAGTAGGTTGATCTAATCACTTTAAAATCCAATTTAAAGCCAAGATCTCCAGCTGCCTGAATGTGGCTTTTAATCCAAATTTGCATAATTCCTGGGTTTTTTTTTCCTTAGTTGTTATATCCATTTATATCAACCATGGGCCTGAACTCAATTTCCAAAGGCATATAAACAGCTCAAAACAATACAAGGTTCAGCATGCAGATACCTAATTCTGGCTGATATAAGCAACACTGGCCATGTAACTGCTTAACAAGCACACATTTGTAAAAGCACATTCCTATCAGTGTATATTAGAAAATGTATTTTGACAACACAAAGGTATTACAATCTATGTTTTTTTAAAAAATATATATTCTCCTCCATTTTATATTTGACTGTAAAAATAATTTGCTTTTCAATTAAGACTGCAGGCTTCCACAATTCCTTCACTGAATTTGAAGAAAATGCATCCCCTGCTAACAAACTCCACAGGAGAAAACATGAAAAAAATGGATGCTGACATTCAGGGATTATTTCATAGAGTAAATAATAGGTTAAGCACTTCTGTGCTTTTTAGGTCATGTCCTGTTTCACCTAATGGTTTTGATTAAAAAGCAGGAAGTAAATTCCACATAGTTTAAGGCTCAAGTCTTGACATAAACTCTCAAACATTCTGAAAACCAAGCAGGTTTAAATACCAGTCACCAATCTTATTAATAGAATCTTACAATCACAGAATCATAGAAGGTTGGAAGGGACCTTAAAAACCATTCAGTTCCAACCCCCCTACCGTGGGCAGGGACACCTCCCACCAGACCAAGTTGCTCAAGGTCCCATCCAACATTTCCAGGGATGGGGCATCCACAACTTCCCTCAGCAACCTGTGCCAGTGCCTCACCACCCTTATTATGAAGAATTTCTTCCTAATGTCACACATTATTGTAACTGCAGTTACAGGACAACCGTGGTGTTAGAAATCTGAAGTATGGAAGCTGTCCGGGTCACTATGTAAAAGAACAGTGGGAGTTTTTCAGAAAATATGGAGTAATTCAAAATATTTGACCAGCAATTTGTCACTATTGCAAACACCAACATACTTCTAAACAGAACACAGTTTCAGTTATGCCCTAATTTGTGCAGAAAAATCAGTGCAATTGACTATTTCTCATCTTTCATATCCAAGACTGGCAAGGAATGTTGTTCATTCCCAACCATTTCAATAGCAGACTGCCGCAAGACCTCTGGGTCCAATCTACTTCAACTAACTGGGTATACAAATATTCCCACTGGCACTGGGCAGAGTGCTGAGCATAGTCTGTATGGTCAGCTTTACTGAACGTGATAAACCCATTCCTGTATGTTCCAGAGAAACACTAGAACCCAAACCTTGGACATTAATAAATGAGACAGACAACAATTCTTGGTCAGAAACAAAAGTGAACTTGATTACAATTTAAATCAGATGTTTAACCATTTGTCAATTTCAAAGAATCAGAACATGGACACAAAGTCATACATAACTAGAAGTTCATTTTATTTCTGTGCCTTCTGCGTCTTCGGCACCTTCTCCAACTTCTGCGCTTTTTCAGGCTTCCCTGGCTTCTCTGATTTCTCTGGCTTCTGCGCCTTCTCTGGCTTCCCTGACTTCTCGGGCTTCTTGCCTTTTTTAGAAGCCAACCTCTGGAGTTTCTTCATTTCGTGCTTGATGATCCTGTTTCTCTGTAAGGAAAATGTTTACTATTCATCAGAATGAAAACAGCAACAGTTCATAAATATTATGCCTTAAATTCAATTCTAAGCTTTCAGATTCTATCCTTTTTAATAATAAAAATTTGCTAACAGATTATATTATGTTATATAGTCAAAATATTTATCACACATCACATTGAAAGTGTCAAATTCTACCTAAAACTGCTCTGATATTCCAGAGAGACATCATTGTTTGGCTGGTAACCTGGGCACACCGGTATTTCATGTGTAATGATTTTCATTATAGAATGAAATATGAACAGGAACCCATCAAGAATATTTGATTTCATCAGCAGGAACTCCCTCCTTATCTGTAACTTGGAGGACTGACACACAGATCATGTGGGTTCTAGTTTGATCAGCTACTGAAGTGGTTCCCAAAGAAGCAAGAAAAATTCCAGGCATTCACATACTTTATGTCATTCCATGACCCAAGACAGCAATAGAAGGCAAGCCACTAACATCTGGGTGTGACTCTAGACTGAAAGCTACAAGCATTCACCCCATAAAGAAGTGACACCCAAACACTTACCATTTTCTTTGCTTTCATAACCTTGTAGCGATCGAAGTCGGTCATTTTGGCTTTCTGTTTGAAAAGAATCAGTCATTAAGCTCTGATATAAACATAGCCAAGCAGTAAAACTTAAGTGTTTCAAAGCATACCAAAGTAACTCTGATCATCTTGAAATTAGGTTTAGCTGCACATCTGGTACTGCTTCACTATTTAAAATCTTTGTTGGGAAGTGATAGTGCAGGAAAAAACATGGTTACAGAAATAACCAAACAAAACCACCTTTACTGGAAAAACACAAGAAACTGAAGCTGATAGGAAGCAACTTCTAAAAATCTATGCCTTGTCTATTTTTACTCTTAGTCTGCAATTTAAAATACACAGTTTATTAGACTGCACCATATTTTCACGTGCAGAAATAGTAAAATGTGTACTCCAGTGAAAAACTGTACCTTTTCTCGGGCTTCAATCTTCTTTGCCCATCTCGTCGCTGCCCATTTTTCATTAATATTTTCCTTTTCCCAGGCAAGTCGCACGCATTTCTGACGAGCACTGCGTTAGAACAGTCACAAAATTATATTCAGTCTTTCTAAGAAAATGTTTCCTCTGATGCTGGAACAGTCTTTCTAAGAAAATGTTCTCTCTGATGATGGCCCACCAAACTTCATGCAAGGGCAGGTCACCCTTCTGCATTATTACTTCAGACACTTACTTTAAAACAACGCCATATAAATCTCTCCAGCCTAATTAACATTTTGTTGTGCAAATACCTTGCTAGGACTGAACAGATGAGCAACTCCAAGTGGCACGCTCACGCACTTTTCCTAGCACTGCTTCAGAATCAGAAAAGCAGCAATATTTTTCTAAATTACAGAAAATCATAGTTACTAAGCTGAAGAGAATAGAATGAGTTCAGCAATTCCAGTGTAGTTTTGTAGGCAAGAAACATTACCAAATGTCTGAAGGTGACCTAAGCATTAGTAAAACTGCAGAGTAGTCACTGCAACAGCTTCCCCATACAACCTCCACACCACAGCTATCCGCAAGTTGTCTAGGCCAGTGTGCCATCTCCTTTTCTCCCAAACAGAGGTTTACTAGCTAAGACAGATAATGAAAACGTAAATGTATTCAACTATGATAAAACGATGTCAAATTTTTCTGCACACACATGTTAAAACATTGACTTAATGTTGTATGAACTTTCTAGATTTAGCATGCATCAGATCACATAACATGCATCAAGGGACAGCATGTTTTTGGGTTTTTTCTTTTTTTTTTTTTACACAGGTCAAAAAAAAGCAAACAATTCACCTGTGTGGGAACTTCAGAACAAAGTCAGTCAGCTGCATGCACTTGAAGGGCATAGCCTGCCTCCTAACACCACTGCAGGGGCCATCAACCAGTGCCTAGAAAAGGAAAACAAAGGTGGGGGGCGTTACAGCAGTTTTCCTAATAACACATGAACAGTGTCTTGACAACAATGGTCCAGAATTGAAGTAAGCATTATACAGAGATTGTTAAGTCTTGTGCAAATGAACCCAAGCTTTACAGAAGGAATTTTAAAGGTCCATCTTCGTCTTTGGGAAAAAAAACCATACAGGACAAAGATGACACACTTCATCTTTTTTTTTTCCCAGCTTTTTCAGGAACATTAAGCAGAAAGAACCTCTTAGTCCAAACATTTGAACATACATTAATGCCATTCCATTCGTAAGTTTTAGACTAACATCTACTTGTCCACTGCTAGGAAAGACAGCAGAGGGGAATGTATCACTTCCTGGAGAAAAAAGCTTGCTACTGGAAGTTTAATACAAACACGACTGTTAAATCCCACCTTTATGTCAACTGCTTATTTCCTTGAAAAATCTATTCACAGAAAAAGACATTTCCTATAAAATCTGATACACTCTCAGAGAACAAGCTTCTGTTATGGCAGAAAGAAGAAAACAAAGATTAAGGGCTCTTAGCTTACCCTATTTTGGTCAATAACATCCACGATGGCAACCAGCTTGCCAGCATGTGGCCCGAAAGAGATGAAGGCAACTCTGCCAATCTCGACAAAGCGTTTGAACACCTGGGAGCAGTAAGAATTGACAGGAATTAGGCAAGGCGACATTCTAAGGACACTGACAGATCCAAGGCTCTCCCAGCCTTCGCAGCAAGTTCCCAAGTTTTCAAGCAGCACAGAACCCCTTTGCTTGAGCAAAGGACCCACAGATGCTTTTTGCTAGCCCTAGCCCTGCGTGGAGGCTGCAGGTGGACAGAAGTGCTGGAAAGAAGCCCAGAGCCCCATGGTCACACAGCACCAGGAGGGCTCATATTGGCTGTGGCCATGCCAGGTTCTGCCCCCCACACCTCCCAAACATGACCCTGCCTGATTCCCAACAAAGGTGACAGTGATGGGCCTTCCTGATGGCGCTCAGCCACCTTCTACACCTGGCACTTCCACACTCCACACTTGCACAAACCAAATGGGTTGTGCTTTCAGATGAAACCAAGGGAAGACATACACAGGGACAAATGTACAAAAAAAATGAAAGCACCAAAGGAAACCAATAGGTTGAAACCTCAAAAAAAGATTATTTTTTTCTTGGGCTGAGTCTCTGTGCATTGGATGATGTCTTTATCTGGCTCCTGGCACATACACAACCTTTCATGCACCCCTGAGCAGCTGTCAGTGGAAAGATGATCAATGGAAAAGAATCAGCAAGGGGAAAAGCAACCTGTGCATTATACAGAGCATGCCTGACACTTAAGTCAGATCATGGTGACTTGCTCTAACTGTACTTGTGTTTAATTGTTCACAGCTGATGCCAAGCTCCTTGCCTTCCCACCTCAGATCCCTACAGTAATCCCAGTGCAAGCTTGGCAAGCCTGTTTACAACAGTACAATAACAAATATATTTAATCAAACAAACATAGACTAAATAAGTATAATCTCTCTATAAAAATTCAATATATGTAAAAAAATATAAAAATATATTTTCCGGCTGAAGCACAAAGGTGCCCAACTTTTTTTCTTGCTCATGGTTGCTGATGCATAAAGGGGTGCATAAAGACTCAGTGGTTGGACACTCGTTTTAACTGTATCCGTCTTATCCGCAG
Organism: Tapera naevia; assembly: GCA_033556795.1. Classification (NCBI taxonomy): domain Eukaryota; kingdom Metazoa; phylum Chordata; class Aves; order Cuculiformes; family Neomorphidae; genus Tapera; species Tapera naevia. The sequence goes on from JAUMJJ010000222.1 coordinate 1,211,731, forward strand.
GCACTGCTGGGGCTCCGTATTTCAAGGCTGCCAAACCTTCCCCCCTCACCCCAGATCACTACAGCAACCTGGTGCCTCCTGGCAGCTCCCAGCGGTTCTCCCGCACCCTCAGAGGCACGAGGGGCTTTGAAAGGAAGCAAATCCCTGTCAGGAGGAGGCCCCCCCGCGCGGCCGGTCCTGCCCGATCCCAACCGCGTGCGGCACGGCCGCGGCCTCCACCTCCTCGCCCGGCTGCTCCCGCCACCCCAGGGAGGCCCAAGCGGGGAGCGAGGCCGGCGGGGAGGGCCCCGGCGCGCCCGGCAGCGGCAGCACAGCCCTCCGGCTCGCACCTACCATGATGGCGGCCCGCGAGCAGAAAAGGAGGGGCTGCTCGCGCGCCGACCGGAAGCCGCCTCCGCGCGGACACTGCGCTTGCGCGGGGGCGGGGCTTCCCCCCTCCCAGGCCGCCGCTTGGCGGGGGCGCGCGTGCGCCCCAGGAGAGCCCGAGCCCGGCATGCAGTGCGGGGAAGGGGGGGCGGGTCCGGCGGCGTGGGCTCCTGTTGGGGGCGGGCATGGGTGGGCGCGTAGGGGCTGGCGCGCGTGCCCAGGGAGGACGGCGCGGGGCGCGGTGCTCGTGACCATTGCGGGAGGGGAGGCGCGTGCGGGCTGCCGCGCGTGCTTTCTGCGGGAGGGCAGAAGTGCGTCGGGGCGGCGCGCGTGCTCACGGGGAGGAGGGTCGGGGAGATGTGCGAGTAGGCGCGTGGGAGCTGATGCGCGTGGCCGTTGCGGGAGACGGGGCGGGGCACGGCAGGTGCTCATTTGCGGCGCGGGAAGGACAGAGGGGAGGTGCGCGTGCGCGTTGCGGGCGGGGAGGCATGTGAGGGCTAGTGCGCGTGCCCGTTGCGGGTGGACAAGGGAGGACGGTGCGGGCAGAGGCGCGCGGGACGGGGCGCGTGCCCTCTGCGGGCGGACAGGGGGAGTGGCGCGGGGAGGCTCGTCGCTCCGGTGCGGGGGCCGCGCGGGGGCCGGGGCGCGTGCCTATTGAGTTAGGACGGGGAGGCGCGCGAGAGCTGCTGCGCGTGCCCGGTGCGGGGGTTGCGGGGAGGTGCGTGAGGGCGGTCACGTCAACGTCCGCCAGAAAATTGGCCGCGAGCAGGGGAGCTCCGAGAGGGGCGAAGCGTAAGCGAAACGCAGTGCGGAGCCCTGCTGGAAGACGGCTCTGACCGTCATTGTCCTGGCTCCTCTGCCAGCAGCGGATGACGCGTCCCGTGTGGCAGTGAAGCGCAGCGTTTATTGTTTGCACAGTTTTGCCTTTATGATAGAATCATAGAGTCCTAGAATGGTTTGGGTTGGAAGGGACCGTAAGGATCATCCAGTGCCAACTTCCCTGCAGGAGCTGGGCAGCTCCCACCAGACCAGGCTGCTCAAGGCCCCATCCAGCTGGCCCTTGAACACTCCCAGGGAGGGGGCATCCACAGCTTCCCTGGGCAGTGACTTGCCACCCTCAGCGTGAAAATTTATTCTTAATGTCTAAAAATGCACTTAAGTCATTTTTAAATGGGGTAGATATTTTATGCAAGGACCCAGGGAACTGATCATTAAAATGTTAATGAGCACTGAACTCCATCAGGTGTTTCTGAAAGCCCCATCCAGAATACCATTATAGCAATATTATTTTACTCTGCTTTACAGTAGTGATATATTGGTATGTGTATTAAACCAGTTATTTTTAAACAGCATGTTCTAGGTCAAGTCAGTAGAAGGTGATGGCTTTTGGACTCGTTCACTTTGCTGTGATTTGTAAAAATAGTGTTTTTCATTTCCTCCTTTTGATCTAACATTATTGTCCAATGCCACTTAAAAGAAAGGAAAGTTACATAAAATCTTGATCTTTTTAATGACCTTTGCATGTTTTATGGCAGAGATATTCAAATGTCACTGAGCAGGTAAGTGTCACATCTGTTCTATGTAACTATAACTTGCATGCATGCATTTCTGTATCTGCTAAGATCATAAATGACAGGAAGAGGCATCATAAAATATACCAAACTTGGGCTGTGCCTTAACATCAAACACTGAAAACAATTCAGGTTTTAAAGCTTACAAACGTTTTGTCCCATGAATACACTTTTAAAAACATACACTAGGCCTGCACAAGTGTTGCTGAACAAGTAACTAGATATTGCCTTCCTCTTAGTACAGAGAGAAACACTCATAAATTAACTATACGTGAGCACTTCTTATGATACGCAGTCTGCATCACCAGCCAAGTGAACATAACATTGTTCCTGAAATAATAATTGAATTTAAAAATTTAATAACTCCCACACTGGGGTAAGACAGACTCTCATCATCAGCTTGTTTGCTTTTCTGTCCTCCTAACTAACCTTAACAATGCTGAGTTATGTCATGCAGTACAAGTTACCGCTTTCTTCTGCCAAGTTTGCATATTGCTTTATGGGAAGCCCCCCCTTCAGAAATGTCCACGTGCATTTGATTTCTCATCTCTTTCTTCAAGTGGATTAACTTCTTGCTGCTCCTCCATAGATGAGGCTTTTCATACTACATAATCCTGTCCTTATTTCCAGTGCCCGATAGTTCTCTGACCAATCTGTACCTCGATCACCTGTGTTTAGTAACTGGGAATTGCTGCTTCTCTTTGGCACTACTCAGATCTACATTGTGGCGTTGAACCTGAAAGAAGCCCTAGAAAGTGTCGGGATCCCCAAGTCAACTGTTAACAGTAAAAGTTAGTGTGTATTACATATCTGTTAAAAAAAAAATAATAGAAGAGCGACTTGGTTTTAACCACCAGGGTTTCCTTGCTGAGAATATGGATTCTGGAGGTAATGAGCACTGTCCACTCCAGAATCTCGTAGGATCAGTTTTGCAGTGTGCAAATTTCCATTTCACAGGAAAGCTTTTCAGAGATTTCCTATCCCTCTTATAAGAATAATTGGTCTGCCAGGATGAAAATATTGGTATTGGGAGGGGAAAAAAAAAAAAAAACACAAAAAAAAACAAAACCCAAAAAGGACACTTGGCTTAGCTTTTCACAACTTAATTTTATTAATCTTCAAAAGCAGGCAGTAAAGATTATAAAAAGATAAATAACCTATAGTTTGTACACATTCCCAAATGCCAGTCACTTCACTGGCTCTCCCAGAGATCTGTTCTAGATGATGGAACAATGTTACATCTGTTGATTGATTTGCTTCTGACTTGCATTTGGGGGAAGATTTAGCTGTGGATGCTGTTGCTGCTCCTGTCCCCATTGTGTCCCTTCCAGAAGCAACCACTGCAGCCAAGGACAGCTGTTGGGGCTGCATGTCCGAGCCATGTTTTTTTTACTGTAACACTGAACAGCAGCCACGATGCTGGCTTGCAAGAAGCTGTGAGCTACAGCAGTGCAGCTGCTTGGCTGGAAATTCAATAGCGCCAGCTTTCCCAGCTGAAGATGACAGGAGACAAGACTGAGCAGGTGGAAATTGCGGTAGTACAGGAGGGAGATTATATACATATATACATTTGTTACATAGGAGAAGAGGGAACTGCAGAAAAAGGAAAATAGAAAGTGATTGATGTAGGGAAGTCATTCTTCGATCAGATGCAGGCACTATTCTGGGAGTCCAAGTGATTTTTGAACAAATTTACTTTCTTTTATCTGCCAGCTCTGAAGAGAATAACTTCCAACCATGTTCCTTTTGTGCAAAAGCAAGACTGAATGGCTGTGCCATTCACCAATTATGCAAACCAAAGATTTTGTAGGGCAACTAAATATTCCAGAGTACCATCTCCCCCAGAAATCTGGCAACCGATGAAAACAGTTTCATGCTCTCAAATGTCTTTTTGTTTTACCCGTAGCTGCAGTTCCAGATCTGTCACATGAAAGATAAATCTCTTATCTCATGCCAACTTCTGTCATGTCCTTGCATTCTGAAGTAAATTTTATGTTTATCAGATGTAACTTGGGTGCCACATAGCACTTAAATCATCTTGTACTACCTTCTGCCTTATTTTAAAGTTCTGCTATTCCAGTAAGACTGATGAGGCAGAGCATTGTACCAATAGAGAAGGGATAAAGTCCTCCTCACTGCTGATCATCTTGGGAAATCACTACCTTTTGTCTTTTTTTTTCTTCTTTTTTTTCCACTTGAAAGAATATTTAGTTCCTTTCAAATCATCTCTCTGCAGGTGAAAAAAAGAAAAAAAAAAGCCAACCCCAGCCCCACAACCAAACCTCAATGCAAGAAGGTGATACAGAAACAAAAGACAGAAAATGAAAATACTTACGAGTAAAAATACTGGACGCTGTATTAACAGGGAAAATAAATGAAGTTAGAATAGAAGACTACGTTATGTGCCACTGGAATTCATAATCCAACATTGACTTTTTAGTGTATATGCATCAGCAAGTAGATCTCTACATGCAAGAATGCTGTGTGGAATCCACTACTCACGTGGCCACCTCACAGGCTTTAACCTGTCAGCAATAGTTGTTGAATACAGTGATCCCCCTTTTAGGTTTTAATATCTAATGTTGAAAAGCTCTGTGCATTAAGTAAGTAACCATCCGTGCTGAAAGGAAAGAAGCAAGGAAGGGAAACTGCACACAGAGGGAAGCAATCCTGCTAACATGGAGAGGAAAAACATATTAATACTTAGTAAGTGTTTGGCAGCAGCCATCTGTAGGACGTTCAGGGGAATATGTAGCTCCACATAGGTACTGAATCTGGGCAAACAGGCGGAAGGGGAGGATGGAAGTGAAGCAGAGCTGCTCTTTCTCCTCTTACAGGTCCTGAAGAATTCACTGATCCCTTCTTTCTGCTAACTCTAAGGTGCTTCAGATGTATTCTTGCAGCTTCACAGATCGTATTACAGCAATATTAAAAGGAATTAACAAAAACAGTATACAAGGGAAGAGATGGCAGATGATGTGGCAGGAGACCTTTCAAGGGTTATTTCAGGAGCCATATGCAAAACAAAGCTATACAAAAGACAGGCAGGTATAAGGGGGTCTGACCACGAAGAACAACTCAACCAGTGGGTAGAATTGTAGTCTTAATGATTGAGGGGAATTAAATGTTTAGTGAAGAATGCCTGGGCTTTCAAGGAAGTCAGCTCTTTGGAGCATAAAGGCAGCAGCACTTCCAGGAAAGCTCTGGAGTTAATGCTTTTGACAGAAGCATCTGCTAGATAGATCCCAGGACTGCTAAAGGAACACTGAGGCCAGGGCAATGGGAAGGCTGATAAAGGCACTACAGCCATGACTGCAGCTCCAGGAATATGTTCCAAAATCCCATACAAAAAAGGGTGTTCTACTGGACTGCAGACTGGCTCCTATTCCTCTTGGCTTCGAATGAAAAGCTTAACATGTTAATGCTTCAGAAGGCCCCAGGTTTGAGATTATCCAGACAGTTGAAATAACAAGTCAGTGCTGACTCCAACTGAGATCAACAATATGTGGGGAATATGAGTCAGTGTTTCAGTGTGAATACCTACAAAAAGTATGATGTGAAAGTTAAAGAAAAAACACACTGAAAACTCTAGTGGCTTCTGGATGTAACTATGAGACATTAAAATTTAGGATCAGTTACTAAAGCGTGAAAGCATTTTGTCCACCTTAAAAGCAAATCTTACGTACCACAGGAAAGGCATTCTGACATCTCCATGGTACCAAAAGATACAGCTTAGTTTTAAGACAGGCTGGAAAGTCCTGAGAGGTGTTGGCAGTTTATTACACCTTTATACAGGGGGGATCAGTCAGTTTGGAACAGCAATAAAACCAGTTCTATCCCAGCTGTTCCTTTCAGTTCCTGTGATTACCCAGTGCTTGTTCCAGTGCCAGAAATTCAGTTATTTGAGGGCTTTTAGTGTCAGCACTGCACACAAAAATACCTAACATGTTCCTGCCTCCCACAATTCCTACTGATTCGTTTAGTTTTATCTTAAACAACTGCTGCCATGATCAAATCCATCACCGCTTGAATTCAACAGTTAGCACAGAGTTAATGAACAAAAAAATAAGATGTACCTGGTAGGAAAAAGTGACATTTTTGCCCATGTTTTCTCTGCACTGGACAAATGCTTTTACAGAAATAATTGCCAAAATACTTCAAAAGCACTCCAGTTCACCGTATCACGAATTTCTTTGTGTCTCATCTCTTCTCTGTTTATGCCTCTGGTCCTGAAGTCTTTTTGTCCCGTCTTTATTTCACTCTCCATTTTTCAAAAATAAAGTCCTACTTAACTTAATAGCCCTATAAAATTATTGTCTTGTCTTCAGTAAAGTTCATTCATTCTGGAATGAATACATGTTCAACATGACTGATGTTCTTCCGATTATGTGATCCAATACACAAGTAAAAAAGGAAAAGAAGACACAACAATGCTGTAGCTGTGAGGAAGACGATGAGCCCAGCGAACAAAGAAGGCTTCAGAGGTAACTGTATCAGCTTGCCTTCTGCTGGAATCATGTTAGTGAGGCTTAGCATGTAGCCGAGTGACCATGCTATACTGCTGTTACCAACCTGAAATAAAGACAGAAGAAGAGTTCTATTCCTGTGGACTTTGCAGTCAAAGAAAAGAGGTTCCAAAAGCTCAAGTGCTGATGCTGGCAACTTCCCTTTAAGATAGCAAGAGGAAAATTTGAGTGGAATATAAATAGAAGTATATATAAATGTTTATATATTTAAAAGAAGTATATATATATATATATATATAAGGCTCCAGGGAGACATTATAGCAGCCTTGCAGTACTTGAAGGGGGCCTACTGGAAAGCTGGGGAGGGGCTCTTTATCAGGGAGTGTGGGGATAGGATGAGGGATAATGGTGGTAATCTGGAAGAGAGGAGATTTAGATTAGACATTAAGAAGAAATTAATTACTGTGAGGGTGATGAGGCACTGGAACAGGCTGCCCAAAGAAGTCATGGATGCTCCAGCCCTGGAGGAGTACAAGGCCAGGATGGATGAGGCTTTGAGCAGCTTGATTTAGTGCAAGTTTTCCCTGCCCACGGCAGGGAATTATCTTGAATGCCCCTTCCAACCTAAGCCATTAGAAGTGAGACATAGGTATTTGATGGATGGGAACAAGTGATGGATGGGAACAAGAAGGAGTGGTATATATGCAGACAGCCAGTTATGGGATTGTTTTGTGAAAGAGACACACTTTAAAAAAAATCAGCACTACTGTGCTAATTCCTAGACTTAGCCCCTCATCTTAGCCAAATCCTAGGATGTTATTTAGTTCAAGCAGGCAAAAAAAAAAAAAAAAAAAAAAAAAGGTCCCACTGACACAGACAAAGGGGAAGCCAGGGTAAAGTTCCCAGAGCAGGAAATGTAGTTATCTTTTGTTCCATGGTTGGGTTTCTGCTTGCAAATGAACCACCACTAGGCTCCTCAATTTAAAAAATAAACGTAAGTGGAAAATTACTTAGGAACAGGTCAAACAAAAGCAAAGGGGTACGCTTGTCTTTGCTCCCCCTGCTTTGCTGTCTTCTACTTCTAATTTGAGCACAGAGTTTATCAGCTTTCCATTGTCTTTTTCATTAAATCATCACCCTGCCACTTGATACGCACAGGATCAAAGGGTAAAGACCATGTCTGTCCCTTGTGCTGCTCCCACATGCCCAGGCTCCAATAATGGTTTGCCTATTTACGTAAAATATATAGGTACACATCGCTGCCTCCTACAGATCCAACTACAACTTAAAATCTGTTTTTAAACAGGGTGAAAAAAAAACGTGCGTGGGGTGCATTTCAAGAGAAATCAGTGGAACTCATTAAAAAAGGGCTAGAGGGCCAGCTCCAAGACATGCATTTGGTTTACGCTCCACCACAGGTTGCTTTCTTTTTCAAAGGGTCTGCACAACCTTCAAATCACTCCAGGTAGTTGTAGGGTATACTACAGGACAGACAAAGCTGAAGTTGAGTCCTCTACAACCTGTCAGCTCTCCTAGAGAGATTCGGCTTTACATCTTTATTACAGATCATCCCTCTCTGCAAACACAGAGATGAGTTTGCCTGAATGGCTGCCCATAAGTAGTTTGCTTAAATTTGGGAAAGCAAATCTGGGAAACCAGACCTCTTTGGTTATTCTTGTATAAAAAGCATCACAATGAAGCTGAGGGATGAATAAATTATTTAATGTCTTTAATGAGCAGTTTTAAGCAATCAGCTTCTGGTTGTAGGACACCTTGCAGGCCTACAATATTTGGTCCTTTTTGTATTTGTGTATATACTAATATCTTTGGTAACTGATAAAAAGACAGCTACAGGAACTGGAACACAATAGGTGAGCAAAGAGGTTTTTTATTGCTGAGAGGGGAAAAATTCTCATGACAAGTTTTAGGACTTTTGCAGATCATCTAGCTCTAGCTCTCACCCAGAACTTAGCATTAGGTTAAGGTTCTTTTCATTGGTTGTGATCACTAATTAAAAGGAAATATACTCCTAGCACAGGCAAAACCCACCACCCTCCACTCTTGGAGAAACTGTGCTATTATCGTCTCTATTATCTGTTTCATGATTACACTAGCACAAAATCTAGGTAACAAAGGGTGTTAATTTCAAATAAGCCTTTTGGGCTTCTGTTTTGCTCTGTATTTTTATAGCCTTAGCTAAATACAGAAATATATTGCTGTGTTTGTCTGCTCCTATGTGCTGGGAACAAAACCAGATTTAAATATACAATATACAAATCCACCCTTACTGGTTCCAGATTAAGAATCCAAAGTAAGCTCTATGCTGATTTCCTGGCAAAAGGGCTAAACTCTGGACACTCCTCCAGATTTGCTAATGGGTGTCCACCAGAGAACAAAATAAAGCAACAAAATCCTATTTGATTTCTTGGTGCAGCAGTATTAGATATAACTGTTCAAGAAAACATTGTTTATGATTTCTCAGTCACAGCTTGCCAGCACACCCTGTATTTAAGAATAGTCTATACAACCTTTCTACTTTGTTGGGTTTGCATTCAAGTGCATAAGCATTTCCAAACTGTACAGAGATTAAGAGACAGTCTGGGACAAGGTTTTAGAACAAGGCTTCGTACAGTAGCAGAGTGGAAAGAACAGAGTCACAGAGCACTGTGGGGACTACATTCCTTGATGAAACAGCCAAGCTTAGCTAGTGGCCATGCCTTCTGATTTGGAAGCAAAAATTTCTTAGCAGTAGCTTTAGAGTGGAAATATACAAGCTTGTTTCAAGTACTGTATTTTAGGAGAAAAGATGAGATCAGGGAAAAGCGAAACACAGCTGTTTACACAAATGTTGTAAGCCTTCTCTCTCTGCCAACTGAAAGCCAGTACCTCATCAATATAAATTCTTATTCCAGAGAACAAAATTACAGCACAGATGGATGTGCCAGCTGAGAGAAAAACTGCCCTAGTTGCTCCATCACCACTCACTGACTACAAACTAGCTCTGCTGGTTCCCCCAGGGCTCTGCCAGCAGACAGAAACACAAGAGATCCCCTGTCCAACATTTCTGCCTAAAGCAATCCACTAATGCGGCGGGGGACGGGGGAAGGGCGGGCAGGGTTTAAAACAATTATTTGATCTTTTCTTAAAGCTCTTTAAAATAATAATCTAGGCTCCAACCCCTGGAACTAGGCTGAAATTGCTACTGAGTCTTGGAAAGTGGCTTTGTCGTACGCCAAACATTTGACAATCATTTACAAAGGTTGTTTATGAACATTATATTTTTGTAGGCTGCTGCATCTTCTGTCTCCTTCTAAACTTCTCTGGATTAAATAACAGTAAGAGGAAGTTATTATTACTCACCTCCTTTTGAAAATGTATCTGGGGCCAAGTTTCTGCATCAAAGTTATAACCATGCACAAGCAAGTAATAAATGAAATTGGCTGAAAAACAGTAGGATCTAGCGTATATTTCTTCAACTTTAGGCAGCATAAACTGGAGCTGAAAGCAAAAGGTTTTTTAAAAGCATGTAAATTATGAAAAACAAATGCTTTTTTTTTTTTTTTTACAAATAGAGAATAGTTTGGCTTCTGATTAGAACTCTACTAGTATTTTATAGAGACACCAAGTAAAGTTGTAGACAACTAGATACAAAGATCTAAAAAAAGACCCTGACAGTCATATGGTTTATGTGGTAAAAAATTAAACACAAAACTGGACATAAATGACAGAATATTATGGTTCCTAATTTTTTCGTGTCATCTTTACAAGTATGGCTGAAACTGTGAAATGAAATTGCAAAGCCTAGTCCAAGTTTTAAGCATGCTAGATATACCTCATGATTTGAAGCACGGTGGGAAAACAAAGGCTGAGGTTGGTACAGACCATCTGAAAAGTTCTGAATACTTGTCCAGTCCATATTCTTTTTATATCTCTCTTTTATAGATACAAACGAAAGAAAGGAAAAAAAGAACAAAACCAAAAAGGACAAACAACCCACTTACCTGTGTCCAACTCTGTGAACAGAAAAGCCACATACTCGAGTTGAAGTCAACTAGGGAAAAGTGCTCAGATAAATTCAAAGCATTAATTGTATAGTAGAAACCTGAGAAAGCCTGTAGAAAAGGATTAGATGACAGGCCTGTTACTTTCAGAGCTACAGAAATCAAAAAAAAGCAAGCTCCAAAAGAAATGCTGTGTTTGCAAACCTACCACAAAATTCCCTTTAACTTTTCGCTGGTGTATTCCATTAAATGGACAGTCTTCTCTGTCTCTGCATGCAGTGAGGTTAAACAATAAAGAAACCATCTCCTGGCACAGACCTGGGTCTCCTGTTCCACGGAAGCTCACAAGCTGGCTTGGGTAGTAATTTGCTGGTCTCAGAGACTGAGTACAAAGGCTGCCAGAGAAGTACTTCATTGTTAATGCAGTATGATAATCCTGAGGGTAACATGGATTATCCACATTGGAACTGGTGTTTGATTTCTGGAAAAAAAAAACAAACAAAAAAAAACCAAATAAAACACTCAATAAAGGCTACTCAAAAGCAAGAGAGATGTAATTTGACATTAAATACGGGAATCTTTTTAAACTATGTATGCATGTATGGCTGAGCAGTACAGCATCGCTGATCACTGTAATTCACAGAAACTCCTTTCTCAAAAAATCATTGGCAAGATCAGCAAAACACTGAGAGGAGCAGTTGGGCCTTTCTGTCAAATGATACAAAACTCTCACCAATTTTTTACAAATACGAAAGTCTCTGCATGAAACCTAAGAGCATTTGTCCACAGCTAAGCACAAGAGAGCTCTTATTGGGGTCTCCAAACTTCAAAGGGAAACAGAAGAACCTGCTCAAACAATTACTAAACACCTGCAAGAGCAACATAAGCAAACAGACCTGGAACAACAACGCTAAAAGCCTTTTCTCAGCTTCATCTCTCCCGTAGCACTGGAAGCTGTGAGTGTAGACATTGTAGTTGTAACCATACAACCTCACTTGCAAGGTGCTATTGAAGTTCTCCTGAGAGTCCTCTGGGATAAATGAAATTTGAGTGGAAGCTCCTCCAAGATCCAGTGCACCGGTAGTCTCTTTTCTGTAAGGATGAACCCATGTCCTCCAAAGGTTTCTCTACATGTCAAAAAAAAACCCGAGGCTAATTAGAAGTCCCATCTACCTGTCCTCCCTTCAAGCTTCCTAGTGTTAACGTTTTGAGATTCCAACCCCTGCACCCTTTCAAAAAAAAATAAAAATCTTAGCATTAAGGAAGACATGCAGATGTTTTTATGTAAGAGGGATGTACTTTCAGAGTTAAATGATCTTCAAAGATAGAAAAAGGAATGCAGCTTTCAACTCAGAGGCCAGCACAACGATCAAAGCACAGTACTGGCCAGATCAGTATCTGTACTAGGATGAAGGGAACTGAAGTCCAGATAACCATGAGCTCTTGAACAACTCTGGATGGAAATAGTATGAAGATTTGCTTGTTTCAAGGCAAGAAGAAATATTAAAGGAATAGAACATTAAGAGATCACACAGAAAAAGAGGTTGAAAATAGAGGGAAAACCACGGAAAAATGAGATGAAAGCTCCATCAAATCCAGAGCAACAAGGACCTCTAAGCTGTGCATTTCCTTCACTGAAACTGCAGAGGCAATAAATCTTATCCGCTCAGCTGACATTTTACCCCATTACCCAAACGTTCCCCAAATACTGTATTTCATCTACACACAGTGCAGAATATGAATTTTGTATTATTATCTATCATAATATTTACAGTAGAATTATTTACTGAGCATCATGACAGGAATATTTACACAAGAAGGGAAAAGAAACTTCATGGGCCAGCAAGTATACTCACAAGAAAATTCTATAGTGACAGATTCCCATTAACAGCCTCTAGCAGTATTTCACTCAGCCCATTTTCACACGAAAGGTGAATACTTCTCTCTCCTACCAGTGCTATTCCACACGTAGATCTTAACACAACTCTCTATACTAAACTGCCTTCACATCATCTTGTAGTCCTTTCACTAGTCTTTATGAATCTGCCATATAGAATTTGATATATGGATTATTAAAAATCATGTGGTAGAAGACTGATACTACCCTAAAGTTCACAATGTCGTTTCTCTTGCAAGAAATGCACACAGAGAAAAACTCTTCCAGAATGTGTGATTCCAATATCGTTTTCCTTAACTTGGCAGGGGGTTTGGAATTTGATGATCTTTAAGGTCCTTCCAACCCAAACCATTTTATGATTCTATGAACTTTGCAGGAGTCAACAATCCATTCACTCAGATCACCAGCTATTAATTCCTGCTTATTAATTGCCATGATCTAACAGGAACCACTCACCCAAGAGAGCAAACGATACTCAGGGGTTTGGTTGAAGTATCTTTCAACCTAGTGAGACTCTCTGGAAGAAGTACAGTGAATGCTAAGGGCAGCACACAGCTGCCATGAATGTAGATGAGCAGTTGCGCATCATCTTGGTACAGCTTTTATTGGGAATTAAATTATACCAAATATCTAGGTATAAAAAGGAATCTTACAACACATTTGACTCCCTCTCTGCTATAAGGCTCCTGCCTGACCCTATTCCAAGTTCAAGGACAATATACTGGTATCACTTTGTCTGCACAAGATGGTATCACAGCCCATCGCTCACAACCTGCAGATCTTCAGCAGTATTGGAACGAACTGTGTATGAGTGACTTCTGGCTTAGCTGAGGCACATTTGGCCACATTGACTTAATCACATTCACTGCTTCACAACAGCCTTGTCTGCCTAAGACACGAGTCAACACTGCCAAACAATTTGGAGACCCCTATGCTGTGCAGGTCCTTCATCAGTAGAGCTGCAGGGACAGCAATCACCTGAGAAAGTCACAGAAAAGCAGAAGAAAACATCTTTAGTTGGCACCACTGTCAAAACAATCAACACCTGTCATACAACCTACCTAAGCATTTAAAAGCAATGCAGCTTTGGTTTCTAGCTAAAGTATCTGACGTCATTTAGGGAAGAGCCCACATTTTGTGAATCAACAATTTTTCCTTTACCATATCACATTCCTGCAGCATCATATTATTTATGCGTGTTTAGTTCTACCAGTGCCACAAAAAGACCCTGTTATATATTTCAGTGAAAAATGGAAGTTATAGCTACGATTCTACTCCTCACTCATGAGACCCCACCTGGAGTACTGTGTCCAGTTCTAGAATCCCCAGGATAAGAAGGATGTGAACTGTTGGAATGGGTCCAGAGAAGGGCCCCAAAGATGATCAGAGGGCAGGTTGAGAGAGTTGGGGTTGTTCAGCCTGGAGAAGAAAAGGGTCCAGGGAGACCTTATAGTGGCCTTCCCAGTACCTGAAGTGGCTACAATAAAGCTGGGGAGGGACTTTTTACAAGGGAAAGTAGTGATAGGATGAGGGGGAACAGCTTTAAATTGGAAAGGGGAAGATTTAGATCAGACCCTGGGAAGGAATTCCTCGCAATGAGAGCGGTGAGGCACTGGAACAGGCTGCCCAGAGCTGTGGATGCCCCCTTCCCTGGAAGTGTTCAAGGCCAGGCTGGATGGGACCTTGGTTAGTCTAGTGGGAGGTGTCCCTGCCTATGGCAGGGGGGTTGGAACTGGATGGTCTTTAAGGTCTCTTCCAACCCAAACCATTTTATGATTCTATGACGTTTGAGCAGACACATCCTCTCAAACTTATCATTTACACAAAAGAAATAGCAAAAAGAAAAGCATGCAGTTTTTTTCCACACACCTCTAAGAAATTGCCCATTAAATAGTTGGCTGTTATCCATCCATACACCCCTTCCTCTGGCCCAGTTATGATTTGCGCACCCCTAAATTCAAAAGGTTGTGCTCTGAAGTAGTTTTGAATACTTGCAAGGACTTCATTGGCTGCCGTTTCATTTTGCAACCTAAGCAATTCACAAAACATGAGACACTGAGCATCTGGAAAGGCAATTTCATGCTTATTGTTCACTGACTAGCAATTCAAGAAAACTCCTACAATCACCTAATAAAAAGTAGACATTGTTTCCCTCAATGGGAATCTTCTGATAGGGAACAGTCAAGTATCCAACAGGAAATTCCCCCACTATGTACATACATGTTCACGGGCATCTTGCCTCTTGCATTTGCTTTTCTTTTAGTGAACTAAGTGCTTATATGACAGCTGTTGGTTAAAACAGTCCTAGAGCAGGGGTGTCAAACTCACAGCCCGCAGGCCAAATCCGGCCCTCCACCTTGTTCTATCTGGCCCAGCACCTTGTTTCTCCCTGGCAGCAGCGCCGAGCTCCTCGCTGCAGGAGCAGGAGAAGGGTGGGAGCTGTGAGTTTGACACCCCTTGGTCCTAGAGCCTTTCTTCCATCTCTGTTTAGCCACAGAACAAACATAAAAAGCCAGTTTGCACCAGGGCTAAAGCCACAGAGAAACCCCAAAAGCCACATTACACTCCATTCACACTCAGAAATCTCTGCAGTTTCTAGTTTTAATCCACCTCTGCTGCCCACAGATATGCACAAACATCTATTTACATAACACTGAATTTTAAGATAGATACGGAAGAGAAAATTAAAGTCTTGCCTTCTTCAGAATAAAGCAATCATTTCTTTTCAATATGGCATAACAGAGGATTTGTATACAGCCCTACTTTCCCTATCAAAAAAGTTAATTAAATTGGCTGGGCTCCATTTCCTTTTGAGGTGGCCAATTTCCAATGGATAAAATGCATCCAATGCATTTTTCACATTCTGTTTTCACAGACCCTATGCTCATGCACATGCAGAGAAGTTCAAGTTTCTTGCCATACCTCAGTAGTCTCATGCCAGCTGTAGCCCCCAGATAAACTGAAGTGTTTTTATGCAGATGAATTGGTATTCTCTCCTTGACTTCATTCAGACAGTCATCAAAGGGTTTGGCAAGAGCTGCAGGGTTACTCTCATAGCTGGATATACCAGGGCCTAAAAGGGAACAAGCAGATTGATTTCATTGTGCTTTGCCAACTACAAATTAGCCCAATTAGCAACCAGGTGTTAAGAGATTTCCCCCTTACTTCCTGTAACTGCAAACAAGGAGGGAATGATTGAAAACTATGAATGGAAAACTATGAAAGGAATAAACAACGTAGTGACTGCCTCAACTGTGTGAGGCAGAGAAGATGATACCTGCAAACTGCTCGCCTGTATTTCAGTGTGTATGTACACATTGTAGTACATACCTGGAGGAAAGTATACAGTATAACCATGTAACAACACAACAGAATCAGTGCTGTATTCATGAGGAAAATAGTTTTGCTCATTGCAGATGCTGTAGAAAACAGCGTGTCTAAAGGATGTAAAAATTCTGTGATCTGGTAAAGTATAGATAATCCCTCCTTCCACAACCTAAGACAAAGATTTCCTAATCTGGTTTGCCACAACTGTCATGGACACCACGGCACCTCTGCAGCTCCCTGATCCCAACTGAAAATAAAATAAAGAAGTTTTGGTGAGGAATCGCTGGTGAAATTTCAAGTTGCACACAAATGGTTCTTGAAGTCCCAGTCTAGGCTGTTGCATGAACTACCAATTATTTCACAGATTTCCAAATTTCCAGTCTCTTCAAATAATAGCAATGAGAGCTACACCATGCTGCATAAGTCAAAGTCTTTCCTCCCTTGCTCAACACTTCAAGGGTCAGCAGGACCTCAACTTGTTTAGGCCTAACTTGTGAATAAAAACATTCCTTACTAAAATTCCCTAGCTCAGGAAGTTGTACAGGGAGAAATCCAGGCATTCCCATGAAGTCTCTGGCCCACAGAGAACAAATCTGCCGGAACTCCATCTAGTTTTGTCACAGCCATCTCTTTCACAATCTGATCCCAAGCTGGATTTGGAGTGGTTCCTACAGACTTTAAATGAGAAACCATTTATGTTCAACCACATTGCATTGAAAAAAGCAGAAGAAAAAATTTTTATGACTTTACAGATTCGACACTCCACCACTGCCTTTTCCACAGTATGAACTTAAACATTACCATCGTTAAACGTTCACAACCCTAGTCTAGAATAAGACTTTCTAAAAGTCTTAAGTCTAGCACAGGCAGGCCTGAAGCAGGAAGGAAAGCTATTACAAGAGGAAAACAAAACAGCGACTGCTGTTTTACATCCTCAGTAACTGCTGTTGCCTCACATTCCCTTGGTGGAAGCAACCTCCACCCTCCAGTGTTCAGACAGAGCAAGTCACAAGGCAGGGACTATTTTGTTCTGGACAACTCCCTGTTTTGCTGATGCTTACAGTCTGACCAGATCAGATTAACTGCACTACACAAAGGATTTTGATTTGGAGCTGGCTCCCACACATAGGGGCAGAGGTACCTAATAAAGGCAGAAATGAAACCATAAAACCCCCACAGAACTTGCAGAGTAGTGATCAGTGGGTCTGAAAGAAAGTCTGCCTGTCCATATGCCCAGAACCATCTCCCATTTTAAGTGCTTACGCCAGAGGTGTCAAACTCACAGCCCATGGGCCTAATTTGTCCCTCCACCTTGTTTTATCCAGCCCAGCACTTTGTTTCTACCCAGTGGCAGCTCCGAGCAACTTGTCCCTACACTCCTGCCAATGTTGATCATGCGTCCAGTGTGTGACACACATTATGCTGCAGGAGTAGGAGAATGGCGGGAGCCATGAGTTTGACACCCCTGGCTTAAGGCTATGGTTAGAGGGACACTAAAGATGATGGATGTGTTCCCCACTGCCCCACACCACAGTTTAGCTGGGGACCTCTCCCGTAAGTCCTCTGCCTTCTCCAGTGCAGAGTCACAAGAGAGTGGAGCGGTGAAGCCTGGTGATTTTGGACACTGGAGGAGAGGAGTACTTTGGATGACAATGGTTAAAGGCCGCCCTGAACCTGAAAAGTTCAGAGCAATTTGGGCTCCTCTGTTTTGCAATCTTTTTGCATTCCCCTGAGGTAAAATAAAAAAAACTATTAAAACAAATTCACAAAGTACTCCTCTGCCATTTTCCAAGGAGAAGACTAACGGGCATTTTTCGCACACCAGAATTTCTAAAGACAACATTCCAAAAGAGTCAAGACATGAGTTAGTAGAGCATACCCCCCACCTTGGCAGGCTGGCTGCCATTCCTGCAGTCTGCAAGGACACACCATCAGGCACATGATGGTGCATTACTTCTGTGCACTTGGCACTTGCTTTCCTTTCCTTCTTCTAAAATTGCTAAGAATGTCCATGCATACATTGAATGCTGAAGATAGACTCACAGAATGACATGAGTTGGAAGGGACTCACAAGGATCATTGAGTCCAGCTCCTGTCCCTGCACAGGACAACCACAACATTCTCACCATATGTCTGAGGGCATTGTCCAAATGCTTCTTGAATATTGTCAGGGTTCGCATTGTGACTGCTTCCCTGGGGAGCTGTTCCAATGCTCAGCACCCTCTGAGGGAAGAACCTTTTCCTAATGTTGAACCTATACCTCCCATGGCACATCTTCCTGCCATTCCCTCCGGGCCTATCATCAGTCATCAGACAGAAGAGATCAGCGCCTGCTCCTCCTCTTCCCCTTGTGAGGAAGCAGTGAACTGTGATGAGGTCTCCCCTCAGTCTCCTCTGCTCCAGACCGAACAGATCAGACTTCATACAATTTCCCCTCTAAACCCTTCACAAACTTTGTCACCCTGTTGGTGCTGTTAAGAAACGATTGCCTTTTACTCATCTCCTAGTTACTCAGGGACCTCTATGGCAACATCTACCTCCAGACACAAAGAAGGATGCAGGATTTTGCATGATCATAACTGAGAGAAAAGGAAAGGGAAAAATTCTTTTCCAACGCAACAGTTATCAGAGATCAACAACAATTAAACTTTCCAAGTTGCCCCACCCTCTCCTCTTACTCAACCTTTGGCAACCCCAAACCAGAACGCTAAACAAAGCAGTACTGCTGAAGTCAGTATCTTAGAGGATAATCTGAAGTTCATTTCACTCAGAGCAGAAGACTTCACGGAGTCTGGCTTTGTGCAGAAATCCCTTATGGACTAGCTACTGCTTAATAATTTGGATTTTTCTCCCCTGCCTGGCCACCTGTCTTCATAAAAGGTGTGGAATTTTGGTATCTTTGAAAGCTTAGACAAACGTCCCTGAGGTTGACTAAGAGATTCAAAAGCTGTTACAAGGAATCCACAACAAGCTATTAGAACATATAATTAACCATATTGGAGTCTGAGCAAAAGTCAGTCTAGTTTAGTATCCTCTCTCTGAGAAGACTCAATGCAAAAGCTCAGACCAAAGACAAGGCAGATAGCCAGTGGCACTTGCCATGGGCCACCTTCTAGCAGCACACAACTACAGGTCCTTCTGAGCCAAAGGCCAGACCTACATATTTGATACAACTCCGACACCCTGTCTGAAAGAGTTCTGCAATAGCTATTTTATTTGATTATTTTATTAGAAGCTTCTTAGTTCTGTAGAATGGAGAAGCTCTTCCTGTTCACCCCTTGGTTGCCTTCTTCCAAGAAATTACAGAACAGTTCCAGATCATAGAATCACATAATGGTTTGGGTTGGAAAGGACCTTAAAGATCATTCAGTTTCAATCCCCTGCCCATGGGCAGGGACACCTTCCACGAGATCAGGATGCTCGAAGTCCCATCCAATCTGGCCTTTAACACCTCCAGGGAGGGGACATCCATGACTTCTCTGGGCAACCTATGCCAGTGTCTCACTACCCTCACAGTAAAAAATTTCTTCCTAATATCTAATCTCTGCTCTTTCAGTTTAAAACCATTACCCTCGTCCTATCACTACATTCCCTGATAAAGAGCTCCTCCCTACCTGTCTTGTAGCCCCCTTTGAAAACTGGAAGGCTGCTATAAGGTCTCCCCAGGTCCTTCTCTTCTCTAGGCTAAACAAACCGAACTATCTCAACATGTCCTCAAAGGGGAGGTGCTCCAGCCCTCTGATCATCTTTGTGGCCCTCCTCTGGACTCACTGTAACAGATCCATGTCTTTCCTGTACTGAGGACTCCAGAACTGAATGCAGTACTCCAGGTAAGCCTTGTTTCTCTAAGAAACCTGACTCAAACAGCCGAGATTATTTTTTAAGACATCACTAAGAATTCTGGAAAATAAAATGTAATTTGTCAAACTTCTGTAGCATAGCTGACACCCACTTTTGCCTCCATCAGATTAAATGGGTAACATCTAACAAGGGCTACATTCCCATTTTTCTCAAAGACTTTTTATTCTGAGCTGGTTTTAAATATATTTTATACTTTTAAATGGAATTATTTCAAGGCACAAGGAGTAAACATTTACAGGGCCTGATTCTCTGTAGATCAAATTTCTGTCTGCACTAGTTATGCACTGCAATGGAGTAAATCAAGTTAAGCTACAATTTCCTCTCTCCACTGCAGATCAGAGCACCCTGCTGTATCAACAGAAGCACTGATTCTAACAGATATAGATATAGATGTAGTCTTAAGAGTCTTTTCTCCCCAGCATTGAAAAGGGAACACAGCAGAAAAAAAAAAAAAAAAAAGCAGTGTAAGCTTCCAGATAACCTCTTCTTGGAGGCTGGAAAGAAATGAGTACCTTCCATTTAAGCTCACCTTTCACATTGCACTTGAAGGTTTGCCTTACTACTCCCGTGTCATTTTCTTTTTCTGCTGGCCATTCATAGACGTAGACTGTGGTCCGAGAGGATCCAGCATCAAGAACTATTCCATACTGGGGAGAAAAAGAATACATTAGATCAAGAAACAAAATGCGACAGCTTAAAGGTCCATATGCAGCTGCACTTCTTTGCACCATCAAACACTTCAGAAAATGTATGTTCAGTATATTTACAAGACAGATTAATTCTAGTGTTACGCACTTAAACATGAATCCAACAGCCAAGCACAGAATGAATCTGGCTGCAAACCAAAGAACACTCTACGCATCTTTTATAATGAATTCAGCGGGGATGGGGAATGCTCATCTCCTTTCAGCATCATGTTCAAAATCCACACTGACACATAGATAATACTGTGTTAGGACGTGATTTTGCAACAAGTTTGTTTACCATTACTCCAGCTACACTCCCTGGACACTGAAGGGTTTGATACCTAAGCAGACGCTTTAGATTCAAGGATGCGCAAGGGATCCCTAAAGCCAGGAGCAAAGAGGTAAAGTACATAATAGTCCACAGTGAGAACCATGTAACAAGTCTGGCTCTTTCCTGATCGCCCCATAAACCTCTCCCTTTGAGTGGTTTAGGCAGTTCACCTGAGAGCTTGCCACTGGAAACAGGCTGTGGCAGAGTGTGAGGCAACAAAGAGGGAAAGAGAATCAATATTAACCCATGTTTATTTATGAAATAAATGAGAAATATTTAAGTAACTTGCCCCAGGGCACTTGGACTCTGTGGGATTAAAGCACAGGTTTCTCCATCCCATTCCATGGCTTACCAGACCAGTCTTTCCCCCTTTCCCATCTTATATGGCAGCAGAACATTGTAGCAACTGGGAAGGCAAGCTGCATGAAGGGAAGGAAACTGCAATTTTGGTTATCCTCTTTATGATCCATGAAAGTACATTTAGCTGCTCCCCTCTTTGAAAGTCATCTAACTGGCAGGACTCACACAGTGTAGGGTTCATTTCCCTATCAACAATTTTCTTTTTTAAAAAAAAATGACGGATGCCAAGGAGCCCGATGATACTGAAAAATGAGAGCCTTCATCTGGCTACAAAGCAGCAAAAGCCCCTGCAGCAGGCTGACAAATTTCATCCCACTGCCTCCCTGGGGAGGCTGAAGTCTGACCGAGAAAGATCACTGCTTCAGGTGGCAAACCAGTCAGCTTCCACACCTCATTAGTGCCTGGCTTCTGCTGTAATCCTACAAACTCCTGGCCCTTAAAAGAAATACGAGCAATACCAGTCTAGCCTGTTTCCCAGAGGACTGTTACATAACGAAAGTTTCATTTATATTTATCCAGACAATACTTACCCTGACCAACTAAAAGGTGAAAGGCTCCACAGACACTACCAAACCACTGCACCATCAGATTCCACTCAAGTAACTACTTTTGCAAAGATACTTTGAGTGTATTTCCCCTCCTTGAAAGAGAGAGAGGCTCTCTAGAGACACATAATACAGCAAGTAGCGGTAACTTTGCTCGAAGGCTATTAATTAAATCTAGTCTCCGTCAAATCAAAGTGCCAACCACAAGCTTTTAACTTAGCTATTTTAGAGCTACCTACCATGGCCAAGTAGAGGTGGAAGATAATGGAAGTATTTTTACCTCAGCTAACTGTGGGGCTTTTTGACCCACTTCTACCCTCCCCTGCATTTCCCAGCCTCCTTCCTGAAAGTAACAGATTTCCATCCCAAAGAGTAGCTGTACGCTTATCTGAACCAATGTGTGACTGAATTTTATTTTCTTCCTCCTATTTTTGCTGTACAGCCTCTTGTTTCCTTTAAAAAAAGATGCTCGTTTCTGAAAATGACTCTCAGACCCATTTCAGGGTGAGTCTTGAAGCTCCTAAGAACCTGTGTGGCGTTCAGTCTGTGTGAGTGGGCCCATGAAGCCTCGTGAAATGGTGACCAGTGAGAAGTGCACCAGATGTTAGGACTAAGATTATTCTTTAATTTAAAAAAAAAAAAAACAAAAGAAACAGCAATGACAGAGGATGTGGCATTTCAAGAGAGTGAGAGAATTCTGTATGCCTTGTCTCACCTGCTGCCTATGACAAACTGGTTGAATTAAAACTCTTCAGTGACATTAAAATTCTGTCCAAGTTGCAAGTTGTTGCAGATGGAGTTTTTACTCAGCTTTAATTTAACAGCAATTTAAGATCTTTTAGTAGTTTTAAAGCTGATCACAAAATTAGGTTGTGTATTTTTTAGCAGTGCTTAATCATTAGCCAGTTTAACAAAATGACTCAATGGGTTGTATTATAATCAAAACAGCAGCTTAATGAAAGATTCAGGAACGGCAAGACTAACTGCAGGGTTTCCTAAATCTCATCACACACAGAGAGACACACAAACACAGAGATATATGGATATTCAGACTCACAGAGGTTAACATATAATCACAATTCCCCTCTTCTTGAGTTTAGTGCATTACTCACAATGCAACAAGAGGTGTCCCAGCTCAGAAGATGATGCCGGTCACCGCCCGCTGCGGTCCCCGAGAACTTCAAAGGGTCTCACTTAGGACTGGTATCTAAAGAATCATGACATGACTGACTTTTGTCAGCATTTTTCCATTCTAGCCGCGATTTGTGTTAGGTAATTCTGGTATTTCCACCAGCTGTACAAGTGCAGTGCTTTCCAGACTGTACAGTTCTGGTACTGTCCCGTGCAGGCTATGATCCAGGTAGCAGGGGTACCAGTGCCATCAGGGAGCGACTGATCATCCCCGCTCACTGCCCTTGTTGGGCAGCAGGAGTTGCAGGAGTGGTCAGGGAGTGCCTCATTACTCCAACTCACTGCACTTGTACAAAGCCAAGGGTGCAAGGGAAATTCTTTCCCATAATATGCATGGCTTACTGTGAGATTGGAGAGCGGCCTGGGGCAGGGGCTACACTGCCAGACAAGTCACATCCCTTTTGGTTGCCTTCCTGGTTTGAAATGCACTGTGTGGGACTGAGAGCACAGGCAAACCCTTATGCTGGGTTAGCAGCTATTAAAGAACAGAATGTTTTCTCCCTCCTTTCCCCTCTAGTTCAGCTTTCCCACTGAGGATTTCCATCATCTCTATTCAAACACTAGTGGAGAGGGAGAAAGGCCTGGTGGTTCCCTAATGCACCATCAAGTCAATGGACTAGATGAGTCAGTCCAGACAGTGAGAGATAACTAACCCAGAAAAGCTTCAGAGTTCTGGTTAAGGGGAGAGGGCAGGGGAACAGATAGGGTTATTCATATGAATGGCTTTGCAAGTACATCCTGAAGAATAGTAATCCCAACAGGCAAGCAAGAACGAGTCCCAGGACCTTTTCAGCCTGAATATCATTCCCATAGGAGGAGGCAGAGATGTACAAATTCTTAACTCAGGCACAGTTACAGTGGCCCATCTACCGTCCAGTCACTTTGGAAAGCTGCCACAAAATGCCAACAAGCTACACCAGTGACAGGGAAGATGGAGGCCACAAAAGTGGATCCAGGCTAGAAGCGTGCTTCAATTCAGATACATAGGTTCAAACTAGTTTTAATCAAGCAATAACATCCACAAACAAGGGAGGTTTTGTCTTTTTAGGGCTCACAGAACAGCAGTAGACAAACAGAACTATTTTTGACTGGTACAAAGGCTCATTACATTCAGAGTAAACATCATATACAGTTCTAGACTTCTTCACAAACTGTCTCTAAGGATGTCTGTGCTCACATCACTCTGACTCCATGGCATGTGCCAATGAGTCAGGAGATTTTTCAGTGCTTCAGCCTCACACTTACGGGCAGGTCTTTCCTTCACAAATTACTGGCTGAATCTTCAGGTAACCCAACCACCAAGGAACCAAAATATTTAATTTTGCAAAACACTTTAAAACATCAGTAGCATGAGATAATTTATCTCTTGTGCCCACAAAGGAATGAACCTGGACACTCCCAACGTGCATCCTGGGAAAGAGCTATTATGCCACAGATAACACAGACTCCAATTAGCCTTCAGTAGCTGTTCTGGTTTCATGGTGAAGAGCCAGAAGAAGGCAGCCATTTACAAAGAGTAAATAAGTTTTGTCATGTTATTGTCATATTTAATTTTAAGCAACCACTAACATCAGGACACTGCCATTTCCAGGCTCCATTATATCAACTAAGTACTGGATGATTTTACACTGGCATACCAAGGTCCTCTTTCTGCTCCTGAAGAATTACTTCAGTGTTAATATTTACTGAGGACTACTCAGTGTCTCAGGAACCATACATAACGTCCTCCATATCAGCTGGGATTTTCTGCATTGGCAGGCCTACAGCCCAAGAAGAAATCCAAAGGCAAGGCACCTATCAGGGAAACTGCCAGTCTTCCTCCAGAACCAGCCATGAAGCCATTGGGACTAAAGAAGCAAACTTCCCCACCTCTACATGGTCAAGGTGGGTCCAAAGTTTGCTCAAGGACTAAGGTAGATAATTTTAACATTCTGAATATGAAAATGAACTAACAACAAACACAAGTGATGTGTAGGCTGCCTTTTAGATAGTGGCTTCAGCCTACATGCCGGCCCAGTCCTGCCTTGCATGAAAACTGGCAGGATGTAAGGCTGCTGCAAGTGGGGATTTGGGGCACAACAGGGAATAAATTCAAAGCACTGTGGCCCCATGCAAGATCCCAGCACACACACCCTCCCAAAACACACAGACACAAAAAACTGGTACCAGAACACAGTTCTATCCCATTGTCTGACTCATAGACCACCAAATGATGCAAAGCCAAAGGTGTTTATAATCCCACAAAGTGTAATGAGACATTAGCCTATCGCTGTATATGAACTATCCAGTTAAATATATACACAGGGAAAGAGCTTCAAAGAAAGATCTGACAAGGTTTATAAGCCTGAAGTTATCATGGGAAAAAAAAACAGAGAACTCAAAGTGCCAGACCGCACAGTTTCTCTAGAAGGCTCATTCCTACATCTCTCATTGAAGAATCTGCATGTATACTCCAGCAGCACAAGGCAAAGCCTGAATTCCAGAGTATTTCAGTTTGTCTTTTCCAGTTTGTTCTGTCTCTTCTCATGAAGCTACTTTGCTTCTGTTAATATCAAGCAAGTCCCAACATGAGGTAAATTATAGAGTGCACTCTTACAGCCCAAATGCTTTTGATACATAGGAGCAGTTTGCAAAGACTTCAGCATGAACTTCCTAGCTCTGCTTGGCAGCAGAATTTAAACTCCAAGATTTTCTCACTTGAAAATTATTTTAGAATTACTTCCAATCACAAGCAAAAAATATAAAAAACAGTGGCATATTTTCCTAATTTAGCCATTCAGTCTTGGAGAAGACATTGTGCGATAGGCATCATGGACAAGGAATCAAAGAACGCTTTTCCTGCTTTGCCACTGACTCTATAATCTTGACAAATTCTATTTCTCAGCTTCAGTTTTTCCCATGACAAAGATAAGATTAAACATCAATTTGTGGCAGTAAGCTCATTCAAATCACCCCATAAAAGTTAGTTTACAGAGGAACATTATTAAATATCAATTCAAAACAGTGTTCGCCTTCCTTAGGTATTTTAAGGCTTACCTTAAGCCCCGGGGAGAGGATCTGTTGCTGCTTTATCTGAATCACTGCAATAGCAATGACAAGAGCTACACTTAGAAGAAGGAACGCTTGGGCAACAACACCTGGGGTTCTGGTAAGCATCCTGAAACAACAAAAATGGAAACACTTGAGGAATGTGATAGGATTCAGTAATTGTGTCTCAAGGCCTGAAGCCCTGAATCAGTTGAGACTCCTCATAAAATCTCATTTCATCAAATAGATTATACTACAAGAAACCTCTGTGGTCTCCTGAATAGCTGCCTGGTGTTTTGCTACCACTAACTTACTAACTTTTTATTGTCTAAAAGCGATGTGTATACACCAGATTTCACCTTCAAGTGCCAGTCTGCTCATTTCTCACAGTGCCTATATGTAGACCTGTGCTCACCATCCCCACTGCTCAGGAAAAGAGAGCAGTGGGCAGGCTGGGACAAGAGCACGCTCAATGATCTCATGTATGCCTACAACGCAGGCACAACCACAGCCATGGAGACACAATGCTGGCAGCTGCTGAGTACAGTTGAATATTTCTGCCAGAGATGCAAGGTCAGTGTCTACAATAGATACAGGTTGTTTCAGTAAGAGGCAAAGGAGGCTTAAAGAACGTAAGTAGGTATCTTTTTTCTAACTGCTGATGTGTTCATGAAGTATGAGTACATGTCTGTGTGCATAACCTCTAGAATTCAAATGAGATTTAGGTTTCCTGTAATTTCTGTTCATCCTTTATATTTGCGTGTCCCTGGCCAGACAGCATTTCACCCCAAAAATGCCTTTCAGTACCTCTGAGTACTGACAATCCTCATATAAAAAACTCTTATCCTCCACAGAAGAGAGGTGGCTGTTGGGTGACTGCAAGCTCTTAAGTGTCAGAGGAACACCTCTCCTGCCTTTCCCATTGCCAGCTAGCCTGGGATGATCCATCCCAATTCCCACCTCCTAATTCTTCCACATTGACTGTGGAGTATAACAGTGGCTGTTGAAGGCTGCCCTGCTCTTTCAGCAACTGTCAATGCCAGTTTGTGCTGAGGACAGGAGCTAAAAGGTGTTCTACAGTCCATGGCCACAGCACACTGGGTCAGGCCTGTTGTACCTGCAACACATGGTCTTCTCCTTAGCTCCAACCAGAGCCAGAGTGCTGAGGGAGAAGGCAGAGCAAATGCTTCTTCACAGACTGTCCATATTCTAAACCCCATGGGTTCTTCAGCCTTTGTATCCATGGTCAAACATCTATGTTCACATTCAAAAGAGAAGCAAGTTACTTGTTTTGCTCTGGGACCAGCTTCACTCTGTACATTGCCCACTGCTGCTGCTCTCCTCCTTTCTCTTCTGTGAAATCCAATTCAGATTGGCTTTTGGAAACTCTTCCTTTCTGCCTGATACATCTCAATTCCAAAATGTCATTTCTACACTTAACCTCGTTTTTTAAATCCATATGTCTCCCTGTTTACAGCCAATCTACTCTTCCAATACTTTCTTTTCTTGGCTTGGTAACAGCTTTATTATCTTAATCATCAACCAATTTTAAGAGAAAATTGCCAGCTACATTGCTTTACTGCCCTGTGGCATGAATCTTATTTTTACCATTGGAAAATACGTTAACACCTAAGATGAATTCTCACTGATGATATGAGGACATACTAACTAAAAGCATTTGTATACATCAACTGATTTTTGAAAAGAGACAGCGGATTCTAACTATAACTTTATGAATAACCATCTGGATAAAATACTTGTCCTTAAGGGGAAGAAAAACTATTTTTCTTTAGCTTTCAACTGTACAGGTAGTCAACTATAATTGTAAAATTACTGAAAGAGAACTATCAGCTTGCAACCTAATACATCTATCAGTCACTCCTGGATCAAAGCACTGATGTTCACCACTGGAAAAAAAAAAGTCACTGTCAAAGAAAAAAAACACTCAGGGGAAATGACTCTTTGAAAAACTAAAGCATTACTACTATATTATTAACACTTATGAACACCCGTGATGACTGCTGAAGTATTTTCTGCTGCATTCATTTGTAAAGGGAAAATTGAAACCTTGGTTTGTTGAATTTCTCAGGTGCTTCCCTGGTACTGGGGTTTGTCTTCATCGGAAAAGATTTTTCTTTTCAAAATTCTTTTTTGACAGGGAGCATCTCTTAAGGCACTTCTCATATAATCTTGTCCGATCGTCAATCAGGACAATTTCATCAGAGAATAATCCGTAAATCCTGACTGGAGCAACAGGCACTGTGTCAGAAGGACACCTCACACTCCCTGCCCACTTGAAGCCATCATGCAGCTGATGCCTTTGCTGAATTGTGCAAGATGCTGCAAGATTTCACATAACTGAATCAGAAGCACAGTATTTCCTCCTAGCTACATTCATCTGAGTCTCACACACATACCAGGCCATACAGTTGTACTTGCCCATTCACTGAAATCCGCAGAGGTATCAGAGAGATCATTCGTTCCATACAAAATTGTAACGTAAATAACTCTTCTAAACTTTCCACACTTGTTGGCAAAAAGTCAAATAGAAGTTTTTAATGAAGTATCAAAAAGCATTTGAAGTCCATTATTAAAACAACATCATTCTGAAGCAAGAAAACAGCATAAATTTGTGATTTCCACACCCAGTCAAGTACACTGGGCCACAGAGAGACATACTGGAAGGATCACTTTCTACACCTTACTTCAAGCAAAAGAAATTATTGCATGCAAAGGAAAATGGACTAAACTACTTCATGACACCAACTTTTTCAGTTTAACTAGATTAAATGCACACCTGTATGAAAGACACTACATATTATATATTGAAATTGATGTTTCAAGTAACCTGCGAAAATGAAACTCACTTATTTTAAGTACTGACCTGTTTGTTCATGGGGTGTGTAGGCAAGCACTGTAAATGTATTTCTTCACGCTATAACTGGAGAGATACAAACACATTAACATTTACTTTAGAAGTGGTCTACAGGTGAATGTTTTTCAAATACTGGGAAAAAAACCCAACCCCTAAAACCCAAAACACCACAGCATTTTAAAACCCACAAGGAAAACCTGTGAGGAGGTTTCCCAGGCCTTCCTTCGGCAGAGAAATTAAGTATCATAGAATCATGGAAAAGACCTTCAAGATCATCGAGTCCAACTGCACCTGTCAACTACTAAACCATCTCTCTGAGCATCTCATCTACCCATCCTTTAAATACCTCCATGGATGGTGACTCAACTTTACCGGGCAACCAGTTGTAGTGCCTGATAACCTTTCAGTGAAGTAATATTTCCTAATATCAAAGGTAAACCTCCCTTGGTGCAACTTGAGGTCATTTCCTCTTGTCCTATCACCTGTCACTTGGGAGAAGAGACCAACACCCACCTCACTCCAACCTCCTTTTAGGTAGCTGTAGCAAGAGATAAGGTGTCACCTCAGCATCCTCTTCTCTAGGCTAAACAACCCCAGTTCCCTCAGTAAAAACAAACACACAGACCCCAAAAGTAGAGGCTGAACCTCAAGAGCCTTCCCCCAGCTCACCATCATCTCAGGTGAGAAAGCATCATACAACAAATGAGATGTGTGGGAGAGAAAAACAATGGACAGAGAGACGACACTCTACCTACCCACCCACTCACCCTCACCTCCCACACCCCAAAACCACCCCCATGTCCACACGACCACACACCCCCATACATATACACCTTCACCCCCCTCACACACAAACCACCACACTCAGCCCCCTAAAACACCCCCCACATCCCACAACCATTTCCACAACCACCTCACACACACATTCCCCTCACACACAAACACTCCCACACCTCACAACACCTCCCTACACACCCCCATACCCTACAAACCCCACACCCAAGCCACAACCACTCCCCCAACCAACTCCCCATACACTCCAATACACACAAACAACCACCACACCCAAACCATCACACCCCCAAACCACCCTCCACCAACCCCCGACTCCACAACCCTCCTTCCCACACACACCCCACAAATACCCCCACAAACACACCACCACCTACAATCACCCCCATCTTCCCCCCACTCACACCCCATATACACCCACACATACACCCACATGTCCCCCCCAACCATTCCCCCCTCCCACCCACACCCCACAACCACCCCCATACAACACTCACCCCTATATACCCCCCTACTCAGCCCCCACAAACACATCCCACAACCACCTGCCCAGTCACAGCCCCGCACACACATCCCCCCACACCCCCTCAATACACACACTCCCCACACCCAACCCAAAACCATTCCCCCATCACCACAGCCACCCTCACCCCACGCCCACCACACACACACTCTCCCCTACATAGCCCCCTACTCAACCCTCTCCAAACACCCCACACACCCCCGACTCGCCCCCCCAAACATTCCCCACCCCCAACACCCCTACCCCACAAACACTCTGTCACAACACAGCCACACTCAAGACCCATCCCCAACACCCAAGACTCCCCCCATACTCACTCCCCCACCACCGGTAGCAGGCGCGCCCCACCCCTGTCCCGCTCCCAACCCGGGGACCCCCGCCCCCGCCGCCTTCCCTCCCGCACCCCCAGCCCCATCGCATCCCAACCTGCACCGGGAGCCCCGCTCCGCCCTGGGCTGAGGAGAAAGAGGAGAGGCTTCGCCCTGGGAGCCAGGGGGTATAGCAGCTGCGAGCGCCTCTCGCCCCGCAGTGCTTGTGGGGAGCCGCTCGGGGGGTGCTCCTCCTCCGCTCCAGGGCTTTTTAATGGGTTTAGGGAAAGTGAAAAAAAAGGAGAGAAAAAAAAAAAAGGAGGTAACAAATCCGGCTGATTGATTCAAGCGGAGAGAGATGTTCACGAAGCGCTGCCGCACCCAGAGCTGCGGAGGGGAGAGAGGGTGCGGGGCGAGGCTGTGCCCGGCGAGGGATGAGACTGCGCCTGGCGGTGGGCACTGTGCCTGTCAATGGGCTCTGTGCCCAGCGAGGGCCGAGGCTGTGCCTGGCGAGGGCTAAAGCTGTGCCTGGCAAGGGGTGCTGTGCCACCGGGGAAGGAGAGCTCAGGAAGGTGGTCCCCGCGGTGTCACTCGGTTGATGCTTTGCCGCTGTTGGACAGACTCTGACAGGGTGCAGGACATGCAGGGACCCACCATCTGCCTGCACGAACTCCTGCAACACGGCCGTGTCTCCTTCTTTTTCCCCACCAACAGCGGCTCTCCTCTTCCCAGAAAGGAGATCTGGCTTTTCCTGCATCTGATGCAGCAGGATGTTGCTGGCTGTCCCTAAATCATATTTCTCAGTTCTCTTCCAAAGCAAAGACAGAAGGAGAGCTTTGTGTGGTACTGACACTGCAGTTGAAGTAATGGTATATCCCTGCCTCTCCTAAAAAAGAAAAAAAAGCCTTCTCAGGAGGGCTTTTCTCAGACATTAGTAGCTCATCCGTCTCAGAGCTGCCTTTCTATTCAAGTTTAAGCATACTGGCACCACTTGTTTTGTAGTTTTGCTAGAGTTCTTGCCAAACCCAGCCTGCTCAGTGAAGCTTGCACATACACAGAAATATACATAAAAGCAACAGCACTGAGGTTCTGTTCCAAACACCTCTCTGACCTGTGTGATCATCTACAGCCAAGGATCATCCTACAGCCTGCAGGATGGGTTTGCCAAAGACATGAGCTCTGGAATCACAGAGAGGCACTTCAACCACTTTGCCACCATTTACTTATTGTTCAGGATTCAGAGTCACTTAATATAAAAAACTACATGTACCTCTTTGATTCCTTTTCTTTTAATGATCTTGATGAATTACGGTATTTTTGGCCTTTGAATAAAGAAAAGAGAACAAGCAACCAGCTGCAGCCTTGTGAGCCATCAGTAAGCATCCTTCCATTGTCTACTCATTTTGGGAGTGGATGTGATTTCCTCTTTTTGGTGACAACTCATTATTAATGCTGGTTTAATTATTATCTTGGTGGATGAGTTCAGCTATTTGTAGCACATGAAGAAAAAGCCTCCCATCCCTCCTGATTCCTTGTCTATTGCATGTAACTCCTTTCTTTTTTTCTGTATCATTTCCATTCCTGCCACATAATTTTCTTCTCCTATCCAACTGTATTTGTTTCAATGCATTTAGTCCAATCGACTGTATTGTTATTCTCTGCTGAGGCAGAATCTCTCAGGTGCCCATTTAAAATGACAAGTTAGCTGCATTGCTTACCCCACAGAAAAGCGTATTCTTCTTGCTGCTGTGAAACATAAATATTTTGAAATAAAAAATAAAACATTGACACCCACTTCAACCAGTTCTACAACTAACCTCCACCAGGGACCGACATTTAATGCTTGCAAATAAAGAAACCCCTACCTTCTTTATCATCTGCTTCTATAAAGAAAGACATAAGAGATTATTTTTCCTTCTGCACCACTTCACAGAGCTGGGCTGTTGCATGAGCTGCTTTTCTCGTGACATTTATTGCCATGCTAGCAGCTAAGGGATACAGACTATAAATTCCCCAGCTGCCTTCGAAGTCCAGAACACCAGTCTCAAATCAAATGGACTAGAAACAAGATTCCCCTCTAGGCCTGTCCAGTATCTGTGGCACAGTAACTGGTTTCATCGGTTCCTCAGCTTTAACCCTGGGGAACCATTTTAGATCCAGTACTTTATCTTCTTTTTTTCCTAAGCCTACATCTTTGGCTTTTCTCACTTTCCTCCTCAGCACTGTCCTTCCTTTTATAGTTCCCTTTCCCTGATCCTCACTCCCTTCCTCACTCTGATGGCATAGATTAAATTCGCTGCCATTTTCCCAGCCTTCGCCAAGCGTACCTTTCCATCATCAACTTTGCTGCACCACCTTTGTTTCCTCCCTCTTCAAATATCCTTGTTTGAATGCATTTAGTGTAACTAACTGTATTGATTTGCTTTGTTTGGACACAATCTGCCCCAGGTGTCCATTTAAAAATTATGAATAAACTGGATTACCAAAACCCCCAAGGAAAATTTATTGAGTTTACTACCATTGAACACGAATATGTGGAGTTAAAAGACAAGGACTGATATTGGCAGATTTATGGATGAATACCAGTTGCTGTGATCAACAGCAAATCTCTCGAAGCTAGAAAATATTATGGACATGAATAAAGTGCTCGTTACAGACACATTTCTGCAATGTGTTTACACTATCACATTTACACAGGATACACAGCAGATACCGCTCTTTTTCCCTGTGCAGTGACAGCAGCAACACCAGGAGATGGGATGGTGATTATACATGTCAAAAGACCACAGAACAGCATCTTCTTCTTGGGTAATTCTCATAGAGCAATTGACTCTGGAATATTAAGAGGCCTCAAAATATCTGCTAGAGACAGCAATAGGGTGAAATGGAGAGAAATGGTAATGTAAAAATGGAGGTAAGAAGACACTGGTGGCTGCAATAAGATGAGCCTGGTTTCTTGGACTGCCAGCTCACAGGAGCAAGATCTCTCCCCAGTTTCTGTGCATTCTTTGCAAGGTCCAACAAACACAGGGCTTCTCCTATTCCTCTAAACTTTCACTGCCTTTTTCACCATTTGTGTTGATGTCGCCACATGGGTGTGATGCCCATTAGCTCAGTTCATGGCTTCGGTCAATCCTACTGGACACTCTTTCTGGGACTTTTCATCAGCGCTGACAAAGACCCTTCATTCCCTGGGTTTCTGCTCCTAAAGACCTCTTGTCTTCATATTCACCTCTTTATCTCAGGATCAACTGTGTGAACTGGCAATGCAGGCAGCGCTGTCTAATGAATTTGAGATCCTCTGGACCAGCAGAAGTCAGGATATTTAAATAAGGTTTCTAGGCCATTTTTGTGACCAATATTTTGTTCCTAATCAAAAAGCACTTTTTTCTATTTATTTCAGACAAACCTTCTACAGATTATGCATCTGAAGAAGGGCAATGAAGCTGGTGAAGCACAAGTCTTCTGAGGAGTGGCTGAGGAAACTGGGGCTGTTTAGCCTGGAGAAAAGGAGGCTGAGGGGAGACTTTACCGCTCTCTACAACTGCCTGAAAGGGGGTTGGAGCAATCTCTTCTCCCAAGTGACAGGTGACAGGACAAGAGGAAGTGGCCTCAAGTTGCACCAGGGGAGGTTTAAATTGGATATTAGGGAAAATTTCTTCACTGAAAATGTTGTCAAAAATTCAAACAGACTGCCTAGGAAAGTGGTTGAGTCACCATCCCTGAGGTGTTTAAAAGACCTGTAGATGTGGCGCTTAGGGACGTGGTTTAGTGATGCACTTGTCAGGATTAGGTTAACAGTTGGACTCAATGATCTTAAAGGGTCTTTTCCAACCTAAATGATTCTATGATTATAGCAGCATACATTGCTAATTGCCATATTTGGGAAGATAGCTCCCTAGGTTTTCAAGCAAGGAAGTCAAAAACCACATCTGAAATCTACATTTTGAAGAATGTCAGATACAACTCACCTCAGAGATCAAGAATGGAGGTTTTCATTTCTTTTACAAAGTTGTAAAACTCATTTTTAATAATCTTTAAAAGCACCTACTGCCCTATAGTTTTGTATTGTCAATGACAAAATAACCCAAGCAAATTCACAACTATAGCATGAGAAATTCAGTTTGTCCCTCTTTGTTTTGAATAATGGCTGGATATAGACATCACCTTTCTCTTTCGGTGTTTCACTGATGGCTTTCTTGGAATACCTTAGACAGGTACTTGTTGGTTTGTGTTTTTATTCCTTTACTACAGCACTAAGACTGTTGGACTTGATGAACTATGGTTTGACTTGATAATCTTAAAGGTCTTTCCCAACCTAAACAATTCTGTATTTCTCTGATTCTGTGAGGTGTCTTAGATTCAGTTTCTGAATCTTCTGTCTCATACATAGGACTCTAGGGTAATAAGAGTTTTCTGGTCCACAACTTGTGAGGTCTTGAAACCAATAAGAATTTAGTTCTGAAGCTGAACCAAAATACTTTCTAAACTATATATTTCCCTTCCTGATATTTAAAGCTTTATACCTTGCATCTCTTGCCCAAAGAATCAAGAGCTGCTTTAATCAACTAAAAGCCTTCAGGTACAGCCTTGATCACATTGATTATGAGGGAGGCAAGTAGACACAGGCAAAATAAGTGTGTAATTAGGGCAGCAGATTGCTGGGACAGCAGAAAAAGACAGCCCTTTGTCTATTTTGCTGTGCCTGAGTTTTAGAAAGCCAAACTAGCTGCTGTGGCAGGAGATGGTGTGAGACTGCCATGCTATGCTGCTGGGAGGAGAGGAGCTCTCCAGGAGAGTGACTGCTCCCATCTCTCTTGCTTCCTGTCCTTAAACTGCAAGCCAAGATCAAAGAGCCTTACAGCAAACTCATTCGATTTTTTTTAGCCATGCCTGCAAGCATATGCTATGTTCTGACATATTCCATTGTCATAGAAGTGACTACAGGAGTCCAATAAAGAAATACCATTCTCTTACAAGAAATATGCTGTTGTACTCAAGGAAGCACACCATGTTCAGGAAATGGTGATAAATTCCAGAAAACACTCCTTTGGACTTAATCCTTTAAAAATTGCTGTGTGAAAAACTGCTCAACCTGGAATATTTCTATAAGGTTGACAACTCTAAATGTTTCACTTTTCTTATTTCAGAAATAATTGCTGACAAATTGCTAGTTCGAGGGGAGAGATTCATCACCCAAGTTTTCAAAAAAGTATGAAGCAGACCTTGTAGCACCATTTCTGTCACCTTTTTGTGCTTTTCCAGGAATGGACCAGATTGGCTGAATAGCTCTAAAATTCCTAGATAAATCCTTTCCATTCCAATTCCATGCAGGTCAGGTTATCTCCTTGAGTACAAGATCTGTGGGTGAAACATTTATATTACAACTCTTTCCAAGTCCTCCTGCCAGTATTGTTCTTCACCGTTGCTTTGCTTCCCTAACTCTGAGTCAATGTAACCAGTTCATTTTGTCACTTTCTAGGCATGAAAATTAAACTGCAGTTGTTTGGGATTGTTCATAGGCTCAGAATTGCAATTATAGCCATTCAAGTCAGTTGTACAGAGCAAGAAGCCTGTGGGAGAAAACAACCAGCACATGAAGGAGTAGAATGATCCCTGTAATAGTGATTCTAACAACCATTTCTAATTTTCTGACTCACCATTATGTAGTTACTGCTTGAAAACAGCCTGCACTAAATAGCTTGTTTGTTCACCAACTGAATAAATATCAAGAGACTTACTAAAATCACAGTTTTGCTTCCAACAGATTGAAAAGCTTTTTTTTGTCCAGTATGGAGGAAGAGAAGTTCTTGCTAACTGGAGTGGCAAAGCTGTGCCTCGGGGCCGGGGGTGGCGGGTGGGGGATGTGAGATGCACATTGACTGGGATGTTCCTACAATCTTCACTGTGTTTCATCATTGTCATTCACCTTTGCTGTCACAAGCACAGTACCATCTCTATAGTTCATGATAGTAATGATAAAGAATACACCTGATGGGAAAAATGCATCTGATTTTGGCATATCTGTGATTTTTTTAATTTGTTCATTCCTTTTGTCTCCATTTTTGTGCCTTGAATATTTATGACCTGCGTAAGGGCACATCACACACACTTTTTAGCACTGGCTGATGGGTTTAAGAACTCTCTCAAGGCAGTGCCTTTGGCTTATGTCAGGCAGGTTTGTACCTTGAGTCAGCCCTGTGTTTGAGTGCTAAAGAGGTTAGAAAATCTAAGTAACAGAGATCCTGCCCACAGCCTGAGTCTGTTATGTTGGTCCTAAGCAATAGGCCCTGTCAACCATAGCATTCCTTGTACATGTACAATAGAGCCAGACACATTAAAGGCAGCTGATGTATGGACCAGCCACAGCCAAGAGTGCTGTCTCAAACACTGCAGTTACTTGCTTGGCCACAGAAGCAGTATAAGCACAAAATAAGAAGGGTAATAATTTCATATGAACACTGAAAGCTGGTGTCAGTCTGCCTAGTATTTGTTTCTTCCTGTGTCACCCAAAGTCAGGTATCTCATAGTATCCTGTCCCACCCTTCCTCCTCCAAAGCCAAATCCACCTTTTTTGGCCCCTCAGCATGACAGTCATCCTGCACCTCCTCTGACTTGCTTTGTTCCTGCTCAGTCTTCAGCTCTTCTCACTGGTTGTGCTGTTCTGGTGAAACCGTTTTCTTCCTTGAATGACTGGCACGTATAAGATCTCTCTCCAAAATGTTTCCATCTACTGGTGGTGGCAGATTCCTTTAAATAAATTCAGGACAAAAAAATCCTCTCCTTAAAAAGTGTATTTGTGCATTGAATACTCTGATGATAGGGCAGCATCCTCTGATCTCCCACCAGTCATAGCCTGTCCTGTGAGCCATTTGAGGAAGGGATTACTTCTAAAGTGGTAGAGGCATGGTGCCAAGAATAGTGGATCCCTCATTTGGCCAGGGTACAGGACAGAACCATGAAAAAAGACATTAATCATCATAAACTTGAAATGGGGCTCCATGAAGCCGCACGTGCTCATAGTCCAGCTGACTCTAAGACCCATGAGCCTAAAAGCTGATCTCTCTGGGGTCGCTTCACATCAGTGCAAATGATTATCACCCACAGGGAAACAAATCACTTCCCTGCCATTTCCACACTATTTTGTTTGCCAAGAAAAAAACTTGTACTGGATATATACAGCTGTTTACTATGTATATGCAAAGTTTTACATGTGAGAGGCTGCAGGCAAGCATTTCCATTTTGACTTCTCTCTGCTGAGCAAGGTTAACTGTATTTCAGGAGCATGCCCATGCATACTTTAATATTGTATTTTTCAATTTGCTTCTCTTTCTTCACCTCAATAATTCAACCCTGCTTTCGCAAGATTAATACAAAAGAACTAACAAACACACTAGATTAGACAGAAGGTGGATGTGTCTTCTCTCTAAGCATCAATAGGAGCAGATGTCTATGAGAAGGCTGTCGGGACCAGGCTACCACACATGGATAATTCCTCTGAAATACCCTCTCAGCTGCTGCCATCTCAGACCTTAGAGACTTCTTGAGCCATATGCCGTATCCACTCTAATAGCCCCTGGTGGACCTCTCTGAATGTATTTGGTGGCTTTCTGAGCACAGGCATGAGCAGCAGGCAAATCCACAAGGTGTCTGGTTCTTAAAAGTTTAACAGCAGCACAAATGCTAAAGCCATCTGGTTTAATTGGCTTGGCTCTCTCAATAAGTTCCAGACTTGCACAGAGAAACCCTGTCCAAAAGCATCTTTTTTTTTTAATTCTCTGAGACATGCTTAATTCTTTCATAAATAGAGATATATTTTTAGGGTATATTTATGTTTGCCTACGGCTTATGATTATGTTAATAGTTTTAATATAAGGATGAAAAATGAAAACAGCAAATGCTTTAGTGTTACTGCTTCAAATTCTTAAGTCTTCATGTGTAAGCTCAAATAGGACTAGAAAAGCCGGGGCAGTAATAATGTTAATAATATCAATTATTAAATGTCCAGGCAGCCAGCCTTTCATCTTGTTTTGCACCAGCACACGCAGATCCATTATGACAACAGTAAAGAAAGGCACATGGACTCTGAAAAGTATAATTGTAAATGCTATTTTTCAGTTTGCTTCCCTTTCTTCACCTCAATAATTTACATGCTATTTAAATTATAGGTAACTCAATAAGGATAGAATGCTATAGACAATCTTATATCCCTTCAGCTGCTGGGGCCCACAAGTTATGTAGCACCAAATATGCCTCCTACCCATGTGCAACCTGTTGGGCAGACACCTTCCATAGAGGAGATATTCTCCCACTTCAGTCACTGCAGCAACTATAGGATTTTCTTACCCGAAACAATTCTATATATCATTCCCACTGCCAAACAGAAAGGGTGTTCACACAATAACTCATTGCTGTGCACCTAGATAACGGCATGGCCATGCAGGAGGCCTAATCACCCATGCCAAGAGGGAGCTGCCTGCAGGCTCCTCCACTACAATCAACTGGAAAGTTTATCTTGCATCTAAAAGATTTGTGCAACACTACATGGGCCTGAAGACCAGGCTGTGCGTGCAGCAAAAGAGCAGCACCAAACAGGCAAGGTGACAGTGGAGCATCCAGACACCAGGAATCTCGTTTGTACTGTCATTCCGCTGTATATTACTATTGCAATACCATGCTTGGGTTCTGCCTTCAGTACATTGCTACTATAACCCTTCTAAATCAAAATCACACGTAAAGCCACCTCCTGCAGGTCCTTCTGGCCACTCCCCCATGTTTCTGGCAGACCTTTCATATGCATTAGGTATCGCTTTGCAAGGCTTTTTGACCATCAAATACATGAGCAAACCATGTGAATTAAAGGCTTTCAGGGTCAGAATTTAACAAACAACAAGAGTTAAAGACCAGCCTATACACTTTAAGAAATATCAGATTCACTTTTGCATTCATTTATATACATGTGAATAACTCTGAACAAACTTTGAGGACAATCTGACCTTATGAGGAAATTGCATTAATTCCTGCATAAAGTCATAAGAAAAATCCAGCAGAAGAAGTAACTGCTAGTGCCACCTCATTCTAATTAAAAACCAAAACAAAAAAAAAGAGAGAGAAAGTTCAAATATTCAAGCAAAACCACAATGATTCTGTTCTGGTCTCTTATGGGGACAGGCTGAGAGAACTGGGGTTATTTAGCCTAGAGAAGAGAAGGCTCCATAGAGATCTTGTAGCAGATTTCCAGTACATAAAGGGGCCTACAGGAAAGCTGGGGAGGGGCTCTTTATCAGGGAGTGCAGAGATAGGATGAAGAGGAATGGTTTTAAGCTAAAAGAGGGGAGATTTAGATTAGTTATTAGGAAAAAATTTTTTACTGTGAGGGTGGTGAGGCACTGGCACAGTTTGCCCAGAGAAGCTGTGGATGCCCCTTCCCTGGAGGTGTTCCAGGCCAGGTTGGATGGGGCTTTGAGCAACCTGATCTAGTGGGAGGTGTCCCTACCCATGGCAGGGAGCTGGAACTGGATGATATTTAAGATCCCTTCCAACCCAAACCATTCTATGATTCTGTGGTCTCTTTCAAAAAAAGGGATCTGCTGCTGTCACCTGGGAAGGACCAAAAATTATCAAACATTCCACCTAAAGCTGTCATGTCTCCCCACAGAGGTTGTGCACATTCCAGCCAATAATCACCAAAGGTGGTAGACTGGGAATTAAGGGACTACTCCAGTGAATAGTGCTCTCTTGAAATGCCAGGCTCCTCAGTGAGATTCACTGAGACAGACACAGAGACAGCTTTCAGAAACAAGGCCAGTGGCAATTCTCTGTAACTCACACAATATGTATGTTTATTGAAGAAATAAGTGGGAATAGAAATACAGCATGCCCAGGGCAAAGAAGAGCGTGTTGGTGCTCCTCACATCAGAGAGCTCACCAAAAGATTGTTCTGTGTGAACATACGACTTCTGTACTGCTGCCAAGGGCATGGGAACATGGTATTATGAGAAGCAGCTTTCATTAAGAATCTCACATTTCTAAGATAAAAATGACATAAAGCACGCAGCAAACTTGTTGTGCTCGGTTATTTAGTTCCTTTTCCCTCCTGCTCCAAGTAATGCCCATCTCACCCCTTTTGCTTGGAGACATCCCAATACACTTTCCCAGTCAGAAGGGCAATTTAGCATAATTCAGAGCTGGGTACATTCACCCCCACAATGAAACAGAAAATCCAGGCATGAAAAAAAATAGCATTTTTTAAAGCTTCTGCCAAAGTTGTTTACAGTTATTTCTATTCACCAGAGCAAATACAGTTGACTTCTAGGAACTGATAGCCCACTAAGAAACTGGTTTATTGAGACTAAGAGAGGTATTTAGCCTTCTGAGGTTAAATTCTCGATTGGCTCAGCTCAACTGACTTTAATAAAATTCTGCAGTCATAAATTTTACAAAGTTAAACTTTTCAGATAAAATTAAAATTCACTCATTCTTTATGGATTTTTTTCATACATTGAAGTTATCACTGTGAACTGATTATTTCACATAACAATTTCATTTAATTCTTTTTCTTTAGTGGCACTTATGGTTGTATAAAGATACATTCTCTCCTTCTAAGGCTAGAAATGAGACATAAAGGAAGAGTCTCATATATTCTTCATTCATAACATAAATTACATACTGGACTCTCCATAATTTGAAAATCTAGTTATTAACTAGGAATCCGCTTTCTGCAGTCTTTTGAAACCCTTCCCACCTAACAGTGTTTTTAAAAATCAACTGCTCATGGAAGATGGTAATTTGGCAACAAAATGAGTATTTTTGATTAAAATTTTCATTCCAAAACAAAAATATCCATTTCATCTTATTTCAGCAGAGTGACATTAAATCAGTCCACAGTTAGGATGGTCAAAACGAAAAAAATGGGCTCAGTTTAATGGGAGAGACTGAAAATACTCCTCCAGCCCTTCCCTCATTGCCTCTTGGTCCCAACATTGTAGTGGGAAGTGGAAAGCATGTGTGTGAATCCCCACAGAAGGAGGCATGAACTAAATCTGGGTCTCTGATGTCATGGAAGAGAGTTTTTAACAGACTTTATTATTGGCAAAAAGGATGAAACACCTGCCATCTGCTTAGCTATCAAGTGTGATTTTCCTCTGCAGGTCCCAAAAAGGACCTTGGCAGCCACTTTCAGGAAAGAAAGAGAAGTCGCTTATCCTGCCTGGAACAAGGTACTTCTCTGTGACACCAAGGAACACTCTTCTCTCCCAGAGGAAATAAGGAATTAAGACTCACTCCTCAGTACTTTCTCCTCCACTCTCTGTGGCCAGCGTTTCTGGGGAGGATGTCATGAATCCAGTTTGGAGGTGCTTCTCTGCCTCCATCCACAATCTAGAGAGCCATTGGGCACTAACTGGTAGCTGTGCACTTCACCAGGAGGAGACTGGATAGCAGATACCTATATTTTTTGCTGGGATTCAACTTCTACCCTTAACCTCCAACTGAGACAGGACAGTGAAGGTTGGCATCGTGGTATGTTCTCTCTGGATACAGATGGTAAGGAAATAGCTATGGCAAAACCTCATTTCCTTTTCAGGGCTTCTGGTCTAGGCTCTTGTTTTGCCAGCTAGTCCCACCCTTGAAAAGCAAGATAATATGGTCTGAGCAAAGAGGGAAAACATCTATTTTAAAATAAGTGAACAAGATCTTGTCTCTTAATAAATACTTGCCTTGCAAGCATTTATCCCCAGAAGCTTTTTGTGAACACACTAGCTCGTATATCTAGATCTTCACTGGAAGACTACATGCAGCCAAGACAGAACTGTGCCTCTGTGAAAACACCCAGGTGACCAGTTACTTCATAGTCTTTGGAAAGCAGGAGAGACTTAAAATGGTAATTCCAGCTCTTCCTGTTCTTATAATACATCCACCCTATCCCCAACACCACCTACATTGTGACTTGCCTGGCTGGGGATTGAAAACGGGGGAGAAAAATGGTTAATGCATTCAAGGTAAGCAGTGGGAAGAGCAAACACAGGTAGCATGGTGAGCCAAGCAAAGAATGACAAGGCTTTGCTTCTTTGTAAGTAGTTTCCTTGCTGGTTTTGGAACGTGATTTAGACTCAGGTGTTCAGGTCAACTTGAAAAAAACCCAAACATTTCCTTGATATGCTCCCAACATGAAGGATTTGCATGTCTTGCACTGAACCACTGCTGGACTCTCACTCCCCTGGTGAAACATGCTCTCAGATGCACTAATACTGAGGAAGACAGGGAAACAGTCATTCACTTCTAAAGCAGAATTTTAAGGGAGGATATGACCAATCCTGCTTCAGTTGCATCTCTATATTTTCCATTTACTTGCAGAACATGGGAAAGGAGAAAGATCCCATGCTTTCTTTCTCACTCCAGCTTTCCCTCCCTGTCTTTTTTACATCCCAGTCACTATATCTCTGTCTCCACACCCATCTGTCTGGCGCTTGGCATGAGGGACCTCGAGTGTGCCAGTTCACTTATGGGAACTTAACTTGCATTCTCACTGCAGTCAGGAGAACAAACTGAGGGAGCACTGTCCTGACATATGCCAGCAGGTACTAAGAACATTGAGAATAATATATGCAAAAGCTTGACAAAAGAAGTGGATCCTGCTTTGCCGTGGTCCACTAGCACAAGAGGAACTGATCCTTTGTTTTAACCTGCTGGAAACTCAGGCCAACAGAAGACACAGAGGGTAAAGAGGAGAAGTTAGAAAACACAACTGAAAGACAGAATGAAGTAAAAAATAAATAACTCTCCTTTTATTGGG
The DNA here is from genome assembly GCA_033556795.1 of Tapera naevia. Taxonomy (NCBI): domain Eukaryota; kingdom Metazoa; phylum Chordata; class Aves; order Cuculiformes; family Neomorphidae; genus Tapera; species Tapera naevia. The sequence continues at coordinate 1,254,651 of JAUMJJ010000222.1, forward strand.
AGGGCTTAATAGAGAACTGCAGCCATTAGCTGTCATGAAGCTCCTAGCAATTTCTCCTGAAAATAAATTTTGCATCACACTTGTAGGCAAAATTCTCAATTGTTATTAAACAACAGAGCTCTCAGCCACTTCAGACCAGCACAACATCTGCCTCCACAAGGATTAGAGACTGATTTTGAGAAATCCTATGCCCCTCCAGGAAAGAGGACATTTTCCCTGGCATCAGTGGTGCATTCCACCTAGAATCTTGTGTGATCCTTGGATCTTGAGAGAGCTCCCCACTGCCTTCTGAAGTGTGATAGCACAGCAGTAACTTTCAGTTCCAGTAAAGAACAGTGTTTCAGTGGATCTGCCCTCTTTGCCTATTCTTGCAATGTCTTATCTGTACAGAACTGTATCTGTGTACTCCTATCAGTGCTGTGAACTTCTCTTGGCAGCAGACCATATTCAGATACAAAAAGCATTCCAGAATATTTTCCCACAAGCTCTTTGGAGCCTCTGCTAACTTCATGCCAATGGCACTTTAAAATATAAAACAAATCTATTCCTCCAGGAAGAAAAACAAGATTTAAATCAGCTGCTGTGATGGGAGATAATCTGCATTAGCACAGAGACAACCACTTAAGGTTTGGCAGCTTCTGATTGATACCAAGCTTAGTCCACCTTTCAAGAAATATATTTGCCAATTGTTTTCTATGGGGTTTGGCTAAAGCCCACACTGCACATGCGTTGGAATATTCCTCTCCTCTTAGGCTCTCAAAAATACTAAACAAATAAGAATGAACTTTAAAGGGAGGAGAAAGGTTCCAGTTTTGCCTCTTTTTGGAAAGACAGGTTCAGTGGAACTCTCAGGAGGTAGATAACTCTGACATCTTTTAATTTGATGCCTTTTTTTTTTTACAGTTTAGAGAGGAGTATCATGCTATACTTGCAGCATCGCACGCTCTCATGCCTGACTGGCTTAGCAATCATAAGTAAAAATATTGTTCCATTGAGAAGCAGTAAAAATATACAAACCTGCAATTTCTCTGATCATACACCCTTACCGTTAAAATACTGAAAAGACTAAAAGCTTCTTCAGGAAAAAAAAAAAATCTAAGTTTTCTATACTGTTGACTCTCACTGAAATTTCCTTCTAATACCAGTTCAATGGTAACAGAATTGAGCAGTATGCTCCACAGGAATATTACAAAGAATTGATGTCTAAGCAATTTCAGAGTCATCTCTGAATTTGATGTCCAGCTGATTAGTTTAGATCATAATGGTTCCTCAGTCCTATTTTAAGCATCTTAGAGAAGAACATTTTGTAACTCAGTTAAAATGCTTCCTCATCGGATAGAAATCAATATCCAACAGGGCAGCAATGACCTCTGTCAAATTTTGGTATGCTCACCACAGGAGTGCTTAAAATATTAATCTCAAGGAACCTACTGGAAAATTGAACGTTTTAAAAATAATCCAGCAGAGTAAAAGGAGCTTCTAGCCATTCATCCAAAAAAGATGCCCTATTCCTGGGAAGATCCTGGGAAGAGATGGTTGCTAATTCCTTCTTCCTCCACCCAGATTTGACAGGGTTTGGGTGGCTGTGCCTGTCTGACTTGGTCTTGAGACAAGGCAACTTCTCAGCACCCGTGTGTCATGGAGGGAGGTGAGCCAAGCCACTCCTAAAAACACCTTCCCTCAGTGTCAGTGCTATGTAGTTTGAGGTGGAAGAGTTGAGGGAGTCCATAGCTCTGTTGCCTTTAAATTCTCCACGGTCCCTTTGACCTTCATGCAGCCTCTGTTCTTGGAAATATGAGAGAATAGCTCATGTATATCTCATACATATATACACTTATGTGCATATATATATATACACATATTTATATAGATACATCTGTTCTTCATATATGCATTTGGGCTCCTCATCTGTGTTTCTGGAGCAGGGCTCAAAAGACGGTGCTGCTCTAGGTACCATGCGTATGGTACATAAACTTGAAGCCAAAATCTGTCTGCTTAATATGTACGTGTGGGCAGGGACATCTGTTCCTTTTTGGTTTGGTGTCCATTTAGCTTTATTTTTACACACTTTTTGTTTTTTCATGGTCATTTATTCTTCCTTTACTGGCCCAAAAGTCAATAACTACTTAGTTTTGTTAAAATTTTGTTTAGTTTTGTTAGACTTTCACTACAAATGGCCAAACCATACTATTGCAGGATTGGTTTCAAGCTGTAGTAGAAGATGGGCTGCATCAAAAGAAGCGTGGCCAGCAGGTTGAGGCAGGTGATTTTCGCCCTATACTCTGCTCTTGTGAGACCCCACCTAGAGTATTGTGTCCAGTTCTGGAATCCCCAACAGAAGAAGGATGTGGAACTGTTGGAAACGGTCCAGAGAAGGGCCCCAAAGATGATCAGAGGGCTGGAGCACCTCTGCTGTAAGGACAGGCTGAGAGAGCTGGGGTTGTTCAGCCTGGAAAAGAGAAGGCTCCATGGAGGGCTTATGGCAGCCTTCCAGTACCTGAAGGGGCTACAGGAAAGCTGGAGAGGGACTTTTTACAAGGGCAAGGGGTGACAGGATGAGGGGGAATGGCTTTAAATTGGAAATGGAAGATTTAGGTTAGACATGAGGAAGAAATTCTTCATGAGGTGGTGAGATACTGGTACAGGTTGCCCTGGGAAACTGTGGATGCCCACTCCCTGGGAGTGTTCAAGGCCAGCTTGGATGGGGTCTTGGTCATCCTGGTAGGAGGTGTCCCTGCCTATGGCAGGGGGGTTGAAACTGGATGATCTTTAAGGTCTCTTCTAACCCAAACCATTCTATGATTCTATGGCGCAATGACACCCCAATGATTCCCTGATTCTTGACTAAGAATGTTTTGCAGTTAGAGCTGAACAGGTTCACAACTACCCACCAAATTCCTGACAGACTCAGAGGCCTGAGCTGTAATGTTAGAAGAAAACCCATGGCCTGCTGCTGGCAATGGCCACTCCATAGTTACAAGAAAAGTCTCTTTTGATCTCCCTGCCAGGAAGCCTTCTCAAGGCAAGGTAAGCTCCTGTCCTTACGATATAAGGTGTGTGAATGACTTATACAGTTCATGCAATGTACTATTACTTGAGGGCTTTCTTCCTCCTTTGTGTCTATTCCCTTGAAAAGGACAAATGGTAAGAGTCAGAAGCATCATTAGGCAGAGCCTGGAAATGTAGCCATTTATAACGTGCCTCCCACAGGAAAACAGGCTGAGAGTGTTGGGGTTGTTTAGCCTAGAGAAGAGAAGGCTCCAGAGAGACCTTATAGCAGCCTCCCAGTACTTAAAAGGGGCCTACATGAAAGATGGAGAGGGGCTCTTTATCAGGGAGTGCAAGGATAGGACAAGGAGTAATGGTTTTAAGCTGAAAGAGGGGAGACCTAAATTAGATATTAGGATATAATTTTTACTACAAGCGTCGTGAGGGACTGGCACAGGTTGCCTAAAGAAGTCAGGGATGCCCTATCCCTGGAGGTTTTCAAGACTGGGTTGGATGAGGCTTTGAGCAACCTGATCTAGTGGAAGGTGTCCCTGCCCATGGCAGGAGATGTTAGAACTAGGTGATTTTTAAGGTTCGTTCCACCTCAAACCGTTCTATGATTTTATGAGCAGCTACATGACCATCATAAAGGTTTCTGTGAGAGAAAGAAATCAGCTTGCTGGAAGACCCATATGGCATGGAGTGGAGTGCTGGAGAAGGTTCTTTTAGGCAGACTAAAAGTGGCACATACTTATCAGTAAGTCACAGCACCTTAAATTATAGCCAAAACTCAAAAGCAGAAATCAAGCAGCATATCACACACAGTTCTCTTGGCCTAAATCATACTTGACAGTACATCATTCTTCAATACACTAATTTTTCTTAATATTTTGCTGAAGTCCACTCTGCTTCTACATACATTGATGACTCTTGTTTTTTTTTTTAATTCAGAGCAGCTCTAGCTACCTCCATTACACTCTGCAGATCTGCATTCTAACTTGCCTATATTATTATTTTCCTGGAGTCCATTCAATGCATTCCTCTTGCCTAGTTGTAGGTAAGAGTGGCTGGACCAAGAAAGCCTTGCTGCAGTTGTGCTTACGTTCCAGGGCCTTGTCAGTAATATTGCAAAACACAATGTGTTCAGTGATTCAGAAATTCTGCACTCTCCTTTCTTAATGTACCTGAGTGGGGCATGAGCTGGCTATCAGATAATTTTCCAGTCGTAGAAAAAATCAATTTGGTAAAAATAATTAAGGCAAACTAGAAGAGTGACATCTAGTCTTAGTCAGGCACAAAGAAACTTACAGTGACTTGAAGAAGAATGGAATAAATTATCTGCTATGCTGATTTAATGGACCAAAAATCATTAATCTGGAATGGTGTTTGCACAGCAAAGTGTTCACAGGAGGAATATTTCTCCTCCCTTTCCCTCTCCAAAACAGAAGGGATGGATGCACTCTCCTGCAAACACTGCAGGAACGGAAATGGGATTCTCCTGCTCTTATTGGTCAAGAAATTTTTACCTGCGGCAATAGAAGAAAATAAGTGTTGGAGAAGATATCGCACAAATGAGGACTTAGGAGGCTTCATGATCGCTCTTGCTTAGTACCAATTGTTTTAAATGATCCGTTTGATTACTGCAATCTCTGCTGGAATGGAGAATTAAAAGGATAGTAGGGTCACATATTCAGTGTTCCAGGACATGTACTGAGAAATTTTGTACTGCTTAAATTAGAAGCAGACAGACTCTAGTCGTTTACCTCAGTTGCAAGGGTGATTAAATTCTGAGCTAATTAAACTGGATAGTAATTACTTTGCTTGTTTTAATGTGCCCTCTGAAAACTGTGTATCGCTGTAGTCATCAGACTGGTGAGTGCTTCTGAAATACTTCTCATTTTTGTTGTTGGTCATCAGAAAGAACTCCTGGGGACTGCAGCATTCATATCCAGTGCTGCTCAGACCCACTTCTGCTAGCAGACAGATGTCTCTGGGCATTGGAGAAACAATGAGCAACAGATGTTCAGGAACAGAGAAACTCCCTGGAAATCTGAGAAGAATAAAGTTTGATGACTAAAGAAAATTCTCCTGTTCAGCTGGTGAATCTGGAAACAGCAACACGAGAAGGAGGCAGGTACAAAAGTCCTAGTGTAAAGTCAGGTAGTGGCTTCAATGCCGTACAACTGCAGGGCTCAGGTGGGATAATTCAGGTGGCACCCTGGCCTTCACATCCCACACCTAGAGCAGGCGTCTGAGCAGGGGAGGATCATGGCTTGCCCCATCCTCTTTCTTGCAATATTTGACCCAGCTGATGACCACAGGGCTGGAAGGGCAGAGGGGGAAGATGCCAGTCACTTCCAGGGAGTTACTCTCTCCCTCCTGTCGCAGGGAAGGGTGTAATAATACTTTCACACTCTCCCCTGCTTATACGCTGGCTTGCTTATATCCTGGCTCCAGAAGCCATCCCACACAAAGCCAGCCTTTCCTCAGGTAACACCACTCTACCTTCAGTGGGTGTTTGAATGGAAATGAGGCAACAATCCAGATCTGGGTTGTAGCTGTGGAAAAACAACTCCATCGTCATGAGAGTTTGGTATAACCACATCTTCATATTTGCAAGCTATTTAAAGCATAAGAGAAACATCTCTCTCCTGCCCAGCTCTGTGTGTGTTCCAGCCGAAGAGCGCCTGATAAAGACTCAGTATTTTTCCATTAATTAAGATGCTTTAATTAGTTGGGACAGCTAATTTAAATTAGCTCTAGGAATAGGTATAGCCCTCAAGAGAGCAAAAAACATTGACTGCAGTTAATTCCAAATAGTTTGAGGGAAAGCTCTGCTTTAGGAAAGGCGTTCAACCAGGTAGACAGGCATCATTGGATGTACAGCTGGTCAGTTAAATGCATCAGTTTTTATTTTAATTTTTTTTTTGGCAGACAGTGAATATTTGTCCTTTCTCATGTTACAGTCACAGGGTTTGTTTTTTTTTAATTCTGTAATGTGATTGCAGCTGGGTTTTTGCCCGGATATAAAGATGATTTTAACAACCCTGTATTACCTTCACACAAGATGAGAACTAGAAAGAACTCCCCGGCTGTGTCTTTCCAGTAAATGGAATGCATACTGCATTTTCCCCAGCCCTGAGACAGTCAGGGCATTAGTATTTCTTTCCATTACTGCCTTTCTTTCACCACACTCAAGGACCACACCATGTGAAGAACCAATGCGCTGATGGCATGAGCCAGGTCTGTCTCACCAAACCTGTTTGCATGTGGAGTGGGGGTGGAAGATGATATCAGAAGCCTATAAATCAGCACAAGATCCAGGACTTTTGCTATAGATCAGATGGTTTCTGATGCAGAAATGGGAAAATGCCCTTTACAAGGAGGCAAGCTAGGCTAGGGGTACAGAAAACAGACATCTTTTCTTTCTCGTTTGCACAATGTTATATTTTGAGTTAATTGGGGCCTGTTTCCTCACTCTGGCTCTGCCTAGCCTAAGTAATATTTTCTGAAAGCTAGCTGCAAGTTTTTCAGACAGTTTCTCTCTAGAAGTGATAATGTGGAACACTGGAACACAGAAAGACCAATGTTTATAGTTATTCTTCTAGTAACCAAGGCCATCCTTGAACTAGCAAAAAAGGCTGCAACTGCAGGGAGAGGCACACAGGACAGGTGACCCAAAACTGACCAACAGAGTATCCCATCCCATAAACATCATACTCGGTATAAAATTGAGTGATCACGAGGGTCTCGCTCTCTTCTGCAATGGCTGAGGTCCAGTGAGGACCTCATCTGTTTGATTTCTCCTGACCCTGGATCTGTGCATCCCTGAATCCAGTTTCTGAGTTCAGCTCCTTTAGCTGAGGGCCTATTCCCATTCCCCCATGTCTGCTCTACAGCATTTGTAGTGACTTACAGTGATTGAGGAGTAGGTTGGGTGTGTGATCTCAGATATTTCATAGAATCATAGAATCATAGAATTATCTGGGTTGGAAGAGACCTCCAAGATCATCAAGTCCAACCCTTAATCCAACACTATCATGATTACTAGATCATGGCACTAAGTGCCACATCCAGTCTTATTTTAAAAACCTCCAGAGATGGTGAATCCACCACCTCTCTGGGCAGGCCATTCCAATGCCTGATTACTCGCTCTGTGAATACCTTTTTCCTGATATCCAGCCTAAACCTTCCCTGGTACAGTCTAAGCTCGTGCCCTTTTGTTCTGTTGCTGGTTGCCTGGGAGAAGAGACCGACCCCCACCTGACTACAGCCTCCTTTCAGATAGTTGTAGAGAGTGATGAGGTCACCCCTGAGCCTCCTCTTCTCCAGGCTAAACAACCCCAGCTCCCTCAGCCTCTCTTCATAGGACTTGTGCTCAAGTCCCTTCACCAGGTTTGTTGCTCTTCTCTGGACCCGCTCCAGCACCTCAATATCTTTCTTGAACTGAGGGGCCCAGAACTGAACACAATACTCAAGGTGTGGCCTCACCAATGCCGAGTACAGGGGAAGGATCACATTCCTCATCCTGCTAGCCACACTATTTTTGATACAGGCCAGGATGCCACTGGCCTTCTTGGCCACCTGGGCACACTGCTGGCTCATGTTTAGCTTCCTGTCAATCAGTACCCCCAGGTCCCTTTCCACCTGACTGCTCTCCAGCCGCTAGTACATATTCGTACATATTTCATTATTGTCTGATTATTTTAATCATTATTACGACTATTATCATAATTTCATTAAAGCTGTAGTTATAGATTCCAATCTGCAAGCCTTTTTCCTCATATTTTTCTTTCCCTTTCCCCTGGGGTGTGTGTGGGGGAATTTGGGAGCCCAAAATTAGCTGTGTCAGGGCTAAACCATGACACACAAGCAAGCACAATTCTAACAAAAAAAGAGGGAAATGGGGAAAACAAGCTGCACATTTTTATCATCCATTGTGATTATTGTAGCAATAGCTTTGTGTTTTTAAACTCCCTGATGTGTTCATCACAGAAGGAAGAACTTGTTCTGCAGAACAGTCAGGGCCATCTGCAGGTGCAGACAATTCCATAGATGACTGTTCTCTATACTCAAACACGCCAGTAGGCTGGTCTGTGGGAAGATTTTGACACTAGATACGAACAAATAGAGTGTTCCTTGAAGACTGAAATGTTGTAGCTCACCAAAACCTGCTGGAGCCAGGATAGAGACCTTATCACTGGCACAGATGTACAGATAACAGCAATCTCCGAACCCCCAAAAAATACAGCAGTTTTAGAAATAGCAGCAATTTGTCTTCCTTGTACAAACAGCTGCAGCTGGACATTGTTTGCAAGGGCACAGGGTATTTGCTCTTCTCCCTCATACTTCATAATAAATGTGAAGCAGGATCCTAAGCCAGCAACTTGGACTTCTTGAGACTATGCTTCTTTTATTCCCAGGAAATACCACTTTGAGCTAAACAAACACAACACACTGTCCTAAAAGAAGCACAGGTTCTGCAGGATGCATATGTTAAACCTAACATAGCAGATTAAATTCAGTTCTGTGGATGAGCTGATGCATGTTCCTCCAGGGAGCACATCAGAACAGGAACATGAAAATACTCTTGCAAGAGCCTCTGCAGAGTTAACTACCCTACGTTCAAATAAGGGTGTTGCAGTGCCCACTCTCCACCCTGTCAAACATTGTACATTCCTACCAGCCCTGTATGAGGTACTTCACTCACCAGTTGAAGCACCCCAAAAAGCTAGTCAGCATCAATGAGAGGCTGATATTTTTCAACACATTTTTCTGTTCATCATTTTGTCAGGAAATCTGAATTTGTTTGTGGGCTTCTTTGTTGTTTGTTTCATTACTTTTTTTTTAGCTCTTGTGTTCTAAAATGATAATCCATTTGAAAACCAGTTTGCTGCTAAATACACCAGGAAGACCTCTTCAAGCAAACAAACAGTTACAATGGAGATATTAAAATAAGGCTTCTGCAATATGGTGAGATTGATTTAAGAGGGTTACAGGAAGCTGGAGCCTGCTGTTCTGTGACAAATTATTTCCCTGAGAAAACCCAGTAAGTGAAACATAATCACATAATGGAACTGTTCTTGAAATATCACTAGTTTCAGGGTTTGGAAATTAGCAGCCCCCAGTGACCTTGTATTTAACATCTTTACTCATGATCTAGGAAAAGAAAAGCATAAAGGATGAACCAGTAGACAAGAAGGGCCTTCAGATGAAGCAGAGGCTCACAATGTCAAGTTTATTTAGCCCATGGGGAACTCAAATGGAAAGAGATCTGAATAGAGATTTTAAGTGAGATATTATAAGACGTATACATTGAAAAACAAGTCTAATGAGTCATTTAAGGGCAGGACAGAATGGAGGGTTGTGGAATGGGAAATCAAGGCAAGCAGAAGCAGAGGAATAATTGAGCTTATTGATGTGATTTAGGGTCACAGGTGAAGTACACATGGTGTCTACCTGAACCCAAGAGGTCTAAAAGCCCTTTACTTCTTAAACACCACTGCATTCAAACATCAGCCCAGATCACCCACATCAGACAACCAAGGGTGGAAGAGAAAATTGTGCCTTCCCACACTCTTCATCTTGAAAAAAGAGAGCAGTTACAGCTCTCCACCAGGAGGCATCCCCTGGGGCTACCGGTAGTGCCAGTCAGACTTCCCAGCAACTCTCGTGGTGGCAAGCAAGTAAGAAAGCCTGCTTCTTTCCATGGAAACCAAAGTGTAATAGGAGTCTTA